>CP092885.1:17081337-18401882 GCA_030710605.1 Cordylochernes scorpioides
TTGTAAATTAACCAGAAAATTGTTATATGATATTTATTGATTTTAGTAATTTAAAACAGATTAAAGTAATACTAGGTGTTTTTAAAATAAGAAGGTATCAGTAACTCAGAATTTAATATTATCAATATTAAATGTTAGTTAATATAGCTTTTACTTTTTTTAATTTTCATTTGCCGAGACTCCACAGTAAATCCATATATAATTAATTCAATTTCCTCCAATTTACTCACACTAATCTATTTATTAGCTAGATTGTCTTTAATCAATTTTCCTTAATATAAATTTCATATTAACATTAAGATACTATTACTGTTTTTCCTGAATGTATACTACATTTCTGCTTAGAGAATCGGTATATGACTAAAAGGTCTTAATAAAGCTTTTTGTTGTAATTGTAAATTGTTAAATATATTTTGATTCAGAAATAAAATACACGGGTGGCATTCTTACAATTCTCTGTCCTCCGTTCTGTTGTTGCCCTTGGTCGACCGCTGCCGTCCTGACGTTGCATACTTCCGTTGTTGACCCACTTTTGCCAACATTGCCTAATAGTCGCATCACTTCGACACAGATGTCGCGCGATTAGTCGATTAGACCATTTCAATCCAATGGCACGACCAGTTACAAACTCTGACATATGTTCGTAATGAGCACGAATCTTTCGGCGAGGCATTGATACAGTAGAAATTGGCGAACTGTTAAAATATTAACAATTCTGAAATCAGTTCGTGCCGCGCCGAATATTGAGTCTAGAATGCTCGTGCTGGATGCGCAGTTCAGATGCGCTGTAGCTCTTGCTTTGCATAAATCGGCCACCAAATTTCAATCATTTGCATGTTTGGTCGAAACCTCTTTGTATACGTATTTTCATATAATCGGACAACTGCTTCTTGGTGCGTCGATTTTTTGTTATAGAGTATATATAGGCCTATATGAACTAAATATATTTATTTTATTGAAAAGTAGTGAGTGGATTTTCTTCTATACTTTGCTTGTGGTGCATCCCTCTTGAGTGTCAAGCAGTAGTCAGCAAGCATACCAGGACTCCATTTACCTTGGTACGGCTTCTCCATGCTTGATATATCTTTATGAAACCTCTCACCATGCTCATTGATAACTGCACCAAGATTGTCTAGAAATAATTCTAGATTTGAATACAGGAAATGGATCTTGAGAGAAATCTTACATCCCAGTGCTTTGTAGGAAAGTAAAGGAAAAGTTGTAGTTTCGGCCATTTGCCAGAAATTATTAACATTTAAAAATAATTCCATGTTGCTGCTTCAACTTCATTTAATATATCTTCGAAATTCCCATCCTGCAGCAATTCTCGAATCTGAGGTCCAACTAAAATGCCTTAATTAATTTTCGCATCACTTATGCTAGGGAATTTTTGCTTCAAATAGGCAAATCCAGAACCATTTGGATTCGATTCCTTTTCAAAGTTTCTCATTAATCCCAATTTAGTAGGTAGTGGTGGTAAGTATATATTTTCAGATTTGACCAATGGAAAAGTACAATAATTTTGAGTCCTGGAGTAAGGGTTTTTTGTTTAGCCAGTTTTTTTGATATAATGCCTTTCGTTGTCTCAACTATTCCATTCACACAGAAAATAACAAAATTTTATATATGAAAGCTGTAAAACAAGCTAGAGAGCAATGACTTTCAAATCACCACAGATTTTCTAGCTGTATGTGTCTTACTATATCTTTTTTCAAAAGCAGTTTATTGCTTTCGTAACTCTCTTTCGTGTTCTTCTTTCTTATCTCCACAATCATGATTGGGTGAAGTAGAATGCGTTTGCCTTTGTCATTAAGACTGGGAGCACTTCTCAGTGGCAGGCCGACTTAGCTCCAAAAGAAATGGCCGCCTCTGACATGAGGAAGAGACGTCATGTGCAGCCGCTCCTAACATGGAGTACAAACGCTGCTCATCCTGAATACCTGGATTAGGAGCCCTTACAGGGTACTATCAGCTGGGCCAGCTGAGCCCAGGTTTTTTAGTGAGCTTGTTACTTCCCCCCTTTTTTCATCCGGGCACTTTCATGATGTATTATTTGCACTGATGGGACTTTTTACCATAGTGAAGGAGAACTGCTTTCAAACTTACTTTAGAGAAATCAATGAATAAGCACAACTCTTCTTATTATGCTCATGAAAGCGCATTTTGTAGACCAGCGTAACCAAAATTCTTCTCTGTGGAAATTTCTTCGTATCTAATCTCAGGGATATATATCCTTGTTCGTATATACTTCGCTTGAAAGTATTTTGATTTAAAATTACTCGAAATGCTGCTTCTAAGAAATCAGAATATACCCATTGCAATTTTAAACCATCATCTATACTTTTAATGTGCCTCACTGGCCCCTCGTGTAAACCCCGGGACGTTGTCAGGGTCACTCGACTATTCTTAGATACTTAAGGTAAAAGGCAACAAGAGTACGGCTTCAGGAAACTGAGAAAAATTATAATTATTAAATTTATAGAAAAACGTTTTAATAAATAAATAGTTTTGAATATACAGTTAAACCTGTCTATAGCGCTTCCTCTTGGACTATAGAAAGGGGGTGCTATAAACAGGTCACTTTTAATGTAAATTTTACATTTTAATGTTTAGAATTGGGCGCTATAGAGGAAGGCGCTATTTAGAGGGGGCGCTATAGACAGGTTTAACTGTGAATAAGGAAAAAAACTCTCTTTTCAAATTTTGTATATGAACTTTTTTAAATCACCAAAACATTTTGAGAATTAAAAAATCATGGTAAACTGATTTGACTCAGCAATCAAAGCAGGACGCAATTTTACTTGCACTAGTCAATACTGTTGAGATGGACTTTCAGTTAGTTGGCGTTCGGCACTAAAAAAAAGGGTTATAAATATCACTCTCTCAAGAATTGCAATTATTGGATTATATATTATTTGATTTAAAAGAACATCTGTTAACTCCAGAAACCTGGTTTACCTAAATAATTTTGAATTAATATATATAAATTGCATTTCCGTGTGACCTACATGCGTTTCTTCAATGTCTAACCAATATATTTTTCATGGTGGAAAAAAGCTGTTGAAATCTAGTTCAAAGTGAATTTTTTTATAAGCTTGTTCAGCTCCACCGTCGCATTTTCAATTACTTCTGATGACGATGAAAATCGCCTACCTTTTAACGTCCTTTTAAGTTTTGGAAAGAAGAAAATCACATGCAGGAGAGTAAGGAGGATGCGACAAGACAGAATCAGTGTTTGGCTAAATAGTCTAGAACAATAATGGCTCTATGAGCATGGGAATAATCATGTAGCAATTTCCACTGTTTTGATTTGAAGAATTGGTTTCTTTTCTTCTTATCTCATCACGAAGGCCCACAAGTACTTCTTGGTATGCCTTTTTATATATAGTAACCCTCTCTCCAATAAATTCATAATAGACAAGTCCTTGATTTTCGAAAAACACTACAAGCATTACTTTTCCTTTGGACTAGTCAAGACGAACTTTCTTCTTCCTAGGAGAACTTGGTGTGTGCCATTCGAGTGATTGTTTTTTTGGTTTGTGGATAAAAAAGCACCATGGTTCATCACCAGTTTTTATTGTTTTTGAAATACCACAATCATTATTTGCAGTTTCAATAAATCTTTGCAAATTGATAATCTGGTTTCTCTTAGTTGATCTGTTAAATTCCGTGAGAAAAAATAACCACAAAGTTTTTTCTTGTTTGAATGTTCACCAATATTTTTTTGGCAACCATCAAACCAAATTCCAAGTATTTATGATATATTATCAATAGTAATTTTTCTATCAGCAACAATTAAATCACGTACCTGTCCACTATTGCGATCCATTGTTGACGTCAATGGCCGACCTGACCTTGGATCATCTGCGATGCTCTTTCGGCCATCTTTAAAACGTTTATACCAGAAATAAACTTGCATTTGTGACAATTTTTCGACTTCATAAGCTTCATTCATTAATGCTAATGTCTTGGTGAAAGACTATTTTATTTTTACACAAAATCCAATATTTGCCTTTGCTCAAATGATGACATTGCTGAAACCGACGTGAACTAAATACTTGCAACAAAAATATGTCTAAAATGAAAACTACGCATGCGCATTTACTGGCGTTGCTGATTTAAATTTTAGTTAAGGCTTTGTTCTTTACAGTAAAATTGATTTTACATTTTTCAAAAGTTGATATTATTTATTTTTTAAAAGTTCGGAAACCTTTTGATCCTACCATGTATATACATCCTAGAGAATGTACCCGGCTTAGCCCGGTAATATCCGAGTTAACGTTTGCCTAATTAACATTTATATAAAAAATAGACATATTTTTTATATAAATATGAATGCCGGCCAGGCAACCTCTATCTTTCGATAATAAACATTTGTAAAAACAATAATTTCTGGGAAAACAGACATCCACTACGTACTGAATCTAATCTTGTCAAGATAAATATATATTTCTATTCTTTTTCACCAAAAATAACTGAATAAAACTATTGAAGATAATTAACATTAAGATATCCATATACAGTTAAACCTGTCTCTAGGGTACTATAGAGAGGGGGTGCTATAGACAGGTCACTTTTAATGTTAATCGCATCGTACTACATATTTAAAATCGGGCGCTATAGAGAGGGAGGCGCTATTTAGAGGTGGCGCTATAGGCAGGTTTAACTATATATCAATATAAGCTATTAAATACTATAATTAGATAAATAACAAGAGATTTTGCATATTCTTGAATTATTAATTTATAATTATTATATACTGACTCTAAAAATGATATAGCCTCACCCACGCCCGGTTAATGAGTGTTCACCTAGCAAATTTTGCTTCAGTGAGAGTGTAAGAATGTTATTATCATATGATAACTATAATTATTAGAATTATAACTCTAATTAGTAGTTACGTGGACTAATTAATATATTATTAGTACCATCCTTATCCTTTTATATTTAATTTTAGATATTTATTTTCAAATTATTTCGCTTCAGAATGCTCATAAGATATCAATTTTAGAGATTTTAAGAACGCAACTTTGTGATGAATTCTAGCCTGAATATAGGCCTTTGTAACTTCACAGCTTAAACACCTTTTGGTAAATTCGACTGATTTAATAGCCCCTCTCGTAGGATGTTATGAAATCGAAGCCACCCTTATACTGAAGAAGGCCATAGCCCGAAACCATTATATACAGGTGTTTTTTTGTTTGATTTTGTTAAAACTGGTGTTGTTAATTTTTTATCATCACTCTCTAGAAAAGTATTTTACTAGATTGGGTAAAATAATGCATCGTCCTGATAAATAATCTTCTTCTTTCTTTTCTCCACACTGGGTGAAGTAGAATGCGTCTGTCTTTGTCATTAAGACTGGGAGCGCTCTCAGTGGCAGGCCAACGTAGCTCCAAAAGAAATGGCCGCCTCTGACATGAGGAACAGACACCATGTGCAGCCGCTCCTAACATGGAGTAAAAACTCTGCTCATCCTGTATCCCAGGATTAGGAGCCCTTACAGTGTACTATCAGCCGGGCCAGCTGAGCCCAGATTTTTCAGTGAGCTTGTTATTGTTCTCCCTCCACCTTTTTCAACCGGGCTTGGGACCGGCAAAGGCGGAGTTCTGATGAATATAAAGGAAGAGGTTGCTCTCTACATGAATATAATCGTCCCTCGCAATTTTATGTTGTATAATAATATATGATCATAAAATAAATAATATTTGTTAAAACAATATTCTTTGGCCAAACATTCAAGAAGAGATCCCGGATGAAGCAGTGTTTAAATATAATTGTAACGAATATTGTAGCGGAATATTTATTTTTATAAGCAGATAACACTGGTCAACAACCTTTTTGCCCAAGAGTACCTGATGGTGTTTTTAATGTAACTTTTCATGCTGAACTCAAAATTCTAATCAGAAATTTTCCATCACCCATGGTTTTCGCGTGACAGCCTTTTTTTTTGGTATTGGGATAAATACAGCAAAAAATGCCAAAATTATTACGTAAGCATTTTTGCATAAACCTTATTACAACACCGGTTTATCAGAAAAATATTTTTTTTTGTCCCAAAGGAAACAGCCTATTTTCTAAATTTAACTCTTTGTGCTGATTCCAAATATAACATTAGTTTTTTTTGTACCATGCAAGATATTTGAGAGCACCTACTTGAAATTTGGAAATGTTTCTAATATATAGGCCTATATGAACTAAATATATTTATTTTATTAAAAAGTAGGGACCATGGATTTTCTTCTATATATGCTTGTGGTACATCCCTCTTGAGTGTCCAGCAGTAGTCAGCAAGCATACCGGGACTCCATTTACTTTGGTACCGCTTCTCCATGTTTGATATATCTAGATGAAACCTCTCACCATGCTCATCGCTAACTGCACCGAGATTGTCTGGAAAGAAATTCAGTTGTGAATGCAGGAATGGATCTTGAGAAACATTTTACATCCCAGTGCCTTGTTTTAGAGTAAAAGATCATTAACTATGTCTCAGGAATTTTCAACCTTGACAATTCCTAAGAGGTTTTTGCAAACGTTTCTAAAGGAATTCCATGCTTCAACTTCATTCAAACTATTTTGGAAATTTCCATCCCTGCAGCAATTCTCGAATCTGAGGTCCAACGAAAATGCCTTCTTTAATTTTTGCATCACTTATGCTAGAACATTTTTGTTTTAGGTAGGCAAATCCACTGGCATTTCGATTCATTGCCTTGACAAATTTCTTCATTAATCCCAGTTTAATATGTAATGGTGGTGAGTAAATATTTTCTGAATCAATCAGGGGAGGATTCACAATATTTTCATGTCCTTGAGTAAAGATTTCACGGTTTGGCCAGCTTTTTTTAAATGTAATGCCTTTCCCTATCTCTGCAATCCCATTCACACTGAAAACATCAAAGTTTTGTATATCCAAGCTGTACTGCACGCAAGAGGGTAATGACTTTAAAATCGCTTCATATTTTCCAACTGTATCTTTCATATTCAATCTTTTTCAAAAGCAGTCTCATTTTTCGTAAGTCCCTTTCATGTTGGATTCATGTGCTATTGACATGGATGGGAACTTATTTCCGTTGTGAAGGAGAACAGCTTTCAAATTAATTTTTGAAGAATCAACGAATAAACGCCATTCTTCTGTATCATGGTCTTGACCAAGCGCTTCCATTAGAATAACAACATCATTGTAATATACTAAATAATTCTCTTGTGAAAAGAAGTCTTGAAATTCATCTTGACGCTTGCGAAAAAAGCATACTTTTGTGCCTTTATGCAGCAGATATCAGCCTTTTAACCCTAGACCCTAAAATTTCACCCTGTTTTTGGATAAATCTAATTCACGTACGAGGTCGTTCAAATCTCCCTGGGTTAACAAATGAGGTTCTATATGGATTTTAATAATCAAAAATAAAATATCCCAAGAAAAAATGATGTATCTATAATTATTAATATGAACATTTCTTTTGCACATTAAGAAATTTCAGGACCATTATCAAATACCTAGTTTCTAATATGCGTTTTTAGGATTTTTAAAGGGATATTAGAGGGAGAGAAGGTGTTTCAGATATTTATAATTCCTCTGTGTCATTGATATTTCAGAGAAAGGAATAATCCTAAAGACTCCAATTGCCAATTAAATATATCTCTTCTTTATATATATGTGTTTGTCAGCTATGCACGTTATCAATATGTAGTTAATCTCTATTCATGATGAAATTGTAAAAAACCTTTGTAATTACAAGATATTTTCTCACAATGAGTTTTTTTTTTTATAAAAAGAAATTCATTGTGAGGAAATATTTTGTAATTTAAACGTAGTTAATCTGAATGAATTTTTTAAAAATATATAAGTTGAGTCTGGAAAAACCTATAATCTAATTTTCAGGTCTTTTTCTCTAATACCCTTGGTATTCTTTACAGATTTGCAAATTACGTGGCAACAAGCGTCCTACTACGGCAACTGAAAGAATTGCGTCAAGGACGTGTACAGTGAACGAATTCGGAGTATATTTCGGTTTTTGCAGGAATCCTGCTGCACTTTCAAGACAAGAGGATTCAGTGACACACAAAATTCTAAAATATCGTTGTAAAACTTTACTCTTTTTTTTTTATTTTGAAGCAGCCTCTCTTAAGGTTTACTGAATTTTTATATATTACACGGTTCAAAAGTTTACCATCGTTTATTTTGAGAGATTTCATTTTGATGTTCTCTTATAATTTTGTCGTCAAATACTGAATGGTGTACTATATTTTAGAATGCTTGAATTTAATATTGATATTTTTATCATATAAAATAGTGTTTTTTTTTTTTAATATTTCGAACATTATTTGTAAGACAAACGTTCAGTTGGATAGAACCCGGGAGAAGCTGGGTCATCTCTCTCTATATATATAAAAGTCAATTCCTGTCTGTCTGTCTGTTTCGCGATAAACTCAAAAACTACTGAACCAATTGGTTCCAAATTTTGCATGTCGCTTTTTATAAACCTGAGGAAAATTTTTGGCTACATTTTGCTTATTATTTTTGGCTATTTCTTTTTTTAATTTGAAGAACTATTTTTTTACGCGGACTAATCCGGAATGGAATGAATACCTAAATATGGCCATTTTTTTTAAAGCATCGGTGGCTTAGTGGTAGAATGCTCGCCTGCCACGCGGGCGGCCCGGGTTCGATTCCCGGCCGATGCATTTTTTTTTTTTTTAGAATTTTTAAAACTAATTTATAAAAAATATAATATAAATATATACTATTATATCAACTATATGAATTAAATCAAATACCTAAACACTAATCTCTCTATATATAAAAGTCAATTTATGTCTGTCTGTCTGTCTGTTTCGCGATAAACTCAAAAACTACTGAACCAATTGGTACCAAATTTTGCATGACGCTTTTTATAAACCTGAGGAAATTTTTGGATACAATTTGCTTAGTATTTTTGGCTATTTCTTTTTTCATTTGAAGAACTTTTTTTTTTACGCGGAGTAATCCGGAATGGAATGAATACCCAAATATGGCCATTTTGTATACGCATCGGTGGCTCAGTGGTAGAATGCTCGCCTGCCACGCGGGCGGCCCGGGTTCGATTCCCGGCCGATGCATTTTTTTAAAACAATTTTTAAAACTCATTTATATTATATCTTCTATATATATAAAAATGAATGTTTGTATGTTTGTTTGTTTGTTTGTTGGTTTGAATGTCCGTATACAAATTCGCAGTAGTTCACTAATTCAAACCAAAATTTCCATACATAGGTAAAAAAATACGAGGAAAACGATAGGCTATTTTAAATTATATATATAAATTAAATATTAAAACTATATATTCAAATTAGCTCACGAACAGCGCCCTCTATCAAGGTTATAAATACGTTTAAAATCGAAATCTTCTCAAAATTTTATTAATAATAGTTCGCTTAATAATTAGAATACTTGATCTAAATCGAGATATTTATAGACGCTCGCTCGATTTGAAGATTTATATCGTAACTAATCTGACTGTAGAGTTTGGAGCGGGACGTTTCACAAGAGTGACATCCACGGCGCCAATTTATAATTGTAACGAATAGTGTTTGAATAAAACATTTATCAGGTAAACCCGGGCGTTGCCCGGGTCATTCGTCTAGTAATTTATAAATATAAGTTACATAAACAAATGACCCGGCTTTGCCAGAGAATTCCCCCAGTGCAATTTCCTTCATACTGAGAGTACATCAATAATAAATAGTAGAAGTGCCATAGAATAGCAATACAGAATTAACACATAAAACACAGGCAAAAAGTGTGTTCGATGGCAAAAAAATGTATTATATTAGTGTTTAGGTATTTGGTTTATTACTTTTTTGCAATCCATTTAGTTGTATCTCTCTCAATACCCAATACTTTAAAAAAAAAAAGTAGCACTCATATAAAAGATATTTCAAAAAAAGTACGCAAGAAACTTGAAAAAAAATGCAGAAAGCTCATTGATCGCTTAATTGGCCTGGTGTTGCTACTTCGTCTCTTATTTACACCGCTTAAAAAAGTTCTTCAAATGAAAAAAAAATAAATAGCCAAAAATACTAATTAAAATGTAGTCGAATTTTTCATCAGGTTTATGAAAAGGTACCAGTGGTTCAGTAGTTTTTGAGTTTATCGCGAAACAGACAACAGACATTTCCTTATATATATATAAGAATATAGTATTTAAATATAAACATTTTTTATATATACACACTTGATGAAAATTCTCTAATGTAAAAGTAGAGAGTTGACTGGGGGTTATTCTGCTAGTCATTTTTTTTAATTCAATGTGTTAACAAATTTTTTAGAAAATATTATTGCTGACAAATGATCAGATATTGTGAATCATTTTAAGATAACATAAAATGGTAAAAACAAAAACAATTTAATGAAATAATAATCTAATCTGGTTAGTTGGCAAATTTATTATGCTCCAGGGGAATCTGGTTCCAAAAAGAGATTTACCTAATATTCAAATGAAATTGATATACACTTAAACCTGTCTATAGCGCTCCCTCTAAATAGCGCCTTCCTCTCTGTAGCGCCCGATTTTAAATACGTAGTACGATGCGATTTACTTTAAAAGTGACCTGTTTATAGCACGCTCTCTCTATAGCACCCTATTCTGGTGGGTCACAAGAGGGGGCTCTATAGACAGGTTTACCTGTATAATTAAAAAATACATTCTATTAAAAGCTATATTAATTTAATATAGATTAGGAATGTTTGACATCTGTTTGCGCTCCAGGAACCTAAGTTACCCAGTTGAATGATAATATCAATTTGTACGATTTACATTTAAAAAATAAAAAATCAAAATGATTTTCTTATATTCGAGGGAAGTATTTAATAAAATGCAGTTAAATCTGTCTATAGCGCCCCTTCTAAAGAGCGCCTTCATCGCTTTAGTGCGCGATTTTAAATACGTAGTACGATGCGATTTACATTAAAAGTGACCTGTATATAGCACTCCCCTTCTATAGCACCCTATTTTGGTAAGTCCCAAGAGGGGGCGCTAAAGATCGGTTTAACTGTATTATTAAAAATAAATTGTATTAGACAGCTATATTATTCAATATACATCTATGTTGTTTAGAAACATCTGTAAGCGTTCCATGAACCTGAGTCATCCAGTTAAATGATAATATCAAATTGTACGATTCACATTTAAAAGGTGAAATATCGAAATAAATTTCTTAAATTCGAAGTAAGTATTTATTTAAATGTCATCGACAATGCTGTTGGCCTACCCTTCATCTTTCAACTTTTGTAAATACACATCCAAGCAATGTACATGAGAGAAGGGTATATTAATTAAACTGTAAAGCTAATAAATAATATCTAGCATAAACCTAAGAGCAAATCTTAAGCGCAATGTGAATTATTCATTCAAATAAATACATTATGTATTAAAATATGATCGCCCAATTTACAATTTATATAAACTGATTAAAATATTACATTAGTTATAATGACATAATGTTTTTATTTGGTATTTTAAAGAGAAGCACTCGCACAAACAAAATCACATATTACTGAAAAAATAATTGCCCTTATAGTTTACTGTGAACTTAGATTTATAATAATACATGTTATAAATACATTATGAACTTGCATATAACCACCAATTTACAATCTAAATAAACTGATAAAATATACACCAGTTATAATGACATTTATGTTTTTATTTAGTATTTTAAAGAGAAACACTCGCTGACACAAATAACAGCTGCACATGGTGTCTGTTACTCATGTCAGAGACGGCCATATCTTCTGGAGCTAAGTCGGCCTGCCACTGAGTAGTGCTCTCAGAATTAATGACAAAGACAGACGCATTCTACTTCACACGGTCATGATGGTTGTCAAACTGATACCATCAAGGGTGACAACTTATTATTCTAATATGATTGAGTGGAGATAAGAAAGAAAAATAAGAAGACATCTGACTATGGGAATATTCGCCCTTATAATTTTCTGTGACTTTTGATTCGTAATAATATCTATCTTCTATCTTCTATCTATATATATAAAAATGAATGTTTGTATGTTTGTCTGTTGGTTGGTCTGTATGTCCGGTATACAAATTCGCAGTAGTTCACTAATTCAAACCAAAATTTCCATACATAGGTAAAAAAAAAAACGAGGATGACGATAGGCTATTTTAAAAAATATATAAATCAATTATTGAAACTATATATTCAAATTATTCTAAATAGCTCACGAGCAGCGCCCTCTAGAACGCGGTGGATCTGATGGCGGGGCGCGCCCATTGGCCGCCTGCGAGCACGTGGCTTCCCTGTGCGCGCGCATGCGCCGGGAAGCCACTTGCTCGCCGGCAGCCGACGGGAGCAGTCACTTGCTCGCCGGGAGTCAACGGGCGCAGACATTTACTCGCTGCCAGCCAACGGGCACATGTTTAATGTGTTTGAATAATACATTTAATCATGTAAACCCGGGCGTTGCCCGGGTCATTCGTCTAGTATGTTATAAAATTGTGGAGCCGACACATCCAACTTACAGTCATGGGCCAGAAGTGGGAGCGCACTACCCTGAAGACAAATAAATCCATACAAATAGGATCATGGCTACCTGGGTTTGGGGGGTAGCACCCTGGAAGGTGAGATGACCTAATGGAAAGATCCTGGTCCCATTGGTCAATCAAAAAACCATGGCGACCTAAATGCATCTAACCCTAGACTATTCGACTCAGTTACTACTGTGCTCTCTCCTGTTGGATCAAAAAAACTCTGACTTATATCCTGATGGTGACGTCAGAGAGGGCGAACCTTTAACCGTCCGCTTCTAATCAAGGAGTGACATTGCAGATATATTTACATCATTCCTGATAATCCTGGACAATGTAACGATCTTTTTACGACGTTTCCCTCTAATCGCCCTTTTTTCCATAATATTTTGATTTTATACCATTTTAAAGTTACTTAAGTGGTGATTCTTGGTATATCTATGTACAAAATTGTGTTTACAAACATTTAATATTTGACATATATATTTATGTGAACGTGGTCAAAATATGCCTATATGTATATATATACATATATATGTGATGATGAGTTGCTGTCGACTTATCTGTGATGAGATCCTGTCGACTCATGTAATGAGATGAGAATTCCAGTAGCTTTTGTAGAATCCTGTCGACTACTGAAATAATTTGTTGAAGTCCTGGTAGCTCTTGTTGTACTGTGTTGACCGAGAGGAACAGTCAGGATGTAGAGTTTTCCAGTACCTCTCTGCACCTTGGAAGACCTTTAAAAGTTCTCACAAAATACAGGCAGTCGTGGTCGAGGCAGAGTGGAAAGCTGGGGGATATCCACACAAAAAACGAAGACACAGTTGCACTAAGAAAGTTCCGTAAACAGATAAAAGTTGAGCCAGGAGCGAAAGATGGAGACATAGAAGTTTCTTACTCGTCTACATGATAGTTGAGATCGACATAAGGTACGACCGACGTGAGCTGACGCTAAGGGTGAAACTCAACTCAACTGACTGAACTGTACTGAGCTGTCAAGCTGTTTTAAATTACCATATATATATATGTCAAATCCTGTCGACTTTCTTCTTTATGATGTGGTATTTCGGTGATCTGGTTTGTTGTATTGAGTCGTGAGGAAAGATGATGATTGCGCAGTCGTGATGGTGGTGAGTGGTAAAGCACACAGAGACGAATCACAGGGGAAACCGAGGCATCAGAGAGGACGGAAGGCAGAGTCCAAGTTGCGGCCGGCGGGCCATCCATTAACGATCTACCTGCTGCTGCTGTTCGCTATCTGGCATTTAATGAACTAACTACTGACTGCGGGGCAAGCCCTCTTTATATGTTCAAGTCCTACGTCACCGGCCGTCTGGCGCCCGGTCGTCGAGGGGACGGTGGACCTTATTTGGCTGCGGGTATGTCCAGATACGTCATTTTATTGGCGCCGCGTTGACGGGGCGATTGACTTCATGGTCTGCGGGGTTAGCCCTTTTGTTTTCTACGTTCCCTCTAGATGTACCTCTTTATTTAATTGAACACTCAAAAACGATACCTACAAAGTTAAATTGATTAAAGGAGGATTGGGTACAATGATTAAAAGTCCATATTAGATTAAGGGCTGTAAGAAGAGGTGGTGAGTATTTATACAGGTGTTATAATTTTTCAATTACCACAGATGGGCCCCTTGCGTTGAAGAATTTAAAAAAGGGCAGCCTGAGTTAAATTCTGGTAGATGGGAAGTTCTCTTTGGGGAAAATAAATTGGGTAAACAAACACAGCTATTTACAGGGTGGTAAGAAGTTGCGGTTGACAAGGTGACAGAATGGAAAGATGAAGTAGGACTTATTAAAAGAATGACAACATGGTGATTAAATTGGTTAACAGCAGGATCAGCTTGAGAACATGGGTTTGCAAGGCGTTTTGCTAGGACGTCTTGGAACTAGTTAACAAGGGATTAAAAAAAAATATTGTTCTCCACTTTGCGGTCTTGGGTGAAAAAAATAATAATGAAAATAGCGCGATGGTGAGTGAGTGAAAAAAAATGTCTGCAGAGTATTTAAGCTGGGTGTATGGACAAACTACATCAAGGTAATTTCTGCAAGTGTAAAAAATGAACATAAACAAAACATAAAGAAAAACATCACATTAAAAAAAAACTGACAAAGACATGGGTCGCGCTGGTGGTGAAAAGATCCGCTAAGATGGTAAGGTTTAGTGAGAAGCAAGGTAATTTCGTGGTTGTTGAGATAAAATTATTGCAAAAGTTGAGAAATGTGAAAAGAAAAATAGTGAAACAAAATCAAAATATAATGATATTTACAAAAGTGGGACAATGGGAAAACATTGATTAAAATTGTAAACAAGTCCACTTTAGGTTTTAAAGATTGCTTGAAAAGATGTTGTAGTGGTAACATAGGGTGAGAAAAAAATGTATGGGTAAATAGGTTGACAAACGCATCAATGTGCAGCATTGCGACAAGACATTGATTTTAAGGAAGATGGTTGAGGGGTAGTATGGTACAACATGTGGAGTACAAATAAAATAAGGTAGGGATAAGTTATCTGTGATGTAAGGGAAATAGTTGTCAGGACGTAGGTGGTGGGGGAGTTCTAAATAGACGTTGAACGGTTTCTCCTATCAAAATCCAGATGATGGTAAGGAGTTGGAAAATGGCTTCTTGTAGTTGAAAAAGTTTATCAGTTTCTTGTGCGTATATTCCTATGTAGATAAGTGTGATTAGAGGGACGGTGGAGAAGGGCATTGTTAGTGTGTAAATTAGAAGAATTAAGTGGAAAATAAAAAATGTTTTCATATTGTATCCTATATTTTTTTATGAGAGAGATTCGTTGTGGGCTGAGCCATTTATGTTGGAGGGTTGATGACTCGATTTGGGACCGGGTTGGTTCATGATTGATTTGTAGCTGGGGAACTGGGGAAGCATTGTTACTTGAAGTCGGTTCTACTTGGATTAGGGTAAAAAGATTTGGGGTTAGAGGTAGAAGAAGTTGGCTGCTGGATGGTTTGATCGGGAGTTGGTATTCTTGGAACAAGTCCGATGAGAGATGTCGGAACGGAAATGAGTCATTGTCTTTGGGTTGAACATAATGCGCCTGCATGGTGAAGGATGCTATATGAGGGACGCTTTCTGTGTAAGGCCTGAGTGTGATTATTATGTCAGACGTAGTGTTAATTTTGACGGGGGAATGTTTAAAGTGGTGACATCAAATTTGTTTTCAGAAAATATGTGCTGATTGTTATGCAATAGGAGATTAAATTGGGTCGGAAAATTAGGGTGAGACAATTCAGTTCGCGCATCAGTTAGCTGGCAATTTAGGGTTAAAAGGGTTGTGGGAAATAAAAAAAACATGGACATTTTTCTGAAAAGGAATAATTATTTGTGGTTAGTGCATGTGCTGATTAGTTTTGCTATATTTACATTTTGACAAAAACGTTTTTTAGATATTAACACAGTAAATGAGCAATGGAGTTTAAAATGCAAAATTTTGGAATAATAACATTAAGTAATGAAGTTGAATAAGAAAAATATCAAAATATTTAAAGTTAGGGAATTTAAACACAAAAAAGATGGAAATGTGAGGCCATAAGGTATTGAGTTCATATAGAAAATATAGTGGAAATATGATTTTTTAAAATGTTAAAGATAGTTTAATAAAATATTGAAGATGTGATAAAAAAGGTAAATTTATTTTGTTTTTGTCCTCTCTCTCTCTCTTGGCCGACTGTTTTACATATGGTGTTAAGAATTTATAGTTGTAAATGGTTAAACCTAATTGTAAATTTTCAAAAGTAAAATATGGAATGTGAGATATATTTTAGGTACAAATTATGCAGAGCAAAATAATGTTCAAAAGCATTAAAGGTGTGGTGCAATTTGAAAGGCAAAACAACTATGGCAAGATAGATATTTAAAACTATTTGAGAAAAAGGGATATAACTAAGAAAATAGGCATTATATATTGTATGCGAAAACTAAAATAGCAGGAAAGTGGGAGTATGGAAGATAGGTAGACAGATATAAAGTACCTTGGAAAGGATGATTCCGGCTTGAGGTGAAAACTTCGGGAGATTGCTGGCGTTGAGCGGAAGATGTGATGGCTGGAGATGGAAAGGGGGAAGATATCAAAGGCGGTAAGATCCAGGTCTGGGGGATTAAGGGGTTGCAGTCTTGCTAGGATGGTTGCCAACTGAAGGATGATGGTGCCAAGATGGGGTGGTGGTGTTGTCGGTCCGTGGTCGTTGTTGGGGAACTTTCCGATCTCCTGCCCTCGGGCTTCTTTTTCATCTTTGTTCATCCTGTCGACTTTCTTCTTTTTGCTGTGGTATTTCGGTGATCTGGTTTGTTGTATTGAGTCGTGGGGAACGATGATGATTGCGCAGTCGTGATGGTGGTGAGTGGTAAAGCACACATTGACGAATCACAGGGGAATCCGAGGCATCAGAGAGAGGGAAGGCAGAGTCCATCCACTAACGATCTACCTGCTGCTGCTGTCCGCTATCTGGTATCTAATGAACTAACTACTGGCTGCGGGGCAAGCCCTCTTTATATGCTCAAGTCTTACGTCACCGGCCGTCTGGCGCCCCGGTCGTCGAGGGGACGGTTGACCTTATTTGGCTGCGGGTAAGTCCTGTTACGTCAATTTATTGGCGCCGCGTTGACGGGGCGATTGACTTCATTGTTTGCGGGGTTAGCCTTTTTGTTTTCTACGTTCCCTCTAGATATTTAATTGAACACTCAAAGACGATACATACAAAGTTAAATTGATTAAAGGAGGAATGGGTACAATGATTAAAAGTCAATATTAGATTAAGGGGTGTAAGAAGAGGTGGTGAGTATTTACACATCATGCAATCAAGCATGATACGGCAATATTGTCATCATCATTTCTGACTCAAAAAATAATGTTGCTCAGTACTTGGTTAAATATAATTTTTCTTGGTTAAAGGGCGACAAAAAAAAAACTCTTCCAGATTTAACTCTCTGTCCTGTTCAAATTTCAGCGAGATTAGTTACATATTGAGGGCGTGCATAGCCGACAAACATATATATATATGTCATAATATATGCTCTTCCAGGATTAATAAAACAATCCAACAGCCAACGAGAGAGAGATGGGCAGCTAAACTAAGAAAACTAACTTACGACCATTTTTTGGTCACATTCCTGAGGGGGGCGTCACCACCTGGCGCTTATCTTTTGTTAGCCCCGCTTGTGTACACAGGGAAAAAACAGTTGCAGTAGATAACGTCTGACTCGCCACCACTTTCTCTCTCGGGTGGCTGCCTGGATTTTGCCTCTAATAACTCGTCGTGTGATTATTTCTCAACTCACCACATAATTACCACTATATTGCCACAATGAAAGTCGACAGGATAAGATCTGACCGGGAAGCAAATCCCTCATATACCAGAGCATGAAGAAACAAGAAGCCAAGCCACGATGATCGAACAAACCCACAACCAAGTTCCACAAGAACCAACGACCGACGCTACTGTAGCCGCTTTCCTTCGAACTCTCACCCTCTGTCTCGACCAACTTTTAAACCGTGAGTCTGAAGAAGCAATCACCTACGACGGAGATGAACCTGCCGCACACTTCTTCTCACAACTTGAGTCTCAGCCGAACTTCCACAACTTAGAGCCAGCACGCCAAGCTCTAAAGGCTCTATCATCACTCAGAGGCGAACCTCGCAAAATTGCACAAGACTTAGCTCTACTCAATAAGACTTATGAAGAGGTCAAGGAGTCACTCTGCGCCGTCTATCCCCGACGCCCTAGCTTCACTCTTCAAGAGTTCTATGAACTTAAATGCACATCGATGGCCGAGATCGAGACCTACTACAAGAGCAAGGTCCGAATAGGATTGGCGATCAACCTCCCTAAGAGTGCCATCGTGCAAGCACTATCCAACGGTGTGCCACGTAACTATGGCAACCTTTTAAAGATGGCACAACCCTCGGGACCAGAAGAATGGTTATGCTTAGCCCAACAGCTGACCTACGAAGGGGATAACACCAGCACTAAAGCTGCCCAACAACGATCACCGCGCCAGAGCAGAGCACCTTCCACCACCGTGGACAAGACCCCACCATATCCTTGCCGTTACTGTGGCCAGAATCATTGCAACAAACAATGTCGTAAACAACCATTCGCCGCCGACAATACTCTCCTTCACCAGGTACAGACTCCTGAACAGAGGTCTTCTCTCCGGGATGCGCAAATCCATCCCATCAAGCAACCTTCACAAAACCAATAGCCACGTCCCAAATTTATCACGTCGCACCTTCCCAAGTCCCAATTGAACAGACTTCCCAAGTACAAATTGCACAGACTTCCCAAGATCCCACTACCCCTGATCCACATGAGCTGATTGTGGAAGATGAGATGTCCAAGAACCCTCAACATGACAACCGCCAACTGTTAGAGGACACAGCCCTTAGTGACTCTAGCACGCCGGACAAGCGAGACAGCCCCAGTCTCAGTGAGGAGAAGTGCTACGAGAGCTTTGGTGACTGCGAGCATTCCGACTGTAGTAGAGTAATGGAAAACCCCACTGGAATAATTTCTTCCAACAACGCCGTCCCCTGCCAGTCTACGCCACCACGAGCGGAGCAAGCCGCCTACGTCCCGCGGACTCGTCTACACGCCATGTACGGCAACCACATTCCCCATCGGGAATTTCCAACATGAACCAAGTCTTCAACACAACCCAGCTTCGAAGTCCAACAGAAGCCCATCAACAGTGAGTGTTTAACTTTATTGTGATTTCATCCGTTTACATTTTTGCTTGTTATATATATCACATCCATGTTAGCCCACTTTTAGCACAGTTCATGCTCTAAATAACTTATCTCATATCAATTTTAAAACCATAATATGCTACAAGCTTTCAAGCTTACAATGCCTTATTTTATTCTCAATAACATGTTCTCTCGAAAATTTTTCTTATCTTACACCATCGCTCTTGAATAAAAAAAAAAAAAAAAAAAAAAAAAAAAAAAAACTCTTGTTCTTTAATTTTTCGTACATCAACTTATGTTTTTAAGAACCAATGACCAAATTTTCGCTGAACCTCTCAGTCTTTCTGCAGTGAATCTATTCCTACATTGAAACTTAGGTTCTGAAAGTCAAGGCTTTTTTTTTTTCAACCATTCGACCTCAGAGGTCTTATTTTTGTCAATTGACCGCAAAGGTCCACTTTTTACACTCGACCCCGAAGGTCTTTTTCTCTTTCACGTACGTGCATGTCCATTATTTGTTTAATTTATTAATTTTAGTGTTATCAAGAGAACCGTACATATGTTGTCTGCCTAATCAATCTCCTCCATTCTAAAGTATCTCTGTAAAATGTCTCAATACATATTAGCACCACGTTTTGTTGACGAATGCTGCAGAGATGACTATTTGCTCCAGCCTCTTTCTAATGGCTTCCTTTGTTCATTTTAGAATGTTGAACCACTTACTTTAGAGCTCTCTTACTTTCCACCTTTTCTTTCTCTTCACCTCCTCATTCACGTATCCATATTGTACATAGCTATGATTGTCCATACCTACACTCTGTACCATATTAACCTACACATAAAATTAATTTGTATATAGCCTTTTATAACCTTGATATTTTCAAAATCTCCCATAAATGTCAAACTCCCCGGTGTTGTAAAACTACTTGTAAATAATATTTATTTGTGTACTATACAATATTTTATTTACATAAAACTATGTCACCATTACCTTAACTAATTTTAACTGTAAAATTATTTTCTCTATTCCTGGCTTCTCCGGCTTTAAATATACTTAAACCATGTTCAGCCTTCTTCAACGGGGGCCATATGTCATAATATATGCTCTTCCAGGATTAATAAAACAATCCAACAGCCAACAAGAGAGAGATGGGCAGCTAAAACTAAGAAAACTAACTTACGACCATTTTTTGGTCACATTCCTGAGGGGGGCGTCACCACCTGGCGCTTATCTTTTGTTAGCCCCGCTTGTGTACACAGGGAAAAAACAGTTGCAGTAGATAACGTCTGACTCGCCACCACTTTCTCTCTCGGGTGGCTGCCTGGATTTTGCCTCTAATAACTCGTCGTGTGATTATTTCTCAACTCATCACATCATTACCACTATATTGCCACATATATATATATGTTCCCGGCTTCGCCCTATCTTTACCCGAGTAGAAGTTTGCTTAACAAACATTTGTTACAACGATTCTAGCAAACATCCAATCCCTACTGAATCTATACTTGTCTACACTCTCGATATTTTTTCCCGGTCCCTTGAAAAATACTCGTTAAGTTGAAAAAAATCAGTATTAATTGGTAAACTCGATAATTTGAAGTTGAAGGAATAGTATCTTGCCACAAACGAAGATTTGTAAATAACTGTTGTTAGCGAATGTACCCGGCTTCGCACAGTTTTTATTCGAGTAAAAGTTTGCCTAACGAACATTTGTTGAACCGATTCTATAAAACATCCAAACCACCTATATATTGATTTATAAACGTATATAAATATAAATATTGTTATATGCGTTTAAATATATTTTGAAAAAAACACATAATTTTTGAAAACATTTATTATATTTTAAATAATATATTGTCACTTTTGTGAATTTGATAATTAATTATTTCTTTTTTTTCTCAATGAATTATATATATTAATTTAAAATTTCATTTTTGTTATCATCATCACATACAATGTAATTTTTTTCATATAAACAAACGATAATAAACAACAATTAGGGGCTGAAAATCATTTATTATGGTTAGTAGCTCCGTAAATAAAGATATTTTCACAACAACAATTAAAGTTGCATCATCATTTTTATTAAACAACAGCAAATTAAATTAACAATGTAAAAATATATTTTAACATTACATTTTAAAATTTAACACAAAAACGTTACAATTTTTTCTTTAAATATATATTAATATTGAAATGCCAAGTATTTTTAAGTCATTGGAATATTATATTAATAAATTCTCAAATTAAATTTATTATACTTGGAAAACATTTTAAGCATTGTTACAATTTATAAATATAATTTTACCAGACGCCGCTAGAGGCGCTGCTTGCCTGTGAAAGTAGAAAATTTGCAAATAAAATTGCAAGGAATATTTATTTCAAATCAAATTCAAACAAGAAATCTTCCCAGTAGTATAGTAAATAACTTCCTAAAGTTTCACGGCGATTGGATAATCTTACCTTTTAAAAACATTCATCGTGTAGACAAACTAACATTGATCGTGTAAACAAACCACGTGTTAATTATTAACCCATCAAATTCATTTATCGTCGCGACCAGTGCTGCGCCCAAGCGGTAAAAGGATGGAACCAAGTTTAGTTTTTTGAATAGCCTATATGTTAAACGAAATCTTCAGCTACCTACATGGGAAATTTCTTGAAGATTTATTCTGTAGATTTTGCGCGACGCGATAACAAACATCGATTTTGGATTTCATTTTTATAGATATAAGGAAGGAAGGATTTACAGTTAAACCTGTCTATAGCGCCCCCTCTTAGGACTCACTAAAATAGGATTCTATAGAAAGGAGGTGCTATATACAGGTCACTTTTAACGTAAAATTTCACATTATAATGTTTAAATTAGACGCTATAGAGAGGAAGGCGCTATGTACAGGTTTAACTGTATATATTCATGGACAAACCTCACGAAAGTTGTACCTTTTAGCGTGCCTATCGGGATTCATATAACTCTGAAATATATTTGTTACAATGTAACCTTTTTTGAATATAGACGAGATAACTAAGCGTGAACAAAATTCCTTTGTCTCCTTCAAAAAAAAAAAAAACTGGAGACCTGAAAATTTAAATTTCTTAAGATTTTTCCATTCATATATATAAGGTTGCAAGAAAGATGATATCCATATACAATTCATTTACAGTTTTTGCTGAGCTGATAAAAAATACATTGTTTAAATTCACTTTAGACAGAATTTTTTTTGCCTTTTTGTATATATATTATTAAATATAATAGATTCAAAAATTGATCATGAATTGAGAGAGAAATGAAATTAGTAAGACAAAAAAAAAAAACTTTGAATAATTTTATTAATTTTAGAGATTATGTATGTTTGTGTGTGTGTGTGAGTGTGGTGATGTTTTTATATTAATTGAATAAACATTTATATACATATAGGTAAATGCAATATATATATAACTGTATTAACGATTATTAACTCGATTTATAATATATTGTATATTTTTAATCGACTTCAACGTAGCATTTTTTATTCCAGAAATGCAGTTGCTTGAACATTTTATCTAAAATATAGAATTCCAATCTATCAAAACGCTGTTTCTTAGCGAGAAAAAGCTTCTCTGAGTGCGTTTTACCATTTGTTACGCATACTTGGAAGCATATTTTAATAATTTCGAAATAATTTGGAAATTGTTTCTCATATGAATCCATGTTCAATTCCATAGTTCCACGTAGACCGGTTGACATGTTGGATAGATATCCTGCTGATTTGTTTCTATCAATTTCTGTCAAAATATTCAACAATGTTATATTGGTTTTACCAAGTTTCTGTTTCTTCATAATGGCTACTTCACACTGGCAGTTATACCACAACTGCCTAGAATATTTTAAAACCTCAATATCATTAGGAAATTCACATGTAGGGTTTCGCAGTATGAAATATATTATCATTAAATTTAACACGGGCATTGGTAACGCAATTTGAGCTCTAACATCATTGTCTTTCAAAAAACTGACCAAATCAAAATTATTGGTTAACCTTAGTAGAACATAAAATATTTTGATTGCATTTTCGATAAAATCATGAATTCTATCTGAATTTATAAATTCAATAATGGCTAGAACCAAGGGGGTGTGCCCATTTATATTTTTTACATTAACGTCAGCTCCACCTTCTATAAGAGTAAATACCATTGCTTGATTCAAAGATTTAGCTGCTAAATGTAACGCAGTATCTTTCACCGAATTATCATCATTTACAGAATCGTCTAATTGAGTATTTACTAAAGCACCTGATTGTATTAATAGCTTCGCACATTTATCATTTTGATAATGTTGTGTATAAGCCAAAGGTGTTTTACCTCTATTACATTTTTCATTAATATCAGCTCCAAATTTTATTAAAAATGCAACAACCTCTGAAAAATCATATCCACATGCATGATGAAGGGAGATTTATTTTCCATATCTTTTTGGTTAATATCAGCGCCAGCTTCGACCAAGAGTATGAAATTTTTAAAATATTTAGTTTGAATTGAGTGAATTATTGGTGTTAAAAGGTCCCTGTCTGCAAGATCTAAATCAACATCGAATTTCAAAAGCTCTTCAAGAAACTTTGAATTTTCTATTCCTGAAACCCATATTAATGGCGTTCGTGCACAATAATCCTTGGCGTTAAGATCTGCTCCTACTTCAAGTAGATATCGGAATATGTTTAAATTTCGCCTTCGGATAGATTGATGAAGTGGCGTTTCTTCAAAACAATTCTTGGCATTTAAGTTTGCACCATTATTAACTAAGAGTTCACAGATATCTTCTTTTCCTAATCCAATAGCCAGATGCAATGGGTAGTCATAATTATTATAATAATCTATATCAAAAAATGAGGGACTTACAAGTGTAATACGGTTATGTTGAATATATTTTCTGTAAGTTTTCTTGAAATTTTTGTCGTACTTTATATTCACATCCGCTCCTTCTTCTATCAATGTCTTCACTTCATTAAAGGTTCCTGTAATTATTTTATGGTAGAAATTAAAATTTGAATCCAATAATATATTTTTTTCCATTATAGGTGAAGTATTTTTTTTCGAAATTAGGTTTTTAAATGCAGTAATTTTAGTTATATATTGAGAGAAGTAAAATCAAGCTTTTTTTTAATTAATGAATTTTTCAATCTGTATGTGTTGTAAATTAACCAGAAAATCGTTATATGATATTTATTGATATTAGTAATTGAAAACAGATTAAAGTAATACTAGGTGTTTTTAAAATTAAAAGTATAAGTAACTCAGTGTATATAATATTATCATTATTAAATGTTAGTGAATAGCTTTTACTTTTTATTCTTCATTTGCCGAGACTCCACAGTAAATCTATATATAATTAATTTCATTTCCTTCAATTTACTCACACTAATCTATTTATCAGCTTGATTGTCTTTAATCAATTTTCCTTAATATAAATTTCATATTAACATTAAGATTCTATTACTGTTTGTCCTGAATGTATACTACATTTCTGCTTAGAGAATCGGTATATGACTAAAAGGACTTAATAAAGCTTTTTGTTGATTTTGTAAATTGTTGAATATATTTTAATTCAGGAATAAAACACACGGGTAGTTGGCGATCTATAGATACCTTCCAGGAGCCACGGTTACCTCTGTTTTTTTTCTGAATTGAATATTAAAAATCAAGTGTTTTATAATTTATCCTGCTTATATAATGACATTACGTGATTATCTATATATATAATACACTAACAGAATGTTTAGTATATAATATTAGTCAATCTACTCCAAAGATACTTAAATCTTCATAGCGATCTATATACCAAATATTTTCGTTATTTTTTGCTTCATGTGTCACACTTATTTTTAAGCTCCAAATATTTATTTTTCAATTTATTCTATTTTTTAATAGTAGATTTTTGCCTTCAAATTTAACTTTTTTTTATCATCGCCAAATTGCCTTGTTTTAAAATCATGTGCGTTTGTATTCTTGCGCATTTTATGAATTTCCTATTTAATTTTTAAAAACTTTTTTCACAATTGTTAGCCATCGTAAATATAGAGGCTTCCTGGCCGGCAATCATAGTTCTTCAAATTAAAGATACTTCGGCCAGTAAATCTTTTTATTATCTCGACTTTTCAACAAAAATCTTTTATCCTCGTCAGGACCGAACAAAATATTTTTTTCGAAAAGTCGAGACAATAAAAAATATTTACTGGCCGAAGTGTATTTAATTTTAAGAACAATAGTTAGCATAATTTTCTTTCATACTTTCAATTTTATAAGCAAAAAGTCAATAAATATTTAATATATCTGTTATATTTTAGTAATCGGATTCCAATAACATCACGCATTTTTTATAAAGATAATACACTAACAGAGTTTTCAGTTTTAAAATTCTAAGCAATATTCTCCTTAGATCTGAACTATAAATAGCGATCAATACACCAATATTTGGCTATTTTAACTTCGTATTTCAAACTTTTTTTATTTTCCAAATATTTTTTATTACAGTTAAACCTGTCTATAGCGCCCCCCTCATGGGACTCGCCAAAATAGGGTGCTATAGACAGGTCACTTTTAATGTAAATCGCATCGTACTACGTATTTAAAATCGGGCACTATAGAGAGGAAGGCGCTATTTAGATGGTGCGCTATAGACTGGTTTAACTGTATATTTATTTTTTAAATTTTATTTTTCTTTATGCCTTCAAAATTTACTTTATTAATTTATTATCACCTATTCATATTTTGTTTTTATTTTTTTTACAAGCAAAAATCTACCAAAAGTCAATTAATAATGTAATTTATCTGTCATATTTCAGTAATCTGATCTCAATATCCTTAATAGCAATCTATATTCTCGAATTTATTTTTATTCTCCAAATATGAGTCGTTATATATTTTAAATTTTTCAATTTTCCAAAAGTAGATTTTTTGCGTTAAATTGTATTCACTATCTTTATCACCAAATTGCTTTATTATTGAATTTTATTAAATTCTAATGGTATAGATATATTGTGTGTTTAATTCAAATATTAATTATTTTCTTATAACACTGTTCAACAATATTTTGAGGGGGCGCTATAGACAGGTTTAACTGTAAATAAGGGAAAAAAATAAATTTTCAAATTTTTCTTCATATAAAAATTTCAAATCACCAAAACATTTTGAGAATTAACAAGAATCATGGTAAAATGGTTCACTCAGTATTCAAAATAGGACGTATTTTACTTGCACTAGTCAATACTGTTGAGATGGACTTTCAGGTAGTTGGCGTTCTGCACTCCAAAAAAAAAAGGTTATAAATATCACTCTCTAAAAAATTGCAATCATTGTATTAAATATATTATTTGATTTGAAAGAACATCTGTTAACTCCAGAAACCTGATTTACCTAAATAATTATGAATTTATATATATAAATTGCATTTCCGTGTGACCTACATGCGTTTCTTCAATGTCTAACCAATATATTTTTCATGGTGTAAAAAGGCTGTTGAAATGTTAGTTCAAAGTCAATTTTTCTAAGCTTGTTTAGCTCCACCGTCGCATTTTCAATTACCTCTGATGACGAAGTAAAGCGCCTCTCTTTTAACGTCCTTTTAAGTTTTGGAAAGAAGAAGATATCACATGAGGGGTTATCAGGAGATTTACAACATTTTTATGCCCTGGAGTAAAGATTTCACTGTTTAACCAGCTTTTTTTAATATAATACCTTTCCATATCTTTGCTATCTCACTCACACAGAAAACAAGAAAAATTTGTATATCCAAGCTGTAATCCACGCAAGAGAGCAAAGACTTTCAAATCGCTGCATATTTTCCTACCATATCTTTCATTATCTATCTTTTTCAAAAGAAGTTTCATGTTTTCGTAAGTCTCTTTCATGTTGGATGCATATGCTATTGAAACTGTTGGGGACTTATTTCTGGTGACTTATGATATGACTTATATCATGGTCATGTCCAAGCGCTTCCATTAGACTAACAACATCATTGCAATATATCAAATCATTCTCTTTTGAAAAGAAGTCTTGAAATTCTTCTTGATTCTTGCTAAAAAGCATACTTTTATGCCTTTAGGGAGCAGATTTAAGCCTTTTAACCTAGAACCTAAAAGTTCACCCTGTTTTTTTTTTTTTTTTTGGATAAATCTAAATCACGTACGAGGTCGTTCAAATCTCCTTGGGTTAACAAATGAGGTTCAGATGAAGCACCTGCTTCAAATTTTGTGTCATCCGACTGTCGCTCTCGTCTATCTGAATCATCGTCACTGAATATTATATTTTCAGGAGGATGTGGCACAGGTAAAATATCACTATAAGGAACCGGTCTCATAGCAGAGGGCAAATCTGGATATTCAACTGTGTGTCTTGATTTGGATCTAATACCTGTAGTCTTTGTCAAACAAAAACAGTCTGAAGTCTGAAGAATTGTCTTTAGGTTCCCTCCATATCATTGGAACCGCAAAAGACATATGACTTTCACCTTTAATCCACACTGTAAGACGTCGAGCACAAATTTTACAACAATTATGAGGAGCCCAAGTCTTATCTTGGTCACCGACTTTACAGCCAAAATAAAGTTGATAGCACTTTTTGAAGAGCGGTGTGAAGTTTCGCCTTTGAACTTTGAAAGTTAATTCCCCACAAATATAACATAAAATATCAGGAATATTAATTCAACGCCTCGGCATATTGACACAGTCTAGTGTATACGATTTATAAAGTAAACCGATAGAGAAGAATAAACTGATCACATCAAATTTACCAGTCTCTTCTGATACAAATCTATTGTACAAATCGTTAGGCTCAATTTAAATATATATATTAAAACTGTTATCCAGCAAATAGCATTCCAGAGCTTGTCGTTATTTTTGAGTTGAAAGCAAAACAGATTGCATTATAAAATAAACATATTTAATTAAAAATTCAATTATTTGCTATTTAAATTAATATATATGATTCATAAAGAGCAAATTTTAATTAATAACAAATAAAATAAAGCTTTTGGCTCCACATATCAACTCTTCTTGTCAAAAATAAAGCGCTAGCTAATGTAATGATGTTTACTTAAAAAAATGCTTACGTAACATTTTCTGCATTATTACTGTATATGCCAATTTATAGAAAAAAAAGGTTATCCAGCAAGAACTATGGGTGTTGGAAACTTCTGATTTTATTTCTGAATTAAGCATGAAAAGATACATTAAAATCAACATCAGGTTTTCTCCGGCAAAAAAAAAAAAGGTTTTTTGTAGACCTGTGTTATTACTACTGAAATTTATATTTTGTTACACTATATACTTCCTTCATTGGTTCTCTTGTATTTTATTATAAATTTTAGTTTGTGCTTGTGCCTCAAATAAATTGCTGCATCTTCCTGAAGTTTGTCTTTTTAATTTTCTACGTTACATTTGGTGGAGATGCTCGGTAAATTAAGGAAGACAAACTGAAGATCGCCGAGAAGAGCTTGAGGCAATGGGTGCTGTTATAAAAATCATAGCTAATGGCTCCAGAATTTCGCCGCCGTGTTAAAGCCAAGACTTTACTCCAAGATGAAGATGTCCCGATACACGTCGCAAGAAATAAGACGTTAAAGTACTATGGACAAAGTTCTAAGACTACGAAGGAATGTCAGATCTATGTCAGTGAAGTTAAGTCACTGTGTCACTTTGTCAACAAGATTTGAAGGCTTGAGTCACAGCTCCTATAGGGAAGGAGCTTAGTAGCGAAATATTCATTTTTTGAACAGATAAATAATACTGAAATTTATATTTTGTTACTCTATATACATCCCTAAATGGTCCTCTTGTATTTTATTATAAATTTTAGTTTGTGCATATTCCTAAAATAAATTGCTTTCTCAGCGTGAAGTTTGTCTTTCCTTATTTTCTACGTTACAATCCTATTCAAATTTAAACTGCATTTTTATTTTACATATACACTCTGCTAAAATTCTGGACGTTGCCCCTGTTCATTTGGCTAGATATACTTATATCAATATGGTTATAGTTCTATTATTTATATATATATATATATATATATATATATAAATATTAAACCTTTGGAAATATACTTCAAATAATTAAATTGTCATCACGAGTAAACAAGTATCAAAATTTCTGAAATTAAAATATTTATATAAATAGCTTTAAATGAAAATGTGGTTATACGGTGGCATAGGTCATCATATATATTGGGTGAATAGAAAATAAAAATTATGTGAATCATTATATAATAATAATTTTTAATTACTAAAATTTTAATTGTAAATATTTGAAGGAGTAGATCAACGTTTGACAAATTTACCGCAAATGTTTCTTTTGAACGAAAAATCGTAATTTATTTTAAGGAGAAATAAGGATTATTTCTATTCTTAGGAATGAAGTATGAAAGGATGAGTTGTGAAGAGTAATGATGATTCATACTACATCCCTAAGAATTGAAATAATTGTTATTTCTCCTTAAAATAAATTACGATTTTTTGTTCAAAAGAAACATTTGCGCTAAAATTGTCAAATGTTGTACTACCATATATCATAAGCTGCATTATATTGTATTATATTTGAAGGAGTAAATTTATTATATTTTCCTTCTTGTTTTCTAAAATTAGGTATCTCCTGAGAATTTTAAATTATCTAATTACTAAGATTCCTCTAATATTCTTAATGCCTAAATTGTGTTATAAAATTTAGACTATAGGTTGAAAATAAGAAATGATTTGCACATTCATGTATGATTTTTTTCTTTTTCCAAAAGGTCAAGACTACACAACAGCGCCCAATATAAATAATAGCCTGACCCTATTGCTTTGTTAAGAAATAATGCATCACTTCTACCTTTATAAAAAATGTAAAGGTTCAATGAGAATATAGTTTGGCACATATTTTACTTTTTATCTATTTTAAGATAAAACCTATATAAGGCATGAAGTGCTGGTAGTCTATATATGTTGGTATAACTGGCTGAAGTTCTAGTAAAACACTAGTACACACACTTTTTCCTTCTTGATATTTGAAAGTTGTTTCTAGTAAATTCCAACCCGTAAATCATGAATATAACTTTTATTTTTCAAAATTAGCTCAATTTTTGGAAAATATTTGAAAATATTTAATTTTATAAAGAAGCTGATGTCATCGCTGTCATCAAAATATTTTGAAGATATTGACTTGGTAAGCATGAAATTGAATCATCATTTATATGAAGTGCATATATACCATTGCAATTTTATATCAAGAAAATGTTTAACAATACATTTATTTTCATAAATATTTTTAAATATATAAATAATGCCGCGTAAATGCAAATCTACTCCAAAATGTTCTGCTACATTTGTGGAAAATTTACAATTCCCAAACTGATGAAACGTATCACCCCAAAGATAAAAGAATGCTATAAAGAATATTTTGGTGTGGCTTCAAGTGATCAAGACAAGTGGTGGTGTCCCCATAGTGTGTGCGGAACGTGCTATCAAGGGCTTTTGCATTGGAAATCGAGAAAATCAAAAGGAATGCCCTTTGGTGTACCAATGGTTTGGCGAGAACCAAAAATCACCATGACGATTGTTATTTCTCTGTCTGCAAAATCACAGGCCTTAATAGTAAAAAGAACCAAACTAACTTTTATCCTGATATACCATCAGCTAAGCAACCTATTCATCACGAGAATCCCATACCAATTCCTGAAACGGTTCAAGAATCCTATATCAAAAAGGATGATCAGCACACAGCATTTGCAGATGATCATCAATTAGAAGACCCTGAATTAATTTCAAATGAAAGTGGCATTCCACATTTATTTGATCAGGCATCATTAAATGATTACATATCAAATTAGGGTTAAAGAAAAATTTTGTGAAGGCTTTAAAGAAAGATAGTGATGCTGTCAAATATTTAATAACTATTTTTCCGAAGATTAGTTGTTCTAAGATAACAGAAGGTATTTTCATTGGACCTCAAATTTGTAAACTAATAAATGACGAAGAGTTTATTGCAATATTGAAAGAAGCTGTGAAAAATGCTTGGCTTGCATTCATTGACGTTGTCAAACACTTTTTAGGCAATAACAAGTCACCGAATTATGCGATAATCGTCGAAAACCTGATTCCCAAATTCCATAAGCTCGAGTGCATAACGCATCTAAAATTTCATTTTATGGATTCACATTTAAACCTTTTCACTGATAATCTCGGTGCAGAGAGCGAAGAACAAGGTGAACGCTTCCACCAAGATATTAAAATCATTGAACAACGATACAATGGTCTGTGGAATCAACATATGGTGGCGGATTATTGTTTATCTGAGGCGTAATGGAAAGCAAAACTTCACAGAAAAAATCTTTAGATCCATGAATGTAATTTTTTTATTACTTTCTAAATATTACTGCATCTTCATAAATAATGTTTAATAAACCAAATAAAATGTTTTTTTCGCATACACAGCTTTTTATTAAGACCCCTTCCTTCTTATATATAAAAATAATTATCCTGATAATTTTTAAAAAGAAAGGCAAAGAAATTAGATTTTTAAATGAAAATTCATATGTACATAGAGTAAGTAGTTCGACAAATATATATATATCTAAGGGCAGATATTGTAGTAAAATATATAAACATGCATATATGTATAATATTGTTTCTTCATTTTCAATATTTTTTATTTATTTATTTCATCTCAATTTACAGGTGTTACATTCGAGCACAGCTCGCGAGTCACCTTGTCCAGAATATTTACACATGGCGAGTTGTAATGCTGGAGTGGCCCCCCGAACCTTACAGGAGGGCAGTTGTTGGGTGTTTGGCTGTCAGCTAGCCATTGGGTCCAGGTCGTCGGATTCGGTGGCTGAGGTCACCTTGATTTTGAAAAATTTCTTGTATATCAAATTATAAAACTATTTTAGTGGCGTATTATTCTTTTTAAAATAAAAAAAATTCTAAAAATATTTTAAAAAGAATAATACGCCACTAAAATAGTTTTATAATTTGATAACAGATGGCGCTCTAGTACATCATAACATTATTGTTCTAATGAAAGACACAATTTCTTGTATAGTTGGATTTGATGATTTTTGAAATTGCGAGAATAGTCTTGTCGCAGAGTCTTGATAAATCTATTCTATATTAGGCTGGTTGAGATCTTCTTTGAGAATTTTGTTTGAAAGATTGAATGGGGCTCCTATAGTGGTTCGTAAGCAAATCCTTATGAAGGCATCTATTCTTTTTTTATCCGTAGGTGTGATATATTTGCCCCAGACTGGTAGTGCGTACGTGATGATGGGTAGAATACAGGTTTTGTACAACGTGAATTTATGCTTTGTTGTTAAATTACTTTTAAAATTAAGCAGGCTTGATAGAGCTATTTTGGCTATCTTTGCCTTTCTTATGGTGTTTTGGACATGTAGGTTAAATTTTAATTTCGAATCCAAAGTGACACCAAGAAACTTGGCATGGTCGGCCCAATTAATAGTGCTTGAGTTTACTGTCAAGTTGGTTTGTGGCTTGAATTTTTTGTTATCTCTTGGGGGAAAAACTATTGCTTGAGTCTTAGTTGGGTTAATGTCTAGTTTCCACTCATCGCACCATTTGATTATTTCATTTAAGTAATTCTGAAGCTGAGTAACCAATAGGTTGACTGATTTGGAGTTAAATAAAATTGGTGTGTCATCTGCGAAGAGCTTAAGTTTACATTTAGAGTGCAGTGGGATGTCATTAATGTAAATATTGAAAAGGTAGGGTCCGAGGATAGAGCCTTGAGGTACTCCAGTCTGGATTGGCTTTGGTTCAGTTATAAAATTCCCTTGCTTGACTGAAAATGTCCTGCCCTGTAGATAATTCTGCATAAATTTGATAATGTCACTTGGAAACTGGTGTTTTGTGAGTTTCTTTAAAAGGTCATTATGCCAAACTTTATCAAATGCTTTCGCAAAATCTAGAAAGACTGCACCTACCACTTCCTTGTGGGATCTTCTTATCTGGATGTAGTCCATAACTGCAATGAGTTGGTGAGTTGTTGAATGCCCCCTTCTAAATCCGAATTGCTGCGGGATAATGAAGTTAGAGTTGTCCAAGTACCTCTGAAGTCTACGTAAAATAATTCTTTCGTAAATTTTGCCGATGGTGGGGAGGAGGCTGATAGGTCTTAGATCTTCAGGGGATTTAGCGGATTTTTTTGGAATTGGAATTATGATAGCATGCTTCCAGACTTTGGGGTAGTAACACAAGTGCAGTGCGGCGTTGAAAACTCCAGCTAGAAATACAATCCATTTGATGGGAAGATTCTTGGCCATTTTCGGAGTGATATTGTCATGGCCAGGAGCTTTGTGGTTAGCTAAGTATTTAATCACTTCCTTGACTTCATTTGGTGTCGTCACTGTGAGCATTTTTTCTTTTTGGGGATTATAAGTTATGTTTGGTTGGTCTTCTTCTTTTTCCTTGGAGAACTGGTTGGAGAAGTGTTCTGCAAGTTCATTTCCGATTTCTTTGTCGGTCAATAAGGTTTTGCCGTTCATTACTAAATTTGAGATCCTTTCCGTTTTTTTCCTGATAGGTTTTGTTTTTCTCCAGAAGTCCTTTGGGCTTGATTCAATCTTGTGTATGAATTGATTCCAGTTCTCGGTGGAGTCAGATTTGAGGGCTTTTTTAACTTTTCCCTGTAGGTTTAAATAAATGGCTCTATGGGCTGGATCCCAGGTTGCTTGCCATCTATTACGAGCTTTATTCTTTTCTTTTATCAAGGCCTTGGTCGAAGGGTTCTGTTTTGATGAAGAGGATGAAATAACCGTGTTTTTTTGAGTAGCTGTTGTAGATTTTATCATTTAGTATGGTCACTGCTGAGTCAATATTGGCTTCCGTTTTCAAGGGTACTCTAGTAAGCGTACTAGAAATTAAGTCTTGTTGGAAGTGAACCCAGTTAGTGAGTCGGCAAGCCCTAGTCGTGAATTCATCCTTCGGGCAGGTCAGCTCTAGGATTACTGGGAGGTGATCTGAAGATAAGGCATCCAGGGTCTTAATCTTCGAAGTCCAGGGGATGTTTCTAAGAATTGCGATGTCTAGAAAGTCTGGATTTCCAAAAGGACTGTAGTGCGTGGGTGAAGAAGGTGCGACAATGTCCAGGTTTTCTTTTTCGGAAAAATTATGAAGCACGGTTCCACTATTATTAGAGGTTCTTGAGCCCCAAAGAGGGTGCTTGGAGTTCCAGTCTCCTGCAGCGATTACTGATTGATTATTCTCTAACAAAAGATTCAGATCTTCCTCCAGGAGTGGTAGATCGGGTTTCTTATAGATTGACGATATCTGCACTACTGCCCTTACTTCTGGTTTCATTAGTATTGTGGTGTTTTCCATGTTAGATGTTTGAATCAGCACTTTTTTATATTTAAGATAGTTTTTTAGAATTATTGCCGTTCCACCGCCCCTTCCAACGATTCTATCGTCTCTTATTGTCTGATAGTTTCTGAGTTTGAGGTCGACAGATGGTTTTAAGTGTGTTTCACTGAGCAGTGCCATGTCTATTGAGTTTTCTTCTAAAAACTGTAGGAATTCTTCTTTTTTGAGTTTGATTCCGTTGCAATTCCAGAAAACGATTTTTAAAGGTTATTTGCCTTTCATTGTAAGAAGGTTTTGATAATTTCTAATAACTTTTCGCACAGTTCCCTGGTGTCAGAACGAGTAGTTTTCTTTTTTGCAGTTTCAGCGTAACTTGCCTTTTGTTTTTCAGCAGTTGCTTCTTCTGTTTTAGTGGAGCTTTCTTGGGGTATGGTGCTAGGGGAGTTTTGTCTGGGAGGCTTTAGCTGCTGTTGTTGTGGCTTCGGAAAATTTGGGCATCCGCGGTAATTGGCTGTGTGCGCCTTTCCACAGTTAGCGCACTTTGGTGGGAGCTGTTTCGAGTTTCTTGGACAATCCTTCGAATTGTGTTCTTCAGCACACTTGACGCATTTGGGCTTCAAAAAGCAGTTTAGCTGGCCATGCCCAAAACCCTGGCAGTTAAAGCATTGGGTCACTCGTTTTGTAGTCCTGAATGATTCCACGACTATTTTTTGATAAAGTATTTCGGTTATTCCATAGATTCGTTTATTTTGTTCATTTTTCGGTACTTCTACTAGGACTATATTCATCGGTATTTTGGTCGATTGTCTATGGAGTCTTTTGACAATGACCTCAGTGAAGCCCATTGAGACCAGTTCAGTTACGACGTCTTCTTCTTTGAAGGCTGTTGATACCCCCTTCAATACCACTTTTAAAGGTTTTTCCTTCTGTAGTCTGTAGGAATATCCTCCATTATTTTTCTGTACATATTCCCTGATTTTTTTGAAGTCGCCTATGTTTTTCGATTTAATTATGTGCTTTTTACCAGAGATCGTGACTTGGAATGGTTCCATGCACAAGTCTTTTAGTTCTTGGCAAAGAAGCTTCCAATCTGCAACATTTTCCGCAATAACAGGAGGAATTCTCGTTTTTTTCACGTTAGTGACTGTGGTCCATGGGCCATCGTTGTCGTCATTTTCTTCATCGTCTTGCGGTGGGTGAGCTGCGTTCATTTGTTGAGAAACTCCAGTGGCGGGACTTTGTTCGTCGATGTCCATTCTAGGCGTCTTCAGGTTACGCTCGCTCCTAGTTGGCGATCTTGAGTCATCCTGGGAGCCGCGAGTTCTCTTCTTTGATTGAACCGTTTCCTCAAGTTTATACTCGATTCCACATTTGTCTAGGATCTTTGTTATTAAGGAGGCTTCGATTATGCATAGTTTCTCGCCGGTTGGTCCGATCGTCGATTTAATTACAATCGGTGGCATATTATTATTTCCTACTTCAACAAATCGTTATTTTCAATATCTTTGGCGCATTTATTTATATAGTAATAAGTTTAATGTCATTACTTTTCCTCCAATAGATGAATATCATGAGTAAAAGGCATTATATCCATAACTTGAGAAATTAGGCTAATCGAAATGAAATACTGATACCACGTTAATCAGCACAAAAAGTTAACCCAGAAAATGTTTTGTTTATTTGAGGAAGAGAAAATTATTTTTCATTTTGTGTACTAGTGTAATTATTGGGTGCCTAAGTATGACTCCGCGTTTTCATCCGGTTAAAAAATATAACGTAATTGAAACACACAATATATATAAGACATTTATTTAAAATAATTGCAATTTTTAAATAAAATATTCTTCCATAATTTAGGTAGTTTATGTATATCATCATAAAAAAAAGTGTTGGTTTCGAGGCAATCCATTCATCAAGCCAACATTCCACTTCTTTGCGATTCTAGAAGCGCTAGTCAGCCAGCCCATGTGCCATCGACCGGATGAGGGGATAATCCGATGGAACAATGTCTGGAGAGTATGGCGGGTGGGGTAAGACTTCTCATTTGACGTCTTTCGGGGTGTATTTTACCGATATGGCCTTGCGTTGTACCAACAGTGTTTAAGCAGTACCAACTCTCCATGTCGTTGCGCCCATTCTGGTCGTTTTACTGCGATTTCTTGGTGTAACTGGGTTATTTGTTGTCGATAGCGATGAGCAGTGACTGTTTCGCCTGGTTTCAAAAGTTCGTAGTGCTGATCCCACCAGATGCACAGAAGAACCTTCTTGCCGTGTATATTGGGTTTGGTGGTCGATAACTGTCGGCTCTCCTGGGCTTACCCATGATTCTTTTTGCTCTTCGGATTGTCAAAATTCACCCATATTTTATCCTCAGTCATAATAAGATGAAAAAAGACTTTCTTTGAAACCTTTCCAGCAGGATTTCAGATATCGTTCTTCGAATTCCCTCTTCTTATCACCCAATTCGTGGGACAACCGTTTTCCTTAATTCTGGATCTTTTTCATAGCATTCAAACGAAATTAAACAGCCTGTTGAATGAATTTGAGAGAAGCCTCTATCTGTTCTTGTGTTTTAGCATCGTCTTCATACAATAATGCTTGAAGTTCCTTATCCTAGAACCTTTTTGGCGGCTCTCCGTGTTCTTTGTCGTTGACGTCAAATCTCCAGATTTGAATTGTTTAAACTACTCTTAAAATGTTCTTAATAAGGAAGCATTATTTCCACAGGCGCTAATTAGACCATTTGATGAGCTTCTGTTGCGCTTTTCCTGAGGTTGAAAATGAAAAGAAAAGCTTCTCACAAATTAAACTTTCCAGGCAATAAATTATTCATCTAAAGAGCTTAAAATAAAAATGCGTCTAATATTTTATAGACAGTATTACATATAAAGAGATAGAGAGTTTAAGACGCCGAAATCGATGTGGAACAAAGCAATTGGTAAAGTTTTTTTATTCAATTTTTAAAGAATTAAAAAAACGTGGAATCATTTTGGGCACCCAATATAAGAGAGAGTACATGTATTATCAAACATAATTTAGCAACTATTATATAACATTTTACACCCTAAATGAGTAAGTTAGTTTGAGATATTTGGGATTTTTCAAATAATGGGGTTGATTTCCCCTTCAAGATCTAAATATCTTTTGTTCTCTGGTTCAAATCACATAAATAGGTACCGCTCAGCAAGAGCAACCTAGTTCATGATAATTGAACAATGAATAATATGTGAAGGTTATTCACATATTAAACAAAATTTAAACGCGGGATTCAATCCCGGTTCATGACTGTCGGGAATGGAGGGGGTTACCCACTCGTCCCATCTTTTGTTCTATTGCTTCATTTTGAACAGGCTCTGTATAGTCTATATTTTAAACGGAAATCTTTATCACAATGAGTTTCTTATCATTTCAAAACGCTAGCTTTTGAGCGATAATCGCTCTTCAACGGGCTTAATAAAACAATATCGAATATAACCTACAAGAAATATTCACAAAAGCATACGCGCGCAGCGGGTATATTTACAACCTGGATAAATAATAATAAGAAGAAACTCAATGTGAGAAAATATTTTGTAATTTTAAAACGATTTCCCCAATTTTATCATTATGGAAATTTTTATTAATATACCTACTGAGACATTATGGGGAGGAAAATACCAATCCCCATATACCTCGTATACCAATCCCCGCAATCAAGTGATCGAATGCTTCAGAAAAAATATTGAGATAGTTTTGCCTAACATTCCACAATGTCATAAAAAGGTGTATGGCAGTATGCTTCACTGTGTAGCTGTTTGTATAAGTGCCAAAGAGGACACACTTAATATTGATAAAAGCTGCGTATCTCAATAAATTTGCATCCCTTTTTTATTTAAATATTGTTACAAGTATTTATTATTTTATTGACAGAGTATCATTTTTTATGTTTATATTTTGCTACTCTGTAAACTTCCCTGATTGCTTCTCTTTTTTTTTTATTATTCATAGTTTGTTATTGTCTTGTATCAAAGCTGTGTCATCCTGAAGTTTATCTTTCCCAACTTTCCACGTGGAATTTTGGTGGATATGCTGGGTAAATTAGGGAAGACAAACTGAAGATCGCCGAAAAGACCTAGAGGCCATGGGTGCTGTGATCAACATTTTCGGAGACTGACTCCAGGATTCCACCGCCGTGTCATAGCCAATACTCCCATCCAAGATGACGATGTTCCTATAGACGATACGACGACAAAGCCGCTTTTCACGCCGCAAGAAAAATGACGCATAGGTACTAGGGACAAAGTTCCAAGGTTTCGATGGAATCCTTGACAGAAGCACGTCAAATCCATGTCAGTATCTACAATAATTGCAAGCTGTGGGTCACAGCTCTCATAGGAAAGGAGCTATGTAGCGAAGTATTTATAATTTTATTAACACAGTATCATTTTTATGTTTATATTTTGAAACTCTGTATACTTTCCTCATTGCTTATCTTTTTTATAATTCATAGTTTGTTCTTGCCTTAAATAAAATGTTGTGTCATTCTGAATTTTGTCTTTTCTAATTTTCCAAGTGGCAATATTCACATTACATTTATGAAGCTTACTAAATTTCAGACAATTTACTTAAGTATTTCTAAGTGATTTTATTATTTTTGTGGTCAGTGTATTTTTGAAGATGTTTGTCTAGGATAAGTACGAGAGATCCAACCCTTTCCATTTCTACTTAAAATAGGCCCCGTATGTTATTTTGATATTAACTTTGGAATAGGAGATTTTGAAATCTTGTATTACAAGTAATACTGGAAGATAATACGAGATTAATTTTAAAAGATCTTCGAGTATATTGTTTGGGAAATATAAATCGTGAGTGGGTTCGTCGGGGTAGTTCACATCTAGGTTCATGAAAATTGAGTTTTGGAGCCTTCTCCTGTTTGGATTTGCGCTGGTAGAACCGCAGGCGATTTTTGTATTTTAATAGAGTAATTCAATGAATACTTGTTTCGAAAATATTGTTTTAACAAATGTAGCTATACCGACCAAGCCGGGTACATTCGCTTGTAGAACATGATTCTTAAAATTAATTGAATAAGTTGTTTTCATAATACAGAGACTTCGAGATCAAAAACCTAAAATAACTTAAATTTAAAATAGTAAAATGCGTATAAGTTCGAATCATTAACATTTGAAACCTTTAAAAATATAGCATAGAGTTTTAAAGTATATACGTAGTTATGTCTAGACACTCTCTGGACCGGTGGCTTCCACACGTCAGCATTCCAATCTCCATCAGATGGTCTTCTCTCCGGCGATGTGCCTTCTCGGGGCACAATGCTGACGTTGCCGTGCGGCTGGCCCTTCTTCATCTAGCACATTCGGCCTCAGCCCGAGAGTCCTGCATCATGTGGGACAGAAGGAAGGCGGAAGATCATCCCCGAGAACCTGCCCATCGCAGCTAAGGAGAAGGACAACATTGAAGCACTGCGACCTTACTGCCGGGTGGTCTTTTACATTAATTAGGAATATTACATCAGCCTGAAATAGAGAAAACTGCGAGCTTCAAGTTCTATATTGCTTGAATGAAAAATTACCAGACCACCTCCTTTTAACCCTCTGCCTGCACATGCCTAGAACTCGTGAGGGAGTTGAGCCGCTCAAAAACCTGCAAGACCAGAAAGTAGTCTTGGAAGGGAGGATGCTAACTTTTATTGGGGATCTGATAGATTCACATCTGCAAACACAAAACAAAAGTTGGTTCTTTATGAGAAGATACCTAAGGGTTAAGAAAAGTTTATATATCAATAATTGGAGACAGCACACTGAAGGTATCTGCATCAAACAATGGGTTAGAGATTTAAAGAAGTTGCTTGGTGCTTCGTTATCTTTGGTCGGAGGCCGCTGCTCTTTTATATAGCAGTGTCGTACATACACAAACCGTGTACTATAGATAGGTACACAAGATATGTACTATAGGGTAACATTTGAGCAGCAGCCCCCTTAACAGAGCAGCAGTCCCCACTCCGAGAAGGTAGAGAACATGGGACCGCCTGAAACAAACACGGATTGAGACAGGCGGAGACTTCCATCATTGTGCGCGAACCTGTTTCGAATGTGTTACACCACTCTGATCTCCCTTATCGTACTTGAGACTCATATGCCCGCTCGTACTCGACTGCGGCCAGATTCATCCGAAGATAGTCTCGACACCACAGTCTTGCGTACATGGTAAAGCTGAGTCTCGTTCCTCAGGGCTGATGGGTCATTCAACTAATGGTTGGCTCTCAGGAAGTATCTCCCTAAACTATAAAAGGGGTAGAGTATCTCCACGCAAGAAGTCAGGAACGGCTCCTACCTGAACGTACGCCAAACCCGAGTTAGATTCCAGCAGCTTCAGTGGCTGATCTGTAAACGTAAGTGGCCGTTAGTTACAACAAATAGCTGACATTTACCTGGAAGAACAGGGCATGTTTGGTGGCAGAGGTTGAGTGTTTCAGCAGGCACAGGGTTTTAGGCTGCAACAATTAGTTATTATAAAAGGTCACTCACCGGGCATCCACCTTCGGCAAATCGCTTGATCTAGACATGGAACAAGAGATATTAAATCAGTTTGTGGTCATAATCCATCTTTGCTAACCTCGGGTGGAAACTTCAAAAACGGTTCACTTCATCCTTGAGGATTCGCCATCATGGAAGAACTGAAACACCCAACACACAGCCTCCTACCTCTCTGTCTTATCATACTTACTCGGTGGTCTGGGCTCCACCATTGGAGACCTGGAACACCCAACACACAGCCTCCTCCATCTCTAGCTATACATATTTACTCGGTAGTCTGTGCTCCACCATTGAAGAACTGAAACACCCAACACACAGCCTCCTCCCTCTCTAGCTATACATACTTACTCGGTAGTCCGGGCTCCACCATTGAAGAATTGAAACACCCTACACACACAGCCTCCTCCCTCTCTATCTATACATAGTTGCTCGATAGTCTGGGCTCCACCATTAAAGAATTGAAACACCCAAAACACAGCCTTCTCTCTCTCTCTCTCTAGCTATACATACTTACTCGGTAGTCTGGGCTCCACTATTGAAGACCTGGAACACCTAAAACACAGCCTCCTCCCTCTCTAGCTATACACATTCTGTATTCTACATACAGCCGCACCTCCTACACCAGCGCCTTCTGATCCAGCTATGGAGGTCTCCAGCACTCATCTCGCGGCCAGAGCTGCGCCCCATCGACCTGCTGCGCCTCGGCCACCTCCACCAGCACCCCCAGCTTCATCTGTGGAGGTGCCGACTCCTGCACAAGCGCCCCCTGCTGCATCTATGGAAGTACCTAACAATGGTCCCGCGGCCCACACATCGCCCCGTAGAACAACATGCCTCAGCCTCCTGCACCAGCGCCCCCTGCTCCTTCTGTGGAGGAACCGATTAATGGTCCCGCGGCCCAAACTTCGCATCGTCGGTTTACTCCGCCCAAGCCTGCTGAACCAGCGCCGCCTAATCCCTATGAGGAAGAGTCCACTCCAGCCGTAATTGCCCCACCACTTCCACTACCTGCCCCGACGACCCATGAGCTCCAGTCAACTCTTGCACCTTCTTCAACCCAACCATTTACGAACAGGCTTTCTCGCCAGCAGGTACTCAAGATATTCCACCAAATGAACGATATAACTGTCCCGTGCCCCTTATATAAGGGCAATACAACCAGGGACGATATCGTATATGCGATATTTTACGCCTCTGATAGGGATTATCTCATAGAGCGACTCTCACCTGAAAACAAGTTTATTCTTGCTAATTTCCTCAAGTCTGCCAGCGAGCATCTTGGGGATATGGACTCCTTAACTGGCGGGGACCTGCGTAAACTGCAAGAGGCTTTAAACTCCTGATAGGATCCAAACGTACCTTCGGAGAAGGCTACCTCTATTGTAAATATTTCTCTTCATTTTAAATCTGGTTGTAAACCCTCTGTTTGCTGTTGACTAGAAGTCAATAAAATATGTTAATTGGCAATTGTCTAGCTATACATAGTTACTCGGTAGTCTGGGCTCCACCATTGAAGAACTGAAACACGCAACACACAGCCTCCTCCCTATCTAGCTATACATACTTACTCGGTAGTCCGGGCTCCACCATTTAAGAATTGAAACAACCAAAACACAGCCTCCTCTCTCCCCAGCTATTAATACAACGCTTACTCGGTAGTCTGGGCTTAACCGTTGAAGAACTAAAACACCAACTTTTTTTAAATGAGGAACATCCTTTTTTCACATTGAACATAAAATATATGTTATAACTACATTAATGAAGTCTGAGTAGGAAAAACCTTAAATACATTTTTAGTCACCCAAAGATAGTTAGCACATCTACTTGTTTATAAAATATTCAGCCAATTTACATGGAACCCCACTTAAAATAAATGTCTCAGCAATATGAGCTGACCAAGACAATTAACTAGTATCGTTTGGGCTCGCTACTGATGAGGCACGCCTAAAATTTCAAATATCCAAGGAGATAGTATCAAATTATTCATTACAAGCTGCCGCGAAGTACAGTACTTTCAATTTCTATATATAGATTGCGCGCTATTCAACGTCATTCAATATAACGCCAAATTGTGATATAAGCAAAAAGCAATGTTGGGTGTTTTGAAGAGTTTTGCATTTTTCTATTATCCTAGAACGATATTTTTTCATAGAACCGCTATCTTTACCATGAATCCCAGTGGAATTCCAGCTGTATAAGTCAATCGATCAAAGACAACAGGCGAGATGTCTGTTACATGCTCCATCAGCATACCTCCAACCCTCCCTGTATCATGCTGCCGCCCATATTCCCCGCACCCTGACCTATCTTCTTTCACCTGCCTCTCGCACTTAGACCTGCCCTGATCTTCACGGCATGAGATCGCGTGGCCCGTGTAGACTCCCTAAAATGATTTGAAAACTTGTCATTCAGAACGCAGAGAGTTTAAGGGGGTTCTCACTACCCATTCCCTGGTTGGTTGTAAGATGGGCTATAGTTTCATCTCAGTAATGACAGTAGAAAGTTTGACTGATAAAAGTTGTTGCTTGATAGTTTTGTTTCTTCCAAATATATGGCACGTTATAGACTTATTGTGTTTTTTTTTTTTTTGCGGAATAACATTTCTCGCGATGCAAATATATTATATGTAATTATTATATATATACACTTTGACCCTGCTATATCCAGCTTCTTAACGCGTGAATGAATTCCTTGCGAATTTTATTTTCAACGAAAAAGTTATTTATTATGATTGTATCATTGTAACTCTAATTAATAGTCATGATACTATATATATTCTAACTAGCGGATGTGTACCCGGCTTCGCCCGGGTTTTATCCAAGTGAAAGTTTGCCTAACGAATATTATATATTATGAAGTATAATAAACAATGCTAAATATTAGTTTTAATTATTAATCAAGATTGTGTGTGAAGATGTGAGAAAGATGTAATATCGTTGTTGTTTTCTTGGCCGACTGTTTTACATATGGTGTTATCTTAAAATTGCTTGTTTTGAATATTTTTTTAGATTGAGTTGAATGAATTGCTGAATTTTTTTTTTTTATATATAAATAAAATTAACTCTGTTGAATTTCTTTGTATTTTATCGATAACAGCAAAGTTATGTATTTTAAAGTTAAGAAAAATATTTTGATGTTAAGCAAAACCTGCTCCATCTCGTTTTATATAAATGTTGAAAATTTGGTCGAAATTGATGCATTGTAACGAAAGGTTTTAGCGAACACCACTTATAAAATTTCCATTTATATAGAAGATATAATATAATATAAATGAGTTTTAAAAATTGTTTAAAAAAAATGCATCTGCCGGAAATCGAACCCTGGCCGCCCGCGTGGCAGGCGAGCATTCTACCACTGAACCACCGATGCTTTAAAAAAATCAAATTCATTTATCGTCGTGACCAGTGCTGCGCCCTAGCGGTAAAAGACTGGAACTAACGCTTTTTGGTTTTTTATTTTTAAAAAAAAGCACATTAACTTTTTTAGTTTTTTGAATAGCCTATATGTTAAACGAAATCTTCAGCAACCTACATGCGAAATTCCATAAAGATTGAGTCAGTAGATTTTGCGTGATGCGATAACAAACATCGATTTCGCATTTCATTTATATATATATATATATATATATATTTAAAAATGCCTATTTTGGATCATAAAGTTTTTATTTCCGATATTTCGTGAGGCAACTCGCCAAACTTCCTCTGGGAACAAAATCGCTTTAGAGAAGCTCGTGTATCATTTCGCGAGTATATACAACCGCTATAAAATTTAAATATCTAGAATCTACAATATGCATGCCTCTATGAATATAATTATTAATAATAATATAATATGTAAAACATTAATATATAGAGAATTAAGTAAATATATACATTTAAAATAAACGAATTGAAAATCAGCAATTTGCCATATATATACATATATACGTGTATAGTAGTGGGCTATGTGGTTTTAAATTGTAAGTATAGTTGAGGAATGTCTATTTTTCGGTTGATACTGTTGAAACAGGACCACATACCAAATTTCGACTCAACAGAAATAGTATATCAAAATATCAAGGATAAACATTCAAGACTTTTTCTAGAAAGCTGGAGCTCAATAGAAGATAAAAACAGTATCAACCGAAAAATAGACATTCCTCAACTATACTTACAATTTAAAACCACATAGCCCACTACTATACACGTATATATGTATATATATGGCAAATTGCTGATTTTCAATTCGTTTATTTTAAATGTATATATTTACTTAATTCTCTATATATTAATGTTTTACATATTATATTATTATTAATAATTATATTCATAGAGGCATGCATATCGTAGATTCTAGATATTTAAATTTTATAGCGGTTGTATATACTCGCGAAATGATACAAGAGCTTCTCTAAAGCGATTTTGTTCATAGAGGAAGTTTGGCGAGTTGCCTCACGAAATATCGGAAATAAAAACTTTATGATCCAAAATAGGCATTTTTAAATATTGTAATATATGGATTGCTCTATTTTCAAGCACATATATATATATATATATATATATAAGGATAAGGAAGGATTGATATATCATTATTACTATCATCATTTTCTGTGTGTTTGATTTTAATTTGAAAAATTATTTCACCTTTTTTAGAATGATAATAAGATATGATCATTGTTGGTGTTTCAATTTTTTTTGTTATTAATCTCTCTATGTATATATTTTTGTATTTATTTGACCAACAATATTTGGTCACATGTAGGGCCTCAAATCCCGGGATCCCGGAGCAAAATAATGATCCCGAAATCCCGGGATTCTGCTCGAAAAATCCCGGGATTACTGGTTTGTGCATGAAAACCAGCGCAAAAAAAAAAAATATGTTTCTTCTCTAGCATTTTGGTAATCAAACAGATGATGAGATAGCACACTTTTGACGTTTTGTTTATACAGCTGCATTTCAGGTCTTTTTTTTCTGAGAGATTTGAAATTATTTTCATGCACTCTAATAACGAAGGGTTATTCTGCAAGATCTTTCTGAAATGGCAGCCTCTAGAATGAAAGTATGCAGCAGTATATACATGGAGGGGGCCCCAGTTTTTGTTGACATGCAAATAACGGCATCCCTTTATTTTTGTGGCGGACCTGCGTGTAACATGGACCCTCTACTAACCTCTTATCTGGGCTCCAAATTGTTTTATAATATTTTTTTATCTATGTTTATATATATACTCTCCATCCTGTACTCTGTATGTATGAGTTATCATGAACGCACTGCTCTGCTGTTCATTTTGTTAAACCCTCGCTAGCTATTTTGTCATTTAATTTAAATTAAATTTATTTAATGTCATTTCATTAAATGCTTCGTCACTATCAAGCATCAGCCTAAAGTAGATTTCAACTTATACGAACATAAAACAAAGTCTCTAAAACAATATTATCCGACCTTGTTATTTTTCAATAGAAAACGCGTCTGACATTTTTGGTAAGCTTAGCACTTCTTGATTGTGATGGCGAAGTTTATTCCTTTTGAATCAGAAGGAATCTGGTGCTATTACCTACGAGACGGATCTGGCCAAAATGCACAGTGTATTGTGACGATGATAACAAGTTTTTTTTATCTATAAGTTTTATTATCACTAAGTTTATCATCTTAAAGATTATTTATCAAAAGTAAGGTTATATCTCAGGATGACACAGAAATGTATTTGAGACAAGAATGATGATACAATTTCAAGGCAAATATACCATTCCTTTAACTTACAATTACCGAGGGAACCAATTAATATTGATTTTATTCAACTTATCGAGTATTTTTCAATAGACCGGGAAAAAATGCTCACTAGATAAAATGATGGTTTTGTAATGTAGAAATTAGGAAAGACAAAATTCAGGATGACACGGCAATTTATTTGAGAGAAGAATAATGATACAATTCCAAGACAAGATACTATTACCTCAATTTCCAATAACCGAGGGAACCAATTAATATTGATTTTATTCAACTTATCGAGTATTTTTCAAGAGACCGGGAAAAATGTTCAATAGATAAAATTATGATTTTTTTAATTTTGAAAATAAGAAATAAAAAATTCAGGATGACACTGCAATTTATTTGAGACAAGAATAATGATACAAATCGAAAGCAATATACTATTCCTTTATCTTCTAATTACAGAGGGAACCAATAAATATTGATTTTATTCAACTTATCGAGTATTTTCCAAGGGACCGGGAAAAATGTTCACTCTAACGATAGATTTAAATTTACGAATTTCAAATTATAAAAATATATCTATTATTTTTTTATAAGTTTATTATCTTGAAGATTATTTATCAAAAGTAAGATATACTTCCTATTGATTGCGCACAAGTCAAAGTTAGTTTTATGATTTAACTACAATATATATATTGGGAGAATAGATAAAATGATGATTTTGTAAGGTAGGAAATTAGGAAAGAAAAAATTCAGGATGACACTGCAATTTATTTGAGACAATAATAATGATACAATTCCAAGGCAAGATACAATTCCTTTAACTTCAATTACCGAGGGAACCAATTTATATTGATTTTATTCAACTTATCGAGTATTTTTCAAGGGACCGGAAAAAATGTTCACTTTATCAAGAGATTCGAATTTACGAGTTTCAAATTATCAAAATATATCTATTATATTTTTAAATAAGTTTATTTTTTATCTCAAAGATTATTTATCAGAAGTAAGATTTATCTACCTATTAATTGCGCATAAATCAAAGTTAGTTTAATCATTTATCTACAACATATATATAGGGGGAATAGATAAAATTATGATTTTGTAATGTAGAAATTAGGAAAGACAAAATTCAGGATGACACGGCAATTTATTTGAGACAAGAATAATGACACAAATCCAAGGCAAGATACTAATCCTTTAACTTCCAATTACCGAGGGAACCAATTAATATTGATTTTATTCAACTTATCGAATGTTTTCAAGAGACCGGGAAAAAATGTTCACTAGATAAAATGATGGTTTTGTAATGTAGAAAATTAGGAAAGACCATATTCAGGGTGACGCGGCAATTTATTTGAGACAAGAATAATGATACAATTCCAAGGCAAGATACTATTCCTTTAATTTCCAATTACCGAGGGAACCAATTAATATTGATTTTATTCAACTTATCGAGTATTTTTCAAGAGACCGGGAAAAAATGTTCAATAGATAAAATTATGATTTTGTAATGTAGAAAATTAAAAAATAAAAAATTCAGGATGACACTGCAATTTATTTGAGACAAGAATAATGATACAAATCGAAAGCAAGATACTATTCCTTTATCTTCTTATTACAGAGGGAACCAATAAATATTGATTTTATTCAACTTATAGAGTATTTTTCAAGGGACCGAGAAAAAATGTTCACTCTATCGAGAGATTTAAATTTACGAATTTCAAATTATACAAATATATATATATTTTTTTATAAGCTTATTATCTTGAAGATTATTTATCAAAAGTAAGATATACTACCTATTGATTGCGCACAAGTCAAAGTTAGTTTTATGATTTAACTACAATATATATATTGGGAGAATAGATAAAATGATGATTTTGTAAGGTAGAAAATTAGAAAAGAAAAAATTCAGGATGACACTACAATTTATTTGAGACAAGAATAATGATACAAATCGAAAGCAAGATACTATTCCTTTATCTTCTAATTACAGAGGGGACCAATTAAAATTGATTTTATTCAACTTATCGAGTATTTTTCAAGGGACAGGGAAAAAATGTTCACCTTATCGAGAGATTAAAATTTACGAGTTTCAAATTATCAAAATATATCTATTATATTTTTTATAAGTTTATTATCTTAAAGATTATTTATCAAAAGTAAGATTTCTACCTATCAATTGCGCAGAATTTAAAGTTAGTTTTATCATTTATCTACGAAATGTATATTGGGAGAATAGATAAAATTATGATTTTGTAATGTAGTAAATTAGGAAAGACAAAATTCTCTCTACTTGAGACAAGAATATTGATACAATTCCAGGGCAAGATACTATTCTTTCTACTTCCAATTACCGAGGGAACCAATTAATATTTATTTTATTCAACTTATCGAGTATTTCTCAAGGGACCGGGAAATAATGTTCACTAGATGAAATGATTTTTTGTAATGTAGAAAATTAGGAATGTCAAAATTCAAGATGACACGGCAATTTATTTGAGACAAGAATATTGATACAATTCCAAGCTAAAATATTATTCCTTCAACTTCTAATTACCTAGGGAACCAATTAATCTTGATTTTATTCAACATATCGAGTATTTTTCAAGGGACCGTGAAAAAATGTTCACTTTATCGCGAGATTCAAATTTATGAGTTTCAAATATTATCAAAATATATCTATTATTTTTAAAATAAGTTTATTATCTTAAAGATTATTTATCAAAAGTAAGATTCTACCTGTCAATTGCGCATAAATCAAAGTTAGTTTTATCAATCGTCTACAATATATATATTGGGAGAATAGATAAAATTATGATTTTGTAATGCTGAAAATTAGGAATGACAAAATTCAGGGTGACGCGGCATTTTATTTGAGACAAGAATAATGATACAATTCCAAGGCAAGATACTATTCCTTTAATTTCCAATTACGGAGGGAACCAATTAATATTGATTTTATTCAACTTATTCGAGTATTTTCCAAGGGACCGTGAAAATATGTTCACTTTATCGAGAGATTCAAATTTACGAGTTTCAAATTATCAAAATATATATATTATATTTTTTATAAGTTTATTATCTTGAAGATTATTTATCAAAAGTAAGATATACTTCCTATTGATTGCGCACAAGTCAAAGTTAGTTTTATGATTCAACTACAATATATATATTGGGAGAATAGATAAAATGATGATTTTGTAAGGTAGAAATTAGGAAAAAAAGAATTCAGGATGACACTGCAATTTATTTGAGACAAGAATAATGATACAATTCCAAGGCAAGTTACAATTCCTTTACCCTCCAATTACCGAGGGAACCAATTAATATTTATTTTATTCAATTTATCGAGTATTTCTCAAGGGACCGGGGAAAAAATGCTCACTAGATGAAATGATGATTTTGTAATGTAGAAATTAGGAAAGTCAAAATTCAAGATGACACGGCAATTTATTTAAGACAAGAATATTGATACAATTTCAAGGCAGAATACTATTCCTTTAACTTCCAATTACCGAGGGAACCAATTAATATTGATTTTATTCAACTTATCGAGTATTTTCCAAGGGACCGTGAAAAAATGTTCACTTTATCGAGAGATTCAAATTTACGAGTTTCAAATTATCAAAATATATCTATTATATTTTTTATAAGATTATTATCTTGAAGATTATTTATCAAAAGTAAGATTTTACCTATTAATTGCGCAAAGTTAAAGTTAGTTTTATCATTTACTAACAACATATATATTGCGAGAATCGATAAAAATATGATTTTGTAATGTAGAAAATTAGGAAAGACAAAATTCTCTCTACCTGAGACAAGAATATTGATACAATTTCAGGCAAGATACTATTCTTTAACTTCCATTTTCGAGGGAACTAATTAATATTGATTTTATTCAACTTATCGAGTATTTTCCAAGGGACCGTGAAAAAATGTTCACTTTATCGAGAGATTCAAATTTATGAGTTTCAAATTATCAAAATATATCTATTTTTTTAAAAATAAGTTTATTATCCTAAAGATTACACAGGTATACAAAACTCAAAGTAGTTGTACCTTATAGCATATATATATCGGGATTCAGAAAAAAAACTCTGAGAGATATTTGATGCACAGTGATAAATATCCCTGTGCATCAAATATCTCTCAGAGTTTTATTTCTGAATCCCGATATATATATGCTATAAGGTACAACTACTTTGAGTTTTGTAGACCTGTGTTATTTATCAAAAGTAAGATTTTTACTTATTAATTGCGCAAAGTTAAAGTTAGTTTTATCATTTAACTACAACATATATATTGGGAGAATAGGTAAAATTATGATTTTGTAATGTAGAAAATTAGGAAAGACAAAATTCAGGATGACACGGCAATTTATTTGAGACAAGAATATTGATACAATTCCAGGGCAAGGTACTATTCATTTAACTTCCAATTACCGAGGGAACCAATTAATATTTATTTTATTCAACTTATCGAGTATATTTCAAGGGACCGGGAAAAAATGTTCACTAGGTGAAATGATAATTTTGTAATGTAGAAAATTAGGAAAGACAAAATTCAAGATGGCACGGCAAATCATTTGAGACAAGAATATTGATACCATTCCAAGGCAAAATACTATTCCATTAACTTCGAATTACCGAGAGAACCAATTAATATTGATTTTATTCAACTTCTCGAGTATTTTTCAAGAGACCGTGAAAAAATGTTCACTTTATCGAGAGATTCAAATTTACGAGTTTCAAATTATCCAAATGTATCTATTTTTTTTTTAAATAAGTTTATCTCAAAGATTATTTATCAAAAGTAAGATATTCTATTGAGACAAGAATTTTGATACAATTCCAAGGCAAGATACTATTCCTTTAACTTCCAATTACCGAGGGACAGAATTAATATGGATTTTATTAAACCAATCGAGTATTTTTCAAGGGACAGGGAAAAAATGTTCACTAGATAAAATGATGATTTTTTAATGTAGAAAATTAGTAAAGGCAAAATTCAGGATGACACGGCAATTTATTTGTGACAAGAATATTGATACAATTCCCGGGCAAGATACTATTCCTTCATCTTCCAATTACCGAGGGAACCAATTAATATTTATTTTATTCAACTTATCGAGTATTTCTCAAGGCACCGGGAAAAATGTTCATTAGATGAAATGATGATTTTTTAATGTATAAAATTAGGAAAGTCAAAATTCAAGATGACACGGCAATTTATTTGAGACAAGAATATTGATACAATTCCAAGGCAAAATACTATTCCTTTAACTCCATTACCGAGGGAACCAATTAATATTGATTTTATTCAACTTATCGAGTATTTTTCAAGGGACTGTGAATAAATGTTCACTAGATAAAATGATGATTTTTTAATGTAGAAAATTAGTAAAGGCAAAATTCAGGATGACACGGAAATTTATTTGTGACAAGAATATTGATACAATTCTTGGGCAAGATACTATTCCTTCAACTTCCAATTACCGAGGGAACCAATTAATATTTATTTTATTCAACTTATCGAGTATTTCTCAAGGCACCGGGAAAAATGTTCATTAGATGAAATGATGATTTTTTAATGTATAAAATTAGGAAAGTCAAAATTCAAGATGACACGGCAATTTATTTGAGACAAGAATATTGATACAATTCCAAGGCAAAATACTATTCCTTTAACTCCATTACCGAGGGAACCAATTAATATTGATTTTATTCAACTTATCGAGTATTTTTCAAGGGACTGTGAATAAATGTTCACTTTATCGAGAGATTCAAATTTACGAGTTTCAAATTATCAAAATATATATATTATTTTTTTCCTAAATTTTTAGAGAATTGTTTTAACAAATGTTCGTTAGACAGACCTTTACTCGAGTCAAACCTGGGCGAAGCCGGGTACATCCGCTAGTGTATATATATACAGTTAAACTGTCTACAATGCTCCCTCTTGGGACTCACCAAAATAGGGTGCTTTCGATAGTCAGGTCACTTTAAATGTAAAATGTTCACATTTTAATGTTTAAAATTGGGCGCTATAGAGAGGAATGCGCTATAGACAGGTTTAACTGTATAAATATATTCATGTACAAACCTCAAGAAAGTTGTACCTTTTAGCTTGTATATCGGGATTCATATAACTCTAAAAGATATTTGATACAATGTGACCTTTTTTGAATATGGATGAGATAACCAAGCGTCAAAAAAGTTTCTTTGACTCCTTCAAAAAAAAAAAACTTGAGACAAAAAATTTAACTTTCTTAAGATTTTTCCATTCATATATATAAGGTTGCAAGGAAGATGATATTCATATTGCAATGTATTCACATTTTGTTCTGAGTTGATATAAAAAAAAACATTGTTTAAATACACTTTAGATGGAATATATTTTGGGCCTTTTTGTATATATATATTACTAGCGAATGTACCCGGCTTCGCCCGGGTTTTACCCGAGTAAAGGTTTGTCTAACGAACATTTGTTAAAACAATTCTCTATGAACTTACAAAAATAAATAATAGATATATTTAGATAATTTGAAACTCGTAAATTTGAAACTCTCGATAAAGTGAACATTTTTTCCCGGTCCATTGAAAAATACTCTATAAATTGAATAAAATCAATATTAATTGGTTCCCTCGGTAACTGTAAGTTAAAACGAATAGTATCTTGCCTTGGGATTGTATAATTATTCTTGTCTCAAATAAATTGCCTTGTCATCCTGAATTTTGTCTCTCCTAATTTTCTACATTACAAAATCATCGTTTTATCTAGTGAGCATTTTTTTTACCGGTCCCTTGAAAAAAAGAGTAGTCTCTTTCAAATGAAAAATGCTTTAATTAAGCAGATGTTAAAAGTATAATATACGAGAGAGGCAAACATAGAGGTTGTTGACGCCGCAAAATCCCCAGAGAGAGTGTTTTTGTTGCATCATGCTGTGACTCACACGATGACCCAAGGTCATCAGGAGTGGAGCAGCAACCCTAAGCCTATCTCCGTCGTCGCAATGGTGGCGCTGCTTGCGAGTTAAATCTACAAATCTGCAAATACCTCTAAGGATATTCAAGATATTCAAGAAATTATTTTTCGAAAACCTTTCCGGGGATATACCTAATAATATCCCAAAATTTCACGGCGATTGGATGTATGGTTTTGAATCTATAGAGTACACACAGACAGACAGACATTCATTTTTTAATATATATATAGACTAGCTGATGTACCCGGCTTCGCCCGAGGTTTTACTCGAGTAAAGGTTTGTCTAAAGAACATTTGTTAAAACTTATAAACTTATAACTTATAAAACTTATAAAAAAAGATATATTTTGATAATTTGAAATTCGTAAATTTGAACTCTCGATAAAGTGAACATATTTTCACGGTGCCTTGGAAAATATTCGATAAGTTGAATAAAGTCAATATTAATTGGTTCCCTCGGTAAATGGAAGTTAAAGGAATAGTATCTTGCCTTGGAATTGTATCAATATTCTTGTCTCTAGTAGAGAGAATTTTGTCTTTCCTGATTTCTACATTACAAAATCATCATTTTATCTATTCTCCCAATATATATTTTGTAGATAAATGAAAAACTAACTTTGACTTGTGCGCAATTAATAGGTAGAAATCTTACTTTTGATAAATAATAAACTTATAAAAAAATAATATATATATTTTGATAATTTGAAACTCGTAAATTTGAATCTCTCGATAAAGTGAAAATTTTACCGGTCCCTTTAAAAATACTCGATAATTTGAATAAAATCAATATTAATTGGTTCCCTCGGTAATTGGAAGGTAAAGGAATTGTATCTTGCCTTGGAATTGTATTATTATTCTTGTCTCAAATAAATTGCAGTGTCATCCTGAATTCTTTTTTTCCTAATTTTCTACCTTACAAAATCATCATTTTATCTATTCTCCCAATATATATATTGTAGTTAAATCATAAAACTAACTTTGACTTGTGCGCAATCAATAGGAAGTATATCTTACTTCTGATAAATAATCTTCAAGATAATAAACTTATAAAAAATATAATATATATTTCCCGGTCCCTGTGTGCCGTGTCATCCTGAATTTTGTCTTCCCTAATTTTTCACATTACAAAATCATCGTTTTATCTAGTGAACATTTTTTCCCGGTTCCTTGAAAAATTCTCGATAAGTTGAATAAAATCAATATTAATTGGTTCCCTTGGTAATTGGAAGTTAAAGGAATAGTATCTTCGCCTTGAATTGTATCATTATTCTTGTCTCAAATAAATTGCCGTGTCATCCTGAGATAATCTAACTTTTGATAAATAAATTTTAAGATAATAAACTTAGTGATAATAAAACTTATAGATAAAAAAACTTGTTATCAATGTCGCAATGGTGGCGCTGCTTGCGAGTTAAATCTACAAATCTGCAAATAACTCTAGGAAATTTCAAGATATTCAAGAAATTATTTTTCAAAAACCTTCCCAGGGATATACCTAATAATATCCCAAATCTTCACGGCGATTGGATGTATGGTTTTTGAATCTATAGAGTACACAAAGACATTCAATTATATATATATATAGATTAACTATAATAAATAAAAAATATCATAAAATGAGAGAGAAATGAAAATAGTAAGACAAAAAAAATAAATAATTTTTTGGTGATGTTTTTATATTAATTGAGTAAACATTTTTATACATATAGGTAAGGGTAATATATATAACTGTATTAACGATAATTAACTCGATTTATAATATGTTGCATCGTTTTTTTCGTCGACTTCAACATAGCATTCTTGATTCCAGAAATGCAGTTGTTTGAACATTTTATCTAAAATATAGAATTTCAATCTTTCAAAATGCTGTTTCTTAACGAGAAAGAGTTTCTTTGAGTGCGTTATGCCAATTGTTATGCCTACTTGGAAGCGTTCTTTAATAAATTCGAAATAATTTGGAAATTGTTTCTCATATGAATCCATGTTCAATTCCATAGTTCCACGTAGACCAGTTGACTTGTTGGATAGATATCCTGCTAATTTGTTTCTATCAATTTCTGTCAAAATATTCAACAATGTTATATTGGTTTTACCGAGTTTCTGTTTCTTCATCATGGCTACTTCACACTGGCAGTTATACCACAACTGCCTAGAATATTTTAAAACCTCAATATCATTAGGAAATTCACATGTAGGGTTTCGCAGTATGAAATATATTATCATTAAATTTAACGCGGGCATTGGTAACGCAATTTGAGCTCTGACATCATTGTCTTTCAAAAAACTGACCAAATCAAAATTATTGGTTAACCTTAGTAGAACTTCGAATAATTTCATTGTATTTTCGCTAAAATCATGAATAATATCTGAATTTATAAATTCACTAAAGGCTAGAACCAAGGGGGTGTTTCCATTTATATTTTTTACATTAACGTCAGCTCCACCTTCTATAAGAGTAAGTACCTTTTCTTTATTCAAAGATTTAGCTGCTAAATGTAACGCAGTATCTTTTGCCGAATTATCATCATTCACTAAATCGTCTAATTCAATATTTACTAAAGCACCTGATTGTATTAATAACTTCGCACATATATCATTTTGATAATTTTGTGTATATGCTAAAGGTGTTTTACCTCCATTACATTTTTCATTAATATCAGCTCCAAATTTTATTAAAAATGCAACAACCTCTAAAAAATCATAAGAACATGCATGATGTAGGAGAGATTTATTTTGCTCATCCTTTTGGTTAATATCAGCGCCAGCTTCGATCAAGAGTATGAAGTTTTTAAAATATTTATCTTGAATGGAATATATTATTGGTGTGTAAAGGTCCCTGTCTGCAAGTTCTAAATCAACATCGAATTTCAAAAGCTCTTCAAGGAACTTTGAATTTTCTATTCCAGAAACCCACATTAATGGGGTTCGTCCACAATAATCCCTGGCGTTAAAATCTGCTCCTACTTCAAGGAGATATCGGAATATGTTTAAATTTCGCCTTCGGATAGATTGATGAAGTGCCGTTTCTTCAAAACAATTCTTGGCATTTAGGTTTGCACCATTATCAACTAAGAGTTTACAGATATATTCTTTGCCTAATACAATAGCCAGATGCAATGGGTACTCATAATTATCAAAATAATCTATATAAAAAAATGAGTGACTTACAAATTTAATACGGTTATGTTGAATATATTTTTGGTATGTTTTCTTGAAATTTTTGTCGTACTTTATATTCACATCCGCTCCTTTTTCTATCAATGTCTCCACTTCATCAATGGTTCCTGTAATTATTTTATGGTAAAAATAAAAATTTGAATCCAATAGTAAGTTGTTTTCCATTATAGGTGATGTTTATTTTCGAAATTAGGTTTTTAGATGCAGTAATTATAGTTATATAGAGAGAGAAGTAAAATAAAGCTTATTTTTTTAATTAATGAATTTTTTAATATGCGTGTGTTGTAAATTAACCAGAAAATTGTTATATGATATTTATTGATATTAGTAATTCTAAACAGATTAAAGTAATACTAGGTGTTTTTAAAATTAGAAGTATAAGTAACTCAGAATATAATATTAACAATATTAAATGTTTGTGAATAGCTTTTACTTTTTAATCATTATTTGCCGAGACTCCACAGTAAATCCATATATAATTAATTTCATTTCCTCCAACCTACTCACACTAATCTACATATTAGCTTTATTGTCTTTAATCAATTTTCCTTAATATAAATTTCATATTAACATTAAGATTATATTACTGTTTTTCCTGAATGTATACTACATTTCTGCTTAGAGAATCGGTATATGACTAAAAGGTCTTAATAAAGCTTTTTGTTGATTTTGTAAATTGTTGAATATATTTTAATTTAGGAATAAAGCACACGGGTAGTTGGCGATCTATAGTTACCTTCCAGGAGCCTGGGTTACCTCTGTTGTTTTTCTGAATTGAATATTATAAATCAAGTGTTTTATAATTTATCCTGCTTATATAATGACATTACGTGATTATCTATATATAAAATACACTAACAGAATGTTTAGTTATATAAATTTATGCAATCTAATCCAAAGATACTGAAATTTCATAACGATCTATATACTAAATATTTTCGTTATTTTTTGCTTCATGTGTCAAACTTATTTTTAATCTCCAAATATTTATTTTTTAATTTATTCAATTTTATAATCGTAGATTTTTGCCTTCAAATTCAACTTTTATTTATTTATCATCGTCAAATTGCCTTGTTTTTAAATCATGTGCGTTTGAATTATTACATTTTATCAATTCCTTATTTAATTTTCAAATACCTTTTTCACAATTGTTAGCTATCGTAAATATAGAGGCTGCCTGGCCGGCATTCATAGTTCTTCAAATTAAAGATACTTTGGCCAGTAAATCTTTTTATTATCTCGACTTTTCAACAAAAATCTTTTGTCCTCGTCAGGACCGAACAAAATATTTTTTTCGAAAAGTCGAGACAATAAAAAAGATTTACTGGCCGAAGTGTATTTAATTTGAAGAACAATAGTTAGCATAATTTTCTTTCATACTTTCAATTTTATAAGCAAAAAGTCTACATATTCTAATATCTCTTCTCTTCTCTATATATATAAAAATGAATGTTTGTATGTTTGTCTGTCTGTATGTCCGGTATACAAATTCGCAGTAGTTCACTAATTCAAACCAAAATTTTCATACATAGGTAAAAGAATACGGGGAAGACGATAGGCTATTTTAAAAAATATATAAATCAATTATTAAAACTATATATTTTTAGTCAGAAAATGATTACGATATTGCTGTATCATGTTTGATTATCAGATACAAAATTATATCGGGAAAAATTCCAAAAAGCAGAGAGCACGGGTGAAACCAGTTCATTATTTTGTATGCAGGAACAAAATTCTAACAGAAAAACATTCATTCGAGCAGAAAACAAAAGCCAGATTATCTTTCTATAAAAATATCGCTTCTCAGACACAAAGTTTGGAGCGGGACGTTTCACAAGAGTGACATCCACGGCGCCAATTTATAATTGTAACGAATAGTATTTGAATAGGGTACATTTAATAGGGTAAAACCCGGGCGTTGCCCGGGTCATTCGGCTAGTATGTTATATTTCAGTAATCGGATTCCAATAACATCACTCATTTTGTATAAAGATAATACACTAACAGAGTTTTCAGTTTTAAAATTCTAAGCAATATTCTCCTTAGATCTGAACTATAAATAGCGATCAATACTCAAAATTTGGCTATTTTAACTTCGTATTTCAAACTTTTTTTATTTTCCAAATATTTCTAATTACAGTTAAACCTGTCTATAGCGCCCCCCTCGTGGGACTCGCCAAAATAGGGTACTATAGACAGGTCACTTTTAATGTAAATCGCATCGTACTACGTAATTAAAATCGGGCACTATAGAGAGGAAGGCGCTATTTAGATGGTGCGCTATAGACTGGTTTAACTGTATATTTATTTTTTTAATTTGGATTTTTCTTTTTGCTTCAAAATTTACTTTATTATTTTATTATCACCTATTTACATTTTGTTTTGAATTTTTTTACAAGCAAAAATCTACCAAAAGTCAATTAGTAATGTAATTTATCTGTAAAATTTCAGTAAACTGATCTCAATATCCTTAATAGCAATCTATATTCTCGAATTTATTTTTATTCTCCAAATATGAGTAGTTATGTATATTATTATTTTTTTCAATTTTCCAAAAGTAGATTTTTTGCGTTAAATTGTATTCACTTTCTTTATCACCAAATTGCTTTATTATTGAATTTTATTAAATTTTAATGGTATAGATATATTGTGCGTTTAATTCAAATATTAATTATTTTCTTATAACACTGTTCAACAACATTTTTCCCAAAGGAACCTGATGGTGTTTTGATGTAACTTTCCATGCTGAACTTAGGAATCTGATCAGAAAATTTCCATCACCTATGGTTTTTGCGTAATAGCCTTTTTTTTAGTATTGGGATAAATACAGTAATAAATTCAAACAATGTTATGTAAGCAATTTTGCATAAACATTACACTGGTTTATAAAAATAAATTTCTTTGTCCAAGAAAATAGCATTTATCTAAATGTGACTCTTTTTGCTGATTCCAAAAATACCATTAGTTTTTTGTATCATGCAATATTTTTGAGATGCACCTTCTTGAAATTTTGAAATGTTTTTAATATATAGGCCTATATGAACGAAATATATTTATTTTATTGAAAGTGTCCAGCAGTAGTCAGCAAGCATACCAGGACTCCATTTACCTTGGTACCGCTTCTCCATGCTTGATATATATTGATGAAACCTCTCACCATGCTCATTGATAACTGCACCAAGATTGTCTGGAAATAATTCTAGATTTGAAAACAGGAAATGGATCTTGAGAACATGTTACATCCCAGTGCTTTGTAGGAAAGTAAGAGGAAAGTTATAGTTTTCGGCCATTAGCCAGAAGTTCTTAAAAACATTTTATAATAATTTCATGGTGCTGCTTCAAGTTCATTTAATCTATCTTCGAAATTTCCATTCTGCAGCAATTCTCGAATCTGAGGTCCAAATTTTCAAAGTTTTTCATTAATCCAAATTTAGTAGGTAGTGGTGGTAAGTATATATTTTCAGATTTGACCAATGGAAAAAGTACAATAATTTTAAGTCCTGGAGTAAAGGTATTATGGTTTAGCCAGTTCTTTTTGATATAATGCCTTTCGTTGTCTCAACTATTACATTCTCAGAAAACAACAACATTTTGTATATCAAAGCTGTAAAACAAGCTAAAGAGCAATGACTTTCAAATCACCACAGATTTTCAAGCTGCATGTGTCTTGCTATATCTTTTTTCAAAAGCAGTTCAATGTTTTCGTAACTCTCTTTCGTGTTCTTCTTTTTTCTTATCTCCACAATCATTATTGGGTGAAGTAGAATGCGTTTGCCTTTGTCATTAAGACTGGGAGCACTTCTCAGTGGCAGGCCGACTTAGCTCCAAAAGAAATGGCCGCCTCTGACATGAGGAAGAGACGACATGTGCAGCCGCTCCTAACATGGAGTACAAACGCTGCTCATCCTGAATACCTGGATTAGGAGCCCTTACAGGGTACTATCAGCTGGGCCAGCTGAGCCCAGGTTTTTTAGTGAGCTTGTTACTGCTCCCCCACCCTTTTTTCATCCGAGCACTTCCATGATGTATTATTTGCACTGATGGGGACTTTTTACCATAGTGAAGGAGAACAGCTTTCAAACTAACTTTAGAGAAATCAATAAATAAGCGCAACTCTTCTTATTATGCTCATGACAAAGCGCATTTTGTAGACCAGCGTAACCAAAATTCTTCTCTGTGGAAATTTTCTTCCGTATCTAATCTCAGGGATATATATCCTTGTTCGTGTATACTTCGCTTGAAAGTATTTTGATTTAAAATTACTCGAAATGCTGCCTCTAAGAAATCAGAATATACCCATTGCAATTTTTGAATTATCATCTATACTTTTAATGTGTCCTCACTGGCACCTCGTGTAAACCCCGGGACGTTGTCAGGGTCACACTCGACTATTCTTAGATACTTAAGGTAAAAGGCAACAAGAGTACGGCTTCAGGAAACTGAGTTGAAACAAATTATAATTATTAAAGTTTATATAGAAAAACGTTTTAATATAATAAAATAGTTTTGAATATACAGTTAAACCTGTCTATAGCGCTTCCTCTTGGGACTCACCTAAATAGGGTGCTATAGAAAGGGGGTGCTATAAACAGGTCAATTTTATTGTAAAATTTTTACATTTTAATGTTTAGAATTGGGCGCTATAGAGAGGAAGGCGCTATTTAGAGGGGGCGCTATAGACAGGTTTAACTGTGAATAAGGAAAAAAACTCTCTTTTCAAATTTTGTATATGGAACTTTTTTAAATCACTAAAACATTTTGAGAATTAACAAGAATCATGGTAAACTGATTTGACTCAGCAATCAAATCAGGACGCAATTTTACTTGCACTAGTCAATACTGTTGAGATAGACTTTCAGTTAGTTGGCGTTCTGCACTCCAAAAAAAAATTTCTTTTATTACAATAAACGCGAGCTTTCGGGCTGGAGCCGCCCTTCTACAGGCAAAAATGAACTGTTTGGTTTTTCGAGAGACACTTATATACATTTAATTTGATACAAGTTTTACATATATAAATCAGGAAGAAAAGTATTGAATCTACATATAATATTATTACTATTTTACTATGTTTAACAAATTTGGAATGGAAATTAACCTAAATTACAATATTTTATAAAGTTAAGTTTTAGACTATGATTTGGATAAAAGAGAGATATGATTTTTGTGGTATCTTTAAAACGTTTATACCAGAAATAAACTTGCATTCGTGACAATTTTTCGTCTTTATAAGCTTCATTCATTAATGCTAATGTCTTGGTGAAAGACTATTTCATTTTTTTACACAAATTTAATACACATATACCCGATTTACACGGTAGATACATTTCTGAGAAATATGTGTGATTCGGGGGATAGGTGTACACAGAAATAAAAATAAAATGCATTGACAGGTTAAAATATGTAGTCAGCACAAAGGCTCGGGATTCTTCCGTGAGATGTGTACACAGCGCATGTGTTTAATCACAGTAGCATTTAGTATATTGCGATAAAAACAAAAAAAAACTTATTTGGAAAACCGTGTAAAAGCGAAAACGTGTAAAACAAGTATTGTGTAAATCAGGGGATAGGTGTATTTGCCTTTGCTAAAATGATGACATTGCAGAAACCGACGCGAGCTAAATACTTGCAACAAAAATATGCCTAAAATGAAAACTACGCATGCGCATTTACTGGCGTTGCTAAATTAAATTATAGTTAAGGCTTTGTTCTTTACAGTAAAATTGATTTTACATTTTTCAAAAGTTGTTTTATATTTTATTTTTAAAATTTCGGGAACCTTTTGATCCCACCGTGTATATACATCCTAGCGAATGTACCCGGCTTCGTCCGGTAATATCCGAGTTAACGTTTGCCTAATAAACATTCGTCAAAACAATAATTTCTAAGAAAACAGACATCCACCACCTACTGAATCTAATATTGTCAAGATAAATATATATTTCTATTCTTTTTCACCAAAAATAAATGAATAAAACTATTGAAGAATATTAACATTAAGAAATCTATATTCAGTTAAACCTGTCTCTAGGGTACTATAGAGAGGGGGGTGCTATAGACAGGTCACTTTTAATGTAAATCGCATTGTACTGCATATTTAAAATCGGGCGCTATAGAGAGGAAGGCGCTATTTGGAGGTGGCGCTATAGGCAGGTTTAACTGTATATATCAATATAAGCTATTCTAAGACTATAATTAGATAAATAACAAACCATTTTGCATATTCTGGAATTATTAATTTATAATTATTATATACTGATATAGCCTTACCCACGCCCAGTTAATGAGTGTTCAGCTAGCAGATTTTGCTTCATAAAGAGTGTAAGAATGTGTTTTTATTATATTTTTCAAATAAAGAAACTTATCCTTCTTGAATCTATTCGTTAATATAATAACTATAAATATTAAAATTATAACACAAATTAGAAGTTATGTGGACTAATTAATATATTATCAGTACCATCATTATTCTTTTATATTTGATTTTAATTTTTCATTTTCAAATTATTTCGCCTTAGAAAGCTCATAAGATATCAATTTTAGAGATTTTAAGAACGCCACTTTGTGTTGTATTCTAGCCTGAATATCGGCCTTTGTAACTTCACCAGCTTAAACACCTTTTGGTAAATTCGACTGATTTAATAGCCCCTCTCGTAGGATGTTATGAAATCGAAGCCACCCTTATACAGAAGAAGGCCATAGCCGGAAACCATGTTATACAGGTGGCTTTTTGTTTGATTTTGTTAAAACTGGTGTCGTTCATTTTTATCATCACTCTCTAGAAAGTTATTTTACTAGATTGGGTAAAATAATGCATCGTCCTGATGAATAATCTTATTTTTCTTAACTACACACTGGGTGAAGTAGAATGCGTCTGCCTTTGTCATTAAGACTGGGAGCATTACTCAGTGGCAGGCCGACTTTGCTTCAAAATAAATTGCCACTTCTGACATGAGGAACATGTGCAGCCGCTCCTGACATCAAGAACAAACGCTTCCCATCCTGTATCCCTGGATCAGGAGTGCTTACAGGGTATTATCAGCCGGGCCAGCTGAGCCCAGGTTTTTTTTAGTGAGCTTGTTACTTCTCGCCCTCCTCCTTTTTCATACGGGCTTGGGACCTGCAAAGGCGGTGTTCTGATGAATATAAATTAAGAGGTTCCCCTCTACATGAATATAATCGTCCCTCGCAATTTTATGTTGTATAATAATATATGATCATAAAATAAATAATATTTGTTGAAGCAATATTCTTTGGCCGAACATTCATATGAAAAGATCCCGGGTGAGGCAGTGTTTAAAATATAAGTATAACGAATATTGTAGCGAAATATTTATTTTAATAAACAGATAACACTGGTCAACAATATTTTTGCTCAAGAGTACCTGATAGTGTTTCTAACGTAACTTTTCATGCTGAACTCAAAATTCTAATCAGAAATTTTCCATCACCCATGGTTTTCGCGTAACAGCCTTTTTTTTTGGGGGTTTGGAGATAAATAGAGCAGAAAATGCCAAAATTATTACGCAAGCATTTTTGCATAAACCTCATTACAACACTGGTTTATCAAAAATTATTTTTCTTTGTCCCAAAGGAAACAGCATCTTATCTAAATTTACCTCTTTGTGCTGATTCCAAATATACCATTAATTTTTTTGTACCCTGCAAGATTTTTGAGATACATGTCATAATATATGCTCTTCCAGGATTAATAAAACAAACCAACAGCCAACGAGAGAGAGATGGGCAGCTAAAGCGAGACACTTTAGACAACTAACTTACGACCATTTTTGGCCACATTCCTGAGGGGGCCGCCCGTCACCACCTGGCGACTATTCTGGTTAGCCCCCCGTTTGTGTACACAGGGAAAACAGTCGTTCAGCGGACAGCGCTCTCGCTACCTCTTTCTCTCTCGGATGGCTTCCAGATTCCTCTTCCAACTCGTCGTGTGATTATTTCTCTCCTCACCACATTTACCACTATATTGCCACATCGAAAGTCGACAGGATAAGACCTGGCCGGGAAGCGAATCCCTCATATACCGGAGTATGAAGAAACAAGAAGCCAAGCCACGATGATCGACCAAACCCAACTCAACTGTAACCACTCCTCTTCGAGCCCTCAACCCCTTCCTCGCCAACCTTTGAACCGTGATCCCGAAGAAGTATTCACCTACGACGGAGATGGAGCTGCCACGCACTTCTTCCAGCACTAGATCTACTCAAGAACGATCGCCGTGCCAGAGCAGGACACCTCCCGCCATCATGGACAAGACTCCGCCATCTCCCTACCGCTACTGTGATGTACAACACTGGTACGCACAGTGTCACAGACAGAACTCTCCCGAAGCTCAATGAACTTACCTGAGCCCTAAACCAACATAACTCGTGAGTGTAATTGTCTTAACTCCTACCATTCATTCTTTAAATAAGTCATTCCTTGTAGATTGTCTAATATTTCCATAATTAGCTCAATATGTGTGAATATGTAAAAATATTTAATATTTCCATTTATCTCTCCACCCCTATTAACAGTGATCTTATTATCCATATTATATCTAGCTATGTGAAACCCATTTAATTAGTTACCTTACCAGTATATGTAACAATCGTCATTTTAATTAAATAATATCCATTTTAACGTAACTCTTTAAAAAAAATCATAAAAAAAATAAATGAATTCTACCTATTAACGCTTTACGATTTTTACTATTAACAATAGATATTTCATAATCAAATTATTTATAAAAATATGCCTCCAGCACCTAAACTTTTGTATAGACCTCTCCTACTTGTAAGCACGGCTCACGAAAAATAATTTCTTTCCCTAATCGATTCAAAATTCACCCTGTAATTCAGGCGTCGAAGAATTCCAACCACCACGTGAGCCTTGCTTACAACCAACCCTTGGTGACTATTATCTATCTTCCCCTTAATGCCCCTCTCATTCTTACAACTTTGTTAACTTTATACCAGCTCAGGACCTTTATAGAGAATTATTGATTAATCAATTATCGAACTTCTATATTGTCATTTCAAAATCCTAACCTTCGCCTTTCATTTATTATAATTTATTTCGTAGTTCATCTCTAGCCTATCCACCGACCCACACCATCTAGCCAATGGTGTGTTCGTCACAGGGTGCAGATTGACTAACTGCTAGATATTTATCAACCCCTTTTTGTTCGCACTTGAACAATCTGCATCGAGCGACACAGTTCGCTTCTTCTTCTCGCGCCACACGTTCGCCACACGGACCCTGTCTTCAAATCTATGTTTGTCCATTGTCCAAACCAGCACGATATAGCCTACCTCCGATATTTCCCACGGAGGTACGTTAAACATCGTCGCTGATTTTGTCCGGTCCGTCATCATTTCGCGCAGACATGGGTCTTACTTTCAACCCACCGCGAAATCATCGCCTTGCACAAGCTCCCACGACGGTTCAAACACCTCGTATCCGAGCAGCTTGTCACTTGTAACGGACAACGCAGTCCTCGTCCCAATTTTTGGTACTGTGCGCGCATACTTTCCGCAAATTAAATATAAATCCGTTCAACTTCCTCACCTACACACGGGACTTTTCCCCTCGGACTCGCTACACAAGTAACTGTATAGATAAGTTAGATTGGCCCAAAGCAAGTTTCCCCTCGCTCTGTTCGCCGAAATTCTAACATTGTATGTAGTTCGATATTTACCTCAGTCCTGAGCTCACACAATTGCCAACCTCAACCTCATTTCTCGTACTCTACACTTATAGCATAGAAAGCCCATGACAAGTTTCCCCTTGCCATGTCCTCCTGGAAAATATCTTAAAGCGTAGAGTTCCCCAGTCTCAATGATCTTCAGAATTTCATCATATGTATGTGACTCTTCTTCTCGTTGTTCACACTCCTCCATATCACTTCCCTTATAGTACATTAGATTTTGTTGTATATAGCCTTTTATAACCTTGATATTTTCAAAGATTTACTTAAATGTCAAACTCCCCGGTGTTGTAAAACTGCTTGTAAATAATATTTACTTGTGTACTATACAATATTTTATTTACATAAAACTATGTCACCATTACCTTAACTAATTTTAACTGAAAAATTATTTTCTCTATTCCTGGCTTCTCCAGCTTTAAATATACTTAAACCATGTTCAGCCTTCTTCAACGGGGGCCATATGTCATAATATATGCTCTTCCAGGATTAATAAAACAAACCAACAGCCAACAAGAGAGAGATGGGCAGCTAAAGCGAGACACTTTAAACAACTAACTTACGACCATTTTTGGCCACATTCCTGAGGGGGCCGCCCGTCACCACCTGGCGACTATTCTGGTTAGCCCCCCGGTTGTGTACAGAGGAAAAACAGTCGTTCAGCGGACAGCGCTCTCGCTACCTTTTTCTCTCTCGGATGGCTTCCAGATTCCTCTTCCAACTCGTCGTGTGATTATTTCTCTCCTCACCACATATACCAGTATATTGTCACATACACCTACTTGAAATTTGGAAAGTTTACTGAAAAGTAGTTACAGCAGATATTCTTCTATACTTTGCTTGTGGTATATCCCTCTTTTGTGTCCAGCAGTAGTCAGCAAGCATACCGGGACTCCATTTACATTGGTACCGCTTCTCCATGCTTGATATATCTTGATGAAACCTCTCACCATGCTCATCGCTAACTGCCTCACGATTGTATGGAAGAAATCCAGATGTGAATGCAGGAAATGGATCTTGAGAAACATTTTACATCCCAGTGCCTTGTTGTAGAGTAACAGATCATTAACTATGTCTTGGGAATTTTCAACCTTGACAATTCCTAAGATGTTTTTGCAAACGTTTCTAAAGGAATTCCATGATTCAACTTCATTCAAACTTTTTTTGTAAATTTCCATCCTGCAGCAAATCTCGAATCTGAGGTCCAAGGAACATGCCTTCTTTAATTTTTGCATCACTTATGCTAGAACATTTTTGTTTTAGGTAGGCAAATCAACTGGCATTTCGATCCATTGCCTTGACAAAGTTCTTCATTAATTCCAGTTTAATATGTAATGGTGGTAAGTAAATATTTTCTGAATCAATCAGGGGAGGATTTACAATATTTTTATGTCCTGGAGTAAATATTTCACGGTTTGGCCAGCTTTTTTTAAAATCAAATGCCTTTCCCTATCTCTGCTATCCCAGAAAACATCAAAATTTCGTATATCCAAGCTGTAATATACGCCAGAGAGTAATGACTTTCAAATCGCTTTATATTTTCCAACCGTATCTTTCATATTCTATCTTTTTCAAAAGCAGTTTCATGTTTTCGTAAGTCCCTTTCATGTTGGATTTATGTGCTATTGACACTGTTGAGAACTTATTTCCGTTGTGAAGGAGAACAGCTCTCAAACTAATTTTTGAAGAATCAACGAATAAACGCCATTCTTCTTTATCATGGTCATGACCAAGCGCTTCCATTATACTAACAACATCATTACAATATACTAAATCATTCTCTTGTGAAAAGAAGTTTTGAAATTCATATTGACGCTTGCGAAAAGACGCTTTTGTGTATTTATGCAGCAGATATCAGCCTTTTAACCTAGAACCTGAAAGTTCACCCTGTTTTTTGGATAAATCTAAATCACGTACGAGGCCGTGCAAATCTCCTTGGGTTAACAAATGAGGTTCAGATGAAGCACCTACTTCAAAATTTGGGTCATCCGACTATTGATCTCGTCTATCAGGAATCAACGTTACTAAATATTACATTTTCAGAAGACTGTGGCACAGGTAAAATATCACTATGAGAAACCGGTCTCATAGCAGAAGGCAAATCTGGATATTCAACTGTATGTCTTGATTTGGATGTAATAACTGTAGTCTTTGTCAAATAAAAATAACAGTCTGAAGAATGGTCTTTAGGTTCCCTCCATATAATTGTAACCGCAAAAGGCATATGACGTTTACCTTTAATCCACCCTGTAAGACGTCGAGCACAAATTTCACAATGATGAGGAGCCCAAGTCTTATCTTGGTCTACGACTTTACAGCCAAATTAAAGTTAATAGCACTTTTTTATGAACGTTGTAAAGTTTTGCCTTGAACTTTGAAAGTTAATTCCCCACAAATGTAAAAGAAAATATCAGAAATATTAATGCAACGCCTCGGCATATTGACACAGTTAAGTGCACACGATTTATAAAAGCAATTCGATAGAGAAGAATAAACTGATCGCTTCAAATTTACCAGTCACTTCTGATACAAATCTATTAAACAAATCCTTAGGTTCAATTCAAATATATATATTGAAACTGTTATTCAGCAAATAGCATTCCAGAGCTTGTCGTTATTTTTGAGTTGAAAGCAAAACAGATTGCATTATAAAATAAACATATATTTAATTAAAAATTTAATAATTTGTTATTTAAATTAAAATTTTGATTCTTAAAGAGCAGAATTTAATTAATAACAAATAAAATAAAGCTTTTGGCTCCACATATCAACTCTTCTTTTCAAAAATAAAGGTCTAGCTAAAGTAATGATGTTTACTTAAAAAATGCTTATGTGTAACATTTTCTGAATTATTACTGTATATTCCAATTTATAGAAAAAATGGTTATCCAGCAACAACTATGGGTGATGGAAACTTCTGATTTTATTTTTGAATTCAGCATGAAAAGATACATTAGAATCAACATCAGGTTTTCTCCGGCAAAAAAAAAAAGGTTTTTTGTAGACCTGTGTAATTACTACTGAAATTTATATTTTGTTACACTATATACTTCTTTCATTGGTTCTCTTGTATTTTATTATAAATTTTAGTTTGTGCTTGTGCCTCAAATAAATTGCTGCATCTTCCTGGAGTTTGTCTTTTCAATTTTCTACGTTACATTTGGTAGAAATGCTGGGTAAATTAGGGAAGACAAACTGAAGATAGCCGACAAGAGCTTGAGGCAATAGGCGCTGTGATAAAAAATCTCAGCTAATGGCTCCAGAATTTCACAGCCGTGTTAAAGCCAAGACTTTACTCCAAGATGAAGATGTCCCGATACACGTCGCAAGAAATAAGACGTTAAAGTACTAAGGACAAAGTTCTAGGCTACAAAGGAATGTCAGATCTATGTCAGTGAAGTTGAGTCACTGTGTCACTTTGTCAACAAGATTTGCAGGTTTGAGTCACAGCTCCTATAGGGAAGGAGCTATGTAGCGAAATATTCATTTTTTGAACAGATAATTAATACTGAAATTAATATTTTGTTACTCTATATACTTCCATTAATGGTCCTCTTATATTTTATTATAAATTTTAGTTTGTGCATATTCCTTAAATAAATTGCTTTCTCAGCGTGAAGTTTGTCCTTCCTAATTTTCTACGTTACAATGTTATTCAACTTTAAACTGCATTTTTATTTCACATATACCTTCTGGTAAAAATTCTAGACGTTGCCCCTGTTCATTTTACTAGGTATACTTATTTCAATATGGTTATAGTTCTATTATTTAAAAATATTAAACTCTTTTGTGGAAATATATTTCAAATAATTGAATTGTCATCGCGAGCAAACAAGTATCAAAATTTCTAAAATAGAAATATTTATATAAATAGCTTTAAATGAAAATGTGGTTATTGGGTGAATAGAAAATAAGAATTATGTGAAACATTATATAATAATAATTTTTAGTTACTAAAATTTTAATTGTAAATATTTGAAGGAGTAGAACAACGTTTGCCAAATTTACCGCAAATGTTTCTTTTGAGCGAAAAATCGTATTTTATTTCAAGGAGAAATAAGGATTATTTCTATTCTTAGGTATGAAGTATGAAAGGATGAATTGTGAAGAGTAATGATGAACGGTAAAATAAAAGTATCCAGGGATGGGAGCCAAAAACTTTTATTTTCCGTTTATCATTACCCTTCACAATTTATCCTTTCATACTTCATCCCTAAGGATATAAATAATTGTTATTTCTCTTTAAAATATATTATGATTTTTCGTTTAAAAGAAACATTTGCGGTAAAATTGTCAAATATTGTACTACCATCATAAACCGCATTATATTGTATTTTATTTGAAGGAGTAAATTTATTATATTTTCCTTGTTGTTTTCTAAAATTACGAATCTTCTGAGAATTCTAAATTATCTAATTACTAAGATTCCTCTAAAATTCCTAATGCCAAATTTGTGTGATAAAATTTTAACTATAGTTTGAAAACAAGCAATGATTAAGCATATTTATGCATGATTTTCTAACTTCAAAAGGTCATGTCTGAACAACAGCGCCCAATATGAGCCATTTTAAGAGTGAATTTGTCACTTATAAAAATTAATTGGTCACCTTTAAAAATGAGTTTGTCGTTTGTCGTCAAACACGTGTTGGCGGTTGTAATAGCACAATTTTCTTTGAATATTTACGATAACTTCGTAAAATTGTAGCCACGAATTATGGAGTTATTGTTTCTATATGGATAATGCAAGAGCGCACACATCCGCAGAAAAACGTGTATCTGTTAGTTTGCTGAGAATCAGCGTGAAGTTATTGTCACCATATTCATATATGCTGAATTCGATCGAATTTTAATTTAGAAAAATTAAAACATTGATAAGCTCGCTGCTTCCTCGACGTGACATCACGTTAGGCGAGGTTACCACTGATGCGATCAGTAGAATTACATGAGGAGACTGTGAAGGATGGTTTACTCGCATTCGCAAAAATTGCTTCCTGAACACACTATAGAACATCGGTTTATTCCATAAAATCTGTTTTTATTTTATTTATTGGTTATTTGCTCCTATAAAAGTGTTTTGAACTCGATGTTTAATGTGTTTAATTAATCTTTATGATATTTTCTTTTGATATTTATACATAACAATCTTTATTTTAAAGGCATGGAATTTATTTTTAAAATTGATGAATTCACTTTTAAAATGCTATTTAAAGTAGAACCTCCCTTAAGCAGACTCCCCGCTAGCGGACACAAAAAGCTCTCCAAAAAGGACAGTTTTCAGTTGCAAAATTACGATTTTTACAATTTAGCAACTCTCCGGTAAGGAGACATCTCTCCAAAAAGGACACTTTAGGACATTTGAAATATTTTAAAATTGTTTTGAATATATGCAATGTGTGCATGTGTCTCTATTAGTAATTAATTTGCCATAACAATTTTTAGAATAAGTACTTTGTATTTGCTTTTCTATATGGATTTTGATAATCAAAAATAAAATCTCTCAAGAAAATATGATGTATCTATAATTATTAATAAGAACATTTCTTTTGCACTTAAGAAAATTTCAGGACCATTATCAAATACCTTTTCTCTAATATTCGTTTTTAGGATTTTTAAAGGGATATTAGAGGGAGAGAAGGTTTTCAGATATTTATAATTTCTCTATGTCATTGAAATATCAGAGAAAGAAATAATCCTAAAGACTCCAATTGCCAATTAAATATATCTCTCCTCTTTATATATATGTGTTTGTCAGCTAATTACGTTATCAATTTATTTATTTATTTCATCTCAATTTGCAGGTGTTACATTCGAGCACAGCTCGCGAGTCACCTTGTCCAGATTATTTACACATTGCGAGTTGTAATGCTGGAGTGGCCCCGGAACCTTACAGGAGGGCAGTTGTTGGGTGTTTGGCTGTCAGCTAGCCATTGGGTCCAGGTCGTCGGATTCGGTGGCTGAGGTCACCTTGATTTTGAACAATTTCTTGTATAGTTGGATTTGATGATTTTTGAAATTGAGAGAATAGTCTTGTTGCAGAGTCTTGATAAATCTCTTCTAGATTAGGCTGGTTGAGATCTTCTTTGAGAATTTTGTTTGAAAGATTGAATGGGGCTCCTATAGTGGTTCGTAAGCAAATCCTCATGAAGGCATCTATTCTTTTTTTATCCGTAGGTGTGATATATTTGCCCCAGACTGGTAGTGCGTACGTGATGATGGGTAGAATACAGGTTTTGTACAACGTGAATTTATGCTTTGTTGTTAAATTACTTTTAAAATTGAGCAGGCTTGATAGAGATATTTTGGCTATCTTTGCCTTTCTTATGGTGTTTTGGACATGTAGGTTAAATTTTAATTTCGAATCCAAAGTGACACTAAGATACTTGGCATGGTCGGCCCAACTAATAGTGCTTGAGTTTACTGTCAAGTTGGTTTGTGGCTTGAATTTTTTGTTATCTCTTGGGGGAAAAAGTATTGCTTGAGTCTTAGTTGGGTTAATGTCTAGTTTCCACTCATCGCACCATTTGATTATGTCATTTAGGTAATTCTGAAGCTGAGTAACCAATAGGTTGACTGATTTAGAGTTAAATAAAATTGCTGTGTCATCTGCGAAGAGCTTAAGTTTACATTTAGAGTGCAGTGGGATGTCATTAATGTAAATATTGAAAAGGTAGGGTCCGAGGATAGAGCCTTGAGGTACTCCAGTCTGGATTGGCTTTGGTTCAGTTATAAAATTTCCTTGCTTGACTGAAAATGTCCTGCCCTGTAGATAATTCTGCATAAAATTGATAATGTCACTTGGAAACTGGTGTTTTGTGAGTTTCTTTATAAGGCCATTATGCCAAACTTTATCAAATGCTTTCGCAAAATCTAGAAAGACAGCACCTACCACTTCCTTGTGGGATCTTCTTATCTGGATGTAGTCCAGAACTGCAATGAGTTGGTGAGTTGTTGAATGCCCCCTTCTAAATCCGAATTGCTGCGGGATGATGAAGTTAGAGTTGTCCAAGTACATCTGAAGTCTACGTAAAATAATTCTTTCGTAAATTTTGCCGATGGTGGGGAGGAGGCTGATAGGTCTTAGATCTTCAGGGGATTTAGCGGATTTTTTTGGAATTGGAATTATGATAGCATGCTTCCAGACTTTGGGGTAGTAACACAAGTGCAGTGCGGCGTTGAATACTCCAGCTAGAAATACAATCCATTTGATGGGAAGATTCTTGGCCATTTGCGGAGTGATATTGTCATGGCCAGGAGCTTTGTGGTTAGCTAAGTATTTAATCACTTCTTTGACTTCATTTGGTGTCGTCATTGTGAGCATTTTTTCTTGTTGGTGATTATAAGTTATATTTGGTTGGTCTTCTTTTTCCTTGGAGAACTGGTTGGAGAAGTGTTCTGCAAGTTCATTTCCGATTTCTTTGTCGGTCAATAAGGTTTTGCCGTTCGTTACTAAGCTTGAGATCCTTTCCGTTTTTTTCCTGATGGGTTTTGTTTTTCTCCAGAAGTCCTTTGGGCTTGATTCAATCTTGTGTATGAATTGATTCCAGTTCTCGGTGGAGTCGGATTTGAGGGCTTTGTTAACTTTTCCCTGTAGGTTTAAATAAATGGCTCTATGGGCTGGATCCCAGGTTGCTTGCCATCTCTTACGAGCTTTATTCTTTTCTTTTATCAAGGCCTTGGTCGAGGGGTTCTGTTTTGATGAAGAGGATGATATAACTGTGTTTTTCGAGTAGCTGTTGTAGATTTTATCATTTAGTATGGTCACTGCTGAGTCAATATTGGCTTCCGTTTTCAAGGGTACTCTAGGAGGCGTACTGGAAATTAAGTCTTGTTGGAAGTGTACCCAGTTAGTGAGTCGGAAAGTCCTAGTCGTGAATTCATCCTTCGGGCAGGTCAGCTCTAGGATTACTGGGAGGTGATCTGAAGATAAGGCATCCAGGGTCTTAATCCTCGAAGTCCAGGGGATGTTTCTAAGAATTGCGATGTCTAGAAAGTCTGGATTACCCGAAGGACTGTAGTGCGTGGGTGAAGAAGGTGCGACAATGTCCAGGTTTTCTTTTTCGGAAAAATTATGAAGCACGGTTCCGCTATTATTGGAGGTTCTTGAGCCCCAAAGAGGGTGCTTGGAGTTCCAGTCTCCTGCAGCGATTACTGATTGATTATTCTCTAACAAGAGATTCAGATCTTCCTCCAGGAGTGGTAGATCGGGTTTCTTATAGATTGACGATATCTGCACTACTGCCCTTCCATCTGGTTTCATTAGAATTGTGGTGTTTTCCATGTTAGATGTTTGAATCAGCACTTTTTTATATTTAAGATAGTTTTTTAGAATTATTGCCGTTCCACCGCCCCTTCCAACGATTCTATCGTCTCTTATTGTCTGATAGTTTCTGAGTTTGAGGTCGACAGATGGTTTTAAGTGTGTTTCACTGAGCAGTGCCATGTCAATTGAGTTTTCTTCTAAAAAATGTAGAAATTCTTCTTTTTTGAGTTTGATTCCGTTGCAATTCCAGAAAACGATTTTCAAAGGTAATTTGCCTTTCATTGTAAGTAAGTTTTGATAATTTCTAATAACTTTTCGCACAGTTCCCTGGTGTCAGAACGAGTAGTTTTCTTTTTTGCAGTTTCAGCGTAACTTGCCTTTTGTTTTTCAACAGTTGCTTCTTCTGTTTTAGTGGAGCTTGCTTGAGGTATGGTGTTAGGGGAGTTTTGTCTGGGAGGCTTTAGCTGCTGTTGTTGTGGCTTCGGAAAATTTTGGCATCCGCGGTAATTGGCTGTGTGCGCCTCTCCACAGTTAGCGCACTTTGGTGGGAGCTGTTTCGACTTTCTTGGACAATCCTTCGAATGGTGTTCTTCAGCACACTTGACGCATTTGGGCTTCAAAAAACAGTTTAGCTGGCCATGCCCAAAGCCCTGGCAGTTAAAGCATTGGGTCACTCGTTTTGTAGTCCTGAATGATTCCACGACTATTTTTTGGTAAAGTATTTCGGTTATTCCATAGATTCGTTTATTTTGTTCATTTTTCGGTAGCTCTACTAGGACTATATTCATCGGTATTTTGGTCGATTGTCTATGGAGTCTTTTGACAATGACCTCAGTGAAGCCCATTGAGACCAGTTCAGTTACGACGTCTTCTTCTTTGAAGGCTGTTGTTACCCCCTTCAATACCACTTTCAGTGGTTTTTCCTCCTGTAGTCTGTAGGAATATCCTCCATTATTTTTTTGTACATACTCCCTGATTTTTTTGAAGTCGCCTATGTTTTTCGATTTAATTATGTGCTTTTTGCCAGAAATCGTGACTTGGAATGGTTCCGTGCACAAGCCTTTTAGTTCTTGGCAAAGAAGCTTCCAATCTGCTACATTTTCTGCAATAACAGGAGGAATTCTCGGTTTTTTCACGTTAGTGACTGTGGTCCATGGGCCATCGTTGTCGTTATTTTCTTCATCGTCTTGAGGTGGGTGAGCTGTGTTCATTTGTTGAGAAATTCCAGTGGCGGGACTTTGTTCATCGATGTCCATTCTAGGCGTCTTCAGATTACGCTCGCTCCTAGTTGGCGATCTTGAGTCATCCGATTGGGAGCCGCGAGTTCTCTTCTTTGATTGAACCGTTTCCTCAAGCTTATACTCGATTCCACATTTGTCTAGGATCTTCGTTATTAAGGAGGCTTCGATTATGCATAGTTTCTCGCCGGTTGGTCCGTTCGTCGATTTAATTACAATCGGTGGCATATTATTTACTTCAAAAAAACGCGGCTCTATTGGAATCGATCTAAACACATCCCAGCGCCATAACAACCATAACCACATTCACTCAATGGATATTTTGTGATGTAGTCGTGATCATCCAGGGCTGATAGGCTTGATAGGTTACCAACAGTTTATACAGTCATCATGATGTATGTATCATGCCACGTTTCCCACCTAGATGTCCCAGAATGTCATCTCTGGTCAGATGGTGACAGTGAGAAGGCTAGCGCCTTTACCAGCCTTCCATCACTGCACTCTATTCATGATGAAATTGTGAAAAACCTTTGTAATTACAAGATATTTCCTCACAATGAGTTTTTTTTTATAAAAATAAATTCTTTGTGAGGAAATATTTTGTAATTTCAAACGTAGTTAATCTGACTGAAATTTTTAAAAATATATAAGTTAAGTCTGGAAAAACCTATGATCTAATTTTCAGGTCTTTTTCTCTAATACCCTTCGAATTCTTTACAGATTTGCAATTTACCTTCGCAACCAGCGTCCTACTCCGGCAACTGAAAGAATTGCGTCAAGGACGTGTACAGTGAACGAATTCGGAGATATTTTGGTTTTTGCAGGAATCCTGCTGCACTTTCAAGACAAGAGGATTCAGTGAAACAATTTTAAAATATTGTTGTAAAATTTTACTCTTTTTTTATTTTGAAGCAGCCTCTCTTGAGGTTTACTGAATTTTTATATTGTACACGGTTCAAAAGTTTACCATCGATTATTTTGAGAGATTTGATTTTGATGATCTTTAATAATTTTGTCGTCAAATACTGAATAGTATTAGTATATTTTAGAATGTTTGAATTTGATATTTTTATTTTTATTATATAACATAGTGTTTTTTATTATTTCAAACATTATTCATAAGACAAACGTTCTGTTGGATAGAACCCGGGAGAAGCTGGGTCATAATTTATAAATATAAGTTATATAAACAAATGTAGGCTTCGCCACAGAATTCCCCAGTGCAATTTCCTTCATACTGAAAGTACATCAATAATAAAGAGTAGAAGTGCCATAGAATAGCAATACAGAAGTAACACATAAACCACAGGCAAAAAGTGTGTTCGATAGTAAAAAATGTATTATATTAGTGTTTAGGTATTTGGTTTAATTATTCTTTGCCATCCATTTAGTTGTTTCTCTCTCAATACCCAATACTTTTGTAAAAAAAAAATAGCACTCATATAAAATATATTTCAAAAAAGTACGCAAGAAACTTAAAAAAAAAATGCAGAACGCTCATTGGTCGCTTAATTGGCCTGTTATTGTTACCTCGTCTCTTATTTACTTCGTGTAAAAAAAATCTTCAAATGAAAAAAAATAAATAGCCGAAAATACTAATCAAAATGTAGCCAAATTTTTCCATCAGCTTTATGAAAAGCGATGTGCAAAATTTGGTACCAGTTAGTTCAGTAGTTTTTGAGTTTATCGGGAAACAGACATTGACATATATATATAAAAGGATAGTATTTGAATAGAAACATTTTTTAAATATACACACTTGATGAAAATGCTCTAAGGTAAAATTTTAGAGTTGCCTGGGTTATTCTGCTAGTCATTCTTTTAAATTCATGGTGTTAACAATTTTTTTGAAAATATTTTTGCTGACAAATGATCAGATATTGTGAATCATTTTAAGATAACATAAAAAGGTAGAAACAAAAACAATTTGACGAAATAATAACCTAATCTGGATAGTTGGCAACTTTATTATGTTCCAGGGAAATCTGGTTTCAACAAGAGATTTACCTAATATTCAAATAAAATTGATATACAGTTAAACCTGTCTATAGCGCTCCCTCTAAATAGCGCCTTCCTCTCTGTAGCGCCCAATTTTAAATACGTAGTACGATGCGATTAACATTAAAAGTGACCTGTTTATAGCACCCTCTCTCTATAGCACCCTATTTTAGTGTGTCCCAAGAGGAGGCTCTATAGACAGGTTTACCTGTATAATTAAAAAAAGACATTCTATTAGAGAGCTATATTAATTTAATATAGATTAAGGATGTTTGACAACATCTGTATGCGCTCCAGGAACCTAAGTTACCCAGTTGAATCATAATATTAGATTGTATGATTTACATTTAAAAACTGAAAAACCAAAATGATTTTCTTATATTCGAGGGAGTATTTAAATAAATACAGTTAAACCTGTCTATAGCGCCTCCTCTAAATAGCGCCTTCATCTCTATAGCGCCCGATTTTAAATATGTAGTACGATGCGATTTACATTAAAAGTGACTTGTATATAGCACTCCCCTTCTATAGCACCCTATTTTGTGAGTCCCAAAAGGGACGCTAAAATCATGTTTAACTGTATAATTAAAAAAGACATTCTATTAGACAGCTATATTAATTCAATATACATCATTGTTGTTTAGAAACATCTGTATGCGTTCCATGACCCTAAGTCATCCAGTTAAATTATAATATAAAATTGTACGATTTACATTTAAAAGGTGAAAAATCAAAATAAATTTCTTAAATTCAAAGTAAGTATTGATTTAAATGTCATCGACAATGTTGTTGGCCTACTTTCATCTGGAATTCAACTTTTGTAAATACACATCCAAGCAATGTACATGAGAGAAGGGTTTATTAATTAAATTGTAAAGCTAATAAATAATATCTAGCATAAACCTAAGAGCAAATCTTAAGCGCAATGTGAATTATTCATTCAAATAAATACATTATGTATTAGCATATGACCGCCCAATTTACAATTTATATATATATATATGAACTGATAAAAATATTACATTATTTATAATGACATAATGTTTTTATTTAGTATTTTTAAGAGAAGCACTCGCACAAACAAAATCACATGTTACTGAAAAAATAATTGCACTTATAGTTTACTGTGAATTTAGATTTATAATAATACATGTTATAAATACATTATGAAATTGCATATAACCACCAAAATTTACAAACTATATATATAAACTGATAAAAATATTACACCAGTTATAATGACATTTATGTTTTTATTTAGTATATTAAAGAGAAACACACGCTGACACAAATAACAGCTGCACAAGGTGTCTGTTACTCATGTCAGAGACGGCCATTTCTTTTGGAGCTAAGTCGGCCTGCCACTGAGTGGTGCTCTCAGTCTTAATGACAAAGGCAGAACAATCTACTTCACACGGTCATGATGGTTGTCAAACAGATACCATAAAGGGTGACAACTTGATATTCTAATATGATTGAGTGGAGATAAGAAAGAAGAAGAAGAAGACATATGACTATGAAAATCTTCGCCCATATAATTTTCTTTGACTTTTGATTTGTAATAATATATGTTGTAAAAATGTGGAGCCGACACATCCAATTTACAGTCATGGGCCAGAAGTGGGAGCGCACTAGCCTGAAGACAAAATAAATCCTTACAAATAGGATCATGGTTACCTGGGTTTGGGGGTAGCACCCGGTTAGGTGAGATGGGCTAATGAGAGGATCCTGGTCCCACTAGACAATCAAAACCATGGCGACCTGAATACATCTAACACTAGACTATTCGACTCTGTTACTACTGTGCTCTCTCCCGTTGTGTGTGTGTGTGGGGTTCAAAAAAACTCTAACTTATATCCTGATGATGACGTCAGATTGGGCGAACGTTGAATCGTCCGCTTCTAATAAAAGAGTGACATTGCCGATATATTTACATCATTCCTGATAATCCTGGACAATGTAACGACCTTTATACGGCGTTTCCCTCTAATCGCCATTTTTTCAATAATATTTTGATTTTACGCCATTTTAAAGTACTTTATGTGGTGTTTCTTGGTATATCTATGTACAACATTGTGTTTACAACCTATAAAATTTGACATATATATTTATGTGAACGTTGTCAAAATATGCCTTTATGTATATATATACTAGCCGAATGTCCCGGGCAACGCCCGGGTTCTACCCGATTAAATGTTTTTATTCAAATTTTATTCGTAACAATTATGAATTGGCGTCTTGGATGTCACTCTTGTGAAACGTCCCGTTCCATAATTTGCGTTTTTTAAATAAAAAATAATAAAAATGTTAATTCCACAACGATATTTGAAAATTCCATTATTCTGATTTTCAAATACTATTTGTTACAATTATGAATTGGCGCCGTGGATATCACTCTTGTGAAACGTCCCGCTCCAAACTTTACTTCTGAGAAGCGATATTTTTATAGAGAGATGATCTGGCTTTGTGTCTTTTGCTCGAATGAATGTTTTTCTGTTAGAATTTTGTTCCTGCATACTAAAAATGAACTGGCTTCACCCGTGGTGTCTGCCTTTTGGAATTTTTCCGGATATAATTTTGTATCTGATAATCAAATATGATACAGCAATATTGTCATCATCATTTTCTGACTAAAAAACAACTATTTATGCCCAGAACCTGTCAATTTAAATTTTTCTTGGCTGAAAATCTGATAAATATCTCTTCCAGATTTTTCTCTATGTCCTGTTAAAACACGTTTTACATGTCTATTAGGCCAGCTGATATTACCTCCCATCTTCACCGCTAGAGGCGCTGCTTGCGAGCGAAAGGGCAAATTTGCAACGAAATTTGCAAATAACTCGAAGAATATTCGGGATAGAGACCTGATATTTCCGCTAAAGGTTTTTCCAGATTTTATTATATATACTGTTGAAATTTTAGTCAGATTAGTTAGGTATTGTGGACGTGTATAGCCACACATACATACATACATACGCTGACTTTTATATAAAAAGACTTTTATATAAATTATATACAGTTAAACCTGTCTATAGCGCCCCCTCTTGGTACTCACTAAAATAGGACACTTCACTTTTAATGTAAAATTTCACACTATAATGTTTAAAATTGGACGCTATAGAGAGGAAGGCGCTCTACACAGGTTTAACTGTATATATATATATATTCCCTGAACAAATCTCCAGAAAATTGTACCGTTTAGCGTGTATATCGGGATTCATATTGTAGAGTAGAATAAATTAAATAGAATTCGATGTTGAGATTAAATATAGTTTATTTAAAGTAAGGTTACAGAGAAGAGAATAACGGGAGCTAGCGCAGTATGTTTACAAAGAACAGCTAAGAACAACGTTCTGCTCTGCAACTGTTCCACTGCGCGCGCTCCTCCCGGGCCTCCCTCCGCGCATCCTTTCCAAATGGCGATGCATTCATATTTCACAGCCCTCCCTCCAGGATGTCGACAGCGTCCTCGCTGTCCCAGCTATTGTAGTCTCCGGTCACCAGCTGTTGGCCAGGATCTCTGTAGGGCTTCATCCGGAGCACATGGACGACGTCCTTCTGGCTGCGTCTCCTCCGTCTTGAACTTTGTTCCAGAGCTTCCACTTCATAATTCACTCCCGACACTTCCTCGTTATCTTATACGGCCCGAAGTATTTCTTTAGTAATTTCTCGGACAACCCTGTCTTTCGAACAGGGGTGAACACCCAGACGAGGTCCCCAGCACGGTACTCAACAGATCGACGCACCTGGTCGTAATGGTACTTGTTATTCTCCTGGGCTCTCAAAATGTGTATCCGAGCGAGCTGCCGTGCTTCTTCTGCCTTGGTTACCATCTGACCTCCAAAGTCATGATCCGATGTTTCGACTTCGTAAGGCAGCAGGACATCAAGGAGGGTCTCGGCCTCGCGACCATGAACCAAAAAGAAAGGAGAAAATCTGGTACTTCCTTGTTGGGCCGTGTTGTATGCAAAGATGACATATGGCAGAACGCTGTCCCAATCCCTCTGCTCGGCGTCCACATACATGGAGAGCATGTCACCCAGGGTCTTATTCAGCCTCTCTGTCAATCCGTTTGTTTGAGGGTGATAAGCCGTTGTGAAAAAGGTGGCTTATCTTGCAACGGGAAGTGACTTCTTTGACCATCTGAGACATGAAGGCCCGACCTCTGTCAGTTATTATTTCGCGTGGAGCGCCATGCTTCAAAATTACTTCTTCCAGTATGAAAGTCGCGATTTCTGCAGCCGTACCAGATGGCAGGGCTTTGGCGATTGCATATTTGGTCAAATAATCTGTACATACAATTATCCATCGATTTCCTTTGTCCGAAAGGGGAAACCTACCAAGCAGGTCCAAGCCTATTTTCTGGAACGGAAATGACGGGGGTTGAATGGGAATTAGTTTTCCAGCAGGCAGTTTGTTTTCTCCCTTTCCTCGCTGGCACTCCTTGCAATGGGCGACATAACGTCGAACGCTATTGTAAAGTCCCGGCCAGAAGTATCTCTTTCTTATTCTGTCGTAGGTCCTTGCAAAACCTAGGTGGCCCGCGGTCGGAACATCGTGGAACTCCTTCAGGATATCTGGTCTCATACACTTCGGCATAACCAACAGCAAACGTCTACCCAATGGATCAAAATTATAGAGTGGACCGTTCTTCATTTCGAATCTCTCGGCCCCTTCACCCTGGTTTAAGGCATTTGAAATTTTTGTTATATCAGGATCTAGATTCTGTTGTTCTCTTACTAATGTAAGCGACGTCAGAGCAGGCGACTCTGGCAGCGGGTATCTCGATAGGCAATCCGCGTCTTTGTACTTGACCCCGCTTTTATAGGTGATGGTTGCGTCGAAATCTTGCAGTTTGAGGGCCCATCTTGCTAGTCTTCCAGAAGGGTCCTTCAGACCAGCCAACCAGCACAAAGAATGATGGTCCGAAACAACCTCAAAGGGCCTTCCATATAAATATGGACGAAATTTTCCAATTGCCCAAATGACTGCTAGGCATTCTCGTTCAGTGGTGGAGTAGTTCTTTTCCGCCTTGGAAAGTGTTCTGGAGGCATAAGCAATAGGATTTTCTTGATTCTCCTGGATCTGTACCAGAACAGCACCCAAGCCGTAGCTACTGGCGTCGGTATGAAGTTTGGTGATGGCACTTTCTTTAAAATGTCCTAGTACCGGCTTCTGCATCAGAGCTTTCTTCAGGGACTCGAATGAATCTTTTTGATCTTGTGTCCAAATAAACTTTTGATCTTTTTTCAGAAGAATTTGTAGAGGAGCAGCGATTTTGGAGAAATTCTTGATAAACCTTCTGTAGTAGGAGCACAATCCTAAATAGCTTTGAATATCACAGACGGACTTGGGTACAGGGAACTTCTTTATGGCTTCGACCTTTTCGGAGTCGGGTTGTATGCCATCCTTATCTACCACATGACCCAGGATTTTTATTCGTGTTGATCCAAACAGACATTTATCCGGATTGATTGTAAGCCCCGCTTGTTGAAGACAGCTCAGAACCTTAGACAGACGTTCTAAATGTTCCTAAAAGGTATCAGAGTAGACCACGATGTCGTCCAAATAGCACAAACAAATGTTCCACTTGAGGCCCATGAGCACATTATCCATCATCCTTTCGAATGTGGCAGGCGCGTTGCACAATCCAAACGGCATTACCATGAACTTGTACAACCCATCCGGAGTAACAAAGGCAGTCTTCTCGCGGTCTCGCTCGTCCACCTCCACCTGCCAGTACCCGGTCTTCAGGTCCATGGTCGAGTAATACCTGGCGGATGACAGATGATCCAGAACGTCATCAATGCAGGGCAATGGATAAACGTCTTTCTTGGTGATGTGATTTAGCCGCCGGAAGTCCACGCAGAATCTCCATGTGCCGTCTTTCTTCTTGACAAGCACCACAGGGGCTGACCAGGGACTCTCAGATGGCTGAATTACTTTTCTTTCAAGCATGGTATCTACTTCCTTCTGCATTATTTCTCGCTCTCTTTTAGATACCCGATATGGGCGCTGCTTTATAGGGGGATGGTCGCCGGTGTGAATTCTGTGCTTCACTCTGTTCTGTACCTTGTTTGCGTTTTTCATCGTGGGAAGGAAAACTCTTTTAAAAGACAACAGCAGCCCCATTAAATCTTTTTTTTTTTTCTTGGGCAGATCGGGGTTGATTAGAGATAACAGGTAGTCGCTGTGGTCATCTTCTCTTCTCTCCCTTGAAAAACTTCCCGGGTCCACACTCAAGAGGCACACGTGTTCCGTCTCAATATCGCACATTCTACCCAAATTCATTCCTTTCGGAATCATTTGAGGTTGTAGTCCGCCGTTAGTTATCCAAATTTTTCCAATTCCTTCTTCAAATTCAATCAATGAAGAAGGAAATATCACGTCTTTTCGAATGAATAGTTCTTTAGAACAGGTAACCTCCATGTTAACAATTCCTACGAGAGATCTATTGATGACGCTTATCCTCTGCGACGATCTCCCGGGGATAACGAAGTCTTGGATAGCGTACACTCCGTCATCTCTACCCTCGGCGTCTAGGTCTGGTAGGTCGTCCAGTTGTAGTTCGCCCAGACCGCAGTCGATAACCGCGTTAGTCGCCTTGAAGAAATCCCAGGCTAGAATCACATCGTGACTGCAATTTTCCAAAACAACGAATTCAAAGGTTTCCGGATGTCCATTTACTTCCAACTTCAAAGTGCAGCGTCCTTTGGATTTGACCACCTTATCGTCAGCAACTTTCAATACAACGTCGGTTTCGGCAAACATCGTCTTTTTCAGTTCTACTCTGAACCGCTCGGATATAACAGAATAGGAGGCTCCGGAATCCACCAGAGCCCGTATTGTGTCGCCTTCAATTTTAATGTCAATGTAGTTGTTCGTCATTTTCACGACTGTCGACAGGGGAGGAATTATAGGTTGTGCAGCGGCCTCACCTCCATTTGAGGGCGCGGCTCTTAGTTTTCCGATTGTAAACGCCGAGGAGACTGGCTGGCTCGTCTTGTAGCACTGCGACCAGGGGAACTTCCGCGTCTAGGAGAAGGGGGGGGGGGCTGCGATAACGTCTGGTGTTGACACTTTGATCAGCGTCGTTTGAGTTATTGTTGCGTCCGGAGTTCTTCATTGTCCTGGCCCGATCTTGGTACATTTCGTCTCTTCTCTCATCAAGTAACCTCCTCCTGTCGCGGCAATAGCGGACAACGTGGCCGGGCCGTCCACAGTGGAAGCATACGGCGTGCCATCTGGGGTCCTCCACTCATTAGTGTCCCGTACTTCGACTCTTGAGCCACTTGCTTCGACCTTAGGTGCATACCAGGTGTTCTTTCTATAGTTCCGTGGTGCTGACCTCGCCGCCGATTCCATTGGGAAGGTATTTATCCCCGACATGGGAGCGAGGACTTTGTCGACTTCCTCCTTCACTATTTCCTCAAGGGAGGAGATTCTTGGTTCTTCCCGTGGCGGTGCTAGGGCCCGCTGCACTTCTTCTCTAACGATATGTCTTATCAGAGACTGTAGATCCGTCACGTCCCCCAGGTCACCGAGCGAGGTAACATTGGGCAAGCGCTCGAATTTTGAGGCTGTCACTCGTCGTCCTTGGAGCGCCACAACGCCACGACACTCTGCGATAAACTGATCCGTCGTCGCTATGTCTCTCGGCAGAAGATACCGGTAGACTTCCTCTGCTACTCCCTTCATCAGATGAGATAGTCTCTCTTCTTCTGGCATCTGTGCATCTACTTCCCTGCAGAGTCGCAAAACATCTTGGATATAAAATTCAGTGGTTTCGCCCCTCGTTTGAGCTCGCACCTTTAGCTTTTGCTCGGCTTGACGCCGCAGGTTATCTTTCTTCCCAAATACGGATCCTAGTTGGTCTTTAAATATCTCCCACGATGGGATATTTTCCTCATTATTTTGGTACCACCGTTGAGCGGTACCGTGTAGATAAACGTACACGTTAGCCAGACTGAGCGAATCGTCCCAATGGTTATGTCTTGCCACTCTCTCATAACCTTTCAGCCAGGCTTGGGGGTCTTCGCTGATCTCACCAGAGAACATGGAAGGGTTCCGCACCACATTCTGACAAAAAAGTGGACTCACCTGAGTGGTCGCCTCGCTTCTGTTGTTCATCGTCGCTGTGTTGTCGGGGGTAAGTCCTTGTAATCTTCTGCTTCTTCTAATAGAGCGTTCTTCTTCTTTAGGTACCCAGCTGATCTCCGCCACTTTGTAGAGTAGAATAAATTAAATAGAATTCGATGTTGAATTAAATATAGTTTATTTAAAGTAAGGTTACAGAGAAGAGAATAACGGGAGCTAGCGCAGTATGTTTACAAAGAACAGCTAAGAACAACGCGCGCGCGATCCGCGCGCGCCCACTGTTCCACTGCGCGCGCTCCTCCGGGCCTCCCCCCGCGCATCCTTTCCAAATGGCGATGCATTCATATTTCACAATATAACTCTTAAAGATATTTGATACAATGTGACCTTTATTGAATATTGACGAGATAACTAAGCGTGAACAAAATTCCTTTGTCTCATTCAAAGAAAAAAAAAAGACTGGAGACATGAAAAATTTAAATTTCTTAAGATTTTTCCATTCATAAATACTATATATTCATATATACTCATATATATATTCCATATGTATAAGGTTGCAAGGAAGATGATATCCATATGCAAATCATTCACATTTTGTACTGAGCTGATAAAAAAAAACATTGTTTAAATTCACTTTAGACGGAATATTTTTTTGCCTTTTTGTATACATATTATTAACTATAATAAATTTAAAAATTGATCATAAATTGAGAGAAAATGAAATTAGTAAGACAAAAAAAAACTTTGAATAACTTTATTAATTTTAGAGATTATGTATTTTTAGTGATGTTTTTATATTAATTGAATAAACATTTATATACATATAGGTGAATGTAATATATATAAAGGTATTAACGATAATTAACTCGATTTATAATATGTTGCATCTTTTTTTATCGACTTCAATGTAGCATTTTTGATTCCAGAAATGCAGTTGCTTGAACATTTCATCTAAAATATAGAATTCCAATCTTTCAAAACGCTGCTTCTTAGCGAGAAAAAGCATCATTGAGTGCGTTATACTAATTGTTACGCCTTCTTGGAAGCGTTTTTTAATAATTTCGAAATAGTTTAGAAATTGTTTCTCATATGAATCCATGTTCAATTCCATAGTTTCACGTAGACCGGTTGACATGTTGGATAGATATCCTGCTAATTTGTTTCTATCAATTTCTATCAAAATATTCAACAATGTTATATTGGTTTTACCAAGTTTCTGCTTCTTCATAATGGCTACTTCACACTGGCAGTTATACCACAACTGCCTAGAATATTTTAAAACCTCAATATCATTAGGAAATTCACATGTAGGGTTTCGCAGTATGAAATATATTATCATTAAATTTAACACGGGCATTGGTAACGCAATTTGAGCTCTGACATCAATGTCTTTTAAAAAACTAATCAAATCAAAATTATTGGTTAACCTCAGTAGAACTTCAAATAATTTCATTGTATTTTTGCTAATATCATGAATTCTATCTGAATTTATAAATTCACTAAAGGCTAGAACCAAGGGGGTGTGTCCATTTGTATTTTTTACATTAACCTCAGCTCCACCTTCTATAAGAGTAAGTACCATTGCTTGATCCAAAGATTTAGCTGCTAAATGTAACGCGGTATCTTTAACTGAATTAGAATCATTTACTAAATCTTCTAATTCAGTATTTACTAAAGCACCTGATTGTATTAATAGCTTCGCACATTTATTATTTTGATAATATTGTGTATAAGCTAAAGGTGTTTTACCTCTATTACATTTTTCATTAATATCAGCTCCAAATTTTATTAAATATGCAACAACCTCTAAAGAATCATATCCACATGCATGATGTAGAAGAGATTGATTTTCCTTATCCTTCTGGTTAATATCAGCGCCAGCTTCGACCAAGAGTATGAAATTTTTTAAATATTTAGCTTGAATTGAGTGAATTATTGGTGTTAAAAGGTCCATGTCTGCAAGTTCTAAATCAACATCTAATTTCAAAAGCTCTTCAAGGAACTTTGAATTTGTTATTCCTGAAACCTACATTAATGGCGTTCGTCCACAATAATCCCTGGCGTTAACATCTGCTCCTACTTCAATTAGATATCGGAATATTTTTAAATTTCCCCTTCGGATAGATTGAAGAAGTGGCGTTTCTTCAAAACGATTTTTGGCATTTAAGTTTGCACCATTATTAACTAAGAGTTCACAGATATCTTCTTTTCCTAATCCAATAGCCAGATGCAATGGGTAGTCATAATTATCATAATAATCTATATCAAAAAATGAGGGACTTACAAGTGTAATACGGTTATTTTGAATATATTTTCTGTAAGATTTCTTGAAATTATTGTCGTACTTTATATTCACATCCACTCCTTCTTTTATCAATGTCTTCACTTCATCAAAGGTTCCTGTAATTATTTTATGGTATAAATTGAAATTTGAATCCAATAATATATTTTTTTCCATTATAGGTGATGTATTTTTTTTCGAATATCAGTTTTTAAATGCAGTAAATTTAGTAATATATAAAGAGAAGTAAATCAAGGCTTATTTTTTAATTAATGAATTTTTAATTAGTGTGTGTTGTAAATTAAAGAGAAAATTGTTATATGATATTTATTGATATATTAGTAATTGAAAACAGATTAAGGTAATACTAGGTGTTTTTAAAATTAAAAGTATTAGTAACTCAGAATATAATATTATCAATATTAAATGTTAGTGAATAGCATTTACTTTTTTTAATCTTCATTTGCCGAAACTCCACAGTAAATCCATATATAATTAATTTCATTTCCTCTAATTTACTCACACTAATCTATTTATTAGCTTGATTGTCAACTTTCCTTAATATAAATTTCATATTAACATTAAGATACTATTACTGTTTTTCCTGAATGTATACTACATTTCTGCTTAGAGAATCGGTATTTGATTAAAAGGTCTTAATAAAGCTTTTTGTTTTAATTGTATATTGTTTAATATATTTTAATTCAGGAATAAAACACACGGGTAGTTGGCGATCTATAGATACCTTCCAGGAGCCACGGTTACCTCTGTTGTTTTTCTGAATTAAATATTAAAAATCAAGTTTTTTATAATTTATCCTGTGTATATAATGACATTACGTGATCTATATATATAAAAATGAATGTATGTGTGTGTGTGTGTCCTTTATGCCTGACCAAACCACTCATTGGAACGCCATGAAACTTTAGGAAGTTATTTAGTATAGTACTGGGAAGGTTTCTAGCAAATAAAAATTTTGAAATAACTTTTCGCCTGAAAATAATCAAGATATATATTCTATTTTATCAGGTAAAATTTAACAATCTGCTCTAAATATTATCATGATGATACGATGATTTTGTAATGTAGAAAATTTGGAAAGACATAATTCAGGATGACACGGCAATTTATTTGAGACAAGAATAATGATACAATTCCAAGGCAAGATATTATTCCTTTAACTTCCAATTACCGAGGGAACCAATTAATATTGATTTTATTCATCCTATCGAGTATTTTTCAAGGGACCGGGAAAAAATGTTCACTTTATCGAGAGATTCGTTAGACAAACCTTTACTCGGGTAAAACCCGGGCGAAGCCGGGTACATCTATACAAGAATAATGATACAATTCCAAGGCAAAATACTATTCCTTTAACTTCCAATTACCGAGGGAAACAATTAATATTGATTTTATTCAACTTATCGAGTATTTTTCAAGGGACCGGGAAAAAATGTTCACTTTATCGAGAGATTCGTTAGACAAACCTTTAATCGGGTAAAACCCGGGCGAAGCCGGGTACGTCCGCTAGTTATCTATATATAATACACTAACAGAATGTTTAGTTATATAATATTAGGCAATCTACTCCCAGATACTGAAATCTTCATAGCGATCTATATACCAAATATTTTCGTTTATTTTTTGCTTCATGTGTCACACTTATTTTTAATATCTAAAAAAATTATTTTTCAAATTATTAAATATTATAATCGTAGATTTTTGCCTTCAAATTTAACTTTTTTTTATTTATCATCGCCAAATTGCCTTGTTTTCAAATAATGTGCGTTTGAATTATTGCATTTATCATTTTTCAATTTAATTTTTTAAATACCTTTTTCACAATTGTTAGCCATCGTAAATATAGAGGCTGCCTGGCCGGCATTCATAGCTCTTCAAATTAAAGATACTTCGGCCAGTAAATCTTTTTATTATCTCGACTTTTCAACAAAAATATTTTGTCGCGTCAGGACCGAGCAAAATATATTTTTCGAAAAGTCGAGACAATAAAAAAGATTTACTGGCCGAAGTGTATTTAATTTGAAGAACAATAGTTAGCATAATTTTGTTTCATACTTTCAATTTTATAAACAAAAAGTCAATAAATATTCAAATATATATCTGTAACTAGCGGACGTACCCGGCTTCGCCCGGGTTTTACCCGAGTAAAGGTTTGTCTAACGAATCTCTCGATAAAGTGAACATTTTTTCCCGGTCCCTTGAAAAATACTCGATAAGTTGAATAAAATCAATATTAATTGGTTCCCTTGGTAATTGGAAGTTAAAGGAATAGTATCTTTGCTTTGGAATTGTATCATTATTCTTGTCTCAAATAAATTGACGTGTCATCCTGAATTTTGTCTTTCCTAATTTTCTTAATTACAAAATCATCGTATCATCATGATAATATTTAGAGCAGATTGTTAAATTTTACCTGATAAAATAGAATATATATCTTGATTATTTTCAGGCGAAAGGTTATTTCAAAAATTTTATTTGCTAGAAACCTTCCCAGTACTATATTAAATAACTTCCCAAAGTTTCATGGCGTTCCAATGAGTGGTTTAGTCAGGCATAAAGGACAAACAGACACACATACATTCATTTTTATATATATAGATATGAAATTTATTTTTCGAGCAAACATATCCACTCTCTACTGAATAGATTTTTAAAAAGATATACATAAATAAAAATATCTAGAGATATACTACATGATCTTAGCCTTTGTGTGTCTTCTGCTCGAGTGAATGTTTCGCTGGTAGAATTTTGTTCCTGCCTACTATTAATCATTATCTGACTTCGCCCGTGGTCTGCTTTAGTGAATATTCTCCAAAAGATTTTTTTAATGCAATCAAGCATGATACGGCAATATTGTCATCATCATTTCTGACTAAAAAAATATTGTTGCTCAGTACTTGGTTAAATATAATTTTTCTTGGTTAAAGTGCGACAAAAAACTCTTCCAGATTTAACTCTCTGTCCTGTTCAAATATCAGCGAGATTAGTTACATATTGAGGGCTTGCATAGCCGACAAACATGTTCCCGGCTTTGCCCGATTTTTACCCGAGTAAAAGTTTGCTTAACAAACATTTGTTAAAACGATTCTAGCAAACATCCAATCCCTACTGAATCTATACTTGTCTACACTCTCGATAATTTTTTCCCGGTCCCTTGAAAAATACTCGATAAGTTAAAAAAAATCAGTATTAATTGGTCCACTCGGTAATTTGAAGTTGAAGGAATATATCTTGCCACAAACGAAAATTTGTAAATAACTGTATTTAGCGAATGTATTGGCTTCGCACAGTTTTTATCCGAGTAAAAGTTTGCCTAACGAACATTTGTTAAAACGATTCTAGAAAACATCCAATCCACCTATATATTGATTTATAAACGTATATAAATATAAATATTGTTATATGCGTTCAAATATATTTTTGAAACACATAATTTTTTGAAAATATTTATTATATTTTAAATAAGATATTGTCATTTTTGTGAATTTGATAATTAATTATTTCTTTTTTTCTCAATGAATTATATATATTAATTTAAAAATTCATTTTTGTTATCATCATCACATACAATGTAATTTTTTTTATATAAACAAACGATAATAAACAACAACAATTAGGGGCTCAAAAATCATTTATTATGGTTAGCAGCTCCGTAAATAAAGATATTTTCACAACAACAATTAAAGTTGCATCATCATTTTTATAAAACAACAGTAAATTAAATTAACAATGTAAAAATATATTTTAACATTACATTTTAACATTTAACACAAAAACGTTACAATTTTTTCTTTAAATATATATTAATACTAGCGGATGTGTACCCGGCTACGCCCGGGTTTTATCCGAGTGAAAGTTTGCCTAAAGAATATTATATATTATGAAGTATAATAAACAATGCTAAAGATTAGTTTTAATTATTAATCAAGATTGTGTGTGAATATGTGAGAAAGATGTAATATCGTTGTTGTTTTCTTGGCCGACTGTTTTACATATGGTGTTATCTTAAAATTGCTTGTTTTGAATATTTTTTTAGATTGAGTTGAATGAATTGCTGAATTTTTTTTTGTATTTATATATAAATAAAATTAACTCTGTTGAATTTTTTTGTATTTTATCGATAACAGCAAAGTTATGTATTTTAAAGTTAGGAAAAATATTTTGATGTTAAGCAAAACCTGCTCCATCTCGTTTTACATAAATGTTGAAAATATGGTCGAAATTGATGCATTGTAACGAAAGTTTTTAGCGAACACCACTTATGAAATTTCCATTTATATAGAAGATATAATATAAATGAGTTTTAAAAATTGTTAAAAAAAATGCCTCGGCCGGGAATCGAACCCTGGCCGCCCGCGTGGCAGGCGAGCATTCTACCACTGAACCACCGATGCTTTAAAAAAATCAAATTCATTTATCTTCGCGACCAGTGCTGCGCCCTAGCGGTAAAAGACTGGAACTAACGCTTTTTGGTTTTTTATTTTTTAAAAAAAGCACATTAACTTTTTTAGTTTTTTGAATAGCCTATATGTTAAACGAAATCTTCAGCTACCTACATGCGAAATTCCATAATGATTGAGTCAGTAGATTTTGCGTGATGCGATAACAAAAATCGATTTCGCATTTCATTTTTATATATATAAGGATAAGGAAGGATTGAAATGCCAAGTATTTTTTACGTCATTGGAATATTATATTACTAAATTCTCATATTAAATTTATTATACTTGGAAAACGTTTTAAACATTGTTACAATTTATAAAAATAATTTCACCAGACGCTGCTAGAGGCGCTGCTTGCGAGTGAAAGCAGAAAATTTGCAAATAAAATTGCAAAGAATATTTATTTAAAATCAAATTCAAACCAGAATTATTTCCAGTAGTATAGTGAATAACTTCCTAAAGTTTCACGGCGATTGGATAATCTTACCTTTTGAAAACATTCATCGTGTGAACAAACTAACATTCATTGTGTAAACAAACCACGTGTTAATTATTAACCAATCAAATTCATTTATCGTCGCGACCAGTGCTGCGCCCAAGCGGTAAAAGACTGGAACTAACGCTTTTTGGTTTTTCATTTTTTAAAAAAAGCACATTAACCTTTTTAGTTTTTTGAATAGCCTATATGTTAAACGAAATCTTCAGCTACCTACATGCGAAATTTCATAATGATTGAGTCAGTAGATTTTGCGTGAAGCGATAACAAACATCGATTTCGCATTTCATTTTTATAGATATAAGGAAGGATAAGGATAAGGAAGGATATCTCAGTAATCGGATTCCAATAACATCACGCATTTTGTATAAAGATAATACACTAACAGAGTTTTCAGTTTTAAAATTCTAAGCAATATTCTCCTTAGATCTGTACTATAAATAGCGATCTATACACCAAAAGTGCGCTATTTTAACTTCGTATTTCAAACTTTTTTATTTTCCAAATATTTTTAATTACAGTTAAACCTGTCTATAGCGCACCCCTCTTGGGACTCGCCAAAATAGGGTGCTATAGGCGAGGGGTGCTATAGACAGGTCACTTCTAATGTAAATCGCATCGTACTACGTATTTAAAATCGGGTACTATAGAGAGGAAGGCGCTATTTAGATGGGGCGCTAAAGACTGGTTTAACTGTATGTTTATTTTTTAAATTTGGATTTTTCTTTTTGCCTTCAAAATTTTCTTTATTCATTTATTATCTCCTAATTACATTTTGTTTTTAATTTTTTTTACAAGCAAAAACTACCAAAAGTCAATTAATAATGTAATTTATCTGTTATATTTCAGTAATATGATATAAATATCCTTAATAGCAATCTATATTCTCGAATTTATTTTTATTCTCCAAATGTGTCTTTATATATTTTGAATTTTTTCAATTTTCCAAAAGTAGATTTTTTGCGTTAAATTGTATTAACTTTCTTTATCACCAAATTGCTTTATTAGTGAATTTTATTAATTTCTAATTGTATAGATATTTTGTGTGTCTAATTCAAATATTAATTATTTTCTTATAACACTGTTCAACAACATTTTTTCCCAAAAGAACCTGATGGTGTTTCTAATGTAACTTTTCATGCTGAACTCAGATATCTAATCAGAAAATCTCTATCACCCATAATTTTTGCGTAATAGCCTTTTTAGTATTGGGATAAATACAGTAATAAATTCTAACAATGTTAAGCAATTTTGCATAAACATTACACTGGTTTATAAAAAAATAATTTATTTCCCAAAAAGACAGCATTTATCTAAATGTATCTCTTTGTGCTGATTCCAAAAATACGATTGGTTTTTTTCTATCACGCAAGATTTCTGAGATAAAACTACTTTAAATTTGGAAATATTTTATATATATAGGCCTATATGAAAGAAATATATTTATTTCATTAAAAACTAGCGGATGTACCCGGCCTTGCCCGGGTTTTACCCGAGTAAAGGTTTGTCTAACGAACATTTTTTAAAACAATTATCTATAAACTTATAAAAAAATAATAGATATATTTTGATAATTTGAAACTCGTAAATTTGAATCTCTCGATAAAGTGAACATTTTTCCCGGTCCCTGTGTCTTTCCTAATTTTCTACATTACAAAATCATCGTTTTATCTAGTGAACATTTTTTCCCGGTCCCTTGAAAAATACTCGATAAGTTGAATAAAATCAATATTAATTGGTTCCCTCGGTAATTGGAAGTTAAAGGAATAGTATTTTGCCTTGGAATTGTATCATTTTTCTTGTCTCAAATAAATTGCCGTGTCATCCCGAACTTTGTCTTTCCTAATTTTCTATATCACAAAATCATCATTTTATCTATTCTCCCAATATATATGTTGTAGATAAATGATAAAACTAACTTTGACTTGTGCGCAATTAATAGGTAGAAAATCTTACTTTTAATAAATAATTTTTAAGATAATAAACTCATAGATAAAAAAAAAACTTGTTATCATCATCGCAATGAGGGCGCTGCTTGCGAGTTAAATCTACAAATCCGCAAATAGCTCTAAGGATATTCGAATATTAAATATATTATTTTTCAAAAACCTTCCCGGGGATATACTTAATAATATCCCAAAATTTCACGGCGATTGGATGTATGGTTTTTGAATTTATAGAGTACAGACAGACAGACATTCAATTTTATATATATAGATAGTGACTGGGGATTTTCTTCTATAGGTATAAGGTTTTATGGTTTGGCCAGTTATTTTTGATATAATGCCATTCGTTTTGCCTCAACTATTCCATTCGAACAGAAAATAACACCATTTCGTATATCAAAGCTGTAAACCAAGCTAGAGAGCAATGACTTCCGAATAACCACAGATTTTCTAGCTGTATGTGTCGTACTATATCTTTTTCAAAAGCAGCTTAATGCTTTCGTAACACTCTTTCATGTTCTTCTTCATTCTTAGTTCCACAATCATGATTGGGTGAAGTAGAATGCGTTTGCCTTTGTCATTAAGACTGGGAGTACTACTCAGTGGAAGGCCGACTTAGCTCCAAAAAAAATGTCCGCCTCTGATATGAGGAAGAGACGTCATGTGCAGCCGCTCCTAACATAGAGTACAAACGCTGCTCATCCTGAATACCTGGATTAAGAGCCCTTACAGGGTAATATCAGCTGGGCCAGCTGAACCGAGGTTTTTTGGTCAGCTTGTTACTGCTACCCCTCCCTTTTTTCATCCAGAAACTTTCAAGATGTATTATTTGCACTGATGGGAACCTTTTACCATAGTGAAGGAGAACAGCTTTCAAACTAACTTTAGAGAAATCAATGAATAAGCGCAACTCTTCTTATTATGCTCATGACCAAGCGCTTCCTGTAGACCAGCGTAATCAAAATTCTTCTCTGTGGAAATTTCCTTGGGTATCTAATCTCAGGGATATATGTCCTTGTTCGTATATACTTCGCTTTAAAGTATTTTGATTTAAAATTACTCGAAATGCTGCTTCGAAGAAATCAGAATATACCCATTGCAATTTTTAAACCATCATCTATACTTTTAATGTGTCCTCACTGGCCCCTCGTGTGAACCCCGGGTCACTCGGCTATTCTTAGATACTTAAGGTAAAAGGCAACAAGAGTACAGCTTCAGGAAACTGAGTAGAAACAAATTATATTTATTAAAAATTATACAAAAACGTTTTAAAATAATAAAACATTTTTGAATATGCAGTTGAACCTGTCTATAGCGCTCCCTCTTGGGACTCACCAAAATAGGGTGCTATAGAAAGGGGGTGCTATAAACAGGTCACTTTTAATGTAAAATGTTAACATTTTAATATTTAAATTTGAGCGCTATAGAAAGGAAGGCGCAATTTAGAGGGGGCGCTATAGACAGGTTTAACTGTGAATAAGGAAAAAAACACTCTTTTCAAATTTTGTATATGACACATTTTTAAATCACCAAAACATTTTGAGAATTAACAAGAATCATGTTAAACTGGTTTGACTCAGCAATCAAAACAGGACACAATTTTACTTGCACTAGTCAATACTGTTGAGATGGACTTTCAGGTAGTTGGCGTTCTGCACTCCAAAAAAAAAGTTATAAATATCACTCTCTCAAGAATTGCAATTATTGGATCATATATTATTTGATTTAAAAGAACATCTGTCAACTCCAGAAACCTGGTTTTCCTAAATCATATTTAATTAATATATATAAATCGCATTTCCGTGTGACCTACATGCGCTTATTCAATGTCTAACCAATATATTTTACATGGTGGAAAAAAGCTGTTGAAATGCTAGTTCAAAGACAATTTTTTTTGAGCTTGTTTAGCTAAACCGTCGCATTTTCAATTACTTCTGATGACGATGAAAAGCGCCTACCTTTCAACGTCCTTTTAAGTTTTGGAAAGGAGAAGAAATCACATGAGGTGATATCAGGAGAGTAAGGAGGAGGCGACAAGATAGAAGCAGTGTTAGGCTGAATAGTCTAGAACAATAATGGCTCTATGAGCATGGAAATTATCATGTAGCAATTTCCACTGTTTTGATTTATAGATTTGGTTTATTTTTCTTCTTATCTCATCACGAAGGCCCACAAGTATTTCTTTGTATGCCTGTTTTTCATAGTAAACCCTTCTTCGATAAATTCATAATAGACAAGTCCTAGATATTCGAAAAACACTACAAGCATTACTTTTCCTTTTTCTTCTCCCTAGGAGAACTTGGTGTGTGCCAATCAGTTGTTTGTTTTTTGGTTTGTGGATAAAAAAAACACCATGTTCCATCACCAATTTTTATTGTTTTCAAAATACCAGAATCATTATTTTCAGTTTCAATTGATTCTTTGCAAATTGGTAAACTGGTTTCTCTTTGTTGATCTGTTAAATTTCGTGAGACAAAATACCCACAAAGTTTTTTCATGTTTAAATGTTCACCAATAATATTTTGGCAACTACATACCAAATTCCAAGTATTTATGATATATTATCAATAGTGATTTTTATCAGCAACAATTAAATCACGTACCTGTCCACTATTGCGATCCATTGTTGACGTCAATGGCCGACCTGACCTTGTATCATCTGCGATGCTCTTACGGCCATCTTTAAAACGTTTATACCAGAAATAAACTGGCATTCGTGACAATTTTTCGTCTTCATAAGCTTCATTCATTAATGCTAATGTCTTTGTGAAAGACTATTTTATTTTTACACAAAATTTAATATTTGCCTTTGCTCAAATGATGACATTGCAGAAACCGACGCGAGCTAAATACTTGCAACAAAAATATGCCCAAAATGAAAACAACGCATGCGCAGTTACTGGCGTTGCTAAATTAAATTATAGTTAAGGCTTTGTTCTTTACAGTTAAATAAATTTTACATTTTTCAAAAGTTGTTCTATATTTTATTTTTTTAAAGTTTTGGAACCTTTTGATCCTACCGTGTATATACATCCTAGCGAATGTACCCGGCTTCGCCCGGTAATATCCGAGTTAACGTTTGCCTAATAAACATTCGTCAAAAAATAATTTCTGGGAAAACAGACATCCACTACCTACTGAATCTAATATTGTAAAGATAAATATACATTTTTATTCTTTTTCACCAAAAATAACTGAATAAAATTATTGAAGAATTTTAACATGAATATATCTATATACAGTTAAACCTGTCTCTAGGGTACTATAGAGAGAGGGTGCTATAGACAGGTCACTTTTAATGTAAATAGCATCGTACTACATATTTAAAATCAGTCGCTATAGAGAGGGAGGCGCTATTTAGAGGTGGCGCTATAGCCAGGTTTAACTGTATATATCAATATAAGCTATTCAAAGACTATAATTAGATAAATAACAAACCATTTTACATATTCTGGAAATATGAATTTATAATTACACCTATCCCCCGATTTACACGGTAGATACAATCCTGAGAAAAATGTGTAAATCGAGGGATAGGTGTATATTAAACTGTCAAATATGAATAGGTGTTGCCCCCTCATGAATCAGAGCCTTCCAATATTCTTTTCAACATAGGTACTATAAAGTAGAATATCGCGCTTTAGTAAAGTGCGATAAAAAAAAACTATTTGGGAAACCGTGTAAAAGCGAAAACGTATAAAACAAGTACCGTGTAAATCGGGGGATAGGTGTATTATATACTGACACTAAAAATGATACAGCCTCACCCGTCGCCCGGTTAGTGAGTGTTCACCTAGCAAATTTTGCATCATAAAGAGTGTAAGAATGTTATTTATTATATAATAACTATAATTATTAAAATTATAACTCTAATTAGTAGTTGTGTGGACTAATTAATATATTATCAGTACCATCATTATCCTTTTATATTTAATTTTATATTTTTTATTTTCAAATTATTCGTTTCAGAATGCTATCATAAGATATCAACTTTAGAGATTTTAAGAACGCAACTTTGTGATGTATTCTAGCCTGAATATAGGCCTTTGTAACTTCGCCAGCTTAAACACCTGTTGGTAAATTCACTGATTTAATAGCCCCTCACGTAGGATGTTATGAAATCGAAGCCACCCTTATACTGAGGAAGGCCATAGCCCGAAACCATGATATACAAGTAGCTTTTTGTTTTATTTTGTTAAAACTGGTGTCGTTCATTTTTTATCATCACTCTCTAGGAAAGTATTTTACTAGATTGGGTAAAATAATGCATCGTCCTGATAAATAATCTTCTTTCTTATCTCCACACTGGGTGAAGTAGTATGCGTCTGCCTTTGTCATTAAAACTGGGAGGGCTAATCATTGGTAGGCCAACGTAGCTCCAAAAGAAATGGCCGCCTTTGACATGAGGAACAGACACCATGTGCACAAGCCGCTCCTAACATGGAGTACAAACGCTGCTCATCCTTTATCCCAGGATTAGGAGCCCTTACAGGGTACTATCAGCCGGGCCAGCTGAGCCCAGATTTTTCAGTGAGCTTGTTACTGTTCTTTCTCCACCTTTTTCATCCGGGCTTGGGACCGGCAAAGGCAGAGTTCTGATGAATATAAAGGAAGAGGTTCCCCTCTACATGAATATAATCGTCCCTCGCAATTTTATGTTGTATAATAATATATGATCATAAAATAAATAATATTTGTTGAAGCAATATTCTTTGACCAAACATTCATATGAAGAGATACCGGGTGAAGCAGTGTTTAAAATATAATTATAATGAATATTTTAGCGAAATATTTATTTTTATAAACAGATAATACTAGTCAACAACATTTTTGCTCAAGAGTACCTGATAGTGTTTCTAATGTAACTTTTCATGCTGACCTCAAAATTCTAATCAGAAAATTTCCATCACCCATGGTTTTCGCGTAACAGCCTTTTTTTTGGTATTGGGATAAATACAGCAAAAAATGCCAAAATTATTACGTAAGCATTTTTGCATAAACCTCATTACAACACTAGTTTATCAAAAATTATTTTTTTTTGTCCCAAAGGAAACAGCATCTTATCTAAATTTACCTCTTTGTGCTGATTTCCAAATATACCATTGGTTTTTTTGTACCATGCACGATTTTTGAGATACACCTACTTGAAATTTGGAAAGTTTATTGAAAAGTAGTTACAGCAGATATTCTTCTACACTTTGCTTGTGGTATATCCCTCTTGTGTGTCCAGCAGTAGTCAGCAAGCATACCGGGACTCCATTTACCTTGGACCGCTTCTCCATGCTTGATATATCTTGATGAAACCTCTCACCATGCTCATCGCTAACTGCACCACGATTGTCTGGAAGAAATCCAGATGTGAATGCAGGAAATGGATCTTGAGAACATTTTACATCCCAGTGCCTTGTTGTAGAGTAACAGATCATTAACTATGTCTTGGGAAATTTCAACCTTGACAATTCCTAAGAAGTTTTTGCAAACGTTTCTAAAGGAATTCCATGCTTCAACTTCATTCAAACTTTTTTTGTAAATTTCCATCCTGCAGCAAATCTCGAATCTGAGGTCCAACGAAAATGACTTCTTTAATTTTTGCATCACTTATGCTAGAACATTTTTGTTTTAGGTAGGCAAATCCGCTGGCATTTCGATCCATTGCCTTGACAAAGTTCTTCATTAATCCCAGTTTAATATGTAATGGTGGTTTAGTAAATATTTTCTGAATCAATCGGGGGAGGATTTACAATATATTTATGTCCTGGAGTAAATATTTCACGGTTTGGCCAGCTTTTTTAGATGAAATGCCTTTCCCTATCTCTGCTATCCCAGAAAACATCTAAATTTCGTATATCCAAGCTGTAATGCACGCCAGAGAGTAATGACTTTCAAATCGATTTATATTTTCCATCCGTATCTTTGATATTCTATCTTTTTTAAAAGCAGTTTCATGTTTTCGTAAGTCCCTTTCATGTTGGATTCATGTATATTGACACTGATGGGAACTTATTTTCGTTGTGAAGGAGAACAGCACTCAAACTAATTTTTGAAGAATCAACGAATAAACGCCATTCTTCTGTATCATGGTCATGACCAAGCGCTTCCATTATACTAACAACATCATTACAATATACTAAATCATTATCTTGTGAAAAGAAGTTTTGAAATTCATCTTGACGCTTGCGAAAAGACGCTTTTGGGCATTTATGCAGCAGATATCAGCCTTTTAACCTAGAACCTAAAAGTTCACCCTGTTTTTTGGATAAATCTAAATCATGTACGAGGTCGTGCAAATCTCCTTGGGTTAACAAATGAGGTTCAGATGAAGCACCAACTTCAAAATTTGTGTCATCCGACTATTGCTCTCGTCTATCAGGAATCAACGTCACTAAATATTACATTTTCAGGATGCTGTGGCACAGGTAAAATATCACTATGAGAAACCGGTCTCATAGCAGAAGGCAAATCTGGATATTCATCTGTATGTCTTGATTTGGATGTAATAACTGTAGTCTTTGTCAAATAAAAATAACAGTCTGAAGAATGGCCTTTAGGTTCCCTCCATATCATTGTAACCGCAAAAGGCATATGACGTTCACCTTTAATCCACCCTGTAAGACGTCGAGCACAAATTTCACAATGATGAGTAGCCCAAGTCATATCTTGGTCTACGACTTTACAGCCAAATTAAAGTTAATAGAACATTTTTATGAGCGTTGTAAAGTTATGCCTTTGAACTTTGAAAGTTAATTTCCCACAAATGCAACAGAAAATATCAGAAATATTAATGCAACGCCTCGGCATATTGACACAGTTAAGTGCACACGATTTATAAAAGCAATATTCGATAGAGAAGAATTAACTGATCGTTTCAATTTTACCTGTCACTTCTGATACAAATCTATTAAACAAATCCTTAGGTTCAATTCAAATATAAATATTGAAACTGTTATCAGCAAATAGCATTCCAGAGCTTGTCGTCATTTTTGAGTTGAAAGCAAAAAAGATTGCATTTAAAAATAAACATTTAATTAAAAATTCAATAATTTGTTATTTAAATTAAAATTTTGATTCTTAAAGAGCAGAATTTAATTAATAACAAATAAAATAAAGCTTTTAGCTCCACATATCAACTCTTCTTTTCAAAAATAAAACTCTAGCTCAGTGATTCTCAACCTTTTTTTTGTTGCGGCATTATTTTAAAGATTTGAAAATTTGGCGGCACAATTTTAGAATTTCGCGGCACACTTTTGCTAACTTGAATGCAAGAAAATTCAAATTATGTATCAATATTTCTATGCAAAATATAAGTAATATACATCTCTAACATTCAATTTGCTAATTTCGTTATTTTAAAAAGTAAAAAAATGAAAAAGAAAAAAAGAAAAACCAATACAAACGTGAACATAATCATATGACTAAATTTCGGCGGCACATTTTTAGAATTTCGCGGCACACAAAATTACCGCGGCACATTGGTTGAGAATCACTGTTCTAGCTAATGTAATGATGTTTGCTTAAAAAATGCTCATGTAACATTTTCTGCATTATTACTGTATATACCAATTTATAGAAAAAATGGTTATCCAGCAACAACTATGGGTAATGGAAACTTCTGATTTTATTTTTGAATTCAGCATGAAAAGATACATTAGAATCAACATCAGGTTTTCTCCGGCAAAAAAAAAAAAAAGCTTTTTTGTAGACCTGTGTAATTACAACTGAAATTTATATTTTGTTACACTATATACTTCCTTCATTGGTTCTCTTGTATTTCATTATAATTTTAGTTTGTGCTTGTGCCTCAAATAAATTTCTGCATCTTCCTGGAGTTTGTCTTTTCAATTTTCTACGTTACATTTGGTGGAAATGCTGGGTAAATTAGGGAAGACAAACTGAAGATAGCCGAGAAGAGCTTGAGGCAATAGGTGCTGTGATAAAAAATCTCAGCTGATGGCTCCAGAATTTCACCACCGTTTTAAAGGCAAGACTTTACTCCAAGATGAAGATGTCCCGATACACGTCGCAAAAATAGGACGTTAAAGTACTATGGACAGAGTTCTAAGACTACGAAGGAATGTCAGATCCATGTCAGTGTTGATTAGTCACTGTGTCACTTTGTCAACAAAAATTGAAGGCTTGAGTCACCGCTCCTATAGGGAAGGAGCTATGTATCGAAATATTCATTTTTTGAACAGATAATTAATACCTAAATTTATATTTTGTTACTCTATATACTTCCCTAAATGGTCCTCTTGTATTTTATTATAAATTTTAGTTTGTGCATATTCCTTAAATAAATTGCTTTCTCAGCGTGAAGTTTGACTTTCTTAATTTTCTACGTTACAATGTTATTCAACCTTGAAATGCCTTTTTATTTTACATATGCACTCTAGTAAATATTCTGGGCGTTGCCCCTGTTCATTTGGCTAGATATACTTATTTCAATATGGTTATAGTTCTTTTATTTAAAAATATTAAACTTTTGCAAATATATTTCAAATAATTGAATTGTCATCGCGAGTAAACAAGTATAAAAATTTCTGAAATAGAAATATTCATATAAATAGCTTTAAATGAAAATGTGGTTATACGGTTGCATAGGTCATCATATATATTAGGAGAATAGAAAATAAGAATTATGTTAATCATTATATGATAATAATTTTCATTTAGTAAAATTTTAATTGTAAATATTTGAAGGAGTAGAACAACGTTTTAAAAATTTGCCGCAAAAATTTCTTTTAAACGAGAAATCGTGATTTATTTTAAGGAGAAATAAGGATTATTTCTATTCTTTGGGATGAAGTATGAAAGGATGAGTTGTGAAGAGTAATGATGAACGGGAAAATAAAAGTAACCAGGGATGGGAACAGGACACTTTTATTTTTCCGTTTATCATTACCCTTCACAATTTATCGTTTCATACTTCATCCCTAAGGATATAAATAATTGTTATTTCTCCCTAAAATATATTAAGATTTTTCGTTCAAAAGAAACATTTGCGGTAAATTGTCAAATGTTGTACTACCATCATAAGCCGCATTATATTGTATAATATTTGAAGGAGTAAATTCATTATATTTTCCTTTATGTTTTCTAAAATCAGGAATCTTCTGATTTTCTAAATTATCTAATTACTAAGATTCCTCTAAAATTCTTAATGCCAAAATTGTGTGATAAAATTTTAACTATAGTTCGAAAACAAGCAATGATTAAGCACATTAATGTATGATTTTCTATCTTCTCTAAAAGGTAAAGGTGTTGGCGTGTTAGCACAATTTCCTTTGAATATTTACGTGAACTTCGTAAAATTGTAGCCACGCGATATGGAGTTAATGTTTCTATATGGATAATGCAAGAGCGCACACATCCGCAGAAACACGGGAATCTGTTAGTTTGCTAAGAATCAGCGTGAAGTTATTGTCACTATTTAGAAAAATTAAAACATTGATGAGGTCGCTGCTTCCTCGACGTGACATCACGTCAGGCGAGTATATGACTGATGCATTCAGTAGAATTACATCAGGAGCCTGTGAAGAATGGTTTACTCGCATTCACAAAAATTGCTTCCAGGCCACACAAGAACACCAGTTTATGCCATAAAATCTGTTTATATTTTATTTCGTGGTTATTTGCTCCTATATAAGTGTTTTGAACTTGATTTTTAATGTATTTAATTTATCTTTATGATATTGTCTTTTGATATTTATACATAACAATCTTTATTTTAAAGGCGTGGAATTTATATTTTTAAAATTGATGAATTCACTCTTAAAATTCTATATAAAGTAGAACCTCCCTAGACCCCCCGCTAGCGGACACCTCTCCTTAAAGGACAGTTTTCAGTTGCAAAATTACGATTTTTACAATTCAGCAACTCTCTGGTAAAGAGACACTTCTCCCTAAAGGACACTTTAGTTCTGCAATTAAGTGTCCTTTACAGGAAGGTTCTATTGTATATAAATATTTATCACATTTAATTTTTTTCTAATTGTGTTTAAAATATGCAATGTGTGCGTGTGTCTATATTTGTAATTAATTTGCCTTGACCATTTTTGGAATAAGTAATTTGTATTTGCTTTTCTATATGGATTTTGATAATCAAAAATAAAATCTCTCAAGAAAAAAATGATGTATCTATAATTATTAATAAGAACATTTCTTTTGCACATTAAGAATATTTCAGGAACATTATGAAATACCTTGTTTCTAATATGCGTTTTTAGGATTTTTAAAGGGATATTAGAGGGAGAGAAGGTTTTTCAGATATTAATAATTCCTCTGTGTCATTAATATTTCAGAGAAAGGAATAATCCTAAAGACTCCAATTGTCAATTGAATATATCTCTCCTCTTTATATATATATGTGTTTGTCAGGTATGTACGTTATAAATATGTAGTTAATCTCTATTCATGATGAAATTGTGAAAAACTTTTATAATTACAAGATATTTCCTCACAATAAGTTTTTTTTTTTTATAAGAAGAAATTCATTGTGAGGAAATATTTTGTAATTTAAACGTAGTTAATCTGAATGAAATTTTTAAAAATATATAAGTTGAGTCTGGAAAAACCTATGATCTAATTTTCAGGTCTTTTTCTCTAATACCCTTGTATTCTTTACAGATTTGCAATTTACCTTCGCAACCAGCGCCCTACTACGGCAACTGAAAGAATTGCGTCAAGGACGTGTACACACAGTGAACAAATTCAGAGATATTTCGGTTTCTGAAGGAATCCTGCTGCACTTTCAAGACAAGAGGATTCAGTGAAACAATTTTAAAATATCGTTGTAAAACTTTTCTCTTTTTTATTTTGAAGCAACCTCTCTTGAGGTTTACTGAATTTTTATATTGTACATGGTTCAAAAGTTTACCATAGATTATTTTGAGAGATTTCATTTTGATGCTCTTTTATAATTTTGTCGTCAAATACTGAATGGTATTACTATATTTTAGAATGCTTGAATTTAATATTTTTATTTTTATTATATAACATAGTGTTTTTTTTTTTTATTATTTCAAACATTATTCGTAAGACAAACGTTCAGTTGGATAGAATCTGGGAGAAGCCGGGTCATAATTTATTAATATAAGTTATATAAACAAATGAAGGCTTCGCTAGAGAATTCCCCAAGTGCAATTTCCTTCATACTGAAAGTACATCAATAATAAATAGGAGAAGTGTCATAGAATAGCAATACAGAAGTAACACATAAACAACAGGCAAAAAGTGTGTTCAATGGCAAAAAAAATGTATTATATTAGTGTTTAGGTATTTGGTTTAATTATTTTTTGCCATCCATTTAGTTTTTTCTCTCTCAATACCCAATATCTTTGTAACAAAAGTAGCACTCATATAAAAGATATTTCAAAAAAGGTACGCAAGAAACTTTTTAAAAAATGCAGAACGCTCATTGATCGTTTATTTGCCTGGTGTTGTTACTTCGTCTCTTATTTACTTCGCGTAAAAAAATTATTCAAATGAAAAAAATAAATAGCCAAAAATACTAATCGAAATGTAGCCGAAATTTTCCATCAGGTTTATGAAAAGCGATGTGCAAAATTTGGTACCAGTTGGTTCAGTAGTTTTTGAGTTTTTCGCGAAACAGACAAAAGACATAGGCTTATATATATAAGAAGATAGTATATGAATAGAAACATTTTTTTACTATATATACACACTTGATGAAAATGCTCTAAGGTAAAATTCGAGAGTTGCCTGGGTTATTCTGCTATTCTTTTTTTTTTAATTCAATGTGTTAACAAAATATTTTGGAAATCATTTTGCTGAAAAATGATCAGATATTGTGAATCATTTTAAGATAACATAAAATGGTAAAAATAAAAACAATTTAATGAAATATAAACCTAATCTGGATATAATTGGCAAATTTATTATGCTTCTGGGGAATCTGGTTCCAAAAAGAGATTTACCTAATATTCAAATGAAATTGAAATACACTTAAATCTGTCTATAGCGCTCACTCTAAATAGCGCCTTCCTCTCTGTAGCGCCCGATTTTAAATACGTAGTACGATGCGATTTACTTTAAAAGTGACCTGTCTATAGCACGCTCTCTCTATAGCACCCTATTAAGAGGGGGCTCTATAGACAGGTTTATCTGTATATTAAAAAAATACATTCTATTAAAAAGCTATATTAATTTAATATAGATTAAGAATGTTCGACATCTGTTTGCGCTCCAGGAACCTAAGTTACCCAGTTGAATGATAATATCAATTTGTACGATTTACATTTAAAAAATGAAAAATCAAAATGATTTTCTTATATTCGAGGGAGGTATTTAATTAAATGCAGTTAAACCTGTCTATAGCGCCTCTTCTAAAGAGCGCCTTCATCTCTATAGCGCCCGATTTTAAATACTTAGTACGATGCGATATAGCACCCTATTTTGGTAAGTCCCAAGAGGGGGCGCTAAAGACAGGTTTAACTGTATTATTAAAAATACATTCTATTAGACAGCTATATTAATTCAATATACATCTATGTTGTTCAGAAACATCTGTAAGCGTTCCATGAACCTAGACAGGTTTAACTGTATATATATATATAAATGGACAAACCTCAAGAAAGTTGTACCTTTTAGCGTGTATATCGGGATTCATTTAACTCTGAAAGATATTTGATACAATGTGAGCTTTATTGAATATTGACGAGATAACTAAGCGTGATCAAAATTCCTTTGTCTCCTTCAAAAAAAAAAAAAGACTTGAGACAAGAAAAATTTTAATTTCTTAAGATTTCCCATTCATATATATAAGGTTGCAAGGAAGATGATATCCAAATTCAATTCATTTACATTTTGTGCTGAGCTGATAAAAAAAAATTGTTCAAATTCACTTTAGATGGAATATTTTTGCCTTTTGTATATATATTACTAGCGGATGTACCCGGCTTCGCCCGTGTTTTACCCGAGTAAAGGTTTGTCTAACGAATCTCTCGATAAAGTGAACATTTTTTCCCGGTCCCTTGAAAAATACTCGATAAGTTGAATAAAATCAATATTAATCGGTACCCGAGTAAAGGTCTGTCTAACGAACATTTGTTAAAACAATTCTCTATAAACTTATAAAAAGAAATAGATATATTTGATAATTTGAAACTGATAAAGTGATCATTTTTTCCCGGTCCCTGTGTGCCGTGTCATTCTGAATTTTGTCTTTCCTAATTTTCTACATTACAAAATAATCGTTTTATCTAGTGAACATTTTTTCCCGGTCCCTTGAAAAATACTCGATAAGGTTGAATAAATTCATGGTCGTTTATGGAAGATGGACGAAGTTCCCGGAGGTCATCTTGGGCAAGCTCCCGCGAGGCTTTTTTTCTTGTCTACTTGGCATAGCTGTGTCACCAACTCTGCCCTGATTGGTCGGTGGGTACTTGGACTGTCGGCCAGCGGCCGGGCGAATCCATTCTCTCACGGGGTGGGGCAGACCCAAGGTCATCAGGAGCAGCAAACTTAAGCCTATCTCCGTCTCAATGGCGGCGCTGCTTGCGAGTTAAAGCTACAAATCTGCAAATAACTCTAAGGATATTAAAGATATTCAAGATATTATTTTTCGTAAACCTTTCCGGGGATATGCCTAATAATATCCCAAATTTTCACGGCGATTGGATGTATGGTTTTTGAATCCATAGAGGACACACACACAGCCAGACATTCAATTTTTTATATATAGATTAACTATAATAAATTTAAAAAATGATCATAAATTGAGAGAGAAATGAAATTAGTAAGACAAAAAATAAATAAAACTTTGAATAAATTTATTAATTTTAGAGATTATGCATGTTTGTGTGTGTGTGTAAGTGTGGTGATGTTTTTATATTAATTGAATAAACATTTATATACATACTAGACGAATGGCCCAAGCAACGCCCGGGTTTTACCCGAGTGCGTATATATTTTAAAAACGTTTTAATTCAAATACTATTCGTTACAATTATAAATTGGCGCCATGGATGTCACTCTTGTGAAACGTCCCGTTCCAAACTGTGTGTTTTTAAAATGTTTTAATTAAAATACTATTCGTTACAATTATAAATTGGCGCCGTGGATGTCTCTCTTGTGAAACGTCCCGCCCCAAACTGTGTGTGTCTTGAAAATATAAAAATAAAAATGTGAATTTTCATAAAGATTTCTTCATGTCGATTTTTTTTTTGCATTTCACCTACTAAATCGATAGAGATAATTACATTTGCAACATGAACTTAGGTATATTGACTAAATAGAAAACTGCATAGTAAAAAAGATCATTTTTTAAAGGCACCATATCGTTTTTTTTAATAAAATCGAAACAAAAATTAACGATAAATAACGATAATTGCCTTAAAAAGAAATTGCCTTAAAAAAAAGAAACATTCGCGGTGATTTTGTCTTGCATTCGTTTATACAATTATTATATACGAATGACCCGGGCAACGCCCGGGTTTTACCCGATTAAATGCTTTTATTCAAATACTATTCGTTACAATTATAAATTGGCGCCGTGGATGTCATTCTTGTATAATATATAAATGAGTTTTAAAAATTGTAAAAAAAAAAAAAAAATGCATCGGCCGGGAATCGAACCCGGGCCGCCTGCGTGGCAGGCGAGTATTCTACCACTGAACCACCGATGGTTATGAAAATTCTCATCCGTGAGCTTCAGACAAACAAACAGACAAAATAAGGCAAATATATAAGTAGATAGGTAAATGCAAAATATATAACTGTATTGACGATTATTAACTCGATTTATAATATGCTGCATCTTTTTCTTATCGACTTTAACGTAGCATTTTATATTCTAGAAATGCAGTTGCTTGAACATTTTATCTAAAATATAGAATTCCAATCTTTTGAAACGCTGTTTTTTAGCGAGAAAAAGTTTCTTCGAATGCGTTTTACCAATTGTTACGCCTACTTGGAAGCGTTCTTTAATAATTTCGAAATAGTTCAGAAATTGTTTTTTATAGGAATCCATGTTCAATTCCACAGTTTCACGTAGACCGGTTGACATGTTGGATAGATATCCTGCTAATTTGTTTCTATCAATTTCATTTTCATGCTGAGCTTAAAATTCTAATGAGAAATTTTCCATCAACCATGGTGTTCCGTGACAGCCTTTTTTTCTGTATTGGGATAAATACATCAAAAAATGCCAAAATTATCACGTACGGATTTTTGCATAAACCTTATTACAACACTGGTTTATCAAAAATTATTTTTCTTTGTCCCAAAGGAAACAGCATTCTAATCTAAATTTAACTCTTTGTGCCGATTCCAAATATATCATTAGTTTTTTTTTTTGTATCACGCATGGTTTTTGAGAGGCACCTACTTAAAATTTGGAAATGTTTTTAATATATAGGCTTATATGAACGAAATATATTTATTTTATTGATATGTAATTGCAGTGGATTTTCATATATACTTTGCTTGTGGTACATCCCTCTTGAGTGTCCAGCAGTAGTCAGCAAGCATACCGGGACTCCACTTACCTTGGTATCGCTTCTCCATGCTTGATATATCTTGATGAAACCTCTCACCACGCTCATCGCTAACTGCACCAAGATTGTCTGGGAAGAATTTCAGATGTGAATGCAGGAAATGGATCTTGAGAAACATTTTACATCCAAGTGCCTTGTTGGAAAGTAACAGATCATTAACTATGTCTCGGGAATTTTCAACCTTGACAATTCCAAAGAAGTTTTTGCAGACGTTTCTAAAGGAATTCCATGCTTCAACTCTATTCAAACCATTTTGAAAATGTCCATCCTACAGCAAATCTCGAATCTGAGGTCCAACGAAAATGCCTTCTTTATTTTTTGCATCACTTATGCTAGAACATTTTTGTTTTAGGTAGGCAAATCCACTGGCATTTCGATTCATTGCCTTGACAAAGTTCTTCATTAATCCCAGTTTAATATGTAATGGTGGTAAGTAAATATTTTCTGAATCAATCAGGGGAGGATTTAAAATATGTTTATGTCCTGGAATAAATATTTCACGGTTTGGCCAGCTTTTTTAAAATGTAATACCTTTCCCTATCTCTGCTATCCCATTGACACAGAAAACATCAAAATTTTGTATATCCAAGCTGTAATGCACGCAAGAGAGTAATGACTTTCAAATCGCTTTATATTTTCCAACCATGTCTTTCATATTCAATCTTTTTCAAAAGCATTTTCATATTTTCGTAAGTCCCTTTCATGTTGGATTCAAGTGCTATTGACACTGATGGGAACTTATTTCCGTTGTGAAGGAGAACAGCTATCAAACTAATTTTTGAAGAATCATCGAATAAACGCCATTATTCTGTATCATGCTCATGACCAAGCGCTTCCATTAGATTAACAACATCATTGCAATATACTAAATCATTTTCTTGTGAAATGAAGTCTTGAAATTCATCTTGACGCTTGCGAAAAAAAGCATACTTTTGTGCCTTTATGCAGCAGATATCAGCCTTTTAACCTAGAACCTAAAAGTTTTCCTGTCTTTTGGATAAATCTAAATCATGTACGAGGTCGCTCAAATCTCCTTGGGTTAACAAATGAGGTTCAGATGAAGCACCTACTTCATAATTTGTGTCATCCGACTGTTGCTCTCGTCTATCTGAATCATCGTCCTTAAATATTACATTTTCAGGAGGCTGTGGCACAGGTAAAATATCATTATGAGAAACCGGTCTTATAGCAGAAGGCAAATCTGGATATTCAACTGTATGTCTTGATTTGGATGTAATAACTGTAGTCTTTGTCGAATAAAAATAAGAGTCTGAAGAATGGTTTTTTAGGTTCCCTCCATATCATTGTAATCGCAAAAGGCATATGACGTTTACCTTTAATCCACCCTTTAAGACAACGAGCACAAATTTCACAACAATGATGAGGAGCCCAAGTCTTATCTTGGTCACCGACTTTATAGCCAAAATAAAGTTATCAGCACTTTTTTATGGTCTTTCCAGGTGGCTCAAAAAAACTCAAACTTATATCCTGTTGGTGACGTCAGAGAGGGCGAACCTTTAACCGTCCGCTTCTAATCAAGGAGTGACATTGCCGATATATTTACATCATTCCTGATAATCCTGGACAATGTAACGATCTTTTTACGACGTTTCCCTCTAATCTCCCTTTTTTTCTAATAATATTTTGATTTTACGCCATTTTAAAATTACTTAATTATGTGTTTCTTGGTATATCTATGTACGAAATTGTTTACAACATATAGAATTTGACATATATATTTACAAGAACGTGGTCAAAATATGCCTTTATGTATATATATATATATATATATATATATATACAGTTAAAACTGTCTATAGCGCCCCCTCTTGGGACTCACTAAAATAGGATTCTATAGAGAGGGGGTGCTATAGACAGGTCACTTTTAACGTAAAATTTCACATTATAATGTTTAAAATTGGACGCTATAGAGAGGAAGGCGCTATGTACAGGTTTAACTGTATATATATATATTCATGGACAATCTCAAGAAAGTTGTATATTTTAGCGTCTATAGCGTGAACAAAATTCCTTTGTCTCCTTCAAAAAAAAATATATATATATACTGGAGACCTGAAAAATTTAAATTTCTTAAGAATTTTCCATTCATATATATAAGGATGCAAGGAAGATGATATCCATATGCAATTCATTTACATTTTGTGCTGAGCTGATAAAAAAAAACATTGTTTGAATTCACTTTAGACAGAATATTTTTTGCCTTTTTGTAAATATATTATTAACTATAATAAATTTAAAAATTGTTCATAAATTGAAAGAGAAATGAAATTAGTAAGACAAAAAAAAAAAACTTTGAATAACTTTATTAATTTTAGAGATTATGTATTTTTGGTGATGTTTTTATATAAATAAATAAACATTGATATACATATAGGTAAATGTAATATATATAAATGTATTAACGATAATTAACTCGATTTATAATATGTTGCATCGTTCTTTATCGACCTCAACGTAGCATCCTTGATTCCAGAAATGCAGTTGCTTGAACATTTTATCTAAAATATAGAATTTCAAATTTTCAAAATGCTGTTTCTTAGCGAGAAAAAGCTTCTTTGAGTGCGTTATACCAATTGTTACGCCTTCTTGGAAGCGTTCTTTAATAATTTCGAAATAATTTGGAAATTGTTTCTCATATGAATCTATGTTCAATTCCATAGTTTCACGTAGACCGGTTGACATGTTGGATAGATATCCTGCTAATTTGTTTCTATCAATTTCTGTCAAAATATTCAACAATGTAATATTGGTTTTGCCAAGTTTCAGCTTCTTCATAATGGCTACTTCACACTGGCAGTTATACCACAACTGCCTTGAATATTTTAAAACCTCAATATCATTAGGAAATTCACATGTAGGGTTTCGCAGTATGAAATATATTATCATTAAATTTAACACCGGCATTGGTAACGCAATTTGAGCTCTGACATCATTGTCTTTCAAAAAACTGACCAAATCAAAATTATTGGTTAACCTTAGTAGAACTTCAAATAATTTCATTGTATTTTCGCTAATATCATGAATTCTAACTAAATTTATAAATTCACTGAAGGCTAGAACCAAGGGGGTGTGTCCATTTATATTTTTTACATTAACGTCAGCTCCACCTTCTATAAGAGTAAGTACCATTGCTTGATCCAAAGATTCAGCTGCTAAATGTAACGCGGTATCTTTCACCGAATTATCATCATTTACTGAATCGTCTAATTCAGTATTTACTAAAGCACCTGATTGTATCAATAACCTCGCACATTTATCATTTTGATAATGTTGTGTATAAGCTAAAGGTGTTTTACCTTCATTGCATTTTTCATTGATAACAGCTCCAAATTTTACTAAAAATGCAACAACCTCTGAAAAATCATATCTACATGCATGATGTAGGGGAGATTTATTATTCTTATCCTTTTGGTTAATATCAGCGCCAGCTTCGACCAAGAGTATGAAATTTTTAAAATATTTAGCTTGAATTGAGTGAATTATTGGTGTTAAAAGGTCCCTGTCTGCAAGATCTAAATCAACATCGAATTTCAAAAGCTCTTCAAGGAACTTCGAATTTTTTATTCCAGAAACCATAAATAATGGCGTTTGTCCACAATAATTCTTGGCGTTAAGATCTGCTCCTACTTCAAGTAGAAATCGGAATATTTTAAAATTTAGCGTTTGGATAGATTGATGAAGTGGTGTTTCTTCAAAACAATTCTTGCAATTTAAGTTTGCACCATTAGCAACTAATAATTTACAGATATCTTCTTTTCCCAATCTAATAGCCAGATGCAAAGGGCAGTCATTATTATCATAATGAATTATTAAAAGAGTTCCGGAACTTACAAATTTAATACGGTTATGTTCAATAAATTTTCTATAAGTTTTCTTGAAATTATTGTCGTACTTTATATTCACATCCGCTCCTTCTTCTATCAATGTCTTCACTTCATCAAAGGTTCCTGTAATTATTTTATGGTAGAAATTAAATTTTGAATCCAATAGTAAGTTTTTTTTCATTATAGGTGATGTATTTTTTTTCGAATTTATTTTTTTTTTTGATGCAGTAATTTTAGTTATATATAGAGAGAAGTAAAAACCAGGCTTATTTTTCCATTTAATGAATTTTTCAATTTGTGTGTGTTGTAAATTAAGCAGAAAATTGTTATATGATATTTATTGATTTTAGTAATTTAAAACAGATTAAAGTAATACTAGGTGTTTTTAAAATTAAAAGTATAATTAACTCAGAATATAATATTATCAATATTATAAATATTAGTGAATAGCTTTTACTTTTTAATCTTCATTTGCCGAAACTCCACAGTAAATCCATATATAATTAATTTAATTTCCTACAATTTACTCACACTAATCTATTTATTAGCTTGATTGTCTTTAATCAATTTTCCTTAATATAAATTTCATATTAACATTAAGATACTATTACTGTTTTTCCTGAATGTATACTACATTTCTGCTTAGAGAATCGGTATATGACCAAAAGGTCTTAATAAAGCTTTTTGTTGATTTTGTATATTGTTGAATATATTTTAATTTAGGAATAAAACACACGGGTAGTTGGCGATCTATAGATACGTTCCAGGAGCCTGGATTACCTCTGTTGTTTTTCTGAATTGAATATTATAAATCAAGTGTTTTATAATTTATCCTGCTTATATAATGACATTACGTGATTATCTATATATATAATACACTAACAGAATGTTTAGTATATAATATTAGTCAATCTACTCCAAAGATACTGAAATATTCATAGCGATCTATATACCAAATATTTTCGTTATTTTTTGCTTCATGTGTCACACTTATTTTTAAGCTCCAAATATTTATTTTTCAATTTATTCTATTTTTTAATCGTAGATTTTTGCCTTCAAATTTAACTTTTTTTTTATCATCGCCAAATTGCCTTGTTTTAAAAAAAAATCATGTGCGTTTGAATTTTTGAATTTTATTATTTCTAATTCAAATTTTAAATACCTTTTTCACAATTGTTGGCCATCATAAATATAGAGGCTGCCTGGCCGGCATTCATAGTTCTTCAAATTAAAGATACTTCGGCCAGTAAATCTTTTTATTCTCTCGACTTTTCAACAAAAAATATTTACTGGCCGAAGTGTATTTAATTTGAAGAACAATAGTTAGTATAATTTTGTTTCATACTTTCAATTTTATAAGCAAAAAGTCAATAAATATTCTAATATATCTGTTATATTTCAGTAATCGGATTCCAATAACACCACGCATTTTGTATAAAGATAATACACTAACAGAGTTTTCAGTTTTAAAATTCTATGCAATATTCTCCTTAGATCTGTACTATAAACTAGCCGAATGACCCTGGCAACGCCCTGGTTTTATCCGATTAAATGCCTTTATTCAAATACTACTCGTTACAATTATAAATTGGCGCCGTGGATCTCATTCTTGTGAAACGACCCGCTCCAAACTTTGTGTCTGAGAAGCGATATTTTTATAAAGAGATGATCTGGCTTTGTGTCTTCTGCTCGAATGAATGCTTTTCTGTTAGAATTTTGTTCCTGCACACTAAAAATGAACTGGCTTCACCCGTGGTCACTGCTTTTGGGAATTTTTCTGGATATAATTTTGTATCTGATAATTGTCGCATACCTCGCGACATTTGCATGATATTGATTTGTTTCGTATATTTTTACATACTTTCTTTTAAAAGATGGTAGATTTGTATATCCGCGAGAAGCGCGATATCTATATATAGGTCAAAGGATGAATAAAGTTAGAGTTTTCTTTTGAGTGAAATCGTCTCGTGTTAATTTTTGTCGTAGAACACGACAATATGGCGCAGCCCCGGTCAGGATCGACCATGGAAAGTCTCCTCAGGGAAATGGTGGAGCAACAAAGCTTGATGATGAGCATTATTTGTGGAAAAGAGACGGAAGAATATCTCAGTGAAGAGAATTACTATGAACGAAAAGAATATCTCAGATATTCAGTTGTTGAAGAGGTAGACGAAGAAGAAGAGAAAGAAGAGGCAAATTTTGAGTCTCTAAGAAGTCTTGAAAAATCTGAAATCAGGACGATGGTGAAGCAGCAACGTTTGATCATGGACTTACTTGCCGAAGTTGAGAAAAAATCCGTTGTAGTTGAAGAAAGTGAAAAAGCTCAAATGGAGAAAAATTCTGTTGCTGAAGAAAGTGAAAAAGCTCAAATTGAGAAAAAGTCTGTTGTTGAAGAAAATGAAAAAGCCGAAGTTGAGAAAAATTCAGTTGTAGAAACGGAAGAAGGTCAAAAAGCCGAAGTTGAGAAAAAATCCGTTGAAGCAGATGAAAGTGAAAAGGCTGACGATGAAAAAAAGTCTGTTGTAGTTGAAGAAAGTGAAAAAGCTCAAATTGAGAAAAAGTCTGTTGTTGAAGAAAATGAAAAAGCCGAAGTCGAGAAAAATTCAGTTGTAGAAACGGAAGAAAGTGAAAAAGCCGAAGTTGATAAAAAGTCCGTTGAAGCAGATGAAAATGAAAAGGCTGAAGTTGAAAAAAAGTCAGTTATAGGAACTGATAGTGCAGAGCCTATTACGAAAGAGGTAGATGTTAGTGTTGGTATTGATTCAGATAATGCAGGACTTTGTGATCTTGATGAGGCCAATTTCACTCAAGCTGGGGAAATTGACAATAATACAGGGAATACAGAAGAAAGTTCTGATTGCGTTATTGATGTTCCTAACACTCAAGCTGGGGAAATTGACAAAGATTCAGAGAATACAGAAAAACTTTCTGATTGCATTATTGATGTCCCTGACACCCATGCTGGAGAAAAAGAACCTTCTAAGGAGTCTGGTACTGGCAAAAAAGAACCAAAGCCTGGTACCGGCGAAGAAGCACCTCCAAAGGAGTTGAGCCTCCCCACCACCTGGAATAACAGAAACACCATCACCGAAGACATGAAGTTATTGAAAAGAGCTTTGAGAGAGCTACCGTGTTACGATACTCTATTGGAAACTCTCATAAAAGGAATTTATTCGTTTAAAACAAGCGGTTCAAAAAGAAATATGAAATTAGGAATATGTGATGCTATTATCTGCCATGGAATAGGTGATTTCGATAAATGCAGTCTCGCAAGACCTCGTTTGTTAATATTAAAGAAATTAACACGCTGCCAAAAAGTTAGGATTTATGCTAAAGAATTCAGCCAGATGCAAATTTCAGAGATAGAAAGTGGATTCGGAAGAGAAGCTGAAGGACCTGCGGAATTACTCACAGCATCCATACATAATGCTTTTGTAACCTTCGCTGATATTTTCGAAGGAAAAAGAATGAAATATGTAGGAAAAGGTGTCCAATGCTTATCAAGCGACAAGTTTTCAACTATTTATAGAATTGGACGATTGAATTTAAAAGACGTTCATGGGGACAATCTACTGCTGAAGAATTTGAGGAATATGACATTGATGATTCACGAAATAAATTGGCCATCTACAATTCTTTAAGAACCTAAAAAATGGTCAGATCAATTTATGTTCCTTTATGCTTGTTAAAGATACTGAGAAGACGTTTAGGCTTCTCAAAAATATCTTTGAAAAAGGAAAACCATGGCCTTACTATTGTGAAGGAGAACGAAAAAAATTATTTTGTTTTCCTAATGGAATATGGAGGAAAAACTCTCGAAACGGCTAACAAATCGAGATTTTCATGCGAGGATTTATTAGCATTATTTCGCCAGATTTGTATAGTTTTTGCAATGGTGAAGAGGAAATTAAATTTTACATGATGATTTTCATATTAACAATGTTCTAGTTGCAAAAACAGAAGAGAAACTAATCAACTATGAAGTAGCTTCAAGAAAGATTAAGATCCCAACTCTTGGATATATTGCTAAAGTAATCGATTTTGGGAATGCCAGGTGTATTAAGGATATAGATTATAGACAAAGGATGATTAGTAAATATGGAAAGAGACCATGTCCAATTGAGTATTCAAGAAAGAATCTATTTATGCTGAGTGGACTCTACTTTGAAATGATAAATATGAGTTTGGAACTTCGTGCAACACTACCTGAACTGCCAAGAGTAACTACATGTCTACAACTGTATGAGGGTTTGATTCAAATCTTAAAAGATTTGGCATATCTTAAAGACGTAGGTAAACCAACATCTATAGGACATTTATATGACATGATTCCTAAGTGGACTAATCCCATGTTATTCGTTGGCAATGAAGACGAACCTTCTGTTTTTTACCAGCATGTTTTCAAGCACGATCGTAGTATGATGTGGTGTAACCAGACTAGAGAAGCGCTAAAACTTTTGGATTTACATGATTTGAATTTATCTCATTTTGTCTATTTCATCCTGAATATGGAGAGAATTATGAAATCCCAACCAACAACTGCATTGCCAAGTTGAAATAATTTGAGATATCTCGACTTGTAAAGAATGATAATCCTAATCCGAATGTTTTTTGCGAGAATGTTTCTCAGCTAATTTGGACCCATAATGAAATGCGAGAATTTAACTCTGCTTGTGAAAGACATACTGAATTCATTAAGGAGTTAAAGATGAGCTCTCCAGATAGTCGATCTGTTGGGGTGGAAGAGAATATGCTGGACTATAAGGGTGTTTCAGAGTGGAATTACAGGGTATTGGCTCGTAAAAATATATGCAGGAAACTATATTCTGATGTTGAACAAGATGCTTACCATTCTCCCGGTAAACTCCTTCGAAAAATGTACAAAACGGCCTCAGATATCTATGGGTTTTCTTTGTATTCCAAAGTGTGTGTTGCTAGTTTGGATCCAGTGCTTACTACGCCACTTAAGAAATTGGCTTTGTATTGTGATTTTGAATATATTGAGAATAAGTCCGAACTTATGAAATTGGATTCAAAAATCAAATTAATTTATGTGAAGAAGTCTGTCGATGGCCATTCCTATAGTTTGCCTAAAATCGAGAATAAATATGTAATTTCCTTTTTGCAAAGTGATTGTGACCAATTATTGCAGCTGAATCACGAGATGGAGATGGCTCTAAAGATAGTCCTATACCTACTAACAATGGAGATTCTACGCTATTCACAAGATGAGCCTTCGAGGTGGAAGTTTCTTATTAGCCAACAAAATTTCCTTTACGAGAACTGCTTCAGAATATCTTTGGAAGATATGGAAGATAATGTACAAGAAATTCGAATGGAAACTACAAAAGAACCCCCCAAGGAGTCTAGTACTGGGGAGCAAGGGACAGAAATCATTGATGTAACCTCGACCCCCAGCAACTGGAAGCAGGATATGACCATCACCAAGTGGCCGGAGGACCATTTCATCATAGACCACCCGGAGTCCCATCACAGGAGTGATGAGAGGTCATGGAGGGGGAGTCTGTCGCATACCTCGCGACATTTGCATGATATTGATTTGTTTCGTATATTTTTACATACTTTCTTTTAAAAGATGGTAGATTTGTATATCCGCGAGAAGCGCGATATCTATATATAGGTCAAAGGATGAATAAAGTTAGTTTTCTTTTGAGTGAAATCGTCTCGTGTTAATTCTTGTCGTAGAACACGACAATAATCAAATATGATACAGCAATATTGTCATCATCATTTTCTGAATAAAAAACAACTACTTTTTTCCCAGAACCTGTCAAATTATTTTTCTTGAGTAAAAATCCGAAAAATATATTTTCCAGATTTTCTCTATGTCCTGTTAAAACACGTTTTACATGTCCATTAGGTTAGCTGATATTACCTCCCATCTTCACCGCTAGAGGCGTTGCTTGCTAGCGAAAGAGCAAATTTGCAACTCAAATTTGCAAATAACTTGTATACATACTTGTATACATAGACCATAAATCTGTACATAGACAGGAAAAGCACATATATGTAAATAATATAAATGAGTTTTAAAATTGTAAAAAAAATGCATCGGCCGGGAATTGAACCCGGGGCTCCCGCGTGGCAGGCGAGCATTCTACCACTGAACCAAAAGCAAACGGTGACAGAATTGTACATCACTCTGATACTTGTATATTTAAATAGCGATCTATACACCGAAAATTTCGCTATTTTAACTTCGTATTTCAAACAATTTTATTTTCCAAATATTTTTAATTACAGTCCTACCTGTCTATAGTGCCCTCCTCTTGAGACTCGCCAAAATAGGGTGCTATAGACAGGTCACTTTTAATGTAAACCGTGTAAATCGAAAAGCTTGCAGAAAATGCATAATTTTTCTATTCAACAGTTGTGATTTTTTTCAATATTTTCAGGTGTACACAGAAATAAAAATAAAAAGCATTGACAGGTTAAAATATGTAATATATTACGGAAACACTGCTTTTTATATAATTACAATACATACATAAACGGAAGAACAAAAAATAAAACCAAAGATATTTTATTATCCTTCATCACTGTCAGAAATTACTCTCATTCTTTTTTTCGGAATCGAAGGTTCAAATTCATTTTCATCACTCGAAGTTATTTGTGCTGATTCGATGTTTGAAGCAGAAATATTTACATTATGAGAGATGGTAATAAAATCGGTTATTAACAATTGCTTCGATTTTTTTTGCAAGATCTTTGTAAACTTCTTCATATTGATCCAACAAGCGATTTATGTCACGTAGGAATCGTAAAGCCCTTTCAACATTTGTGTATTTTGCATAAAATTATTACCCAGCTTTCTTCCCAATGCGAGACCTTCGCGGATGACTTTAGCATTGAAGGTTACTGGTACTAATTCCTCTTCATCAGATTTGTCAGATTCACTTTCGCAAACTAAGTTAATTAAATCATCCTCACTTAGTTCTTTATCAGCCATTAACTCTACGATATCACCATTAGTAAAATAATCAAAACCTTCTCCGCCCAATGATTGCGCCATCTGTACTATCTGCGAACATTCATTTAACGTTGAAATGGAATGTTCATTTTTGACTACATTTGGCCACAATTTTTTTCAACAGCTATTGAGCGTTGTTTGCTTAATCGCAGTGTATGATAAGGCGATATGCTTCACAGTCTAACATTGTAAAAATTTTCCAAGCACTAATAACTGTTAAACATTCATTGTTCTCCATTTGTTCCAAAATATATGTAAAGGCTCGTTTTATATACAAAGCTTCAAAAGTAGAAATTATGCTTTGGTCCAATGGTTGTAATAATGAAGTTGTATTTTTTGGTAAAAATTTTACTTTAACGTTCTCATATTCTAGATCTTGTGGGTGACCCGGCGCATTGTCAATTAACAAAAGCACTTTAAAATGCAATCCCTTTGAACTTAAATATTTTTTGGCATCTGGGATACAACATTCATGAATCCATTCAGTAAACATTGCAGCAGTAACCCACGCTTCCTTAATAGCCCTCCAATAAACGGGAAGATTATTGATGTTTACTCCTTTAAAGGGGCACGTGGCATTTTTGATTTGTTAATCACTAATGGTTTCATAATATAATCTCCTTAAGCATTGCTACAGAAAATAATTGTTATGCGAACTTTTGCTGCTTTATGACCACTAGCCGATTTATAAAATTTTGAGACATAAGTCCTTTCAGGCATTTTTTTCCAGAATAGCCCTGACTCATCAGCATTTAAATACTGATCAGGGGTGTAGGAATTGTCGTTAATAATTTCTGCAAAATTTGCTTGATATTCTTGGGCTGCATCTACGTCGCCAGAAGCCAGTTCACCTTTTAATTTTAAGCTCTCTCTCTCTCTCTCTCTCTCTCTCTGTGTAAAGAATGTCTTACTTTAAATCTTTCAAACCAGCCATGACTTGTCAAAAAATTTGGCTTCTTTTCAGTTGAAGAAGAAGATGGCAATTGCTCTACAATTTTTTTCGTAAATTCGTAATGCTTTATTTGTTATAGCGCCCGTATCAAAGGGTACTCTTTTTTTTTTTGTGTTTGATCTTCTATCCAAAGCATTAACGCTTGCTCCATTTTTTCTATTGCGTTATTTCTGGTGTATGATGTTGTGCCATACTCGTTGTATTGCCAGCTGCAACACTCTTTCTAATTGTGTTTTCATTTGTTCTAATAGTTCTTGTTGTAGCTTTGTTCATGCTATATGATTTTGCAACATCTACTACTCTATCTCCCTTTCGTAAGCGATCAAAAATTTCGATTTTAGTTTCTGAAGAAATAACTTTTCTTTTAACTTCTTTCTTCATTATAAGCCTATAATTTTTTAAAATTTATATCAATTTGGCTGTGATTATAGTAAAATTCAGGGGGAAAAATGCGGGAAATTTTGGAGGGAAGAGATTAAATTTATTTTATTTTATATTATAATATTTTTATTCAAATTAAAATGTTTTATTTTTTTATTTTAATTAAACCTATTTGGTAAATCGCCATCATTTCCCTCCAAAATTTCCCGCGATAAAAATTCCGATGAAAAAAAAAAACTTATTTGGAAAACCGTGTAAAAGCGAAAACGTGTACAAGAAGTACCGTGTAAATCGAGGGATAGGTGTATTTATTTTTTTTAATTCTGATTTTTTTTTGCCTTCAAAATTTACTTTGTTCATTAATTATCACCTAATTACATTTTGTTTTTAATTTTTTTACAAGCAAAAATCTACCAAAAGTCAATTAATAATGTAATTTATCTGTCATATTTCAGTAATTTGATCTCAATATCCAAATATGAGTAGTTATATATTTTGAATTTTTCAATTTTCCAAAAGTAGATTTTTAGCGTTAAATTGTATTCACTTTCTTTATCACCAAATTGCTTTATTATTGAATTTTATTAATTTCTAATGGTATAGATATTTTGTGTGTCTAATTCAAGTATTAATTATTTGGTTCAAATTCATATAAATAGGTACCGCTCAGCAAGAGCAACCTAGTTCATGATAATTGAACAATGAATAATATGTGAAGGTTATTCACATATTAAACAAATTTTAACGCAGGTTTCAATCCCGGTTCATGACTGTCGGGAATCGAGGGGGTTACCCACTCGTTCACCGACTTGTTCTTTTATTAATTATTTTCTTATGACACTGTTAAACCTTATTTTTCAAAAGAACCTGATGGTGTTTCTAATGTAACTTTCCATGCTGAACTTAGAAATCTAATCAGAAAATTTCCATCACACATGGTTTTTGCGTAATAGCCTTTTTGAATATTGGGATAAATACAGTCATAAATTCAAACAATGTTACGTAAGAATTTTTGCATAAACATTACACTGGTTTATAAAAAAAATAATTCATTTGCTGCAAAAAAAAAAAAAAACAGCATTTATCTAAATGTAACTATTTGTGTTGATTCAAAAATACACCTATCCCCCGATTTACACGGTAGATATGTTCCTGAGAAAAACGTGTAAATCGGGGGATAGGTGTACACAGAAATAAAAATAAAATGCATTGACAGGTTAAAATATGTATTCAGCACATAAGCTCGGGATTCCTCGTGAGATGTGTACACAGTGCATGTGTTCAATCACAATAGCATTTAGTATAGTGCGATAAAAACAAAACAAAAAAAAAACTTATTTGGAAAACCATGTAAAAGCGAAAACGTGTAAAACAAGTACCGTGTAAATCGGGGGATAGGTGTATTTGCCTTTGCTCAAATGATGACATTGCAGAAACCGACGCGAGCTAAATACTTGCAACAAAAATATGCCTAAAATGAAAACTACGCATGCGCATTTACTGGCGTTGCAAAATTAAATTATAGTTAAGGCTTTGTTCTTTACAGTAAAATTGATTTGACATTTTTCAAAAGTTGTTTTATATTTTACTAGCCTACGTACCCGGCTTCGCCCGGCTTTTACCCAAGTGAAAGTTTGCCAAACGAACATTTGTTAAAATAAAATTTTGGCGGGGAACATCAACCTCTGACTGAAACTATTCTAGCTAAGATAAATAATTTTTGTTACCCATCTCCGCCAAAACCTCTATTAAACATAGGCCATTTTGCAAGTAGGTACCTGCATAAACCATTGGAACTGTTGCAGGTGTAGGTACCTGCATAAACCATTGGAACTGTTTCAGGTGTAGGTACCTGCATAAACCATTGGAACTGTTGCAGGTGTAGGTACCTGAATAAACCATTGTAACTGTTGCAGGTGTAGGTATCTTAATAAACCATTGGAACTGTTGCAGGTGTAGGTACCTGCATAAACCGTGTAACTGTTGCAGGTGTAGGTACCTGAAAAAAACATTGGAACGGTTGCAGGTGTAGGTACCTGCATAAACCATTGGAACTGTTGCAGGTGTAGGTACCTGCATAAACCATTGGAACTGTTTCAGGTGTAGGTACCTGAATAAACCATTGTAACTGTTGCAGGTGTAGGTACCTTAATAAACCATTGGAACTTTTGCAGGTGTAGGTACCTGCATAAACCATTGTAACTGTTGCAGGTGTAAGTACCTGAATAAACCATTGGAACTGTTGCATGTGTAGGTACCTGAATAAACCATTGGAACTGTTGCAGGTGTAAGTACCTGAATAAATCATTGGAACTGTTGCATGTGTAGGTACCTGAATAAACCATTGGAACTGTTGCAGGTGTAGGTACCTGAATAAACCATTGGAACTGTTTCAGGTGTAGATACCTGAATAAACCATTTGAACTGTTGCAGGTGTAGGTACCTGAATAAATCATTGGAACTGTTGCACGTGTAGGTACCAGAATAAACCATTGAAACTGTTGCAGGTGTATGTACCTGAATAAACCATTGGAACTGTTGCAGGTGTATGTACCTGAATATACCATTGGAACTTTTGCAGGTGTAGGTAACTAAATAAACCATTGGAACTGTTGCAGGTGTAGGTACCTGAATAAATAGATTGAGATTGTCATGTAGAAAATTAGGAAAAACAAACTTCAGGAAGACACGGCAATTTGTTTATAAGGCAACAACAAATTAAAATCTATTATTTATTTGGTCAACCCATACTCCTGGGGCGTAATTAAAATGTATAAAATAAAAAAGGGAAGCAAAGAGGGAATTTAACAGTGTAGCAAAATATGAATATCAGAATTAATAATCTGTACATAAATGATAAATATTTCGCTACAATATACAAATCATTCAAAGATTAAAAGTATACAATAAATAAATCATTCTTTCTACTTTTGAGAGTTAAGAAATTATACTAATTATTATATACAGACCCTGAAAGACCTAGCTTCGCGCGTCGCTGCGATCTCTGGGGTATAATTAGACTATTTTGTTGTGATTTCAGAAAAAAGAAATAAAAACAAACTCTTCCATGGTACTACACAATTTACACTTTATTTAAATTTGAACTATAATTCTAATCTAATGCTTTTAAATATACAACATTTTTTGTTTTACCTGTTTTATCAGGTGTATACACATATAAGTTTGAAGGGTTTCCTACACGTGAGCTAGCTACATAGAGCTGCTCATGTGAGAAACATGGAACTTCCAAATTAAGTCCACATACTTTCAAGGATTGTCCTTGCGCTTTGTTGATAGTCATTGAAAAAGCTGTTCGCACAGGAAACTGTAATCGCTTAAATTCAAATGGCAGATCAGGTGGGAAAAGGGGAATACGGGGCAACAGTACATCTTGCCCTTTGAATTTCCCATTTAATATGGTTGCTTCGATGATATTATTCATCATAGTTTTTACGGAAAGTCGAGTACCGTTACAGAGTTTGGGCGGGTTGATGTTCCGTAGCAAAATGATTGGCACTCCAGTTTTCAATTGTAGAACATGCGGTGGAAATCCTGGCAGGTCTAGGCAGTTCAGAAATTCAGTCGGATAGTTCACCGCTTCATCTTCATTTAACACCGTATCAAATGATGTATACGTTCTCTCTTCACCCGGAACCCAATTTTGTACACTGAAGTTTATATCATTGACATCGATGTTTTTGCAGCAAATAACCCTCGTTCACTAAGCCACAGAATATTTCGGTAATTTTGGGCTATATTTGGGAAAACCTTCTGAATCAGTTCTTCTTTGCTTGATGATAGTGTGCAAAAGCTTGTGGGCAATGTAATGCATTGCGAAGTTGGGTCGATTGTCATTTTCCCATTTCCAATATTTAGTAGTTGCTTAGCGAAACGCTCTGCGGGTGCATCATTTTGCAGATGAACACGCATATTGGTTTTCAACATCAAATTCTTTACCTGAGGCCATAAAACAGATGACTTGAGACATGCATTCAATTCATCTGCTGGCGTTGAGCGAGGTATAACAGGTAAAGTTTGACGAAAATCACCAGACAGTAGAATGAGGGCGCCACCAAAGGAATTCCCATTTGCCCTCAAATCTTTAAGCGTACGATCGAGGGCTTCCAATCCTTTTTTGTGGGCCATTTTACATTCGTACCATATTATTAGTTTGCACGTTTGAAGAACCTTGCCCATTCCAGAAATTTTCGAGATATTGCATGTTGGCGTTTCAATTGTGTGCAAATTTAGCGGCAATTTTAGTGCTGAATGCGCTGTTCGGCCACTATCCAAAAGTGTTGCAGCAATTCCAGATAAAGCGATTGCCACTGCGATTTCATTCCGTGATCGAATGGTTGCCAAGATTAGATTTATGAGAAAGGTTTTGCCTGTGCCTCCGGGCGCATCTAAAAAGTACAATTCGCCCCTTTGATCGGAGATTGCGTGCATCAATGTTTCATATGCAATTCGCTGTTCTGGAACCAGTTTCGATAAATTCCTTTCAACAAACACACTCAAATCATCGACATCAAAGTGGGTTTCACGTTGCAAATCACGATCATAGGAGTCATTCGCAGATCTATTCGGTGCACATAATCCCATCTGTCCAAATCTCTTATTAGCGATTACCAAGCAAATATCTTCGATCAAAACCAACGCCCTATTATACAGTATATCTCTGGTGTGAATTGAAAGTCCAGATTCGCTGCTCGTAAATGATGTAGGATATCTTCACTAATGGAATATTTGTATTTTTCCCAAAGATCCATTGGCTTGGATGGGAAACATGTTGTCAATAGTATTGCAAATAACATGCGAATTTGATGTGGTTGAGCAGTACTTGATGCATCCGCAAGTGTTGTGTCCCAATGTGCATTGTTTTCAAGAAGGTATAATTCTTGGCAAGCTTCTCGATAGGTGGAACATACTTTGCCATTAACTGTTCTTAGTTCTTGGAAGGATTCTTGTCCACATACGTTAACTAACAGTAATCTTAGGTAAAAGCATTCTTGATTGCTTGGATGAACTGAATACAGACGACCTAAAGCGTCGGACGAATATATATTCGGATGTCCTTCAACTGGTTTGCCTTGTTTACGTCGTAGAAACCTTTTTTCTGATGCATTCCAGGTGTAGTATTTCGGAACATCTGAGTAACGTAGAGTTTTTGCGAACAAATCACCTTTGCACAATGAGAAGAACGCAGTTAACGTTGTTTGCGGTGGCGATGCTGCTCTTTCACGTACATTTTCCGCTGTAAAATACACTCGCTGCCCATTTTCGGGATGTTATGCCAAATGAACAACTGTAGGATAACGTTCATGAATTGAAAATGAAAGAATACGCCAAACTGCCTCATTGCTACAGATGTAGCGTCCCAATTGATAGCGCTGTACTTCATCGATTGGTGCAGATGCATTTTTAACTCCAAAAACTGCCATATCGCTTCTCTTGTTGACATATTTGCAATTGAATTTGATTCACATAACTGAATTGCAATATTCAACATTGATGTGTGCTTTGAAAGTCCTAGAGAGTAATGGTGAATAAAGCACAATCCAACGATTATCAACTTCGATTTCAATGTTGTGAACTTTTATAGTGATGCATTTACCGCCATCTTGAGTTGAGCGCCGACGATATTGTGGATATCCATCAACTCCAGTGATAGTTTCGGCGTGTAAATCTCTTGTATAGCGCTTAGTACATTTACCATCCTTCATGCACGGAGAATTGTTGTTTATCGCGCCACACGGACCGTGAATCATGTTTTTGGCTACAACTTCGAATAAATCTGGATCAATGGCGATGTCAGGGATTTCTGCTGAGATGACCTGATCAATTTGGTCTGGTGTGATCTTGTCGATTAGCCAAATCAAAATATGTGCATGTGGTAAGCCTCTCTTCTGCCATTCAAAATAATACATCCAGCATTGTGACGCTCCAAAAACACGATATTTGACAATTGATGTGAATAAATGATAATAATTACTTTGACTTGTGCTTAATTAATAGGTAAAAAAATCTTTCTTTGATAAATAATCTTTAAGATAATAAACTTAGTGATAATAAAACTTCTAGATAAAAACACTTGTTGGTAATAAAACTTTTAGATAAAAACCTAGATGTAATATAAAAAAAAACTTATCGGTAAATAAAAACACTATTTATAAACCTTTTGGTAGAAAAACTTGCCTAAATATATGTTCAAAATAGTGTACTTAACTTGGATAATTTACGATTGACATTGGATTAAATTTAGGTACTTTAATTAAAACATAAGGATTAAATATTAAAATGTTTGACGCGCGTTTAAATAGCGTCGTTGTTCTTTCTTGATAAAAGTTCTCTCTGCTTTCTTTTTCCGCCGCGCATGCGCACCACCTCTGATTCTTCGTCACCAAATCCGGAGGCGTACCGCTTCTCACCGGCGGTGGCGCCGCCAGGGGAGCTTAGCTAGATTTGGTTAATCTAACTTCTCCATACTCTCGGCCGGGCCTGTGGTTAGGGTCAAATCACTCTGCACAGGCAAAACAGCTACCTTGTTCACTGGACGACGAAGTAGTCCTTTACCTGTACGCAATTCTACAGTTCTGACCAGCATATCTGGACCGTGGAAGGTTTTTGATACTCTACCAATTATCCATGAAGAAGAACTGATGCTTTTTTCCATGATCAAGACTAAATCTCCAATTTTTACATTTGGTTTGGCTGATTTCCACTTTCCTCTTATCTGGAGATTTATGACATATTCTTTTTTCCAACGCAAAATGAATATTTTTTTTTTAATTCTTGGATATGTTTCCATCTTGCCGATAGGTTAATACTTAAATTTGCTTGCTGGTTGTCTGTCTATGGTAAGTTAGATGTGCTTGGTACTGAAAGGAAATGTGCTGGAGTTAGAGCTTCAAGATCATTAGGATCTTCACTTAAGGGGGTTAATGATCTTTGATTTAGTGTTGCTTCATTTTGGGTGAGAAAAGTTGTGAGTTCTTCAAAGGTTAACAGTGATGACCCAATAACTTTCTTGAGTATCATTTTTACAGATTTTATGTTTGATTCCCAGATTCCCCCAAAATAGGGTGCATGGGGAGGCATAAAATGCCAATTAATCTCTGAATATGTTATGTAATTTTGTATTTCAGAAGCTTGTAGCAATGCATATTGTTCATTGAGAAATTTAGCTGCTCCTTTAAAATTGGTTCCATTGTCAGAATATATATCTGAGGGAGTACCTCGTCTTGATGTGAATCTTCTTAATGCTGCGATAAATGAACCGGTTGAAAGATCTGACACTAATTCAAGATGAATCGCTTTTGTTGCAAAACATACGAAAAGGGCAATATAAAATTTTAAACTCGGGATCTTGGTAATCTGGGTTTTGTCAGTATTGGACCTGCTAAGTCAACACCTGTTCTTGCAAAGGACCTAATATAGGTTGTTCTTGAAGAAGGCAATTCGCCCATTAGTTGTGTATTAGGCCGGGCATTGACTTTGAAACACTGAACACAATTTTTCAAAATTTGTTTAACAAAAGATCTTCCATTAATTATCCAATATGTTCTCCTTAAAATTGAGCAGGTTAAGTTGAAACTTGAATGAAAATGCTCCTGGTGACATTGTCTCATGATTAGTTCACTTAGATTTGACTTGGGCGGAAGAATTATCGGATGTTTTTGGAATTCAGACAGAGAAGACAGTTTAAGCCTTCCTCCAACTCTTAGAATGCCATTTTGATCAATAAATGGATTTAAACATAAAAGTTTGTTGGTCTTTGGTTTTTTTTTTTGCTTATCCCTAGTACACGTGGTACAGGCCATGATAATCATGGTGGGTAGTTAGCGACTGCTTTTACTGTAAGCGCACCACATGTCTACACATGTGAAAAGCAGTTCGACTTTACACTTACAAATGCCAGAGCCACGTTTGGTTACTTGCACTCGCTGGTGGGGTTGAACTTTTGCAAGAATCGGGGGCCGGTCTTTGGTAATGCTTTGGAACTAAAAGGGGCATTAATTTCAACTGAAAAATAACATTCTTGGACAACTTTGGTTATTTTTAACTCTGATGATCAAATTTCTTTGGTTGTCAAAGTTCCACTAAATTTATTGGATGGATACCTAGAATTATTAATAAATCCTAAGCACCATGCTAGAGTTATTTTCATTCTGCTATAAGAAAAAATTATTGTAATAGAATCGGGTAAACTATGTGATTTGACATCTTCCGCACTTGAATAGTGTATTTGAATTAGTTCTCCATATGATTTCACATTCTTCAACCACTGATGCCTTATTGCTTAATATTCTTGAATCAAATGTAGTCAACCAGGAAGGTCCATTCCACCATAAATAGTGATCAACAAGCTTAATTGGCATTATTCCCCTGCTTGCACAATCTGCTGGATTTACAACTCCTGGAACATGATGCCATTGATCAACTCTTGAGGTTTTTGAATTTTCTCAACTCTGTTCGATATGTAAACCTTCCATTTTGAAGGATTGGATTGTATCCAGCACAAAGTGATTTTAGAATCTGTCCAAAGAAAAGTCTCTTTTATCTGTAATGGAAGTGTTAACTTAATTGAATCAACTAGTTGACTCAACAGATGAGCTGCACAGAGTTCTAAGCATGGAAGAGTAGGGGCCTTGAGTGATGCAACTCTTGTTTTGGCTGCTAGAAGCTGGATCTTCACATCATTCTGTGTTTCACATCTCAGATAGCATACTGCAGCATAAGCCTTAGCTGAAGCATCAGCAAACCCATGAAGTTGCATCCGGACTTCATCCTCTTTAGGAATAATAGCTAAATATCTGGGGATCATAACTTGAGATAAATATCCAATTTCTTTTTTAAACTGAGCCCATAGGTTTACTATATCATCAGGTAGATAATCATCCCAATCCAGTTGGAGCTTCCAAGCATCTTGCATTAATATTTTGAGTAAAATTATGGAAGGAGATATAATTCCTAAGGAATCAAAAAATTGAGCTATTACTGATAACAACTGCCTTTTTGTTTTCACATCCATGTTATCTTGTACCTTAACTTGAAAAACATCTTTAGTTGCATTCCAGATAAGTCCTAGTAGGTTTATAGTTAAGTCTTTTTCAATTGGAACCATACTGATATCAGAATTATTCTTCATTTGGAAGTGCTTCGAGGACTTTTGGAACATTTGAGGCCCATTTTCTTAAATGAAAACCTCCTCTCCTCATTATTTGATTTAACTGGATAATAAGATCTTTAGCTTCTTCTACAGAATTTGCTCCTGAGAGCATATCATCAACATAAAAATTGGTTAAAATTGCTTTAGATGCTTGAGGAAATTGTTCTTGTTCATCATGAGCTAATGTTTTCAAGGTCTTTATAGCTAGGTATGGTGCACTGGTTGTGCCGTAAGTCACTGTTGCTAATTGGTATTCTTTGATTGGTTTGTTAGGAGATGCTCGCCATAAAATTCTTTGAAAACAACAATCAGCTGGGTTTAACCTTATTTGCCGGTACATTTTTTCTATGTCAGCAGTAAGTGCTATTGAATAGGTTCTGAACTTTATTAATATGTTAAAGATATCTTCTTGTAGTTTAGGACCACAATAAAATAAGTCATTCAATGATAACCCAGTGCTAGTCCTTGCCAATGCATCGAACACCACCCTGAGTTTTGGTGTTGTACTTTGATCTCTTAATACTGCATGATAGGGCATATAATATACTTGATGAGATGGTTGCTCTGGTTCAATTTCATTGATAACTTCTCCATATGGCCAAGATTTAGATATTCCTGCATGAATTCTCTCACATGTTGTGAATAAACAGGGTTTTGATGGGAGCGTCTTTCCAAAGAAAGAAATCTTCTTAAGGCTTGGGATTTTGAATCTCCTAATTGATAATTAATTTTATTATAGTTAAGCTAAAATGGCAATGAAACTACATATCTCCCATTTTCATCTCTGAATGTTGTAGTTCTAAATATATACTCACATTCTAATTCTTCTGTGTTCAACTCTTCCTTGTGCGTAGGAATGCTTTCCGCATCCCAAAAATTTTTGACAATATCATCTAGTTCAGCTGAAGAATGATTAACATGTATTTGTTGAATGGATGTGCTAGTAGTGTTATTGGGCATATTTGATCTACCTGAAATGATCCAACCTAATTTTAAATTCATAGCTGAGGGTGCATCTCTTGGACCCTTAATCAAACCTGGTTCAACAATATCTAAATATAAATCAGCTCCTATAATTATATCTATAGGTCTAGGAATATAAAATTCAGGATCAGCAAGTTTCAAATTATTTAAATGAGGCCAAACTGGGTTATGCGCATAAAAATTAGGTATTTTGTTCGATAAGTCTTTAACAATTAGAGCTTTAGTTTCAAACTTGAAATGATCATAAATGGAAGAAAGTTTTATCTTTATTATCTTATTAACTTGTGATTGCATGGTTGAATTAAAGCCTGCAATTTTTACTTTTGTATGTTCTTGATTTATATTTAATTTGTCTGCAAGTGTCTAAGTTATTAAAGATTTTTGAGCACCCAAATCAATCAGGGCTCGGCACATTAGCTCATCACTATTTGAGTTAAAAACTTTTATTAAGGCTGTAGAGAGAAAAATATTTGTTTCTAAGATTGAAGTATTGTTAGATAGAACTTTGTGGTTTACTGTCTGATGCTGGTTTTGTTCTTCACTTGTATTAACTTGGTGTTCGGTAGATGAAATAGGACCTTGTCGTCTTTGATAATTATAATTATGAAGGGTAGTATGGTGTTTTTTGTTGCAGACTTTACAAGTGGCAGTTATTTTACAATTATTGGCATAATGATTTACACCTAAGCAGTTTATACAAAGGTTTTTGCTTCTAACAAATTTGATTCTATCATCTAAAGACAACTTATCAAATTCTTGGCAGGTACCTAACTTATGAGATGAATTACAATAGGTGCATTTGATTATGTTAGTATTTACTTGATAAGTTTTAAAGGTCTTCCTAACATCATCTACTTTTTGATATATTTTTCCATTAATGTGATCCAATTGCTTTATATGCTTTTCTAAAAATGTTAATAAGTCTTGAAGAGTAGGAAATGTATTTTCCTTTAATGAAAGTTCAAAGTCCTTGTTAATGTTGCTATCAATTTTCTTTAAAATAAAAGTAGTGAGAAGCATTTTGTGAGTTATTTTTAAAAATCATAGACAAAGGAATAAGATTAATTTTGGAACACATGTTGACAATATAATTATTGAAGCTACGAAACTTAAGAATATATTATTTTCATTATGTGCACGTACTTGGGGCATTGATACTCGGCGTAGATTGATCTTATATAAAGCTATGATACGCTCTACAATAAGCTATGCATCAAATATTTGGTTTCCTTTTATCACTGCAGCAAAAAGATCCAAGTTGAATTCTATACAATATCAAATTCTTATTAGATGCATTCATGCTTATAGGACTTCATCTTCTTACATCACACATATACTAGCGAAAACCCCTTTACTGTCCGATTATCTTGAATTATTACAAACAAAGTATAATATGACAAATTCTCTCACAGATCGAACACTCAAAAAACCCCTTCAAAAAGAATTAAACAAACTATATCTGGATCTAAAATTTAAGTTTTATCTTTCTAAATCTAATGAACTGTTCAAGAAATTCTTTCCAATTGCTGTCCCAAATTTCATTTCTTCTGATAAATTCACTACTTTATTCTTAACTGGCAAAGGACCCTTCTTAAGTTTCCTATTCAAACTGAGTGCTATCAATGATCCAACATGTGAATGCCGCTTAGATGTTGAATCACCAGAGCATCTTCTTTTATCTTGCCCTCTGACTAATCAAATTGTTTGTAGATACTTTGAAACATTACCAAATTCTCTTTGTGTATATACTCTATCTTATGAGAACTTTGTTAAGTTTAGAACTATTTGTACAATAATTTACAAAACAATACTAATCCATCGTGTAAATAATTAATCATATATATGTAAATAATACTAGCACAGCACAATAGTCCCTTGGACTTCGTGCTTTTGTAACAATAAAAAATAATAATAATAATAATAAAAATAAAAAAAATGTTTCCTAATTGTTCTTCATTAATTCCTAACAATTCTAAATTTCTTAAGTTCAACTTAACAGTATCAATTAGTTCAATAATATTCCTTGAGTTGGTCACTTTTATATACTTGCCATTCAGTATATTGTTACAGTATTTATAGGCTAGGTCTCTTGTACAGTGATATCTTTCATTAAAAGCAAGCCAAACTTTATCAAAAGTGTCAGGAGTTAAAGAAAAGCCCTTAATTATGCTAGCTGCATCTCCAGAAAGAGAACTTTGTAGATATTCAAACTTCAGAATATTATTTAATGATGAATTGTTTATAATGGTATCTTCAAATGTGGTCTTAAAATCCAACCATTGATCAAGATCACCTTTAAAAGAGGGTAGAGAAAACTTAGGGAGATTAATTTTAGTTTCTTCCATCTTAGTATTTATATTTTCTTTTAATTCTAAATAATTTAATAAAGTAGATTGTATTTCAGTTATATCTTTATTAGCTTCTTTATAAATAGGTATATGTGATTCATGTTCATCAGAATCAACTAATGCAATCATATAATTTTCAATATTTTCTTTAATTTTGTTTATATTATCCAGTTGTACCTTTAAATAACCTTTATTTTGAGGTTCTACATTTTCTAATTCGATCTTTAGGTCATCAAGCTTCGATATTTCGAAATATAATTTTTTAGATGTAACTTTACTTGGTTGTTTAGGCATCTTTATTTATTTCTTTAATCCAATAGGTCGTCAATAATTATCCGGCTCGAAGGACCAAAATTATGATGTAGATAAATGATAAAAATTACTTTGACTTGTGCTTAATTAATAGGTAAAAAATCTTTCTTTTGATAAATAATCTTTAAGATAATAAAATTAGTGATAATAAAACTTCTAGATAAAAACACTTGTTGGTAATAAAAGTTTTAGATAAAAACCTAGATGTAATATAAAAATTATTGGTAAATAAAAACACTATTTATAAACCTTTTGGTAGAAAAACTTGCCTAAATATATGTTCAAAATAGTGTATTTAACTTGGATAATTTACGATTGACATTGGATTAAATTTAGGTACTTTAATTAAAACATAAGGATTAAATATGAAAATATTTGACGCGCGTTTAAATGGCGTCGTTGTTCCTTCTTGATAAAGTTCTTTCTGCTTTCTTTTTCCGCCGCGCATGCGCACCACCTCTGATTCTTCGTCACCAACTCCGGAGGCGTACCGCTTCTCACCGGCGGTGGCGCCGCCATGGGAGCTTAGCTAGATTTGGTCAATCTAACCTCTCCAACAATGAAATGCATAAGAGCTCTCAATATCTGGTTGAACACACGGGCGATGATATCAGGCCGATCCGAAAGTGATTGTCCAGGCAACAAAAGTTCTTTAATTTCTTCCCACCTAGGATTGCATGTAAATGTTATGAATAAATCTGGACGGCCGTATACACGAACATATGTCATTGCATCTTGTGCGTATTCATGCATGTGCCGTGGACTTCCTGCGAATGTAGCTGGCAGTATGATCATTTTCCCCAGATCATTGGGATTCCCATCAGTAGCAATTGCATCTCGTAGATGAATATAATTTTCAGAGCGGTGTTTGGTTTGGTTCAATCGAATGAAAAGTAGTCGTTCGGTCACGATTTTTACATACATATCGACAATGTATTGCTGGAACAATGTTCGACATTTCAAAATGTGGTTATCTCTGTTGGCACGACTCATCAACCGATATGAATAGAAATTCATTACATTGATTTTTTTATCGATCTCGGCGCACCTGTTTTTGGATTTCTCATCTTAATATTGAAGTGATATCCATCTTCTCTTTGCCAGAACAAAATGGGATATTGTCTCTGTTGGCACGACTCATCAACCTGGTTTTTTTGTCAGCTCTAATGACAACTACGTAATCATCAGTAGGCATTCGCTCAATGGCTGTCTTGAACAGTCGAACTAATTTGTTGTGTTGATCTAACAAATTTTGTAATGAAGACACAATTTCTTGATTTGTGCTGCTATTGATTCTACAGCGTTGATTAACTTGGTCATCGGTGGTTCCCATGAAATAAATTTACAGAAATTTGTGATCTGAATCAGGCAGAGGTAGAAGAGATCCAACACGATGGCAAATTTGCCCTTGCACTTTAAACGTTGGCATGTAATTGTCCCAAATTATTTCTGTTGCACCGAACGATGTCATTTGAAAGCATGAATTGTTCTTTTGAATGTTTCTCAAGAAATGCTTTGATTGGCTTGTTGCACCTGATATCAACGTTGATAAAGGTTCAGGAGGTAAATGCAATTCGGGCAATTTCACTTTACCACCTGCGCAGCACATTCCTGGAGTCTCATTCTCGAATTTAAAACGCATCACAAAATTTGCATAACTTGTCCATTTTATCAATAACAACACTTGGATGCAGAATGCAATCATATTCAGCATCATAATGGAACGCGGCCAGGTTCAAGTCAGCATGTAGTGTTCGTCTGGAGCGAACATTGCGTTTTCGGTTGGTTCCCAACCGTGTTTCCCGCTGATAAATTGAATCATTTGAGCGACCCTGAGCAGTTTGTATTCGAATATCTTCCAACCTTGCTTTTCGTTGTTGAAATGTCTCATTCAAGCGATCTTGAGCAGTTTGTATTCGATTATCTTCCAACCTTGCTTTTCGTTGTTGAGCTGTCTAATTCGTGCGAGCTTGAGCAGTTTGTATTCGATTATCTTCCAACCTTGCTTTTCGTTGTTGAACTGTCTCATTCGAGCGAGCTTGAGCAGTTTGTATTCGATTATCTTTTAACCTTGCTTTTCGTTGTTGAACTGTCTCATTCGAGCGAGCTTGAGCAGTTTGTATTCGATTATCTTCCAACCTTGCTTTTCGTTGTTGAACTGTCTCATTCGAGCGAGCTTGAGCAGTTTGTATTCGATTATCTTCCAACCTTGCATCTCGTTGTTGAACTGATTCTGAAGCTCGTGATATATTTTTCGATCGTCCTAGACAGGTAGATCGACCAATCGATTTACGCTTGGGAGGCATAACTACTGAAGATTCTTTTGGTAAATAAAAAAATTAACCGTGGTGTGCAAACTTTATCAATAAGATAAAATAAAAATAATTTATTTTCAAGCTTCAGATAACAACTATAAAATATATCAAAAGTACAACAACAACAACAATAAGCCTTTATTCAGGGCCTCTCGCCCTATACAGGATTCGCCAGTTCACAATGGATGGGGAGAACACTGTGTGGCCTTTTTCCGGGATAGAGTCTTGTGGAATCCAAATATCGCTATCGCTATATACCTATTCAATATATCAAAAGTAATTTTCAAAATTAAAGAGGTTACTTGACATATTTCTGAAAACACACACACAGACAGATTCATTTATATATATATATATATATATATATTATAATAATAAATAGTTATTTAATTTTATAGTCCAGTTTTGTATTAAAATTATCTTCACTATTATGATCATTTAAATACAAATTATAAAATTTGTAAAATGTTATTAATTTGTAGATAGAGAGAGAAAAAAAAAAATCCTTTACTTCTATTACATCCTCAAGTTAATTATATATTTATAATTAATAACAATAAAAAAAATTAACAAAGTAACGTCTATTACATCGGCTTTTACACGTCATTCAGACATACTCTAATCCTATATATAGAATAATCGAAGAGATAATATGTATAATAGTTAGAAAAAAGAGAGAAAGACAGAACCATGCACTTTTAATCAAACTAATAATAAGGAAAAAAAAAAAAAGAGTTTTATAAAGAAGGTAGATAAGATTGTTAGTATATATATATATATTTTTTTATGATTTTATATTTTATCCTTTTTTTTTTTTTTTTTTTTAAAGTTTTTAAAGGTTTTTTTATTTTATAATATGATTATAAATAGTTGTATTTAGTAATATATCTATAGTATGAATTAACATTTGTTATAAGTTTGGATATTATGTTTTGAAACCCTAATGGTAGACCAGACATACACAAAAAACTTTAAATTGAAATAAATTGGAAAAAGAGATCTGCTGGAACGGGGATCATCAGATAAAATTCCAGCGACATTTCAACCCCTTCTTTATTATGTCATAGATCTCTTTTAAACCGTATTTTATGTGTTAATATTAAGTTGTTTCAGTGAAATATTTAAATGAACATATAACAGATACAAGTGTTAACAAATTCAAACTGTAAACCTACCTTGACCGCTGCGTCCTCCATTGTGTATATCTATTTCTGGCTGGCACATGTCGCGGGAGGGGAATGTCCCCCCACATTTCAAATTTAGACCATTTCTTCAGAATTTTTTTGAACAACAAGAAAATTAAAGAAGATAGGAAAAATAGTTAAAGGAAGAAAGCTAAGTTTTATAATCTTTACAGATAGTTATATCAAAATAACTGATTTAACACTTAATTCATCTTTTAATATTCCTTTAAAAAGGCAAATTATAAGAGTTTAATAAAGCTATTAATTGTGCAAATTCATCCTTATTTAACTTCCATTTTCCTCCCCAGAAATTGGAGATTAAACAAAAATGAACTATATACTTTAACACTTTAAAAATCTTGTGAAAAAATCTTTTAATCAGTTATTTAATAAAAGTTTAATTAACTGTTAAAGATTATAAATTTGTATTAGTTAATATTAAGAGAAATTATAGAAAGTTGATTTCATAAATGGATATTTCCATTTATTTTTTTTTAAATATTTTATAATTGATATACTGTTGAAATATTTTACTTGTTTGATACTAAATTTGTTTTTAATAAATTCCATGTTTAAATTTTTAACATCTTCTATGAAATTATCTAATATATTATTTATTCTATAAAATCTTAGAAACTGACCATAATATATACCTTTACAGCAATTTAATGATATATTAGAATTCATATTACAGTATTTTATAATATTGAAATTATAATTACTCTTTTTATTATAAACTCTAACAGCACTATTTGTAAGGTCTATATTCAAGTCTAAAAAGTTAACTTTTTTGTTTCTATAAATTTTTTCATTGTTCTTAAGTTTCAAGTATTTAGGATATATTTCAGGTATTAATTTTTTAAACAGTGGATTATTAAATATTATTATGTCATCTACATATCGGAATATTTGCCAATTAATATTATTTTGTAGAAAGTATTCTCTTTCGTACCAGAACAATATTAAATTTGCTAGTAACGGACTAGAAGAAGTACCCATGGGAACGCCTTCTGATTGAATATATATTTTATTTTTAAATTCTATATAGTTAAAATTTAAAAATGTTTCCAGTAGAGTTTTTGCTGTTTTAAGATCTAATTTAAATGTTTTATATCTGTTATGAATAATTTTAATGTAGAAAGTTTTGTCATTAATTAATTCATTAAATAAATTGGTTATTTTATTATTTAGATCTCTTAAATTTATTTTAGAATATAGGTCCTCAAAGTCAAATGTGTGTACTGTTTCAATGTTTGTCCAATTGTTCATTAAATAATTAATGATTTTTTTATTTGAGTCGATAAATTTATAATTATATTTATTAGTTAATTTATTTATAATAAATTGTAGTGTTGAGGCTAATTGTATATCAATATTTTTTATGACTGAATTTATACCAGATGTGATTGTTCTGAAAGAAATAGGTTTTTTGTGTAGTTTAGGAATTATATAGAACTTTGGTATGTTTGGATTTTTGTGGTTATTATAAATTTTTAGTGAATTTTCAACATTTTTGATGTCTTTTTTGATTTTTGTGCCTGTAGTTCTAGCAAAAGTGTATTTATGATTATTATCAATTTCCTTTTTTAGTATATCGTGGTATAGATTTTTACAAATTAAAGATAAATTATTGGGACATTTATCTATAGGAGTGATAATATAGTCCTTCTGTAAATTAATTATATTTTCTTTGAAAGAAGGAATGTCTGAATTGGGTTTTGTGTATTTAAGTGTATTATTATAATAATTTATAATTTCCTTTTTAATATTATGTTTCCATTCCAGAAAAGTAAATTCTGGAATACTGTATTTTATACTAGTTTTATTTATGAAAATATCTATATCTTTTAATATAGATTTAATTGTATTATTATAATTGTGTTTAATTTGAGGTATATATTTATACCCTTTATTTAAAATTTCTTGATATTCTGGATTTAAAAAAGAAAAGTTGCTAGTTAATATATGACCTGAGTACTTATATTTATCAATATAGTTGTTGCAATTACATTTAATTTTTTTAAAATTTGCCAAATTATTAATAAATTGGTTATAATTGCAAACTAAATTACCTATATTTTTATTGTATCTCCAGATTGTTTTAAAATTTAAATTTTTTATAGGGAAAAGATTATTGATGATTTGGTTATTAAAAATATCATTAAATTTAATATGATTAAATAAATTGTTATTAAATTTAATGATAATATTAATGTTATTAGTATTTTGTTTAATTTTTCTGTATTTAAAGATGTCGTGTGTGATATCTATTAATCTGTTAGTCAGATTATGAATTTTAATATATTCTATGAGTTTGATAAATTTATTATTATTTAGTTTAAATAATGTTTTAATAAATTTATCGACGAAGTTGTTAGTGTACATTTGTTTTGGGTCCAGTAATTCTTCAAATTCAATGTAACCTAATTTATTTGTAGTTTTACCTCTAGTTTTATTAGGTTTAGTTTTAAATTCATTTTTATATTTGCAACTGATTTCATAAGTTGAAATTTCTTCTGTTTGTGGTTTGTATGTGTAGTTTAATTCGTCGTTAAGTCCATAAGGGAATAATGTGTTGTGTTTATAAATGTAGTTGTTTTCTAATAATAGTCGTTGTTTTTTGTTTTGACATATGTCTAGTATTTCTATCTTAAAGTTGTTAAAAGTATGTAATTGATTGTGTTCTTTCATATATATATTACCAATTGATTTTTTAGCGTGGTTTCTATGTAGGTTTATTCGTATATTTAATGGATTACAAGTTTGTCCTATATATGATAGTTAACAAATTTGGCATGTTAATTTATAAATAGTATTCACTAATTTACAACTAGTTGTTTGAAAAGTGTCATGGTTCTTAAGAGAGGGACAAGTTTGACAATTTTTTCTTAGGCAATTCTTAGCGAGTTTAAATTAACATAAAAGAGGTGCTAACACTAATATGTTTGTAGTTTTTTTTAGTTTTTTTAGTTTGTTATTCTTATGAATTTTTTAAATATATTTTACTTAATTGTTTTTGTGGTGATAAAATTTGTAATAAATTGAATAATTAATCTATAAATATATAGATATTACTGTTTGTTATCTGTTATATTTTTAAGAATAACTAATAAAAAAAACATCTTTAAACTAACAAAAACACTGAAAAAAACAAAAGTTCTGAAATTATTTTTTTTTTCTAGAATTACTTTTATAATTTAATTTTTAATAATCAAACAATGAAAGATAATTAAAATTTGTATGAAGATTTATTTATATTAGAATATCTAATATAATTTAATTTGTATATTATGTTATATATAAAAAAAAAATTATATCATAGAGCAAGCTCATATGAATTAATATAGTGTAGAAACTATATAACAAAATTATAACAGTGATTCTAATTTTAAAAACTTAAGGAGCAAACTGATAATAATGATAACTTATATCAGTTAAATTATTATAAATAAATATATATATAAATTATTATAAATAAATTAACTAATAAATATAATTATAAATTTATCGACTCAAATAAAAAAATCATTAATTATTTAATGAACAATTGGACAAACATTGAAACAGTACACACATTTGACTTTGAGGACCTATATTCTAAAATAAATTTAAGAGATCTAAATAATAAAATAACCAATTTATTTAATGAATTAATTAATGACAAAACTTTCTACATTAAAATTATTCATAACAGATATAAAACATTTAAATTAGATCTTAAAACAGCAAAAACTCTACTGGAAACATTTTTAAATTTTAACTATATAGAATTTAAAAATAAAATATATATTCAATCAGAAGGCGTTCCCATGGGTACTTCTTCTAGTCCGTTACTAGCAAATTTAATATTGTTCTGGTACGAAAGAGAATACTTTCTACAAAATAATATTAATTGGCAAATATTCCGATATGTAGATGACATAATAATATTTAATAATCCACTGTTTAAAAAATTAATACCTGAAATATATCCTAAATACTTGAAACTTAAGAACAATGAAAAAATTTATAGAAACAAAAAAGTTAACTTTTTAGACTTGAATATAGACCTTACAAATAGTGCTGTTAGAGTTTATAATAAAAAGAGTAATTATAATTTCAATATTATAAAATACTGTAATATGAATTCTAATATATCATTAAATTGCTGTAAAGGTATATATTATGGTCAGTTTCTAAGATTTTATAGAATAAATAATATATTAGATAATTTCATAGAAGATGTTAAAAATTTAAACATGGAATTTATTAAAAACAAATTTAGTATCAAACAAGTAAAATATTTCAACAGTATATCAATTATAATTTTTTTTTCTCTCTCTATCTACAAATTAATAACATTTTACAAATTTTATAATTTGTATTTAAATGATCATAATAGTGAAGATAATTTTAATACAAAACTGGACTATAAAATTAAATAACTATTTATTATTATAATTAATTTAGATTTAGCTTGCTAATCTAATCAAATCTAACTGATATAAGTTATCATTATTATCAGATCAGTTTGCTCCTTAAGTTTTTAAAATTAGAATCACTGTTATAATTTTGTTATATAGTTTCTACACTATATTAATTCATATGAGCTTGCTCTATGATATAATTTTTTTTTTATATATAACATAATATACAAATTAAATTATATTAGATATTCTAATATAAATAAATCTTCATACAAATTTTAATTATCTTTCATTGTTTGATTATTAAAAATTAAATTATAAAAGTAATTCTAGAAAAAAAAATAATTTCAGAACTTTTGTTTTTTTCAGTGTTTTTGTTAGTTTAAAGATGTTTTTTTTATTAGTTATTCTTAAAAATATAACAGATAACAAACAGTAATATCTATATATTTATAGATTAATTATTCAATTTATTACAAATTTTATCACCACAAAAACAATTAAGTAAAATATATTTAAAAAATTCATAAGAATAACAAACTAAAAAAACTAAAAAAAACTACAAACATATTAGTGTTAGCACCTCTTTTATGTTAATTTAAACTCGCTAAGAATTGCCTAAGAAAAAATTGTCAAACTTGTCCCTCTCTTAAGAACCATGACACTTTTCAAACAACTAGTTGTAAATTAGTGAATACTATTTATAAATTAACATGCCAAATTTGTCAACTATCATATATAGGACAAACTTGTAATCCATTAAATATACGAATAAACCTACATAGAAACCACGCTAAAAAATCAATTGGTAATATATATATGAAAGAACACAATCAATTACATACTTTTAACAACTTTAAGATAGAAATACTAGACATATGTCAAAACAAAAAACAACGACTATTATTAGAAAACAACTACATTTATAAACACAACACATTATTCCCTTATGGACTTAACGACGAATTAAACTACACATACAAACCACAAACAGAAGAAATTTCAACTTATGAAATCAGTTGCAAATATAAAAATGAATTTAAAACTAAACCTAATAAAACTAGAGGTAAAACTACAAATAAATTAGGTTACATTGAATTTGAAGAATTACTGGACCCAAAACAAATGTACACTAACAACTTCGTCGATAAATTTATTAAAACATTATTTAAACTAAATAATAATAAATTTATCAAACTCATAGAATATATTAAAATTCATAATCTGACTAACAGATTAATAGATATCACACACGACATCTTTAAATACAGAAAAATTAAACAAAATACTAATAACATTAATATTATCATTAAATTTAATAACAATTTATTCAATCATATTAAATTTAATGATATTTTCAATAACCAAATCATCAATAATCTTTTCCCTATAAAAAATTTAAATTTTAAAACAATCTGGAGATACAATAAAAATATAGGTAATTTAGTTTGCAATTATAACCAATTTATTAATAATTTGGCAAATTTTAAAAAAATTAAATGTAATTGCAACAACTATATTGATAAATATAAGTACTCAGGTCATATATTAACTAGCAACTTTTCTTTTTTAAATCCAGAATATCAAGAAATTTTAAATAAAGGGTATAAATATATACCTCAAATTAAACACAATTATAATAATACAATTAAATCTATATTAAAAGATATAGATATTTTCATAAATAAAACTAGTATAAAATACAGTATTCCAGAATTTACTTTTCTGGAATGGAAACATAATATTAAAAAGGAAATTATAAATTATTATAATAATACACTTAAATACACAAAACCCAATTCAGACATTCCTTCTTTCAAAGAAAATATAATTAATTTACAGAAGGACTATATTATCACTCCTATAGATAAATGTCCCAATAATTTATCTTTAATTTGTAAAAATCTATACCACGATATACTAAAAAAGGAAATTGATAATAATCATAAATACACTTTTGCTAGAACTACAGGCACAAAAATCAAAAAAGACATCAAAAATGTTGAAAATTCACTAAAAATTTATAATAACCACAAAAATCCAAACATACCAAAGTTCTATATAATTCCTAAACTACACAAAAAACCTATTTCTTTCAGAACAATCACATCTGGTATAAATTCAGTCATAAAAAATATTGATATACAATTAGCCTCAACACTACAATTTATTATAAATAAATTAACTAATAAATATAATTATAAATTTATCGACTCAAATAAAAAAATCATTAATTATTTAATGAACAATTGGACAAACATTGAAACAGTACACACATTTGACTTTGAGGACCTATATTCTAAAATAAATTTAAGAGATCTAAATAATAAAATAACCAATTTATTTAATGAATTAATTAATGACAAAACTTTCTACATTAAAATTATTCATAACAGATATAAAACATTTAAATTAGATCTTAAAACAGCAAAAACTCTACTGGAAACATTTTTAAATTTTAACTATATAGAATTTAAAAATAAAATATATATTCAATCAGAAGGCGTTCCCATGGGTACTTCTTCTAGTCCGTTACTAGCAAATTTAATATTGTTCTGGTACGAAAGAGAATACTTTCTACAAAATAATATTAATTGGCAAATATTCCGATATGTAGATGACATAATAATATTTAATAATCCACTGTTTAAAAAATTAATACCTGAAATATATCCTAAATACTTGAAACTTAAGAACAATGAAAAAATTTATAGAAACAAAAAAGTTAACTTTTTAGACTTGAATATAGACCTTACAAATAGTGCTGTTAGAGTTTATAATAAAAAGAGTAATTATAATTTCAATATTATAAAATACTGTAATATGAATTCTAATATATCATTAAATTGCTGTAAAGGTATATATTATGGTCAGTTTCTAAGATTTTATAGAATAAATAATATATTAGATAATTTCATAGAAGATGTTAAAAATTTAAACATGGAATTTATTAAAAACAAATTTAGTATCAAACAAGTAAAATATTTCAACAGTATATCAATTATAAAATATTTAAAAAAAAATAAATGGAAATATCCATTTATGAAATCAACTTTCTATAATTTCTATTAATATTAACTAATACAAATTTATAATCTTTAACAGTTAATTAAACTTTTATTAAATAACTGATTAAAAGATTTTTTCACAAGATTTTTAAAGTGTTAAAGTATATAGTTCATTTTTGTTTGATCTCCAATTTCTGGGGAGGAAAATGGAAGTTAAATAAGGATGAATTTGCACAATTAATAGCTTTATTAAACTCTTATAATTTGCCTTTTTAAAGGAATATTAAAAGATGAATAAGTGTTAAATCAGTTATTTTGATATAACTATCTGTAAAGATTATAAAACTTAGCTTTCTTCCTTTAACTATTTTTCCTATCTTCTTTAATTTTCTTGTTGTTCAAAAAAATTCTGAAGAAATGGTCTAAATTTGAAATGTGGGGGGACATTCCCCTCCCGCGACATGTGCCAGCCAGAAATAGATATACACAATGGAGGACGCAGCGGCCAAGGTAGGTTTACAGTTTGAATTTGTTAACACTTGTATCTGTTATATGTTCATTTAAATATTTCACTGAAACAACTTAATATTAACACATAAAATACGGTTTAAAAGAGATCTATGACATAATAAAGAAGGGGTTGAAATGTCGCTGGAATTTTATCTGATGATCCCCGTTCCAGCAGATCTCTTTTTCCAATTTATTTCAATTTAAAGTTTTTTGTGTATGTCTGGTCTACCATTAGGGTTTCAAAACATAATATCCAAACTTATAACAAATGTTAATTCATACTATAGATATATTACTAAATACAACTATTTATAATCATATTATAAAATAAAAAAACCTTTAAAAATCTTTTTAAAAAAAAAAAAAAAAAAAAGGATAAAATATAAAATCATAAAAAAATATATATATATACTAACAATCTTATCTACCTTCTTTATAAAACTCTTTTTTTTTTTTTTTCCTTATTATTAGTTTGATTAAAAGTGCATGGTTCTGTCTTTCTCTCTTTTTTCTAACTATTATATATATTATCTCTTCGATTATTCTATATATAGGATTAGAGTATGTCTGAATGACGTGTAAAAGCCGATGTAATAGACGTTACTTTGTTAATTTTTTTTATTGTTATTAATTATAAATATATAATTAACTTGAGGATGTAATAGAAGTAAAGGATTTTTTTTTTTCTCTCACTATCTACAAATTAATAACATTTTACAAATTTTATAATTTGTATTTAAATGATCATAATAGTGAAGATAATTTTAATATAAAACTGGACTATAAAATTAAATAACTATTTATTATTATAATTAATTTAGATTTAGCTTGCTAATCTAATCAAATCTAACTGATATAAGTTATCATTATTATCAGTTTGCTCCTTAAGTTTTTAAAATTAGAATCACTGTTATAATTTTGTTATATAGTTTCTACACTATATTAATTCATATGAGCTTGCTCTATGATATAATTTTTTTTTTATATATAACATAATATACAAATTAAATTATATTAGATATTCTAATATAAATAAATCTTCATACAAATTTTAATTATCTTTCATTGTTTGATTATTAAAAATTAAATTATAAAAGTAATTCTAGAAAAAAAAAATAATTTCAGAACTTTTGTTTTTTTCAGTGTTTTTGTTAGTTTAAAGATGTTTTTTTTATTAGTTATTCTTAAAAATATAACAGATAACAAACAGTAATATCTATATATTTATAGATTAATTATTCAATTTATTACAAATTTTATCACCACAAAAACAATTAAGTAAAATATATTTAAAAAATTCATAAGAATAACAAACTAAAAAAACTAAAAAAAACTACAAACATATTAGTGTTAGCACCTCTTTTATGTTAATTTAAACTCGCTAAGAATTGCCTAAGAAAAAATTGTCAAACTTGTCCCTCTCTTAAGAACCATGACACTTTTCAAACAACTAGTTGTAAATTAGTGAATACTATTTATAAATTAACATGCCAAATTTGTCAACTATCATATATAGGACAAACTTGTAATCCATTAAATATACGAATAAACCTACATAGAAACCACGCTAAAAAATCAATTGGTAATATATATATGAAAGAACACAATCAATTACATACTTTTAACAACTTTAAGATAGAAATACTAGACATATGTCAAAACAAAAAACAACGACTATTATTAGAAAACAACTACATTTATAAACACAACACATTATTCCCTTATGGACTTAACGACGAATTAAACTACACATACAAACCACAAACAGAAGAAATTTCAACTTATGAAATCAGTTGCAAATATAAAAATGAATTTAAAACTAAACCTAATAAAACTAGAGGTAAAACTACAAATAAATTAGGTTACATTGAATTTGAAGAATTACTGGACCCAAAACAAATGTACACTAACAACTTCGTCGATAAATTTATTAAAACATTATTTAAACTAAATAATAATAAATTTATCAAACTCATAGAATATATTAAAATTCATAATCTGACTAACAGATTAATAGATATCACACACGACATCTTTAAATACAGAAAAATTAAACAAAATACTAATAACATTAATATTATCATTAAATTTAATAACAATTTATTTAATCATATTAAATTTAATGATATTTTTAATAACCAAATCATCAATAATCTTTTCCCTATAAAAAATTTAAATTTTAAAACAATCTGGAGATACAATAAAAATATAGGTAATTTAGTTTGCAATTATAACCAATTTATTAATAATTTGGCAAATTTTAAAAAAATTAAATGTAATTGCAACAACTATATTGATAAATATAAGTACTCAGGTCATATATTAACTAGCAACTTTTCTTTTTTAAATCCAGAATATCAAGAAATTTTAAATAAAGGGTATAAATATATACCTCAAATTAAACACAATTATAATAATACAATTAAATCTATATTAAAAGATATAGATATTTTCATAAATAAAACTAGTATAAAATACAGTATTCCAGAATTTACTTTTCTGGAATGGAAACATAATATTAAAAAGGAAATTATAAATTATTATAATAATACACTTAAATACACAAAACCCAATTCAGACATTCCTTCTTTCAAAGAAAATATAATTAATTTACAGAAGGACTATATTATCACTCCTATAGATAAATGTCCCAATAATTTATCTTTAATTTGTAAAAATCTATACCACGATATACTAAAAAAGGAAATTGATAATAATCATAAATACACTTTTGCTAGAACTACAGGCACAAAAATCAAAAAAGAAATCAAAAATGTTGAAAATTCACTAAAAATTTATAATAACCACAAAAATCCAAACATACCAAAGTTCTATATAATTCCTAAACTACACAAAAAACCTATTTCTTTCAGAACAATCACATCTGGTATAAATTCAGTCATAAAAAATATTGATATACAATTAGCCTCAACACTACAATTTATTATAAATAAATTAACTAATAAATATAATTATAAATTTATCGACTCAAATAAAAAAATCATTAATTATTTAATGAACAATTGGACAAACATTGAAACAGTACACACATTTGACTTTGAGGACCTATATTCTAAAATAAATTTAAGAGATCTAAATAATAAAATAACCAATTTATTTAATGAATTAATTAATGACAAAACTTTCTACATTAAAATTATTCATAACAGATATAAAACATTTAAATTAGATCTTAAAACAGCAAAAACTCTACTGGAAACATTTTTAAATTTTAACTATATAGAATTTAAAAATAAAATATATATTCAATCAGAAGGCGTTCCCATGGGTACTTCTTCTAGTCCGTTACTAGCAAATTTAATATTGTTCTGGTACGAAAGAGAATACTTTCTACAAAATAATATTAATTGGCAAATATTCCGATATGTAGATGACATAATAATATTTAATAATCCACTGTTTAAAAAATTAATACCTGAAATATATCCTAAATACTTGAAACTTAAGAACAATGAAAAAATTTATAGAAACAAAAAAGTTAACTTTTTAGACTTGAATATAGACCTTACAAATAGTGCTGTTAGAGTTTATAATAAAAAGAGTAATTATAATTTCAATATTATAAAATACTGTAATATGAATTCTAATATATCATTAAATTGCTGTAAAGGTATATATTATGGTCAGTTTCTAAGATTTTATAGAATAAATAATATATTAGATAATTTCATAGAAGATGTTAAAAATTTAAACATGGAATTTATTAAAAACAAATTTAGTATCAAACAAGTAAAATATTTCAACAGTATATCAATTATAAAATATTAAAAAAAAAATAAATGGAAATATCCATTTATGAAATCAACTTTCTATAATTTCTATTAATATTAACTAATACAAATTTATAATCTTTAACAGTTAATTAAACTTTTATTAAATAACTGATTAAAAGATTTTTTCACAAGATTTTTAAAGTTTTAAAGTATATAGTTCATTTTTGTTTGATCTCCAATTTCTGGGGAGGAAAATGGAAGTTAAATAAGGATGAATTTGCACAATTAATAGCTTTATTAAACTCTTATAATTTGCCTTTTTAAAGGAATATTAAAAGATGAATAAGTGTTAAATCAGTTATTTTGATATAACTATCTGTAAAGATTATAAAACTTAGCTTTCTTCCTTTAACTATTTTTCCTATCTTCTTTAATTTTCTTGTTGTTCAAAAAAATTCTGAAGAAATGGTCTAAATTTGAAATGTGGGGGGACATTCCCCTCCCGCGACATGTGCCAGCCAGAAATAGATATACACAATGGAGGACGCAGCGGCCAAGGTAGGTTTACAGTTTGAATTTGTTAACACTTGTATCTGTTATATGTTTATTTAAATATTTCACTGAAACAACTTAATATTAACACATAAAATACGGTTTAAAAGAGATCTATGACATAATAAAGAAGGGGTTGAAATGTCGCTGGAATTTTATCTGATGATCCCCGTTCCAGCAGATCTCTTTTTCCAATTTATTTCAATTTAAAGTTTTTTGTGTATGTCTGGTCTACCATTAGGGTTTCAAAACATAATATCCAAACTTATAACAAATGTTAATTCATACTATAGATATATTACTAAATACAACTATTTATAATCATATTATAAAATAAAAAAACCTTTAAAAATCTTTTTTTAAAAAAAAAAAAAAAGGATAAAATATAAAATCATAAAAAAAAATATATATATACTAACAATCTTATCTACCTTCTTTATAAAACTCTTTTTTTTTTTTTTCCTTATTATTAGTTTGATTAAAAGTGCATGGTTCTGTCTTTCTCTCTTTTTTCTAACTATTATATATATTATCTCTTCGATTATTCTATATATAGGATTAGAGTATGTCTGAATGACGTGTAAAAGCCGATGTAATAGACGTTACTTTGTTAATTTTTTTTATTGTTATTAATTATAAATATATAATTAACTTGAGGATGTAATAGAAGTAAAGGATTTTTTTTTTCTCTCTCTATCTACAAATTAATAACATTTTACAAATTTTATAATTTGTATTTAAATGATCATAATAGTGAAGATAATTTTAATACAAAACTGGACTATAAAATTAAATAACTATTTATTATTATAATTAATTTAGATTTAGCTTGCTAATCTAATCAAATCTAACTGATATAAGTTATCATTATTATCAGTTTGCTCCTTAAGTTTTTAAAATTAGAATCACTGTTATAATTTTGTTATATAGTTTCTACACTATATATATATATATATATATATATAATCTTATTTAAATAGTGCAGACTGTGCACTTTTGCATGTATTGACAAGATGTCAATAAAATTATTTTAATTGTCAATTGTCTACCGATGAAACCTAGAGCCACTGTACAATATCAGAAACAGATCCCTCAAATCCGGCTAAAGTGACCGAACTTTGCCCGAAAGTGACCGAAAGTAGCCTTTATCTTCACCCCGTCTCCTACCTCTGCAGCTGTCTTGATGAAGAACCTTCCCTATATAGTCAAGAGAGGATAATTCTTTCGATATTGAGAGGGAAGATAAGGCCTGGCAGCAGTTTGAAGATTTTCTTCATCGCTTCCCTGACAACATCTACATGGAAACTGAGGTATCAGACCTATAATATGCATTGTACTGATCATACAAGTGCCTGAGTAATGCCCTCAGGACCTTGATCACCGAGCAGTCCGGAAGCCTAGATGACCTGATCATTCCTCCTCTTTTAAAGCCTTCCTCTACTGAGGGTGGGCCACATAGTCTCTCCATATCTCCCTCCTTCAGTACCTTCATCTACTGAAGTGGGCCACATGGTCTCTCCATACTTCCCGGTCGCCGTCCGCTATCCTCTTCATCTCCTCGTAGGTGTGTCGTTCAATCCATTGTTTTAGATCATCTGTGTATCTATGTTGTCTCCTTCCCCTCGATCTCTTCCCCTGGATCTTTCCCTCCAACATTGTCTGCAATGTCTTTCCTGCTGATCCGCGCATCACATGTCCAGAAAACGTCAGTTTTCGTTGTTTTATAAACTTACATTTACTTCATGATAATCACAATCGTATAAAGAATCACGCCTGCACCCTCTACAAGCTGCTCCTGACATAACTATTGAAGAACAGGTCACGAGATCCACACACATAGGATTACTAAAATCTTTATAAGCATGGAAAAGTAGCCATGCCAAATATATGGGCAAAATACTTATGAAAATTGTGCCTGGAGGAAATCAATCTTTAAAAAGAAAAGGATGAATAACATAATGAATTTAGATTAAAATAATAATTATTGTTTGTTGTGCGCGTTGGTTGAAAATGGATAATGATAACTCCAATGGAAACGAATTGTTGTCCTAGGTCGGGTCTCGACAAAAATGAAACTGGCAGAAAAACATTTTCTTTAAATGTGTGTCTATTATTTTCGACCTAATAAATGACACAAATTAAACTCATATAGAAAATATCTCCATTTATAAAATTATTAATGAGTCTGATTCTGTTTTCTTTTGATAGTTCGTTAAAGTGCCATTTTGGATTCAAAATCAGTGGGCAACACGAGACACAGTTGCAATATATCTAAAGTGGCCAAATATATATATTTCAGATATATTTAATATTTTTTATTATTATTATTAGATAATTTTACCACTTGAAACCGTAACTTAATTTAATATTTTCTATTGTTGTCATTATTTTGAATTTATAAACTTTTTCAGTTTATTATCATTCCTTCTAACTAAAAGAATTGAAAAAATATATGTAATATGTGATCCAAAAGTTATTACACTGCAATATTTGATGTATTACACTGTTGTAGAATCCTGTCGACTTATCCGTTCTGTGACAATATCGTTGCGGAATTTCTTGTTGTTTGATTTGAATGGTGAGGATTGGTTGAAACGCAGTCGTTTGAGTGGGAGTTGAAGCATACAGTTAGGAATAATCAGGACACGAGATGCGGTTTGAAAATAAAAGGCAACTGGGTTGGAGGAAAGAAAGCTTGAGAAGAGCGGAGCGATTTTGATTGTTAATTATCTGATCACATGGCGGTGATTGAACTTAGCTGTGGGATGAGCAGAGGGAGAGAGGCCTCGAGAGTAGATGTCACCTTGTTGGAAGCGGAATCACAACTGTAGGTGTTGTTCCTATGAGAGCCAAATCACTACTCTAGGTGTTGTTCCTATGCGAGCGAAAACGTTACTGACTGTTCTTACTTCTCGATTTAACACCACGAGTCGTCTTCCTTCCCATTGGTCGAAGGCTGGGACGTGCCCGTTTTCCTATTGGTTGACCTACTTAGTGGATCTTTCTAATTGGACCGGCGACTTTCTTTGGTGAAAGATATGCCCGGCCTGATAGGAAGTATCGAGTGTTAGTTCGACTCTATTTACTTCCGCGTTATCAAATACGTCCGGTCTTGTTCCGGAAATTGGGCGTCTCTCTACTTTTATAACTTCTGGTCACCAGATACGTCCTGCTTTGCCAGGAAGTATTGAGTGTTTCTCGACTAATATAACTTCTGCGGTCACTAGATACGTCCGGCCTTCTGTCAGGAAGTATTGACTGTACAAGTTATTTATAATTGTGCCCGCTTTAAACCTATTTCCTATGTTTTGTTACTACTTTCTTTCCTCCAGTTACCTTGTTCTTTATTAAATCTTTGAAAATCATACATTGTACATGCATAGTGGGTCGGGGGTGCATACAATTATATACAAATTATGACAGATGCGCCCCCTACATGTGAAGAATTCAAGAAGGGGTTAGCCTGAGAGAATTCTGTAAAGTGAAAAAATAATTTTGTGGGAAAATTAGTTGTGGGTATTGAGAGGCTATATACAAGCATTGCTGGTGATATAAAAGAAAAATAGAATGGTGTTGATGATATAGGTTGAGTATAATTAATAGAAATCAAAAAAAAATTTTAATTGTAAGAAATCAAAATGAATGCTATGGTACATAGTGGATTTAAAAAAGAAAAGAAAATGCGCCTAGCTAATTTCTACTCGAAATTGGAATAAAAAAACGAGGGCGTTCTATTAGGGCTTTTGAGAAATCAAAAATAATATAAAAATAAAAAGTTGGACGAAATCAAAGTGAGTGCTTGGTTGCATGGTGAAAAAAAAATGCTTTGTTGCATGATGAAAAAAAATAAAAATGCCTAACTAATTTTTTGCTCGAATTTTGGGAAAAGAAATCGAGGAAATTTCATAAGGTCTTTTGAGAAATCAAAGTAAAATAAAAAGTTGGAAGAAATCAAAGTGAATGCTTGGTGCATGGTGAGAAAAAAAAAGGAAAAATGCCTAACCATATTCTAGCTCGAAATTGGGAATGGAAATCGAGGGAATTTTATTAGGGCTTTTGAGAAATCAAAGATAAAAATAAAAATAAAATTTCATAAGGTATTTTGAAATCAAATAAAAATAAAAAGTGGTTGAGCGAAATCAAAGTTGAGTGCTTGGAAAAAAAAGAAAAATGAAAAATAAAAAGGTTTCAACAACAAAGGATGATTTAATGTTTTTAGTTTAACCGAAAATCAATGAGTTTTCGTTGATAATTGAGTTATGGCAATATAAGCTAAGTGGTAAATAGAATGATAATTGATAAATAAAAATGATAATATAAACTAATTGAAAAAAAATGATAATTAATGATTAAAAGTGATAATAAGTTGAATAAATTGATAAATTGATTATATATTTAAATTTTAATTGAGAGAAAATAATGAAAATGATTAATATGAAAAATAAGGTGTATTGTTTTGAACTCTTTTGTATCTACATGCCCTATAAATGTTTTAATTGCTCAATTATGCCCTATAAATTTTTTGTCTCATCTGTAGCGACACTTAGGTGAAAACGTGATTCTACCCCTCAAGTGCGTTTATGCTATGTGTACAGGAGACATGGAAATCTATATAACCTTTATGTGTAATTTTTTTGTCTTTGTGTGTGTTGTGAAAAAATGTTAGAAGTCTGTTGTGTAAGAAATGTGTGAGCGAGTTCTATGTGTTTTCTTGTGGATGTGGAATTGGATGGTAAAAATCGATATGTAGACTCGAACTGGAATCCAAAACCGGTGGCATAGAGAGGTTCCCAGTTGACCTCAATAGGGGACCTTCTCATTGTAATTAGAGATACGGAAGTGGGGTGTGTCGGGCAGAAGAGAGGGAATGAAATTGGAGATCGGACGAGGCGCTCCGCTTTGTTTGCATAGGCCGAATTTATCGCCGCGGATTACACTTCCTGTCGCGGTGTCTCAAAATTCTCTCTTCCTTCCGCTTATTTAATTTTTGGTGCGGCTCAGATCTTGTTTTTGGAGTGTGACTTGTTTCTTCTATTGTCTCTCTACTTTTTTATTGGTGTTGGATTCATCGATATTTGTAGATAATCGGCAGGTGGGACAGGTTTTTACCTGTTTTTGTATTGTCGTGTGTTATGTTCTGCCAATAACATTGTGAAAGATGAGTGATGTAATTTCGGCATTTTTTGTATTTTGAAAATCCGGATATTGTATCCATTTATTAAATCGAATGGTCGTTGTGACTTTAATAAAAAAATGGTATTCAGTGATATTAGGGTGGAATTGAGTGAAAAATGAGGCTTACGACGTGAACACGCTTTGAGTGGAGACGTGTCACAGGTGTGGTGAAAGGCGTCTGTGGCCTGAAATGAAAAATTTTGTGGGGTGACCTGTGACACGAATCGAAAAAAAAATTGTGAATGAAAAGGTGTCACGCGAAGTCCTTGTTTGTACAAAATCTAACCTGTTCTCACTATGAACAACAAATTTATTAAAGTCATGGGTGCTGATTATACGAACATATATCGAAATTTCTATTGTTAGTGTATATGGCACCTTTTAAGGTGAACATTTTTTTAGTGTTTTGGGTAGACGAGATGATTGTTACTAACGACGGTGCATGCGTTTGTTGGTTGTTGTCGTCTTTTGGCGCGAGTGTCGCGCTTGTTGGGCGGGTTGTGCGTGTTTGTTAGCGTGAAAACCGTCCTTTGGATGGATGTTGTCGGTGTATTGTTGTTGCGAATGTCGTGATTGTTGCTAAATACGTTTGTGGGATTGTTGTGAGGTACATTTTTATGGCGTGGCGACGTATGGTCATGCATGGATTTTGTGTGGTAAGTGTGTGAGCTGTACTGACACGTTTTTTTTTTTGGGCATAGTGAGGGTTGAAGCCGTTGTGGCTTGTATTTGAGGGCATATAGTACTGGTAATTGGGTTGAGTGATAAACATGGTAGTGGGGTCAATGAATGCAGGCAAGGGTTGTCCTGTGTGACAAATTTGGTTGCAGTGCGAGTCCTTTCGGACAGGTTTGGCCTAGCCCGTGCGTGCATTCATTGAGTACAAGATTAGATACATGATTAAAGGGGTATGTAGGTTAGGTAGAAGTCCAATGTCAATTTCTTGACGCCATAGGGTGGGTGCCTACCTCAGTTCACAGGTCTCCTCTGGGACGCCTTGGTTTGGGGTGGTTGGCTTGGCTCGGGACTGCTCGCACCGTCCGCGAAATTGAAGTGAAGTCCGGTACTGGAATATCATTTTGGGATCGTTTGTGCTGTCCCGGATCGCGCGGATTGGTTTCGGGGACTGTGTACGGCATGGCGGTGGATGACTCCTCGGTGGTCGGTGTCCGGCCTTGGTGACACTCGCCTGGGGTTGGCGGGGGTTGTGTCCGTCGTCCTCCCCGGGGAATGGCGCTCCGGAATTCCGTCTCACTTTGCGGGGCGTCGACACGTCGGAGGGCCACGGTCATCTGCCATATGATGGCCGCTAGAAGGCGCCTGGTCGCCTCTCTTCTTGTCCGCTTCTTTTCCGCTGGTTTTGTCATTGCCGTTTGATTTGCTGGTGTCTGGGCTAATCTCCATCTTGATCCTGATTAAGCTCCATAATCTTTATCCTGTCGACTCTATGTAATATGTGATCCAAAAGTTATTACACTGCAATATTTGATGTATTACACTGTTGTAGAATCCTGTCGACTTATCCGTTCTGTGACAATATCGTTGCGGAATTTCTTGTTGTTTGATTTGAATGGTGAGGATTGGTTGAAACGCAGTCGTTTGAGTGGGAGTTGAAGCATACAGTTAGGAATAATCAGGACACGAGATGGGGTTTGAAAATAAAAGGCAACTGGGTTGGAGGAAAGAAAGCTTGAGAAGAGCGGAGCGATTTTGATTGTTAATTATCTGATCACATGGCGGTGATTGAACTTAGCTGTGGGATGAGCAGAGGGAGAGAGGCCTCGAGAGTAGATGTCACCTTGTTGGAAGCGGAATCACAACTGTAGGTGTTGTTCCTATGAGAGCCAAATCACTACTCTAGGTGTTGTTCCTATGCGAGCGAAAACGTTACTGACTGTTCTTACTTCTCGATTTAACACCACGAGTCGTCTTCCTTCCCATTGGTCGAAGGCTGGGACGTGCCCGTTTTCCTATTGGTTGACCTACTTAGTGGATCTTTCTAATTGGACCGGCGACTTTCTTTGGTGAAAGATATGCCCGGCCTGATAGGAAGTATCGAGTGTTAGTTCGACTCTATTTACTTCCGCGTTATCAAATACGTCCGGTCTTGTTCCGGAAATTGGGCGTCTCTCTACTTTTATAACTTCTGGTCACCAGATACGTCCTGCTTTGCCAGGAAGTATTGAGTGTTTCTCGACTAATATAACTTCTGCGGTCACTAGATACGTCCGGCCTTCTGTCAGGAAGTATTGACTGTACAAGTTATTTATAATTGTGCCCGCTTTAAACCTATTTCCTATGTTTTGTTACTACTTTCTTTCCTCCAGTTACCTTGTTCTTTATTAAATCTTTGAAAATCATACATTGTACATGCATAGTGGGTCGGGGGTGCATACAATTATATACAAATTATGACATATATATAGAAATATTAATGAAATAGAAAAAAACAATTTACTTGCCTCTTCATGATTGTTATTAAAAGGAAAAAATTGCCTTTTATAAAATACTAGACGAATGGCCCGGGCAACGCCCGGGGTTTAGCCGAGTGCGAAAATGTTTTAAAAACGTTGTCTTGGGTGGTCTCTATTGACAGGGTGGTCTGTATAGACAGGTGGATGTATCACACAGCTGATAACAGGGTTGTCTAGAGTGGTCGCTATAGACAGGGTGGTCTGTATAGACAGGTGGATGTATCACACTGCTGATAACAGGGTTGCCTAAGGTGACCGCTATAGACAGGGTGGTCTGTATAGACAGGTGAATGTAACACACTGATGATAACAGGGTTGCCTAAGGTGACCGCTATATACAGGGTGGTCTGTATAGACAGGCAGCTGATAACAGGGTTGTCTAGAGTGGTCGTTATAGTCAGGGTGGTCTGTATAGACAGGTGTATGTATCACACTGCTGTTAACAGGGTTGCCTAGAGTGACCGCTATAGACAGGGTGGTCTGTATAGACAGGTGAATGTAGCACACTGATGATAACAGGGTTGTCTAGAGTGGCCGCTATAGACAGGTGTATGTATCACACAGCAGATAACAGGGTTGTCTAGAATGGCCGCTATATACAGGGTGGTCTGTATAGACAGGTGGATATATCACACAGCTGATAACAGGGTTGCCTAGAGTGACCGCTATAGACAGGGTGGTCTGTATAGACAGGTGTATGTATCACACAGCTGATAACAGGGTTGTCTAGAGTGGCCGCTATAGACAGAGTGGTCTGTTTAGACAGGTGGATGTAGCACACTGCTGATAACAGGGTTGTCTAGAGTGGCCGCTATAGACAGGTGTATGTATAGCACAGCTGATAACAGGGTTGTCTAGAGGGGGGCCACGTGTTCTCTGGCAGCCAATGGGCGCGCATTCTATCCGTGAGCTTCAGACATACAGACAAACAGACAAACAGACAGAATAAGGCAAATATATAAGTAGACTAGCGGATGTACCCGGCTTCGCCCGGGGTTTTACCCGAGTAAAGGTTTGTCTAACGAACATTTGTTAAAACAATTCTCTATAAACTTATTTAAAAAAAAATAATAGATATATTTTGATAATTTGAAACTCATAAATTTGAATCTCTCGATAAAGTGAACATTTTTTTCCCGGTCCCTGTGTGTCGTGTCATCCTGAATTTTGTCTTTCCTAATTTTCTACTTTACAAAATCATCATTTTATCTAGTGAACATTTTTTCCCGGTCCCTTGAAAAATACTCGATAAGTTGAATAAAATCAATATTAATTGGTTCCCTCTGTAATTGGAAGTTAAAGGAATAGTATCTTCGCCTTGGAATTGTATCATTATTCTTGTCTCAAATAAATTGCCGTGTCATCCTGAGATAATCTTACTTTTGATAAATAATCTTTAAGATAATAAACTTAGTGATAATAAAACTTATAGATAAAAAACGTGTTATTATCGTCGCAATCGTGGCGCTGCTTGCGAGTTAAATCTACAAATCTGCAAATTACTCTAAGGATATTCAAGATATTCAAAAAATTATTTTTCAAAAACCTTCCCGGGGATATACCTAATAATATCCCAAATTTTCACGGTGATTGAAAGTATGGTTTTTGAATCTATAGAGTACACACAGACAGACATTCAATTTTATATATATATAGATTCATGAAAATAACATTTTTGATAGCCCATTATGATTAACTAGACGAATGGCCCGGGCAACGCCCGGGGTTTACCCGAGTGCGAATATGTTTTAAAAACGTTGTCTTGGGTGGTCGCTATTGACAGGGTGGTCGGTATAGACAGGTGGATGTATCACACAGCTGATAACAGGGTTGTCTAGAGTGGTCGCTATAGACAAGGTGGTCTGTATAGACAGGTGGATGTATCACACTGCTGATAACAGGGTTGCCTAAGGTGACCGCTATAGACAGGGTGATCTGTATAGACAGGTGAATGTAACACACTGATGATAACAGGGTTGCCTAAGGTGACCGCTATAGACAGGGTGGTCTGTATAGACAGGCAGCTGATAACAGGGTTGTCTAGAGTGGTCGCTATAGTCAGGGTGGTCTGTATAGACAGGTGTATGTATCACACTGCTGTTAACAGGGTTGCCTAGAGTGACCGCTATAGACAGGGTGATCTGTATAGACAGGTGAATGTAGCACACTGATGATAACAGGGTTGTCTAGAGTGGCCGCTATAGACAGGTGTATGTATCACACAGCAGATAACAGGGATGTCTAGAATGGCCGCTATATACAGGGTGGTCTGTATAGACAGGTGGATGTATCACACAGCTGATAACAGGGTTGCCTAGAGTGACCGCTATAGACATGGTGGTCTGTATAGACAGGTGGATGTATCACACAGCTGATAACAGGGTTGTCTAGAGTGGCCGCTATAGACAGAGTGGTCTGTTTAGACAGGTGGAAGTAGCACACTGCTGATAACAGGGTTGTCTAAAGTGGCCGCTATAGACAGGTGTATGTATCGCACAGCTGATAACAGGGTTGTCTAGAGGGGGGCAGGGAGGCCACGTGTTCGCTGGCAGCCAATGGGCGCGCATTCTATCCGTGAGCTTCTGACATACAGACAAACAGACAGAATAAGGCAAATATATAAGATGAATATATTTTAAAAACGTTGTATTGGGTGGTCGCTATTGAAAGGGTGGTCTGTATAGACAGGTGGATATATCACACAGCTGATAACAGGGTTGTCTAGAGAGGGGCAGGGATGCCACGTGTTCGCTGGCAGCCAATGGGCGCGCATTCTATCCGTGAGCTTCTGACATACAGACAAACAGACAGAATAAGGCAAATATATAAGTAGAATATATTTTAAAAACGTTGTCTTGGGTGGTCGCTATTGACAGGGTGGTCTGTATCGACAGGTGGATATATCACACAGCTGATAACAGGGTTGTCTAGAGTGGTCGCTATAGACAGGGTGGTCTGTATAGACAGGTGGATGTATCACACTGCTGATAACAGGGTTGCCTAAGGTGACCGCTATAGACAGGGTGGTCTGTATAGACAGGCAGCTGATAACAGGGTTGTCTAGAGTGGTCGCTATAGTCAGGGTGGTCTGTATAGACAGGTGTATGTATCACACTGCTGTTAACAGGGTTGCCTAGAGTGACCGCTATAGACAGGGTGGTCTGTATATACAGGTGAATGTAACACACTGATGATAACAGGCTTGTCTAGAGTGGCCGCTATAGACAGGTGTATGTATCACACAGCAGATAACAGGGTTGTCTAGAATGGCCGCTATATACAGGGTGGTCTGTAGAGACAGGTGGATGTATCACACTGCTGATAACAGGGTTGCCTAAGGTGACCGCTATAGACAGGGTGATCTGTATAGACAGGTGAATGTAACACACTGATGATAACAGGGTTGCCTAAGGTGACCGCTATAGACAGGGTGGTCTGTATAGACAGGCAGCTGATAACAGGGTTGTCTAGAGTGGTCGCTATAGTCAGGGTGGTCTGTATAGACAGGTGTATGTATCACACTGCTGTTAACAGGGTTGCCTAGAGTGACCGCTATAGACAGGGTGATCTGTATAGACAGGTGAATGTAGCACACTGATGATAACAGGGTTGTCTAGAGTGGCCGCTATAGACAGGTGTATGTATCACACAGCAGATAACAGGGTTGTCTAGAATGGCCGCTATAGACAGGGTGGTCTGTATAGACAGGTGGATGTATCACACTGCTGTTAACAGGGTTGCCTAGAGTGACCGCTATAGACAGGGTGGTCTGTATAGACAGGTGGATGTATCACACAGCTGATAACAGGGTTGCCTAGAGTGACCGCTATAGACATGGTGGTCTGTATAGACAGGTGGATGTATCACACAGCTGATAACAGGGTTGTCTAGAGTGGCCGCTATAGACAGAGTGGTCTGTTTAGACAGGTGGAAGTAGCACACTGCTGATAACAGGGTTGTCTAGAGTGGCCGCTATAGACAGGTGTATGTATCGCACAGCTGATAACAGGGTTGTCTAGAGGGGGGCAGGGAGGCCACGTGTTCGCTGGCAGCCAATGGGCGCGCATTCTATCCGTGAGCTTCTGACATACAGACAAACAGACAGAATAAGGCATATATATAAGTAGAATATATTTTAAAAACGTTGTATTGGGTGGTCGCTATTGAAAGGGTGGTCTGTATAGACAGGTGGATATATCAAACAGCTGATAACAGGGTTGTCTAGAGTGGTCGCTATAGACAGGGTGGTCTGTATAGACAGGTGGATGTATCGCACTGCTGATAACAGGGTTGCCTAAGGTGACCGCTATAGACAGGGTGGTCTGTATAGACAGGCAGCTGATAACAGGGTTGTCTAGAGTGGTCGCTATAGTCAGGGTGGTCTGTATAGACAGGTGTATGTATCACACTGCTGTTAACAGGGTTGCCTAGAGTGACCGCTATAGACAGGGTGGTCTGTATAGACAGGTGAATGTAACACACTGATGATAACAGGCTTGTCTAGAGTGGCCGCTATAGACAGGTGTATGTATCACACAGCAGATATCAGGGTTGTCTAGAATGGCCGCTATATACAGGGTGGTCTGTATAGACAGGTGGATGTATCACACAGCTGATAACAGGGTTGCCTAGAGTGACCGCTATAGACAGGGTGGTCTGTATAGACAGGTGGATGTATCACACAGCTGATAACAGGGTTGTCTAGAGTGGCCGCTATAGACAGAGTGGTCTGTTTAGACAGGTGGAAGTAGCACACTGCTGATAACAGGGTTGTCTAGAGTGGCCGCTATAGACAGGTGTAAGTATCGCACAGCTGATAACAGGGTTGTCTAGAGGAGGGCAGGGAGGCCACGTGTTCGCTGGCAGCCAATGGGCGCGCATTCTATCCGTGAGCTTCTGACATACAGACAAACAGACAGAATAAGGCAAATATATAAGTAGAATATATTTTAAAAACGTTGTCTTCGGTGGTCGCTATTGACAGGGTGGTCTGTATCGACAGGTGGATATATTATCACTGAATAATTATTTTAAATATTCTGTGGTATATCATCATAAATATTTGCATAGTCATCACCCCTTACCATTCTTGTATATTATTACTTGTAAATAAATTCTGGGCAATAGTTTGCATTTTATGAATAAATTATTTTTACTTAAACTTTTGTTATACTCGTTATCACTACCGTGACAACTGGTGGAGAAGCTGGAATATTCCCTCGCCGCCCAAGCCGTTAGAAGAAGCCGAAGACTACAAGGACTAGAACCTCAAGAAAACATCGCTATGATCAAGCAAGAGACACAGACAAAAATGGGTGAGTACCATTTTCAACCTTTTAGAAACCCTTCTATTTTTACTGGAGAACGCAACCAGAATCCAGAAAAATGGTTGAAAGAATTCCATCGCGTCGCTCGCTACAACTGCTGGGATGATTCAATGTGCCTCGCAAATGTTTATTTTTTCCTCCAAGGAACAGCGCACAGATGGTACGAAAATGTTGAAGAGAAAATTAATTCATGGGATATTTTTGTGAAAATGTTTTCTCAGAATTTCGGACATCATGTCACCCAAAAAGATCAACTCGCAGAGAACCTCAAAACTCGAGCTCAGGGGAAGGAGGAGACCAGTGATTCTTACATTCAAGATGTTCTCCATCTGTGCAGAGAAGTGAATCCGGATATGATGGAAAATGAAATAGTTGCACACTTGACGAAAGGAATATCGGAGGAGATATACCAGTCAATCATCATTTTAGACATTGCAAGTATCGATGAGTTCATCAAATGGTGCCGAAAAATCGAGGCTTCAAATAAAAAACGTGTAAATAAACGTGTAGTATTCGACAGACTACCGAATGTTGCCGCCGTCGATTCAGCAGACTCTGAATCAATGGAAGACTTAATCCGACGCATCGTGCGTGAAGAAGTTCATCGCGCACTAAATCCCGAGTCAACTACCCCTGAACCATCTTCTCTGAAAGAAATTATCCGAGAAGAGATTGAAAAAAACGTAGCTTCAATTTCGAAGCCTATTCAAAGGCCTCCGCCACGACAGTCGTACCCCAACCAAACACGTACATTCAACCAGGTTCCACGACGTCAGTTCTCTACCCAAACACCCATATATAACCAGACGCCACCACAACGAAGAACGGATGAATGGAGGACGCATGACAACATCCCAATATGTTTTAATTGCGGCCGCCCAGGCCATGTTAAGCGATATTGTAGAGAACGCCGACAATGGACGCAGAGACCCGAAGGACATGCACCAAGCACCCAAGAACCACAAATGGGTAACCACCAAGCCATAAGAAGCCAAATCTACCGCAGACAATCGCCGTATCCAAACAGAGGAAGATCCCCAAGACGCCAGTCCATTTCCCCAGGCCGCCATGCAAGCCAATCCCCACGCCGCTACAATCTAGAAAAAAACTAAGCGTCGCGTCTTCTTTCGAGGGGGAAGCCGCGGGTGTGAAAAACCCTCCATCGTCGACAGCCGCTAAATTACAACAAAATTATGTCGAAATAATCATTGATGACATTGCATTTTCTGCTCTGGTCGATTCAGGTTCCTCTTTTTCAGTTATCTCTGATGGATTAAGACGACAATTAAAAAAGACCATGTTCAAGGATAGCGGAATGACTCTGAAAGTTGCTGATGGCAAGAATGTTACATCGATCGGCCGATGCACAATCAGCTTGAGCATCAATGGATTACAACGTCGGTGACCTGGTATGGATTTTCATCCCGATAAGAAAGGTGGGACTCTCAGAAAAACTGATGAAAAGGTACTTCGGGCCATACAGGGTTACTCGGAAACTCTCTGACGTGACCTTCGAAGTTGAACCTGTGGACCAACCAACCAGGAGACGCCAAACAAGAGACCTGGTCCATGTACTAAGAATGAAACCCTGCCATGACCCGGAGGACCAAGCTGATCTGTTCAAGTGATAATTACAGCGGGACGCTGTTCATCTAGGAAGGGGGCAATATCACTGAATAATTATTTTAAATATTCTGTGGTATATCATCATAAATATTTGCATAGTCATCACCCCTTACCATTCTTGTATATTATTACTTGTAAATAAATTCTGGGCAATAGTTTGCATTTTATAAATACATTATTTTTACTTAAACTTTTGTTATACTCGTTATCACTACCGTGACAATATCACACAGCTGATAACAGGGTTGTCTAGAGTGGTCGCTATAGACAGGGTGGTCTGTATAGACAGGTGGATGTATCACACTGCTGATAACAGGGTTGCCTAAGGTGACTGCTATAGACAGGGTGGTCTGTATAGACAGGCAGCTGATAACAGGGTTGTCTAGAGTGGTCGCTATAGTCAGGGTGGTCTGTATAGACAGGTGTATGTATCACACTGCTGTTAACAGGGTTGCCTAGAGTGACCGCTATAGACAGGGTGATCTGTATAGACAGGTGAATGTAACACACTGATGATAACAGGCTTGTCTAGAGTGGCCGCTATAGACAGGTGTATGTATCACACAGCAGATAACAGGGTTGTCTTAATGGCCGCTATATACAGGGTGGTCTGTATAGACAGATGGATGTATCACACAGCTGATAACAGGGTTGCCTAGAGTGACCGCTAAAGACAGGGTGGTCTGTATAGACAGGTGGATGTATCACACAGCTGATAACAGGGTTGTCTAGAGTGGCCGCTATAGACAGAGTGGTCTGTTTAGACAGGTGGATGTAGCACACTACTGATAACAGGGTTGTCTAGAGTGGCCGCTATAGACAGGTGTATGTATCGCACAGCTGATAACAGGGTTGTCTAGAGGGGGGCAGGGAGACCACGTGTTCGCTGGCAGCCAATGGGCGCGCATTCTATCCGTGAGCTTCAGACATACAGACAAACAGACAGAATAAGTCAAATATATAAGTAGATACACAGAGAATCTCTGTAGTTTAATAGAATTTCATACAGAATTAGTATATACAATGTATTTTTATACTTCTTTGTGTAATAATATTTGTAAAGGTATTTTGAATCATAAAAATAAGAACAAAGAGGTTAAATTTAGCTTGATTATTGATGCTTTGAGTTGATTTTAGCGGCTATTTTGTTACTCATTATCTAATTAGAAATAAGCCTTTCATTGCATAGGGGGTGAAAGGGGGGGAAGGGGAAGTTGAGGATAAAGTGGGTAAAACCCTGAAAGACCTTTTTATAATATCTAATACCAATCAGCTATCTATATAATGAGGGGACGCTCAAATATATGTTTTGTGAAATTTGTTTTTAAAGCATATGATTGATATTTTATTTTTATCGCCAATTCATTTTTATTATTTTTGATCCAATCAGAAACAAAATTCTTCCTAAATGTGTGGCGATGGAAGTTAAGAGAAGATAATGTCCTCCTTATACTATATTAGAGCTCAAACGAGCAGATATCAATCATAAATCTAAACAGAGTGGAAATCGAAGTTGTTCTCTACTAGGGATTTTTTTATAAGTAAGATATTGCCAATATTTTCAAAATGAGAACAATCATTAAGTCAACAATAACTAGTCGCCGGTCAATATATATTATATATTTACACTATCTCTCGTAGAATTAAAAATATTCTCTGGTTGGCGATTCTGGCGCTAAAGATATGCCATATCGCAACAAGATGAAAGCCGTTGCCACACACACAATGTTGTCAAAACTCATAAATAACCTGATTTGCATATAGTATACGTGTATTTATCTATAACAATTATTAACATGATTCTAACAGCAGGATAATAATACAAAACATCGCTTTGCATTTTTCTATAGCATGATGTATTATATATTTATTTCAATATATTATAATATTGTAGGTTTTAAATTATGTTTAAAATAATATATTAAAATATTATAAATATTTCGTTGATTACGTATTAAAATGCAATTGAAGATGGAAAATAATATCAAAATCTAACCTACTTCCTCAAATATAGCTTGACACCTGCAGCTCCAGAACGCATTCCGGCTTGCATTAGATGCACTAAATAGGACCTTTGGGAGAGGTCGCTGCTTATCATCAAACAGCTCGAGGAGCATGGACTCCTAGAATTTGTTTAATCTTTGAACAAGGCAATTAAAAAAACAACATAGAGTTCTATAAATCGACAGAGAAGGAATTATATTATTGTTATGTATTATCAGCCTCATCTGTAACTACACGCCACTACGAAGGTTGGCGCGAGAAAAGTCCAATTCTGGGAGAAGCTACGGACTAGAAAACTATGTATCAATACCTATGAGGAGTATAATAAATAAAATTAACAACTTTAAATATTAATTTACTTATTTTTCTCTTTTTAATAGTTTAATTATGGAAATCTACTCAGGAAACGTGTACAACTCAATATAAAGAAGAAATTAAGTTTGATGAACACCCAAACCTTTACCTAATGTAACATTATTTCATGACCACCACAAGTATAAAGACAAAAAAAAAACGATATTTTGACAAAATATTGAGCTTAATATTTTCATATTTTCATATTATTTTTCATATCATAATATTTTCATATTTTCTTTTTTTATATATAGTATTTATAAAATAATCAATCTATCGTGATTTAAAGTCCTTTGTTGGGAACAGAAGTTGAGCCAACAAGTCTATGGAGGATGAGGAAGAAAAGAGAAGTTGTAATAATTGGGAAAAAGTGATGAGACGAGGACACTAATCGAAGATCCGAGAGTGGAGCTTTAATTGGGTTAGGACCATCTCCAGAACTAATGGAGCTACCAGCTCCCCAGAGACATCGGCCAATGCTACCAGGCGTGAATTTGTTTAATGTCTCCTCTGTGAATTATTTATTTATATGTTTACACACAGAAGTATAGAATTCTGTATAGTTTTACGAATTCATTTACCTATATTATTATTTCATTTCCAGAATTATATTAATATAAATTAAAATGTGATTTTTAATTAATTTGACATTTTATAATAACTTGTGTTTTCGCCTTAATTTTAGAGCATAATTTTATAAGTATGTATTCGATTGGAAAAATATATTTGCCTATTTATTAAAACTACAAGTTTGTCTGTCTCGCTAACTTCTCTTAAACGATGAAAAAGAGAAAAAAAATATTTCACATATCATTCACTCAATTTCTCAGTCACAACTATCGTATTGTCTGGATCTAATTAAGGAGTGGTAAAATGACAATTTTAGCGTGGTAGATGTTTTACGCGAAGATACAGTGAACCTAGCTTTAGAGAATCCCAATGGGACTAAATTCTGAATTTATTATATCTATTTGAATTATAATTTATTATTTTTAGCTCAGAAATAGGTTCATAATAGAATAAATTTAACAATAAAGTCTGCTATAAGCCTAGGTTTTCTAAATAGAATGCAATTTAGGATATTATAAATTTGTTTATATAGGAGGTTGTATTATATTCCTGTTTTAGTGTCTGTTTTAACGAGTTTTTCTGCTGTATTATGATATAAATTTATGCTTTATAATAAAAATGATAATATATAATTATATTTATTCAAAATAATATTTTGGTCATATATTCACTCGAACGTATCTAGAATTAAGTTGGATTCTCATTCGGCGTGTTCAATTATATAGAAAAACACCAAGCTAGGAATAAATGGTTGAATGGAACAAATTGTCGCCTCTCAATTACACCTACTTAGTAACCACAGGACTATGTCGATTTAACCACAAACAACATGTTTTGCCTTAAAATACTTGATCCAGCTTAAGATAATCAATTTTGTCTCTCCCATTTTAATATTCACCTTAATTTTGTGTTTTATTTTTAATCTATTATATTTAATTAAAGTTGAAATTCTGAGTTGAAATTCTATTGTAGTATATTGTAGTATAAAATATTGTAACAAAGTATTCATTAATTTTATTGTTTTTTATTAGCAGAGTGGTCATTTTTATGTTTATATTTTGCTACTCTGTAAATTGCCCTCGTGGCTTATCTTTTGTTTACCATTCATAGTTGGGTCTTACCTGAAATAAATTGTTGTCTCATCCCGAAGTTGGTCTTCCCTAATTTTCCACGTGGCAATATTTATGATTTTCAAAAGGGGGGTTTGATTTGGAAATGATATATAGTTATATTATTATATAGAATTATTTTTATTGGTTTATAGAATAGATCAGTATTTGATAATAGTAATAATGCAGGCCGTAATCTATTATTTATATATATAAGATTGATATAGTAATTTAAAATGAGATGAAAAGAGAGAGAGAGAGAGACAAAAAATAAATCAAACTAAATATTTTAAATATTCTTCATTTATTCAGATTCTCTATCCGTAATGAAGTATAAAGTGTAACAGTACACATATGTGCAGTGTATTCATAACTAAGAATTACAAACATTCAGTGTAATATTGAGTATTCATCATGATTTTGCTAAGCTTGTGCAGGATCGCAAATGTAATCGTAGAGCTTCTGTAGATCTGTAAAAAAAATTTTGACCTGAAACAGTTTATTTGGGATGATGAAGATACTAGAAGAAGGATGCCTGCAATAAAAAATAACTTTTTTCGATCGGATAAAGTAAGAAAAAAAGAATTAGTCAGAAAGGTTTAGAAGAATGAAGGAGAACCTGGGTAGGGCATGAGTACATCGCCAAATAGATGGGTGTAAACGATTGCCCAAACAGTCCACAAAAACTTGGATATGAGTGCTATTTCCTTTGGAAATTCCAGTTGGGGACTAAGGACATGAAGGAAAACATAAATAAAAGGACACTCTCATTATTACCATATTAAATGCTTTTAAATGTTTTTAGATGTGCGAATATGGACTAGAAGCTAGGATCTATATCTGGAGAATAAGGGGGTTGATGATCTTGAAACCGATATCATTGATTGGAGTGTTCGATTTGGCTGAAGCATTAGCAATTGCTTTGTATTGAGAAGACAGAGCATAAAATTTGTTTGATTTTGTAGTGCATTTGCATATTGAATAATGGTATGCAAATATCCTGTTTTGTATAATGGTTTTCATAGAATTTTGTATATAAATAGCGACAGTTTTTAGCGACTGGCAGTCAGTCAATTTATGTTAATAAACGAGATTACTGGAGTCCGTTTGCCTCAGTGAAGCGACACCTCACTCTTGGCTACCTCCCAACCTTCTAGGATAAAACAGTTTTCTTTATTTTTTCATTTTTTTTTTCATATAATTTTCACATATTAATAGTAGTTAATAAACAGCATTTAATTGTTTTAATTTAAAATCAACCATTTTTATTATTTTATAATTTCATAAAGCTAACATCATAATCTTGTCTGCAAATTTAATTGATGCATTCTTGTAATGATGTTATGGAATGTTTCCATCAAAAACTTTAAGCTTTTTTTCTTAATCAGAGATATAGGCCCACAATTTACTTGTGGTGTTAGGAGGATTCTTCTTTTTAATAATTAAGATGAAGTATTCTATATACTTTAAAATTTATATATAATTTTCACGAAAAATAATTGTTATAATTTTAAATATACAACAACAAAATTAATTTAAAACAAACTATGTCTAAACATTTAATATCTTTTTATTTTTTGAAAAAGACATAGCTACATCAACCAATTCTTTATTTATTTCGTTTCCAACATTTCTTGATTTTCAAAAAATTCGGTTGGTCATATATCAGGGAACAGGTTAAATCAATGTTTAGTTTATTTCTGTTCCACTAGATGGCGCTCTGCCGTCCAAAAAGCACAAGTGCTCCTGGTCAAGATTTGACTTATTTATATATAAATTGTTGCATCATGGCTAATTTGTAATTCGTAATATTATTTTTCATACCTTTTAAATTCAAATTAAAATTTATATTTATTTATTTTATTAAACAGAGTATATATATATTAAAAACAGATTTATGTAATATAAAATCACCATTTGTATTTTGGTACACTGTGTGACTTCACTGCTCTCTTTGATGTGAGAAATAAATAAAATATTCTGGAGGTTACTTAAAGTAGAGTTATCTCATTATTCCCTTATATAAATTTGTAGGATGGTTGAAACACGCTCTGGTAAGATGCAAGACCCGGCACAGTTTGAAGAGCCTGCCAAGCCGCAACCTGGTGCAACAATATATACAGTTAAACCTGTCTATAGCGTCCCCTCTTGGGACTCACTAAAATAAGGTGCTATAGAGAGGGGGTGCTATAGACAGGTCACTTTCAATATGAAATTTTTACATTTTAATGTGTAAAACCGGGCGCTATAGAGAGGAAGGCGTTATTTATAGGGGACGCTATAGACAGGTTTAACTGTATATATATATAGATAATAGGCTAATAGAGTTTCCAGTTGTAAAGTTTGAAGCTATTTCCTCCAAAGATACTTAACTCTAAATATCCATCTATACCCCAAAATTTTCGTTATTTTTTCTTTACATGACCGTTTTAATTTTATTTTCCAAATATTAATAGATTTATTTATTTTTAATTTGTTCGATTTTGTAATCGTAGATTTTTTGCCTTCAAATGTTGCTCTTATCTTATCTTATTTGCTATTTATCATCATCGAATTGTTTGTTTTTAAAACACTTTCTTTTTGTATTATTTGTTCTTCTTTGGCTCCTTCTGATATCAATATTCCCTTCATTCTGAAGAAGCATCAGTTTCCACTAAAGTTTGGTTTTGCTATGACTATAAATAAAGGCTCATTTGCTAGAGTGGGTCTCTTGCTACAAGTGCCTGTGTTTACACGTGTTACACTGTGTTTTGGAGAGCATCCATGTAAAGTTGAACCCAGATATATAAAAAAACTATAATGGCAATTTTATTTTCTGATTTTTTATTTTTTCTAATATAAAGGTATTTATCTAAACATTTTCATCAATGGATATAGTTCCTCACCAGAAATAGCTTACCAAACATGAGAATGTGGAGGAGCAAAATAACAACTTTTTTTTTTTTATTTTGAATATATATTTATATAAATTTAAATTTCTCACCTGAAAGGAATTTTTTTTTTGTATTATTTGTTTGTTAATAAACTATTTATTTTCAATTATTTCGATTAGGTCTTCTCTTTATTTACTTTTTTCCCACTGCTTTATACATAAATTTTGTACATTTTCAGTTGCCGCCGTCGCCTCTTTAATACCTTTTTGTGGTAAAGTTTGTATTTGAACAACAATCAACTGTCTGAATTTAAATTTTAAAATGGTCGAATTAACGGTAGAGTCGTGTTATCGATAGTGTCGAATTACAGTTTTATTATATGATAGGCCGTAGGTCGGGATATCCAAACATGGTCGAAATATCATGTGTCGAATTAACAAGGTTATACTGTATATATATAAAACTATAAATGTAGTTTTTTTTATGAGGTCCTTTAAATTAATTCATTCCTTTTATATGGTGTCTCATATTCAATATAGTTGTGTTGGTTGCAACTTTATTTTATGATTTGTTATTATTATTATTTTTTTTTTCATTTTAAATAAATTTTTCAGGCATAAGCACCAATGCCTATAGTTTCTCACCTGAATGGAATTTTTTGTATTAACTTTTATAATTAAATGTTGTTATCACTAATAAACTATTTATTATCAATTATTTTGATTATCGGTCTTCTCTTTATTTGCATATATCCCCCACTGCTCTATAAATTAATTTTCTACATTTTTGCACTGTGCTGTCTAATATGTTGTTAATGATAAGGTCTGTTATGGATGATTCCATTCTCATTTTGATATATAAATATATAAGATGAAACTGAATGTATATACTTAGAAAGTATTTTTACTCACCCTTATATTTGAAATTATGCTTCTTGGAAATAAGATTACACCCATTGCAATTTTTAAGCCACTATCTCTACTCTTAATGTCTCTTCGGGCCTTTCGGGTAAACCCGGGGCGTTGCCCGGATAGCTCGGCTAGTAATTATATATTTACAATAAATATGAAACTAGATATAGCGCATAAGTAATGTTCAATAGATATGTAATTTGTTCGTTTTTTCGTAAAAAATGAATATTTTGCAAATAATAACCTTGAAAACTAACCTTTGAAAAATAATCATTAAACCAGTTACTTTTATAATTTATTACAAGTTTTTATTTGACTTGCTTCCCAGTCTGTCCGTCCGTCAAATGGGGTTCGCTAGCCCCCTGTCCCAGAGGATGCCGTGGAGCTTCTTCCCTGCTGGGGTTCGCTAGCTCCCTGTCCCAGATGATGCCGTGGAGCTTGTTCCCTGCTGGGGTTCGCTAGCCCCCTGTCCCAGAGGATGCCGTGGAGCTTCTTCCCTGCTGGGGTTCGGTAGCCCCCTGTCCCAGAGGGTGCCGTGGAACTTCTACCCAGCTGGGGTTCACTAGCCCCCTGTTCCAGAGGAGTCCGAGGAGCTTCTTCCCTGCTGGGGTTCGCTAGCCACCTGTACCAGAGGATGCCGTGCAGCTTCTTCCCTGCTGGGGTTCGCTAGCCCCCTGAACCAGAGGATGCCGTGCAGCTTCTTCCCTGCTGGGTTCGCTAGCCCCCTGACCCAGAGGACCCCGTGGAATCTATTGATAGGGGGGTAATGTAATTGTTTGAAAAATAATGATATCTTTTTACTCTCATAACAACCAGAGATATTTAACTCGCAGCTTCATAATCAGAAAATGAACACACACAAAAAGGCTAATTAAATCTCTATCACTGATTAAATATTTTTTCAGCATCAATTTTTTTAAAATTAATTTTGTGAATGAAATATTTTTATTTTTATCTTAGATTAAATTGATATGTTAAGTGGATATCACCGATTCGAAAGTTTCATAGAGGTATTTTAAATTAAAAACTTACAAGTTATCTTCTTTGTAGTAGTATGTGAAATAATTACTATCAAATTCCCTTTATTAAAGCAAATGATTAACCATTTGATTCCAATAATATAACTGTTACACGATGTCTCAAATTGGAATAAATTTGCCTTTTTTAAATATTTCTATTGCAATATTTAAATATATATATACACTTGGTTCTTTTTTTATGCGGTAGATGCGTTCCAGGGGAATCCGCATAAAAAAAATCGCACAAAAAAGACATACATTTATATGTAAAATGATGGATACGTTCCATTTATTAAAAAAATCGCATAAAACCTAAATAATGTTTTAAAATGCACTAGAAATCGCATAAAAAAAGATGTATAAATAATAAGATTTAATTTTTTTCTCATCATATTTTAATAAATGGCACATATGTGTGTTAATAACAAAAACAAAACTTAATATGTAAAAAAAAAAAAACATAAACAAAACTTTATTTAAAATCATATTAAGAATGTTTTCATCATTATTCGCTGTCTGATAATGTGCGAACCCGTTTGAGGATTGGTGCAAGATCACTTTCATCACTTGAAGATAAAATTACGTCATCAGATCTACATGGTAATGCTTCTTTAGGAACTTCAGTGATTTTTTTTTCTTTGACAAGGTAGTCAGTAATCAAACGCTGTGATGGCTTGACTAGTTCTTTGTAGAGTTCTCTGTAGCCAGACATACAAAATTTCAGATCACGTTGGAATTTTAAGGCGCGTTCTACATCATTATCATTTTGAATAAAAAAATTTTCCAATTTACCGGAAAGTTGAAGGCCTTCCCGAAGTAATTTTTCGTCCAGTGGAGTAACATCTTCCAGTTCGCTATCTACTGTTTCGAAATCTTTAGTAGTATCTACCATACTTTCCAAAATATCATCATCATTTAGGGCTTCGTCCACAAGCAATTCTTCTATATCATGCTCGCCAAAATCATCAAAACCTTCCCCACCTATTTCCTTAGCAATTGAAATAATATCTGATGTTACTATTGTTGTTCTATTTGATTCATTTTTCTTTGATACGCATTCAGGCCAAGCAGCTTTCCAACATGCATTTAAAGTTTGTGATTTTATCTCGGCAATTGCTAACGCAACATGATCTACACAGTTCAAGATATTAAATTGTTTCCAAACTTCAGTAACTGTTATTGTATCGGATTCCAGTTTATCGAAAATGAATTGGAAAGTGAATTTTACATAATATTTTTTAAATGTTGAAATAATTCCCTGATCTAATGGTTGAATTAGGCTCGTTGTGTTTGGAGGGAAAAAAACTACCTTTATATTTGGATGTTCTAAGTTTGGATGACCTGGTGCATTGTCAAGAATTAATAAGATCTTAAATTCGAGACCCATCTCTTTCATATAATTTTCTACTTCGGGTACGAAGCATTTATTGAACCATTCAGTGAAAATAGCCGTTGTTACCCAGGCCTTCTTGTTTGCCATCCAATGTACGGGCAGTGTATTTAAGTCTTTTCCTTTTAATGCACGTGGTTTTAAAGATCGATTTACAAGCAGCGGTTTTAACATTCGATCGCCAGATGCATTGCTGCACAGCAATAAAGTAACTCGATCTTTAGCAGCTTTAAAACCACTGGCATTTTTTTCGGACTTTGCAATGTAAGTACGGGTTGGCATTTTTTTCCAAAACAATCCTGTTTCATCAGCATTGAAGATTTGATGGGCACAATATCCTCCATCTTTAATAATTTTAGCCAACTTTTCAGGATATTTTCTAGCAGCTTCTTCATCTGCAGAAGCCACCTCACCTTTTATTTTTAGATTATGAAAAGAATGTCTTTTTATAAAACCAGTTAACCACCCTGTGCTGGCAGAGAATTGTGGATTACTTTCACGTGAAGATGTAGATGGCTCTGATTCTTTTAACTCCTTGTAAAATTTAAGGGCTTTCATCTTGATTAAATGTCCATCTAACGGAATTCTTTTTTGAGTTAAATCTTCAATCCAAATTACGAGAGCCTTTTCTGTTTTTTCTATTAAAGTGCCTCTTGAATATGATGAAATTTTAGAACTCAAATTTGTACCAGATCTGACTGATCTTCTTATTGCCGCTTCATTTTTTTTTATTGCTCTTATAGTAGATTCGCCTAAATTATAACGTTTACCTATTGCTGTTGATCTTTCTCCTTTCGCCAAGCAATCGAGAATTATAATTTTGGTTTCTAGCGAAATTGCACTTCTTTTTTGTTTTTTATTATTGTCACACATTTTCTTTAAGAGGACTAAAAATTATAGAAAAAACTTAATGTACAATTACGCACTAAAATTATTCAAAAAAACTTACAATTCACTTGAGTAAATTTATCTTCCGGTTTTCGGTAGTGTAACGTCCTTGTATTTGTTGACGTTAATAAGCAAGAAGTACTTGGAAGTTTAAAAAGAAATACTTTATTTCTTTTAGGCCAACATCAGATATAGCATATTAATTATAAGACATATGTTTACATGTGGTAGATATTACAAACAGTCAAAAGGCAACTGCACAGAGTATCATCAGTGATAAATATGTGTTCACTGATAATTTACTATAAAAAGTAAATCACCAAAATATTTTCGATATTCGAATAAATTTTTTTTTCTTGCACCGCATAACTCCAAAACCGCATAAAAAAAAACCGCATAAAAAGAGAACGAAGTGTATTGAGATAAGAAACATATCCTTTGAATTAATAAATACGCAAATGCAATAACCTCTCTGTAAATCTTTGTATGAATTTTCCAGTTTACCTGCCATATGGGTATATAGGTATAAATAGCAATGTGTCCATAGGTTATACTTATGTCTATAGGTTCACTAAATTTCCTAAATTGTCTTCCATAGAAAATGCAGGGTATATCCCAAAACAATTTCAATACAATAGTAGAGCGGTCTGGAGATTAATTTGCGAAACCGCTGAGAGAGTTCACTACCGATGAGCCAAGCCGTTTCATTCAATAACTTATATCATTGCCGAAAGGTCTTTATAGATAATATTTGATGATATTATTGAAAAGAAACAAATTTCCAGTAAATTTATTTGTCACAAAAGTATCAGTGTGTTGGTAGGAAATTAAAAGCTAATTTCTATTAGATTAAAGGCATTATTGATGATACATATTATATATTGGTTATACATATTATATTTTCTTAACTTTAACCATGATATTTCTAGCTCTCGCGCTTCACCTGGTAAAATATTTCAATAAGAGTGAATGTGCAAGGAAGACAAGACGACACAAAACCAGATCATCTCTCTATAAAAATATCGCTTCTCAGACACAAAGTTTCACAAAAGTGACAACAACGGCGCCAATTTATAATTGTAACGAATAGTATCGGGTAAAAGCTGGGCGTTGCCCGGTTCATTTTACAAATTCTCCGAGCAGAAATGTAGGATACACGCAGGAAAAAAGTAATAGTACCTTAATTGTAATATGATATTTATATACAGGAAAAATAATATAAAGACAATCAAGCTAATAGATTAATCTAGGTAAATTGGAGGAAAATAAATTTATTATACATGAATTTATCTCGGATTCATCGCAAATGGAGGTAAATAAGCAAAAGCTAATCACAATCAATATTGAGATAATGAATTTATACATTATAATTAAGACAATTTAGCTCATTAACAGTTTTGAAAGGGTAAATCCGAAGAAAAGAAAAAAGATACAAAATAAAAGAGAGAGAAAAAAAAAACATTGGACTTTATTTATGATACATGCACTAAGATTTTTTGTCTTAATAAAATAATTTTTAAGCTGATGAATGAAGGTTATAAGAATTTGAAACGTTGATTTTTTTACAGTATTTTCATTTATAGAGAAGCGAAATATGAAAGAGATTAAGGCAAGGTAAGAAGAAACATTATATTGTGTCAGGTCTTGTTGAATTAATTGGTTGCAGCTCTGAGCTTTGTATGCGAGATGCTACCATTATAGTACGATATTTTATTTTATAAATACACATCTGTCCTACTACAGTCGAATTATATTGAGAGGGCTTGGCCCATGAGTGGGAAATCTTTTCAGCGGTTTCGCCAATGTAATTCACCAGACCACCGTAATATTGCAAGCTTGATTCTATATGATATTAACTTATTATGCCTTAATACCCGGTACTAAAAAGGTATTATTGGTTAAGACATTTGAAGAATCGACAAAAGAGACATTTCGGCCAGATTTTTTTTTTTCGTAATTTTGGCACAATTCATTTGTCCTCCTCAGTAAAATTAAACATTAATCTTTCGGAGCAAGCCGTTAAAATACTTAAGAAGCATTATTTAAATTGTATATATTGTAATTATTTGAAAAACGTTTATAAAGTTTTGCTAAGTTTCGATATACTCGAATTTCTTCTTCGCATAATGATTAGTCTGATATTAAAATCATATATTCACAATCTATATGAAACTAAATATAGCATTAGTAATGTTTAATAGTTATGTAATTGGTTCGTTTTTTTTTCGTAAAAAAATGAATATTTTGTGTGCAAATAATAACCTTGAAAATTATCCTTTAAATAAAAAATCATTAAACCAGTTACTTTTCTCATTTATTAAAGGTTTTTATTTAACTCGCTTCCCAGTCTGTCCGTTCGTCAAATGGGGTTCGCCAGCCCCCTGTACCTGAGGAGTCCGTGGCGGTTCTTCCCTGCTGGGGTTCACCAGCCCCCTGTACCAGAGGAGTCCGTAGAGGTTCTTCCCTGCTGGGGTTCGCCAGCCCCCTGTACCAGAGAAGTCCGTGGCGGTTCTTCCCTCCTGGGTTTCGCCAGCCCCCTGTACCTGAGGAGTCCGTAGAGGTTCTTCCCTGCTGGGGTTCGCCAGCCCCCTGTACCAGAGGAGTCCGTGGAAGTTCTCCCCTGCTGGGGTTCGCCAGGCCCCTGTACCAGAGGAGTCCGTGGAAGTTCTCCCCTGCTGGGGTTCGCCAGCCCCCTGTACCAGAGAAGTCCGTGGCGGTTCTTCCCTCCTGGGTTTCGCCAGCCCCCTGTACCAGAGAAGTCCGTGGAGGGTCTTCCCTGCTGGAGTTCACCAGCCCCCTGTACCAGAGGAATCCGTGGAGCTTCTTCACTGCTGGGGTTCGCCAGCCCCCTGTACCAGAGGAGTCCCTGGAGGTTCTTCCCTGCTGGGGTTCACCATCCCCCTGTACCAGAGGAGTCCGTGGAGCTTCTTCCCTGCTGGGGTTCGCTAGCCCCCTGTCCCAGAGGAGTCCCTGGAGGTTCTTCCCTGCTGGGGTTCGCCAGCCCCCTGTACCAGAGGAGTCCGTGGAGGTTCTTCCCCGCTGGGGTTCGCCAGCGCCCTATACCAGAGGAGTCTGTGGAGATTCTTCCCTGCTGGGGTTCGCCAGCGCCCTGTACCTGAGGAGTCCGTGGAGATTCTTCCCTGCTGGGGTTCACTAGCCCCCTGTCCCAGAGGAGTCCGTGGCGGTTCTTCCCTGCTGGGGTTAGCTAGCCCCCTGTCCAAGAGGATGCCGCGGAGCTTTTTCCCTGCTGGGTTTCGCTAGCCCCCTGTTCCAGAGGATGCCGCGGAGGGTCTTCCCTGCTAGGGTTCGCTAGCCCCCTGTTCCACAGGATGCCGCGGAGGTTCTTCCCTTCTGGGGTTTGCTAGCCTCCTGTTCCAGAGGATGCCGCGCAGGTTCTTCCCTGCTGGGGTTCGCTAGCCCCCTGTCCCAGAGGATGCCGCGGAGTTTCTTCCCTGCTGGGGTTCGCTAGCCCCCTGTCCCAGAGGATGCCGCGGAGGTTCTTTCCAGCTGGGGTTCGCTAGCCCCCTGTCCAGAGGAGTCCGAGGATCTATTGATAGGGAGTAATGTAATTGTTTAAAAAATAATGATATCTTTTTACTTTCATATAAACTAGAGATATTCAACTAGTCGAGTCTTTTTTAAGACTTTGGGTCTTAATTGGGGCCGTTGTTGTTATGTTGTATCTATGTGTGTGTATGTATATATCATACTTATGTAATCTTTCTGTTTCTTCTTCTGTATATTCCCCACTTTCACAGGCCTATCTCTCTTGTAATCTCGGGGAGAATCCTCTAAAAGACCAGGATGTCTTAATAAAGGCTTTTGCGTGTGTGTGTGTGTGTGTGTGTGTGTGCGAGATATTTAACTCGCAGATTTATAATCAGAAAATGCACACACTCAACAAGGCTAATTGAATATCTATCACTAATAAGATATTTTTTCAGTATCAAATTTTTTTTATATTAATTTTGTTAATAGAATATTTTTATTTTTATCTGAGATTAAATTGGTATGTGTTAAGTTGTGATCACCGATTATAAAGTTTCATAAATGCATTTTAAATTTAAAACTTACAAGTTATTTTCTTTGTAGAAGTATGTGAAATAATTACTAACAAATTCCCTTTATTAAAGCAAATGATTAACCATTTGATTCCAAGAACCTAACTGTTACACGATGTTTCAAATTGGAATATTTTTGCCTTTTTTAAATATTTCTATTGCAATATTTAAAGATAAATATTGAAATAAGAAACACATCCTTTGAATTAATAAATACTCAATTGCAATAACCTCTCTGTAAATCTTTGAAAGAATTATCCAGGTCACCTGCCATATGGGTATATATGTATAAATAGCAATGGGTCCATTGGTTATAGATATGTCCATAGGTTCACTAAACACTCCTAAGCTGTCATCCATAGAAAATACAGGGTATATCCCAAAACAATTTCAATACAATAGTAGAGCGGTCTGGAGATTAATTTGCGAAACCGCTGAGATGGTTCACTACCGATGAGCCAAGCCTTTTCATTCAATAACTTATATCATTGCAGAAAGGTCTCTAGAGATAATATTTGATGATATTATTGAAAAGAAACAAATTTCCATTAAATTTATTTGTCACAAAGGTATCATTGTGTTGGTAGGAAATTAAAAGATAATTTCTATTAGATTAAAGGCATTATTGAATATATATATTATATATCGGGTATACATATTATATTTTCTTAACTTTAACCATGATTTTCCAGCACTTGCTCCTCAACTGGTAAATTTTATTATTAAGAGTGAATGTGAGAGGAAGACAAGACGACACAAAACCAGATCATCTCTCTATAAAAATATCGCTTCTCAGACACAAAGTTTCACAAAAGTGACATCCACGGTGCCAATTTATAATTGTAACGAAAATAATTTGAATAAAAAAATTCAATCGGGTAAAAGCTAAGCGTTGTCCGGGTCATTCGGCTAGTATCACATAAAAACAACATCAAAAAGTTTTATTAAGACCTTTTAGTTTTACATATTCTCCTAGCAGAAATGTAGGAGAAATTCCACAGAGTTTGTGTAAGCTCACAGGTAAATAGGCGCTAACCGAAACAGAAAAAGTTCCTTTGTTTAATATTAGTTTCCCTTTTATATTTTGTTCTCTTTCTTGTAAATCAATAAATATAATGTTCAATTAATAATTATTGGAATCAGTTTCATTTATAATTCTAAGCAAAGTCAACAATTGGTAGCAGAGCGTGGTTGTTTGATATAAAGCTCAAATGCGAAAATATTTAATCTGAAGATTAAGCAAGAAGTTTATCCTGATCGGTAACCTGAGCACTTCTGAGAAGATTAAAGGTATTTATATAGATTAAGTTAAATTATATATTTATATTGCATGTTTAAAAGCTACCCAATATTAAAAATAAAATAAAATATATTGGTTGGTTTATATTAGCTCAAAAGGCGAAAATGTCTAATTCAAATTTTTATCCCAAAAGAAAATTGAGTCATTAACAGGAACAAATTATCAAATATGGGCGTTAAAAATCGGCGCAGTTCTAAGAGGAAGAAATTTTTTTAAATGTGTAAATACCGATCCAGAACCTGATATGGAAGAAAAAAGTTCTTGGGAGATTTGGAGTGATAAAAATGATGAAGCTATAGGATAATCATCACTACGTTGACAAATGAACAAGCTGGAATGTTCATAGGAGAAACAAATGCTCAGAAAGTATGGGACTCACTGATAAAACATACCCAGGCACTTTGGAAGATAAAATTATTGATATAGGCTTAGAATTATAGAACAATAGAATGAAAGATAAAATGAAACTGTAGATAAATATATAAAGAGGGCAAAAAATATTGCTGCTAGAAGTTCATCATTAGGGCATCAATTTACCTCAAGAGAACTTTCATTTCATATTGTCAGAGGCATACATCCAAGGTATGAAAATATTGCTATTGTCTTACGATCTAAGAGAGAGGCAACAGTTGAAGAGATTCAACAAACTCTGAGAGAAGAGAAGTCAAGAAGAAATATGAGATTAAATCAATCTTTTAAGAATGGGCATGAACAAGCATACAGAATTAAAGATAGAAAAGTTGAACAATTTCAGCCCAAAAATAGGTTTTGTTTGTAATAAAAAGGGACATCTAGCTAATGATTGCTGGTTTCGAGATAAACAGAAACAAGGATATCAAAAGATATAGACTCCTTACTATAGAAAATACAAATACAGTAGGGAACATTCAAGTAACCTAGTGGATACTGTGAAAATTGGAATTAATGAACAAGCATTTGAAACATATGTAAATGAATTTGAAGATTCACCAGATGGGAGAAATGATAGGCAAATATGGTGTATAGATTCAGGATGCACCACACATTTAACCCCAAACCTAACTTTGATGGAAAATGTGGTAGATTATGAAAGTGAAATCAACCTAGCTGAGAATGGCAAAACTACCCAAGCCATAGCCAAAGGAAATATGAGACTTACTACATGCACAAATAAAGTCCAAGAAAATATTCGCATCAAAGATATCTTAAATGTACCAAATCTAAGAAATAATTCTTGTCAGTATACGAATTATAGTAAACAAGGGAAAATCAGTTATTTTCAATAAGGATGGAGCAGAAATGTATAATGAAGGGAATGATTTAGATCCTGAAGCTTATATTAAAGATAGAATGTTTATGATGGAAACAAAACTAAGAAATGTGCCAATAGCAAAAAATGAAAATGTCATGGTTATAAATAGACATTTATGAAATAAAATAGGAATATAAGTTTATGGTATGAAAGATTAAACCATATAAATGAAGAATACATGAAAAAATGATTCGTGGACATATTGTAAGAGGATTGGATCTAAAATTTGAAAGGTCACCAAAGTGCGAAGCATGCAAAATGGGAAAACAGGTTCAGAAGCCATATAATATTACGGAATATTATACAGTTAAGCCCCTGCAGTTGATTCATATGGATTTATGTAGACCAATGCCATGTCAATCTTTAGGAGGATCAAGTATTTTGTTGTTATAGTAGATGACTACAGTAGAAGAATCTTTGTATATTTCCTGAGATCAAAAGATGCGTCCTTTGAAAGATTTGAACAATTTAAGGCAAGAGCCGAAAACGAATTAAGTCTTAGAATAAAAGATGTAAGAACCGACAATGGAACTGAATTTTGTAAATCTAGATTTGAAGGGGTTCGCTATCCCCCTGTCCCAGAGGAGTCCGAGTATCTATTGATCGGGAGTAATGTAAATGTTTAAAAAATAATGATCTCTTTTTACTTTCATATAAACTAGAGATATTTAACTCACAAATTTATAATCAGAAAATGCACACAGTCAAAAAGGCTAATCAAATCTCTATCACTAATGAGATATTTTTTCAGTATCAAATTATTAAAAATTAATTTTTTAATGATATATTTTTATTTTTATCTGAGATTAAATTGGTATATGTTAATTTGAGATCACCGATTAGAAATTTCATAATGTATTTTAAATTTAAAACTTACAAGTTATCTTTGTAGAAGTGTGTGAAATAATTACTAACAAATTCCCTTTATTAAAGAAAATTATTAACCATTTGATTCCAAGAACCTAACTGTTACACGATGTCTCAAATTGGAATAAATTTGCCTTTTTTTAATATTTCTTTTGCAATATTTAAAGAAAATATTGAGATAAGAAACACATCCTTTGATATATGCAATAACCTCTCTGTAAATCTTTGAAAGAATTTTCCAGTTTACCTGCCATATGATTATATAGGTATAAATAACAATCTGTCCATAGGTTATACTTATGTCTATAGATTCACTAAACACTCCTAAGCTGTCTTCCATAGAAAATGCAGGGTATATCCCAAAACAATTTTAATACAATAGTAGAGCGGTCTGGAGATTAATTTGCGAAACCTCTGAGAGGGTTCACTACTGATGAGCCAAGCCTTTTCTTTCAATAATTTATATCATTGAAGTAAGGTCTCTAGAGATAATATTTGATGATATTATTGATATGAAACAATGAACCTTACTAATTGACTCAAAATTACCCAAGAGGTTTTGGGTAGAGGCAATTGCTACAGCTGCATACATTAAGAATTGTACCCCCCACAGGTATATCAAGAACCATACACCTATGCAGGGATGGAATGGCAGGAAACCATCGGTCAAACACATTCGAATATTTGGATGTTTGACACATTGGCATGAGAGTAAACCAAGAAGAAACAAATTTTCACCAAAGGGTAGAAAGGGAATATTTATTGATTATTCCATCAAAAGAAACACCTACAGAATATATGGTATAATGTGAAAAAGAATTCATGAAGTCAGATAAGTAAAATTTAGTGAAGATAAGAGAGTAATTGATTATGCAAATGATATTCAGGAAGATAGTAATTGTGATAATTTGACCTATAAAGGAAATTGTGAAGAAATAGTTGCTAAAGACTTTCTTATCTTGAAAGAAGACAATTCTGTCACTGAGAGTAAAATGAAGTCTAAAGAGGATACTTCAGTAAAACCAGGTGGTGACTGTGGAAATGTCTCATCACAAACTGAACCGATAGAGAAAAGATGCGCAAAAGGAGGAAGAAAGAAAGGAGAAACAAAGAGCATCTTAGAAGAACGGCACAACCAAGACTTGAAGAACAAGAAAGAAAATTGATCGAAGAAGGAGTTCGACGTTCACAAAGAATAAAGGGTAGGAATGAGGCAAATTTAATTATGGAAATAGATCCTTATATTCAGGACAACTTTAAAGAAGCAATGGATAGTGAAGAAAAAAAATTAATGGCACAAATCAATGGAAGAAGAGCTCAGTGAGATATAGAAACATATAGTATGGACACTAGTACCAAGGGAAAATGGTATGAAAGTCATCAATAGTAAATGGGTCTACAGTACGAAGAAAACATCAAATGACGGCATATATAGAAGAAGGACCAGACTGGTTGCTGTTGGATGCAATCAAAGATATGGTGTAGATTATAAGGAATCTTTTTCACCTGTACTCAAAAAGGAAAGCTTGCGAACAAAGGTAGCTATTGCACCACAACAGGATTTAAACTTAAAGACTTATGATGTGAAGACAGCTTATCTCTATGGTGAATTAGAAGAGACAGTATATACATAAGAAAACCAGATGGTTTTATGCAAAAAGGAGAAGAAAACAAAGTGTGTTAATTGGAAAAAAGCCTGTATGGTCTACCACAATCAGGAAAATGTTGGAACAAAAAGATCAATGAAATTTTATACCAGTTGGAAATGATTAGAACCAAATGTGATCCATGTGTCTATAAACTCCAGAGAGGAGTAGAGTATGCAATACTGGGTCTATATGTAGATGATTTCATCATTTCTGAAACTAGTATGGAAATTAATGACAACCTAGCCTCAGAAATAGAAAAATATGTTACTCTAACAGAAAATAAAGATATTGAACCTTTTATTGGAATTGAAATAAAAAGGCCAGAAGATGGATTTTATCTATCTCAGACTCATTATATTAATACAATTAATTACAGATTTGGACTGGAAGAATGCAACAGTGTGCAGACACCTGGAGATCAAAATCAAAATTTGGATGAATATTTGGACTCTAAGCCAGTAGATAAAACTGTATACCAGGAAATGATTGGATCACTAATGTACCTTTCTACGGGTACTCGACCGGACATATCCTTCAACGTCAGAAATTTATCACAGTATAATAATGATCCAAGAGAAATACACATAACTGGAGTTTAAAGGATTTATAGATACCTGAAGGGAACAAGAAATAAAATGTTGGCATATAAGTCAAAAGACAACAATATTACAATAAGTACTGATGCGAGCTGGTGCACAACCCGAGACGCAAAATCCTATTCAGGCTATACAGTCCAACTTGGCAACAACTTAATAAACTGGAGAAGTAGAAGCAAAATCTAGTAACCTTGCCTACATGTGAAGCAGAACACATTTCAATATGTGAAGGCATTTCAGAAGTATTATGGTTAAAGGATATACTAGAATGACTTTGTGAAAATGTTACTTTCCTAATTACCTTGTAAAGTGACAGCCAGGCTGCAATAAACTGGATACAATTTGAAAAAAAATACTTCATTTACCGAAAGTATTATTTTGTGAAAGAGGAAATTCAAAAAGGAATCAAGCTGGCATACACTAAAAGAGAAGACATGGAGGCGGATATACTAACGAAGAGTCTACCTAAAGACAAACTACGGAAATGTGCAGATAGCCTTGGACTTGCTGATTAGGGCTTACACACAGAGGAGCGTATGTTGTATATATATTAATTAATTGTTCAACAGAGTGTGTGTAAACTCACAGGTAAATAGGCGCTAACCGAAACAAAATAAAGTTCCTTTGTTTTAATAATAGTTTCCCTTTTATATTTTGTTATCTCTCTTGTAAATCAATAAAAATAATGTTTAATTAATAATTATTGGAATCAGTTTCATTAAATATTTTAAGCAATGTCAACAGTATGCGAGATGCTACCATTATAGTGAAATATTTTATTTTATAAATAAACATCTGTCCTTACTACAGTCGATATTATATTGAGAGGGCTTGGCTCATCAGTGGGAAATCTTCTCAGCGGTTTCGCCAATGTAATTCACCAGACCACTGTAATATTGCATGCTTGATTCAATAATGATATTAACTTATTATGCCTTACTACCCGGTATTAGAAAGGTATTTTTGGATAAGACATTTAAATAATCGACAAAAGAGACACTTCAGCCTTATTTTTGTTTATTTTTTCGTCATTTTGACACAATTAATTTGTCCCCTCGTCAGTAAATTTAAACATTAAACTTTCGGAGCAAGCCGTTAAAATACTTAAGAAGCATTATTTAAATTGTATATATTGTAATTATTTGAAAAACGTTTATAAAGTTTTGCTACGTTTTGATATACTCGAATTTCTTCTTCGCATAATGATTAGTTTGATATTAAATATTAAAATCATATATTCACAATCTATATGAAACTAAATATAGCATTAGTAATGTTTAATAGTTATATAATTGGTTCGTTTTTTTCGTAAAAAAATGAATATTTTTTGCAAAAAATAACTTTGAAAATTAGCCTTTAAATGAAAAATCATGAAACCAGTTACTTTTCTCATTTATTAAAAGTTTTTATTTAACTTGTTTCCCAGTCTGTCCGTCCGTCAAATGGGGTTCGCTAGCCCCCTTTCCCAGAGCACTCCGTGGAGGTTCTTCCCTGCTTGTGTTCGCCAGCCCCCTGTACCAGAGGAGTCCGTGGAGGTTCTTCCCTGCTGGGGTTCGCCAGCCCCCTGTACCAGAGGAGTCCGTGGAGGTTCTTCCCTGCTGGGGTTCGCCAGCCCCCTGTACCAGAGGAGTCCGTGGAGGGTCTTCCCTGCTGGGGTTCGCCAGCCCCCTGTACCAGAGGAGTCCGTGGAGCTTCTTCCCTGCTGGGGTTCGCCAGCCCCCTGTACCAGAGAAGTCCGTGGAGATTCTTCCTTCAAGGGTTCGCCAGCCCCCTGTACCAGAGGATGCCGCGGAGCTTCTTCCCTGCTGGGGTTCGCTAACCCCCTGTACCAGAGGATGCCGCGGAGGTTCTTTCCTGCTAGGGTTCGCTAGCCCTCTGTTCCAGAGGATGCCGCGGAGGTCTTTCCCTGTTGGGATTCGCTAGCCCCCTGTTCCAGAGGATGCCGTGGAGGTTCTTCCCTGCTGGGGTTTGCTAGCTCCCTGCTCCAGAGGATGCCGGGAGGTTCTTCCCTGCTGGGGTTCGCTAGCCCCCTGTTTCAGAGGATGCCGCGGAGCTTCTTCCCTGCTGGGGTTCGCTAGCCCCCTGTCCCAGAGAAGTCCGTGAAGCTTCTTCACTGCTGGGGTTCGCCAGCCCCCTGTACCAGAGGATTCCGTGGAGGTTCTTCCCTGCTGGGGTTTGCCAGCCCCCTGTACCAGAGGATGCCGCGGAAGTTCTTCCCTGCTGGGGTTCGCTAGCCTCGTGTTCCAGAGGATGCCGCGGAGCTTCTTCCCTCCTGGGGTTCGCTAGACCCTGTCCCAGAAGATTCCGCGGAGCTTCTTCCCTGCTGGGGTTCGCTAGTCCCCTGTACCAGAGGATGCCGCGGAGGTTCTTTCCTGCTAGGGTTCGCTAGCCCCCTGTTCCAGAGGATGTCGCGGAGGTCTTTCCCTGTTGGGATTCGCTAGCCCCCTGTTAAAGAGGATGCCGCGGAGGTTCTTCCCTGCTGGGGTTTGCTAGATCCCTGTTACAGAGGATGCCGCGGAGCTTCTTCCCTGCTGGGGTTCGCTAGCCCCCTGTTCCAGAGGATGCCGCGGAGCTTCTTCCCTGCTGGGGTTCGCTAGCCCCCTGTCCCAGAGAATGCCGCGGAGCTTCTTCCCTGCTGGGGTTCGCTAGTCCCCTGTCCCAGAGGATACCGCGGAGCTTCTTCCCTGTTGGGGTTCGCTAGCCCCCTGTCCTAGAGGTTGCCGCGGAGCTTCTTCCCTGCTGGGGTTCGATAGCTCCCTATTCCAGAGGATGCCCCTGAGTTTCTTCCCTGCTGGGGTTTGCTAGCCCCCTGTACCAGAGGATGCCGCGGAGGTTCTTTCCTGCTGGGGTTCGCTAGCCCCCTGTTCCAGAGGATGCCGCGGAGGTCATTCCCTGCTGGGGTTCGCTAGCCCCCTGTTCCAGAGGATGCCGCGGAGGTTCTTCCCTGCTGGGGTTCGCTAGCCCCCTGTTCCAGAGGATGCCGCGGAGGTTCTACCCTGCTGGGGTTCGTTAGTCCCCTGTCCCAGAGGAGTCCGAGGATCTATTGATCGGTAGTAATGTAATTGTTTAAAAAATAATGATCTATTTTTACTTTCAAATAAACTAGAGATATTTAACTCTCAGATTTATAATCAGAAAATGCACACACTCAAAAAGGCTATTAAATCTCTATCACTAATAAGATATTTTTTCAGTATCAAATTTTTAAAAATTATTTTTGTAAATGAAATATTTTTATTTTTATCTGAGATTAAATTGGTATATGTTAAGTTGAGATCACCGATTAGAAAGTTTCATAAATGTATTTTAAATTTAAACTTTCAAGTTATCTTCTTTGTAGAAGTATGTGAAATAATTACAAACAAATTCCCTTTAATAAAGCAAATGATTAACCATTTGATTCCAAGAACCTAACTGTTAAACGATGTCCAAATTGGAATAAATTTGCCTTTTTCAAATATTTCTATTGCAATATTTTAAGAAAAATATTGGGGTAAGAAACACATCCTTTCAATTAATAAATACGCTACTGCAAAAACCTCTCTGTAAATCTTTGAAAGAATTTTCCAGTTTACCTGCCATATGGGAATATAGGTATAAATAGCAATGTGTCCATAGGTTATACTTATGTCCATAAGTTCACTAAACACTCCTAAGCTGTCTTCCATAGAAAATGCAGGGTATATCCCAAAACAATTTCAATACAATAGAAGAGCGGTCTGGAGATTAATCAGCGTAACCGCTGAGATGGTTCACTACCGATGAGCCAAGCCTTTTCATTCAATAACTTATATCATTGCAGAAAGGTCTCTAGAGATAATATTTGATGATATTATTGAAATGAAACAAATTTCCATTAAATTTATTTGTCACAAAATTATCAGTATGTTGGTTGAAAATTAAAAGCTAATTTCTATTAGATTAAAGGCATTATTGATGATACATATTATATATTGGGTATACATATTATATTTTCCTAACTTTAACCATGATCTTTCCAGCTCTCGCTCTTCAACTGGTAAATTTTATTATTAAGAGTGAATGTGGAAGGAAGACAAGACGACACAAAACCAGATCATTTCTCTATAAAATATCGCTTCTCAGACACAAAGTTTCACAAAATGACATTCACGGCGCCAATTTATAATTGTAACGAATAGTATTTGAATAAAAAAATTCAATCGGGTAAAAGCTGGGCGTTGCCCGGGTCATTCGGCTAGTATATATAGTCGTGGTCGAATGGAAGGGCGCGACCCTTATGCATGTAAGCTTCGAAAAAGAAATTGGTCCACCCTCGTGAGAGCGCGCGCACGCGGCGGCCTTCCGTAGCCTTCGCACGCTGGCTCCCACGTTTATTTTGTATAGATTTATAGATAGGTGAATTTGTATTTCCATTCAACATATTAATTATGGCGAAAATAAATTATATCTTTTGGGCATTAGGCAAATTATGATATATTTATATATATATATAATGTTTCAATTAATTGGTAACTACATTTTAAAAAACATTTCATGAAAGTATAGTTATAATTTTAAATATAAATAATAATAATTCATACATACTATGTCTAACCATTTAATATTTACGCTTTTGGAAAGAGATATGGCTATATTAACATTCCATTATTTAGTTCCAAACATATCAGTGATTTTTACTGCCGCTCTCCTCAAGAGTAATCCAACCAACAATCGACCTTCATTTTCGTTTTTTTTTTTTCGACAAAAGGTATATCTTAAATTTGAATCCAATATTCATTTGTTTCTGAAACACACACACAATAAGATAAATATAATAATCCTTCCTATATCTATAAAAATGAAATCCAAAATCGATGTTTGTTATCGCGTTGCGCAGAATCTACAGAATAAATATTTATGAAATTTCGCATGTGGGTAGCTGAAGATTTCGTTTAACATATAGGCTATCCAAAAAACTAAAAAAGTTAATGTGCTTTTTTTTAAAAATAAAAAACCAAAAAGCGTTAGTTCCAGCCTTTTACCGCTTGAGCGCAGCACTGGTCGCGACGATAAATGAATTTGATTGGTTAATAATTAACACGTGGTTTGTTTACACGATGAATGTTAGTTTGTTCACACGATGAATGTTTTTAAAAGGTAAGATTATCCAATCGCCGTGAAACTTTAGGAAGTTATTTACTATACTACTGGGAAGATTTCTGGTTTGAATTTGATTTGAAATATATATTCTTTGCAATATTATTTGCAAATTTTCTACTTTCACTCGCAAGCAGCGCCTCTAGCGGAGTCTGGTGAAATTATATGAAATGTTTTCCAAGTATAATAAATTTATTTTGAGAATTTAGTAATATAATATTCTAATGACGTAAGAATTACTTGGCATTTCAATATTAATATATATTTAAAGAAAAAATTGTAACGTTTTTGTGTTAAATGTTAAAATGTAATGTTAAAATATATTTTTACATTGTTAATTCAATTTGCTGTTGTTTTATAAAAATGATGATGCAACTTTAATTGTTGTTGTTAAAATATCTTTATTTACGGAGATGCTAACCCCATAATAAATGATTTTTGAGCCCCTGATTGTTGTTGTTTATTATCGTTTGTTTATATAAAAAAAATTACATTGTATGTGATGATGATAACAAAAATGGAATTTTTAATTAATATATATAATTCTTTGAGAAAAAAGAAATAATTAATTATCAAATTCACAAAAGTGACAATATCTTATTTAAAATATAATAAATGTTTTCAAAAAATTATGTGTTTCAAAAATATATTTAAACCCCTATAACAATATTTATATTTATATACGTTTATAAATCAATATATAGGTGGATTGGAAGTTTTCTAGAATCGTTTTAACAAATGTTCGTTAGACAAACTTTTACACGGATAAAAACTGTGCGAAGCCGGGTACATTCGCTAAATACAGTTATTTACAAATCTTCGTTTGTGGCAAGATACTATTCCTTCAACTTCAAATTACCGAGTGGACCAATTAATACTGATTTTTTTCAACTTATCGAGTATTTTTCAAGGGACCGGGAAAAAATATCGAGAGTGTAGACAAGTATAGATTTAGTAGGGATTGGATGTTTGCTAGAATCGTTTTAACAAATGTTTGTTAAGCAAACTTTTACTTAAGTAAAAATCGGGCGAAGCCGGGAACATATATATATGTTTGTCGGCTATGCACGCCCTCAATATGTAACTAATCTCGCTGATATTTGAACAGGACAGAGAGTTAAATCTGGAAGAGTTTTTTTTTTTTGTCGCACTTTAACCAAGAAAAATTATATTTAACCAAGGTACTGAGCAACAATATTTTTTTAGTCAGAAATGATGATGATAATATTACCGTATCAATCTTGATTGCATTGAAAAATTATTTTGGGGAATTATCACTAAAGCAGACCACGGGCGAAGCCAGATAATTATTAATAGTAGGCAGGAACAAAATTCTACCAGCGAAACATTCACTCGAGCAGAAGACACACGAAGCCAGGTCATCTCTATATATAAAATATCGTTTCTCGGCCTTTTGGCTAAGATCATTTAGTATATATCTATATATTTTTATTTATATATATATTTTTAAAAATCTATTCAGTAGAGAGAGTGGATATGTTTGCTCGAAAAATAAATTTCATATATTATATAAATATATGACGTAACGAATTATATTATCATTACTATCATTATATGCTGTGTGTTCCCGAATATTATTATCAATAATATTCGTTAGGCAAACTTTCACTCGGATAAAACCCGGGCGAAGCCGGGTACACATCCGCTAGTAATATATATATGTAGTAATGTAGTTTGTTATCCTGTTGGATCACTGTAGTGTGGCATGTTGGTTACAGTCATGGTGGCCACAATGTTTAGAGTGGTTTCAGGAGTGGAATTGGGATTACACAAAAGGACGAGACATGTTGGATGTCACCATAGAGATGGTGAGAGAACGAGTGTAGCTGACACCGGTCGGGGAAGATCTGTCAAGAGGGGTCTGTCGTTCCTCGTGTCTCAAAGCAGACTAATCTGTTTGAGTAAGAAAGGGGCACACCTGGGAACCCGACTTGTTTTCGGACCTTTTTCCTCTACAGGAGCCGACTGTCACTCACTCGAAATTTTATTTCTGTCACTTTGGCAAATACATTATAACTATACAATACATGGCGACATATATATATTGGAATATATTACAAAATATAATTAATTGTAGCAGATAATATTTCATTCTATGAAAATATTTTGAATTTTTACATTATTATTTGATACACTGTGAAATTTTCTCATTGCCTCTCTGCTATTTTATTAGTTTTAATTTGTGCTTACATTAAATAATTTGCCGTGTTATCCTGAAGTTTTACTTCCCTAAATTTCTACTTTACAATATACAGTTAAACCTCTCTATAGCGTCCCCTCTTGGGACTCACCAAAATGGAGTGCTATAGAGAGGGGGTGCTATAGAAAGGTCACTTTTAATGTAAATCGCATCGTACTACGTATGTAAAATCGGGCGCTATAGAGATGGAGGCGGTATTTAGAGGGGGCGCTATAGACAGGTTTAACTGTATTATATTATTATACATATCTAAACATTTTAAAGTTTAATTATGAATGAAATGCTCCGTGAAACGAACCAAAGCTTTAATATATTATATATTCGTCTTATTATTATTAAATACAAATTCCAGTGCAATAACAGATAGAAAGATTCAAATAATAAAATATATAATATATTTCAAATAAATAAAACATAAATTATGGAAACCGCAAAGCAACAATGTTGAGAACAAATTAATAGAATTTTAAAAATAAAAACATTTTTGTGTCCTCACAATCATTAAAAAACTTGTTTTGTCCTCAATTTTAAATATTACAACAGCAATCTTTAATAAAAAAGAACTTTTTTAATCAAAAAGGAATTTAATATTTTGAAGCACGAAATATATACATTAGGTTTGGTTTAATTTTAAAGAAGGAATATTATATGTTTGTATATTGGAATCAAAATGTTTATCTTTTATCTGTTTTTTGAAGAATATAAACATTGAATATTTTTAGAAGTCTTAATATTTAGACTAATATAAATAATGGTAAAGTGTCTAATAAATATTATTCGTAATAATAGAATATTTTTTTGTTGTTAATATAATCCCTTCGGTATAATTATTAATAAAAGCCAGCGCCGCCTAGTACTCGTGGCTATACTCACTAAAAAACTCAAAGGAATCAATAGATCCATAGATTTTCCGACATATATCATAGCATAATTCCTCATACCTAAACAATAATCTCCGGCTTCCCAATTTGTTATTTACTGTAATCACATAACCTCAATAGAGAATTAGCATTAACCAATAATTCTTTTTTTTTAACTGTACTATGTAAATCAATTTTTGCATATCTGTCTTATATTTCCTGCTTCTTTGTATGTATATACAGTATATATATGGATTAGATTCGAAAAACTTCAGTAGCGTAGTTATACCTGTCGAAGGACTGTTGAGCCTGAAAGCTTGTATTGCCGATATATGTATATAAAAGTAACTTTTCCCTCAGCGAATTGTCTTTTATTAAGAATAATTTTCATACACTTATCTTGATTTCTCTGGAAGCCTCTGTGACCATATTTTGGTCGTACAGGTACAGTCTGCACCACGCTGACAAGAGCCAACAGCCCGAAACGCTTATATTTTTATAAAGTTTATCGCAATTTTCTTATATCCGAACAACAACAAATGAAATTACCTTGTATATGGGATATGATATTCATAAAGCGCTCTTTTAATTCAAAGTATATATCTTAATATATATAATATTAACATTTATAATAGAATATTTCAACACACCAATAAATGTATGAATAAATAATCTATCCAAGTTCTATGTAAATATATTCAAAGATATATTACTTACATATAGTTGCCTTATATAACTTTCTGCATTGCATTCCATATTGATGAACGAATCTCTCTCTTTCTTCATATATATATAGGAAAAAATAAATGTAGTTCAGTTATTCGTATGGTTTTCCTATATAGTATTAGTGTAGAAATCTACATATAGTCTAATATTGAAAACATGCATAGCCACTCATAGACAAAACTTAAAGAAGTTGTACCTTTTAGTATTATATCAGGATTAAGATAATAACTCTGAAAGATATTTGATATACACAGTGACCTTTATGAAAACACGCGAGATAACCAAAGTAAACAAAATTGACTCTGTCTCCTCCAAAATAACAGACATCCTGTGATATCAAACTCTTTCCACCTTCTTTTTATCCATGAATGTATGTTATATATATATGTTATATAAAATTATTATTTTATTTAAAATTATATATATATTTCATAGATTCAAATATTCTGTTTATATCTACCACCAGATGTCGGGACTTTCCCTATATAAAACCGATTGTTGTTGTTTCTCGATGGCCGGCTCAAACCGTTTGTACATTATGGAAATAAGTTTTTTTAATTATTATTACGCCTTAAGCCGGGCAGTACTTTTATAAAATTATGTTTTTTATATATTCCTTTAGTTAAATTAAAGCAATCTCTGATCAAAACTATTTTATTATTCCCACGACTGCAAAACAATATCGTGAAATACTCATGGATACCAAAATCAAGAAAAAAGCTCATAATAAATCTGTATATTTCAAAATATTACAAAATTAACAGAAAATAAATATATTTTTATAGCATATATATATAGAGTATCCCATGAAAAGATCATAGACTTAAAACCTTGCTAAACCCGAACTTTCTTGGAGTGATCGTTCATAAAAAATTCTTTTGGATTTGAAGACTCCTCAAGACTTAGCTTCACATGACAGATACAACTTCCATGTTTTAAGGCAGTCTCTCATGGAAGACTATTTTTATTTCAAAAATTCAACACTCTTGGTTTAAATAAATCTCTTATGCATAGGCCAAATAAACAATTCAAAAAGTGGGACAAAAATAAAAGCTGACATGATATATAAATTATATAATAAATCATTTATATTTTATGAGTGTTAAAATAAAAAAGAAAGAGGATTATATATGGCAGGGATTAAAATAAATTAAGTAATAAGTTTTAAAAATGCGTGAAAAATAATAACTTTATAATTAATCTCTGCGCTGATATTTAGGTCAAGTGGATTTCATATAATTAAAGATATTTATTTAACAAAAATTGTGGATAAAATCTGAGGAAGGTTTAAACATAAACCACTCTCCTTATTTGCTTATGTAACTGCGGATTTCTCATATATGTAAATTTGAACGTTCTCTCCTTTTTGAAAATAATAATAATATATTAAAATATCGTTTTGAAAATAGAGCAATCCATAAATAAATCTTTAAAATACATATATTGGATCAAATATTTATTAATTCAATTAATATGTTATAATACCTTGATAAAGGTTGGTGTTCAACCAACTGAATTATTGGTAAATTAAATGATATTTTGATCCAAAAAATATATATATTAAAAATAAAAAATGCATATCCTGACCAGGAGCACATGTTCTTTTCAGAAAGCAGAGCACCATCTGGTGGAACAGAAATAAAATGATAAATCAAGAAATTGGGTTGGCCAAATATCAGGGAACAGGCTAAATCAATGTTTAGTTGATTTCTGTTCCACCAGATGGCGCTCTGCCTTCTGTAAAGCACATGTGCTCCTGGTCAGGATATGCCTTTTTTATTTTTAATATCAACACCCGACCTTTTTATTCTTTCCTATTGTTTTTCATATATATATGAATTTTGTAATTAAATAATAAAATATAATAATAAAAGGCATATAAACATGCTAAAATGTACAACTTCCTTATAAAACATAGGGTTGTAGAATAAAATGGCGAAACAACTGGGAAGGATTAACCAATATGATGTGTTAGCCCAGCTCTCCCAATATATTTTTCATCGAAGTAAGAATAGTATAAAAGATAGAGAGAAGAGAATTTGTTTTATTTTCAAAAGAAAACTTACTCACTTAAATATTTTCCTATCTTATATATAGATGGCTCGTTATTGACCTATAATTGAATAAGGAGTAGTTAATGCTAGAAATATGTAACTTTCTTAAGTCCATATGTGTACTTTATTGTTTAGTTTTATTAAAGTCCCTATGATGGTTTAAAAAGCGGTAGATCTATACCTGTTCCTTTATTAGGCTTTCGTTTTAGAGAAAAATATATATTGTAAAAAAAAAGAGATTTCTGTTGATTTTTGATTATTTTGAGGATTATGCTATGGTAATGCAGTCGTGGTTAAAATCTTGAAAGTATAATAATAAAATTAGTTATCGAAAATAGCTTTAATTGAGCCTATGGAATATAGAAAACACATTTTGAGAAAGGTATGTCTGACTTAAGGCGTAAGAATTTAAAAAAAAATGAAATCCTTATTTACATAATGTACAAAAGGTTTGTGCCGGCCATCGGGAAACAACAACAATGAGTTTTTTATAGGGGAAACGTAACCTCTGGCGGTCGACTCAACAGAGTATCTGAATCTATGAAATATATTTTAAATAAAATAATATTTTAATATAACATATATATGTTTTTAAAACAAAAATCTTTTTGGTCCCAGTGGTTACAGCCTACTCCACGCTGACGAGCGCCAACAGCGCGAAACGTGTTCGTGGATGGTTTTTCTTGATTTATCAAGAAATTGGGTTGGCCTAATATCACGGAGAAAGCTAAATAAATGTTTTGTTTATTTTTTCTCCACTAGATGGCGCTCTGCCATCTAAAAGGCACATGTGCTCGTGGCCAGGAGATGCCTTCTTTATTTTTAATATACAAGTATGTATATATAATATTCACCAATTACGTGAGGTGATTGGTAGATGAGTGTTTTACCGTAGATTTTCGACAGTCTAAAGTCGGGATCGAATCCCTGATTAGGAACTTTTTTTCTGAAGAAAATAATGCTTTACTGGTCTCCGATTCCTCCAAAAGTCTAACCTTACCAATATATGCGTGTAATCTAACGGGCACTCTGAAATATTTGTAAGTGCAGAATTCGAACTGCTTTCTACATGTGTAGATTTGAGGTGCACTTTCAGTAAAAGCTGTCGCTGACTACTACCCACAAGGATTGTAATGGCCTGTTCAACGTGTATTAAAGATAATATTTCAAAAATGATATTGTGATAAATATTTTGTCCGGTATCACATTTTGGGGCTACTAATTCTTCTCAAAATCGGCTAATTTGAACTGCAACATTTTGTTGTTGTTCTTATTTGAATGATGCACTCTGCATCACCCTAGTGAAGATAAAGAATGAGTCACAACACCAGTCTGTAAAAATCCAGACAGTAAGACAACCTGCATACCATGATTCCAGGCCTTGGCCCTCATCAGTACAAATTTCATAACATCCCAGGAGAGGGTTTATGCAATCGGTCGAATTCACCAACTAGGTGTATAAGTACTTATAGGCATATCTCCCTTTAATCATCAGAACGATGTGGCTCATTGTTTATCATCAATAGTAATTTTTTTTACAAGGTTGATGTAGTAGTGCCATCAATCCGATGCATAATTAAAGAGAGAGGTGCCTCTCTAGGTACCTGAATATAATCCTCCCGTATCTCTATTTATTTATTACCAGTTGCAAATAAGATACGCTATATCCGATCTGGATTTAGCGCGTGAAACTATTTACAATAATTCATATTGTAGTAGAATAAGTAACAGAATTATCAAAAAGAAAATAAACAATTGAGAAAAGAGCATTGAATAAACATATCCATTAAACAAATAAGCAACAACATAAGCAGATAGAAGAAATCGCAAGGTAGTTATTTGCAATATGTTAAGCAATGATGGAAGTTGATTTAATGAAGTTATCTGTAATAATTAGTATCATGGAGAGAGAAAGTTGATCAAGTTGAACTATTTACAATGAGTTATATTTTAAAGTAACTTATTAATTATTTACATTTGTGTAAATCAAGTCTCATAGTAGTATAGTTCCTCAAGCTGCATGAAGCTGTCTATTTATTATAAATAGTCTACAGAACCTATTAAATTTCGTATATCTTTCCCTATTATAAACTACTAGCGGATGTACCCGGCTTCGCCCGGGTTTTACCCGATTTTTTCTTTTGATTCTTATATATCGTATATATCGTCTTGCACATTTTTTAAAACTTTTTTAAATAAAGTACACTACTTAAAATAAAATATGTTTCTTATACAATCTAAAAATAGAAGATAAACTTTTAAATCGGTAACCTCAAGGAGATAGCCATTATAAAGCACTAATATTTGAATTAGTTTTACTTAATATATTAGCCCTGAAAGACCCAAGGTCATCAGGCGTGGAGCAGACTTCCTGCAAAAACCTAAGCCTATCCCCGTCGCAATGGGGGCGCTGCTTGCGAGTTAAATATATAAATCTGCAAATAACTCTAAGGATATTCAAGATATTCAAGAAATTATTTTTCAAAAACCTTCCCGGGGATATACCTAATAATATCCCAAAATTTCACGGCGATTGGATGTATGGTTTTTGAATCTATATAGTACAAACATACAGACAGACAGAGAGAGAGAGAGAGAGACAGACAGATATTCAATTATATAGTATATAGATTTGAACCAGGTAGGTTCTTTCCATCTTGCTCTGCTGTCTTAGGTTTGACACCAGTGGGCATGAGTTCAGAATGTGTTCGGGGGTTTCTTTTTCCGCTCCAAAAGAGCATTTGGGCGTATTTCTATGTTATATATAAGTATGTCACAAGAATAATATGAGAGAGAAAAGTTTCAAACAACATATGAACACATTCGGGCAATCAAGTGTTGAACAAACAACAATTATCTACAGAGTGGTCTCCATATCCCAGGATTTCACATTTCTTTGGAAGATATAACAAATCCCACAGATATTGTAGTTTGCGTCTAGAAATCTCTATATAAATACATGTATATAAAGCATATATATATTCGCTTTGAGAGAGAAATTCTAATTTTTAACTCAAAACTAAAATGTGAAAATAAGGAACCTATATTTATAATTATGTAAAAATAATTATGAAAGAATAATTTATTATGAAAAAAAATATTCACAATTTTTATAGTGAAAAAATAGTACAAATGTGAAATAGTACTGGGAAAAGGTGGATTAATCTCCTAAAGAGATGTCTTTTTAAATTTTTCATAGTATTTTATATATATAATATATTCCATTATATATAATTTATATATATAATCTTTGGAAAAAGTAAAAATAATTTCTGGGTAACTATTGCTCACATATTGACATCATTTACAATTAGTTTACAAACGTGAAATCTTTGAAGTTTCATATATATGGACGCTCAGGAGACAGGATCCAGAGGCAAAAACCTGTGAGGAGTAGATCGGGGATGAAAGAGAGAAGGTCCGAGGACCACCTTGGGAACAACTGGTGTTGAGACCACCTCGGTGCGAACTGCCCCTTGATCATCAGATTCGGCTGCTTTTAAACCGCTTTAAATAATATACATTTTCCAGAGGGAGAGAAGACTGACATCTGGTGACCAAGGAGGTTGTTTTGACCCGGCTATTTTATCTTCCTCATACTCTCACACAAGCCATTTTATTAACATATTTCTAAATATTATAACACACATATATATATATATATATATATATATATATATATTATATAAATGTAACCGGGGGAGGAGCGAAACCGATGGAGGGGCTTAACACTGATGAGTATGGTCTTCCAATATTTTTTCATTTTCCGTTTCAGTTACTGTAGAAATGTGTATTTTCTTATATTATAACTGATGAATCATCTTTCATATTGATATAGTTGGCATTTTCACAGCTAGATGGTACTCTGTGTTTTATTTAAGATGTGTATAAATTCATGGATATTATTCCGAGAGGTTATTGATCTAAAAATACAAAAGTCGCCTCTCCCGTCAAAATAAACATCAAAGCTAGACGCCGCCTATTGATCATCGCCGCAAACTAGCGGTCTCGGATCAGTGACAAAGCCACAATACGCTTTTAGTTTGTCAAAGCTGGTGTTATGGCTTTATCACCGACCGGAGGCCGCTAGTTTGCGGCGACAGTCAATAGATGGCATCTAGCTTTGACGCTATTTTGACGGGAAAGGCGACTTTTGTCTTTATATATATATATCCCACCAAACCTATTTTCTTACATATATATATAATCGATATTTATATATATATAACAAAATTTTCAATTTCACAAAAATATTTATTATAATGAAACTATACATGACACAAAATATATATAAATAATATAAACATCTTTTAACTAATACTCTAACTGTAACAAATATATTCTCAAATTTAACGCAATAATTGAATTACCATTTCTAAGTATGTGCCGACATGGTCGGACTACCCGATCTTAAGTAAAAGCTCTATTGAACTCCCATTCCAATTATTATTCCTTCTCCATTCTAAAGTAATTAATTAACAATGTAAATTAGATTGTGATTCACCTCCGAGTAATAGTTATAATTAGTGATTTATTAGGGGAGGAGAAGATAGGAGAGAATTCTCTAGCGCAATAAACTCCCAAGTTATTTCATTCCTCCTCTTCCACCATCGACCAGTGCAAGAGAATTTTAATTACATCCCCTAAAAAAAATTAAAACGGGATTAAAAATGTGGGGAGTGTACGCGGAAAGAAATAAAAAAAAATCTGGAGGAAGTATAAAAAAATGTCGAACAAAAGAATCTGGTCTTCTCCCCACTTCCCCTTGGAACTTGGAGAGATGCCTTTTTTATACATCAGTCCCTACTCACTTCCAACATGAAGTTGTATTTTATTAAAAGATTATTTTTTTCCTCTCTCTCTCTGTCAGTCTCTATTCTTAGAAAGTTAAGGTTTTTTTGTTCTAAAAAGATTTGTAATGGTTACTTTTTAACTGAATATCTTTGGTATTTAAATCTATTGATTTTTTGTCTGTGGAGATAGATGGTTGAAATATTGATTATTGATAGACCATTATAATATGTTTTAGGTCACATATTAACTTGTCGACTAAGTTTGAGTGTAAAAATATTCTCCGTTATGTGAATATACAGTTAAGGTAGTAGTCTCTATTTAGTGTGTAGAACTAGCCTTAAACGTTTTTTCATAAGGTGTGAGCTTTTTTTTTTTCAGCTGATGGTGTTATTCCAAGGATGGCCTGGTTGTTTCTATATGGCTTCACTCCAAGGGAAATAGTCTAATTGTTTCTATATGGCTTCACTCCAAGGGAGATAGTCTAATTGTTTTTATATGGCTTCACTCCAAGGGAGATAATCTAAGTGTTTCTATATGGCTTCACTCCAAGGGAAATAGTCTAATTGTTTCTATATGGCTTCACTCCAAGGGAGATAGTCTAATTGTTTTTATATGGCTTCACTCCAAGGGAGATAATCTAAGTGTTTCTATATGGCTTCACTCCAAGGGAAATAGTCTAATTGTTTCTATATGGCTTCACTCCAAGGGAGATAGTCTAATTGTTTCTATATGGCTTCACTCCAAGGGAGAAAGTCTAAGTGTTTCTATATGGCTTCACTCCAAGGGAGATAGTCTAATGGTTCTATAAGGCTTCACTCCAAGGGAGATAGTCTAATTGTTTCTATATGGTTTCACTCCAAGGAAGATAGTCTAATTGTTTCTATATGGCTTCACTCCAAAGGAGATAGTCTAATTGTTTCTATATGGCTTCACTCCAAGGGAGAAAGTCTAAGTGTTTCTATATGGCTTCACTCCAAGGGAGAAAGTCTAAGTGTTTCTATATGGCTTCACTCCAAGGGAGAAAGTCTAATTGTTTCTATATGGCTTCACTCCAAGGGAAATAGTCTAATTGTTTCTATATGGCTTCACTCCAAGGGAGATAGTCTATTTGTTTCTATATGGCTTCACTCCAAGGGAGAAGTCTATTTGTTTCTATATGGCTTCACTCCAAGGGAGATAGTCGTATTGTTTCTATATGGCTTCAATCCAAGGGAGATAGTCTAATGGTTTTATATGGATTCATTCCAAGGGAGATAGTCTAATTGTTTCTATATGACTTCATTCCAAAGGAGATAGTCTAATTGTGTATACAGTTTATGGGTTCACTCCAAGGGAGAAAGTCTAATTGTTTCTATATGGCTTCATTCCAAAGGAGATAGTCTAATTGTCTATACAGTATATGGCTTCACTCCAAGGGAGAAAGTCTAATTGTTTCTATATGGCTTCACTCCAAGGGAGAGAGTCTAATTGTTTCTATATGGCTTCACTCCTAGGGAGATAGTCTAATTGTTTCTATATGGCTTCAGTCTAAAGGATGGTCTAATTGTTTATATATATATGGCTTAACGTCATCTTGTGTAACAAAAATAAACTAAACATCTATTTAGGTTTGTTCCATAATATTTGGTCCACATATTTTCTTTAAAAAAATCAAGAAAATCCAGTCATGTATGTCTTCCGGGCTATTGGCCCTCGTTATCGTGGTGCAGCCTGAAAGTTTTATCAGCGACAAAACCCTGATATAATTTCATAATTAAACATCCTACCTAAATATTTTAATGACAATATAATATTCTATTTATTTTATTTAAAAAATCGATATAAGAAATTAAAACTAAATCTATACTTTATTTATATATTTTTTAACGTTTTCGTTTTAAATGTCAAAATATGTTTTTATATTGTTAGTTTGTTGTTGTTTTATAATAAGTAGAATGCAAATTACTTTGTTGTGTTTAAAAATATATGTATATTGCCTGTAATGATGATAACAAATGACATTCTAATTTAATATACAAAAACAAATGAAAATAAAATAAATAATGCATTATAAAATTCATAAACGTGACAATGGAAATCTTGCCAATATAATAAAAATATGCCAACATAAACTATATTTAGTGAAACACTAACTATTCTAAAAGCGATGCTGAGGAGAAGACTCGACGCTGTTAAAAAATAGCCGGAGATTAGAAAACGCTTTGGGGTAAGAGATATTGATTAGAAAGAGTTAGTGGGAAAAAGCCTCTTACACCAGGAGTAATTACGCAATTAAAATAGCATTACTACAAAGTCATCTCTGACAAATAGCAAAGCTGGAAAACATTTCTAAAGGACGAATGTTGATTTCTTGAATGTTTATTCATGTTCTTAAAGAATCCTTGGGAAATATTCGATTTGTTCTCTTTTGAGCTTTATTATTTCTTTAATTTTGTCGTATATTCTAGTATATACTCGTATTGTCACCTTTTTGAATTTTTTAATTAATGATTTTTCACTGATTTATTTTGTATATACAGTTAAACCTGTTTAAAACGCTCTCTCTTGGGACTCGCCAAAATAGAATGCTATAGAGAGTGGGTACTATAGACAGGTCTCTTTTAATGTAAATTTTTACATTTCAATGTTTAAAATCGGGCGCTATAGAGAGGAAGGCCCTATTTAGAGGGGGCGCTCTAGACAGGTTTAACCGTATATAAAAATAAGTCGTTTTCTATCATTATTACATGCAATGTATTTTTTTAACAAACGGTAATAAACAACAACAATTCGAATAATCACCTCTTGAATCAATATTAAAATACAAACATTAGGTCTCGAGGGAAATTTTTTTTTTTTTTTTACAAATCATATTTTCTCGCGTAGAAGGACTTTTTTGCCCGAAAGCTAGAGATATTTATAAATATATTATTTGTGAAAAATAAACTTCTTCCTGGAGGCCTAATGTTTATATTTTAATAACAAACTTAAATTAACAATTCAAAAACATATTTTATCATTTAACACAAAAACGTTACAATATGTTATATATATATAAATAGTTCTAATTTTTTTTAAATCAATTTTCTAGAACAAACTCTGTAAGAACGACGTTTGACAATTTTACCGCAAATGTTTCTTTTGAACTAAAAATCGTAATTTATTTTAAGGAGTAATAACGACTATTTCTATCCTCAGAGATGAAATATGAAAGGATTAATTGTGAAGTGTAATTCCATCCTTGGACACTTTTATTTTTACGTTTATAATTACTCTTCACAATTCATCCTCTTTCATACCTCATTCATAAGGATAGAAATAGTCGTTATTTCTCCTTAAAATAAATTACGATTTTTCGTTCAAAAGACACATTTGCGGTAAAATTGTCAATCGTCGTTCTACAATCATAAACCGAATTATATTGTATTATAAACTCTGTAAGGTTGACCGCCAGATCGCCTTAGACCAGTAAGATCTATCTGTTCACGGAACTTTCCTAGTACAACTGTGTCCCTTCGTGTTTTGTGTTGACATTCCTAAGTTGTCCATTCTGCCTTGACCACGACTGCCTGTACTCTGTGAGAAATGTTAAAGGTCTTCCAAGGAGCAGAGAGGTACTGGAAAACTCTCCACACCCTGACTGTCCCTTTCGGTTACTACAGGTTTGACCCTCGACAGGATACCACATGTTTAATTTATTTAGAATATTTATATAAAGGTTTAATATAATTTTTCTATGATTGTGTATATATTCATTGAATTTATCATCATCACCTTTTTTTTGTTTACAAAAAAGTGATATATGAAAAATAAGTAATGTAAAATAACGAAATGGTTGCCCTCATGTTCACTGATCCAATGTTTTAATAATCTAAGGTTTATGTTGTAAGAAAATTATACATTGAGAAGAATTATACATTGGTCAACTCGAGCCCGATTGAACGTAAGTAAAAGTCAAGTTAAAATTGATCAAAAAAAAAAGGCAACTTATAAGTATTTTGAAACCATATATTTCAACTAAAAGTATTTGGGAAGAGAATTTAATAGCAATTATGGATGTAGAAACTTTAATTAAAAAATTAAAAAGGATAAAAAAAAACTATAAAAGGCATAGAGGAAAATATCGAATCCATTATGTCTATGGTAGATATTAATGCAACGAAATACAAACTAGATTATGCAAATAATGATTTGATGAAAATGAGGGATATTTTCTTGCAGCAAATTGAGGATGATGATTTGAATGACGAAGTGGAAATTTGTATAGATAAGTGTATAATATTAAAGTGTGAATTAGATTCAAAGCATAATGGGCAAGAACCATCTGAAAAGAAATATGTTAATTTACATGTTAAAATGCTTAAACTTGAGTTGCCAACTTTCAATGGCAGATTAGAATCATGGCTTTCATTTAAGGATCTATTTTTTTCTGCAATTGGTTCTAACTCACAAATACCTGATATTGAAAATCTACAATATTTGAAAGGCCAACTGAGAGGCGAAGCCCTAAGACTGGTCAACGCATTTCCAATTAGAGCCGAAAATTATGTTGAGGTTTGGCAAACTTTATTAACAAGATATGATAACCCAAAGGATCTAATTTTCACCCAAATAGATAATGCTTTACGAGTACAAAAATTAGCCGATGACAACCATAATTCAATGTTTAAACTTCTAGATAGCTGCAACGAAATAGTAAGAGCAGTGAAGGTATTGGGTTACCAAACCAATAGTTTATCTGAGGTATTTTTCGTCAAGATCATACAAGATAAGCTTGATAAAACCACAAGAAAACAATGGGAATTGCAGAACAACCCAAGAGTTGTGCCTTCAATTAAGGATTCAATGGAATTTTTGGAAATTCACGCAAAAAGCTTGCAGAATTTACCAAATAAAGATTCAAATGTGGAGAAACATTCACTGAAAAAGGAATTACAAAAGGTGAATGTTTATAATTCATATATGATAAATTGTCTTAAATGTGAAGGTGCACATGCTCTTTCAAGCTGTAATTTATTTTCTAAATTAACTGAGTCAGAGAGAGTGAATTTTGTTAGTTCGGCTAAATTGTGTTTCAGATGTTTAAAGCCAAACCATTTAGCAAAGAATTGTTATTGCAAAAACATTTGTCAAATTTGCAAGAAAAGACACCACACTTTGATTCACCAAGAAACCAAGGTTCAAGAAGTTGATGAAGGGAAATTTGAGTGTGGAAAAGACATCAAAAATACAACTTGTCTTTTAAGTAAAGAGAAATATTTTTTCAAATGTCATGCTTACAACCGCTAGGATTAAAATCAAGGATAACAATGGTGTGCCTCAGGCATGTAGAGCCTTGATAGACTCAGGGTCTCAGGCGAACTTTATATCAGGACAATGTAGAAAAAGACTAGGACTTGAATATGTTACCTTACACTCGCAAATATCGGGAATTTCGGGACATTGTGCGAGTCACTCTTATGGACTTGTGGAGTTTTTATTTACGCCACATTTCAAATCCGATGAACTTTTCAAGGTGAACGCCTTGGTGTTGGATAAGTTGACAAATAATTTGCCAACTCTTACATGTCCAAAGTCAAACTTGGCGCATCTCAAAACCATGCCTTGGCTGATCCAGATTATAATATTTCTGCTCCCATCGACATATTAATTGGTGCAGAGTTAGCTATGACCCTGTTCACTGGCGAGTCCGTTATCGGCGATGAAGAACAACTAACTGCTACCTCTTCTAAATTAGGATGGCTCCTTTCTGGAAGAGTTTCCTCTAAGGGTAGTAGGAGAAGAATTAGGAATATCATTCAGTCACATCATGCATGCCTGGAAACCCAAAATATAGTAGAAAAATTTGGAAATTGGAATCCATTCCTGATGTGACTTCTATATCTAAGGACGAAAATGAAAGTGAAATCCATTTTGTGGAAACACATGGAAGGGATTCCACAGGCAGATATGTTGTACAACTGCCATTTCGGAATGACTGCCAATTAGGAGATTCAAGATCCAATGCGATCAAAAGACTTTGTTCTTTGGAAAGATCTTTGATTCCACGACCTGAAGTTTATGACCAATATAGAAGCTTCATTAAGTAATATCTTGAATTGGGACATATGAGCTTAGTACCAAAGGAAGATATCATTAAAAGAAGGTACTATCTGCCTCATCATCCTGTAATAAAGGAAAAAAGTTGCACCACCAAATTGCGAGTAGTATTTGATGCATCAGCAAAGACTGATTCAGGTTTGTCCTTGAATGATGCTTTAATTCCAGGGCCCAAAATTCAACAGGATTTGTTTCACATCATTCTGAGATTCAGAATTCATTCTGTTGCTATAAATGCTGATATCGCCAAGATGTATAGGCAAATTAGAATATCACAAAAAGACTCGGAATTCCAAAGAATTTTATGGCGGAATGATCCTCATGATAACTAAGGGACTATCGGCTAGAAACTGTCACTTATGGGACTAGTTGTGCACCATTTTTGGCCACTCGTATCATCAAACAGTTGGCTTTGGATGAGCAGAGTAAGTTTCCAAAAGCTAGCAAAATAGCATTGCCAGATTTTTATGTTGATGATATAGTATCTGGAACTTTTTCAGTAGATGAAGGCAAGAATTTGGCGCAAGAACTCTATGGTTTACTAAGTGCAGGAGGCTTCGAACTTCGTAAGTGGACCTCCAATGTTCCTGATGTTCTGTCACTTTTACCAAATCATTTAAGATCCACCAACACAAATATTGGGTTTGAGGAATTCAAGGAATTTGTCAACGTTTTAGGCCTTCAATGGCAACCAAGAACTGATGATTTCACATTTAAGGGAATAGCTCTGCCACTGAACTCTATGACAAAACGAGGAATACTATCACAGGTTGCTAAAATATTTGATCCACTGGGTTGGATCTCACCATTTACGACCACTATTAAACTGATTTTGCAAGAACTTTGGAAGACTGGTTTGGAATGGGATGACCCAATTCCAGAGGAACTAAGAAGGAAGCTGACTTTGATAACCAGGAATTTCCATCGCTAGAGCACATTCAGATCCCAAGATGCGTGGTACCAGGTAATTTTATGAAGGTAGAATTTCATGGATTTTGTGATGCATCACAGAAGGCATATGCTGCATCTCTGTATCTAAAGGTGATCCTCTCAAACACAAGCGCTAAGACATTTCTCTTAGTGGCAAAAACAAGAGTCGCACCTATGAAGGTGGTTTCACTTCCAAAGTTAGAATTATGTTCTGCTCTACTTTTGGCAAGATTAGTGAAAACTGTATATGATAACCTTCCTCTTACCATCAATGAAATTTATTTATGGTCTTATTCTACTATAGCCTTATGCTGGATCAATTCCGAGGCGTGCCGATGGAAGACATTTGTGGCAAATCGAGTTGCTGAGATACACCGGCTTGTCTCCGGGGTTTGGTGCCATGTTGATGGAAGGCAGAATCCAGCAGACTGTGCATCACGTGGAATATTTCCATCCGACTTAGTAGAAAATCCACTATGGTGGAATGGGCCACCATGGCTAATTGAACCTGCTCTTGAAATTAAGAAATTCATTAATAGCTCCAAGGAAGAATTTAAAGAAGAAGAAAAAATCAAGACTTATTTTGGTACAATTGAGTGTGAAATTCCATCCATTGTGATAAACTGCTCATCATTAACCAAACTGAAATGTAGCATAGCTTGGTGTTTAAGATTTGTCAACAACAGTCGAATGCCTTCACATTCAAGGAACAGGGAGCCCTTAACATTAAGAGAGTTGAATGATGCCCTGTTGACAGTTGTTAAGTGTGTTCAATCTATTGAATTTTCCAAAGAAAAGCATTGGCTGTTAAGCAACAAACCAATCCCGAATAAGAGTAGAATATACAATCTATGTCCCTTTTTGGATTCAAGGGGAATCATTAGAGTTGGCGGACGATTAAAAAATGTAAATGTTCATGGTGATCGGATTAATCAAGTTTTACTTCCAAGATCACATCATCTTACCACTCTTATTGTAAACAATTATCATGTCCATAATCTTCACTCATCAACTCAAGCTACGCTTGCAACAATAAAAAATATATTCTGGATACCTTCTGGAAGAAATGTTGTACGGAAAATTTTAAGAACATGCATGAAATGCGCTAGATTTCGTAAGGAAGCTCCTTTTCAATTAATGGGAAATCTACCTTTTGCAAGGATCAACAGATCAAGGCCGTTTTTGGTAACTGGATTAGATTTTGCAGGACCTTTCCTGATTAAACGGAACATGGGACGTACAACTTCAACCATGAATGCTTACGTTGCCTTGTTCATATGTTTCAGCACTCGGGCCATTCATCTAGAATTAATCAGTAGTCTGACCACAGATGCTCTCATATCCACAATAAGAAGGTTCGTTGCTCGAAGAGGTAAACCAGCAACAATTCATAGTGACAACGCCACTAATTTTGTTGGTGCGCATAAGATTATTGGGAAACTATGTCACAATGCCAGTAAAGTTCTTACGAATTCAGAGGGAATTCAGTGGAAATTTATTCCACCATCAGCTCCACATTTTGGTGGACTTTGGGAAGCCGGAGTTAAGTCCATGAAATATCATCTTAGAAGAACAATGGGCAGTGCTTTGCTGAATTTTGAAGAACTAACAACATTGTTAGCACAAATTGAAGCTTGCCCGAATTCGCGACCTCTTTGTCCTCTTTCTGAGGACCCTGAAGATATACAGGCATTGACTCCTGGTCACTTCTTAATATGGGTTCTTTAACAGCGCTTCCCGATGAAGATGACATCATAGCAATGAGTTTGCCAAATAGATGGCAATTAATTCAAAAATCAATGAATAATTTTTGGACAAGAATATGTGTCACAACTTCAACAAAGATCCAAATATTGTAAGCCCCAACCCAACATTAAGGAAGGATCCCTGGTGTTAATAAAGAATGAACAACAACCTTCCACTAGCATGGAAGATTGGAAGAATTTCAAAGGTGTTTCCAGGAGATGACGCTAGAATCAGAGTGGTAGAAGTCAAGACTGCTAATGGGACTTACAGAAGACCTATTGTAAAATTATGTTCGTTACCTATATAATGCTTTTTGATGGTCTCCCATCAAGTTGGTGGCGGGAGAATGTTTAATTTAGTTAAAATATTTATGTTTATATAAAGGTTTAATATAATTTTTCTATGATTGTGTAAATATTCATTGAATTTATCATCATCACCTTTTTTGTTTACAAAAAAGATGATATATGAAAAATAAAGTAATGTAAAATAACGAAATGGTTGCCCTCATGTTTACTGATCCAATATTTTAATAATCTAAGGTTTATGTTGTAAGAAAATTATACATTGAGAAGAATTATACACCACATATATATTTATATTTCCTTAGTACAGTGAAAAATATATATTAGGCGGAATTGGCTCATCAATGGTGAATTGAATAAGGGGACTGTAAGAAGCTATTTTATATAAAAATAAAGTAGCGTTAGCTGGTGTCATTTTATACATATAGATGACGTTTTAAAACCTTATATATCTTTAATGTAACCTATATTCGATTCAGTAATTCCTTAATACGGATTTCTGAATAATTCGGATTTATTCTGTGGTTCCACCCCCATACCATCTAAACTAAGGTAAACAGAAAAACATCAATAATACGGCTTTTTACCTCTAATCTCTGATATATACGCGGATTTTGTTTTTAATATTATTAAAAACACAAATGGGATCTCTTACTACAAAAAACAAAAAGGTTTTAATATATTTGATATATTCATATTTCATATTTAATTTGTTTATTTCCATTTTTCGAATGAAATATTTAAAAAGATATTTTTTTGTTGTATACACATGATAATATGTTGTTATTATTTTAAAAGCTAATTTTTGAAATAAATAGTTTTCATTTCCTTCAAAAATTTAAACCATAGTGACCATTTCTCAAAATGGAAAAATCCAGATTACTATGAATATATATTTTTAATTTTGTAATTATCATTTTTGTCAATATACAGGGTGATCCAAAAGTCCCGCACAACTTTAAAAATTAATAACTCCGCGAATATTTGCGCTAGAGCAATGCGGTAAACACCATTGTGTTCAGGATGCAATGGGATTTTTTATAGCAAATAATGAAAAATTCGAAATTGATTTTAGTTACAACTTTATTAGCTAGATGGCGTTCTACCATAATCAAATATTCAGCGGCCAAATTGTTTGATAAATTGAAAAATATAACTGAACGACACGTATTTTTTCTTTTTGAATACCAGGAAAGAACCCTAATAATATCAAATGATAAATTAATAAAACACCATTTCGCCAAAAGTTAGAAGAATTGGTTAACGATTTTTAAATACAATCTGAGATATGTAAAATAGGTCTATGCAAATTAAAACATGTAGCAAAAAATATTTATATTTTAGATGGAGTTTTGTGAAATAAATTGAATGTTTGAAAATAACTACTGATATTAATACACGATTTTTGAAATGTTAATATAGTACCAAAAATTATAATGGCACTACTAATAGGATTTCGTGCTATAAGGAATGTATAGTTTCTTGACTAATTGTCGACACTTGACTATTTAACTGGATATTTGTCATGATCCAAAAATGAAATATAGAGGGGAGTGACAAAATATATTTGTCGTACTTTATTCCAAATATCCTATGGGTTTGTCAAATGTTATCATTGTTTATTATACTGTACATAATTTTGAAAATGTATCCCCTCAAAAAAAATCATTTTTAAATCGACCTTTTGCGTTGAAAAACGTGGTAGTAAAATCATTTTGTATTATTTTTTGCGCAAAATATCTAAAGTTGGGGGGGAAGGGTGAGGGGGGGGAGGAGATACAGAGATTATTCCTTATGCTATTTTTTCTAATGAGCGAAAAGCGATACACTAAACATAAGGGGTAAAATTGTGTATACCAGTGTTATTCGAGAAGTTATAACACTTTGGCCTGCACGACATAATATAAAATGTTGGCAAATGACAAAAAAAATTACTGTTTACAGAAAAAAAAGAGTCAAGATGTGAGGACAGCATTTATTATTCCCATAACCCAAAACAAAGAGCTGCAAAATATAACACATGAGGTAACTGCTTTCTCTCTTGTATTAGGTCACAATCCTTGCTCAATGTGGTGCCCTTCATTCTCAAACACCGCCTGCAGACGATAGATGACAGAATGGTCACAATTAAATAGTTGAAATTTATAAAACGTGCCATCTGATAGAAACCTTCAACATGGCCAAAGTGGTAGGCCGGCATCGATAAAAACGCGATTTAATGTACCCCCATTACCGAAATTGTAAGGCGTCAAGTCTGGTGATATTGTGGGCCACTGGTATATAAAGTGGCGACTTATCAACGAATTCCACCGAACGTATCCTTCAGCAATTGTTTGGCACCGCGGAATATATGAGGAGGTCCTCCATCTTGCATGAATGATATTTCGCTTAGTGCTTGTCTGTCCTGCAATATGGGAATAACCTTTTCTCTCAAAAGTTGAACATAACGTTCACCAGTTACAAAAACGGTTTTAAAAGTTCTTCCATTGATTTTTTCAAAGAAAAATGGCCCAATAATAAAAGAAGAAGTGAACCCACACAAAACTGTAACTCTGTGCTGATGAAGTGGTATTTCTATAAAAATCCTAGGGTTTTCTGTTGCCAATATGAGGCAGTTTTGAATGTTAAATTCTCCCTTTAGATAAAAGTGAACATCATCTGTTCTTAGAACATTTGATAGCCAGTTTTCATCAATATCAATTTGCCGGAAACCCCATGCAGCGAATTCTTGACGCTTCTCAAAATCGCTGACTTTCAACTCGTGAAAACCTTGAATTTTGTTAGGATATTTTATAGAAAAATTCTAAATGTGTGTTCTCTCCAAACTGTTCCATACGAAATCCCCGTTTGTCGAGAAACTTGTCTAGCACTTACTTATCCATACGTGGATAACGTTTCAATAGCTTCAGTATTCTGCAAAACCGTAACAGCCACTGACTTGCATGTCGATGGTATTCCACTCCGAGGTTTTGCTTCCAGAGATCCAGTTTTCTCAAAACTTTTAATCAATCGCTTTAGAGAGTAGCAACTCATTGGTCCTTTACCGCTGACTACCGCTATCTCTAGTAATGCTACCGCGTCCGGGGTAACCGCCGCGTCAGGAGCTGCAGCTCGAGCTCATGATGAGGAATCTACTACGAGGACACAATTCAATCTACTACAACTCAATATAAATGGTACCCAGAAGAAAATAAAGAGCTGACTTGTCTTCTCTGTGACAACAATGTACATATTAATTGTCCTCAGGAGACAAAATTGAATCAGAATCTGAGATTCACTATCAAAGATTATACAACACTACGAATGGACAGACCGGGAAAATTCGGAGGAGGACTTGCCGTTTTGATTAAAACTCTAGAAATCAAATTTAAGAATATCCCCTATAATCAGAGTAAGCCTAGAGAAAGCACGACAGAAGCTCAGGCAATATAAATCTATCTTACAGATAAAACAATTCCAATCATAAATGTTTATCACCACGATAATACTAGCATCAATACAGGCCTGATAGAGACATTAAGTGAAGCGTCTTCGGATATCGCAATCATACTTGGTGATTTTAACGCCGAAAGACCAACTTGGGGATCACCTGTCCAGGATAACAAAGGTCAGCAGGTTGAGGACATGCTAACCGACCTCGACCTTACGCCGTTAAATAACGAAAAGAACACCTATCTATCCAAGTCCACGGGCACAGAATCCGCAATAGACATCACAGCGATAAATTACAACATCGCACCCACAACACAATGGAAAATTCTGAAAAGTGCAATTAGTGACCACAGACCAATTTTAACAACCCTAAAATTCAAAATTGAGAATTTCCAACAGAATAAAAGAACACTGGAAAAATATAAACAGAAAAGCTTGAAGAACTGTGCAACGAAGAATTGAATCACAGAACGATTGACAAAAAATTGGAAAAATTCTCTTTGAACATATCCAAAGCTGCAAAAGTATCGATACCTAGAGGTAGACGTAAAGACCTGTGAATACTTTACTGGAAGGACCACAATATCGAGGCAATGATTGCAGAGAGAGACAATAAAAATGAACTTCTTAAACCAAATAAAACAGAAGAAATCATAAAGGAACTCATTGAAATTAGTCACAAAATAGAACAAGAAATTTGGATATTCAAACAAGAAAATGGGCAGAATTCTGCGAAAAAATGGATCCAAAAAAAAGAAAGCCATCACTGGAATATAATTAGTGTTATAAAACTCAAAACCAACACTAATCCTCCAATACTCTAACCGATATGAACAGCGAGAACGAACAAACAGATGGCTGACATAATTTCTGAATATCTTTAAAGCACTTCCAGACTCAGCTATACGAATGAAGGCAGGACTCTAAAAAATAATATAAACAAGTTAGTTAAACAAGCAAGAAATTACCATCAACAAGATATTTACTCGAGAGACTTCACACTGAATGAGCTTAATTCATCAATAGGAAAGTTAAATCAATGATGTCACCTGGAGATGCTCTAATCTTTGGTCAATTGATTAAACACTTTGGAGACGAAGCTAAAAATCAACTCCTACGAATACTGAACATTTGATGGCAAATTGGTAAACTACCAAAGAATTGGAAGGTATCAATTATAGTGCCAATACTGAAACCAAACAAAGATGCTAAGGAATGCAAGAACTATCGGCCAATTGCTCTTACCAGCATACTTTGTAAAATAACAGAATGAATTATCCACTCTAGGCTCATAGTCTGGCTCACTAACAATAATAAAATAAACTTCTACCAAACTGCCTAAAGATCCATACACTGTACAACTGATAAACTGTTCTACTTCTGTCAATCAATAATAGATTTCTAGGAAAAACCGCCAAAGAAGACAAAGGCCGTATTCCTGGATATGACCTCAGCTTTTGATCGAGTGTAGAAATTATTTGAAAGGCTGCACAACATCGGAGTAAGAGGAAAAACCTTAATCTGGATTGCAGACTTCTTAAGGGGAAGAAGGATAAGGTTCGGGTCAATGGAACATTTTCCAAGGACCGAAGAACATGGGCTGGTGTACCTCAGGGATCTGTGCTCAGTCCTATACTCTTCTCGCTATATATTAACTGTTGTTTATGTAAATAGATGAATATTATTTGTATTATTTAAAGCCTCATTATGTAAAAATATATGTATATATAAATTGGCCATTTGTTGTTGGCCATGGTCAAGTTTGAGCTCTTGTACGTCTAATTACGACACAACAAAAGTGGCGACGAGGATGCGCGATCTACAGAGCCAGTAAAAAGCTGAGGAAAACGGCGTCTATGCAAGTATAACAACTACATCTTTTAAACAAATCTGACTCTCAGATTATGGAGAGGAAAAATAGGAAAATGGGTTAAGATTACATCTTTTAAACTATCTGGATCAAGAAAACAAAGGAGTAGAAAAGATCAGCATGACAAGTTCAAAGTTAATAGTGAATTTTAGATGCTATAGCTCAGTGGAGGACACTTCGATCTTTTTGTACAAAAATTTGAGGCTTTCTTTTTGGCATCTGAAGGAGGAGATTAAAGTGCTGATTTTTACCTCGCTACCAGATTCTGAAACTTTGAAGCAGGGAAACGACATTTTCTTCCTGGTCTAATGAAAGATCAACCCTATGATACTATCATTCAAATAATTAAGCTGCATTTGGATCCAAAGAAGAAAGTGATACCACAGAGATGCAGATTTTTAAAGAGAATTCAACAGGAAGGAGAATCAATTTCGGAATATCTTAGAGAATTGAAACATTTGGCAATAAATTGTAATTTCGTCGATATGTTGGGAACCATGATGCGAGACCGTTTTGTGGCTGGAATCAAGTCGGAAATCCTGCAAAAGAAGCTACTACAAGAGGACGACGATGTCACCCTGGATAAAGTTTTTGCAGTGGCGATCTCGTTCGAATTGGCGGAGATAAATACAAGAGAATTACAAGATAAATTAGTGGCCAATATATCCCCTGTGAATTGAGAGGATAAAAAGGGTGAGTAAAATAATAGTACGGCGCAGTATAGGCCTTTCAGGCAAAGTGGCAAAGGCAAAATAGTGTGTTATAGATGTGGTGAAAGACATTCACACGTGGCATCTGTTTTACCTCATAGAACAAAGACTTGTTTTAAAATGTAATAAACTGGGTCATTTAAGTAGGGTCTGCAAAGCTAGTAAAAGAATGTGGGGATGTAAATTTGTACAACAGGACTCTATATATTCTGTGCAGGGCGAAACTGATGCCACAATAAATTTAACGGTAGATGATTATTCTTTGTGCTTTACAATAGATAAAGGAAGTCCAGTTACGTTAATACCTAAATATATTTATAAGAATTATTGGCAATGTAAAAGATTATTTCCAACAAATTTAAGATTAAAATCCTTTTGTGGTAAATCAATAGAGATTATAGATCAAAGAAATGTTTTTGTAAAATAAGCTAACCAATATTCACGATTAAAAGTTGTAAATGAAAAATTCCAGGTAATTTTATTAGGAAGAGAATGGCTTAAACAGTTGAAACTTGTTTATTCTATATTGTTTAGCATTAAAATTTTCAATAATGAATATAATAGAAATATATTTAAATATATAAAAATTTGATGGATAGGTATGCAGATTTGTTTAACAAAGATTTGGGCTGTCTAAAGGGGATGTTAGAATAAATTTTAATTTAAAAAAGGATGTGACTCCTGTGTTTTGTAAGGCCAGAAGTTTACCTTTCTCTCTAAAAAAACAAAGTAGAGAATGAAATTGATCGTTTAGTGAATTCTTGCATTTTATAACCTATAGTTCATGCATATTGGACCGCTCCAATAGTACCGGCATCAAAAAAGGATGGTAGTGTAAGGATATGTGGTGATTTTAGATGTACAGCTAATAAAGCAATAGAATTAGATAGGTATCCCATTCCATTGATCGATGAGATCTTTTCAAAATTATCTACAAGCACCGTGCTTTCGACTCTAGACCTATCACAGGCTTACTTACAAGTAATGTTAGCGAAGAAGCCAAAGCTATTGTTGATATAAACACAACAAAGAGGTTGTTTTCTTATAAAAGACTACCATATGACGTAGCGGTAGCACCAAATAAATTTCAGAGGATTAAGGAAGGTCTATTTGCTGATTTGTCAGGTGTGGCCTGCTACATAGATGATATTTTGGTTGAAGGAAAAGACTTTGAAGATCATGAACAAAAGTTGGATCTAGTGTTTAGATGATTGCTAGAAAAAGGTTTAAAGTTAAACAGATATAAATGTAAATTTAAAAAGAAATCGGTGGAATATTTAGGGTTTAAAATAGATAAATATGGACTGCACCTCTTAGAAAATAAAATTAAAGCAGTGATAAAGGCGCCAGAACCTAAAGAATGTTTCGCAATTGAGATCTTTCATAGGACTCTTTATTTATTATTATAGATTCATAAAGAATATAGCAAACATTTTAGCGCTATTCTATCAACTTTTGAATAAAAATTGTAGATGGAATTGGACGAAAAAATATCGAATGTTATTTTAAAAATGTAAATCATTATTAATGGACTATGGACTAGGCGTAATTCTGAGTCATAGAAATGATAGAAAGGAAGAATGCCCTATAGCTTTTGCTTCTAGAACATTAACTGAAGCGGAAAAACGTTTCTCTCAACTATAAAAGAAAGCGTTGAGCATAACTTTTGGCGTTGAGAAATTCAGACAATACTTACTGGGACGAAAATTTGTATTGGTCACAGACAACCGACCCTTAATACATATATTTTCACCTCATAAACCAATTCCCATATGTGCATCATCCAGAATTAAAAGATGGACCTTAAAATTAGCTGCATTTAATTATACTGTGGAATTTCGAAAAACTAGTGATAATTCCAATGTTGACGCATTGTCACGTCTTCCTTTAGAATCGAGTGTCAGGGAGTTTCTTGATGAAGACCAGGTACTTCTTCTTAGGAAGTCGAATGAGGTACCGTTCTCTTTTATGGAGGTGGCTAATGAGACGCCCCAAGATAAAATACTGTCTATAGTATTAAGGAATGTTAGAGAAGGCAACTGTGTGTGGAAATTCACAAGGGTACCGAGAGAAAACCCACTAGCTCCTCATTATAAGATCAATGAGGAATTAAGTTTGGAGTTTGGTTGTCTTCAATGGCGTGAAAGAGTGGTAATTCCCCAAAAATTAAGATCTTTAATTTTAAATGACTTGCATGAAATATACATGGGGATTGTTAAAATGAAGATGATTGCCAGACGGTATTTTCTGGTGGCCAGGCATAGACAATAACATCGAGGAGTTAACTAGAGAATGTAGAGTATGCCAAGAATCGGCAAGCATGCCCCCGGCTACCATCTCGGAATGGACTTGGCCCGAAAAACCGTGGCATCGACTTCATCTTGATCTAGCGGGTCCGTTCATGGGAAGTGGATAAAAAATTTTATCATCAAAGATATTACCAGAAAAACGATTATAAGTCATCTTAGAGAAATTCTCGCCAGAATTGGATTGCCCTAATTTTTTGTTACAGATAACGGAAGACAGTTTGTCTCCGGTGAATTCGAGCAATTTACCAAAATGAATGGTATACGGCACACTAAGACCAGTCCGTATAATCCTAGTACAAATGGTTTACCTGAGAGATATGTAAGAGAGTTTAAAAACCTTTTGAGAAAGAATAATGGGAAGGATGATTTAGAGACGAATCTACAAAGTTTCCTATTTGCTCATAGAGCATTCCCCCAAACTGTGATAAAGAAATTCCCCGGCGGAACTGGGGGGGAGATGTGTTGTGTAGGTAAATAGATGAAGATTATTTGCATTCTTTAAAGTCTCATTATGTAAGAATATATGTGTATATAAATTGGACATTTTTTGTTGGCCAAACGAAAAGAATCTGAGGCTCTTTATTGGACACGACATAAACAACAACGGCATTCCAGAGTAAAATAAATCATCAGAGATAAATAAATATTTTTCAATGAATTAAAATGAATATAATCGATACCGAGAGAGAGTTGAATTTAAAAAAATAGAAAATTATTATTTTCGAAATATAAATAGCTGAGAGGATTCCAGCAAACCGCATCTAAAATATCAGTTTTTTTTTTTTTTTTTTTTGCTACATGGTTTAATTTGCATATACCTATTTTACATATCTCAGATTGTATTTAAAAATCGTTAACCATTTCTTCTAACTTTTGGCGAAATGGTGTTTTATTAATTTATCATTTGATATTATTAAGGTTCTTTCCTGGTATTCAAAAAGTAAAAATACGTGTCGTTCAGTTATATTTTTCAATTTATCAAACAATTTGGCCGCTGAATCGCTGATTCTGGTAGAGCGCCATCTAGCGAATAAAGTTGTAACTAAAATCAATTTCGAATTTTTCATTATTTGCCATAAAAAATCCCATTGCATCCTGAACACAATGGTGTTTACCGCATTGCTCTAGCGCAAATATTCGCGGAGTTATTAATTTTTAAAGTTGTGCGGGACTTTTGGATCACCCTGTATATATATATATATTTCCTATGATATATAATATCAAATTCTATTTCAAAAGACTTTACTGTAGTGATAAAGTACTATTTAATGAGAGAGCTTGACTCATCAGTAGTAAACCTTCTCAGCGGTTTCGCCAAATTAATTTCCCGACCGCTTTATTATTGCATTCAATTGTTTTTCTTGTATACTCTACATTCATTGAAGAAGGCAACTCAAGGGCTTTTTATGGAACTTGGGGATTTTTTTACATATTTGCATATCTACATCATAGTCTCTTTGTTTACGTATTTGCATTTGTATATAAATTATCATCGCTTATGTATTTGCATATCTATATCATGATCTCTTTTATTACGGATTTGCATATTTATATAAAAGTCTCTAGGTTTACGTATTTCCTCACTTTACTGTATATCTCTTAGATCAACATGTTTTCCTCTCTATCATAGACGAATTTTATCAAATTATTTTCAAAATTTTAATTATCGTTGAAATTTAAAATGTTTTGAAAAGGAAATATTTAGAATATTTTTGTAATTATATATTTATTTCATTCATTCTCTGAAAAACTTCTATTGAACAACTTGATTAGCTGAAAAGGATTTCCTTAATTAACCGAAAAATAATTTGTGAGTAATTAGTTGAAATTTAAAATGTATACCAATAAAAATATTAACATGCAATACGTACACAATGTGAATAATCGGAATATATAGGATTTGTATTGATATAAAAGAGGTAATACAATATTAATTATGAATCTAAATATTTGAACGAGTATATTATTGAAGATATTACATGTTGTTCTCTTTGTGTGTTAAATATAAAGTATGAAAATCAATTTTGAATAAATTTTTTTCTTTCCTCATACAAAATATGAATGTCTACAATTACATAATAATTTCGCGAAGAAAAATAATTAAATAGGCTTCTGAATTACTTTAAGTATTTATTTAATTAGTTATATAAAAGATTTTAAATATAAAATAAAAGTTACTATGTACATGAGCCAAATCGACCCAGCAGTTAGAGCAAGAGGGGAGAACTGAGTTTTTCTACTTTCCACGTGGCGCCACTGTTTTCCCCGACCTGTCCGTCCAGTCCAGATAAGAGGGAATACCAGGGAACTCTGTTCACCTGACAATATCATATCTCTGCAGTTTTGTGGCGATCACACTTTGCTTCAGCGAGCGCGAACTGGGACAAAGCTTCACTACACATACGTGCAGTAGTGTGGCGACCTGACTACGCATGCGCGGGCGGCATCCGGGACTCTGGCCACGCGTGTCGTCAACAACAAGGCTTGCTTCCAACGGCCGTTACTTCTTATCTCTTTATATATTTCTGGCTTTAAATAAATTAATTTATTTTATAAAAAAAATAATTATAATTTTATCAGCGGCCTTTCCACAAGCCACACCAACAAGCACGCAACCATCCCACAGTTTCATTAAACTTCATAAGTAAAGATAAATCTTTTAATCTAATCTTTTATATAAGCAGAATGAATAAATAAATGTACAGTGTGTTTAGGGCCTCCCGGGATCCCGGAGCCAAATAATGATCCCGAAATCCCGGGATTCTGCTCGAAAAATCCCGGGATTACTGGTTTGTGCATGAAACCAGCGCAAAAATATATTTTTATTATCTAGCATTTTGGTAATCAAACAGATGATGGGATAGCACAATTTTGACGTTTTGTTTATACGGCTGCATTTCAGGTCTTTTTTTTTTTCTGAGAGATTTGAAATTATTTTCATGCACTAATAACGAAGGGTTATTCTGCAAGATCTTTCCAAAATGGCAGCCTCTAGAATGAGAGTATGCAGCAGTATACATGGAGGGGGCCCCAGTTTTTGTTGACATGCAAATAGTGGTTTCTTAGATAGTAGCGGCATCCCTTTATTTTTGTGGCGGACCTGCGTGTAACTTGGACCCGCCACTAACCTCTTATCTGGACTGAACTACATGCGGCAAGATAATCGCATTTCCACCAGTATGTGTCTCATTCTCGACTGCAGAACGCGCTGGGATAGTTTATTGAACATGTAGGAGAGACTTCTCAGTGTGAAGTCAGCGATTCGGAAGGCGCTAATAGATGTGAATGCAAATGTCCGTCTAACTGATGAAGATTTTGATATCATGACGCAAGTAATTTCCGCACTGAAACCATTTCGGGCAGCTGTGGCGGCTATCTGTAGACGCGACGCTACGCTTTTGACTGCAGAAGCAACAGTAAAGTTTCTTCTAGAGGAGCTGTAAGCACAATCTCATTCTCTCAGCAAAGATCTGCAAAAACTTTTCAAAAGAGAATTTTAGAAGAGCGATGCAATGAAACATCTTTATTCCTCCAATATCTGCACAATCCGCAACCACAGTTAGAAAAAAAAAAGAAGATGTGATGAGAGAAGCGTGGACGCGGGCGCCGCTTGGAGGCGCTGCATGAAGATAACTGACCAATGGGAACGGCCCATCTCAACGGTCCGTCTTCATCTTGTATATAGTTTTAGCCTGCTTTTGTTCTACTGCTGTGTGCGGTTGATATTCTTTTGTCAACATATATATCCTTATATCTAATAAGAATACTATATTTATAAAATCACTTATTTGGCTGTTCTTTTGCATCACCGACCCACAACAAGATGGTCAAAGACTTTAGCGTGAAATTGCTTTTGCGTCTTAAACCGTTACAGGCCGAAGTGAGAAAATTCAGGCTGATAATTCGCAACTTCCTCGGAGTTTACAAGAACGCCATGAGCCATCACAATCGAATGACCATCTTACAATAGAGCGCCGATTGCAAGGAGCTATTGAGGCTGCCTCTTCAACTTCAATTGCAACACCTACACCAGACTCCGCATCCTACTCAACTATGATTTGTCTTCTTTCTAAACATTAATACATAGTTGGGCAAAATGCAATAATGATTACATTTTCTATAATCACAATTGCAAATAATCATGATTACATTTGCTATAATTACAATTACAAGTAATTTTAATCACAATTGCTATCATTATATATAGAATTACGAGTAATTATGTTTACATTCTAATGCAATTAATTTTTTTTGCAAAGTAATACATTGCAAAGTAATCGTAATTACAAGGTAATGTATTACTTTGAATGGATTACTGCCCAACACTGCATTAAGAGATGTGGTCTAAGAGTTCCAAGAACAGTATTTTTTTTCCAGATGTGTGTACAGTAATTGACAGATAATTTCAAACTGTAACCCAAAAGCAATGATTTAGTTCATAAGCAGGCGCAAAATATATGGCTTTCAGGTTGTTTTCATCGAAGTAAGTGCCACGTCATTGGCACTATATAAAATAAAAAATTAAAAATATAACGAACGAAACGATATACCTTTTGGCGTAGAAAGACGAAAATGTTTTTCAATCCCGGGATATCCCGGGATCCCGGGATTGAGAAAAAAGCAATCCCGAATCCCGAGTTTTGAAAATATGTACCGGGATTGGAAGCCCTAAGTGTGTTATTCCCACACACATCTGAATTCTCTATTTATCAAAGTTTCATAGATTCCCTAAAATTAATATATACAGTCGACTCTCGATAATTTGAAATTCAAGGGACCAGAAATAATTTTTAATTTATCAAGAGTTAAAAATAACAAATATTTATGCAACCAAGAGGTAGGGAGGTAAAAAATAAAGTAAATAAAAGTTTGATCTCAAAATTCGTGATTTAATATTTTAAAAAAATTTACAGTTATTCACAAATGTTTATTTGTGGTAAGATACTATTCCTTCAACTTCAAATTACCGACGTGACCAATTTATATTGAATTTATTCAACTTATCGAGCATTTTTAAAGGGACCGGGAAAAAATTCAAATTATAGAGAGATTCAAATTAACGAGTTTCAAATTATCGAGAGTAGACTGTATATACACTTTAAGGGCATTATTTTTATTCGTTTTAACTGCCTGGCCTTTTTTTTTTTGTCTTCTTCTTTCTTATAATTTACATTTCTCTTTTCCTATAATTTATCATATTCTTGTGTGTGTGCGCACAATTAATTTCCAAAAATAACCATTTTTAAATTTTCAGGCCTCTAGAACTAAACATTATGGTAGTTGAGGTACAGCTTGCATCACGCTGAAGAGGACAAAAATCATAAAACAGGTATGTGGTTGGCTTTTCTTGATTTATGGGAAAATGGATCATTCAATTTCCTAGAATAAAGTGACATCTCAATGTTTAGTTAGTATTTATTCCTGAAGATGGCGCTTTGCCATTTAAAAAAGTGCATCGAGTGACTCAGGGAATGTATTTTATTCGATTTAACTGTCTAACCTATTCAACTCTTCTTTTACGTTTTTTTTTTTCTTCTCTTTTTATATATATCTTTATGTAAACGATCGCTTGGGTGTCGGTAGAAGGTTGGTCTAAGGTTTAGGACCACACAAATTAGTGAAATTTATTGAGTAACAAAATAATAAAATTATTCGGTTCAAAATCACTTTATTAGGTACCGCTCAACAAGAGCAATCTAGTTTATGATAATTGTAACAATGAATAATATGTGATGGTTATTCACATATTAAACAAATGTTAACGCGGGATTCAATCCCGGTTCATGACTGTCGGGAATCGAGGGCGTTACCCACTCGTCCGTTAATAATAAAATTATAAAAATAATAATAAATTATCGTAAAAAAAATAGAAGCTGCCTGTCCGGTAATCACAGTTATTCAAATTAGAGATACTTCGGCCAGTAAATATTTTTATTATTTATTAGTATTAAGGATTTACTGGCCGAAGTATCTTTAATTTGAAGATTGACAAATTACTTAAGTTTTCTATAATACGATACTAACAATAAAGTTATCAACACTGTCAGTACTTGGGTCAATCGAGTCAAAGTTAGAATTAATTCCAATTTTTTTCTGTTCATTTCATCTGTCAAATTTATTCATTTTATTCTTTCTATTAGATTATATTCACACACTTAAACACGAACCTCATTGAATAAGACAAGTACAAATGAAAAATGTAAAGGTTTATCTAATAAAATTAATTAATACTAGGTGAAGAGAGGCATGCATTGTCGATATAAGTACCGATTTTACTGTTTGTCAGACAAATGGAAACATCGAAATTCCTTACAAGACATCCAGAAATAAAATACCTTTCTAATAATAATACATTTCCACAAAATTCAATTAATTGTTCAAACGGTCAAATTTCTGAGCAAATTTTTTTTTAAAGAGATATTTGATATTTATAACATTATTTCTAATTACTCTGTTAATGGTGAATGCGTATATTGTTAATTTTAGAAAGTCGTTACTTGTGATAAATATATATAGTCAGACAATTATATCAATTATAACTATATTTTATTAAATCTATAATGATTATTGTGATTATTAATTTCTAAAAATGTTGGGATTTTTTTAACAAAAGGCCAATAATTATGATTAACAAAAGCTATATTTTATTCCTTATCTGTTGTGTTGTCGTGCCTTTCCATTCACCAACACGACTGCGAGGGCAAATGAGGCTTTTATTTCCAAAACAGAAAATAAGGTACAAGACTAACTTAACGTTCTACTGGACTGTCGCTCTAAAATTGACAACGTATTCATATCTTCCAAAATCACAATTAATAACAATGCTAAATAGCATAACAAACCACTATGGAAAATACAATAAGTAAATATTCTAATACACAACATTATCCAATATTTATCCTCTTGATTGACATGGATAAATTTTGATAAGCATTGTGTGATATCATGATATCAAAGCATTATTCAAGATCACTATGTTTGGTTCCAGTAGCAATCTTCATTGAGACCTTTTTCTGTAGTCAAAATGGCAATAAACTATAGTAATCCCGAGTGGAAATCTAACTGAAATGAAACTATAGAAAAATGATATTAACATATCATAATACTACCACAGATGAAGTTTATATTAATAGAAAAATATCATTGACACACAATATATTAAATATTAAACAGGTTTCTCGAGATAAGGTTTTTTATTTCATTAATGTACTCTCAAGCTTTCGGGCATCTTTGCCCTTCTATTGTACATGAGTACATAAAACGAAACCTGTTGTATTATTTAAATTTATATCCAAGAATTTCAAATGAAGTATACAAATTATAATTGTAATTATTTTCACGAAACTTTCTTTTTACAAATAAAATAGCTTCCAATTACCCTTTCGGCGGTGAAAAATATTGAAGGGTCTGGCTCATAAGTGAATATCCCTTTCAGCCGTTCCGTAAGTCTAATCTCCAAATAATTTCCATATGAAATGGGAAAGTAAGCGGTTGCTTTAATTGAAAAATTAAAATTTCGCGCTAAATAGTGTCAATTTTTACATAGAGATGGCGCGCTATTTTAAAATTTTTAAATGACACTATAACTATATATATATATATAAACCTAAATCTTTCTCAAACGAAGTCAATAAACTTTATTGTTATTGAATGTATTTTTAAACAGTGAAATTTACTTTAAAAACAAGCAAAAAAAGGTTAGAAATATATTCAGGTGAATCTAGTTTAAAAATTCAAAACGTTTTATATAGAAATGTGGAAAAAAATCAAGATCTTCTATCCTAGAATTAAATTGTAGTGAGTAAATAATTTATCAGTGACATTTCCTAAACATATCTCTCTCTCTCTGTGAGCAGAAAAAAAAGAAAATCAGCCATTTCTCTCGATTTTGGAGATATTTGGTGCGTGCTGGGAATCCATTTATCTTTTCTGCCAGTTGAACCATTAGTTGGCAGATAGCAATATTATTACAGAGTTTCTTTCACCACTTTATTTATATTTTATGCGTGTTGTGTAAAAATGTATTTGACAAGTATGTCTGCCAACACATCTTGTGCTATTACTCTGTGAGTGTGCGTGTGAAAAACATTATATTTGACCAAATCTTCCTATTATTATTACCTACCACAATTCGTAGCTGTTCTTATTTATGATAGCAATTATGATGGCATTTTTGGAATAGGAGGAAATGCATCCATTTATTTTCTTTGTCCGCCTTGTGTCTGATACAAATGGTGCCTGAGGGGTTGGCAAATTATTTAGCAAACCTCTTTTCTAAACCTCGTTTCAACCGTTTTGGAAGGCTATAAATCTGTATTGACGTGTTGTTAGCAATGTATAACCTTTGCTAATTGAATTAATTACTGTTATAATTTTGACCATTTAAAAAATACTATATTTTATTTATTATATTATACTATATTAGGTGGCCCTTTATATATATATATATATATATATATATGTATAATTTGACGGTAGAGATAACCTCTATTTTTATAGATATCAAAATATACTTTAGATAAATTTCCATTGATTCCCATTGTTCAGGAATTTTTATCGTTTCTCTCCCCTATAGATGTTATTTTCACCAATTTTTGTTCCAATCTCACAACCCTTTCTTGGTGGGTCAAATATTTTATTAAATAGTGTATTCATTAACACAATTATATATACTATGATACATTAGCGCGCCATCTGTTATGATAATTGGAAACTATTATATACGTATATGATTATTTTAAAAAATAAACAATTTTCTACTGCCCTATTTAATTCTCCATTGCAGTAAGGGTAGTAGAAATTGTCTAATTTGGAAAAGAATCATACGCGTCTATAATAGTTTCCAATTCTCACAATTATATAAACAATATTAAATAAAATATTTAAAGTAAAAGGGAAGAAATATATAAATATTACTAAACTAGCTGAAAGATCCGATTTGCCCAGGTTCTTCTAAAGGGAATCTTTATTTTAACAAATGATAATTATTATAATCAAATTATAATTAACTTTAAGATAGAGGTTTCCCCTGGCCTTCTCAGTTAATAAAAAACACTTCGGTCAAAAAAGGTTTTAAGTTTAGATAGAAATATTTTGTTCTCGTCAGGAAAATTTAAAATAAAGCTTTTAAAAATTCGGTATAAATATATCAGAAATTATTATTATTATTATAAGTAGCACTAATATCGATAGGAAAATCACTAATATTTTATTAATATAATCGTTTAATTGAAGAAGAAAAACAAATCTGGGAAAAAAAGTTTATTTTTATAAGTGGACGATCATACAAGCTTCGGGCAAGATGCCCTTCTACGGGTACACAATGACACGAGTGGGTTTATTTATCTGATAATTTAAAACCCCAGTCATTCTATCATGTTCCTGCATATGTCCCATCACCTTGTACCCTGTACCAAACTTATAACTACTGTATAACATGATGTACTGTTAAGAGCCAAATAAAGTACGGACTGTATGTCAGACAGACAGAGAAAAACAAGGAGATAATACGATTATAGATATTAATAAAGGATTGCAGTTAGGCCTAGAGTTAAGAGGAAAGATTTCTATCTCGCATCATTAGCGCTAGGTCAACGACATTTTTATTTCAGAGAGCTCCAAGACAAACGACCCCGGAGTTGAATTCGCTAAAAACAACTTTATTTGGGTCAATGCTCCATCCTTACATTTTCTGCTATAACTATCAAAGATGGCTTTCCAGCAGTTTGGACCAATGAAGGCAATTCTTCATCTTCCATTATGTGATAAATTACCAATCAAAATCTCAGTATAGGTCACGTGACACCACCCGACTGGGGAAGCCTCAGTAGCGTCTCCGAGTCTCATCCACACTACACGCGTCTCCTGATCCAGCGTAAATCGCGGGGCGTAGACTCACTCTCCCCCATGTTCTCTGTCTGTGAACATCGGTTCCCTTGACCAACCTATCCTGTGTCCTCATTCCTGTCATCACGACTGCAAATTCACCCTAATCCCAACTTCCAGTTGACGCACCTTCGCTGTCATAACTACCACAGAGTAAACAGAGAGTCGGCAAGATTCCACATATATATATGTGACAATATAGTGGTAATTGTGGTGAGGAGAGAAATAATCACACGACGAGTTGTTAGAGCAATCATCCAGGCAGCCACCCGAGAGAGAGCGAGTGAGACGTTATCAGCTGAACGACTGTTTTCCCTGTGTACACAATCGGGGGTTAACCAGAATAGTCGCCAGGTGGTGACGCCCCCCTCAGGAATGTGGCCAAAGAATGGTCGTAAGTTAGTTGTCTAAAGTGTCTCGCTTTAGCTGCCCATTTCTCTCTCGTTGGCTGTTGATTTGTTCTATTAATCCTGGAAGAGCATATATTATGACATATACACTTTCATAAATATTTTTTTCACATAATTCAACATCTTTCTAAGCTATATAATATAAATCATACAAATATCACACAAATATACAATATAATACAAAATGTGATGCCTTGGTGTTCAGTCAACCGAAATATTGGCAAATAAATATTTTTCCATGAATGTTTATTTATATGTGCCTTTTTATTACATAAAATACTGATCATGTTATACAGAGTGTGAAATGATTGACAAAATATGTAGTATAAATATATAAATATATGCAAATCCAATCATATACTATGAAAGTAAGCAAAGAAATGTAAAAGAGATAGGAAATTCAAATGGGTGACCGGGAATTCTGTACCCGTAGAAGGGCATCTTGCCCGAAAGCTTGTACCATCGTCCTCTTATAAAAGAATCACTTCTTCCTGACTTGTGTTTCTTTTTCTATATAGAATAGGGAGATCATTTTTGTTATAATCCTTCTATATCTCTGTAATTTTCTTCTTAGTTATAAAAGACTAGACGAAAGGCCCGGGCAACGCCCGGGTTTTACCCGAGTGCGTATATATTTTAAAAACGTTTTAATTCAAATACTATTCGTTACAATTATAAATTGGCGCCATGGATGTCACTCTTGTGAAACGTCCCGTTCCAAACTGTGTGTTTTAAAAATGTTTTAATTAAAATAATATTCATATATTAACTTTATGAACGGAAAAATATGTCCAGGGTAGCCTAGTGGTCATGGCATCTGCCCGGTAAGCGGAAGGTCGTGGGTTCAATTCCCATCCCTTGACACTTTTTTTATTTTATCCATTCTGACCAAAATCTATCCGTGAACTTCACACAGTGAACTTCACACAGACAGAATAAGGCAATTATATAAGTAGATGCTGAATTTAATGTACATACATTTTTATGAAAGATTTTCTGCAATATAATGTATGGTGGTGGTGTTTTGTCCAATTCCATGTAAAGGTGGGGTGCCATTGCCCCGTTAGTCAGCCACATTTCAGAGTTCCCTGTTCACGGTTACCGTAGCGGCTCGGGGCTCACCACACCGTACTACAGGGCAGTCCTTTACTTGTGCTGCTTCTCCCGTCCGCCACGTTGAGGAGGACTTCAGGCAGGAATATAATGTATAAAACTGCAATTGAATTGGCTAAATAAATATCGATTTTTCTTGGCGAATAAAAAAAAAATCGGCTTCCATTTATAAAAATATAGATGATAATATATTCACAGAATATATTTAATTTTTCACAGAGTAAGCAGGGTGACCAGATTAAATATTACTTATTTCTCTCTTCAGATAATTGTCAACAAATCTTTAATCATGTCAACAAGTCCTTGCTTGTTTTAAATGTCAATAGATTCATTGAAGAATGATTCAAAGCAGACGAAAGATGTTCAACCATCGGCTGAATTCAATTATCCACAACTGTGTTGACTTTACGGAATCACTTCTAATTTTATTAAAAACTTTTTTTTATATCGAGAATTCGCAATTATCAGTCATGAAATTATTTGTGAAGAAATTTCAAAAACTTTTTTTTTAAGATTAAACGACTTGATTGGTTTTCAAAAGCTTTATATAAATAACCTCTCTTTAAAATTTTAATGAGACATTTTTATTGGAAACATTTCTTTTGAAAATATATAAATAGAAAGATATAATTAAAAATATGCATATATCAATTTTTTTTTCACGATGATTTTTTTTTTGTTGATAATTCTCTTTAATATTTAAATGTATCTCGTAATATAAGATTTAAATATTCAAATTTTCGAATAAAAATATTTTCTGAGGTTTAATATACAGATTGAAATTTCTAGTGTAGTAGATTTAAATGGACAAAACTTAAGGAAGTTGTACCTTTTAGAATGTATATCGGGATTCAGACAATAACTCTGAAATATATTTGTTGCAGTATCCTTTATTGAAGACACGAGATAACCAAGTGTGGACAAAATTGCCTTTGTCTCCTTAAAAAAAAAATCAATTTTTAATTCCTTAAGTTTGGTCCATGAGTGTATTTGATTCTAAATAATATTATAAAATTCATTATTTTATTCTAAAAGTACAAAAGGGAGTATATACGGGTTTAGAAAATTCTTTCATTTTTTTTCCGATTTATCTTGAACATTTTCCTTTTTTTCTATTTCTTCATATAGTATGTCTGTTGTCTGTTTCGCGATAAACTCAAAAACTACTGAACCAATTGGTATCAAATTTTGCATGTCGTTTTTATAAACCCGAGGAAAATGTTCGACTATATTTTGATTGGTATTTTTGGCTATTTATTTTTTACATTTGAAGAACATTTTTTACGCAGAGTGAATACGAGGCGAAGTAACAACACCAGACCAATTAAGCGACCAATGATCATTTTGCTTTTTTTTTCAAGTTGCTTGCGTACATTATTGCGTATATTTTTATACAAGTGTTACTTTTTTCACCAAAGTATTGAGTATTGAGAGAGAAATTTATATTACTAAGTTACGGTAAGTGCACACAATGCAACTTAAAAAAAAAAAAAAACTTTACAAAATTAGCGTTACTGTATGTAAATAATGGCTTTCGTATTTTTTATTAATTTTTGTTCTGACCTTTATTTTTTTACTAGACGAATGACCCGGGCAACGCCCGTGTTTTACCCGATTGAATGTTTTTATTCCAATACTATTTGTTACAATTATAAATTGGAGCCGTGGATGTCACTCTTGTGAAACGTCCCGCTCCAAACTTTACATGTACATTAGGTCAGCTGGTATTACCCCTCATTTTCACCGCTAGAGGCGCGAGCGAATTGACATTTTGTAAATATACATAATTATAAAGATAGAAGCTTCTTTAGAAGATTGTTAAAAGTCGTAACATACAATATGTAAATATATCTTTTGAATGTATGACTGGAGATGCAGATTTTCTAATTGAATGTATAAATTCTTATTATGTAAATTTCCCTTTTGTATATAACTGAGCCGTGTTGTTGAAATAAAGAGTTTCTTAGTAGAGCGAGAGCTTCTGCGCGTGTAGCCGCTGGTTTCTGTCTTCGTTATTTTCCTTCCTGGCTTGATCACCCAAGGCAGTCCAAACTGATATCAAGACTTTGGGTAAAGGTCTTACTTGTTAAGAGGAGGCTTCTTCAATCTTGACCTCGCGTAATCTTAACAGAAGATAATGATCATAATGATGATGCGCGCGCATCCGTGACATGAGGAATTGAGGAAAGACGGTCGTGACTATATATGTTGATGATAATAAAATAATAAAATAATAATATTAATATAATAATAATTATCATTATTATTATCATTAGATAATGATAATGATCATAATGATGATGCGCGCGCATCCGTGACATGAGGAATTGAGGAAAGACGGTCGTGACTATATATGTTGATCTCTTTTTATTTTATAAAAAATCGTTTAAAATGCAGTCGCAGTCATTAGCAAACACATATGTTTTCCTAATTTCCATTTGCTCTTTTATTTTTTACAGAAAAGTATTTACATGCCAGTATTTTGATTATTATTTTTTTATAAACCTATTTTTATATTATTACTGAGAAGATGGGCATCGTAGTCATGATCCATCGCAGTCACTCACTCAACTCAGGCAATTTCAAGGGTTAATGCGCTGCGGCGGGTACCTCGGGGGTTGGGTAGAAAAGCTGTCATCTATTTAAACTATATTGATTTTGAAACAACTAAATGTATTGCAAAAAGAATTAAATCGAATAACTAAACACTAATATAATACAATTTTTGCCATCACACACACATTTTGCCTGTGGTTTATGTGTTACTTCTGTATTGATTTATATGGCACTTCTACTATTTATTATTGATGTACTTTCAGTATGAAGGAATTTCCACTCAAGGGAATTCTCGAGGTCATTCGTCTAGTATACTTATAAAAATGTATATTTTCTTAATCATGCATCTGGAATCAATCTTGGGCCATCTATCGGAATAAATATCAACATTCATATTATTAATAACCCAAATATTTGTCCGAATATTCTTTCTTTGTCGGTCAAGAAATTCCAGCCATAGAGCAAGGGCATTTAGATAATATTCTCTAATAAATGAAATCAATAATTAGTTGATATTCTATTCGATAGATGGTGAAAGCCGTCAGTAAATTTCAGTTGTAAGACTAGTAGATACTTATTTCTTAACCCTATCCCCTGATCTCGTAAGTTTTTTCTCTTTTTTTTATAATAACGCGCTGTTTTATATTAAATACTCAATTCTTCGAGAATGAAGTTATGGGAACCAATTGTAGAGGTCGGTGGTCCCATTTGAATATGCGATTTAGCTTTCTGGTTTCTGTCGCAGCCTTCATTGATTTTTATTTAATTATACAACAAAATAGTCGCTATTGTACAATTTTCTCCATAGTTCATTTCCTACTAAATACAATTTTATACATATATTCTCTTATAATTATATATTTCTGTCTTTCCTTTGTTCACTCCGGACGAGGACAAAATATTTTTGTCGAAACGTCGAGATAATAGAAAGATTTCCTGGCCGAAGTATCTTTAATTTTAAGAACTATGAATAAATTATGTTTCATTTTACTTTTACCATCTATTCGTGGTGTGTTAAATAGCGAATACCGTGTACTGTGCGAATTTTCTAATATCTGAGACAAATGTTCCATAGATTTCTGCGAGGGCAATGAAAGGAGAGTGCTTTGGCAACTCTTAAATCAAGTCTATGGATTAGAACTTATGGGCTGAGGCCACTACTGGACATGGTGGATGAAATGGACTCCTTACTCTTTAACACAAAGGGACTCTAGAAATGCAAAGTTGTCTCTAAAGTTCGTAAACACATGCAAATAATTAAAATACAAATATTATTTGCCGTTAAGTATAATATCTTTGTATTATGTATAAAATAATTGTATTATGTATGATGTTCCTCAGAAAAATCTCACAGGAAAACCAGATCACGTTCCAATGGATCCCCTCTCACGTTAACATAGACAGCAACGAGAAGGCTGACCAGTTGACTAAAGAAGGCTGTTAAGAGCACGCCTGAAATCTCCCAACTCACCTATTCTGAAATATCTTCCATCCACAAACAAAAAATAATCTTTCTCTGGAAATCCACCCTAAACCACCCTTGGTACACCCCCATTCCTAACGAATCTTCTTTCCACACCCTTACTAGGGAAGAACAAACGGCGATTTCAAGATTACGAACAAGACATCTTAGGATGCTCATATTTAATGGAAAAATCAAAACATTCCCGAAATTTCCCAAATGCGATTCTCAACCAGCCAGTCCTGAACATCTACTGAATTGTATCAAATCCTCCAAAAAAGACCTCTGGGAAAACCCCAGGACTATAATAAGCCGAAACAATGGAACCCAAAAGAGATCGTTTAAACGACTTGAGGAATAAGCAACAACAACAACAATTATATTATATATTCGCCGTAATAATATTATTCGCCAAGTAATAAGAAAAACACGAACTTTTGGAACAACCTTATATTGACTTATTTTTTTCCTGATAAGTCAACTCTCATGCAATCACTTTTTCGTCTCTACTTGATTGAATTCACAATCTTCTCTATATTTAATTTTCTATTAAAAACAGTTTTGCATATTGTCTCACCAGGTTGCCGTTTGGTAGAATCTTCAAGCCTTGATTCTTTCCTCAGACATGTATTTTTCCAGAACGTGTTTCACTCATCCTACAAGGTTAGATAAGTGAATAATGAGATAACTCTACTTTAAGTAGCTTCCAGAATTATTTATTTATTTCTCACATCAAAGTTTAGAGAGTTGTGAAGTCACAGAGTGTACCAAAATACAAATGGTGATTTTATGATATATTTTCTATTTATAATACATATATATTTTTTAATAAATATATAAATAGAATACCAAATTGAATTCAAAATATATGAAAAATAATATTTAAAATTAAAATAAAATTATTTTATCTCAATATCATATTCTAAAGTAATATAATTTGAAATTAAAATTTTTAAATGGAATATAAAAATTATTATTATAGTAATTATCACATACTAATCGGAATCCTCATAACTACAATTTTGAAGTTAAAATGATATGTTGTTGTAAGTTTATCCTATCTACTGATTGTCGTGATAGACAGGTATTATGCAGTCATGGGGGCTATAAAGTGGTTTCAGGCGTCAAGGGGTAACACAAAAGGACGAAGCAGGTTGAATGCCACCTAGATGAGAGGCCAGTACCGAAGACGCGGACAAGATCCAGGAGGGTGTGATCTACATGAGAGGGAGAGATGATTTGATGCTGTCCGACCGTTTGTTGGTCGGGAGGTAAAACAAACGACTTCTGTAATCTGAGAACTTTGTCTTGTCTTGGGCGCGACGGATTTTCAATCAATCCGTATTATCCTGTTTTACATTACATGAGGGCCAAACTGGCGAGTATAATTGTATCTACATTTTGGGACTATTACACTATAATTACGTTTGTTACATATAAATATATAGTATATATCTTATATATTTTTAAAATAAATTGAAATATTGGTATTCTAAAATAGAATTGTAAGGAGTGGAGTTGTGCAGTCGCGGCCTTCTGTGGAAAAAAGATCAAACACTTTTACTAAGTGACGGGTTTATTTTTGAACCAAAAGTCGTCACAGTTTTTGAGCAAATCAATGTTAATAGTAATCTTGAGGCCTCTTGAATAGGTAGAGTACCTCAAAAGAAAGTAAAAAAAGAAAAGAACAAAACTTAAAAAATTGATAGTAATATTTACATACTGGCCAACTCACAAAAAAATCTAGCTAACTATGCAAAAAAAAACTATTTATATTTACTTCCGCGCCGTCTGGTGTTCTCGGCGTCACAGAGTTCATCTATGAAAATAAATAATTAAAATATTAATAAAAATATACAAATTGTGTAGAATATAATATTACCAAAAAATTATTTACAACATATATTTATTAAAATATATTACTACATATATAATCATAATAAATAGAATTCGTTTAAATAATATTCTTGCAAACTTTCACTCGGAGAGAGAAGCTGAGAGAAGCTGAGCGAAGCTAGATCATTCAATTAGTGAATAATGATTGTAATCATTTTATATCTTCAAAATATGCAAAAATTGTCTGTTATTTGTTTATTTTAGATTTTGAATGGCTTTTTATTTTAATCTATATTAAAATAAAAAGACATATCCTGACCACGAGCACAATACATTTTTAGATGGCAGAGCGCCATCTGGTGGAACAGAAATCAACTAAACATTGATTTAGCCTGTTCCCTGATATTTGGCCAACCCATTTTCTTGATAAATCAAGAAAAGCCATCTACGAACACGTTTCCGGCTATTGGCCATCGTTAGCGTGGAGCAGACTGTACCACTGTGACCAAAATATTTTGGTCCCAGAGGCTTCCTGATTAACCAGGAAATGGGTATTTAAAGCCAAACTTGCGAAAATACACTAAACATGTGAAAAAAAATATATATATACACTGCGTGACATTGAAAATGGAACACCAAGAAATAGTGGCCAGAAAATTATGCAAATTTCAGGGTAGACGCGCCTAACCGAGTTATGCAAATGATGTAAAATGCGCAGCTCTCGTGCGCACATGGAGTAAGATATAAGGGAAGGAACTTGCAGAAAGGACAGTATTCGTGTCGTTATTTCTTCAAGGAAAATCATTGTAGAAATTTTGTTCTTGTGTCAAAAGACACGTGTAATAACAGAGAATGCCAGGTCATCGTAAACGGAGGCAGTTCAAGCAGACAGACGCTTTTACGAGGGGCATGGTGATCGGACTGAAAAGGGCAGGTTGGTCCATACGTCAAATCGCAGCTGATACACACCTTGGTGCGTCCACGGTGCACCGACTGTGGAGAAGATGGTTGGAACAAGGAAATGTGGCAATTTATAGGAATGCCGGTGCAACCAGAGTGACGTCAGCACGTGTGGATCGGCGTATCCTTCGACAAGCAGTGGCGGCCCCACAAGCCAATTGTATCGCCATCCTGCAACATGTGCAAGACACCCTAGATCATTCCATCTCGACCAGAACCATTTCCCGTCGATTGGTTGTTAATGGCTTGCACTCATGCCGTCCGCTAAGAAGACTGCCATTGACCCCATCGAATAGGCGCCAACGTTTGGAATGGTGCCGGGCTAGATCGACGTGGATGACGGAATGGCACAGGGTCGTGTTCTCAGATGAGTCGCGTTTCTGCTTGTCCAGTGATAGTCGCCGTGTACGCGTGTGGCGTCGACGTAGAGAAAGGTCAAATCCGGCAGCAATTGTGGAACGCCCCACCGTGCGACAACGTGGAATCATGGTTTGGGGCGCAATCGGGTATGATTCCAGGTCACCTTTACTCCGTATTCAGGGCACTATGACGGCCCAACGATACGTTGATGATGTGCTGCGACCGGTGACACTCCCCTACCTTCAGGGGGTACCCAATGCCCTTTATCAGCAGGATAACGCCCGACCGCACACTGCTCGCATTAGCCAACAATCTCTGCAAGATGTACAGATGCTTCCCTGGCCACCGTACTCTCCTGATCTCTCACCAATCGAGCACGTCTGGGACATCATTGGACGCCGTTTGCATGCCTTGCCACAGCCGCGTTCAGAAGACGAACTGTGGCAAATGGTTGAGAGGGAATGGAGAGCCATCCCTCAGGACGCCATCCGTACTCTGATTGACTCTCTACCTAGACGTGTTGCTGCGTGCATCGCCGTCCGCGGTGGTCCTACTTGCTACTAAGCCGACGCCGCTCTCGCTCTGTATTATGACTATCATTTTGAAATAAAGATCACTTATTGTTCGTCCCTGTCTCTCTCTGTCTGTCGAGTTTCATCACTTTCTGGCCACTATTTCTTGGTGTTCCATTTTCAATGTCACGCAGTGTATATACTAGCCGACTGGACCCGGCTTCGCCCGGGTATTGTTCGAGTGGGGTTTACTCATGAATGAATAGAGCCCCCAACTGTTTTAAAACTTATAGTAATGAATTTTTTTTTCTTTCATCACAATGGAGATAAACTGCAAATAGCAAAATTGAAAATGCTGGTAATAAGAATCTAAAATATAAGATCAATTTCACAAACACATCTAATGAATAGAGTGCTGTTTTGGAGGAGTGGTCTAAACTGTTGATTTTTAAAAACCACGACCCGGGATCATCGAAGCCAGCTTTGGGCACTTTGTTCTGAAAAAAAAAATTCCCCAATAGCCCCTGATTCTTGAAAATGTCCAACCCCTCCAGTAAGTGCAAGTAACCAAACTGGGCTTTGGTATCTAAAAAATGAAAAAAAAAATCTAATGATTAGTGTGAATTAAGGAAAATGGTCCTCTCAACCTGAAAATTTCACTTTCTCTACTTCACTCTCGGCTGTTCAAGAAGAAACAGCTAGATTAAACATTTTAAGGGCACCTAATCCGGTACTTACATCTCTAAATAGTTAAGGAACTTTTATAAATGTAATATATCTGCAATACTGAAATACCCGGACTTGGATGGATTTTTTATTAGGTTATTGTTGATAGTTTTAGAAAAGTGTGGGAAATTGGATATTTTAACAAAAGAATGTACTTTTTAAAATGGTAAATAAAAAAATAAGAAATTTGCATCATTTTCTAATAGGCAAGGACAATTTTTAAAATACCAAAAATGCAAGACCAAATAAAATTAAACGAATTATGTGTGATGTTTCAGTAACAGCATTGTTACCTTATTAAGACAAAATTACTGAATGTATTCAGTACTTTTGTCTGAAGATGGTAACAATGCTGTTACTGAAACCACACATAATTTATTTATTTGTAATTGGTCTTGCTTCCTTGTGATTCTTATCTATATTTCAAAATATACCTCAATTTGTTTTTACCTAAAAATATATATTTCCAAGACCTTAAATAAAAGTAAAATGTCAAATGAGTTATTAATTAACCCTATATGTAGCAGCGTTATGGGTCAGTAACATGTGAAAATAAGGCCAACAATTGAAATATATTTTTAAAAAATTAAATTTTGAACGCTTGTTTCACACAGGGCACAAATTTTGCTACCAGCTACATGCGTTCTTTTATACTATGGTGTGATTTCCACATGATGGACCTGTAGATACATTATAATCTCTCTGGAGATTAAGGTAGCAAACAGTACTTTCATAATACATAAATATCAATGCCAAAAGCCATAGTTATGATAGCACGTTGCAGTGTAATGTTGACGTGCAGGATGGGAAAAAAGCAATATTATTTCCAAAGACTTTAATTTGAAAAGTATTATGAAACGTTAAAAATATAATCTTAACTTTCAAAAGCATGAAAAAAAATCTATCTTGATTTGAATAAATTTAGTCTAAAAACAAACATCATGTAAAAGTATGCACCAATCGAAATCATTTATTAGCTCTATCAGTGCTGCCCCCAGCGGTAAAAGACTGGAGCTAACGCTTCACGGGTTGGTAATTATTTTTAATAGTACATTAACTTAACAACATTCCATGTCTTGCTAACATAATTTTTTTAAATAATATGCCTAAAAATAAGGCAATTCTAAAAATCATACATGAAGCGTTTATTAAATTAAATGGGAGCGAAATGGTGTTCCATTTTTTTTTCCGACTGACCAAAAAAATAAAATGGAAGAAGATTTTTTTTTAGAGTATAATTTGCTGAAAAATCTGCACAATAAATATGAGTAGAACATATTCTCTGGCTCCCTCATTGGTCAGATTGCTGATTGTATATTTCTTTATTTAAATTAGAGTATATTTTCATCTATATATCTAAATACATATATTCAAAAATATGGTTGTACCATATAGATATATATGAGCAGTTATATATTGTGAAGCATATAAATATAAACCCTACCTAAACAAATGACAGCAAAAAAAAAAAAATTGAGCCCACCCTTAAAAAAAAGCAGTTACTGAAAATGCATAGCTGCTGCTTACAATATAAACGCTATTAGAGCATACAATATTACATTGAACAAACATATGGTAAAATATATGTAGCGAATTATATAAAAAAACATACCTTTTTTTCAATAAATATACTTTTTACAACTTCAATAAAATTTATACTTACTCTAAATATAAGAAGGAAAAAAAAATAGAATACTGTTCTAAATCTCAATTTGTCTTAAAATAGGAATATTTCTTATGAGAATCAAATAGTAAACCTTATCTTAAAAAATGTAGATCGTTATATTTACACTTATTAAAATTAAACAAAGCAAAAATTGCATCGTCACAAAATAATATGAATAAGCTGCGATATAAATAATATTTCCAATTAATTTAATTTGAAAAATATTACTAAATAACTAAATAAAATATTACATTTTAAAAAGGAAAAAAAAAGGTTATTCAAAATGCAATCTTTGTACTTTTAGCCTAAATGCTAAACCAAAACCTCCGCCCCCTACGCGCGAAATTTCACAATACCGTTTTTATTAACCCAGGTTCCGGGGGCGTATAAATTTGATAACGATCGATTAATATTATTCACAAATAGTTTAATTTTATATATAATCTCACCTTTCAAAAATATTAATCGTGTAAACAAACTAAAATTCATCGTTTAAACAAACAACGTGTAAAATTATTAACCAATCAAATTCATTTATCGTCACGACCAGTGCGGCGCCAAGCGGTAAAAAGCTGGAACTAAGGCTTTTTGGTTTTACAATTTAAAAAAAAGCACATTAACCTTTTTAGTTTTTTTGAATAGCCTGTATGTTAAACGAAATCTTCAGCCACCTACAAGCGAAATTTCATGATGATTTATTCTGTAGATTTTGCGCAACGCGATAACAAACATCGATTTTGTATTTCATTTTTATAGATATATGGATATAAAATAATATAAATGTAAGGTGTTGGTATTATAATCAAAAAAGGCATATTTTGACCACGAATTTTGATTTTAATATCAACACCTGACCTTTTTTATTATTTTATTTTTCATTATTTTTTCACATTAATCTATATATTCAGCTATATACATACAAAAAATTTCAATGGTTTTTCAAGAAATTTTGGTGGAGAGAATAGTAACAAACAAAAATATCTATCTTAAAAAGATAAGATTCAGTTGTTTTATATTTTACGTGTATATCGTGAAAAAGTCAAATTCCTCATGAAAACAAAAGATGATAATGACATTAATTCATTATCAATAAAAATAATCATCTTGACAAAATTAATAAGGAATCTAGGACTAGGTTTCTTTCTACAATTATTTATTTCTCGAGCTTTCGGGCTGACATGGCCTTCAACACGGAAACCTAAAGGTAGTACTTCTGGGTCTCCATGTTGAAGGGCATGAAAACAAATTTTTATTAGCCCGAAGTTCGAGAAATAAAGAAATGTAAAAAGAAACCAAACCCCAGATTACTTATTTATTTTTTGGGCAAAGTGTAAAAGCAAGGAAGAATCTTTTATTATAAACATCAACATAAATTTAAAGAAATCGCAGACCCTTTGTTCTGTCTTTGACGCGGCGGACTCTCAATCAAACTTTATTATCCTTTTTTGTATTACATGATGGTCAAACTGGCGAATTGAATTGTATCTACATTTTGGGACTATTACATGCTGTAAAGGATGTTTGGTGAAAAAAACTGTTTTAACAAATTTTTATTATTTACTTTTTATAGAATTATTATTCTTAACTAGTCGAATAACCTGGGAAATGCTTGGGATTTTTTCGAATGAAATTTCCCCGAGTGTATACGTATAAAATGACGTTTCTCAAATAAAATTGTTACAATTTATACCCAGCTTCACCTCGGTTCTCTCTAAATAAATGTTTACCCAACGGAAAATGCGTCAACAAATTGTATCATATCACCCTGAAGTGAAATAATTCGGAAAATGAATATTTGAAAATTAAACACAAAATTATGATGATAGTTTTAATAGTACTGTATAAAAAAGTGAAAGTTGTATAAGTTTATGATTTTGCTTTGTTTAAAAAATGAATCGATGTTGGTTCCATATGCTTGAATTGGATATTACACCTTAGTTCTATATATTTTATTGCTTAAAAAGGAACACAACAAAACAAAAAAGAAACTACAACTGCAAATGATTTGATAAATAACAAGAAAAAAAAAGAAAAACAATAATAAAACAAAATGATGATAAAAAATTGAATAGGTCTGCCAGAAAAATGCTTCTATGAATTAAAAAATAAGAATAATTACAAACTTAACATATAAATTTCAAACAAGTACATTGGAATATCTTAATGATAAATATAATTAGAATGTGATATAATGATAGAATTTATAACATTTGTTCTGAAAATAGAGCAATCCATTTTTAAATCTTTAGATAACAAAAAGACATATATTGGATTGAATAAAAGATTTATTTGCCAATATAACGATTGGCTGCACGCCAACCTATGTCAAGGCATTACATTTTTGTATAAACAAACTAAGCGCCGCATAGTGTTATCTATATATATTAGATAGTAAAAAGGCATATATTGGAATGAATAAAAGATTCATTTTCCAATATTTCGGTTGGCTGAACGCCAACCTTTGTCAAGGCATTACATTTGCCTCGATAAAGGTTGGCGTTCAGCCAACCGAAATATTAGAAAAATATTTTATTCAATACAATTTATGCCTTTTTACTATCTAATTATTTGAGTATTAATTGCTCTATTTTCAGAAATATATATATCAATAACACTATGCAGCGCTAAATTTGTTTATATAAAAATGTAATGCCTTGATAAAGGTTGTCGTTCAGCCAACCGAAATATTTGAAAATAAATCTTTTATTCAACCCAATATATGCCTTTTTATTATCTAACTAGCCGAATGACCCGGGCAACGCCCGTGTTTTACCCGATTGAATGTTTTTATTCAAATACTATTTGTTACAATTATAAATTGGCGCCTTAAATAAATGCATATATTAGTTAATAACTATAGCCTATGTGCTTTATCTGTCTATGTACTGTTGGCTTCCGTAGGCGTCTCATACTGGGAAAAAGAAAGAGAGGAATCTCCATTTAGTTATTAACTAATATATGCATTTATTTAAGGAGCGACCCGCTCCAACACAATAGTTACAAAAACGAAAAAGCGAGTGGGGGAGGCATGATGGGGGGGTGCAAAGGTGGCGTGTTCGTAGCCAACCAATAGGAGGGCGCCATTCCAAAAAAAAGCAAACGGTGACAGAGTTGATTAGGAGATGAGGAATGACGCTCGTAACTGTATATAGAATATAACATTTGTGTTAAAGGGTTATTCGCCTGGAAAAATATTCTCTAGGGAGAAATCTAGATAAAGTTAGGTCGGTTAACTGTCAGTAAATAATAATTATCATAAATTTATAAATCTTTAATATATGTAAAATGGTTTGTTAATTGTCGAATTTTAGTCCTTTATTAGTTTTATAAAGCGACAAAGGTCGCCTCTCCCGTCAAAACTAGAAGCCATCTATTGACCGTCGCCGCAATTAGCGGCCTCGGGTCGGTGACAAAGCCACAACACCAGCTTTGCTACCGACCCGAGGCCGCTAGTTGCGGCGACGGTCAATAGATGGCTTCTAGTTTTGACGTCTATTTTGACGGGAAAGCCGACCTTTGTCTTATTAGAACAATATCCTCCCGGAAAATTTTCCTTCTATATTTATATGTTGATTCATATATTCAGCTATCAACATTCCACAAAATATCCCAACAGTTTATTTAGTTGTTTTGGTGGTGAAAATAACAATTATAGCTATCGTAAAGATAGAGGCTGCCTGGCCGGCATTCATATTTCTTGAAAATAAAGATACTTCGGCCAGTAAATCTTTTTATTACCTCGACGTTTCGACAAATTTATCTTGTCCTCGTCAGGAGCAAACGAAAATTAAAACATTTGTCAAGGCGTTAAATTTATTCTAAGGTTCCAAGGGCGTTCTCACGCGATAAAAGGATTTACTGAACGAAGTATCTTTATTTTCAAGAAATTATAGCTATATCAACCGATAGTTTTTTAAATCCCGACGTTTCAATGACTCGCTGTCACTTTTTTCAGAAGAATGATTATTTTGAAACCTATTTCTACTAATATACATACACGAATTTCTAAAATACATGTAAACCGTCACTTATCTGCATATTTCTATAAATAAACAAAGGCTTGTCGGTATATGCAGATACGTGACATTCTAGATGTATTTTAGAAAATCGTGTATGTATATAAGTAGAAATAGGATTCAAATTAATCATTCCCCTGAAATGAGTGACAGAAAGTCACTAAAACGTTGATATTTATATAAATTATTGATTGATGTTGCTATATCTATTCCAAATCAACTTCCACCCAACAAATGATCTTAACACTATATCTTTACAAGAAGAGATTCAGTATAAAATAGATGTTTGTTTGAAAATTATTTTTAATAAAAAAAATGTTCTTTGGGTAAACTTTCGGATAAAATCCGGGCGAAGCCGAGTACATAGCCTAGTATGATATAAACATTATCTTACCGTATCACTATTACAGCTATACAATAACAATATATAATTAAAGTATGACATTTGAAAATTATCCCGCATGTGTTTCTTTTAAACGAAAAATAGAAATTTATTTTAAAGAGAATTAAATATTATTTCTAATCCTAGGGAGGAAGTATGAAAGGATGAATTGTCAAGAGTAATGATAAACGGAAAAATAAAGTGTCCAGGGATGGAATCATTACTCTTCACAATTCATCTTTTCATACTTCATCCCTAAGGTTAGAAATAATCGTTATTTCTCCTTAAAATAAATTTCGATTTTTCGTTTAAAAGAAACACATGCAAGATAATTTTCAAATATCGTTCTACAATCATAAGCTGCATTTTATTGTATTATAATTAAAGTGTAATTAATCTATATAACAAACCTTTGTGTAAAATAAGTAATAATTGGCCAAACATTTACTTCGTCAAATCCTGAGTGAAACTGTGGGCCAATCTTCTACTTGTATTTGGAATTGAATAAAATTCTTGAAAATCGTTTGATATTGAAATATCTAAGACCAAAAAATGACACATCCTGACCGTTCACTGGAGCATTTTAAATTGTAGAGCGTCATCTAATGGAACAAAAATCATCTACACCTTGATTTAGGCTTGTTCCCTGATATTTGTCCAACCCATTTTCTCTTTAAATAAATAAATTCCAACAACGAACGCGTTTCGGGCTGTTAGCCCTCTTCGGCATGGTGAAAGTTGTACCTCAACGACCAAATGATTTTCAGTACTAGAGGCTTCCTGATAAATCGAGAAAAGGGTATTTTCGCGCCACATTTTCATAAATGCGCTGATCATCAAAAAAACATGAATAAATATGAAAATTAGGAAATGTTTTATATATGTTTGTTTGTTTTTAATATCGACATCTAATATTTTTCATTTTTCCTTTTTTTTCCACATATTGAAATATCAAGGTGCAATGTTTTTATTATGATTTATATTGAGAGTTACTAACAATTTGAATATTTATCCCATTCGGACTGAACTTGTCTTCGAAGCCCAAATTTCCAAACTACAAACAAGCTATATATTTACTTAAAATATGTATTTTCTCCTTATAAACCTTTGTGCGTAGCGAAAAGATTAACATATCTTTTTAAAAACAAACAAAAGTGATTTTTAAATGGTACCAGGCTAACTGTAGGAGAATTTGGTAATATTCTTACTAATAAATATCTGGAATTGAAGGCCAAGCCAGTTTCATGAACTTGAAGTGATGGCACTATCTTGATTTATTCATTGAGGACAGTTTACAGGGGAATTCAAGATAAAGAACAAAACGAGACGCCGATCAGTTCTTGAAGTCCCGGTGTTGATCTGATAAATTCTTGAGCCAACTTCGCAACGTACGTATTTTAGGCCACCGACTAATTCTTGAAGTATCAGTGCTGATCTGATAAAGTCTTGAGCCACATTTACAACGTTCGTCTTCTATGCCATCGATCAGATCTTGAAGTTCCAGTGTTGATCTGATAAATTCTTGATCCCTATTTGCAACGTTCGTCTTCTGAGCCACCGATCAGATCTTGAAGTTCCAGTGGTGATCTGATAAAGTCTTGAGCCATATTTGCAACGTTCGTCTTCTAAGCCACCGATCAGTTCTTTAGTTTCAAGTGATGATCTTATAAATTCTTGAGCCATATTTGCAACGTTCGTCTTCTAAGCCACCGATCAGATCTTGAAGTTCCAGTGCTGATCTGATAAATTCTTGAGCCATATTTGCAACGTTCGTCTTCTATGCCACCGATCAGTTCTTGAAGTTCCAGTGCTAATCTGATAAATTCTTGATCCATATTTGCAACGTTCGTCTTCTATGCCACCGACCAGTACTTGAAGTTCCAGTGCCGATCTGATAAATTCTTGATCCATATTTGCAACGTTCGTCTTCTATGCCACCGACCAGTTCTTGAAGTTCCAGTGCCGATCTGTAAAATTCTTGATCCATATTTGCCGGTTCGTCTTCTATGCCACCGACCAGTACTTGAAGTTCCAGTGCCGATCTGATAAATTCTTGATCCATATTTGCAACGTTCGTCTTCTATGCCACCGACCAGTTCTTGAAGTTCCAGTGCTGATCTGATAAATTCTTGATCCATATTTGCAACGTTCGTCTTCTATGCCACCGACCAGTTCTTGAAGTTCCAGTGCTGATCTGATAAATTCTTGAGCCATATTTGCAACGTTCGTCTTCTATGTCATCGATCAGATCTTGAAGTTCCAATGCTGATCTGATAAATTCTTGATCCATATTTGCAACGTTCGTCTTCTAAGCCATCGATCAGATCTTGAAGTTCAAGTGCTGATCTTATAAATTCTTGAGCCATATTTGCAACGTTCGTCTTCTAAGCCACGATCAGATCTTGAAGTTCCAGTGCTGATCTGATAATTTCTTGAGCCATATTTGCAACGTTCGTCTTTTATGCCACCGATCAGTTCTTGAAGTTCCAGTGCTGATCTGATATATTATTGATCCATGTTTGCAACGTTCGTCTTCTATGCCACCGACCAGTACTTGAAGTTCCAGTGCCGATCTGATAAATTCTTGATCCATATTTGCCTGTTCGTCTTCTATGCCACCGACCAGTTCTTGAAGTTCCAGTGCTGATCTGATAAATTCTTGAGCCATATTTGCAACGTTCGTCTTCTATACCATCGATCAGATCTTGAAGTTCAAGTGCTGATCTGATAAATTCTTGATCCATATTTGCAACGTTCGTCTTCTAAGCCACCGATCAGATCTTGAAGTTCCAGTGCTGATCTGATAAATTCTTGAGCCATATTTGCAAGGTTCGTCTTCTATGCCACCGACCAGTTCTTGAAGTTCCAGTGCTGATCTGATAAAGTCTTGATCCATATTTGCAACGTTCGTCTTCTATGCCACCGACCAGTACTTGAAGTTCCAGTGCCGATCTGATAAATTCTGATCCATATTTGCAACGTTCGTCTTCTATGCCACCGACCAGTTCTTGAAGTTCCAGTGCTGATCTGATAAATTCTTGATCCATATTTGCAACGTTCTTCTTCTATGCCACCGACCATTTCATGAAGTTCCAGTGCGATCTGATAAATTCTTGAGCCATATTTGCAACGTTCGTCTTCTATACCATTGATCAGATCTTGAAGTTCCAGTGCTGATCTGATAAATTCTTGATCCATATTTGCAACGATCGTCTTCTAAGCCACCGATCAGATCTTGAAGTTCCAGTGCTGATCTGATAAATTCTTGAGCCATATTTGCAACGTTCGTCTTCTAAGCCACCGATCAGATCTTGAAGTTCCAGTGTTGGTCTGATAATTTCTTGAGCCATATTTTCAACGTTCGTCTTCTATGCCACCGACCAGTTCTTGAAGTTCCAGTGCTGATCTGATAAATTATTGAGCCATATTTGCAACGTACGTCTTCTATGCAACCGACCAGTACTTGAAGTTACAGTGCCGATCTGATAAATTATTGATCCATATTTGCAACGTTCGTCTTCTATGCCACCGACCAGTACTTGAAGTTCCAGTGCCGATCTGATAAATTCTTGATCCATATTTGCAACGTTCGTCTTCTATGCAACCGATCAGTTCTTGAAGTTCCAGTGCTGATCTGATAAATTCTTGAGCCATATTTGCAACGTTCGTCTTCTAAGCCACCGACCAGTTCTTGAAGTTCCAGTACCGATCTGATAAATTCTTGAGCCATATTTGCAACGTTCTTCTTCTATGCCACCGACCAGTTCTTGAAGTTCCAGTGCTCTGATCTGATAAATTCTTGAGCATCTTCGAAACATACGTTTTTTAAGCCATTGACCAGTTCTTGAAGTTTCGGTGCTTATCTGATAAATTCTTGAGCCATATTTGCAACGTTCGTCTTCTAAGCCACCGACCAGTTCTTGAAGTTCCAGTGCCGATCTGATAAATTCTTGAGCCATATTTGCAACCTTCGTTTTCTATGCCACCGATCAGATCTTGAAGTTCCAGTTCCGATCTGATAAATTATTGAGCCATATTTGCAACGTTCGTGTTCTAAGCCACCGATCAGATCTTGAAGTTCCAGTGCTGATCTGATAAATTTTTGAGCCATATTTGCAACGTTCGTCTTCTAAGCCACCGATCAGATCTTGAAGTTCCAATGCTGATCTGATAAATCCTTGAGCCATATTTGCAAAGTTCGTCTTCTATGCCACCGATCAGTTCTTGAAGTTCCAGTGCTGATCTGATAAATTATTGATCCATATTTGCAACGTTCGTTTTCTATGCCACCGATCAAATCTTGAAGTTCCAGTTCCGATCTGATAAATTATTGAGCCATATTTGCAACGTTCGTCTTCTAAGCCACCGATCAGATCTTGAAGTTCCAGTGCTGATCTGATAATTTCTTGAGCCATATTTGCAACGTTCGTCTTCTATGCCACCGATCAGTTCTTGAAGTTTCAGTGCTGATCTGATAAATTATTGATCCATATTTGCAACGTTCGTTTTCTATGCCACCGATCAGATCTTGAAGTTCCAGTTCCGATCTGATAAATTATTGAGCCATATTTGCAACGTTCGTCTTCTATGCCACCGAGCAGATCTTGAAGTTCCAGTGCTGATCTGATAAATTCTTGAGCCATATTTGCAACGTTCGTCTTCTAAGTCACCGACCAGTTCTTGAAGTTCCAGTACCGATCTGATAAATTCTTGAGCCATATTTGCAACGTTCGTCTTCTAAGCCACCGACCAGTTCTTGAAGTTCCAGTACCGATCTGATAAATTCTTGAGCCATATTTGCAACGTTCTTCTTCTATGCCACCGACTAGTTCTTGAAGTTCCAGTGCTGATCTGATAAATTCTTTAGCATCTTCGAAACATACGTTTTTTAAGCCATTGACCAGTTCTTGAAGTTTCGGTGCTTATCTGATAAATTCTTGAGCCATATTTGCAACGTTCGTCTTCTAAGCCACCGACCAGTACTTGAAGTTCCAGTGCCGATCTGATAAATTCTTGAGCCATATTTGCAACGTTCGTTTTCTATGCCACCGATCAGATCTTGAAGTTCCAGTTCCGATCTGATAAATTATTGAGCCATATTTGCAACGTTCGTGTTCTAAGCCACCGATCAGATCTTGAAGTTCCAGTGCTGATCTGATAAATTCTTGAGCCATATTTGCAACGTTCGTCTTCTAAGCCACCGATCAGATCTTGAAGTTCCAGTGTTGGTCTGATAATTTCTTGAGCCATATTTTCAACGTTCGTCTTCTATGCCACCGACCAGTTCTTGAAGTTCCAGTGCTGATCTGATAAATTATTGAGCCATATTTGCAACGTACGTCTTCTATGCAACCGAACAGTACTTGAAGTTACAGTGCCGATCTGATAAATTCTTGATCCATATTTGCAACGTTCGTCTTCTATGCCACCGACCAGTTCTTGAAGTTCCAATGCTGATCTGATAAAGTCTTGATCCATATTTGCAACGTTCGTCTTCTATGCCACCGACCAGTACTTGAAGTTCCAGTGCCGATCTGATAAATTCTTGATCCATATTTGCAACGTTCGTCTTCTATGCCACCGATCAGTTCTTGAAGTTCCAGTGCTGATCTGATAAATTCTTGAGCATCTTCGAAACATACGTTTTTTAAGCCATTGACCAGTTCTTGAAGTTTCGGTGCTTATCTGATAAATTCTTGAGCCATATTTGCAACGTTCGTCTTCTAAGCCACCGACCAGTTCTTGAAGTTCCAGTGCCGATCTGATAAATTCTTGAGCTATATTTGCAACGTTCGTTTTCTATGCCACCGATCAGATCTTGGAGTTCCAGTTCCGATCTGATAAATTATTGAGCCATATTTGCAACGTTCGTGTTCTAAGCCACCGATAAGATCTTGAAGTTCCAGTGCTGATCTGATAAATTCTTGAGCCATATTTGCAACGTTCGTCTTCTAAGCCACCGATCAGATCTTGAAGTTCCAGTGCTGATCTGATAAATCCTTGAGCCATATTTGCAACGTTCGTCTTCTATGCCACCGATCAGTTCTTGAAGTTCCAGTGGTGATCTGATAAATTATTGATCCATATTTGCAACGTTCGTTTTCTATGCCACCGATCTGATCTTGAAGTTCCAGTTCCGATCTGATAGATTATTGAGCCATATTTGCAACGTTCGTCTTCTATGCCACCGAGCAGATCTTGAAGTTCCAGTGCTGATCTGATAAATTCTTGAGCCATATTTGCAACGTTCGTCTTCTAAGCCACCGACCAGTTCTTGAAGTTCCAGTACCGATCTGATAAATTCTTGAGCCATATTTGCAACGTTCTTCTTCTATGCCACCGACCAGTTCTTGAAGTTCCAGTGTTGATCTGATAAATTCTTGAGCATCTTCGAAACGTACGTTTTTTAAGCCATTGACCAGTTCTTGAAGTTTCGGTGCTGATCTGATAAATTCTTGAGCCATATTTGCAACGTTCGTCTTCTAAGCCACCGACCAGTTCTTGAAGTTCCAGTGCCGATCTGATAAATTCTTGAGCCATATTTGCAACGTTCGTTTTCTATGCCACTGATCAGATCTTGAAGTTCCAGTTCCGATCTGATAAATTATTGAGCCATATTTGCAAAGTTCGTCTTCTAAGCCACCGATCAGATCTTGAAGTTCCAGTGCTGATCTGATAAATTCTTGAGCCATATTTGCAACGTTCGTCTTCTATGCCACCGATTAGTTCTTGAAGTTCCAGTGCTGATCTGATAAATTATTGATCCATATTTGCAACGTTCGTTTTCTATGCCACCGATCAGATCTTGAAGTTCCAGTTCCGATCTGATAAATTATTGAGCCATATTTGCAACGTTCGTCTTCTATGCCACCGAGCAGATCTTGAAGTTCCAGTGCTGATCTGATAAATTCTTGAGCCATATTTGCAACGTTCGTCTTCTAAGTCACCGACCAGTTCTTGAAGTTCCAGTACCGATCTGATAAATTCTTGAGCCATATTTGCAACGTTCGTCTTCTAAGCCACCGACCAGTTCTTGAAGTTCCAGTGCTGATCTGATAAATTCTTGAGCATCTTCGAAACATACGTTTTTTAAGCCATTGACCAGTTCTTGAAGTTTCGGTGCTTATCTGATAAATTCTTGAGCCATATTTGCAACGTTCGTCTTCTAAGCCACCAACCAGTTCTTGAAGTTCCAGTGCCGATCTGATAAATTCTTGAGCCATATTTGCAACGTTCGTTTTCTATGCCACCGATCAGATCTTGAAGTTCCAGTTCCGATCTGATAAATTATTGAGCCATATTTGCAACGTTCGTGTTCTAAGCCACCGATCAGATCTTGAAGTTCCAGTGCTGATCTGATAAATTCTTGAGCCATATTTGCAACGTTCGTCTTCTAAGCCACCGATCAGATCTTGAAGTTCCAGTGTTGGTCTGATAATTTCTTGAGCCATATTTTCAACGTTCGTCTTCTATGCCACCGACCAGTTCTTGAAGTTCCAGTGCTGATCTGATAAATTATTGAGCCATATTTGCAACGTACGTCTTCTATGCAACCGACCAGTACTTGAAGTTACAGTGCCGATCTGATAAATTCTTGATCCATATTTGCAACGTTCGTCTTCTATGCCACCGACCAGTTCTTGAAGTTCCAGTGCTGATCTGATAAAGTCTTGATCCATATTTGCAACGTTCGTTTTCTATGCCACCGACCAGTACTTGAAGTTCCAGTGCCGATCTGATAAATTCTTGATCAATATTTGCAACGTTCGTCTTCTATGCCACCGATCAGTTCTTGAAGTTCCAGTGCTGATCTGATAAATTCTTGAGCCATTTTTGCAACGTTCGTCTTTTAAGCCACCGACCAGTTCTTGAAGTTCCAGTACCGATCTGATAAATTCTTGAGCCATATTTGCAACGTTCTTCTTCTATGCCACCGACCAGTTCTTGAAGTTCCAGTGCTGATCTTATAAATTCTTGAGCATCTTCGAAACATACGTTTTTTAAGCCATTGACCAGTTCTTGAAGTTTCGGTGCTTATCTGATAAATTATTGAGCCATATTTGCAACGTTCGTGTTCTAAGCCACCGATCAGATCTTGAAGTTCCAGTGCTGATCTGTTAAATTCTTGAGCCATATTTGCAACGTTCGTCTTCTAAGCCACCGATCAGATCTTGAAGTTCCAGTGCTGATCTGATAAATCCTTGAGCCATATTTGCAACGTTCGTCTTCTATGCCACCGATCAGTTCTTGAAGTTCCAGTGCTGATCTGATAAATTATTGATCCATATTTGCAACGTTCGTTTTCTATGCCACCGATCAGATCTTGAAGTTCCAGTGCTGATCTGTTAAATTCTTGAGCCATATTTGCAACGTTCGTCTTCTAAGCCACCGATCAGATCTTGAAGTTCCAGTGCTGATCTGATAAATCCTTGAGCCATATTTGCAACGTTCGTCTTCTATGCCACCGATCAGTTCTTGAAGTTCCAGTGCTGATCTGATAAATTATTGATCCATATTTGCAACGTTCGTTTTCTATGCCACCGATCAGATCTTGAAGTTCCAGTTCCGATCTGATAAATTATTGAGCCATATTTGCAACGTTCTTCTTCTATGCCACCGACCAGTTCTTGAAGTTCCAGTGCTGATCTGATAAATTCTTGAGCATCTTCGAAACGTACGTTTTTTAAGCCATTGACCAGTTCTTGAAGTTTCGGTGCTGATCTGATAAATTCTTGAGCCATATTTGCAACGTTCGTCTTCTAAGCCACCGACCAGTTCTTGAAGTTCCAGTGCCGATCTGATAAATTCTTGAGCCATATTTGCAACGTTCGTTTTCTATGCCACCGATCAGATCTTGAAGTTCCAGTTCCGATCTGATAAATTATTGAGCCATATTTGCCACGTTCGTCTTCTAAGCCACCGATCAGATCTTGAAGTTCCAGTGCTGATCTGATAAATTCTTGAGCCATATTTGCAACGTTCGTCTTCTATGCCACCGATCAGTTCTTGAAGTTCCAGTGCTGATCTGATAAATTATTGATCCATATTTGCAACGTTCGTTTTCTATGCCACCGATCAGATCTTGAAGTTCCAGTTCCGATCTGATAAATTATTGAGCCATATTTGCAACGTTCGTCTTCTATGCCACCGAGCAGATCTTGAAGTTCCAGTGCTGATCTGATAAATTCTTGAGCCATATTTGCAACGTTCGTCTTCTAAGTCACCGACCAGTTCTTGAAGTTCCAGTACCGATCTGATAAATTCTTGAGCCATATTTGCAACGTTCGTCTTCTAAGCCACCGACCAGTTCTTGAAGTTCCAGTACCGATCTGATAAATTCTTGAGCCATATTTGCAACGTTCTTCTTCTATGCCACCGACCAGTTCTTGAAGTTCCAGTGCTGATCTGATAAATTCTTGAGCATCTTCGAAACATACGTTTTTTAAGCCATTGACCAGTTCTTGAAGTTTCGGTGCTTATCTGATAAATTCTTGAGCCATATTTGCAACGTTCGTCTTCTAAGCCACCGACCAGTTCTTGAAGTTCCAGTGCCGATCTGATAAATTCTTGAGCCATATTTGCAACGTTCGTTTTCTATGCCACCGATCAGATCTTGAAGTTCCAGTTCCGATCTGATAAATTATTGAGCCATATTTGCAACGTTCGTGTTCTAAGCCACCGATCAGATCTTGAAGTTCCAGTGCTGATCTGATAAATTCTTGAGCCATATTTGCAACGTTCGTCTTCTAAGCCACCGATCAGATCTTGAAGTTCCAGTGCTGATCTGATAAATCCTTGAGCCATATTTGCAACGTTCGTCTTCTATGCCACCGATCAGTTCTTGAAGTTCCAGTGCTGATCTGATAAATTATTGATCCATATTTGCAACGTTCGTTTTCTATGCCACCGATCAGATCTTGAAGTTCCAGTTCCGATCTGATAAATTATTGAGCCATATTTGCAACGTTCGTCTTCTATGCCACCGAGCAGATCTTGAAGTTCCAGTGCTGATCTGATAAATTCTTGAGCCATATTTTCAACGTTCGTCTTCTAAGCCACCGACCAGTTCTTGAAGTTCCAGTACCGATCTGATAAATTCTTGAGCCATATTTGCAACGTTCTTCTATGCCACCGACCAGTTCTTGAAGTTCCAGTGCTGATCTGATATATTCTTGAGCATCTTCGAAACGTACGTTTTTTAAGCCATTGACCAGTTCTTGAAGTTTCGGTGCTGATCTGATAAATTCTTGAGCCATATTTGCAACGTTCGTCTTCTAAGCCACCGACCAGTTCTTGAAGTTCCAGTGCCGATCTGATAAATTCTTGAGCCATATTTGCAACGTTCGTTTTCTATGCCACCGATCAGATCTTGAAGTTCCAGTTCCGATCTGATAAATTATTGAGCCATATTTGCAACGTTCGTCTTCTAAGCCACCGATCAGATCTTGAAGTTCCAGTGCTGATCTGATAAATTCTTGAGCCATATTTGCAACGTTCGTCTTCTATGCCACCAATCAGTTCTTGAAGTTCCAGTTCTGATCTGATAAATTATTGATCCATGTTTGCAACGTTCGTTTTCTATGCCACCGATCAGATCTTGAAGTTCCAGTTCCGATCTGATAAATTATTGAGCCATATTTGCAACGTTCGTCTTCTATGCCCTCGAGCAGATCTTGAAGTTCCAGTGCTGATCTGATAAATTTTTGAGCCATATTTGCAACGTTCGTCTTCTAAGTCACCGACCAGTTCTTGAAGTTCCAGTACCGATCTGATAAATTCTTGAGCCATATTTGCAACGTTCTTCTTCTATGCCACCGACCAGTTCTTGAAGTTCCAGTGCTGATCTGATAAATTCTTGAGCATCTTCGAAACGTACGTTTTTTAAGCCATTGACCAGTTCTTGAAGTTTCGGTGCTGATCTGATAAATTCTTGAGCCATATTTGCAACGTTCGTCTTCTAAGCCACCGACCAGTTCTTGAAGTTCCAGTGCCGATCTGATAAATTCTTGAGCCATATTTGCAACGTTCGTTTTCTATGCCACCGATCAGATCTTGAAGTTCCAGTTCCGATCCGATAAATTATTGAGCCATATTTGCAACGTTCGTCTTCTATGCCACCGATCAGATCTTGAAGTTCCAGTGCTGATCTGATAAATTCTTGAGCCATATTTGCAACGTTCGTCTTCTAAGCCACCGACCAGTTCTTGAAGTTCCAGTACCGATCTGATAAATTCTTGAGCCTTATTTGCAACGTTCGTCTTCTAAGCCACCGACCAGTTCTTGAAGTTCCAGTACCGATCTGATAAATTTTTGAGCGATATTTGCAACGTTCGTCTTCTATGCCACCGACCAGTTCTTGAAGTTCCAGTGCTGATCTGATAAATTCTTGAGCCATCTTCGAAACGTACGTCTTTTAAGCCATTGACCAGTTCTTGAAGTTTCGGTGCTGATCTGATAAATTCTTGAGCCATCTTCACAACGGTCGTCTTCTAAGCCATTGACCAGTTTTTGAAATTCCGGTACTGATTTGATAAATTCTTGAGTCACTTTGATATATGCAACCTTCATTCCAGCAGCCAGATATGGAAGCCGCGGATTCTCTCTGAATAATCCATTTGTCATCCTTTCAACTAGAATTTCAACTAAAGTTTCTGAGACAATGGCCATATCTTGCAGTTGTACTGTGCCTACCTGATAATTTCTTGAGTCATTTCCGCGAGATATAGCCTTGTCTTCTGAGCCAAATCTTTCAACTTCTGGTCACTTCAAACGGACGGTTATGATTCCTTTATGATATCCCTAATTAGAAACTACCTCGTTTTATTCAATAGATGTTGTTTGGAGAGAACATCAATAAAAATCGTATCGTTCTAATACATAAATCGGTTGTTTAATGGGAGAACTCAACCAGTGAATGATAAGATAAATATCAGTGGGCTCAACATCAGGGATCGTTCCGAATTTGAAATTTATCATTTTTTCTAGTCTTCCACAAATATCAAACTTGTTCAAATTCTGTAGTTTTCTACCATTACTTAGAAACACACTTCTGGTTGTATCATTAGAATTTTGTTCATATTTCTATACTAGCTTTGACCATGATCTTATGCTAACCATTTTCGTTAATTCTTTCAGTATCGCAGGGTATTTACAACATGACTAATTAAATTTTAGCCAAAAATAATATAATTATCACTAAGACCTACATTAATAATGGGGAAAATAAATTGTCTTTGAAATAATATTTTTATTTTTAATATATTATCCTCTTCTTAATCATCTTTCATAATTTTTCATTTTTAAGATCTTCTTCTTGAGTCCTAAATGGGGCCATGCATCTTTGTAAACCAGAGAATCATAGCTGTTGATAATAACAAAAAAAAAGCTTAATAGTAACTCTCAGCAGCCTTCTTTTTATTTTCAAAAGAAGTTATCGATGCTTTCGGAAAAGCCTTTTATCAGTTTGTTGCCCATTGGAGTAATATTCATCTTCAATCTTTTATCTTGAATATCTTGTGCTTTCAAAGTTGTTCGCCTGTAAAATTAACATATGAAACAAGTAATAATTTTAATAAATGCCAAATAAATATTTTTTTTTGTAATATTGTATCTATTAATATCGAAACGATATAAACCAGGCTAATTTCCTTTTCTAATTGAAACCTCTTTCTATACTTTTACAAATTTCATGGTAATTGGGGAATGAATTTTAGCATAATTGATTATTAAAAAGAGAGATTAAGAGGAACGATTAAGACGGGTTGTGTGTAAAAAGTAGATCCGGATGGTAAGAGTTTAAAGCGGTGAGAATGGGTAAATGATCGGTATCTCGGTGTAGGCAGAAGATGTCGTCTACGTAACGTAACCAAGTAACGACCCCCAAATGATCTTTGGACACCAGCCATTGGTCCAGCCCTAGAATGACAATTTCCGCTGCGATTGTGGAGAGAGGACTGCCCATAGGGGAGCCTCGTATCTGTAGAAAGGAACGGCTGTTGAATTCGAGGGTATTCATGCCAAGACAGATAGTAAACAGATCTATTATCGATTTTTGGTCTTTGCTAGAGAATGTAGAGAAGGCAAGGAAGAACTAAGACCGTCTGTAATCAAAGAGTACGGAAGGCATAGGAAAAGGGATGTTACGTCGAAGGTGGACATGATAAGTTTATCAGGCTGGGGAACACTCTTTAATTTGGTTAGAAATTCGGTAGAATCTTGAACTGAAAAGAGGTTGTGTGCCTTAACGAGAGGTTTAAGGAGGTCAGTGAGATATTTAGCTAAGTGTAGTGCAGGGGAGAGGTGGTAGGCTACAATGGGCCTAAGGGGAATGTGGGGCTTATGGGTCTTAGGGAGGCCGTATATGTAGGGGACGCCGGTAAGGTTGGAGGTGAATCGCTGGAATTGCTCGGGGGTGATGCTTCCATTCCTCTTGAGCGTCCTGAGTGCAAACTTAAAGCCATCGGAAAGAGCAGTGATTCGTTCAGTTGGGATCTCATGGAACGTGTCTGGGTCAGATAGGAGGTCAAGCATTTTTCTCTCATATTCCTCCGCCTTCATCATAACAACCTGAGAGCCCTTATCGGATCTGGAGATTATAATATCGCAATGGTTCTTTAAGGTTTTAAGGGAAGCGAAATCTTTCTTGGTGGAACTGGGAGCGGTTGAGGATCTCTTAGAGGAGGCGAGGAGTTTGTTGGTGATGGTGGACCGGATATAATGTTTGTCGACGTGGGATTGGTGTTGAAGGGATGACTCAATTCCACTGATTGTGTACAAGAGATCAGGTTTTTGGGCAGACGGAAGTTGAGGCCTTTTTTTAATAGAGAGATCTGGGTGTCGGAACGCCCCCGCCCACGCCCCCGTCTCCCATAAGATCACCACCGTCCGAACTCTTTCCAAACGTATCTACACCCACTGTTCCCTCCCTTTCTTTAAAAATATCGAGAGGCGCACGGTCTACTCGCATCTCTTGTCCGCGGGCTATCCACGCAGTTTTATCGACCGACATTTTTTCACACCCAATCAAAAAAGAACCACACCTCCTTTATTTAAAAGCACCTGCGTCCTCCCATACTCCACCACGAATTCCGGTATTGGTTCCTTTTTACGTAAATTCGGCATTCGCACTCTTTACAAGTGCACACCTTCCCTTTACACCTTCCTACGACATCCAATCACAAAAAGCTCCGCCAAACGTAACCCCCAATCCTTTTCTAACGCCGTTTACAAAATTCCTTGTAACGATTGCGATTTATGCTATATTGGAGAAACAGGCCGAACAATCGCCATCAGAGCCAGTGAACACGCCCGCAACATCCGCTCGAAAGACAAAAAATCGCTCATATACCAACATATCGCCGAATCCGGACATTCCTTTAATCTCGACAATACAACCCCCGTTTATAGCGATATAGCAAATAAATACCAACGCTTAGTTCTCGAAGCCCTTGTCTCCAATACTACACCCAGCCTCAACAGAAAGATTGACCTCCCGCCCCAATATTCTGCTTTTTATTCTATACCAACAGATACACCTCCTTCGTAACTTTTAACTTTATCTTTATTCCGCTGTTTTTTATATTCTCGTTTATATTCTTATTTTTATTTTTATTCTTGCTTTTGTCTTCGCCTCTAGTTTTCCGCCTTTTTTCCCTTCATCCTAGGTATGCAGATTTTCTTAAATCTATATATTGTACACTTTTAAATATTTTTATTACTGGCATGTAAATCTCAAATCTTTTTAATCTTTTATTTCTTGTTTAATATTTTTTATGCTAAACTGTCGCTTATAAATATAGCATCTCCTTCTCATTCATGTCAATACCTGATGAAGGACGGCTGACGTCCGAAAGCTCGTATACTGCTTAATAAAGAAACTTACCACGTTCCTCTTAATCTCTCTTTTTATATTCCAAACGTGGCTTATCATGTCTGATAATTGATTATTCTTTAAATCTATAAATCATATTTAAATAAAGCATATATATATATATATCTAGATCTTTATTAAAAAGATAAAAATTAGCATAATATGAAGGATTGCTCTCTCTTTCCCTGTTCATTTATTTTATTCTCAGTTTAATAAACATTGAATTGAGAAAGAGAGAATAATCCTTCAAATATTTTGTCATTTTTCAAATAAATATCCATTGGGGATTGAAGGACACACCAAGAAGTTGGAGCTTCAAGGGGCGAACATCACAATCTTGGAGCGGGAGAGAGATAATGAGATTGAATCTACTTTCATTACATCGATCATTAAGGATTATAAATATGGATAAAATAAATATTATTAATTATATAAAGGTATATATTTGCATAAAATTATAAATAGGTAAATTTATTGACAAATTTACATATTCACAAAGTCTTCATTGATGTCTTCACCGCCAAAAGACTCCACCAACGAAGAACCACCGAGTTTTGTCCCACAAATTGAACAGTTAGATGTATTAGCTGGCATTTCCTACCTCAAGCTCAATATAGTAGTTGTAGATGGTAGTTTTCGCTATTTCTGCTGTCTTTATTGCCTCTGGATATAGGCCGACGGCGAAGAACCAGGCCTGCAGATCCAGGGACATGTTCCTGAAGGCGAACACCTACCGGAGCAGGAAAGGCAGGGCTCGGCAACTCCAATATCTGTGGGCCAGCGACCCGCCGCTGGACCCACAGGCGGCATAGTTAGCACGCCTTGAAGCAGGATGGTCAGGATGGGGTAGGGCGTGGAGGACCAGCCTTAACGTTATGTCTGTGTTGTGCCCAGAGAATTAGTATGACGCAGGTCGGTCCAAGGGATTAGATAGTGGGGCCAGTCTGTCATATGATCGCTGTAGACGTTAGCCACGGGGCACATGTTCAACCGCCCGGTCAAAATGTCCCATCTAACCTCCCCAGCACCCAATTCGGACGTGAATCCCGACAATGTGTCCGAAGGGTCCTGTCAGAATACGATAACATAAATGTCAATTTATAGATAGAATGTCTGGCATCTTTCTTTATACCACTAATATTCGAAATATTATCTTATAATCAACCAAATACACAATAACATAGACGTTGTAGACTTTAGTAAATAAAATGACATATATTGGATTGAATAAAAATATTTATTTGCTAATATTTCGGATAGCTGAACGCCATGTAGTATACTCTATGTAGAGAAGAAATCCCGATGAGGCATCACAATGTTTAATACTTTTAGCATTAGTATAGTAGTAGTATGATATATATGTTACCAGGGGTCTAATGCCCATCCCCCCTCTTGACAAAATACCATTTTTTATTTAAATAAACTCTAAGTTAATTTTATATTATTCTTCAATGTTCTTCTGTGAACTAAGTGATATGAAAAGGGATAGAATTATCTAGTTCTTTTTCATTTGCGATATGAAAATTGCATTGTATAAAACGAAGGAATATCACTATATACCTTTTTTTTTAATAGATAGATTGCGTTGCTAAGGAAGGTTTTTGTTACCGCAATGCACGAGCCTTTTTAAAAATGCACACATTTTTATGGAATGGTCTGAACTTAGTTAAATTGCTATATAGTTGTATTCTGGCCAGGTGTTTTTACCAACGCTATGACCATTTGTGATGATGTTATATTAATTCTTTATTTTTTATTATAATTTCTATAATTTAGCACATTTTCCTATTTGCTTCTCATTTTAGTTTTAATAAATGTTTATATATTAAAATAAAAAAAGACATATCCTGACAACGAGCACATGAGCTTTTTAAATGGAAGAGAGAGAGAGAGAGCGCCATCTAGTAGAACACAAATCAACTAAACGTTGATTTAACCTGTTCCCTGATATTTGGCCAACGTTTAGTTGATTTCTGTTCCACTAGATGGCGTTCTGCCATCTAAAAACTCATGTGCTCGTGGTCAGGATATGTCTATCGTATTTTAACAACAACACCTGACCTTTATTAGTATTTTATTTGAAATTATTATATTTTACATTTTTATATATTTATATTATGAATTATTTCGATCCATTATTCCCAGTATTTTATTCATTTTTCTCATTTTTTAACTTAATAAAGAATGATACGTTTTTCACTGAAATTTCCTAGAAAATCCAATTTAATTATCTTTTAATTAGTCAAATATTTTTGAGATAAATTAATATAATTATCTAGAGCGCTAAAAAGGAATATGAAATGCTGAGAAATATGTCATTTGAAAATAATTTTTATTCATGTCAATTTTTTTATATCTCGATTGAAATATTTAATAAATTGCATTAAAGCCTTTCAATAGAAAATGGAATTTTATTAATATTGTGTTCAATTCTTTTTTTTTTTCTAAAAATGTTTTGTAGAAATCTACATATTTTAATAATATTGTCTAATTGATTTTCGTGTATTTTAAGTTTTTATAGCCTTACACTAATGAGTTTTATATATTTTCCTATGAACTATTTAGCTATTTTGAAGCTAGTTGTCACTATGCCAATCAAAATTTGAATCTAATAAAAAATTCGGGATTTCTCTAAAAAATATTCTATACAGCGTGCTTCAATTAAATTTACTGGCTATTAATTGTTATATAGTAAAATTCGATATATAGTTTTATTATATATTGTTGCATTGTCCTGTGGCTTCATGTCAATGTTAGATTGGTCCATATCAATATTATTAGTGAGACCAGAACAAGTAAAACAAAGCTATATATTAACAAGGAAAGTACAGTTGAAGCTGTATATAGCGCCCTCTCTAAAAAGCGCCTTCCTCTCTATAGCGCCCGATTTTAAACATTAAAATTGAAACATTTTACATTAAAAGTGACCTGTCTATAGCACCCCCTCTCTATAGCACCCTATTTTTGTGAGTCCCAAGAGGAGGCGCTATAGACAGGTTTAAGTGTATATACAATTATCTTCAATCTTAAATAAAACTGAGAGATATCTAAACAAAATATTTACAAATAAAACACTGAAATCACATGACTAATGATGATAAACCGAGTAGGCTACCACAGAGTATTCTGTGACAATATAAATATTTTTTTAAAAGAAGACCCTTTTTCAAAATAAAATTTAAAATCAAACATTATACATTAGTATGAGTCATCTACAAAGACTTTATTTAAATTCCCGGAATTTTTGAGAATCCAAAATAATTCGAGAACAAAGAAATATTTTATTTAGTAATCATCGAAATAATTTTCTTCCACATCTAAACACATATGTGCAACATATATGCCAATATAGGAATTTGAAACTATTGTAGGCACTCATGATTTTATTGAAAAATAAAACAGTTTCTACCGTCCTTACTGCAATTATAGCACATGGCACGTTAACGCAACACATTGTAATTTATCTTTCTAATTTTCATATAATTTGTTCTAGTCTTCTTTTTTTAAACCTCTGAGGAACTTTAGCGATTTTTATTTTATGACTTCTTGTGACTTTAATCGCTTCCCTTTAATAGACATTTTCATTTTACTGTATAGGAAAATGTCATTTGGAGCTAGATTCGCGGTGAGTATTGTTGCATCAATTTTAATGCGCCCTACATTTATTCAAAATATTCTATGATATTTAATATTTATTTGACACTATTAGATTATCATCATTCCTTGTAATAGTTTCATTCCTTTTGTAATATTTTATTGTACATATATCTTGATTGGTTATTGGGGCGTGAGAGGACCTGGACCAAGACTATGATTCGCGACCTACGAGGAAGACAACGAATAAATGAACGCAATAACTTCAAAAAAGAATTTATTTTTATTTAATTTTATTTATTTACTTTTATTTATTTGCCCTGACTATGGAAACCCGCTCGGTATATAACACCAAGAAGGAAGAAACCAAGGTCGACGACCCTGCAAAGATGCAACTTGGTGCAACAGTATGGAGTTTGAGTAAGTATAGGAACTTTCCTCTTGCCCAATAAATTCAAAACTGCTATAACCGCATGTGATCTGACGTTGATTTGGAATCCAAAATTTGACAAAATTATTTTTCAATTGCAAATTTTGGTGAATAATGAAATGAACTAATCCTATCGAAAACCCCGTTATCACCGAAAGTTATTGAATGACAAATATCGATTTGGAATTTTTTTCTTCTCTATAGATATTCAGTGTCTTGGATCATCTCCGATTGAACTCTTCGTCCACTTTAAAACGGCTATACAATTGAAACACTAACCATAAACTCCACCTTTGCCGGTCCCAAGCCCAGAAGAAAAGGTAGGAGCGGGAGCAGTAACAAGCTCACTTAAAAACCTGGGCTCAGCTGGCCCGGCTGATAGTACCCTGTAAGGGCTCCTGATCCAGTGATACAGGATGAATCTGTACTCCATGTTAGGAGTGGCTGCACATGGCATCTGTTCCTCATATCAGAGGCGGCCATTTCATTTTGGAGCTAAGTCGGCCTGCTACTGAGTAGTGTTCCCAGTCTTAATGACAAAGGCAGACGCATTCTACTTTACCCAATCATTATCGATGTCAATTATTCTTAGATGAGATATACTCATCCCCAGCAGACACCATTTCAAGCTCTACAGGCTTGATACCCTGATATGATTGAGTGGATATAAGAAGGCATGGCTCGTCGAATGACTTTGGAAACATTAACAGCATTTCTGTAATTGAAGTTTCGTTGTTTACAAGGACATGAATGCATATTCCGTCGCTCAGAAATTTTAGCCATCAGAAAATCGCCGATAACACGCTGATGGAAACAAAAATTAATATATTTTGAGAACGTAAGGAAATTTCATGAAAAAAGAATGCTTGTGGTTTTTAAAGTTATTAATACTCACAAATATTAAACACGTGCTCCTTTTTTAATCAATGCTCAGATTTGTTTTTATTTAATAATTTCAGAGATTTAATGAAAGTACCTTATATATTGATTTCGATAAAATAATCCCTTGAATTAATATTAAAATAAAAACATAAAACTTCCAGGGAAAAGTTTCTTTTAAAATATTTTTTATTTAAAAAATATCTCGAGCTTTCGGGCAAGTACGCCCTTCTACGGGAGAAATTGCTTTATATGATTAATACGCCAATAAAATATGATTTAAAATTAAATAAAGTCCATTTTACTGTTTACATTTGTTTTGAAGCATGATCAACGCGGGCTTCTATAAAGCTTGTTTAAAGCTACCCTAACCCAAGAAGAATTAGCTTTCTTATCCAAAGGTATGAAATTCAGGAATAGGAAAAAACCAGATCCCATCAGAATAGTAAGTGGAGTCGAAGCAGCCATATCAAACCTTAACCACCAAGAAAAGAATATCATTAGACATCATGTAACTAATCTTCTAAGTGAACCAATAACCCTTCCCCCAAGCAACCCTCATGAGAACCGACTGATTAAAGACTTAAGAAACAAAAAAGAAATAATCATCACCCAATCAGATAAAGGCGGTCAAACAGTGATTCTGGACAAAACTGATTACCATAGTAAAATGCTGAGCATCCTTGAAGATCAAACTACCTTCAAATACATTTCTAAAGAAGAAAAAACCCGAACATACTCTTCTTTCAAAAAAGAACTCAGAAAAATGCATAAAGAACGTAATATTTCGAATGAAGAATTGAAAGACTTCTTGTCTAATATGCAAACAGATGCCTTCATATATGGCCTCCCTAAAATACATAAACCAAATGTCCCCTTAAGACCCATAGTGGCTTTCTACCATTCCCCAACAGCACCTCTCTCTAAGTTCATCTCAACCTTTCTCAAACACATAATCAAGCAGCAAAACTCCCCGTTCTCCATTCCTAACACTAACAAAGACCTGGTGGAGGACCCTAACACCAAACCTCCCGGCTACAACCTACCTAGGAGGACCTGGTCAACCCTCAATAGAATCAGGACCTCTACTGGTAGATGCAACTACCTACTAAATAAGTGGAACATGAGTCCAGACCAGAACTGCGACTGTGGACAAATACAAACAATGCACCATATCCTAAGGGACTTTCCTCGAAGATTCTTCCAGGGAACACTTGGGGATATCCACCGGTGCACAGAGGAGGCCCTGGAGTGGATTCGTCACCTCGACATTCCACTCTAGAGAAACTTGCCAACATTGTTGTATTGTGCTGTAAAAAACAATATCATACGCAATTATTATTATTCCTAACACTACCACCTTCATAGAAGAAATACTCAAGCACCAACCTCAACCAAACAAGATCATGATCTCATTCGACGTAGAATCCCTTTACCCAAGTCTCCCACACCAGCTGATACTAAGCAGCACCGAAGAATTCTTGAGAGAAAATCATGTTGATCATATCATTGTCAGGAAAATAACTAAACTTATAGCCCTATGCCTCGAAACAAATATCCTAACATACGATTCCAAAACTTACGAACAGATTAAAGGTTCTCCCATGGGAAGCTCTCTTTCAACCTCAGTAGCCGAAATAGTCATGCGTCGCATAGACAGTTGGATAACCTCCCTTTTTCCGTCAGATATAGTTTTATGGCGTCGTTATATTGACGACATATTCTGTATATGCCCCGAATATCAAACCAAGAACATTCTAGAAAGACTCAACAGTTACCATCCTAACCTAAACTTCACATTTGAAAAAGAAACAAACAATAGCCTGCCTTTTCTAGATATACAAATTATTCGCATACAGAATCAATTCCAAACAACTGTTTATTATAAGCCATCCTTCAACCCCGACTATATCCGTTTTTCCTCCTACTGCCCACTCAGCCATAAAATCAATACGGTAAAGACCTTAGCTAAACGTATCCATAGCCATTGCTCACTTCAAACCTTTAAAACAGAAGGAACTCAGAATATTATAAGAAATCTAAAGACTTGTCAATATCCTTTATCTTTTATTCTAAGACATTTCTATAGCCCCTCTGAAATTCAGAACTCCATAATCTATAAATCCATTAGCAGTATTCCCTATTCACCAGTATCTATTTCTATAGCCCGTCATCTGAAGAAATTTGGAATCAAAACCTTTTTCAGAAACTCACCTAATTTAAATTCGTTACTAAGAAACCCCATAACAAAGAACAATATCAGTGATTATTCTTCCAATATTAAGAATGCCATATACTCCATAGAATGCAACGAATGCAAAACCAAATATGTCGGCGAAACTGGCAGACATTTGAATATAAGAGTATCAGAACACACATAAACGAAATATCGATAATCAAGACAGTAGATCTTTAGTATACCAACATATAAGAGAAACAGGCCATTTCTTCTCCCTATCAGAACCAAAGACCCATTACTCCAACATCCCCAATAGACTACAGAGACTAATAATAGAATCCATCATATCCAGAAAGCACAATAGCATCAACAGAAGAATAGATATTCCGGAAATTTATAACATTATATTCCCTGAGCCCAGCCCATAACCCCCAGGTGAAGCACGCGCAATAGAAGCCCGCGTTGATCATGTTTTAAAACAAATGTAAACAGTAAAATGGACTTTATTTAATTTTAAATCATATTTTATTGGCGTATTAATCATAAAAATAAATTTCTCCCGTAGAAGGGCGTACTTGCCCGAAAGCTCGAGATATTTTTTAAATAAAAATATTTTAAAAGAAACTTTTCCCTGGAAGTTTTATGTTTTTATTTTAATTATATATTGATAAGAAACAATTGTAGCACGATTTTTATTTTACAAATACATTTTGTAATTGTCCTTACTGCCATATTTTCCATTGTATTAAGGACACTCGTCTTTTATTTGCTTATTTTTTACTAATAAGGTTTCAGGGCTGAACTGATGCACAGGGAGTTTTTTGAAGAGGTCCCTTTGGAACCAGTCTAGCGCTATTTTGGTCTGACATTTCCAGCATGTTTTATTTATATCTAGTGTCGTTAGATTTTTATTTAATCACGTATTGATTATCCAGTGATTGCTGATATTATCAAATTTTCGATTACCTAGAAAAAGACACTGGTCTAATGATTAATTTGAAAGAACAAAATTTCTAATTGAAATATCAAACACAACACACAAATGAAGTAATTTTCTACAATATCTACTTATATAATTGCCTTATTCTCTCTGTGTGAAGTTCACTGTGTGAAGTTCACGGATAGATTTTGGTCATCAACGCGCGCATCATCATTATGATCATTATCATTATCTAATGATAATTATTATTATTATTATCTATCTACTTATATAATTGCCTTATTCTGTCTGTGTGAAGTTCACTGTGTGAAGTTCACGGATAGAATTTGGTTATCAACGCGCGCATCATCATTATGATCATTATCATTATCTAATGATAATTATTATTATTATCTACTTATATAATTGTCTTATTCTGTCTGTGTGAAGTTCACGGATAGATTTTGGTCAGAATGGATAAAATAAAAAAAGTGTCAAGGGATGGGAATCGAACACACGACCTTCCGCTTACCGGGCAGATGCCATGACCACTAGGCTACCTAGGACAACGATAGGTTATTTTAAATTATATATAAATTAAATATTAAAACTAAATATTAAATCGAAATATTTATAGACGCTCGCTCGATTTGAAGATTTATATCGTAACTAATCTGACTGTAAAGTTTGGAGCGGGACGTTTCACAAGAGTGACATCCACGGCGCCAATTTATAATTGTAACGAATAGTGTTTGAATAAAACATTTAATCGGGTAAACCCGGGCGTTGCCCGGGTCATTCGTCTATCTACTATATTTTTAAAATTAAACTATATTTTGAAATAAATTTCAATAATATTTGGATAAGATTATCATATTTTTATCTTTGCATTATCTCTTCTTTAATTATTTTTATTACAGTTTTATGACGCTTAATAGTTTATGCTATTCTAGAGTGTTTTTTATAACGATGCATATTGCCACGTGGAAAATTAGGAAAGACAAACTTTAGGATGACACGGCAATTTATTTAAGGCAAGAACAAATTAAGAATGATAAACAAAAGAGAAGCAATGAGGGAAGTTTACAGAGTAGCCAAATATAAACATAAGAAATGATACTCTGTTAATAAAATAATAAATACTTTTCTACATAGATTCTTCCCAGCATTTTTGTGAAGTATTTTAGAATAATTGTTTCAAAAAACATATTGAGATGCAGCCTCTTGTAATCAAATCAACGATCGTCCCAGCTGGCGAAAAGGTCAGTACAATCGAAACCAACATACTTTTGAAAATTCTTGAAAAATATGGCATCGAGTACAAAGTAGAAGAAACTCCTTCAACAAAAACACGAACTCGCGAATCCCCATCAGATTCAACATCACGTAGCCAAAAGACACCGAGAATGGAAGTTGTCTCACACCATAATGAAAACGATGTCTCCATGAACGAGGTAACTAAAGTTCCTCAAAAAACGTCCGCAGTTATCCATCCTCAGGTTAACGAAGAAGACATTGATGAAGATGGTGCTTGGACAACAGTTGCACATGCAAAAAAGCCAAGAATACCACCTGTAATAGCAGAAAATGTAACAGACTGGAAGTTAATCTGCCAAGAGCTGAAAAGCCGGTGCACAGATAAATTCCAATGTACGATCTCAGGAAATAAGCACATTATCAAGGCCAAATATATTTCAGACTTCAAAAAAATCAGGGAATACGTTCAAAAAACAATGGCGGCTACTCTTATAGACTCCAAGAAGAAAGACCGCTCAAAGTGGTATCAAAGGGCGTGACAACAGCCTACAAGACTGAAGATATAGCAATAGAACTTGCATCATTGGGCTTTACTCAGACCTCTGTGAAGAGACATCATAGACAATCAACTAAAAGGCCAATGAATATAGTACTGGTAGAATTACCGAAAAATGAACATAACAAGAAAATCTACGGAATAACTGAACTTTTCTATCAGAAAATTGCAGTAGACTCTTTCAGAACAACAAACCGTGTGACTCAATGCTTCAACTGCCAGGGTTTCGGGCACGGTCGACTTAACTGCTTCCTGACACCAAAGTGCGTCAAGTGTGCTTAGGAGCACCATTCGAAGGACTGTCCAAGAAAGTCAGACAACTTCCCCCAAAGTGTGCAAACTGCGAAGAAGCGCACACAGCCAATTACCGCGGAAGCCCAAAGTTTCCAAGAGTACATCAGCAACAGCCAAGATACCCTGGTCAGTGCAAATCTAACAACCCAATTCCGATTTCAAAAAGATCTGAAACACTGCCGAAAATTGTAGAACAACAAAACCAAAGCAATGCTGAGGTTGCGACAAGAAAAACTTCTCGTTCTGAAACTAAGGACCTGTGTGAAAAATTGATGCAAGTAATCAAAACATACCTACAATGAATTGCAAATTACCTTTTAAAATTATTGCTTGGAATTGTAACGGAATCAGATCAAAGAAAGAAGAATTATTGCACTATTTAGAAGATAACTCAATTGACATTGCTCTGCTCAGTGGAACTCACCTTAAACCCTCAATTGATCTAAAGTTCAGGAACTATCAAACCATTAGAACTGACAGAATTACAGGAAAAGGTGGGGGAACAGCCATTATTATAAAATCCTTTTTAAATAAAAAAATATGCCGATTCATACTTCAAACATGGAAAATACTTCAATTTTGATTAAACCAGATGGAAAAACCCTCTTGTAAATCTCAGCAATTTATAAGAAGCCTTATGCACCATTATTGGAAGAAGAATTGAACCAACTGATAAAACACAACCACGCAATAATCGTTGCAGGAGACTGGAACTCCAAACACCCTCTTTGGGGATCAAGGACTTCTAATAACAGCGGAATCGTGCTGCACAATTTCTCTGAAAGAGAAAGCCTCGACATTGTCGCACCTTCTTCACCCACGCATTAAAGTCCACTCGTCAATCCCGATTTCCTAGACTTCGCTGTTTTTAAAAACATTCCCTGGACCCCAAAGGCCAGAACCACCGATGATTAATCATCTAACCATCTCCCTGCAATCTTGGAATTGAATTGCCCAAAGGATGAATTCACAGCCCATCTCAGCCTAGTAACTAAATGGGTTCATTTTCAACAAGATCTAATCTCCACCACTTCCCCCAGACTCCCCTTGAAAACTGAAGTAGACATTGATTCAGCAATTGGAATTTTAAACGAGAAAATTAATAATAGCTACTCGAAAAACACCATAGTCTCATCTTCCTAATTAATAAAGAACCCAAATACCAAAGCCTTAATAAGGGAGAAAAATAAAGCTCGGAAAAGATGGCAATCAACCTGGGATCCAGCTCATAGAGCTACTTACCTCAATCTCCAAGGAAAAGTAAACCAAGCCTTTGAAGTAGAGAAATAGGAAAAAATGGAGTAGTTTTTTAAGCAAACTTGAATCGAGCCCAACAGACTTCTGGAAAAAAACAAAACCCATTAGGAAAAAAACTGACAAAATCACTAGCTTAAATGCAAATGGAAAACCTTGCTGACCGACAAAGAATTTGGAAATGATCTATCAGAGCATTTTTCCGAATACTTTTCCAAAGTGGAGGATGAGGTTCCGTCTTACCTAACAGATAACACTTGCCAACATTCTCAAGAGAATATATTATCAATGACAACGCCAAATGAAGTCAAGGAAGTGATTAAAAACCTAGGTGATCACAAAGCTCCAGGCCACGCCAATATTACGCCGCAAATGACTAAAAACCTCCTCATCAAATGGATAGTTTTCCTCGCTGGAATCTTCAATGCTGCATTACACCTTTGCTACTTCCCGAAGACATGGAAACATGCCATTATCATAACCATTCCGAAAAAGTCACCTGAAGATCTCAGACCAATCAGCCTTCTCTCTACCATCGGTAATGTATACGAGAGGATTGTTCTTCGCAGATTGCAGACATACATGGATTCTATTAACTTTCATTCCTCAACAATTTTGATTCATAAAAGGATACTCCACAACCCACCAGCTAATTACAGTAATAGACTACATCCAAATAAGAAAGTCCCAAAAGGAGGCAGTAGGTGCTGTTTTTCTAGACTTTACCAAAGCCTTTGATAGAGTATGGCATGATGGCTTGATAAAAAAAATAACAAGAAAACAATTTCCAAGGGATTTTATCAAATTCTTGAAAAACTATCTCCAGGACAGGACATTTTCAATTAAGCAAGGGAATTATATTTCCACGGCAAAACCAACCCAGATTGGAGTCCCTCAAGGCTCTATCCTTGGACCCTACCTATTCAACATCTACATCAACGATTTCTCTCCACCTCCAAAATGTCAAACAAAACTTTTCTCAGATGACGCAGCAATTTTAACAAACTCCAAATCAATAGAGATAATAACTACACAACTCCAAAATTACATAAACAGTATAACCAAATGGTGCAATAATTGTAAATTAGACATCCACCCAAAAAAGTCACAGGCAATAATTTTTCCTCCACTAGACAATAAAAAATGCAAGCCACAATCCATCCTAAAGGTAAACCAGAGCCCTATTAACTGGATTGACAGCGTTAAATATCTTGGAGATACCTTAGAGTCCAAGTTGAAATTCAACATGCATGTCAAAAATATAAAGAAAGCAAAAATCGCAAAAATAACATTATCAAGCCCGCTCAACTATAGGAGCAAATTGTCTACAAAACAAAAGTTTACTCTATACAGAAGTTGTATCCTCCCGATAGTAACATACGCACTCCCAGTTTGGTGCAAATATATTACAATCACAGACAAAAATAGGATAAACAAATTCATGAGAATCTGCCTTCGGACAAGTATAGAAGCTCCATTCAACCTATCAAACAAGATAGTGAAGGAGGACTTGAACCAACCCGATCTAGAAGATATGTACCAAACTTCCGTTAACAAATTATACCTTCAAATGCAAAATTCAAACAATCCAACCATGCAAGATATTCTACAAAATAAAGGAGATATTAATCCCCGATTCCGACGACCCGGCCCTGACGCTTAGTTAAGAGCTCATCGCCCAACAGCTGCCCTCCTGCAAGGTCCGGGGGGACCACCTCTACTCCACCAACTCGCCATGTGTAAATAGCCAGGACAAGGTGACTCGCTAGCTGTGCTCGAATGTAACACCTGTAAATTGAGACGAAATAAAATAAAATTGACTCTTCCCTATGGGAGCTGTGACCCACAGCTAAAAATTATTGTAGTTGCTGACATGGATCTGACGTGCTTATGCCAAGGATTCCATCAAAGTCTTTTCCTAGGGAACATTTTCCCTAGTACCTTTGCGCCTTTTTTCTTGCGGCGTGAAGAGCGGCTTTGCCGTCGTATCGTCGTCTATAGTAAAATCGTCATCTTGGAAGGAAGTCTTGGCTTTGACACGGCGGTGGAATCCTGGAGCCAGTTTCCGAAAATGTAGATCACAGCACCCATGGCCTCTAGGTCTTCTCGGCGATCTTCAGTTTGTCTTCCCTAATTTACCCAGCATCTCAACAAAATGCCACGTGGAAAATTAGGAAAGACAAACTTCAGGATGACACGGCAATTTATTTAAGGCAAGAGCAAACTATAAATAATAAACAAAAATAAGCAACGAGGGAAGTTTACAGAGTAGCCAAATATAAACATAAAAAAAAATACTCTGTTAATAAAATAATAAATACTTTGCTACAATATATATATATATATTTGGCAGTAACGCAGTTGTACCAATTCAACCAAGTAGTATTTTTTATCGCAGTAAGGATATTATGAAGATATTTTTTATTGAAAAAAATAATAATTCGTGAAAAAATAGCTTTTTTTTTCTCGTACTAATGTTCAATCTATTTAGAGGATATGTCGTGTAGAGTAATAAATCCGCTGAAAATTCCAGGTTGTGTTAGACTGTATATGATGTACATTATTGTTGACATCCACAACTACTGTGTGCCATTACCAGGGGATGGAGGTTCAGCCTTTCCGGCGGTGGAGGTGATGGGTGCGGTGGCCGCCACGGAGAGACGGACGCTGCGTCCCTAAGCGTGGTCCCGGCGAGGCGGCCCGAGGGCGTCTCGTGGCGAGGACTGGCGAAGGATACCTGGTTGATCATGCCAGTAGTCTTGTCTCAAAGATTAAGCCATGCATGTCTATGTACACGTCCTAGCAAGGCGAAACCGCGAATGACTCATTAAATCAGTTCCTTAGATCGTACACATTTACTTGGATAACTGTGGTAATTCTAGAGCTAATACACAATGCAATTGAACCTTCGTCCCTTTTAGGGTGAGGGTGCTTTTATTAGACCAAGACCAAACTCCGATAGTCGTGGTGACTTTGAATAACTATGGCGGGTCGCACAGTCCTAGTACTGGCGACGTCAAGTGTCTGCCTTACAGTGTGCATCTATTGAGCTAGACTACCGCCGATCTCTTTCACAAGGACTGGGTCACATCTTGCTGGACCACTGATGCCATGGACCTATCCAGGCTGGTCAATGGATGGAACTATTCCACCTGACACCTCCTGGTACCGACGACCTGTTTATACCAGTTCAACCACAGAGCCTGTTTACTACGGACCTATCTAGAATTAAGTCCAGTCATACGGACTACTTGGACTCCAGTCAGTGAGCTACAACATTCTCACACAGGTCACATCAGACACATGCTATCTTGGCCACCACAACTTTCACGTCTGAATGTTCAATATAACATGTCGCTATAGAAACATTGTTTCACACATATATATATATATATATATTCAAAACAAAAAAAGACATATCCTGACCGCTCACATGAGCATTTTAAACGTCAGAGCGCCATCTAATGGAAATAAATCAACTCAACATTGATTTAACTTGTTCCGAAATATTTGGCTAACCCAATTTCTTGAAAAAATTAAGAAAAGTCAACTACGTACACGTTTCGGGCTGATTTCCCTCGTCAGCGTGGTGTAGGCTGTACCTTTACGACCAATGTCGTAATAATGTCGTAATAACAGACATGTTATGTCTGGATATCAGTTAATCCTCTAGATGATTGAATCGTTCATACCAGGGGTCGGCAAACCTTTTAATCAGAAGAGTCAAAAATTGCTTTTTCAGAATTTCCAAGTTTTTAAAGAGCCACAACCTTTTTCTTACCAACAATAAATAGTACTCGCATAAATAATATTTACGTATGGAACTATATAAAGAGCCCCAGCTTCACATCCAAAGAGCCGCATGTGGCTCGCGAGGCGCAGTTTGCCGACCCCTGGTCTATACTACGAGGGCCATCATATAAATAAGTTTCCCTATTTTTTTTTCTGCGAACGAAACGTTGTAAAAATTAGTTATTAGTGTAAGAAATGGTAACTACGATGTGTTGGAAGCTAGTGACCTTCAAAATCACGCTACTCGTACGCGCAAGTCCGTACCGCTTCAGTTTCCATGGAGCTACCACTGGTGAACGTGTCCAATTGCGAACTCCGTTCTGTAATTCGTTTTTTACGGCGAAAAATGAAACTGCGGTCAATATTCATCGCAATTTAGTGTCAGTGTATGGTGAAGGATGTATGAGCATCCAAATGGTTCGCCGATGGCGTTCATGGTTCTTGGAAGGACGGCAAAACGTGCATGATGACGAGCGAAGCGGCAGGCCCGTTACTGCTACGGACAATGCAGCCGTTGCTGCTGTTCGGAATGCGGTGGAAGCAGATCGCCGCCTCACCATTGACGGAATAATGATTCGACTGCCTCCTGGAATCGAAATTGGACGTTCTTCGATTTGAACAATCATGTCGGATGTTTTGAATTTTCGCAAAGTCTGCGCAAGATAGATCCCGCGTTTGCTCTCGGAAAATCACAAGCAACAACGGATGGATGCAGCCCGAGCTTTCCTGGAAATGCATCGAAGAGATAGAGATCAACTGTTTTCCCGTATTGTCACTGGAGATGAAATCTGGGTGCATCATTCAACTCCAGAAACAAAACGACAAAGCATGGTGTGGAAGAAGCCTGAGGAAAGTGCACCAAAAAAGGCGAAGGTCACAATCTCTGCAGGAAAGTTATGGATATCGTCTTTTGGGACTGTAAGGGTGCTTTATTGGTTGACTACCTGCCCCCAAACACTACGGTTAACGCTGCGAGGTACTGCGAAGTCCTCACTAAACTTAGAGCTGCAAAAAAACGGAAACGTCCTGGACATTTGTCTCAGAAAGTGTTACTCGTCCATGACAATGCTCGCCCTCACGCAGCTCGAACGACCCAAACGTTGCTGGAAAACTTCAAATGGGAATTTTTCACACATCCACCTTATTCCCCGGAACTTGCCCCAAGCGACTTCCATCCTTTTCCAGCACTCAAGTTGCACCTTGGAGGCAAGCACTTTGCGAATGATGACGAAGTGCAGGCGGAGGCGAACCACTGGCTAAGAATACTGGACACGGCTTGGTATAACAGTGGTATCAAAAAATTGCTACAACGGTATCAAAAATGTTTGGACAGAAATGGTGATTATGTAGAGAAGTAGTCTATGAGTTGTATAATGAACATAAAATAACTGAATAATTGTAAATAATGTTGTTTATTTGTTTAAAAATAGGGAAACTTATTTATTGGGTGGCCCTCGTATTTCTGAAAGCGTTATTTCAATCCACACTGGTGTTTCATACATATAAAATATCAAATATTCATAAAAGATACACAGTGTTTATATATATGTTTATAAACAGTTTTTACTGATTTTTATAATTAATTTATATGAAAGGATATAGATAATTTATAGAAAATACAAGACTTGAAGAGTCATAATGAATAATTTGATATGGCTACTTGAAATATCTAAAATGATCATAATATTTTTGTTATAAAATTGTAGAAAATTATGAAATACAAACTTCAGGATGACACGGAAATTTACTTAAAGCATGCACCAATTAAAACTAATAAAATAACAGAGAGGCAATGAGAAAATTTTACTGCGTATCGAAATACAATATTCGAAATTAAAAAATATTTTCATAGAATAATAAATAATCTGCTACAATAATGTCACGAATATTCTAAAAATATTTATTTATTATTTTCAGCAAGGTAACATAAACAAAATAACTCCTCAACATTCAAGGAAAACAAACAAACTAAAAAATGATAAGACACAATTTAGATTATAGATTATAAACACAAGGTAATAAGACCAAATCCATATAAATAAATAGTGTGTGATGTTTCGGTAACAGCGTTGTTACCATCTTCAGACAAAAGTACTGAATATACTATCTTACTTGTACTTACGATTCAGTACTTTTGTCTGAAGATGGTAACAACGCTGTTACCGAAACGTCACACACTATTTATTTATTTGGATTTGGTCTTATTACCTTGTGAAACTGAACAATGATTAACTAAATTTACATAATTTATATTTGCACATTGAATATTTACATATATTTGAAAAACAAAATTATTGCAATATAAATAAATGCGATATAGGTTTTTTGGCGCCTATCTCTACGAGATATCTCGTATATAACACCAAAGAAATCAATTTTGAGAATCCCCATTTGAGAGTTTGTTTATTTTGTTTGCTTATATTTATCTAAACTTTTCTCTCCAAACTTGAAACATAATGTGCATTATTATAGATATAATTTCTAAAAATATATTTAAGTTATCTTCATATATTTCCAATATTTCTTTAGTATATCAAAAATATTCATGTATCAAGTTTTCAATCCCGTTCATCAATAATAGATCGTTATTTGATCATAATCCAAATTGTGGGACCACATTTTGATCGTAAAGGTACAGTTTGCACCACACTGACGGGAGCTAACAGCCAGAAACGCGTTCGTGGTTGACCTTTCTTTATTTAAAAAGAAATTGAGTCGGCAAAACATCACGGAACAAGTTAACTAAACGATTAGTTTGTTTTTCTTCCACTAGATGGCGCTCTGCCATCTAGAAATGTCTTGTGAACTTTGTCAGGATATGCCTCTTTTATTTTTAATAATTATATGTATGAAAGATTTATTTTGTTAAATATTTTAAAATTAAGAGCATTAAAATAATTCAAACAATTAATAATTTCTTAAAATCGGAAAAACAACTGGAACCTAAAATTCAAACCAATGCAATTTACTCAATTCAATGCCAAGACTGCAATGCTACCTACATAGGTGAGACAGGAAGATCGATACAAGTTAGACTAAACGAACATAACAGAAATATCAGAACAAAAGACCAACGTTCTATGATCTATCAACATATTGCACAAACCGGTCACCAATTTAACATAACACAAACGAAATGCCACTACAAAGACATTAAGAGCAAATTTCAAAGATTACTATTAGAATCTCTTGTTTCCAATGAATACAACAGCATAAACAGAAAAATAGATTTACCATCACAATACCGATATCTCAGAAGAAATCAATAGATTAATTTTATATGTTTTGGATGCCCTAAAAATTGAAATAGATATATTCCATAAAATATTTAAAATAGTTAAATTACAAACCAATTCAAAATTTTCAGTTATAAATATATCCACGCGGCGTGCGTTCGTTTGTTTTTTGTTTTTGTAAATATTTCTAGTGGGATTAAGTCGATATTTTTGTAAGCCCGTTTAAGAGCGAATAACGCTTGAAAGCTAGCATTTTTTAATAAAAAAGATACTCATTGTGATAATATAATTGTAATTATAATACTTTTTCACAATTTCATAATGAATAATTTTTTCTTCCTTCACAAGTTGAAATGAGGTTTTGTTAATAAAAATTTGATTTTAAGAATAAATGTACATATTTATACTGAAGAAAATTAGTTTGAAAAATTATTTTTTTTCTCTTAATAATTTATATTTATATAACAATGACGTCAAATAGTTTCAAGATGAATTTGATTCAAGCAATTTCGGATAATTATAAGCTTAATATAATATTAATATTCTCTCTCTCTCTCTCATTATAGAACTTTTTAAAAACAAATATTTTAATTTTTAGAGATGAGGAAGACTTCAAGAAATTTGATAAGGTTCAATATTGGATGAAATCCACAATACTCTCGGTTCAAGGTTTCGAAATTTTTGAAACAAAATCATAACCAAGTGTTAAACTACGCATGAATTCAAATATCATATATGTTGAAGAAGTCAGGTAGAAATTCTCTCAAGAAGACTTCAATAAATTCGATAAGGCTCAATATTTGATAAAATCCAGAATATTTTTGGTTCAAGGTTTTAAATATGAAACAATACTCTTACAAAGTATTAATCTACGCACAAGTTCAAATATCAAATATGTTGGAGAAGTCAGGTAGGAATTATCTTATAAAAATATTACAAATTCAAATCCTTGAGAGCCAAAAGAAAAACTAAACGCGAAGATTCAAAACTTTATATTGCTCTCAGATGTCATGTCTAATATCGCCTATCGACTGAACTTTGGATAGAAATTGACGACTGTTTTTACTGTAAATGCACCACATATCTATACATGTGAAAAGCAGTTCGACTTTACACTTACAAATGTACCAGAGTCCCGTTTGGTTACTTGCACTAGCTGGTGAGGTTGGACTTTTGCAAGAATCGGGGGCCGTTTGAGCTTTTTTTTTTTTTTGTCATATAGGAGATTTATTTTAGAGTGTTTTCTCCTGTTGAAGAGCTTTCGTTTCCGAGCGCTAACGATTAAGATGTTTTAAATGAAACGTATCCCCGGGAGCCTGATATGTTTACCTTGCAATATATATATTTTATGATATACTAGAAAAACGAAAACACAAATGTAGGATAACTGGAAATAAATATTTTTTTTTCTAAAGAAGAATAGACAAGTAAGAGAAAAAAAACTATTATTTTAGGGAAAATATTAAAATTATATTTTGAAATTTCATAAAAATAAGTTTGTGTTTCAATATCGAAAAATATCCTTTGAGAGAAAAAGCTAACTAAAAATATTCGAAAACCACTTATGGAATATTTAATCTATAGATATCCCTAGATAGAGAATATTGATACTGCTGTGATAGAGATGTGTGGAGACATCTGAGGCTCTTCATTGGACACGAAAACAACAACAACAATCCATAGATATGTGTGTGAAATAGCTGAGCATCAGTTTAATTCTACAGCCAAAGAAATAAGATGACGTAGAAGTTTATCTAATTGGTGTCTCTAGTTTCTCACAATCTTCAATTGTATTGATTACCTATGATGCTTGAATTATTTAGTTACCTTTTCATATTTTTATAACATATTGATGATACCTATGTTATGAAGGAATATGGTTGAAATGGAAGTTTTGATATTTGAAGTCTAGAAACTCTTAATGTGAACTATTTTATAGAATGAATCACCAACAATCGAATGTTTATAAATTAAAATTCAAAACCGCGTGAAGGCCAAATATAAAAAAGGGACTCGGTGACAATAGAAATCTGTTGACCATAAAGTCTGATTTCTAGGCTGCTGTGTGTAACAGATGTTCCAGATGGGAAGCCGCGCTGTCTGACATCGCTGTGTTACAGCTCTACTAACGGCGGTGTTGCAGGGTCTAGTTAGTGACTATACAGTACTGTGTTACTTACAACGTTTCAGGGAGGTTTACCTTACTGAGCGTTGTCAGTATCACAGTACTGTATATCTAACCCCCTCTGTGTAGATACCACGTGGAGCCCCCACCGTTAACATTTAGGTAAATGTCTTTCTTTAAGCTCTCTATTTACGTCACCAAGTCCCTTCTTTATAACTTGGCCTTCACGCGGTATAAAATAATGAACTTTTTTGTGTACATTCGAATAGACGAATATAAAAATATTTTCCTATTTATTGTTAGACTTCTATTAATCTGTGTGTGCTAATATAAAAGTGATTTTTTGTGTGTGTTGACAAAAAAGTAAAAGATAACTTCTAATAGTTACAAGAAAACTACCAGCAATCGACAATGTGATTGAAAGTATAGCATGCTTGTTAACTTGAATAAAAAACAGCAGCAAAAATACACTCATGGACGAAACTTGAGGAGGTTGTACCTCATAGCATGTATATCGGATTCAGACAATAACTGTAAAAGATATTTGATACACAGTGAACTTTATTGAAGACACATGAGATAACCAAGTGTGAACAAATTTACCTCTGTCACCTTAAAAAAAAAAAACAGACTACCGAAGATATCAAAAATTTTCCTCTTCACCTTTTGTCGATAAGTGGAGATACGTGACAAAAAATATATGAATTCTCAAATTCGTCCTGACTACTGAAATGTGTGTTTAACTTGATATAGCACATCATCAACGTGATCACCATAAGCTGAGATCTAGTTCGTGCTTCCATCTGTCCAGTGTTCAGTCTACTTCCTTGAACCAAACGCTAACTGAAGGTAACACCAATTACCGTGATACAGCAGATAAACAAAAGAAGGAATTTAAGGTCATTTGTTGGTTGGAAGTTGATTTGTAAAAATATAGCTACATAAACCAATAACCAAAATCTCACTGATATATCTTTACAGCCAAGAACTGAAAATACCTAGTGAATGGGCAGTATCCACAAACGACCCATTCAAACATGTTTACTTTGCTGTCTGCAGACACTTTTATAACATCTTGTTCTTCAACAGTCGACTACTGTTGATTGTCACAGCCATTATTTTTACTATGCTCTCTGTTGGAAGCCTTATTGTATGAATAAATTCGGCTTTCAAAGAATTTAGTTCCGGATTGTCTTTATAACGTGACCATTATATAATTGCTCTAACAGATAAAACTTATCATACAACTGTGGAAATAAGCTATTACACACCTACAAATATAGTGTAGCTCATTGTTATGTCTACCTATCTATATCAATCAATAATTTATATAATTCCAAACGTTTCAGGGACTCGCTATTACTCTCCCCTTCCACTGAGGAGAGTGACATCGAGTCACTGACACCTCGGGAATTATATAAATTATTGGTTGATGTGGCTATACTTTTCCAAAAGGAGGAATTACAAAAGAATGCATAAGATGCCGCAACTCTTTTTATTTACTTGATTAAAGGAAGCTTTCGGGCAAGCCCTTCTTCATTTAACTAAAACGTAAAAACAAGACAATAGAAAGACATTATATAGCATTATTTAAATAAGGAATATATGTAAATATAGGACATAAGAATTAAATAATTTACATAGTTGAATATTAGATAGTAAAAAGGCATATATTGAATTGAATAAAAGATTTATTTGCCAATATTTCGGCTGGCTGTACATCAAACCTTTATTAAGGCATTACAATTTGGTATAAATAATAGTTATAATGAAAAATAGTTGAATATATTTGAAGAATTGATTATGAACAGGTTGATGAATTTAGTGAATAGTAATATTAGAAACACTATTGTTTTATGTATATATTTATGTATCTATCAAAGTTTTTAAAATAGAAGAGGAAGGTATTGTGAAAGAGCTGTATACTTTTGTTTATTGTTTTAGGGTTCTTCATGGTTTCTATTTCTTCAAGGATGAGTCCATAGTCCAATCTCATCGCTCTATTTTACCAATTATTCTCCACTTTGTAGGTTTTCGATCTCTAGATTCGTTATTTAAAATATGTCCCATTTTACATATGATAAATTGTATTAGACCAGATTTACATACATATAAATAAATGTTAAACGATACTTATTATGGAATATAATTTTTTTATCTCATTTTTAATATATTTTATAATTATATTATAAATTGTCAGTCCCATTATTATAATTTTACATACTCATGCAACTCAAAGCCTGGTGTGAAAAGGTAAAACTTTCACTAAGTCCAAACAAAACAGGTATACTCTATCTACATAACTATGAAAAATTGCCCATTGATTTTGATGGAAAAATAATTCAACCATCAGAAACTGTTAAAATGTTGGGAGTTATTTTTAAAAATCATAGACAAAGGAATAAGATTAATTTTAGAACACATGTTGACAATATAATTATGAAAGCCACGAATATATTATTCTCATTATGTGCACGTACTTGGGGCATTGACACTCGGCGTAGATTGATCTTATATAAAGCTATGATACGCTCTACAATAAGGTATGCATCATTTATTTGGTTTCCTTTTATCACTGCAGCAAAAAAGATCTAAGTTGAATTCTATACAATATCAAATTCTTATTAGATGCATTCATGCTTATAGGACTTCATCTTCTTACATCACACATATACTAGCGAAAACTCCTTTACTGTCCGGTTATCTTGAGTTATCACAAACAAAGTATAATATGACAAATTCTCTCACAGATCAAACACTCAAAAAACCCCTTCAAAAATAATTAAATAAATTATATCTGTATCAAATATTAAAGTTTTATCTTTCTCAATCTAATGAACTTCTCAAGAAATTCTTTCCAATTGCTGTCCCAAATTTCATTTCTTCTGATAAATTCACTACTTTATTCTAAACAGACAAAGGACCCTTCTTAAGTTTCCTATTCAAACTGAATGTTATCAATGATCCAACATGTGAATGCCGCTTAGATGTTGAATCACCAGAGCATCTTCTTTTAACTTGCCCTCTGACTAAACAAATTGTATGTTGATACTTTGAAACATTACCAAATTCTCTTTGTGTATATACTCTATCTCATGAGAACTTTGTTAAGTTTAGAACTATTTGTACAATAATTTACAAAACACTACTAATCCATCGTGTAAATAGTTAATCATATATATGTAAATAATACTTGCACAGCACAATAGTCCTTTGGACTTCGTGCTTTTGTAACAATAAATTAAAAAAATGCAACTTAATACATTTTAAACTTATGAGTCCAAACCCACCAGAGAATATATTTAACCGAACGGAACATTTGTAAGTGTAAAAGTCGATTTGCTTTTCACATGTGTAGACATGGGGTGCACTTACAGTAAAATCATCGCTAACCCATAATTATCATGGCCTGTACCATGTGTAGTAGAGATTTAAAAAAACGTAAATATTTTTATGTTATCCCGTATAAATATATATGTGAAAACAATTAAAAAATATAATATATATACATTTATGATGAATTGCGGGCTAAAATCGGCCCTGCCACTCTCACCAACTAAAATGTCTTTGGTCAATTTTTTCAATTTTATTAGTCCTCTCAAAAGAGTTATGAAATTAAAACTTCCTCTACTAATGAAGGCCATAGCCCAAAAGCATGGTTTGAAGGTTGTTGGCTTTTGTCTGAATTTTCTAAACCTAGTGCTGTGCTTTAATATTTTAAATAAAATTGGTGCGTTTTTCTGAGAAGTGATTAGTAAAATTCTCTATTTAGACACATTTTAAAAGAGAAAGGTACCTTAAGTTTTACAATTAATATAAAACATCCAATCTCTCTCATAATATTGTTCAATAACAGAAAATAAATTCTTAAAAACTCGAATAAAATTCTATCTCGATAAAGACATTTTTAACTTTAAAAAATCCCTCGAAAAATACATCTCAAAAAAAGCAATAATAAATCTTAGAAGTATGAAGATAGAGAGAGGACATGTGTGAAAAAGCTATAAACATTAGATAATTGAGTAAAACGGGCCACAAAACACAACGACAAAGCTATAGATAAACTTCTAAAGACACCAGAAACCTACGTGCCAGTAAAAAAGAATCCTAAGGGTATAAAAAGAGACACATCTTCAAGCCATAAATCCATATTTCACTTCCAATATAGATAATTACATCCCCTCCAGAAATTTATTACTAATCTATTTGTGCTATGGTCTATTTGTTTAAAAGCAAATCCATTCTCTCAGCCACATTTCTCTGTAATCTTGTTTGAACCCGTTGTCTCTTTAAGTTATCCCATTTTTCTTCTATCATTCTTTTATAAGAAATTATATTAAATCTGTTGAGGAAATTATTTAAAAGATTTTATATTTATTAATATAAGTGAAAACAATTTTACGTCTATTCTGAGTAAGCTTTATTATTTTATTAAAGGTATAAGTGCTATGACAGCTTTTTTGTGTTATATAATGATTAAATGTCATATATCATTTTTGAATTTATAGTTTGTTTGTTTTTCAAATTTATTATCCAACAAAGCGTGATATTGAAGTATTTGCGCCTATTACAGAGGAAACAGATAAACAAAAAAACTGAACTTTGGATTAAATATTTACAGATTTACATGTATTAATCGACAGAGTTCATAAAATTTATATAGACAAAGTGGCTGATGTAAGAGGGATAAATCATTTAGATCAGGAAACACTCGATGTCTCACTTCTGTAAAGCTCGGACAGTTGTAGATAAGGTGAAGTTTGTTAAGTTTCTCCGCAGGAACAATTAGGTGTTTCTGATAGACCTATTTTTTGTAAGTATTTCTGGAATTTTCCGTGTGATGTGACCAATTGAATGACTATAAAATTTAGATAGAACCATAATAAGAATGCCATTTATAAAAATAGTGCGATTTCTATAGTTGGCATTATAAATGGATTAATATAGATTATTGATAATAATAGCTTTTTCTTCGCCAATTATTGCTGTTTATAGTCCTCTTGGTTTGTTTCGTTTTTTTTTTTTATTTTATAAATTTATAGTTGATATAGTCTTATATAAAAGGTGTATGCGAAAGGAGGTGTGGAAATTCGTAAGATATGGTTCGATATCCGTATACTACTGATATTTTTAAATTTTTAATTAATAAAGGAATATATTATTAATCATATTATAGAACCAATGAAGCCATCAATACGCGAATATTTATTTTCATAAATAAATCACACTTCTACTGTCCTTACTGCGATGAAAAAATATTGGGAGGGCTAGGCACATCAGTGGTGAACCCTCCCAGCGGTTTCGCCAATTTTTAATCTACCAGACCGCTTCTTTGGAGATCAAATACTGTATTGGATCATTCGGCTTTTAAATGCTACACTGAAGGGAGGAATCTTGGAAATGGTATTTAAGTAAACTATGGATATAAGCTTTTAGGACAGTAGAATTGCATTTAAATATGGATGAGCAATGCTCTTCCGCAAACAACAAGGACAAGTTAGGTATAAATTAATACAAAGCAATAACGCGCCATCTATATACAACTAATGAAAACATTAAGACGCGAATGTTTCTTTTCACAAATAAATCAAACTTCTACTGTCCTTACTGTGATGAAAAATATTATAGATTTGAATTTTTTTTTTTTTTTTTAATAAATATCAAATAATATTTATAAAAAATTATATAACGTGGAAAAGGTTTTTTTTATTTCAATAAAATATATCGTAATTACTTTCAAGGTAATGCCAAAATTAGAAACAATGCGGAAGAAAGATGTTTCTTAATTTAATAATCATTCATCACACGTTTTCGGACATGTTTGTTCTTTAACAAGGGGCTATGTTGTTGTCGTCGTGTCCAATGGGGGGGGGGGGGGTATTGTTTAGAATTAAAGATTAAATTCTAAGCACACGTTGAAGAAGAAACATCCGAAGCTTGTGATGAATGATATTAAATAAAAGAAACGCGTTCTTACCCTCTCTTCCTCTCTCTCTCGTTCAATATTTTTATTTTAGCGTCACATGTCCTCGAAGACTGCTATATTATCCCCTTATATTTAACCTCATTTATACATACATACATACATATACAAGGTTCGGTCAATATATAATTTACAGTCGGTAATAATTTTTTTATTGACAAACTAAAAAACTGACACTCTGTATATAAGAACTCCTAACTGTTGACGTTCTAAAGCTGACAGTTAAGGTTGACAATCAGATATCGAGGGACCACGTGGAGACAATTGAAGAATACCAAACTATCACAATGACGTTTTGAAGGAGGTTAAGTAACACACACCACATTTCACATTCATCTTTATTCATCTCCATTTACATATCTACCATACACTGGCCCGCAAAATTAAAGGAACAACATATTCTTTTTAATTTATCTCATATTTTATTAAATATTTATCAATAAAATGTTATACTCAAATTAATATTCCATTATTGATTAAAATACCCGAAATCAATTTTATTTTATGCAAATTAGCCGGTCAAGCAATGATCTTCTTGCAGTCAGTACATAAATATCTTGGATATTGTTGTTAATATGGGGTGTGATCCCCTTTAACTGATAGACAGGTTCTACATCGGCGACCCATACTAAGAATTAGGGAGTTTATCAGCTCCTGTGGAATCAACGCCCACTTTTGTGTTAAAGCTGTTTCTAGCTCATGAGTGTCTTTAGTAGAGGATTGGAGGGATGAGATCCGCAGTCCTAGATTGTCCCATACATGCTCAATGGGATTTATGTCTGGAGATCGAGCTGGCCAATTCATCTGAGCAATTGCATGGTTTTGGAGAAAAGTGTCGACCACACCAGCCCTATGTGGACGGGCATTATCATCCATTAGAAGAAGGTTTTCTCCCATTTCCAATGCCTCTGTCCAGTCAGGGTTCCTTTCCGAATAAATATGGATTGCTGTGCGACCGCCCAAGGAGATTCCAGCCCAGATCATAAAACCTTGGTTTCTGTAGGGATCCCTTTCAACCATATTCCGGGGATTATTTCTGGTTCCTACCTCTCTTCAGACAAAGACACGACGAGAATTTCTGTTTAGAGAGAATCTGGACACATCAGTAATCATTACACGTCTCCATTTATCTGGATTCCAGGCGACATGTTGTCTGCACCAAAGTTCCCTTGCTCTCTTTAGAGGTGATGTCAATTGCACACAAATTATGAGTCGTCGAGAATGGAGACTCTCCATGCGAAGCCTTCTGCGTATTGTATCAGTTTAAATGGAAGAAAACCTGCTTATAATGGATGATAATGCCCGTCCACATAGGGCTGGTGTGGTCGACACTTTTCTCCAAAACCATGCAATTACTCGGATAAATTGGCCGGCTCGATCTCCATACCTAAATCCCATTGAGCATGTATGGGACAATCTAGGATGGCGGATCTCATCCCTCCAACCCTCTCCTGGAGACACTCATGAGCTAGAAACAGCCTTAACAGAAGATTCCGTGATTCCACAGGAGCTGATAAACTCCCTAATTTTTAGTATGGGTCGCCGAGGCTATCTATCAGTTAAAGGCGATCACACACCTTATTAACAACAATATCCAAGATATTTATGCACTGACTGCAAGACGATAATTGCTTGACTGGCTAATTTGCATAAAATACGTGTAAGATTCCTTTGATTTCGGGTATTTTAATCAATAATGGAAAAATAAATTTGTGTATAAAATTGCATTGATAAATGTTCAATAAAATTTGAGATAAATGAAAAAATATGTTGCATCTTCATTTTTTCGTGCCAGTGTACATTCAATAAACTAAAAACAAACAGAAGACAATAAATTTACATAACACCTAACATATGCGTCCGACAAAAAAAAATTACAAAAAGAAAATATTCTAATCCCATACACTTAACAGTCCTCTATATATTGGAATCATTCAATATATTCACCTTCACTGCCATCTATCGGACAAAATATCAACTGTTTGTGAATTTTTAAAAAATATTTAGCGAGAATCCTTCCTTGAAATATAAAAAGACAACCACATAGTCGTTTTAGGCTGCTAGAACCTAATAGTCGGTGGACGAGTGGGCACAACCCTCGATTCCCGACAGCCATGAACACGGATCGAATCCCGCGTTAACATTTTGTTTAATATGTGAATAATCTTTACATATATTGTTCATTGAAAAAATAATATTAAAATAATTAAAAGGGTCAGGTGTTGATATTAAAAATAAAAAGGCATATCCTTGACCATGAGCACATGTGCTTTACAGATGTCAGAGCGCCATCATGTGGAACAGAAATCAACTAAAAATCAAAATTTGTGTTGTCCAAATATCTGGGAACAGGCTAAATCAATGTTTAGTTGATTTCTGTTCCATCAGATGGCGCTCTGCCTTCTGTAAAGCACATGTGCTCATGGTCAGGATATGCCTTTTTTATTTTCTATATTGTTCATTGCTGTAAATATCATAATCTAGGTTGCTCTTTTTGAGCAGTACTTGATAAAGTGATTTTGGAACAAGTAGAACTAGACCCCATCAGCGTGGAGCAGGCTGCAAGTTGAAGACCCACCAAAGGGAGTTAAACGGCATCTTTTTCATCTCCCGAATAGTTATTCAAGGTCCAAAGTGAATAAAAATCTGAAATATGTTTTTTGAAATGGGTTAAAAGTTGAGTAGAATTAGAGAAACATAAATATTCAGCATGCCCACACCAAAAGTGATGTGTACCTTATGAAACTAAAAAGTTGCTGATGGCTTACGCCATCTGTCAGAATAAATATCAACTGTGATTTTTTTCTGGAAAATTTGAAAACAAAAGCATATTTTATATTTATTTCGACAGATAGCGCAAGCCATCAGCAACTTTTAGTTGAACAATCAAGGGGGAGATGCCTTTTTCTTTATTTTAAACGATTTCTTTTTCTTTTATGTGATAGCTACTGAAGTTTTATATAAACTCCTAGACCAGATGTGTTCCATTCTGAGCAGGTGACCTATCTAATTACCCAGTTTGCCATCAGAATAAGTTCAACAAGTTAATTCCATCAGGATTTCCTGAATATTAAATTTACTCGAGCGACATGGCATTATGCAAATAGTATTAGGAGGCCTCTCTCTCGTAATCTCCTCTCCAAGTTTGCATATCATTAGCTTTTTACTTGTTGTCATGGTGTGGATCTATAAACCTGCGTGTGTGTGGAGGTTTCTTCTTGGATCTTATATCTCGGTGTGTGTTCTTCATCCCTTACACTCATGGACAAAACTTGGGGAAGTTGTATCTTTCAGCATATTATACTTTTTTATGCATTAGCGCGCTATCTGTTATGAAAATTTGAAACTATTATAGGCGCGTATGATTCTTTTTAAAAATAAACAGTTTCTACTGCCTTTACTGCAATGGAAAAATTAATGGGAGGGCCTGGTTAATCAGTGGTGAACCCTCCCAGCGGTTTAAACTGACGCTGGGTGGTTTTACTATACTGATGAACCAGGCCCTCCCATTAATTTTTCCATTGCAGTAAGGGCAGTGGAAATTGTTTATTTTCAAAAAGAATCATACGCGTCTATAATATTTCGAATATATTTTTAAGCTATATTTTATTATCTGCCAAGTTTGCATGTCATTAGCTTTTTACTTTATTCATGGTATGGAGGGATCTTATTGGATCTAATACATCGGCGGGTGTTCTCTCTTCCCATACACTCATGGATAAAACTTAAGGAAGTTGTATCTTTTAGTATGTTTTGTGTATTTTTTTTATCATATTTTATTATCTTTTTAAACATTTTTTTTGGAAACGTATGTGGAAAAACAGAATGTGGGAATTACTTTGTTCTCGTATTCAAATCTACGAGAAAATGAATTTGTATCCACGAAACACTTTAAAGATTACTAGACAATTGATAATTAACACAATTGTATTGACATTTTGTCGATACATGCAAAAGTACACAGTCTACACACTTATTTTAAATAATAATTAGATATATACAATTGTATATATACTGTGGCATCTGGCTTGCTCTTCACAAGAGCCAAGACGACGTAGGTGATAGTCAAGGAAGTACTATTACTCCAGTGGACCGTGGGATGAAATAAAGGGTCAGCTGAGTCAGGAGGGATACAGTCTGGTGACATCAGTTCGACAGCGAGGAGTCCTGAAGAAGACACGGTAAGAGAAGGTCCAGTGGATAGCAGCTGCTGGCGGGAAGTGTCCTGAAGCTGACTGCTCTGTGGTGTAGACACCGAGTGTGACATCGACAGTTCAATAAGAATCGGCAAGTTGTCTCCGGGATTGTGGCCGTGTGGATGATCCTGCAAAGGGGTACCAGAGAAACTTGCTCGACCTGAACGGGAGTCGGCCGTAGACGAAGAGGATCCTTCTGATGGCGGACATTGGAGACAAGTCCATCTAAGTGTACCTAGTTCTCTTTTCCATTAACAACTCCTGGTAATAAGGTATATCGAACTAAGATGTATCCACAACAAACTATATTGTTTTCCTAGTAACCTTGTTCCCAAACAACGCCCGCTTGAAATCGTCGTAACAATACAATGAATATATACATGGCGCCTCTGCCATCATTTCAGAGTTTGGTGTATAATTGCCAGCGGCACCACGCATTTCGCATTAAAGTTTACTAGAATGGCCTCTCTCTTATTGAAAAAATTATAAGATAACTAGATCTCTCTGGTATCATCATCTAAATATAAAAGTCACATTTTCACGTCCAAACATTTCATGTATTTACAGTACAATCACTCATGATCTTCTACCGACCATGATTATCATGAAATGTATTTGGTAGGTCTTTACCATCAGCCATTGACTTCCTGAGCAGCAGATCTGAGCCTTCGGGAGAATCCTTATTGACTGCTGTGTCTATCAAGGTCTGCAAATTTGAATTCTTCTTGGATCTGGAGGTGAAGGACGTTTGTCAAGACACTTCACTGTCTGGAGAAGGGCTCTCTGTAGGTGGAGCAGCCTCCTAAGTTATTTATGTAAATATATATTTACAGCAACTGTAATAAATTTTAATAATCTCTGTATTTAATACATTCATGGACAAAACTTGAGGAAGTGGAATGTCTTTACTGTCGACGACGTCTATTTTTTTTTAAGGAGACAGAGGCCATTTTGTTCATACTTGGTTATCTCGTGTGTCTTCAATAAAGGTCACTGTAATATCTTTCAAAATTATTGTCTGAATCCCGATATGCTAAAAGGCACAACTTTCTTAAGTTTTCTGCATGATTTTATTTATCAAATTGATTTTTAAAATGCATTAACCATTGAGTGTGGTGTCAATAGAAGCAGCTTTCATTTCAATCTTCATTCTTGAGTACAAAGCCAACCTCATCGAAAAATATATGAAATCAGTAGACCACTGCTAGCACATTATAAGCGTAAAAAAGTCTTCTTCATGTTCAAATATGTGATACATTTACAGTACATATAGTCATAATATTCTAAAAATCAATTTTATAATTTCTTATACCTTCTGCATTCATAAATAAATAAGCATAATTCGTTTTTTAAAGAAATTATTTTTAAATGAAAATTGTTTTGAGCTACAATCATATTAATTTTATATCAAAAGTTTATTAAGAAAATAAATTTCTTATTTTTCAAACAAAAACAGCATGTTTTTATATTTAGAAAAAATATTTCATTTCGAAATTGAATTATATTCAAGTATACTCTAGAGACATTCATTTTATTTTAATAATAATATAGTAAAAAAACGTAAATATAATTTTATGTTTATTTTAACAAACATATAAAGTTTAAAATAAATAAAATATATATTTAAATGTGTATATAATATGTTTAAAATAGTATATTTCAATTTAAAAATATATATATAATTACACATTTAATTTTCCTTCAATTGGAAATAATTAACAAACTACCTTAATTTAATAAAGAAGATCTTATGGCTTAAACTAAGTCTGTCTTCTGAGAATTAGTGCTTAATTATGTAGAATAAATCTGGGTGAGATTTCTGGGCAGCCGAGGAATGTCCAGCAAGAGTAATTGTCCCGCCATTTATTGACCAATAAAACAGCTCCAAGGCAGACGATCAATTGTTCAGGCGGGAAATACTAAATATTTCTTTTGCATAAGATTTTTACAAGCTTTGTAAATAACTTATTACAATACTTATATTCCATTAGGAATCAAAATGGTTTACCATATATTTATATGTTCTTTATATCGTTTTTTGACTATATAATATTATATTTTATTATAGAATAGTGTAATATATTCGTTGAATGATTTTTTACGATATAATATAATTTATTTATTATTATATTTTCTCTCTCTCTCTCGTATTGATAAGATTCAATAATATTTTTACAATAATTATTATGTATTTTTGCATATATATATGTGATGATTTAAGACCATGGAATTGTTGTAAATAGTCTAGATATCTACTACCACATGTTCCACCCCATGACTGTATATAACTTCTTATGTACTGCAAATAGAAAGCCTCAACTAACATCAATCTGTACCGCGTAAGAATCTAATAAAGTATAGCAACTGTACAGATAGAAGGAAGGGAGACTTACAGGAGAAAATTAAGGTTAAAACTAATCAGGCTTAGGTGAGAATAGAAGTAAGACATAGGAAGTAGGCTTAAAGCGGGTACAATTATTAATAACTTGTACAGTCAATACTTCCTGACAAGGCCGGACGTATCTGGTGACCGCAGAAGTTATAAAAGCTGAGAGACGCCCAAATTTCCGGGGCAGGACCGGACGTAATTTGATAACCGCGGAAGATAAGAGTCGAACTAACACCCAATACTTCCTGACAAGATCGGGCGTGTCTTCCGACAAAGACCTCAGTAAGGACCAATTAGAAAGAATCACCTAAATAGGTCAACCAATAGAAAAAGGCCATGTGACACCTTTCGACCAATGGGAAAGAAGACAGGTCGTGGTGTTAAATCGAGAAGCAAGAATTGTCAGTCTACGCTTGGCTCTCAACAAGGTAACACTTGCTCTAAAGATCTCCCTCTCTCCTCATCCCATTCCTTCTTGACGTCAGACGCTTCTTAGTGGAATCTCTGTTTGTTTATTTCACCTTTGGCCCAGCTGTGTCGCCTTCCACCACGACTGCACGGTAGAGTTGACATCTAGGTTCGTCTAGCATCAGGTAACACTGGTCCCAGAGGTCCCAAGATATCACAGACTCCCCCGTCCGAAGAGTCGACAGGATAGTGGACGCCAAGGTACAAGTAAGCAAATAGACCACTGTCTGTACAGAAAGATGGAACAGGGAAGAGAGGAGGATTCAAAGGAGCCAATGAAGACCGATCCCGACTACGAAAGTGGCGAAAACACCACTTTTCCAAAGAAAGAAAACACTCTCGGTAGAACGGAGGAAATCGCCCCCGGCCAGGAAGACGTCACGCCCCCGCCGCCGGTGTCAGATGTCCTGGGGAGGTTGACGACGACGCTACATCAGCTTTCTGCCGTGACCGGACATCGCGAGAGGTGGAATCGCTACGATGGTTCGTACGAGGCGCAGAGCTTCTTCACCAACTACGACGCCCAAGCAGATCGGGCCCAACTACAATACTCTACAAGACTGAGAAAGCCACCAGACCTCCTGCAAGCACCCCTCCGAGTTACCAACACGCGAGCGTATGTTACATGCTCCCCCGACCACCTCTAAACCACGAGCCCAGCGCAAGCAGTGAACTCTTAACTGTCCCAAGGAACCTCCAACCATGGCACAAGACCAGGACTGTCCCGACATACAAGACAGCACAACAGTAGGTTCCTACTTCTATAATTTTTATTGAACAATTTCTGGTTCGAGCTGAACTGTCCAATAATGTAAACCTACTCTACTACTTGATACAGGAGCATCTATCGCTATAATTAGGCAGAATACTTTTAAAATAATAGAAATCAGTTTGTAAAAGAAAAATACCTGTCCATCCATTTAACTTAACTATTAATGCCATAGCTAACAATATTTTCACCATAGATTATATCTTTTTGATCTTAAAAATAAGTAACATAACGCGGAATCTAAAATTCCATATCATCGATACCCCCTTGCCTTTTGGCATATTATCCCTTAATTCCATAAAACGATTTCTACTAATTATAAACTGTCCTCAGCTACTCCTGTATCAAGATAATGTACCTCTACCAACTGCCTTGTACAAATTCACTTCGTGCAAGCAACACGTGTCCCATGGACAGGTTAATACAACTGTCCCATTTACTAAATTTTCCCCTCCTGGAACGGGTTGCTCACACGTGGTGAACTCCAACACTCTTATTTAATCTTATGGTAATGTTCCTAATCCCATTTTCAACGCCCCTATGTCCATTTCTTTCATATCTTTGGACAGAAGTAACTTAAATCACAGCCTTCCAAAACTATTCCAATCGTTAAAGTCCAACATAGCTACACTCCCTCGTACCTTCCTTTACATGCATATTTAAATATCGACAAATCACTCTCAACAAAATAAACAACACCCTCTCACATCACTTTTTCTAATTGGCAACAAATTTTTAGTGCGCGACTTAACACCCAAATCCAATTTCGAGTCACACAAGCTTTATAACGTCGCCCTACTAAACACACACAATCTTTTTTTCTCTCACATTAAACATGCCATATCCACTAACAATATAAAAATTCTCGATATGTCCGTACAACCAGCAACCATGACTTTAGTAAATTTGTTATTCTTAGTGTAACAGGTTAGATTTTGTACAAAACAAAGACTTCACGTGACACCTTTTCATTTACAATTTTTTCGCTTCGTGTCACAGAGCTACGCCACAAAACTCTTTCACTTCTCAGGCCAAAGACGCCTTCATCACGCCTGTGACACATTTAACCACACATTGTCCACGTAGATAGTCGCAATTTCATTCAATTCTAACCCGATATCAATGAATAACATTTTTACTCAGTCCGCAAAATATCGAAACACAACAACCAGTCGATTTAATATCAACAGATACAATCCGGATTTTCGAAATGCAAACACAAATCGAACAAATGCTTGAACACACAGGATAATTACAACCTCTGTATCTCCCTATGTCAATCCCATAACGCTTGTCACCAAACGTGACAAATCAAAACGCTTTTGCGTTTACAATTATAGAAATTATATCTCCGAACGTAGTCCGAATTAACAGACCCAATCGACCCCTAAATAAAAAAGATGTCACGAATACATAGCCATCAGAAAACCAGGCAAGAACCGCGTTTACAAAGGTGGGAGACAACCACCAAGCAAGCTGCCCCCACAAAGGGCCTCTGACCCAAATAAATATGCCCGCCACCGCCGGAAATCGCTAATAATAAATTCGAAGGGAGATGAGCAAACAAACAGCCGACATCTTGTTACATCCGTCGCCACCCCGATGTCACTCTAATGGATGTTCGCCACCTATTAAATCACACATTAGTGCATGCCTTTTACTATATACCGTTCTAATCCCTAACCAATTTCTACGCCGATATCCCGTTTAGCTACTAATAACTTGCTTAACACGTTATTTTACATTTACTAACAAATCAGTCCACTTAACATCGACACTTAGAACCAAGGACAACATTTTACCTAAAAATCACACACACCCACACATGTTTTAAAAAAACAACAACAACAACAACAACCCTTTATCGGTTAGAATAGATCGCCGTGTTTCTCCTGCACACACAGAATAAATGCCGCTTTAGGAAGAATCACGTTTTCACCTAAACGTGGCGCAGGGAACAAAAAATCGACAACATTAGGACTCAGTTAGTTTCACAGTTAGAAACAATGTGACCCACGAGTCACGTCAAACATAAAACAAATTCGATAAGTTAGAAAAACTTAGGCCAACAAGACCAAAGATATCAATCGAGGACAATTTAAAGCTCTCTCCACCCATCCTAAAAAACAGGAACATTACGTTTGGCCTACAACTTTCCATTCTTTCACGATATATAATTTCTATGTATAATCTTACTTGCTCTTCTTTCTCGATGAACATTTTTTTTAAATTTTCATTTTAATATCTTGTATATAATCATTATATAGCTCTTATAATTTTTTTTTTATTATTTACGTCAACCAATCAGTTTAGATTAGTGTCATTTTATTTTATTTTACCAAAACTTATTTACTTTTGCTTTATGACTCTATTCTATAATCAAATTTATATTTTATCTTTCATATCTAATAACCTCAAGTTTATATTTTTTGTTTATATCTCACTAATTTGCCTTTTGTCATTTTATATTTTTTCTCACTTTATAAATTAGATGTTATTTACATTGTCTCATCTTCCGCTACCATGTCAATGCTATCGAGTATATTATTGCTCATTATTAATTTTCATTTAATATTTTCACTTTCTATTACCCCTTATATACTGCTGTAGTGTGTTAATCTTTGTATCATGTCATCACTATTTTTACTTTTTTTAAATATTACTTTGCATTTAACTTCGCAATTCTATTTTCGATTTTTTCAAATCCTTTAACGCTATATGCAAAGCCTTAATCTCGCAATTTTATATCTCAATTATATATTATTTTATAATCAAACTAAAAGTCATGACCTAAAAACAGGGCAATCTTCAATAACCGCTTAAACAACCACTTTAAAGGTTACTTCTTAATAAATACTAACCCTTTTCCGCAGGAACTTTTAACTCCTTCGCAGGCTAGACTTGACCTACTTTGATTTCGTAATTAACAATCTTGACACACTGTCCCCCAGATTTACCTACCCCAACTTCTGGCTTGGATACGTGCAAATTGTATTTTTTTTTTATATTCCAGGGCACTCTCATGCCACACGCTGGCACATCTTTTTTTTTTTTATTTTACTCTTTTTCTCGCTAAGCCCCTGACGACTCTAATTAAAACTTTGATTTCTGGTCACTGATCTTCGCCCTCATTTATCCTGCATGCGTACGTCTTAACGACTAATTATTAAAACCCATAACAATCACCCTTATCTTACTATTCGATTGTGGTACTGTAACTTTATTCGGTCCTTAAATTTACATGTGAAACATGGCCTAGGTTTTCCGCGCCGTGCACCTTAAATGGTTTGGGACTTGAGTCAAAGTGACATTGCCGCAACCAAGTAATAACTAACCCCTCAACCCTTTCTAACGCCCATCACGAAGAGATCATGATTGTCCCATCCTATCATTTATATTTTTACCTATCATCATTATATGTTCTCTATTAAATATTTTATTCATATTTTTATTTTTACTTGTATGTTTAATATTAGTTGTTTATGCTTTATTATCTCTTATGGATATACAGAAATTAACCCCATGTTATATACCAACTCACTTTAATTAATTTTAAAAAAATTACTTCCTTAATAACAGTCTTCCTATTCCGCTCTCTTAAATCCCTCCATATGAACCCTCTCACATCCGGGGCCATCTGTGATGATTTAAGACCATGGAATTGTTGTAAATAGTCTAGATATCTACTACCACATGTTCCACCCCATGACTGTATATAACTTCTTATGTACTGCAAATAGAAAGCCTCAACTAACATCAATCTGTACCGCGTAAGAATCTAATAAAGTATAGCAACTGTACAGATAGAAGGAAGGGAGACTTACAGGAGAAAATTAAGCTTAAAACTAATCAGGCTTAGGTGAGAATAGAAGTAAGACATAGGAAGTAGGCTTAAAGCGGGTACAATTATTAATAACTTGTACAGTCAATACTTCCTGACAAGGCCGGACGTATCTGGTGACCGCAGAAGTTATAAAAGCTGAGAGACGCCCAAATTTCCGGGGCAGGACCGGACGTAATTTGATAACCGCGGAAGATAAGAGTCGAACTAACACCCAATACTTCCTGACAAGATCGGGCGTGTCTTCCGACAAAGACCTCAGTAAGGACCAATTAGAAAGAATCACCTAAATAGGTCAACCAATAGAAAAAGGCCATGTGACACCTTTCGACCAATGGGAAAGAAGACAGGTCGTGGTGTTAAATCGAGAAGCAAGAATTGTCAGTCTACGCTTGGCTCTCAACAAGGTAACACTTGCTCTAAAGATCTCCCTCTCTCCTCATCCCATTCCTTCTTGACGTCAGACGCTTCTTAGTGGAATCTCTGTTTGTTTATTTCACCTTTGGCCCAGCTGTGTCGCCTTCCACCACGACTGCACGGTAGAGTTGACATCGAGGTTCGTCTAGCATCAGGTAACACTGGTCCCAGAGGTCCCAAGATATCACATATATATATGTAGTAATCCTGATGTGGAATGTACTGGGCAGTCGTGGTAGTGGGTGCGTGATGGGATTCCCGCACGGGGACAGCAAGAGACAGAGGCAGGTCTAGATGGCAACTTCAAGAGGTAGAGGTAGACCACGGACGAAGGCAGACAGACCACGGGCGCCACGGATGCCCAAAGCCTACTTCGCGGGTAGAAGGGGAGGTGAGAGATCCCACTGACCGTATAACGGCGTCGCTATGAAAACAACTTGCTAAACAACTGCCTTTGTCTAATTTCTGGGCCTTTATATACTCTGGACGCCCGCATATGTGGTGATTCCTGATTGGCTACTGTAATCACGCCACTTTATGGCGCCGGGTTGTTTTCGTCTGGCCTTTGTCGTCTGGTCTACCTCCTTCTTTGTTTTATTTGTCACTTCTATTGTTCGATACATATTTTTATATATAGATATGGGGTTATATAATAAATATCAGAAGAAGGTTGTGAACTATCTAACTCAAAATATACTACAGAATGTGCCCCCGGTGATGAAGGTTTGTTTGGGGGAATGACATGTAATGAATGATGACCTAACAAACCTATTATAAAAAAAATAAAAGAAATAATTTGTATACAAATTAGTTAAAATTATATTTAAGCTACAAGTTAAAACGATAAAGATGTTGTAATGGTGGTGTATCAATGAAAAAAATCAAGGTTATAAAAATAAAAACGCACAAAATGAATGATAAAAGATTAAGAGAAAGTATATAATACAAAATGGTAAATATGGTCAAATGAATCGTACAAGGAAAATAATATCTTATTGCATAAAAGATGAGCGGAAAAAAAGTTAGTTTATTGATTGAACGTATAATGTGACGCTAAGGTTGAAAAGGGGAAAGGGGGTATCTGAGCATGTTTCTGCAAAGTAGTATCCCAAGCATTCTGCAATGCAATGCAAACTTGTTTAAGTGAGGCATTGTTTTCATTAACAGAAGGCCCAAGATATTCCGTCTGCATCATTAGTTCAGACAGTGAAAAGAGGTGGGAAGATTGATGGAGGTAAAAGGGAGAGGTAGAGGTAAGAGGGATCCCTGTTGTCCATAATGATTGTGCCCGTTTGAATTATGAAAAAAAAGAGTGAAAAGTTGAAAAAATGGTGAATTGATATGATGAGTCGGGCGATGAGAAAAAGAAAATAAAAAGATCGCGCTGGATATCCTGAACTCATTATTGGGAATGGGTATATCGAAGGAAGGATTGTTCCAGTCGGATTAATCAATGAAAAAACAAAAATGTTCGGTGAACTGGAATCCCTTGGAAGGTAGTTGGAGGTTTGAAGGATGTGGAAAAGGAGAGGTGGGTGTAAGAGATTCATTGCTGTCAATTTTGATTGTGTCCGGCTTGTGTGGTGAAAAGAAAAAGTTGAAAAATGAAAAAATGATGAGCCGGACGATGAGAGGAAAAAAAAATAAAAATCTAACAGGGTCTCCTGAGCTCACTGTCGGGAAATGTACAGCGAGGAAGGGTCTTCTAGTTAGTTTAAACAATAAAAAAAAAAAAAAGAAAATGGCTGACGAACAATAATCTCTTGATGGATGAAAAAAGTTGGGAGGAAAGGTTCATGGGATAAATTTAGAGGTTGTAAGGGAAGCGTCAAAAATAACATTTTGAAAATCTATTAAGAAAAATAAAATGATAAATGTTTTATCTGTTTAAGAAATATTATAAATATTGTTAGGTGTAGGTTTTTTAAAATGGTGCCTAAAATAGTTGAAGTTGTAAAATTCTAAGTCTAAACATGATGAGAAAAAAGAAAAAGAGAAAAAAAATATTAAAGGTAATAATATATAAAGGGTTGATTGGTAGTTGAAGGCATTAATAAACAAAATGATATTATCGATTAATAGTGAAATGTTTTATCTACATCTGTAAGTTAAAAAACAAAGTCCAACACCACAAAACTAGTAAAACTGTAAGTCTATTTACAAATTAATGAGAGAAAAGCTAGTAAACCTATTAAATGGGAAATAATTTGGGGCACAAAATTAGTTACTAGAATAAAAGTAAAGATAAAGGGGAAGTGGTGACACACTGATATAATATTATAAAACTACAAAAAATATATAAGAGGAGTACATAGGAAGGATAAATTTAAAGTAAACACACACAATAGCGAAAATAAATATTTGGGAAAGTTGGTATACTAGTTACAGTTTTTTGTTACTTAAGGTGCCTTAAGTATTTACAACATAGTTTCAGGGATGTAATACAGGAAGGAGGAGAAGTAGAGATAATAAAAGTAAAATAAAATATAAAAGAAAATTGACTTAAGCAAAAGGTTTGCGATAGGTAGTGACGCAGTGAGGAATAAAGGAGGAAGGTCTGAATTGGTTTCTGTAAAGGACATCTCAGGAGTCCTGCCCTGCAATACGAGCTTAGAAGCGAAGTATTGTTTTCAGGGTTCAGCAATCTCAAGATGTTCTGTAAGTAGCATTAGATCAGATGGGCAAAAGGCGTGAAGATCGAAGTGGAGGTAGGTAATGGGAGAATATGGGAAAGAATTTTTTTTCTGAGAGAGGTTAAAAAGAGATGGTGGCTCAAGAGCTGCGCTGCTGTCGGTGATTGAGCTAGACCAGATGAAAAATAAAATTAAACGAAAAATGAGTGGGCGCATCGTGCTGATGGTGGCCTGAGTCGAGCGTTAGAGAAAAAAAATATCGCTGGTTACCCAAGCTCTCCGTGTGGAGTTAACATGGGGAGGAAGAGTGTACCAGGTCGATGAATCATTAAAAAATAAAAATTAAAAAATGTTGGCGAGCAGGAGTCTCAGGAACCGTTGAAGAGGTTAGAGGATGGAAGTAAAATAAATATCTTAATGTAAAAGAAATATCCTAAATTATATGGATTGATTCTAAAATATAAAATGGCACACATCAAGGATCGTAAAAATATAAATGAATAAGATTTTAAAATATATTAAGTATTTAGGTTAGTGTGTTCCCCACGTGATGCAATACTTATAAACGCAAATTAGACGATGGTTGGAATAGTGTCGTGGCAATGGACTCCATTTTGGGGATTTAATTGTCCTTTTAGGCGGCCAAGATGGCGTCTCACATGGTGTCACGTACAGGATCGATTTTAGAGATGGTGGAGACCTAATTTTTAAACGGGTTGACAAAACGATAAACTATCCTATAACATTATAAAAATAAGATTTGTTATAAAAGGGATTTTATATCATTTTCCTATCCGTTTTAATCTGGCAGGTTATTTGGTGGACACGAAGATCTAGTATACCCGGTGTGCCAATATCACGTGTTTCAAGTACAGGTGAACTGAAACTGGAGAGGTCAATATGGCCGCGCTAATCCTTTGTTGCCGGCTGACGCCGCTGGTGTTATTTGTTTGCTGTCAACCGATCCCATGTCTGGCCTACGTCCCGAGTTAGGTTATGTCATCTGATTTGGCGCTTACACAAAGTAACAGGATGTTTTAGGTTATTTAAGTCTGAGGGGATTATATTATACATAAGAAAGATAGGGATGTTATAGTATGGGGCGTGTCCTTATATTTATTAGTAATTATCTTAATTAACTTTGTCCACGAGGTTCTCGGATTCTCTAGGTGAAATAACCTTAGTTTCCCAGTAAGTTTTGCGTTAAGATGTACAGACAAATCGTTAGATTGGAGATTATTAGCGGTGATTAGGTTTAGAAAAATTATAAAATAATGAATTCACGAAGTTTTCGATTACGATATTAGTTTTCGCATACTACATTTATAGTTGTATTTGTAATTGTGGGAAAAATAGGAGGCACATTTTGAGATGAGATAATTTAAAATTGATATTTATAAAAATACAAATCTAGGACTAGTTTTTAAAACTTTTAAATATTGAGAAATATCAATTGAAATAGTAATAGGTCAAGTAAAATAAAGAGTGTAATAAATTTAATTATTAATACTATGGCCACAAATAAGGTATTAAAAAAATAACACAAATGAGTTTAGAAAATATGATTCGATTATTAAAATATAATATGATTTTTTTATGTAAAATTGAAAGTTGCATATTTGGATAATGCCATTTTAGGTGAATTTAAGAAAGGCATGTAAGATTAGTAAATTGGCAAAAATGCGTGATTGAATATTTTTAATAATAAAATTGAAAATGATGAATTAACATTTATAATTTGATTAAAATAAAGTAAAAATGATAAATGAGAGTGTGAAAGTTTTAAAAATTGAATAAAAATGATATAAAAAGGTTATAATTTATTTTAAAATGCTTGAAGTGAAAATATAAGAATAAAATTTATGGGGAAAATGGCAGAAACAAAGTTTAAAGTACCTTGAAATGGCTGATGCTGGCTGGAGTTGATCTCTGGAGATGGCTGTATGGAAGAAGGCTGCTTGTTGCGTGGGATCCGCCGAAAGGGGAGATGAGGGCTTCCTCCGCACGAGGCACGGCTAGTCCCCGAATGGCGTCTGTTAGGCGGCTTACTAGTTCGTCGCAGTGGGGTTGCATGTTGGTGAGGGCATCCGCGAAGTACTCGTCTCCGGCCTCCGTCATCCTCTGCATGTTGCTGTCCTCAGTTATCCTGTCGACTTTAACGGGTTCTGTAGTAATCCCGATGTGGAATGTACTGGGCAGTCGTGGTAGTGGGTGCGTGATGGGATTCCCGCACGGGGACAGCAAGAGACAGAGGCAGGTCTAGATGGTAACTTCAAGAGGTAGAGGTAGACCACGGACGAAGGCAGACAGACCACGGGCGCCACGGATGCCCAAAGCCTACATCGCGGGTAGAAGGGGAGGTGAAAGATCCCACTGACCGTATAACGGCGTCGCTATGAAAACAACTTGCTAAACAACTGCCTTTGTCTAATTTCTGGGCCTTTATATACTCTGGACGCCCGCATATGTGGTGATTCCTGATTGGCTACTGTAATCACGCCACTTTATGGCGCCGGGTTGTTTTCGTCTGGCCTTTGTCGTCTGGTCTACCTCCTTCTTTGTTTTATTTGTCACTTCTATTGTTCGATACATATTTTTATATATAGATATGGGGTTATATAATAAATATCAGAAGAAGGTTGTGAACTATCTAACTCAAAATATACTACATATATATATGCAATGTAATAATTTATTTTTTTATTCAACCAGCTCTTTCCTTATGTTCTAAATATTATAAAGCTATCGATGGATTTTATAATTATATAGATACATTTGGTAAATATTGCCAGTAGGTTATTGAACCATAAAAATAAAGATCCTTGTTTTCTTTTAGTCAGTAGAAGATCAATGTGTTCGAAAGCTTATATTTTATCTAGCAATAAAAGTGTTTGGTGTTTATATTTTGATAATTAAGAATATGATTTGTATAAATTTCTTATTAAACTTTATACTGATATTTTTACATTAACACGTTGTTTACATTATACATCTTATTATTATTGTTTATAATGATGATATATATTTGTTTACAGATTAATAGGATATATAAATATTTAGTCCCAAACATCTCCCTATTTTTTAAAACAAAAAGATAGTGTATATGAAATAATAGCTATATAACTAATGTGTGTATAAAAGAGATATAAGAGAGTAAATAATGACTTAAGTGTCCAGAACATAGTCTCTGTATCTTGATGGTGTTCGGATTGGTCGACCAGATCTTGTCCTCCGTGGGCCTGAGTCGGTGGAACGGGGTATTTCCATTTAAGTGGAGGATTCACAAATCGGATCTCTCTCTCTCTCTCTACTTTATTTTCATTTGGCTCAAAATCTTCACACTGTGGGTTTTTGTTCGTGTACTCTTCATTAAGGTTCAAGCCTGATGGTAAAGTTCTAATGTCTCTTCTATTTCTTCTGTATTCATGACCTTCAACTATATACGATCGAGGATCTTGGGCAGAGATGCATTTACCCATTCTCCACTTATCCTTTTCTTTCAATTTGACACTTATACTTTGTCCTGGGTTCAATTTAGTTAAGTCCCTTTCCTGTTTATCACATAGATTTTTCATTTCTGTTTTCTTTTTTTCTATTTTTTCATAAACATTAAGTTGAACTTCTCCTTTAACAAGTTTTTATGAATAGGAATCAGGGTTTGTGTTCTCCTGGAAATAAGAGCCTGGTTTGGGCTGAATCCAAGATCTTTTAATGGGGTGTTCCGCCATTCTAGAATGGCAAGCCACAAATCTTCTTGCTCATGTTTAGCTTTTTTAACAAGCATCTTTGCAGATTTGACTGCTGACTCCGCCTTGCCATTTGATTGACTATGATACGGTGAGCTGGTAATTTGCACTACTTTCCATGTTTTTAGAAATTTTTGAAATTCACGGCTAATGAATTGCGGTCCGTTATCTGTTATTAGTGTTTCAGGTATTCCATGTCGGCTTAAATTCTTTTTACACAATTCGATTATGGATTCTGAAGTAGTATGTTCTAGTATATCTAGTTCCCAAAAGCTGGAATAATAATCTACAGTGATAAGATATTGAGTCGTCTCTACTGAGAAAATATCCATTCCGATTTTATTCCATGGTAAAATGGGAGTTTCATGCCACATAAGGGTTTCTTTTGTTTGGTTTGGTTGATATGCTAGACAGGCCTTGCACTTCTCAACTGTTTCTTTTATAGATTGATTCATCCCGGGCCAAAAAATTGCTTGTCGAGCTTTGGCCAGCGATGCTGCTACTCCATGATGACTGGCGTGAACTCGGTTGAGTAGCTCTGATCGTAATGTTTTTGGTATTATTACTTTTTGTTCTTTGTAAATTATCCCATCTTGTTCGGTCAGTTCATCTCTAAATTTCCAATATTCCATGGCCTCCCTAGGAACTTTATATTTGCTTTTAGGCCACCCTTTTCTGATTAGGTTGACAAGCACTTGCATTGTTTGATCTTTGCAATTCTGTTGTCTTATTTGTTCTGCCGTTGCTGTCGAGATATTAACAAATTCAATCAATTTTATATTTTCAATTTCTTGATAAATGCTTTTGTCATCATTTAGATACACTTCAAAATTAAGCTCAATTCTATCACCTGTCTTCATAAGATATTTCCTTGACAGACAATCTGATATATACATTTGCTTTCCATGTTTATACTTGACCTCTAAATTATATCTCTGCCATCTTAGAAGCATTCTTTGTAATCTTTTTGGAACTTGGTGAATATACATTTTAAATATATTCTCAAGAGGTTTATGATCTGTCTCTATATGAACCTTGGTGCCTCCTGCAATGTATTGATAGAAATGTTCGCAGGCAAATACTATTGATAGACACTCTTTTTCAATTTGAGCGTATCAAGTTTCTGTGTTTGTTAATGCTTTCGATGCATATGTAACAGGCTGTTCTTCTTGTAAGAGAACTGCTCCTAGACCTTTGTCACTGGCATCACTTTGTATTGTCACAGGCAGACTTGGATCGAAATATTTTAGCACGGGAGCTTGAGTAACCAGTTCTTTTGATAATATAAATGCCTGTTCCTGAGGCTCACCCCAACTCCATGACATGCACTTTTGAGTTAAAACTCTCAGTGGTTGTACAACCTCAGAAAGTCTGGGCATTCGTTAAATAATTGATGCAACCTAGGTATTGTTGTATTTCTCTTATATTCTGGGGTCTGGACATAGCCTTTATCGCCTCCACTTTTCCAGGATCAGGTCTAAAACCCTCATCAGACAAAATGTGTCCCGTGTAATTGACATGATTTGAATACAATCGAATTTTGTCTTTGTTAAATTTTAAATTTCTTTCTCGTGTTCGCATCAATAACTGTTCTAATTTGATGTTATGATCTCTGATAGCGTCTTTAGTGGTGTTCCCCTTACCAAAAACCAAAATGTCATCAGCTATTACTTCTACGCCTTCAAGGCCTTTAATCACTTCATGTAGACGTCTCTGAAATTCTTCTGGGGCAACTGTAATTCCAAAGGGCATTCGAAGCCATTTATACCTGCCAAACGGCGTCCAAAATGTAGTCAAATCACTACTTTGGCTATCAAGTTTTACTTGCCAAAAAGCATCTTTAGCATCAATGACAGTGAATATCTTAGCATTATTTAAACTTGGCAGTATTTCGTCTATGGTCGGAATTTGAAAATGAGGTCTTTTAATCACTTTGTTTAGGTCTCTTGGATCTAGGCATACTCGAAGTTTATTTTGTTTCTTTACAAGGACCAAGTTGCTTATCCATGAAGAGGATTTCTGCACTCTTTCAATAATGCCTCTTCCTTCAAGATCATCCAGCTTTCTTTTAAATTCTGCCTTCAAACCAATTGGAATTCTTCTCGGATGTTGTTGCACTTTTGTAGCTTCTTTCTCAATTTCAATATGATATTCTTTTGGTAACATTCCTAGGCCTTTGAATACATCCTCATATTTATTGATAATTGATTCTGCTCGAGAACAAGATGAATTTGCAAGGTGGTAAACCGCATCATGCTTCGTTACAAGGTTGAGGACTTATATTGTTTTGGCTGATAACAAAGGTTTTTGATTAATGTTCACAATCTGAAAGAATAAATTATATTTCTTTTCTTTAAAATAGCAATCGAGATATTTTTGACCTACTGGCTTCAGGATGACCCCACCAAAATTTCAAGCCTTGCATTGGATATGTCCAAGTTATTGCTTCTTTCTTGCATGACCCACCTGTAATCGTCTAGGCTCATGATGTTACAAGTGGATCCTGAGTCTAATTGGCATTGCAGTGACACAGTTTGATTGGCTGTTTCAAATAATAATTTTACCATCCATTTATGTTTTTTGATATTTCCAGCTGCATAAGGTCTTCTTAGTTGAAGTACAGCTTCATCTGATGATTCATCCTGTTCTTGAATTGCTCTAACGTTCATCTGTTTTGGTTTTTGAATTCTCAATCTACATACTTTTGAGAAATTATTTTTCCTGTTGCCCCATGTGCATATCTTACCATACGCAGGACATGAAGCCTTCCTATGTTTCGACCCACAGTAATTATGTCTTCAAATGTTTCATTTGTAGCTTTGTTCGCTTCCTTTTTCGTTCATATTTTCTGTTCCACTTCACGTCTTCTGATTCTTGGCCAGTCAACTTGGTTATCTGTTGTTCCGTGACCTCAGCTGTCCTGCATATGTCGATAGCCGAAGATAAGTTTAGTTTTGGTTCCATTAGCAATTTTTTTCTGACTCTATTATCTTTGATTCCCAATACTATTCTATCTCTGATTAGTTCTTCTGTTAGTAAATCATATTCATAAGAGCTAGCTAGTCCTCTTAATCGATTTGTGTAGCTATCAATACCTTCGTTTTCTTCTTGATTCGATGTATTAAAAATTTACCGTTCGTATATGACATTCTTTTGTGGAGTAAAATGGTTATTCAATGCTTCAATAATCTTAGGTAGGCTATTCTTTTCATCTTCTTTCAAGTCCAGATTCAAAAATACGTTGAAACAATCTTTTCCAAAGAGTGATAGGAATGTTGCTCTTATAACATTATTATCTTTCTTATTTAATTCAGTAGCCACCTGATAATTGTCCCATTGGCTTTTAAAAAACCTCCAATTTTCTGCCGCCTGGCTATTTATTAATATTGGTGCTGGTACAGGAATATTTGACATCTTAAAATATTTTATTTTATATTAAACTTTATAATATATAGATATCACGAGATATAGTGTTACTCAAAAGATTAAAAAATTATTATTATATAAAAATGTTTGGTGTTTATATTTTGATAATTAAGAATATGATTTGTATAAATTGTTTATTAAACTTTATACTGATATTTTTACATCAACACGTTGTTTACATTATACATCTTATTATTATTGTTTATAATGATGATATATATTTATTTATAGATTAATAGGATATATATACATTTAGTCCCAAACAAAAAGGACATACTTCACCCAACGACCTCCTGTCTTTATAATAATAGAAGTGTGAAGAAAAAAAGAGTGAAAAACGTTTTACAAACAATGATGTGGGGTTAGATATAAAAGCTCCGCAATGATGGTACGTTGTAGGCTGTTACAAGGATAATAAACAGACACTGAATGGTAGAATGGAAAGGGTATGAATCTATATTTTATATCTAATCTATTTTAAAATATTAAGAGAATAACTGAAAATACAAATAACTACTGTCATTCCAAGCAGCAGACTATATCGTTCTCACTCATAAACTACGACTAATTGTCCATTAAGACATGGTCTTCTGGTCCTGTCGAGAGGCCACACCAAACAGACCTATCACAATGCACTATGACAATGAACCAAACAAGCAGTAAGCCACCACAACTGTAACACAAGTGAGTATCCCCGGGTCCAGGAAGGAAGAAGACAGTTCTGTAAAAAAAGTTTGACAGGCAGAATACCACACCGTTCTCATGGCCGCCAGGTGAATCGGGCAAGATGGACATGCGACCTTTTGATTGTGTGTGGTTGCTGGTCCTTTAGAAAGAAATATCGTCTAATCTAAATGTACAACTGTGAAAAGAAAAAGCTTCTGCTTACTTATGGCGATAAATAACTCTTCGGAATTCACATTATAATGCTGAGAGAAGTTACAATAACAAAGTATTTCGTGAAATAATAGTACAATTGTGACATTGTACTGGGATAAAGTTCGAAAATTAAGAAAAAGGCATTTCCTTATCGAGCAACTGAGAGTTTCTGGAATAATTAATAATCAACGAATAGTTGATATTTATTCCGATAGATGGCTCAAGCCATCAGCAACTTTCAGTTCAACGATAAGGAGATCCCTTTTTCTTAAAGTATTTCGTGTTGGTAGAAGAATTATCAAATATAATCGTTTGCCTTGATAAAAGTTAGAGCGATGCTTCTCATTGAAATATCAGCATAAAGATTAGTTCGTATAGATGGCGCCGTTTTACACTATATAAATGCATTGTTGTTGTTTTCTTTAAGCCGGAACAAAACCTATTGTAAATATGTAAATAGCCAAGCTGATCAACCCCTCCGCGTTGGTAACTTCCTTGTTTTTGTTCATTGACTTCACATATATATATTTTTTGTAAATTTGACTTTCTATATTACTTCAATATATTGTTATTATATATTATATATATATATATAATATCTCTCTCTCTCTCTCTTCAATAATATACTTCAATATTTTACTTCAATACTTCAATTATATGTTTTCAATGAATTCGGAAAGCTATAAAATTTAGTATTTGATCATTTTCCGAAAAAAAAGGCAAGACTGCACAATAAAAGCAAATTCGCATACATTAAAATTATATTAAAACACAAAATCTTAACATTTCATGTATTTATCATATTTACTCAATTAATATATCTTTACTACCTATTTAATATAACATATATATGGTATATAAGAGTATAAGAAAAGATGAGTATAAAAAAGTTTATATTATTATTATTGAGGCCGGTATATATTCTGAATGTATCAATAAATACTTAAAATGTTCAACGGCAAGAATTTTTTTTAACACAATGGAATCAAGCCTAAAAATAGGCTTTTACACGTCATACACTTGTCCAAAAAACTGGGCTAACGCGCGAATCAGATATTCTTCAATCAAAAACAATAAAGTTTAAAACATCGGACGCCACCTTGCGGCCCTTCCCTTTAAGAAAAAGGGCCGAGCGAATAGTGCTCGGCAATTTTCTATTCTTCGTCGAGGACGCTGACCTCGTCGCAGCACTTCGGCCCTTATGGGCAGGTGACTTCTATCGTTCAGAATATGATGTAAATGGGCGGCTCCTGCTGGGCTGATGCCCGTCTGGAAGCTTTCATCACTCTGCGAGACAGAGTGAAGCTGTCCCAGATTTCTGCCCAGCTAGATGTCAAATCTAAAGGAGTTTTCACCCACGTCACGTGACATATGGTTTCAAGTGCTCCCTGTGCTATAAGTAGGGGCACAAACGCGCCAACTGTCCAAGAAAGACGGGCCTGCAGGTGAGCAACCTGTTGCTACCCGTGTATGCTCCCTTTGTATCCACGAATGCCGCTAGCAAGCTGCCCTCCAAGTCGAACGCCCCTCCTCCTCCTGTTGCAGTCCTACCACCGGCTGTTTCTGTCGTCACGGATCCTCCTCCCAGTGACACAGTGGGAATAGAAGAGGCGCTCGACCTGACTCCTTCTTCACCCGAAAATCAGCGCGGTCATCAATTGCCTGGATCTCCCCAGGAACGGCGCAATATGGCTGAGACCCAGTTTGACGTTGTTTTGAAGAACGAAAAGGCCTCAACAGCCATAGAACGTGCCCAGAAGCAGGGCCTGGAGAGAGAAACCCTCCTTCAGGCTCTTACGCACAACGGGAAGATGGGCCGCCTCATCTCAAATCAAGCCCCGAGCAGAGAATGGCTATTGACACCTTGGCCAGCACGATCATGGTTCTTACAGGGGGCAGCACCCTGTATAAGAAGCTTTCGCGTGCCAGGATCTCTGCTCGGCAGCCTAAATGAAATCAAAACCTGACCATCCTGCCTCGAGGCGTTCCACCTGTACCGCTTGTGAGTGTAGCGATGGGTCGCTGACCCACAGATATTGGAATTGCCGAGCGGTACGACCCCTTCTCCGGGAGGTGTTCGCCTCCTGCGAAGAGCCCCTGGATCTTCAGGCCTGGCTCTTCGGTATCGACCTCCATCCCGAGGCAATGAAGTTAACCAGTGAAGATCAATGAAGACTATTCACCCTCCATACGTCATCCATTCATATATAGACCATCACTCTTCATATATTCAACCTTTTCATACGTCATCCAAAAGTTAGAAATTTTAAATTATTTCTCTTTGAAATTAAAAATGATTTTTCATAAATAAAAAGAAACTTATGCGGTTAAACTGGTTGTATAGCTTTATAATTATACGCCGCAGTCATTTATAAGTATTATTAGTCAGTTTAAATATTAGTTACGAACGGAGAAATATCGTCCAGGATAGCCTAGTGGACATGGCACCTGCCCGGTAAGCAGAAGGTTGTGGGTTCGATTCCCGCTCCTGGACACTTTTATTTTTCCGTTCGCCATTACTCTTCATATTTTTCACCCTCCATACGTCATCCATTCATATATAGACCATCACTCTTCATATATTCAACCTTTTCATACGTCATCCAAAAGTTAGAAATTTTAAATTATTTCTCTTTGAAATTAAAAATGATTTTTCATAAATAAAAAGAAACTTATGCGGTTAAACTGGTTATATAGCTTTATATATTATATATGTGTGTGAAAATTCGAAACTACTTTAGACGCATAAGATTATTTTATAAATTAAACAATTTATACTGCCCTTACTGCAATGGAAAAATTAATGGGAGGGCCTGGCTCATCAGTGGTGAACCCTCCCAGCCGTTTCGTCAGTTTAATCTACCATACCGCTGTAATATTGCATTTTTCGATCTTCCTTTTATACTGTTGCTAGACTCTTGGTATGGGTATTTTAGATGAACTATGGACATAAGCTTTGAGGACAGTATAATTACATACAATTATAAATATATAATATGCTTCAAGCAATCGCTCTTCCGCAAATATCAAATTGAGTCTTTTATTAGAATATTTGTATCATTTAATCATATATTTATCATTATATAATCTTATTTATTCATTTTTATATATATTCTGTATTCAACCTTATATAATATTATATGAACATTGTAATAAATCAGTTTCAATCTCTCTCTCTCTCATAAGAAAATATTTAAAACATAATCTATACAACATTTCAATATCACACACTATTGTAATATCTATAGACTTCCTTCCTATCTGAGGGCAATAACCTTCCAAAATGGCGGACCATCCCAAAATAGCATCCTTCCTTACAAGTAATTTTAGCTTTTAATCAAATAGGATAATTACATTACGTGCTATTTAGCAATTTTACTTACCACATATACCTTTTTCACAGCAATCAGCAGGTTGGCCAAATTGGATTTTATGTCCATTATAAGTTTTCGAAATTTCGTTATATATTTTCCTAAACCAATTAGCAGTTTTTTTTAATCCACCTTGCATGCTTTCGCTCAATTAAGTTAGAACATTACCTGAATAGTGAACATTCCTTTTATATCTCTTTTTTATTTTATCTATTCTTATATTATGATACATTACCGCGCCATCTGTTATGAGAATCCGAAACTATTATAGACGCATATGATTATTTTAAAAAATAAACAAGTATCTACTGCCTTTACTGCAATGATAAATTAATTTGAGGGCCTGACTAATCGTGGTGAACCCTCCCAGCGGTTTCGCCAGTTTAATCTACCATACCACTGTTATATTGCATTTTTTATGTAAAAGGAAACCCGAAAATGCAATAAAACAGCGGTATGGTAGATTAAACTGACGAAAACGCTGGGAGGGGTCACCACTGAAAAGCCAGGCCCTCCCATTAATTTTTCCATTGCAGTAAGGGCAGTAGATAATTGTTTAATTTTTAAAAAAATCATACAAGTCTATAATAGTTTCAAATTCTTATAGTATTGTTAAGTATTTATATAGTCAATATTTGTGGAATCGGTAGAATATATATATGTCGAATCCTGTCGACTCTTGTCGAATCCTGTCGTTGTGGAATCCAGTCAACTTGATCTATGGTGTGATATCTTGTCGACTCTCGCTTTACTGTGATAACCGAGGGTCTCTCGCTGTGGTGTGGTAACCGAGAGGAGCAAACCTGTAGTAATCGAGAGGTACAGTCAGGGCGTGGAGAGTTTTCCAGTACCTATCTGCACCTTGGAAGACCTTTAACAGTTTTCACAGAGTACAGGTAGTCGTGGTCGAGGCAGAGTGGAAGACTTGGGAATGTCCATACAAAAAAACGAAGAGACACAGTTGTACTAGGAAAGTTCCGTGAACAGATAGGAGTCAAGATAGGATCGAAAGATGGAGATAGAAGAGTTCTTACTGTTCTACATGTTCGATGAGGTAGACCTTAGACACAACTGACGAGGGCCCCCGCTAATGGTGAAGTGACTAAATCTTTTCCGCGAAATGACAGCTTTATATATCTTTGTAAGAGAAAGTATTGGATTTCAGCGTATGCAACAAGGGCGTGAATCGGAAGATGTCATTGTATACTCCTGTAAACGCCCCGAAATCTTGCTATCTTTAGGCCTCGTTGGACTTCTATCTCAATCTCTTGCTTTAGCTCAACTCTTAATCTATTACAGAGTTTTATTTATTTATCCTCAGTTTGTACAAGGTAGATTACATATGGTGATGTAATTACACATGTCAATCATGCGTATAATCATTTACAGATGTGTTTCTATTATACAACATGAAAACCTTGTTATAAGTATTATACAATATGAGGTTGTTGGTTTAAATTACCATATATATATATAAGGGAAGGGCAGAATGATGAGGATTTTGAAGATATTCAGAAGATTAATATAAGGATTTGCAACTGCATCAATGGATAGACAGACCTACATGAAGCTTGGTTTACCTGAATCGGACGAGGTGTGTCTTCGGCCACTACATGGGAATTGGATATCGGAATATTAGGAGTGGATATTGACAATAGCCCAGAATATTCTTCATAATATAATTCGAAGTATAATTCCCTAACTTCCTTTTTGTTTTTGGGATCCAGGCCATAGGCAGACTGGGAGGTGCGTTATATTTATTATGCAAAGTAAGGTATTTACTTCCATTTTCACGTGTCCACAATTTTAACGTGATTGGTTCATTCTGGCGAAACCCCACATCTTCCATTGATATTGTCGCGGCTGACTCCTCCGGTTCTTCGCGACGACGCGCTTCTTCCGCCGTGGATCACCTACCCAGGCTCCCGTTGCTCTCCTTCTACAGCTCTTTCCTGCAGAGCAACCAAAAACGTCCGAGAATAACCACTAAAGTGGAACTCCTTTCCTCTGGCAGTAACTCTCGGCCTTACTACTGGTGGGGGGGACACGAGAGACTTACCAGAAGAGTAGCAATGGCAACAACAGCAACCTGCACCGAGACTTCTAACACTTCTTTTTTTATTGTCACTTCTACTACACATTACATATAACTAGCATAATAAACAACGGGTATTTACATTACGCTACCTCCTAGGGCCAATATAAACGTGTATTTACAAACTATATGCTCCAGGAAATAGGACTACAGCAGACGGCGATATCCGCACAAGTTTCAAACGGGAAACAGGCGAAAGCGCCATCTATTGGCGGAGGTTGTAGATGTTTTCAGGCCTTATACGTGACAATATGAATGTCTGAGGTCTCCTCGTACTACCATGGTCGGAAAGAGGGACAGCTCTCGCCCAGTAATACCAAGAACCTCGACGAAGTGGATGAGGGCAATGTTCTAACTGGGTGCCTTCATTATCTGCTATTGTTATGTTGAAATCCTCTCTCAGATTTTGAAGATTAATTTGAATATTAAACCAAACCAAATATATTTTGAAAAAGCTCAACAGTTACCATCCCGACCTGAATTTCACCTATGAAAAAGAAACAAACAATAGCCTGCCTTTTTAAGATGTAAAAATCATGCGTATACAGAATCAATTCCAAACAACTGTTCACTATAAGCCATCCTTCAACTCCGACTATATCCGTTTTTCCTCCTACTACCCTCTCAGCCATAAAATCAATACAGTAAAGTCCCTTACTAAACGTGTCCATAGCCATTGCTCACTTCAAACCTTTAAAACAGAAGAGACCCAGGATATCTTAAGAAATCAAAACACTTGCCAATATCCTTCATCATTTAATTTAAGACATTTCTACAGCCCCTCTGAAATACAGTATCCCCCAGTTCACAAATATATTTGCAGCATTCCCTACTCACCAGTATCCATATCAATAGCTCGTCATCTGAAAAAATTCGGCTTTAAAACCTTCTTCTGCAACTCACCCAGTTTAAGTTCTCTACTAAGAAACCTTATAACAAAAAGCGATAGCCTTAATTATCCTTCCAATATTAAGAATGCCATATACTCCATAGAATGCAACGAATGCAAAACCAAATACGTAGGTGAAAACAGTAGAAATTTAAATATATGAATATCAGAACATCAACAAAATATAGAAAACCAGGACAATAGATCTCTAGTATATCATCATGTAAGAGAAACAGGTCCTTCCTTCGCACTATCAGAACCAAGAACCCATTACTCCAACATCCCCAATAAACAACAGAGACTCATCATATAATCCAATAATATCAAGAAAACACAATAGTATTAACAGAAGAATAGACATTCCAGAAATTTATAATATACGAGGGCCATCCAATAAATAAGTTTCCCTATTTTTTAAACAAATAAACAACATTATTTACAATTATGCAGTTATTTAATTTTCATTATACAACTCATAGACTACTTCTCTACATAATCACCATTTCTGTCCAAACATTTTTGGTACCGTTGTAGCAATTTTTAGATACCACTGTTGTACCAAGCCGTGTCCTGTATTCGTAGCCAGTGGTTCGCCTCCGCCTGCACTTCGTCATCATTCGCAAAGTGCTTGCCTCCAAGGTGCAACTTGAGTTCTGGAAAAATATGAAAGTCGCTTGGGGCAAGATCCGGAGAATAAGGTGGATGTGTGAAAATTTTCCCATTTAAAGTTTTCCAGCAACGTTTGGGTCGTTCGAGCTGCGTGAGGGCGAGCATTGTCATGGACAAGTAACACTTTCCGTGACAAAAGTCCAGGACGTTTCCGTTTTATTGCAGCTATGAGTTTAGTGAGGACTTCGCAGTACCTCGCAGCGTTAACCGTAGTGTTTGGGGGCAGGTAGTCAACCAATAAAACACTCTTACAGTCCCAAAAGACGATAGCCATAACTTTGCTTGCAGAAATTGTGACCTTCGCCTTTTTTGGTACACTTTCCTCAGGCTTCTTCCACACCATGCTTTGTCGTTTTGTTTCTGGAGTTGAATCATGCACCCAGCTTTCATCTCCAGTGACAATACGGGAAAACAGTTGATCTTCATCTCTTCAATGCATTTCCAGGAAAGCTCGGGCCGCCTCCATCCGTTGTTGCTTCTGATTTTCCGAGAGAAAACGCGGGACCCATCTTGCGCAGACTTTGCGAAAATTCAAAACATCTGACATGATTGTTCCAATCGAAGAGCGCCCAATTTCTATTCCAGGAGGCAGTCGAATCATTATTTCGTCAATGGTGACGCGGCGATCTGCTTCTACCACATTCCGAACAGCAGCAACGGCTGCATTGTCCGTAGCAGTAACGGGCCTGCCGCTTCGCTTGTCACCATGCACGTTTTGCCGTCCTTCCAAGAACCATGAACGCCATCGGTGAATCATTTGGATTCTCATACATCCTTCACCTTACACTGACACTAAATTGCGATGAATATTGACCGCATTTTCAATTTTCGCCGTGAAAAACGAATTACAGAACGGAGTTCGCAAGTGGACACGTTCACCACTGGTAGCACCATGGAAACTGAAGCGCTACGGACTTGCGCGTACGAGTAGCGTGATTTTGAAGGTCACGCGCTTCCAACACATCCTAATGACCATTTCTTACACTACTAACTAATTTCTACATTTCGTTCGCAGAAAAAAAAATAGGGAAACTTATTTATTGGATGGCCCTCGTACTATTCCCTGATCTGACACCAAATCATCTAAATACAGAAATCGTCTCTGAATAGCAACAGTGGGAACCAGATAGACATCTCCTAATAATGATAACTACAGCCTATGTAATCCTTGCTTCCTTAGTTATTTTCCTATATTTATTTGTTTGTTTTTGTCCTCTTATTAGATATATATTTTTTTAGAATATCTTTGTTGTCTCGATTTGTATAATGTTAATATAAATAATTTTTTAATATATATAGAATATTATGAAGCTATGTAAAATAGTATCCGATTATATTTAACTCGTGTTCTATTGGCGAATCATTATACCAGGTTTTTTCCTGTAGAAGGGTGTCCGTGCCCGAAAGCTAGAGAATAATAATAATGTTTTGAAAAGACATAAATATCTTTTTTTTAAAGCCTACTCCACGCTGACGAGCGCTAAAAGCGCGAAACGCGTTCGTGGATGGCTTTTCTTTATTTATCAAGAAATTGGGTTGGCCAAATATCAGGGAACAGGCTAAATTAATGTCTAGTTGATTTCTGTTCCACCAGATGGCGCTCTGCCTTCTGTAAAGCACATGTGCTCCTGGTCAGGATATGCCATTTTTAATAATAAATATCTATATATCATATTTTCTCCAAATTGAAATAAAGCAAAAATATTTTTTCAAACTTAATTCTGTTGACGTTATGTGACGCTGAGTTTGTTGTTGACACACATTAATATGTTATAATATTTTCAAAACCTTTGAAAAAGGTTGGCGTTCAGATAACTGAAATATTGGTTAAATATATTTTGATCCAATATATGCCTTTTCAATTTAATACTTGATTTATCTATAGGAGTATGTAATTTTCAATAATATATATATAAATAGAGATAGTGTTCAATAATTTTCAGAATTTTGTATATTTACTTTTTATATACACTATAAATATTTCTCTTTCACATGAATTCATTTTTTTCAACCAGAATCGGACCAGATGTGTCTTCGGCCACTATATGGGAGTTTGGTAGCGGAATATTAAGAGTGAATATTGGCAATGGCCAATAATATTTTTCAGAATTCAATTCGAAGTATAATTTTTAGCTTTTTTGTTTTTGGAGTTCAGGCCAAGGACCATGACGTAAATGACGTCTATAGACAGACTCGAAGGTGCGGTGTACTTATTATGCAAAATAAGGTATTTACTTCCATTTTCGCGCGTCCACACTTTCAACGTGATGGGCTCATTTTTATAAAACCCTGCTTTTTCTATTGATATGGGGGCCTTAGGTTTCCTAGTACTCCTATGGTCAAAGAGAGGGTCAGCCCTCGCCATGTAACACCATGAACCTCGACAAAGAGAATGAGATCAAAATTCTAACAGGATGCCTTCATTTTCATCAAATGTAATGTTGAATTCTTTGCAAATATTTTAAGCGTTTTATCAATCAAATCTAACTGATGACTTCAATATCTACTTGAAAATTTAGGTTTTCTTCTTTTAGAGATGGATGGCCATCATAGCAAAGCCATCGTTTAAAAATCAATGAAGAACCGCTTTCTTGTTATAGATTTAAAATTTAAGAAAAATATATTCAAGACTCGTTCCTAACAAACGAATACTCAATTATTGGAATCGATTACTTAAATAAATATAATAGGTTTCCAAAAATTATCACAAATAATATTTTTGTTGCACTGTGAGAAGTCTAGAGAATTCAGAAAGAGATTAATATAAAATATAATTTTAAAATAGTCATTATATATTTGAAAATAAATATCAAATAATTATAAATATAAATAAAAAATGCCAGTAACACATTTTAAATTATTACTGTACAAAGTTCATCTTGATATTTAGAAGTATATGCCCGTTGAAGAACAGAAATTTTGCTCGAAAACTTGCTAAAATCAAAATTAAAAGAAACCCTTTTTACCTTAATATTTGGTATTCTTTCTTTTTCGAATAATTTCTAGGTAACTATTGCTCACATAAATGAATGTATAAAAATCATAAATCAAACAGGAAGAGAGATATATCAGGGATGAAAATGTTTAATTCTTATATATCAATACTAGAGTTTCCTTAATTTATATTACAATATACCTGGATTTCACTTTTAGGTATGGCGTATAAAATTATTTTTTACAGAATTGATATTGATTTAAGCCACAATCTGAATTGAAGAAGGCGATAAATAAACAGAATCATTTCCACAATTAGGGTTTGAAACCAAGTTTTATATATATGTCTTGAACTTGGTTTTATACACTGGTCCGCAAAATTAAAGGAACAACATATTTTTTTCATTTATCTCAAATTTTATTGAACATTTATCAATAAAATTTTATACACAAATTTATTATTCCATTATTGATTAGAATACCCGAAATCAAAGAATTCCAACACGTATTTTATGCAAATTAGCCGGTCAAGCAATGATCTTCTTAAATGTGCATAAATATCTTGGATATTGTTGTTAATATGGGGTGTGATCGCCTTTAACTGATAGACAGGCTCTACATCGGTGACCCATACTAAGAATTAGGGAGTTTATCAGTTCCTGTGGAATCAAGGCCCACTCTTGTGTTAAGGCTGTTTCTAGCTCATGAGTGTTTCTAGAAGAGGGTTGGAGGGATGAGATCCGCCGTCCTAGGTTGTCCCATACATGCTCAATGGGATTTAGGTCTGGGGATCGAGCTGGCCAATTCATCCGAGCAATTGCAAGGTTTTGGAGAAAAGTGTCGACCACACCAGCCCTATGTGGACGGGCATTATCATCCATTAGAAGAAAGTTTTCTCCTAATTTCCAATGCTTGAGGCATCACATATGCTGCCAAGATCTCGTCCCGATACCTCTGTCCAGTCAGGGTTCCTTGCCGAAAAATATGTAGTGCTGTGCGACCGCCCAAGAAGATTCCAGCCCAGACCATAAAACCTTGGCTTCTGTAGGGATCCTTTTCAACTATATTCCGGGGATTATTTCTGGTTCCTACCTCTCTCCAGACAAAGACACGACAAGAATCGCTGTTTAGAGAGAATCTGGACTCATCAGTGATAATTACACGCCTCCATTCATCTGGATTCCAGGCGACATGTTGTCTGCACCAAAGTTTCCTTGCTCTCTTTTTAGGTGGTGTCAATGGCACACAAATTATGGGTCGTCGAGCATAGAGGCCCTTCTTGTGAAGCCTTCTGCGTATTGTATCAGTTGATACTAAGACTCCTTTAGCTGCATTGAGATCACTTCGTAGTTGCGATGCTGTCATTCTTCTATTGCGACGCACAAGGAGACTCAAATAACGGTCTTGATTTAACGTTGTGACCCTTGGCCGTCCTTGTTCGGCTGTTCTGGCAACATTAGCTGTCGTTTGAAATTTTTTCCAAAGCTTTGAGACAACGCTTCTTGTCACTCCAAGCCATCTTGCTACTTCTGCCTGTGATTGGCCTGCTTCCATCCTTCCAATAGCTTGCCTTTTTTTTTCTTGTGATAAATGTTGCCTATAAGCCATGAAAACTTTAAAAAACAAAAAGGTTTAATAAAAATCTTGTGGAGCGTAAAATTAGGACGCTTTGAGAAAGACTCAGGCTCATGTTTTACATACTCTCTTAATTCATGAAAGCTTCTGAATATACAACACTTGATATATATCCCTTAATATAACTTTTCTTTTTCCTAAACATGTGTTGTTCCTTTAATTTTGCGGACCAGTGTATATATTTTTTTCCATATGATGATTTATTTACATTACTTCAATTAGTAAAGTTCACAGGATGGCTATTTTCTTTTTATATTACATTTATTTTCCACTAAAATAGACACTGTAGTTTTTAATCAAATTTTGTGAGAATAACAGACAAATTTTGACTTTTATATAATAAAATAGATATATAATAAATATATATAAACTCACACAAAAAGGTCGGTGGAGGAGTGGGTAACACCCTCGATTCCCAACAGTCATGAACCGGGATTGAATCCCGCGTTAACCTTTTGTTTAATATGTGAATAACTCACATATTATTCATTCTTTCAATTATCATAAACTAAGCTGCTCTTGTTGAGCGGTACCTAATAAAATGATTTTGGAACCGGAACCGAAAACTCACACAACAAATATGTTTATTTTCTCACGATACTTTTACAATTGCGGGTAAATACCGAAAATAATAAGACATGGTTGAGGTGACCTTGCGACAGAGAAATATGGCTAGATAGTTTGTGGCTTCAAAGAAATTGGCAATGCTCTACTGAAGGAGAGAGCAGAAAGATGGAATTGAGAAGCTTGGCTTAGAGAATTCATAGCAAAAGGTTATGGCAACCCATGGACTTTGTCAGAAATAGTAAGAAGATCTAGTTTCTGTACGTTGAGAATACAGTTGATGAATCTTCCTTATATAGAAGAAGGTCTTCTTTATATGAATCCATCTCCAGAAATTAGACCAGCATTCAAAACACCCGTGGATGCATCAACGAGGCAATTCATTGTTTGAATTTGCGGGAAATTTCCTTTTACATTGGGCGGGAGAAGAGTTGAAAATAAAATCAGCTATCTTCACATATCAAACTATATTTTTTGGGGGGCAGTAGCGTAATAAATATTTTATTCTGATTCAGAAGATATGAAGACATTTATGGATACCTTATGGAAGAAAGGGATGCAGTATGGTTGAGGAAGTTGATTTAAATGTCAATTTGAAGATATTCGGAGGATTAATATAAGGATATGAAACTAAATCAATGGGTAGACACACCTACATGAAGCTTGGTCAACTCGATTCAGAACAGGTTTGTCTTCAGCAATTACTTGGGAGTTTGGGAGCGGTATATTTGGAGTGGAGATGGGAAGTAACCCAGAAAATTTCTCAGTTTTCAATTCGAAGTACAATTCTCTAACTTCTGCTTTATTTTTGGGGTTATGGCCTAGCGCCATTACATAAATGATTTCTATGGGAAGACTGGGAGGCGCGGTGTATTTATTATGCATGGTGAGATATTTATTTCCATTTCCGCGCGTCCAGACTTTCAATGTGATGGGTTCATTTTTGCGGAATCCTGCTTCTTCCATTGACATAAATGTCTTAGGAATCCCTGTGCTACCATGGTCTGATAGAGGGACAGCCCTCGCTCTGTAGCACCAGGAGCCTCGACGAAGAGGATGCGGGCATTGTTCCAATTGGATGCCCTCATTATCTGTAATTTCAATGTTGAAATCATCTCTCAAATTTTGAAGTTTGATTTTTTTTAGTGTTGGTTGACGACGTCTTCTGAAACAACCAGAAAATAGTCTTCTGAAGGTAGACATATTGATGGGCCGAGCTCTGTGGCAGTAAGTTTAGAGGAAGAAAAGTAGAGCCGATAAGTTGATATAGAAATAGGTACTGTAAAAAACGATCAATAAATTAAAAAAGGGTACTCTGTATGTCACGATAGATGTATCGATTAATATATCATATTTCAGTTATAGGACAGTTTTATGATTCGACCTTAGCCAAAGATATATTCTCCTTTGTTGGAATCGATTACTTTTGCCATAAGGCATAGGTTTCCATAGTTAATTCCATTTACAATGATATTTCTGTTAACGTTGAAAGACCTCCAGGAATACATAAATAAAAATATATGAATATGTTTATTCAGAAATATCAAGAATAATACTTCCCAAAATATTAATTCTAATTTTTAAAAATAAAGAAGGCATTTCCTGACCACGAGCACATGTGCTTTTTAGATGGCAGAGCGCCATCTAGGGAAGCAAAAATAGACTAAACGTTTATTTAACTTGCTCCGTTATATTTGGCCACCCGATTTCTTGATAAATCAAGAAGAGCCATCCACGAACGCGTTTCGCGCTGTTGGAGCTCGTCAGCGTGAAGTAGGCTGTACCACTGCGACCAAAAGGTTTTTTGGTCCCAGAGGCTTCTTTAGAAACAAAGAAATGGGTATTTAAGGCCAAATTTACGTAAATACGCTTAACACATGAATAAACAATAAATTATAAATATATATTAAGACATATATTTAATCTATATTTATCACGCGCAATTATCCAGATCGGATATAGCGTGTCTTATTTGCAATTAGTAATAAATAAATATATATTTATAATAAATTTTTATTACATTTTATAATAAAATTTAAAAATATATATTTATTATAGATAATAACATGAATCAAAAATTTGGATGATGTACAGTGTGAATTTGAGAAAATTAAATATTTAAAAATTAGGTATATAACATATATATACAATATAATACGGCTTATGATTGTAGAACAACATTTGAAAATATCCCTAAGGTTATAAATAATCGTTATTTCTCCTTTGAATAAATTTAGATTTTTCGTTCAAAAGAAACATATGCGGGATATTTTCAAATGTCGTTATATAACATATATAGTTGGCAAAAAGTATATAAATAAATATATATATATATATATATATATATATCATAATATATGCTCTTCCAGGATTAATAAAACAAACCTACAGTCAACGAGAGAGAGATGGGCAGCTAAAGCGAGACACTTTAGACATCACGACATTCCAAAGGGGGGGGGCAAAAGGAGCCCGCCCGTGAACACCTGGGGACTATTTTGGTAGTCGGGTGGTGGCCACACAGGCAGTCGTTCAGCGGACAGCGCTCTCGCTCCCTCTCTCTCTCGGATGGCTTCCAGATTCCTCTTCCAACTCGTCGTGTGATTATTTCTCTCCTCACCACATTATTACCACTATATTGTCACATATATATATATATGTGATGAGGTATCCTGTTGACTCTCGCTATAGCTGTGATAACCGAGGGTCAAACCTGTAGTAACCGAGAGGGACAGTCAGGGCGTGGAGTGTTTTCCAGTACCTCTCTGCACCTTGGAAACCTTTAACAGTTCTCACAGAGTAGAGGCAGTCGTCGTCGAGGCATAGTGAAAAGCTTGGGAATGTCCACACACAAAAAACGAAGAGACACAGTAGTAGTAGGAAAATTCCGTGAACAGATAAAAGTCGAGCTAAGAGCAAGATGGAGATAGAAGAGTTCTTACTGTTCTACATGGTCGATGAGGTGGATCTGGGTACAACCGACGAGGGCTCACGCTGATGGTGAAGTGACTATCTTTTCGGCTAGGGCAGAGGTCTTATATATCTTTGCCGAGGGGGGAGGTATGCGGGAGAATGGACTTTGAGCGGGTGCAAAGGGCGTGGGGCGTCTGCGCTATTCTACACCCTTTGACCTTGATGGCAAGGACTTGCCAAATTCCTCTTTAGGGTTGTTGGACTTCTATCTCGATCTCTTGCTTAGCTCAGCTCTTAATCTATTACATAGTTTTATTTATTCATCCTCAGTTTGTACAAAGTACATTACATATGGTGATGCAATGACACATGTCAATCATGCGTATAATTATTTATAGATGTGTTTCTATATACAACATGACAATCTTGTTATAAGTATTATACTCGTATATATGGTAATTTAAACCAACAACCCTATACTTATAACAAGATTGTCATGTTGTATATAGAAACACATCTCTTAAAATTATACGCATGATTGACATGTGTCATTGCATCAACATATGTAATGTACTTTGTACAAAGTGAGGATGAATAAATAAAACTATGTAATAGATTAAGAGCTGAGCTAAGCAAGAGATCGAGATAGAAATCAAACAACCCTAAAGAGGAATTTGGAAGGTCGTTCCATCAAGGTCATTGGGTGTAGAATACCGCAGACGCCCCACGCCCTTTGCACCCGCTCAAAGTCCATTCTCCCGCATACCTCCCCCATAGGCAAAGATTTATAAGACCTCTGCCCTAGCCGAAAATAGAGCCACGTTACCATCAGCGTGAGCCCTCGTCGGTTGTACCCAGGTCCACCTCATCGACCATGTAGAACAGTAAGAACTCTTTTATCTCCATCTTGCTCTTAGCTCGACTCCTATCTGTTCACAGAACTTTCCTACTACTACTGTGTCTCTTCGTTTTTTTGTGTGTGGACATTCCCAAGCTTTCCACTCTGCCTCGACCACGACTGCCTGTACTCTGTGAGAACTGTTAAAGGTCCTCCAAGGTGCAGAGAGGTACTGGAAAACTCTCCACGCCCTGACTGTCCCTCTCGGTTACTACAGGTTTGACCCTCGGTTATCACAGCTATAGCGAGAGTCGACAGGGTACCTTATCACATATATTTATTTAATATATATTTAATATTAATTTTTATATATATATAATATATTAAAATAAAGAAGGCATATCCTGACCAGGAGCACATGTTCTTTTTAGATGGCAGAGCGCCATTCTGTGGAACAGAAATCAACTAAACATTGATTTAGCCTGCTCCCTGATAAAAAGCACATGTGCTCCTGGTCAAGATATGCCTTCTTTATTTTTAATATCAACACCTAACCTTTTTATTTTTCCATTATTTTTTTACATGTTAAGCGTATTTACCTAAGTTTGGCCTTAAATACCCATTTATTGGTTTCTCAAAAAGCCACTGGGACCAAAAGGATTTTTGACCGCAGTGGTACAGCCTACTCCACGCTGACGAGCGCCAACAGCGCGATCGTGGATGGCTTTTCTTGATTTATCAAGAAATTGGGTTGGCCAAATATCAGGGAATAGGTTAAATCAATGTTTAGTTGATTTCTGTTCCACTAGATGGCGCTCTGCCTTCTGTAAAGCACATGTACCCCTGGTCAGGATATGCCTTTTTATATGGAGAAAGATAAATATATTGGCTTTATATATGTCCTTTTATTCAAATCGTTTATTAATTGGAATAAAAAATTAAAGGAAATGTATTAGTCCATATATAGATAAGTAATAATTTTAATTTACTACCTAAAATTGTGAATGTTTATTTTTATACACATCTTCAGAGACAATTAAAATTTATTGAATTATATACTCTCTCTCTCTATTTATTCATATATTTATCAATATATATTCTTACTTATTATATATATTTATTTTGTATTGAGCCCTATGTAACCATATATGAACGACGTAATAAAGTATTTTCAATCTCAATCTCTCTCGCTATTAATAACAAAATTTGAAATATTATAATATAATTTTATTTAAATTGAAAAGTAATAGGAATAATAATAATAATCAAATATATTATATTGAGAGAGAATAAATGTATATATAATATGTTGTTGTAGTTTCTTATCCCCTTGTGTAAAGATTACACGAATTCCATGAGTTCATTATCTCATGGAATGGGGTGTAGAGATGCAGCTTTCTTTGATCATGGCACCATGATCCAACACAGTTGGTGAAAGTCTGACTTTGCCTGTAATTTGAGGCCGTTCCTAACATGGAAGCCTTTGCTGCTGACTCTAACATGAGTACAGACACAGCTTTTCTGTATCCCTGGAGAGGAACCCTTGCTGAGGTCTATCAACTGGGTCAGTTGAACTCATGATTTTTAAATAGGTCTATCTCCTCTTCTAACAATGCTGCTGTTGGTCCGTGACTGCTTATTCGTCAGAGTTATTATACTTGTTTCACAGCTGGCCTTCATATCTGAAGGTCATTCCCCCATCCGCCACCTGGGGACGCGCCCTGTAGCAGCCAGCTCTGCCGAGGGATATATACTATAGTGACCCTAGTTGAAAAAAAAAACATTGTCTCCATTTTAAAAGTTTTTATAATTGCTTCTATGTGTGTCTTTAAGTCTTGAAATAATATGATCTATTTTGTCATACTTACTGACCACCCACAGAGTTTTAATATTTTGTCTACTTATTCAAACCTGATAACAATGAAAGTTACCAAAATACCATATTTCTAGATAGTCGGCGTGGTCGGGAATAATTTATTTCTATTATTTATTTTCAAATTTTGTGATACATTTGTAATATACACACATGGACAAAAATATTAGAATTTAAAGAGACAAAGGTCGCCTCTCCCGTCAAAATAGACGTCAAAACTAGACGCCATCTATTGACCGTCACCGCAAACTAGCGGTCTCGGGTCGGTGACAAAGCCACAACACCAGCTATGGCAAACTGAAAAGCGTCCACCTAGAGACCGTGGATTCGGGCTAATGGCCCTCGTCAGTCTAGGGCGGACTTTATTCCATGAGATCCACACGGGATCTAATGGAGTCTTGACAATCTGCCAAAAAGGTGTTGTTAGCTGGCAAAGTGGCTGGGCCAAATCTATGACTAAAATATAGATGGAAATTTTGCCGGGAGGATATTGATTTAAAGAGACAAAGGTCGCCTCTCGCGTCAAAATAGACGCCATCTATTGACCGTCACCGCAAACTAGCGGTCTCGGGTCGGTGACAAAGCCACAACACCAGCTTTGGCAAACTGAAAAGCGTCCACCTAGAGACCATGGTTTCGTGCTAATGGCCCTCGTCAGTCTAGGGCGGACTTTATTCCATGAGATCCACACGGGATCTAATGGATTCTTGACAATCTGCCAAAGAGGTGTTTAGCTGGGAGAGTGGCTGGGCCAAATCTATGGCTAAAATATAGATGGAAATTTTGCCGGGAGGATATTGATTTAAAGAGACAAAGGTCGCCTCTCCCGTCAAAATAGGGGCCAAAACTAGACGCCATCTATTGACCGTCTCTTTAAATCAATATCCTCCCGGCAAAATTTCCATCTATATTTTAGCCATAGATTTGGCCCAGCCACTTTGCCAGCTAAACACCTCTTTGGCAGATTGTCAATATTCCATTAGATCCCGTGTGGATCTCATGGAATAAAGTCCGCCCTAGACTGACGAGGGCCTATTAGCCCGAAACCATGGTCTCTAGGTGGACGCTTTTCAGTTTGCCAAAGCTCGTGTTGTGGCTTTGTCACCGACCCGAGACCGCTAGTTTGCGGTGACGGTCAATAGATGGCGTCTAGTTTTGACGTCTATTTTGACGAGAGAGACTACCTTTGTCTCTTTGAATCAATATCATCCCGGCAAAATTTCCATCTATATTTTAGCCATAGATTTGGCCCAGCCACTTTGCCAGCTAAACACCTCTTTGGCAGATTGTCAAGATTCCATTAGATCCCGTGTGGATCTCATGGAATAAAGCCCGGGCAGTTGGCGTTTCTTGCGCTCCAGGGGCCTGGGTTATCCTTATTTCTCTCTCATGGAATAAAGTCCGCCCTAGACTGACGAGGGCCATTAGCCCGAATCCATGGTCTCTAGGTGGACGCTTTTCAGTTTGCCAAAGCTGGTGTTGTGGCTTTGTCATCGACCCGAGACCGCTAGTTTGCGGTGACGGTCAATAGATGGCGTCTAGTTTTGACGTCTATTTTGACGGGAGAGGCTACCTTTGTCTCTTTAAATCAATATCATCCCGGCAAAATTTCCATCTAAAAATATTAGAAGTTGTATATTTTTGAATGTCTATCGGGAATCAGACAATAACTCTGAAAGATATTACAGTAACCTTTATTGAAGACACATGAGATAACCAAGTGTGAACAAAATTTGCCTCTGTCTCCTTAAAAAAAAAACATAAACGACCGGCGACATCAAAAACATTCCATTTCCTTTTGTTCTAAGCAGTATTAGAGTTCTAAGAAGCGATCTGGTAGATTAAATTGGCGGAACCGCAAGGAGGGTTCACCACTGATGTGCCAAGCCCTTCAAATATTTTTTCATCGCATTAAGGATAGTATAAATTTGATTTATATGTAAAAGAAACATTCGTGTCTTAATGTTTTCATTTCCTATATATATATAAGGCGTTATTGCTTTATATTAAAATTGTCGATCTCCCTAAAAAACATAGGAAAAGGGACATCAAAGACTTTCCACTTCCTTAAGTGTTCATAAATTTAAAGACAATTCGACCAGTAAATCTTTTTATTATCTCGACGTTTCGACAAAAATATTTGTCCTCGTCAGGAGCGAACAAAAATTAAAACATATGGCAAGGCGTTAGAATAATTTTTAACGCATTGCCAAATGTTTAAATTTTTGTTTGCTCCTGACAAGGACAACATATTTTGTCGAAACGTCGAGATAATAAAAATATTTACTGGCCGAAATGTCTTTAATTTTAAGAAATATGAATGCCGGCCAGGTAGCCTCTATCTTTCTTAAGTTTTATCCCCATGTGTGTATATTCACTTGATACCATAAAAGCCGCTGAGTCAGTTCAACGCCAAACACTGGCTAAAAATCACAAGGAATATATTCTGAAAGTGAATAAAAAAGATAAGATTTGAAGGTTTAATGAGGCAGTGTAAGGAGGGGGGTGAATTACAAGAAGAAAAGTTGGGACTTACCCACAAAAGCGGATTAGCTTTGGGAATTTACTGAATGAGCGAACAACAATGAGATTAGACCTTTAGCGAGGAAATTGCAAGAGACAATATGACAATTGGAGAGTGGGTAGGTTCCTAAACTATTACCTTTCCAACTTATTAATTATACTAGTTAAGCCACATTAGTAGGTTGGTTAAACTCCTCATTGGCTGAACACCAATTGCATTCTTCTTCTCCAATGGTCAGAGTGCTGCCTCATGGGCCGCTGCAGTCAAACAAGGGAATGACAATACCATGGCTGTGTCCTGTGGTTTCCATGTTCCACAGTTGAAGGTTTCGTTATACCGCCCATCTACAGGGTAAGCTAGATTGAATGATACAATTTCAAATATGAATATTTTCTTTTTGTTCAAAAATCTGATGACAATGTTTTATAAGCAATTTCACAAATGCAAAAATGAAATGGTTTTTATATGAGAAATAATATTGTAACACAATGTATGTTTTTATTTGCTCTATGTTAGTTTACATATTTTTAAGTTTCAGATTTTTGTTAGATTTACTTGCATATATTGGTTTGGATTGTCATTGCTATATAACTCGTGTGTATCTTTAATTTTAGAGTACAATACTCTTATTGGTACCGAGGAATAAAACTCTTTTACTACTTATCTCCTTCGGCAACTATTTTTTAACGATACAAGATCAAGCAAATGATATCCATTTTTAGATTCACCCAGACGAGGTATAGATACTATTTTTTTCTATAGTATTCGAGTATTTTTTGTAAGTTTACCTTTAAATAATTCAAAAATATTCAAAGGGAAACCCTAATAGCGTCTTTCTCGCTCCACGCTACCAATTATGGATCCATCTCAACAACAATGTATAGTTATGTAGACATCCACTTTCGATTACCATAACTATGTTGTAAAATTATAAACTCAAAAGGAGCTTCTATATAGCTTATCATTAACACGAAAATAGAAATCCCGGAGATTTACCATTTATTAATACAAAAGCCATGAAGCACAATATTCTATATCAGATGTATCCCTCATTTGCTTATTTCTCAACTTTATACCAAGATCGTTTACCTTACTCTAATACAATAATTTACATAAATGGTTTATTTCTCAATTTGTAATTCTACCTGCCATCATGTTAGTTAGTTACAAATTTGTATAAATCTTGGTTCTCAATGTAAGTTTATATAATTGCACGCATCTCACATCACACCTTGTCTTTACGCCCGTTGAAGAACGTTGTCGTTCGAAAGCTAGCAAAATAAACAAGTTATAGAGAAGAAGCTCCTTTTGAGTTTATAATCTTACAACAATCAATGGTTCTACATCCAGGCAGAATAGGAATAATAATCTAAAGATGACCCTATTTTCTCCCGTTGCCAAAGTGGAGACAAACCTATGAACTACTCTTTCTGTTAACTTCTAAGACCCCCAAAAATTCCAGATAGCTACGCTCATAGAAATGGTCAATCTAATCCTGAAATTTCTGAAATTAGCTTGGGGAGGAGACATCTTGGTGCCGCTTTGTAAATATTTCAATGAGGGCTCAGGTCTTAAGAACAGCCTAGGTCAGGGGTCGGCAAACTGCGGCTCGCAAGCCACATGCGGCTCTTTGGATGTGAAGTTGCAGCTCTTTATATAGTTCGATGCACAAATATTATTTATACGAGTACTATTTATTGTTGACAAGAAAAAAGTGTGGCTCTTTAAAAACTTCAAATTTTGTAGATTGTGATTTTTGACTCTTCCAGCTTAAAAGTTTGCCGACCTCTGGCATAGGTAGTTGGCGACATTATGCTCCAGGAACCCTAGTGATTGCTAGAAGGAAGCGAATCTTTGATATTGGAAGGCTGAGTAGTTGAAAGTAGTTGAACAGTTTGAACTTCATTTTGGCAATGGAACAATTTGGGTCATCATTCAATGCCTTATCTACCTGGGCGTAACCACGACAGTCAGAATTGTTGCTTGATGGATCCATGTCTAATCATTTTTATCATGGAGAGCAGTAGTTCTGGAGTGCAGCAAATCTCATTATCAATCCAGTAGAATAGGATTTCCTGAAATTTTAATACTCATGGACAAAACTTAAGGAAGTTGTACCTTTTAGCATGTATATCGGGATTCAGACAATAACTCTGAAACATATTTGATATACAGTGACCTTTATTGAAGACACACGAGATAACCAAAGGGTGAACAAATTTGCCTCTGTCTCCTTAAAAAACAAACAACCGGCGACATCAAAGGCTTTTCACTTACTTAAATTTTGTTCATGAGTGTATTTAAGAAATCGCCTGCTAGAATTATTGTTAGGAAAATTTTTGATATCATTAAAGAAGTATTTAATGCCATTAATGAGAATAAAATTGATTAATTATGTTTATTAGAATGATAAAATACAATTAACTCTTCAAAGTCAAATCTATTTAATCAAATAATACAAAACCCAATACAACTATTTTGTTGAATTCTAAAGTGTTATGATGATTTAACAGGTTTTATTAAATGTTTTCTAAAGTTTTCATTAATGGTATAAAAGCATTTCTATTAAAACTGAAAAGATTCCATGAAATTAAAATAATATATAAATAAAAATACTGTAAAAATATTTACTGGCCGAAGTGTATTTTATTTGAAGAAATAAAACTATGTGATTTAAAAACAAGTACAAAATATACAGTTATTAGGGGTGAATTTACACTCATGGACAAACCTTTAGGAAGTAGAAAGTCTTTAAATCGCCGGTCCTCTTTTTTTTTTTATTTTATTTTTATTTATTTTTATTTCATTTTTTGAAGGAGACAGAGACAATTTTTTTCACAATTAGTTATATTGTGTGTCTTCAATAAAGGTCATTGTGTACCAAATATCTTTCAGAGTTATTGTCTGAATTCTGATACACATGGTAAAAGGTACAACTTCCTTAAGTTTTGTCTAAGAGTTTATAATCTAAAAATAGTATTTTGTTTCAGGGGGACAATATAGAGCCGCTTAAAGGACGATAGAGGATCGTTTAGAAAAGGTTAATTAGGTTTGAAAAATAGATTAAAATTGGTAAAAAAAAAAATTAAAACTAAGAAATCTAGTTGCTTTAAAGAATAGGAAAGGCATTCTGTACTACGAGTACTGTTTTGTAATTCTGTGCACAAAAAAAAAAGAGATAGAAAAAAAAAAGGACGAAGTAAACATCTCATTATCATTCAACTATATAAATATTAATACTGATATCTATTAAATTAATATTGTAACAAGGTATTTATTTTTCGGGATGGGAGTAAAACTCCACACAAGATCATCCTTCTGGTAATAGACTGGAGTATGTTTCTGGTCGTAAAGTCTACGGTCTTTCGCCTGTGATTGTAGAAGGCGTAATCGGGAGAGTTGACGCGCTTCCTCAGCTCTGATCACAAGTTCTCCAATGTAGTCGTCAGAGATCTCATCTGGTAGGTAAGGTAGTACGGCATCGATGTAGGTCTCGGCCTCGCGGGCGTGGACAAAAAAGAACGGAGTGTAGCAGCCGTTACGTAGGATAAAACTTTGTCCCAGTCCTTCTGCTCAACACCTCTGTGTACATGGACAACATTATGTAGCAAAGTATTTATTTTTTTTAGCAGAATATTATTTTTTATGCTTATATTTTGCTACTCTGTACACTTCCCTCTTTTGCTTATCTTTTGTTTATTACTCATAGTTTGTTCTTGTCTGAAATAAATTGCTGTCTCATCCCGTAGTTCCTCTAATTTCCCACGTGGCAATATTAACTAACCATTGATTTGTGTTGGACTTTTAGGATATCATAGGATAAGGTGAGGATATAGAAAATTGAACCTATTGTTGCGTTTTTGGTTGACAAAGAATAACTTCCATAGGTACAAAGGATCATTAGGACTTTATTTTACCCTGATCGATAAAAATAATTACAGAAGAGTGCAAAAATAAAACAACAATAAAGAAAACAGCAGTTACAAACTCACCAACTGCAACACGGTGAAGGAAAGCAGGCGCAGAACAGGAGACAGAAGTTCGTAGAACCTTCTAGAATCTTCCAGGATGTACACTAGCGTCGGCGGTAAGCAGCAGTCCGACCTCTTGCGACAGTAGCATTTGCTTGGAGTCCACCACGTAGCTTCGTTATTTTTCCTCTTTTTCTTATCTTTCTTCTCTCGGCATGAGTTACTCATCCCTATATATCCCGGAGTAGATCTTTCCAAAACGGTCATGGTTGGTCAGCCAATCAGAAAGCCGCCAGCGCTAAGCCTTGCGCAATCGCTTTAGATTGGCCAATCAGTTCTCTGATTTTTTTATAATACTCTAGAAAGTCCTAAAACATTCTATTTTTTGGAATGTGCTTTTTATTCTATGTAGCACTATTTTAGACCCGTATGGTTGTTTCAATTTCTTATAACAGATTACGCATTTAGGTGAGAATAGTTATGTCGTAGGTTTGTATGAATTCACGATATACATGATAAAATTTACAACTTCCTTAAGTTTTGTCCATGAGGGTAAATACTCTATATAAATCAGTTTTTTTTTTTTTAATACTGAAAAACATCCATTCAATAGAACAAGCAAGATTGTATCTAGTTTTACCAAATTCCAACCAATAGTCTTTCATTTCTGAAAATTATTCAAATACCTTTAGAACAAATGAGTTAGATATTCGTTTGCATAGAAATATCATCTAGCAAAATTGTAGCAGATTATTTATTATTCTATGAAAGATTCCAATTTCGATATTTGTATTTTGATACACTGTAAAATTTTCTCATTGCCTCTCTGCTATTTTATTAGTTTTAATTTATTTTTACATAAAATAAATTGCTGTGTGATTCTGAGGTTTGTCTTTCCTAATTTTCTACGTTACAATATGTGGAAATTATTTTAAAATTCGATGCTGTTTTTTTTTTTAGCTGAGAAATTGAATGAGAATTAAATCTATCCGAGGTTTTGCAGCCCAACAAACTCTAATATACTAATCCTTTTTTGTACGATCACAGATTAAATCCTCAGCAGCCAATTCTATCTCTAGTTAAAACTTTAAACAGGATTCGAGACTTCAGCCAATTACCGGCCATTTTAAATTGTTTATCCTTTTTTCCTTGATCTCCTTTAAAGACTCATTGCTGAAGTCATATTTCTTATTTTGTGTGTGTGTGATTTTGTGTTTCTCTATTATTTTATAATTACAAATTAAAATGATCACAAGAGTAACAATATTGTAACAAAGTATATTTATTAATTTTATTATTTTTATTAACAGAGTGGTCATTTTTATGTTTGCTACTCTGTAAATTTCCCTCGTGGCTTATCTTTTGTTTACCATTCATAGTTTGTCCTTGCCTGAAATAAATTGTTGTCTCCTCCTGAAGTTTTGTCTTCCCTAATTTTGCACGTGGCAATATCTTCAAAAAGCCTTTTATTGGGAACCTATGCCCTACACAGGATTCGTTCAGGTGCATAATTGCTTTAAAAAGTTTAGATAATTACAGATGATCGTTCATTTACATATCCATTCACACATGGCTCTCTTCTTTCTTATCTCCACTCAATCATATCAGGGTATCAAGCTTGAAGAGCTTGTTGAAGGTGTCTGCTAGAAATAAGTAGAACTCATCAATGGATGAGTCAATAATGTGGTTTGGGGTTGCTGGTTGACACTTAGTACATAGTGGGAAAACCTTGCAACCATTCTGGAAAACCATTGTCCGTAGATGACCAGACTTAAGTCTGGAAATCAAAGACTGTTGTTCTCTTGGAAGGACAGAACCGGTACTTGTCCCTCCTGCTCTGTACCAGTCATGTGCAGCATTAGATTTCCATTCCTGAAGGCATTAATATCTTTAAATAGAATCAACTAGCCGAGTGAAACATCGGCTCCGCACAGATGTTATCCAGATGTAGCCCAGTTACGTGTTGCTAGGAGGCTTTGATTGTGCGCCACATTTAAAATATAGTAACTAACCAAAGAGATTTATTAGCCCTAATAGTGCTACATAGAATTGGTTTCGATTTTTAAAATACCCATAAGATAGACTCATAGACAATTATTATTTATTCAGATTACCCAGATTCCTAGAGCTACGTACAGAGGTCACCAACTACCCGGGCTTGCCTTCTGACCTATGTCCTCTTGGTTTTATTTATAATGTCAGTGGAGAGAGAGAAGTCCAATTCATGGGGTACTCGTGGACAAAACTTAAGAAATTTTTACCTTTTATAGCATGTATATAAGGATTTAGACAATAACTCTGAAAGATATTTGATACATAGTGGCCTTTATTGAAGACACGAGATAACCAAGTGTGAACTAAATTGCCTGTGTCTATTAAAAAAAAAAAAGAACAGGCGATCAGCAACAATAAAGACTTTCTACTTCTTGTCCATGGGTGTAGTTCTAATGAAAATAGATAAATGGTAAATAAGACAACGATAATCTTCCTATTCACACACACACACACTTTAGAAGAAGAAACACAAGTCGAGAAGTACTTCTTTCTCCCCCGACTAGTGTTTCTTCACCTATAAATGGCAAATAGTTTGGAAAATTTGGACATTGCGAAATGGAAATATACTTCAAGGACATCTACGATAACATCATTCAGAAAAAAAAATCATTTTGAATAAGTTCAACAACAATTATTGCAACAATTTTTTTTTTATCATAGAAAAATAAATAGATGGAGTTTTCAGATATAGGAAAATTGCGATTTACTATTATAAAATATTAAAAAACCATGCGCAATTTTATGTAGGGTTAATAAAACTTTGGTTCGTTACTATATTAATGTGGACCAAAGTTTCTTTTATAAACTGATATTATGTAACTAATCAGACGCCTACTAGCAACACGTAACTGGGCTGCATACGGATAACAGCCTTTGCCGGTCCCAAGCTCGGATGAAAAAGGAGGAGGGGGAGCAGTAACAAGATCGCTAAAAAACCTGGGCTCAGCTGGCCTGGCTGATAGTTTTCTGTAAGGGCTCCTAATCCAGGGATACAGGATGAGCAGCGTCTGTACTCCATGTTAGGAGCAGCTGCACATGGCGTCTGTTCCTCATGTCAGAGACGGCCATTTCTTTTGGAGCTAAGTCGTTTGGAGCCAATGAGTAGTGCTTCCAGTCTTAATGACAAAGGCAGACGCATTCTACTTCACCCAATCATGATGGTTGTAGATAAGAAAGAAGAAGAGGATAACATCTGTGCGGAGCCGGTGTTTCCGTCGCCTAGTAGATTCTATTTACATGTATTAAGAGAGCCATGTGTAAATAGATATGTTAATGAACGATAACTTGTAAATAACTAATCTTTTATTTGATGCTCTCGTTATAAAAAGAGAAAATAGGTTTCATACCACTGTTTACTATAAGAATAATTCCAAGACTTCTTATATATCCTTTATATTTCCAATAATCCCATAGAATACAAAAAGAGTAGTTGAAAATTTAACAAAACTGTTATTTACTCTCTCTCTCTCTCATTGTTCCCTTTCGAATTTTAAAGAAATAGAACAGAGAAATATCTATCGAAACCTCAGAAAATTTGGTTATCCACAATATTTCATATATAAACATCACTATATCCCGTCTTTTTCCACCTGACTGAAATCACACACCAGTAATTTCCAAAACCCTTACTTTTTTCATTTGACTCTATACAAGTTTTAAGAGATTGGTATGGGTTGTAAAGTGAAGGGTCGATACCACTCACATACACACAAACCCACTATCGCCAGGTTTATTTTTGACAAGACCCGGCCAGGTACCCATCTCTTTCTATCCACTGTTTAGCTATTAGGGCTTCCATTTTAATATACAAATTTAAATTAATTCATTTTAAAAATTAGAAAATACAAAAATTATTTTGAACCTATCGAAACTCTCTTTATTCTTTATTTGTTTGAATAAATTTTACCATGGTTCTATTTTTATTTTCTTTCTGTGTTCTGCATATATGACACCTAACTATCGAAGCTTTTGCATAAACCTTGTTATAGCCCTCTTTATTAACACAAGGTAATTACACCAAATCCAAATAAATAAATAGTGCGTGACATTTCAGTAACAATGCTGTTACCAAAACGTCACACACTATTTATTTATTTGGTCTTATTACTTTGTGTTTATAATCTACTAGACGGCTAACCCGGGCTTCGCCCCGGGATTGACCTGTGTGCATATCTACCCGAGTGATATATATTTAGATAAGATTTTTTTAAATAATTGTTTGTTATTAGCATTATCTATTTGTTTGCATCAGCATAATTTAATCTAATCTTTGATAGAAAGCGCTTTTCGTGAGCTAAGTAGAATAATTTGAATATATAGTTTTAATAATTGAGTTATATATTTTTTTAAATAGCCTATCGTCTTCCCCGTATTTTTTTACCTATGTATGGAAATTTTGGTTTGAATTAGTGAACTACTGCGAATTTGTATACTGGACATACAAACAAACAAACATACAAACATTCATTTTTATATATATATATATATAGATAATCCAAATTGTGCCTTATCAACCCTTTTAATTGTTATTAAAATATTTTTGATATTTTATTATATATACTTTATATTTTCACTATTTTCTTTCTATTTTAACACATTTAATTGTTGAATTAGCTCTCTAAATCAAGCCCTTAATTTATACTAATGATTTCAAAAAATGATAATTGAATTATTCAATTTTTTTAACTTACTAAACTGACACTATATTTACAAATCAAAATTTAAAATCATTTTGAAAGTATTTATTAAAATTCTTCTATTTTATAACATTTTATATAATACAATATAATGCGGCTTATGATTGTAGAACCACATTTGAAAATTATCCCGCATGTGTTTCTTTTGAACGAAAAATCGAAATTTATTTTTAAGGAGAAATAACGATTATTTATAATCTTAGGGATGAAGTATGAAAGGATAAAGTGTCCAGTGATGGGAATTCCAAGTGAAAATTCCCATCCCTGGACACTTTATTTTTCCGTTTATCAAAACTCTTCACAATTCATTCTTTTATACTTCATCCCTAAGGTTAGAAATAATCATTATTTCTCCTTAAAATAAATTTTGATTTTTCATTCAAAAGAAACACATGCAGGATAATTTTCAAATATTGTTCTACAACATTATGTATATATATATATATATATATGTCGTAACACAAGCACAAGCAGTCATGGGGCCAAGTGGTGTCAGGCGTCTATGGGTAACATAAAGGGCAAGGCAGGTTGGATGTCACCTAGGCCAGCGCCGCGACACAGTCAAGGTCCAAGAGGCTGTCTGATCTCCACGAGTGGAAGATATGACCTGTTGTTTTCCGGCCTGTTTGTCGGTGTCTGGTGACAGTCATAAAACTCACTAATGACTTATGAAAGTTCTCTGGAAGGAAATGATGGAATCTTTATAAACAGGACTGGACCTCAACCTGCCTTGGGTGTGGCGAGCTCTCAATAAAACTTTATTGTTTTGTTTGTGATTACATGATATCTCCAAACTGGCATGTTGAATTTTATCTAAATTTTATGGCTGTTACACTATTTATAATTCTTACATATGGAAATGTTGTGTATTGACATATATATGTCATATTTGTTGTAATCGGAATATTATACATAGAAATACCAAGCCTGATGTAACTTCAAAATGACATTCAATAAAATCTACCACCGGAAAAGAAGTATGCAGCACCCAGTCCTCAATTGGACACGGACACCCAAAAAGGTCCGCCCTTCTGAGGTCATCATTATCATATAGGCTGGGTTCCTTCTGAGCCCACAGACACAGTATAGACAGCAGCCTGGTCTCCATGCTGCCAGATTAACCAGAGCGATCCCAGGACTCTCATAGTCCACCTCACCTTACCAGGTGCTGCCCCCTCTAAACAGAGGTAACCATGTTCTTATACGTGTGGTTTTCATGACTGAGGAGTCTAGTGCGCTCCCACTCTGGCATGTGACTCCATGTTGGATAAGGAGCCCAGTGCGATGATGTCGGTTCCACACATCATAACATATATATACATATATAAATTACGGCTGCCTCTCCGGGCGAAATAGATACTAAAACTAAGTGCAATCTAATGACTGTCTCTGCAAACTAGTGGATTCAGATCAGTAACAAAGCTACAACACCAGCTTTTGCAAACTGAGAAGCATCCACCGGTAGACCATGGTTTCGTGCTAATGGCCCTCGTCAGTCTAGGGCGAACTTTATTTCATGAGATCCACACTGGATCTAATGAAATATTGATAAGCTGCCAAAGAGGTAAATCTGGCAAAGTGGCCAGACCAAATCTATGGCCTAAATATAGATAGTTTTTCCAGAAGGAAATTGATCGATTGGTGCTTAGTTTTAGCGTCTATTTTGCTGGGAGAGCAAACCTTTATTTTAAATATCAATTTCCCCCTGCAAAATTTCCATCTATATATAATTTATATATAAAAAAGAGATTAGATTTTCTGCTTGGAGATGGCTATGTTTGCTTGGAGAGTGCTATGTTTGTTTGGAGAAGGCTATGTTTGTTTTGAGATGGCTATGTTTGTTTTGAGATGGCTATGTTTGCATGGAGATGGCTATGTTTGTTTGGAGAAGGCTATGTTTGTTTTGAGATGGCTATGTTTGTTTGGAGAAGGCTATGTTTGTTTTGAGATGGCTATGTTGATTGAGGTAGGTTATGTCTTGTTGAATTGGGCTATGTTTGATTAAAGTAGGTTATTTTTGCTTTTGTGGGGATGGCTATGTTTGTTTGCGGAGAATGCTATGTTTGTTTGTGGAGAAGGCTATGCTTGTTTGTGGAGAAGGCTATGCTTGTTTGGAGATGACTATGTTTGTTTGGAGATGGCTATGTTTTCTTGTGGAGAAGGCTATTTTTGTAGGTGAAAATGTCTATTTTTAATTGGAGAGGATTATTTTTGATTGAAGAATTTGCATATTAGTAAATGAACTATTTTTAGGAGAAGGATTTGCATAGTTGAATTTAAAGATTTTTTCTTTTGCCATTTTAAAAAATAAACAGGTAAATACCCTGTCGACTTAAATTGTTATAAAAATGAGTAGAAATGAGATTTTCTGTTGTATTCTTGATCATGTTGAGGATTATGGTAAGGTGATGCAGTCGTGGTTAAAAATATTGAAAGAATAATAATAAAAATAGTTTTGATCAGATATTGCTTTATTTGAGCTGAGGAATATATAAAAAACATAATTTGGTAAAAGTTCTGCCTGGCTTAAGGCGAGTAGAAAAAGGAAAAACAAAAGATTATTTACATAATGTACAAAAGGGTTGAGCTGGCCATTGGGATAAAACAACATGAGTTTTTATAAGGGAAGAGTGACCTCTGGCGGTCGATTTAACAGAGTACAGAGAAAAAAAAAAAGTTCTGTCTCATCAGTGAAGAAAAAAATCTCAAAGATTTTTATTTTCAGTGGTTGAAAAATTGAATCAATTATATATCTAGTTGAAAACTTCAATGTTTAGTCCATAAGTCTCCATGATGGGTAAAAGGGCTGCTGAGGATGGTTGGCTATCTACCACATGGCAGTCAGACTTTCAAGCTGAAAACATCTTTCTTATCTCCACTCAATCATATCAAGGTATCAAGCCTGTAGAGCTTGATGGTGTCTGCTGGGGATAAGTAGAGCTCATCAATGGATGAGCCAATAGTCAATGATATGGTGTTAAAAACTTTAAATATTGTAGAAAAGTATTATTATTTTATAAACAGATTATTTATTTTGATATACAGTTAAACCTGTCTAAAGCGCCCCCTCTAAATAGCGCCTTCCTCTCTATAGCGCCCAATTTTAAACATTAAAATGTAAACATTTTACATTAAAAGTGACCTGTCTATAGCACCCCCTCTCTATAGAATCCTATTTTGGTGAGTCCCAAGAGGGGGTGTTATAGACAGGTTTAACTGTATATATTTTTCTACTCTATAAATGACCGACTTCTGCAGTGTGTACAATGGAATTATTTGAGATTCTTCAGTCACATTGCGCTATGCAGTGGAATGGAGTATACCATACTGACGGTAAAGACGTCTGGGCGACACATACCTGGACGCCCGCTGACACACTTCGTGGACCAATTAAAGAAACTCACTGGCTTAACGGTCGCCGAGATGGTACATCGAGCTCAAGACAGAGATGGCTGGCATCATGTTTGGGATGTAATATGTACAGTGGGCCACAACGTTTGATCGAGAATAAAATGATCTATATATATACTCTATAAACTCCCTGAGGCAGAGCTGACTGCTATAGGGCGCGTCCCCAGGTGGCGGATAGGGGAACGACCTTCAGATATGAAGGCCAGCTGCGAAACAAGCAGAATAACTGACAATAAGCAGTCGCGGACCAACAGCAGCATTGTTAGAAGAGGAGTAGACCTCTTTAAAAATCCTGACTTCAACTGACCCAGTTGATAGACCTCAGCAAGGGTCCCACTCCAGGGATACGGAGGAGCTGCGTCTGTACTCATGTTAGAGTCGGCAGCAAAGGCGTCTGCTTCCATGTTAGGAACGGCCTCAAACTACAGGCAAAGTCAGACTTTCACCAAAGTGTGCCTGGATCATGGTGCCATGATCAACGAAAGCTGCACCCCTACACCCCATTCCATGAGATCAGATGTTGATTTGCATGCTGCATCGCCCGTCGCGCAGAATAAACAGGGGCGCGTTCAGGACTTAGGTAGAGGGTTCTGTCCGATAAGTATAATACAGTCTCCACAAACTTCTAACTTTGCAGCTTCCAAGCAATTGAGAATTTTGCAGTGCAACATAAATGGATTGTGCTCAACAGCAACAAAAATAAAATTAGAAGAAACAATGGAAATAGCTGAAAAACAAAAGATACAAATTATAGCCCTACAGGAAACCAAATTAAATGAAAAATACAATCTCAAATACAAAAACTACAATATCCTCAGAAAAGACAGAAATAAAGAAGGGGGTGGCCTTGCATTTTTAATCAAGAATTTGTACTATGAAGACATAGCCATTAATATTCCAAATACATCAGACCTCGAAGCCCAAGGTATCAAAGTCTACCTCAGTCAAAACAAAACCATCAACATATTCAATATGTATCACCCACCAAACAATAAACTTATTGACGATGGAACAATGGCTCAATTTCTTACAGACAACACTATTATTGTAGGTGACCTTAATGCCAAACATCAACTATGGGGATGTTCCATGCCAAACCCAAGAGGCAAAATACTTTCAAACTTATTTGACGACAATGCCTTCATGTGCTTAAATGATGGGAATCCTACTCACCATTCCTACAGCTATAATACTGCACAAGCACTTGATATAAGTTTCTCCAGTCCTGACATTTTCCACAAATGCAAATGGCAAATATTAAAAAGTATTGGAAGTGATCATTTGCCTATTTTGATAGAAATTAGCACCAAGACCAAAACAAGCTCAATTAAAGAAAAATTCTGGAACTTCAAAAAGGCTAATTGGAATCTTTACCAGCAAAACACCAATGAAGACTTTAGAAAAGCACCCACTAGCATAAAAGATCTGGAACAAAATTGGATATCTTTCAAAAACACCATTATTAAAGCAGCCAAAGTTTCAATACCAAGAGGTAATATTAAGAAATGGATTCCAAATTATACACACCAGGCAAAAGATATTCAAACACTTATAACTAAAAGAAATGAACTACAAAAAAAGTGCACCCAAAACCAAACAAATTGTAGAACTGAACTGAACATTGTGAATGCAAAAATAAAAAGGTTATATGTAAATATGAAAAGAGAAAAATGGAAACAAACTTGTGAAAACCTGAACCCAAGAAACCCAAATACAAAACTTTGGCATTTGGCAAAACAAATTGACAGATCCCAGTCACAAACTGAAAACACAAATATGATTAAGAATACAGATGGTACCCCAGCAACTAATGACAAAAATGCTGCTAATCTTTTAGGTAATTCATATCAAATAAGTAGTAAAATCAAATTTGAAATAAAAGATAAGAAAGTTGAAAAAAAGGCCCGAAAGATTATTCATGACTGTAAAAATATCACCAGCACTCATAATATTTTCCATGAAAAAATCAATATGAAAGAGCTAGATTATGCATTAGAAAACACTGACCTAAACAAGACTCCTGGGCCAGATGGAATCCATGGCCAAATGATATCAAACTTGGGCAAAAATGGCAAAGAAAGACTTCTTGATATTTTCAATAACTCCTGGAAAACTGGAAAATTGCCTCAAGACTGGAAAACTGCAACAATAATTCCTATTAAAAAACTTGACAAATCTGCTGATGACCCAAAAAACTACCGACCTATCTCCCTCACAAGTATTTGCTGCAAATTAATGGAAAAAATTATACTCAGACGACTCACTTACCACCTTGACACAAAAAATCTCTTACCAGAAGAACAATATGGATTTAGGAAAGGACATGGGACAATAGACCAACTCTTATTTTTCACACAAAAGGTAAAAGATGCACAAAACAGAAAACCAACTAACCACACCATAGCTGCTTTTTTAGACCTTACACGAGCTTTTGATAAAGTATGGAAAAACAAGTTAATTACAAAATTATACAAGCATTTCAAAATTGATGGAAAAGCTATCACTTGGATAAATGATTTCCTTAAAAATAGATACATCAGGGTCAAATATAATGGAACTCTATCTAAAACCTTCAAATTGTACCAAGGATTACCACAAGGATCAATCCTTAGCCCAACTCTCTTCACCCTATTTATTGCAGGCATAGAAGAAAAAATTTCACATAAAACCAATATTGGACTTTTCGCTGATGACATTATTCTATGGAGCAGTAACACTAACTGGAAAAAAGCTGAAAGGGATTTGAACAAGACTCTTCTCCACCTAGAAAAATTTGCTAATAAACATAAATTAGAATTTAACCCCCAAAAATCTGAAACCTGTCTTTTTACTACCGATAAGAAACTATACAAAATAAGGCCAAAAATTATTCTGAAAGAACAACAATTACAATATAATAAACATCCTAAATATCTTGGCTACACCCTGGATCCAGAAATTAACTCCAGTAAGCATATTGAAGAAGTTATTAGAAAAGGAAGAGACCAACTAAAAATCCTGAAATATATTTCAGGAAGAGAGTGGGGAGCCGATGCAACCACACTAAAATTAACTTACACATCTCTAATTAGACCTATCCTGGAATATGGATATCAAATCTATGGTACAGCATCTGAAACAAATCTAAAATCACTGGAAAGGATACAACTAAGTGCAGCTAGAATTATTACAGGTCTTCGAAATACCTGCCCTAACGATATTGTACTTTACGAGGCAGACATTATGCCCTTAAAGGATAGAAGAAGCTACAATCTGCCAAAATATATAAACAAAATCAAGAGTTATGGAAACAAACACAGAACTTCCAATTACATACTTAATTGGGAATCCAATCTAAGACTCAAAAAAGAAGGCCCTCTCCACCTGGCCAAAAGAAATGGATTTTTAAAATATAAAGTAGAAAAAAATTATTTAGCAGAAAAAATTTCTCCATGCGAACCACTACAAAATGTTATTTTTAATGCCTCTTTAAATGAACCCACCAACAAACAATGCCAAAATCCAGAATACTTAAAACAATTATCATTAGAAATAATTAATAACATTCCTAAAAATGCAATAACTATTTATACCGATGGTAGCAGAGACGAGCTAGGACACACTGGCAGTGGCTCTCTCATCAAAACCACAAATGGCATTGAGAAAATGAACAGAAGAAACCCAGATTTTGCTCAGTCTTCAGATCAGAACTTATAGCCATCTATGAAGCCTTAAAATCCATCAGAAATACTAATTATCAAGATATCTGGATTCTTACTGATAGTAGAAGTGCCATACAACACTTGAGTCACACAGGGGAACTCAGAGACAAAGTAAGCAGGAACATAATTGGCTATCTCCAAAAACTCTCAAAAACCTCAAAAATTCACCTTCAATGGATACCCTCACACGTTGGAATTGAAGGCAATGAAGCTGCTGATGTGCTAGCGAAAAAAGGCACAAAAGAACCCTTGCCACAGAAAAATAAACTTACTTTTAAAGAAATAGAGACAGTAGCCAAAACAAAAATAAACAAGAACTGGAGGATCCCACCTAAGCACAGTTGGTACAGTGGAGTGAACCCAGGAGGAGCTCTGAACATCAGAAATAGACAGCATCAAACAACACTAACAAGATTTAGAACAGGCCATCTCAAGCCATTGAAGATAGAAAATAATAACAAAATCTACCCCACTTGCCCAAAATGTAGCTTGGCACCTGCAGCACCAGAACACATTTTGGCTTGCATTAGATGCACTAAACAGGACCTTTGGGAGAGGCCGCTGCTCATCATAAAACAGCTCGAGGAGCATGAACTCATGGAATTCGTGTAATCTTTACACAAGGGGATAAGAAACAACAACAACAACAACTCTATAAACTTCCCTCATTTCCTTTCTGATATTTTATAAATGTTGATCTGTTCTTGCCTCAAATACATTTTTATGTCATCCTTGAGTTATTCTTTCTTAATTTTCTACGTTACAATAATATGTAGGAGGTAGATATTTTTACACAATATTCCTTATATAAAAAAGGAGGAATAGGTATTTTTGTTATAATTTTGTGTGCCTATTTACTTTTTTAATCCAAGCCCTTGGTCCCAGTTGACAAGGTAAGTAAATGAGACAGAGTGATGTGATAAAAGTGACTTTAATTCTTACATATTTTCTTGTTGGCTTGCTCTTGTGATGAAGATTCTGGCTGAGATCTCTTGAGCCAGTTGGTGAGGAGGGTGCTGGCAGGAGGGGTAGTTCTATGCACAACATTTTATTGGCTCCAGTAAATCTGAAGATTTTATATAGGGCAAACATATATACAGTGCTGTTACTCTCACATACTGTATGATTATTTTGATTTGGTCATGTTTACGTTTCTAATCTATAATCCAAATAGTACCCAATGAGACCCAAAACTTGAAACTTTAGAATTAGTGTAATAACCACATTGCTGTTATGAAGGATTCTACTGTAATTATAAGGCACAATTTGGATTATCTCTATATATATAAAAGTCAATGTCTGTCTGTTTCGCGATAAACTCAAAAACTACTGAACCAATTGGTACCAAATTTTGCATGTCGCTTTTTATAAACCTGAGGAAAATTTTCGGCTACATTTTGATTAGTATTTTTGGCTATTTCTTTTTTTTAATTTGAAGAACTTTTTTTTACGCGGAGTAATCTAGAATGGATTGAATATCCAAAAATGGCCATTTTTTATAAGCATCGGTGGTTCAGTGGTAGAATGCTCGCCTGCCACGCGGGCGGCCCGGGTTCGATTCCCGGCCGATGCATTTTTTTTTTTTACAATTTTTAAAACTCATTTATATTATATATAATGAAAAAACAATAGAAAAAAATAAAAGATAAGTGGGTCAGGTGTTGATATTAAAAATAAATAAGGCATCCTGACCACGAGCACATGTGCTTTTTAGATGGCAGAGCGCCATCTAGTGGAGCAAAAATAAACGTTTATTTAGCTTGCTCCGAGATATTTGGCCAACCCAATTTCTTGATAAATCAAGAAAAGCCATCCACAAACGCGTTTCGCGCTGTTGGCGCTCGTCAGCGTTATTTTTAATTTCAACACCTGACCCACTTATCTTTTATTTTTTTCTATTGTTTTTTCATGTGTTAAGCGTCTTTACGCAAATTTGGCCTTAAATACCCATTTCTTGATTTTTCGGGAAGCCATTGGGACCAAAAATCATTTTGGTCGCAGTGGTTACAGCCTTCTTCACGCTGACGAGCGCCAACAGCGCGAAACGCGTTCGTGGATGGCTTTTCTTGATTTATCAAGAAATTGGGTTGGCCAAATATCTCGGAGCAAGCTAAATAAACGTTTAGCTTATTTTTGCTCCACTAGATGGCGCTCTGCCATCTAAAAAGCACATGTGCTCGTGGTCAGGAGATGCCTTATTTATTTTTATTATATTAATTAAATCAAATATCTAAACACTAATATAATACAATTTTTGCCATCACACACACTTTTTTCCTGTAGTTTATGTGTTACTTCTGTATTGCTATTCTATGGCACTTCTAATATTTACTATTGATGTACTTTCAGTATGAAGGAAATTGCAATCGGGGGAATTCTCGGGCGAAGCCGGGTCATACGTCTATATATATATAAAAGTCAATGTCTGTCTGTTTCGCGATAAACTCAAAAACTACTGAACCAATTGGTACCAAATTTTGCATGTCGCTTTTTATAAATCTGAGGAAAATTTTCGGCTACATTTTGATTAGTATTTTTGGCTATTTCTTTTTTTCATTTGAAGAACTTTTTTTTTACGCGGAGTAATCCGGAATGGAATGAATACCCAAATATGGCCATTTTTTATAAGCATCGGTGGTTCAGTGGTAGAATGCTCGCCTGCCACGCGGGCAGCCTGGGTTCGATTCCCGGCCGATGCATTTTTTTTTTTTACAATTTTTAAAACTCATTTATATTATCTCTCTATATATATGTAATAAGAGATCCTGTCGACTAGCTGTAATAAGTTGAGGTCTGGTAAGCCTTGTTGTAGAAGCCTGTCGACTAACTGTAATGAGTTGATGAAGTGTTGACTCTCGCTATACTGTGTTAACCGAGAGGAACAGTCAGGAGGTAGTTTTCCAGTACCTCTCTGCACCTTGGAAGACCTTTAAAAGTTCTCACAAAATACAGGCAGTTGTGGTCGAGGCAGAGTGGAAAGCTTGGGACTGTCCACACAAAAAACGAAGACACAGTTGCACTAAGAAAGTTCCGTTAACAGATAAAAGTTGAGCTAGGAGCGAAAGATGGAGATAGAAGAGTTCTTACTAACTACATGTTAGATGAGATCGACATGAGGTACGACCGACGCGGGCTTGCACTGAGGGTGATCTAACTGTATTTTTGGCTAAAGACAGGGGCCTTTATATACCTTTTCTGAGAAAGGGGGTATTGCATTTCAGCACATGCGAGAGGGGCGTGGATCGTCTGGCGAAACTGTACACTGGCGCCGTGGCCGTTTCCATCTTTAGACTTTGTTGTTTTGGCAATACTATATGCTCGATCTCAGCTTTAGCTCAACTCTTAATCAATTACAGAGTCTATTTATTTATCCTGTTTGTACAAATTGCATTACATATGATGATGTAAAGACACATGTCAATAATATGTATAATCATTAACAGATGTTTCTATTATACAACATTAAAATCTTGTTATAAGTTATATACAATATGGGGTTGTTGGTTTAAATTACCATAGATGGGCCCTGGGAGTGAAAGGGTTTATCCGGGTTTAAGCGGGTAAAGCCTCTCTAACACAGGTAAGTAATTAAAATTTCTTTTAATTATTTAAACTGTGAGGGCTAAAAAGGGCTATAACAAGATGATTTGTTTGGATATATAAAAGTGAAATAAAAATGACATTTTTGTTTGATTTAAAAAAAAAAGATGAGATTAAAATAAAATGATGACATAAAAATTCACATTCTAAGAGAATATTGGCGGGTGTTGGACAGGGTTAGTAGTTGAAGAATATGCAATTGTTAGGAGTGCACATGTAAACCAAATACTCAGATCCAGGTGCAAAGCGAGGATATAGACTTGAGCTGTCTTCCTTGGCAATGTTTCACTTGCGATCCTATATAAGGGTTACAGTGTTTTGTCACAATTTTAGGAGTATTGGGTTAACAGTTGTTGAAGAAAAGTTGCTTATTAATATGATTGGGAAAGGAGTGAAGTAGCGACAGTAGGTGGTCCGACTTGACTCGAAATCAAAGGTTGAATGTAGTCCGCTAGAGCTGAAAAAAAAGTTGAAAGTTGAAAAAAGTGAACGCTTTGTGCTTGCGTTGGTGATTTGCTCTGCGGATGAAATGAAATGAACTCTTGAAGCGTGTTCAGGCCAGAAGTTGGGATTTTTAAATCTGGGGAACTGTTTTCAAAGAGTTTGTTGAATTACAAAATCAAAAATTAAATTGTCAAGCAGTGCTGTCGTTTTTCTACGTTGATGGGACGCAATGACTGAAAAGATAGTGATGAAAAATATAGGGAATTGGTTAAAGAATATGATTGTTGAAAACGATTGTTGTAGATGCCCGATAGTGGCTGATAAACATTGTCAGATAATAAAGGTATTTAAACAAATATAAAATATAGTGAATAAAAATATAGAAATATGATTGCGGGTACAAAAAAAGTGTAAGTGGACAAAATTAAACATGTAATATATAAAAGAGATATAATAAATAGTAAAATAATAATAATTTTTGAAACAATTAGATGTTTTGCAATACTAAAATAATATCATGAAAAATGAAAGTTAATTTGATTAAAGTTTTTTTTTTTTTTCGAAAATCATGTTGGGTTAAAAATTTGATTATATAATTGAAAGATATAAATAAAACTAATTATTCAAGATTTTATACAAAATTTAGAATATAATTAAAGGTCATTAATGATTAGATTAATTTTGGGTAGTGGAAAATTGAACAAAAATTGTCTCTTTTGAAGAAAAGTTACAACTGTTGTGCGTAGATCATATCCCTTTGGTAAACATCGATGTTTTTGACTCTCTGAAGCTGGGAATACGTGAAATGACATTTTCATTTGTCCAAAATGCTGGTATTTAGAGAATGATTTCTCTTTCGCTTTTTAAAGTCTATATAAGACTTAACCAAATTGTTTTAATTGGTGATATCAATTAACATGTAAAATGTTTAATGTATGTTGTGTGTTGTGATTAAGGTGTTTGTGAGATTCTCTAGGAAATCTAAATGATTAGTATGAAACGTGTGTTTAAAAAAAATGGCGCATATAAAGATAGCGGTCATGAAGATCTGCCTTGAGGGGGAAGAGAGGGCATGTCCAAAGATAGCAGTGACCAAGGGGAGTGACGTCATAAAGGGCGTCCACTTCCTTTTTTTCACGGAAATTCTATTTTTGGGGTGGTCACACATGTGGGATGGTTTTCTAGGTTTGAGATTTACTTGAAACTGACTTTCTCCTTTTGTTGAGTTGGCAATTTTCTTGCCTATTTGAAAATATAGTTTTCTCGATGTTCGTAAGTGTTTGTGTTTTTGAAGTTGTTTAGACTTAATAAGATTGTTATACGATGATTTCAGGCTAGAAGTGAGTGAAAGATATGACTTTCGACGTGGACACGCTTTGAGGTGAGATGTGGTGTCACAGGCGTGAAGGCGTCTTTGGCCTAAAAAGTGAAAAAGTTTTGTGGTGTGGCACTGTGACACGAAGTGAGAAATGTGAATGAAAAGGTGTCACGTGAAGTCTTAGTTTGGTACAAATCTAACCTGTTTCACCATGAATAACAAATTTAATAAAGTCATGGGTGGTTGTTGTATGAAACACATCGAGAGAATATTTGACTGTTAGTGGATGTGGCACGCTTAATGTGAAATTATTTTATTGTGGCGACGAGATATAGAGCTAAGTGGAGCTTGTGTGGCTCAAGATTTGGATTTGTGTGTTAAGTCGCGCACTAAAAATTGTTGCCAATTGGATAAAGTGATGTGTGAGTGTTGTAACGTTTGTTGAGAGAGATTTGTTGATGATTAAATATGCATGTAAAAGGAAAAGACGAGGGAGTGTATTTATGCTCGAATATTAACGATTGTAATAAGTTTGGCTGTCTGTGACTTAATTTGGCTACTGGCGTGGTAGTTGTTTTTCCTAGTGGTGTTTTTGAAGATATTGTATCTTTCGATTTTTGCAATTAAAAAAAATGCGTTTCACCTATGTTAATTTATATTTAAAAATTGATATTTTGATCGTTGATTATGGTAGCGTGAAAATGTTCTTTGTAAAAAGGCAACGTCGTGAGAGTTACAAATAATTTGAATTGGGCGCTTACTTAAAATGGTGAACATTACCTAATTTTAAGAATTGATAAAGATATTGGTCTTTTGGTATAAAGATAACTAATAAGTAAAACAAAAATAAGTTGAGAATTATGATGAATGTTTTTTTTTTTTTTTTTAATAATAATAATGATTTTTTTTTTCCAAGTCGTAGTTTTGGATAATGCCATTTTAGGTAAATTTAGGAAAGGCATGTAAGATTAGTAAATTAGTAAAAATGCGTGATGGGCGAATTTTTTTTTTTTTTATATAAGTAAAATTGAGAGTATAAAAGATGCTAAAAAAGAAGAGAAAAAGTTTTCTTTAATAAAAATATATAAATATATATATTTTTATTAAAGAAAACTTTTTCTCTTCTTTTTTAGCATCTTTTATAAGCCATCAAGGAGAAATTTCATGTATTTTATTTCAAAATTGAGAGTAATAACTTGAAATTTATAATCTGATTAAAAATTAAAGTGAATTTGATAAAAAAAATGAGAGTGTGAAAGTTTTAAAAATTGAATAAAAAATGATATAAAAAAGGTAAAAATTGATTTTAAAATGCTTAAAGTGAAAATATAAATACAAAATTTATAGGGAATCAAGTTGTGAAGTTGAGGATAAGGTTAAGTTAGGTTTTTAAAAACTTACAATTGTGTGATGAAAGTTCAGTCAGGAGACTTGGTCTTTGGTGGTCGTCCTGCTGTCGTGGAAGTCGCTCCATGTAGATCTTGTAGAAGCTTGTAACTTCTATAAAGTTGTTTGCGGCTTGTCGCTTTGAGCATTGTCTCGACGATGTCAGGTCGAAGGTGGAGAACTTCTCACTGGGTTTGCATCATTCTGCTCCTCGATTTCCATGACTTGCGGGAATTTCGACTGTGTCGTTGGGGTGGTCAGACAGCTTGCTCCCGGCGTTGGCGATCTTTAGCGGGTTTACGGAGGCCCCTTGGGGCGGCAACGTTTCCTCTTCAAATGTCGTCTCTTGTTGGGGGGAGAGATTGCTTGGTTGTTTCGTTGGACTGGCGGGTTTGTTCCTCCATCTTTGCTCTTTCTCGCTTCTATCTGGACAGTCTTCTTACTTCTTCGTTGTGTCATCCTTCGTTTTGGTCATCCTGTCGACTCACTGTAATAAGAGATCCTGTCGACTAGCTGTAATAAGTTGAGGTCTGGTAAGCCTTGTTGTAGAAGCCTGTCGACTAACTGTAATGAGTTGATGAAGTGTTGACTCTCGCTATACTGTGTTAACCGAGAGGAACAGTCAGGAGGTAGAGTTTTCCAGTACCTCTCTGCACCTTGGAAGACCTTTAAAAGTTCTCACAAAATACAGGCAGTTGTGGTCGAGGCAGAGTGGAAAGCTTGGGACTGTCCACACAAAAAACGAAGACACAGTTGCACTAAGAAAGTTCCGTTAACAGATAAAAGTTGAGCTAGGAGCGAAAGATGGAGATAGAAGAGTTCTTACTAACTACATGTTAGATGAGATCGACATGAGGTACGACCGACGCGGGCTTGCACTGAGGGTGAACTAACTGTATTTTTGGCTAAAGACGGGGGCCTTTATATACCTTTTCTGAGAAAGGGGGCATTGAATTTCAGCACATGCGAGAGGGGCGTGGATCGTCTGGCGAAATTGTACACTGGCGCCGTGGCCGTTTCCATCTTTAGACTTTGTTGTTTTGGCAATACTATATGCTCGATCTCTGCTTTAGCTCAACTCTTAATCAATTACAGAGTTTATTTATTTATCCTGTTTGTACAAATTGCATTACATATGATGATGTAAAGACACATGTCAATAATACATATAATCATTAACAGATGTGTTTCTATTATACAACATTAAAATCTTGTTATAAGTTATATACAATATGGGGTTGTTGGCTTAAATTACCATATATATATATATATAAAAGTCAATGTCTGTCTGTTTCGCGATAAACTCAAAAACTACTGAACAAATTGGTACCAAATTTTGCATGTCGCTTTTTATAAACCTGAGGAAAATTTTCGGCTACATTTTGATTAGTCTTTTTGGCTATTTCTTTTTTTCATTTGAAGAACTTTTTTTTACGCGGAGTAAATACGAGGCGAAGTAACAACACGAGGCCAATTAAGCGACCAATGAGCGTTCTGCATTTCTTTTCAAGTTGCTTGCGTACTTTTTTTAAGATATCTTTATATACGAGTGTCACTTTTTTTTTACAAAAGTATTGAGAGAGAAATTTATATTACTAAGTTACGGTAAGTGCACACAATGCAATTTAAAAAAAAACTTTACAAAATTAGCGTTACTGTATGTAAACAATGGCTTTCATATTTTTTATTAATTTTTGTTCTGGCCTTTATTTTTCATCTCTTAAAAAAATCCGTTTAAAATGCAGTCGCAGACATTAGCAAACACATTTGTTTGCTTAATTCCCATGTACTCTTATTTTTTACAGAAAAATATTTACATGCCAGTATTTTGGATAAATTTTTTTATGAACTTATTTTTTTCTTATTCTTACTGAGCAGATGGGCATCACAGTCAAGATCCATCGCAGTCACTCACTCAACTCAGGGTACCTCGGGGGTTGGGTGGAAAAGCTGCCATCTATTTAAACTATATTGATTTTGAAACAATTAAATGGATTGCAAAAAAAAAAAGCAAATACCTAAACAATTATATAATACAATTTTTGCCATCACACACACTTTTTGCCTGTGGTTTTATGTTACTTCTGTATTGCTATTCTATGGCACTTCTATTATTGATGTACTTTCAGTATGAAGGAAATTGCACTCGGGGGAATTCTCGGGTGAAGCCAGGTCTTTCGTCTAGTAGATTATAAACACAAGGTAATAAGACCAAATCCAAATAAATAAACATCTTCTAATCATGGAGCTAAACATTGCTGATGACTTACTGCCATCTATCAGGAAAAACTACATAACTGAATTATTTTTGAATGCTCAAGGAGCATGAACTCATGGAATTTGTGTGATCTTTACACAAGGGGATAAGAAACAACAAGAACTTAACTGAATATCAATCTCTCTTATTTCCAGAAATTATCCAAACCCCCCCCCCCCACTTGAATTAACAGGAAAAGATAATCATATATGCATTTTGGGCTGTTAGTCTTATATGTTTCAGGATGGACATCGACCGATTACCAAGAAGGTCATACGCTCTCTTTTCCATATAATTCAATTGAAAGTTAAATGTGTGTCATTTTGATATTAACCTTTTATTATTAACCTCTTCATAAAAGCCTTCTTTATAACACATCAACATGTTTATTACATCAGAATTCTCAAGTTTCAAGTCCCAAATTATTTCAACTGCGTGATTATAACAACAATGTAGCTAAACAACATGATAAGGCTATTTTCAATGAGTATTAATGCTGATATTACATCTAGCATCTTGGTCCATTTTTTCTTTGGTTTCAAAAATTTTCTTATACAAAAGTGTAGAAAATACTGAACAAAATTTCAAGATGTGAAGGTAGGTATATATAATGATAAGGTACAATTTGGATTATAGATTAGAAACAAAAGGTAAAAAGACAAAATCCAATTTATTGAAATTCTCATGGTGCTTCAGTAACAGCATTATAACTATCATCAGGCAAAAGTAATAATTGCTGATGATGGTAACATTGCTGCTACTGAAACATCACAAGCGTTTTGATTATTTGGATTTGATCTTATTGCCTTTTTGAGCTGAATATAATAAAATCCACAGAGAGAGGCAATAATTGAAGCTGCCTGGCAAACTCAGAGTAGTGCCACCTATTAACTAAGGATTGATTTAGGTGAAAATACATAATTATGATACTACCTATGTTATAATTTTTAAAGTATCAGGTTTCAAACGTTGCCAACTCTATACCAGTTTGAGAATCTTTGCAAATCACTATGTTAACTGCACATTTTTGCACTTTGCTTTCCTAAATACCCATTTTTCAAAATAGATAGTCCAATAAGCCTACACCTTACTGATAAAGAGCAAAAACTGAAAACCAAGCCTTGGTACCAGAGTTCTTTAGCCCAGCTATTGTAAAAATGTCATGTGTTACTGCAATTTAACCCACATACTTCACCATTTGGTTGGACATTCTTTCAAGCATATAGAGCCAACTTTTTTTTTAATCTTGTTACCTTGGGTGAGTCCGAATTTACAGTTTATCTAGGAGAATGTAAAATGGTATCAAACCAAGGGCAGATGGGACTTTTCCTCAATAGCCATGTTCCTCAGCTCATTTAAAAGAAACAACTTTGATCAAAAGTCTGATATTTAGTTCTGTTGTTATTAGCATCCATCAAGCTGAGTTTGACTTTTGGGGACTAAATTGACAAATATTTTCCTAATTGATCTGTTAGGGCCATTACTCATGGTTCATCTAGTGACCTTCCAGTAACTTTCTTGACCCTTTTTAGCCAGCTCATTGAAGGTCTTCCTCTCTTCCTTCTTCTTTCAACTTTTCCCAACATCCACATTTCTTCTAAACTATTTGTTTTCGTGTCTGAAGTAGATCAGTCTTTGTTTGCATTTGGGATTCTAAGGATCTAACAGGATTAATTTCAATTAAGATTTACAGTCACGGACAAAACTTGTGGAAGTTGTACATTTTAGCATGTATATTGGGATTCAGATAATAACTCAGAAAGATATTATTGAAGGCACACGAGATAACTAAGTGCAAACAAAGTTGCCTGTCTCCAAAAAAAAAAGAAACAGATGGCCTGTAACATTAAAGATTGTCCACTTCCTTAAGTTTGTCCATTAGTGTGAATATTTGTCCAAGGAGAAGGTAAACTGGTATCAAACCAAGTCCAGATGGAAATCTTCATATAACCTTGGTCCTCAACTTATATAAGAAAGACAACTTTGATCACAAGTCTGAGTTTTAGTTCTAGGAAGGCCTTATACAGAGTATCAGTCTTTATTAAACATAACACATAGCGCCAACTGTGGGTTGAGGATGAAATTATTCAGCGCTATTTTTCTATACACAATATAGGGGACAAATTACTGAAGTCTCTTTTCATAGCTTCATTAAACACCGTCGCACCAAAAATACACTCATGGACTAAACATATGGAAGTCAACAGTATCAACCTATAAGTCACAACCCTTTACTTGTATTCAATGAAAATGAAGTTCTTCTTTTTAAAAGTAAGGGTGAAAATGAATTAGGTACAATTTGGATTATAGATAAGAAATACAAAGTAATAAGACCAAATATAAATATATAACAACGTTGTTACTAAAAGTCATCAACTATTTATTTATTTGAATTTGGGCTCAATACTTTGAGGGTAAAAAGGAGTTAAATAAATAATATGTAAGATGAAACACTTATCCATATAGTTATCCAGGAATTCTTAAAATAAGAACAAATGGTTATGTTGGATAGAGTTTCCTTTTATTTTAGAGTGATGAAATTATTTATTATTTGTCCATAGAAGAGCAAATTTTCTTGAAGATTAACATCACTTCAAAAATTGATATACAGTATATATATATATATATATATATTAGATAATAAAAGGCATATATTGGATTTAATAAAATATTTATTTTGCCAATATTTCGGCTGGCTGAACGCCAACCTTTATCAAGGCATTACATTTTTGTATAATTTTGTATACAAAAATGTATACAAAAATGTAAGGCCTCGATAAAGGTTGGCGTTCAGCCAGCCGAAATATTGGCAAAATAAATATTTTATTAAATCCAATATATGCCTTTTATTATCTAATGAATTAAGTATGGATTGCTCTATTTTCAAAAAAAAAAAAATAGATATATATATACATAGATATATATATGAATAAATAAAACTTTAACCAACAACCATTTGTTCTTTATTTGTTAAAGGACAATTAAACAATTACATGATACACAATAATGGGGGGGGGGAGGAATTATAGCATCACGGGGCTCATTAGGTCATGAATAAAAGTGGCAGGTTGGTCATAGGTAGTATAGACACGGTTTCAGTCAAGTTCAACCAGATCTACTATGTGAAAAATAGTAAAAAGGTGAAATTTTACTGGGTTAGATGAATAAATTAAGTAAAAGGCATCTCCTATCTCCTTTTAGTTGCACGATCAGATGTCTTTTTTTTTTTTTTTTAATTATCCCTAGAACATGCATGATACAGGCCATGATAATCATGGTGGGTAGAAGTTGGCGACTACTTTTACTGTAAGTGCACCACATGTCTACACATGTGAAAGCAGTTCAACTTTTGCATTTGTAAATATGCCAGAGCCTTTTTGGTTACTTGCACAGCCTGGTGGGGTTGGACTTTTGCAAGAATTGGGGGCCATTGGAGAATTCTTTTTTTAATTATAAAAAAGTGTCCAATGCAGGATTCGATCCCAGGTCGTAGCGGTCGAAAACCCATGGTTAAGACCATAGGGGTAGGTTGGTCATAGGTAGTATAGACAAGGTTTCAGTCAGGTTCAAACAGATCTACTATGTGAAAAATAGTACAAAGGACAAATTGCACTGGGATCAGATGGGGAAATTAGGAAAAAAAGGCATCTCCTTTTAGTTGCATGATCAGGAGATGCTCTTTTTCTTAAGATCTAGTATGGTAAGTCTGTATCAGGAATGGCCCTATGATGACAATGTAGCTTGGAAAGAAAATATAGGTTGATAAGGCACAATTCGATTTATAGATTATAAACACAAGATAATAAGACCAAATTCAAATAAATAGTGTCTGAAGATGGTAACAACTCTGTTACCGGAACGTCACACACTATTTTTGTATTTTGACAATTGACAATTTAAATAATTATATTGATTCTTCTAATCAATTGTTACAAAGGTGAAAAAAATATATAATAAAATAGTAAATAAAGGATATATAAAATGTAGGGAAATATATATAGTTGTGTATGTGTACAAATTTCTTCAACAAGGAAGGCTTCCCCACCTTGAGAGAGTCCTCCTCCAGACATATTTATGTTTTTTTTTTGCTTATCTCTAGTACACGTGGTACAGGCCATGATAATCATGGTGGGTAGAAGTAGGCGACTGCTTTTACTGTAAGTGCACCACATGTCTACACATGTGAAAAGGAGTTAGACTTTGCACTTACAAATGTGCCAGAGCCTTGTTTGGTTACTTGCACTCGCTGGTGTGGTTGGACTTTTGCAAGAATTGGGGACCATTGAAGCATTTTTTTTTTTAAACATAAAAAAAGTGCCCAATGCGGGAATCGAACCTGGGTCGTAGCGGTCGAAAACCAATGGTTTATACCATCCTTCCACTGACCCCCATATTTATGTATTTGGTCTCATTACCTTGTGTTTAAAATATAGGTTAAAGAGATAGAGAGAGAACCATTACCTAACAGGCTGCAGGCACTCAGGGACATTGTTGTGGGCGTCGTTGACCACAGTGGAGACTGGGTGGAAGTCCAGGTTGTGGCAGGACTTCAGGGCTGAGAAAGCCTGTACAACCAACTAACTACCCAGCTGTGGCAGCAACAGACAACACTCACCTCTGGAAAGCTGACAGAGATGTCCAGCCACTGAGCTACCTCCTCGGGTCCGTCTAAAATGGCCTACCACATACCATTGTTGTTGTTGTTGTTGTTCTGGTTAGTGTTGTCATATACACTCATGGACATACTGTACCTTTTAGCCTGTGTATTCAGACAAGAATACACACGAGATAAACAAGTGTGAACAAAATTGCCTCTGTCTTGAAAAAAAAAAAAAGACAATCAGCGACATCAAAGACTTTCTGCAAAATTCCAACCTCACCAGCAAGTGCAAGTAACCAAACGAGGTTCTCGTACATTTGTAAGTGCAAAGTCGAACTGCTTTTCACAAGTGTAGACATGTGTCACCTTCTTCTACCCACCATGATTATCATGGCCTCTACCACATGTACTAGGGATAAGCAAAAAAAAAAAAACTTTCCACTTCCTTAAGTTTTGTCATCCATAGGTATACAATATCAGCCAAACTGCTGGGAGGGTTCACCACTGATGAGCCATGCCTTTTCTTTTTTTTTCATCATTGCATTATAATGTTTGTAGAAAGTTTTTAATTATATATTAAAAAAAAACTAGTGCCAAAAATGTATATCAATTTTCATCAATATTATTATTGATTCTCTATGTATTTCTATTATGTACATAGGGTGGCTGAATGGCTCTCAGCTTGGAACATTAAATCATGGCTGCTTTTAAACATTTTAATGCTAAAAACTTTTGCCACTGGGGCTGCAGCATCTTTGTAGAATGTTCCCTTCTACAGGGCAAAACATTCTTTCACTGCACAACCATATCATCTGAGGGAAGGCAGGTTCTAGCAAGAAGGAGCTTTAGATTTTAAAAAAGAGGCAGGGATCTGGTTGTTGCTCCAGTCTTCACACCAGTTCATGAAGGCTGTGCATATCTAGCTTTCTCAAGAACTCTTCAAGATTCAGGAATAACTCCCTTCTATTTGATCCGTTGATGCAGTCTAGAATGTGTTGTGGTGAGGCTGGGTTTGTGAGACATTTGATGCAGAGTGGGAAAGTTTTCTCAACCCCCTCAAACCTGATGAATATGGAGGAAGCAATTTGAAACTGCAAGGCTCAATGGAAAAGGCCATTACAATGTATACAGGTGTATTGTCTTGTTGACCTTCTTTTCAACAATTTAACATGCTTAGAGTTGAAAGCCTCCCGCAAACATAGCAGTTAGGCTGGATAATAGACACAAGTTAGTGTTCCCTCATTGGAGGTACTTTAACATGTTCAAATTCCAAACAATAGAGACCTTGCCAGCTGACTTGGAGTGGGAAAGGAGGAATGTTTGCTCAGTTTGGTTTACACTTTGGTCAGTGGCTGGAATATTATACTCCATTTTCAACACCTCCATATTCATAGTAGAAATACTCAAGGGCCAAGCCCCGCCAGACAAGATCATGGTTTCTTTTGATGTTGAATCCCTGTACCCAGTCTCCCACACCAACTGATACTGAACAGCACTGAAAAATTCTTGAAAGAAAATCCTATTGATCTGATCACTGTCAAGAAAATATCCAAACTTATAGCCTTATGCCTCGAAACAAATATCCTAACATATGATTCCAAAACTTACAAACAGATAAAGGTTTCTCCCATGGGTAACTCTCTTTCAACCTCAGTCACAGAAATTGTCATGGGTCGCATTGACAGTTGGATAACTTCACTATTTCCGTCCAATATAATTTTTGGGCATCGATATATTAACGATATATTTTGTATTTGCCCCGAAAACCAAACCAAGAAAATTCTGGAAAAACTCAACAGTTACCATTCTGACCTAGTCTACAGACTAATTTGATCACATAATTCACTAATACATTTGCAACAACAATCCTTGTATACACAAACACTAAGATATTTGTAGTATCAAATATTTACATTCACCCAAATTCAATGAACAGCGAACACGAATCATTAATAAAAAAATTAGTAAATGCTAGAGCACCGCTATGGTACGACTCTAGGAAAAATTACAACAGCCATCGACTTATACCTATTATTGATAACATGACAATACATAACAATAAAACTCCCACCTGCCGCATTGCCAGAATAATCGATCTTACACTAACTAACAGTCAAGCAATAACAGCAATCAGAGGATGGCGGACAAATCAAATATTACATATCTTAGATCATAGAGCAATAATATTTGATATCTATACAAGTGACCAATTTTCTATTATAACTCATCATTCAAATTGGAAATTTACTGAGAAACTAGCAGATTGGGAACGTTTCACTCAAAATGTGAATTAAGCTGAAAAGAAAAATATTGAAACCTACTTAGAAGCTACTACTTCAAAGGCAACGATCAGACTGTAAAAGAACTCTCCAACATAATAATTGAATCAGCCTATTCTACACTAAAACCAAAGGAGAACAGGGCAATAAAGAATGCCACAGTCAAATGGTGGAATGCGGAGCTGGAGCTCATGAAAAATTATGTTCATTATCTAAGAAATTTATATTTTAGAACAAAATATTGTTGTGTGTCAACAAGTAGCTGACTGATGGTACACGAGAGCAGTACAAATTATTTTAATTTTTTTATTTTAATTAATTACTTATCATAGAAACGGCACCACAGAGAGGACGGGGTTAAATTGTATTTGACCATTGACCACCGTTTCGCAGCAATGTGTTAAATACAATGTGCCTGTTATCGTTTTACCCTTCATCTATTTTTTTTTTTTTAACCCGGCGATTAGAATGTACAGTTATAACTCCATCCCCTCCTACAACCGGCCCCGCGAGACCCCGAACATCATGACCTTCCTGGACAGGACCATGAGTCCAGCACTGTACCAAATAAACCATCTGAGCATCACATCCCTGCCTTTGTCTCATCAATATTATCCCCATTATATCAAACAAATCTTCAAAATGATTAGAAACAAATATAATCATGAGATTAACAAAACCAATATCCTTAGAAGAAAACAACTCCAAAACCCCATATGGAAACCTTTACCGAATAACCGAATATACAAAAATCTGAAATGTAACCAGAATAGGAAGGGACATTTGGAAATATTAGATACTACAAAAACATAGATTTATTGAAAAGAGCGGAGGATCTTTTGGGAAACTTATTTCCAGATGACAAAAATGAAGAAGATACAAATACTCATAAAAATATAAGAAATTACAGCTTAAGACTTCTAAATAACACAGATATAACATTCGCCATCAGTGAAATAAATAATATAATCAATCACTTAAATCCTAAAAAATCTCCAGGAAAAGATAATATTTCGACCAATATGATAAAACACTCTAAGCAATTTATCGCTCCAATTTTGGTAAAGCTATTCCAAAAGTGCTTAAATATAGGATACTTTCCTGATGAATGGAAAAGTGTAGAGGCACTATGTTGGGTGCATGGAGGAAAGAGATAGTACCTTTGTAATCTTTTATATTTATTATTGAAGTTTGTAAAGAGAAAAAATATATATACTTTTATGATGAAATTAAAGCAGAAAAATTAAAGATATTATTCCTAACATATTTACAATCAGGAAAACAACTAACCTGAGAGCATCTAGCTTCTCAGCAGAAAACTATTATTCTCATTTTAACCAACAAGACATATGCAAATCCCAATTGCAGATTAATCTGGCACAAGAATTTACATATATAACTCTTGGATTTCAACAAGCAATATTTTAAATATACAAAATTAAAAATACTAATTTTTAAACAATGAAATATACACATAATAAAGATTTTAACATTTAATAAAGACAATGGAAGTTTAAACATTCAACATAAAGATGATCACATCCAACAATCGGCCCCATGATCATCATTTCTCATGATTTACAACATCATAGCTCTATTTACCCAAAAGTATAATGAGATAGAATGAGATAAACAGGACAACACAGTGAAGGAATTTACAGATGATGCAGAGTCCCTTGTCGACTTGTACAAGTAGTGGGCTTCACACTCCCTCCTGCTTCGGGTCCAGTCTTGTCTGAAGATGAGTCTTGAATTAATTTGTAGATAGTTCATCTCCAAAACAGTTTCTCTATGAAACGACTTAGTTTCTCTTTAGATAAAGGTTTAGTTAGGGGGGAAGTCAGCTAAGTTTAAATTACTATTAATAAATTTCAAAGTGAATTCTTCTTCAACAAGTTTTCGAATGAATTGTAGTCTTATATCAATATGCTTGGTTTTCATATTTTCTACACTATTCTTACAGAAATATATAGCAGACTGATTGTCACAAAATTGAATAGGTTTTCCCACATTAGATAGTACGTCTATTTCTTTTAATATATTAAAATACCATTTGTTTCTTTTACACTTTCAGTTAAGGCAATAAATTCGGATTCCATAGAACTTAATGCAATAATACACTTTTGTTTTCTATATTTTCCATGTAAATGGGGTATCATCTAGATATAGTATGTATCCACTTGTAGAATGTCTATTGGTCAAATGACTTCCCCAGTTTGCATCAGAATATGCATTTAAGATGCCTCTATTAACATTTGATAGGTTTATTTTATAATGTTTTGTCCTAAAGACATAATTCATTAGATCTACAACGATTTTCCAATGCTGATATGTGTATCCATTACAGAATTGAGCCATTGTGTTTACTGAAAAAGAAATATCTGGTCGGCTTCTGTCTGCAAGGAAAGTTAAACAACCTATCATTGATCTATATGGGTATTTTCTCATGAGTTCAGTCTCAATAATTTCATCTTCCTTTATTTTTGGTGGTAATTAGCACCCTGTTTTAAAAGGTAAATTTACCAATGTCTTAGGTAGATCTGTAAAGCTAGTTATAAGTCTGTTTATATATGTTTCTTGATGTAAGTATATGCCCTTGTCTGTAGTTTCAAAGTTAACTCCTAAAACAGATATTTGACCTTTCCTAATTCCTTTATATCTAATTTTTCTTTAATAATTTGAATAGTATTTCCAATTACAGATGTTTTTCTATTCCAAATAACAAAATATCATCAACATTTATTTATTTATTATCATTTACAAAGCACGCGATATCCGTCTTGGATATTTGCATGCATACACAAGTTTGGGAGCTTATTTACAGTAATTATTAATATGATTTTAGTTATTATAATAGAAATTATTAACATATTTGTCAGTTAGTTAACGATTTAATTACCCTATAATGAATATTAGTGAACATCACATAAGAACAGAAATTTAGAGCTATTTACAGCATATAACTATATTACAGCCCAGGCTATCTATTACTAAAAAACATTCTACAAAATCTATTAAAATTTATATACATATATCTATTATTAACTATTTGATTTAGACAATTTATATTTATTTGATTTTTGACTCTCAAGTCCTCTACAAGTCGACAGTCCGTTAAAATATGTACAGGATTTTCTTCTTCTGCACCACATGAGCATTTAGGCGAATCCGTCTTTCTGACTTTGTACAAATATGATCTAAAGTTACCGTGTCCAGTAAAAAATTGGACATTGTAAAAATTTGGCTTGACATATTTGGGTATTTGGGAATCAGTGAAGAAGGACTTGAAAATGGTATTAGTCTTCTCATAGTATTTCTGCAATTTTTCCCTTATGTAATTAGAAATTATATTCCTACTTGAAGAGTCAAATCGGTTGTAATTTATTTCGGTTTTCAACATGTTAGATTCAATATATTCAGTAAGTTTGGGGACTTGTGCAAGTATATGTGTACAATCCGATGATGTTGTACTGTAGGCCTGTATACAATGTTTTAATATACTATATTGAAGAGAATTAAGTTTGTCTCTTTAGACTTTTTGTTTATGAATGGATACCATATTGGATAACCATAAGTAATTGTACTTCAATATAATGTCTTATACAATATCAGTCTTCGTCTAAAGTCCAGACCCCATGCTTTCTTTGTCAGGCCAAATAGGTATCCACTAGCTCTAGTTACCTTTATGATCATTTCATTAACGTGAGGCGTAAAGTCCAGTTTGCTTCTGACTCGGTGATTTTTAATAGTCACTCCTAGAATCTTAAGTTCTTCAACCGGTTTAATTAACTTGCTACCTGAGACTATTATATCGCTATTGCATTTATATAAATATATAATATTTTTGTTTTTTCATCTGACAATTTTAATTTACGACTTTCACGCCACTTATTGATTTTTCTTAATACATTATCTATTGTATTTCTTAGTTGTTCAGGAGTTTTATTCCAACATATTAACGTAATATCATCTGCATATCCTATTGTTTCACAATTATCATCCAGATTATTATTCAGTATCTCATTAATAAGAATATTCCATAATATTCCATATTCCATAATCAACATATACTATCAAGATAACACTATTATTCATTTATATACACAATTGCACCATTTAATGGTCTCAAATCCTATTGAATTCAAAATTGAATCCAATTCTTTATTCCATTCCCTTCCACTCTGATGTAACCCATAAATAGTCTTTTCTAAAAGACAAACTTTATCTTCACTACCTTTTAGTTTGAATCCATCAAGTTGTTGCATGTAAATTTTTTTTCTTTCAAATTTCCATAAAGATAGGCTGATTTAACATCTAACTGGACATGCTTCCATCTCAGCAAAGATACTAATATTATAAACAGGAATCTAATTATTGAAAAATTTACAACTGGTGAAAAAATGTCAGTTTAATCTATTCCATATTTCTGTCTAAAACCTTGTGCCACAAGCCTAGCTTTATATCTCTTTATATTATTTTTATCATCTCTTTTTACGCTATATATCCATTTATTACCTAATATTTTAACACCTTGAGGTGGGGGATCTACTAATTTCCATACTTTCCTATCTTTCATCACCTTAAGTTCATCCTCCATTGCTTTAATCCAATTCCTTTTTTCCTGTGTGTGTGATTGTTGTACATTAAAGTTTTTAGGAAGTTCTACATTATATATTTCCTCATGGAAAATACTTTCGTACAAATCATCTTCTAAACAGTTTGTTTCTATTTTAACTTCATTTTCCTCGCTTATATCTGGTTTTTGTGGTCTAAATGAAAACATTTCAGAATTAAATTCAAGCTTTTGTGTTTCGCAATATTTTTGTACATCATTAAATGATCTTAATTTTTTATCACTAGAAGGTGGATAATAGTATACATCTACTCGTGGTCCTGTCTTTCTAGGTACTTCTATTCTTTTCCATTTAGTTATTAAATAAAAACAAACAAACGATAGCAATGCGTCTCTTTATACATAAAATTTTTAATATGCTAGCTTTCGGATCTTATCGATCCTTCAACAGGCCAAGCTGTAAATTGAGAGAAAGAATATATATATAAATGTAAAATATTATTTATATACACCAACGAAGATAGAGAATAAAATATAAAATAAAATAAATATAAACACAAGGATCGATAAGATCCGAAAGCTAGCATATTAAAAATTTTATGTATAAAGAGACGCATTGCTATCGTTTGTTTTTATTTAATAATTTATAGCAATTCTTTTGTCCATTTAGTTATGTCTATTGGGGTAAGTGTATGTAAATTATGGTTATCACTATCATTATTTTCATAAGGGTAGTTATCATCCTGTGGATAAAAAACATATTGTACTCTAGAAGCAGTACCAAATAAAGTATCTACGCCTTTCTTAGCTTCATCAATATATACATGAATGGTTTCTATTACTTTTCTATCTGCTGGTAACCAAATTCTATAACCTTTTGTTTTGGTTGCATAACCTACAATTATGCCTGAATTGGCCTTAGGTTGCAATTTGTTTCTTTTTATTTTAGGGACATGTACATAAGCTAATGAGCCAAAAATTTTAAAGTGTCTTACAGATGGTTTATGTCCTAACCATAATTCCATTGGACTTACTCCTTTAGTTAGAGCATGTTCACATCTATTTTTAGTATATATATATAAAGGTATTTAGGGCTTCTGCCCAGAATCTGGGTTGTAATCCACTATTTAAAAGCTTTGCTCGAACACCTTCAATAGCAGTTCGATTAAACCTTTCAGCAATTCCATTTTGTTCAGGACTATAAGTTGATGTTCTTTCTATTTTAATACCCAAATTTACTAGAAAAATTTCAAATTCTTTGTTACAGAATTCTAATCCATTATCTGTCCTAATACATTTTAATTTGGTATTTAACGCTCTCTCAGACTCATGCAAGTATTGCTTAAAATAGTTTAAAACCTCTGACTTTTCTTTTAGGAAATAAACATTAACCTTTCTAGAGTAGTCATCTATGATAGAAAGAAAATATCTACTGCCACCAAGTGATCTCACTGGTGCAGGACCCCAGATATCCATATGCACTTTTTCTAAAGGTTTTCTAGTCAGAATTGTATAGCTAAATTTAAATGATGATCTGGTGATCTTAGCTACTTTACATATATCACATGTGGTTGGATTACCCTTAACTTTTTCTAATCCTTTGACAGTATTCTTTTTACTCATAGAATTCAGTATTTCTGAGTTAATATGACAAAATCTCTTATGGAGAAAATTAAGATTTGAGTTATAGGAAACTGAATAATTTTGGGCTTTGGCTTTATTAGGGTATCCATTTACAAAATATAATTTATCTACTCGTCTTGCTGTAAAGAAATATTCCCTATTATTTTTAAAGATTGTCATTTTACCGTTTTTCCATATAATCTTATTTCCTGCTATGTCTATGCATGATCCACTAATGAGATTCCTTCTCATGTTTGGTGCATATAAAACATTAAGTAGAGTTACCTCTACAAAGGTGTTATTTATGTCTCTTAAAACAAAGTTGATATCTCCCTTACCTAAGATTGTTGACTTGCAGTCGACATCTCCAATCAAAGCGTCCATCGGGGGGATATCCTGGTAGTTCACAAACCAATCCTTTTCTTTGCAAAAATGAGATGTAGCTGCGCTGTCTATCAGCCATTCTCCCCATTCACTAGTTGGATCACTTACTCTTTCGCAAATGTGGTGGAAGCTTAGAATTTCTGAGTGAAGCGCAGAATATTTTCCCTTTTAGTTCTGATCCTTTCTGTAGTGTTGCCATTGAGAGTTCTTGTTTCTAAGAAAACAGTCTTTTAAAAGATGGCCAGTTTAACCACAGAAGGAGCAATTCCTTATATCATGGGTTCTTGCTGTTCTTGGATGCACTGTTGGCTCCAGCATGCTTCCACTGCTATACTGTGCTTTTGCAGAAAAATATTTTTTCTTCTTATTTCCTTGGTACATCCTGGGAGTTTTTGTTTGATAAGCGTTTGCCACAATATCAAGTCCATCATCTTTTTTTCTTTTGTTGAATTCTTCCAGATTCATTTATTAAGTGGGCTTCAATGTTTTCAACATTGAATTGTTTTTCTTCTAGTCTGTATAGAACTTGGACAATGCCATCATAATCTTGAGGTAACTTCCTTATTAATTGAAAACACACTAGTACTTCAGGTAGATCGAATCCAGCTTCTTTAATCAGTTGTTTTTTCTCTTGGACTCTTTTTATAAATATTCCTATAGTTTCTTCATCAGGTGCAAATTTCAGTTCATAAAATTCATCAATCAATCCAGCCAGTTTGGCCCTTGAATTTGGCTCAAAATTATGCTTTAGTATATTCCAAGCTTCTTTTCCATCAGCAGCATTGGCAATCAAAGTTTGGTAGTTTCTTTCTACTCCTTGGTAAATTGTAGTAAAAGCCCTATCTTTCCTCCATTTGAATTCTCTTATATCTTTGGCTGTTGCCTCAGCTGGAAGATCATGTTCATCTTCTATGATAAAATTCCAGCTTCCTCTATCAATTAGAAGGACCTTCATATCCACTTTCCAGATACTATAGTTAAAAGCATTCAGCTTTGGAAAAGTGAAAATTATATCATTCATTTTCAAATCTTTAATACGGCCCCAGAAACTTAGCCAATTCTTTTCTTAAATTGCTATAGTATTCAGCTATAAGCTTGCAAGTAGGCCCATAACCAATGTTGGGTGCATGGAGGAAAGAGATAGTACCTTTGTAATCTTTTCTATTTATTCTTGAAGTTTGTAAAGAGAAAAAATATATATACTTTTATGATAAAATTAAAGCAGAAAAATTAAAGATATTATTCCTAACATATTTATAATCAGGAAAACAACTAACCTGAGAGCATCTAGCTTCTCAGCAAAAAACTATTATTCTCATTTTAACCAACAAGACATATGCAAATCCCTATTGTAGATTAATCTGGCACAAGAATTTACATATATAACTCTTGGATTTCAACAAGCAATATTTTAAATATACAAAATTGAAAATACAAATTTTTAAACAATGGAATATACACATAATAAAGATTTTAACATTTAATAAAGACAATGGAAGTTTAAACATTTAACATAAAGACGATCACATCCAACACACTAATTATTTCAAAACCAGGTAAATCTGATATGAACAACTTTAAGAGCTATAGACCATTGTGTTTAAACTCTAACATTTCTAAAATATTCAAAAAGGTTATTAATAACAAAATCATTGAGTTTTATGAAAATTCTAATCTACTCAGCAACCGTCAACATGGATTCACAAAATCACGATCAACTACTACGGCATTAACTGAAATAGTCAAAATAGCTCTCGAACATAAAATTAAAGAATACACAGCCATAATTACAGTTGATATAAGCGGAGATTTTGACAATGTCTGGTGGCCAAAAGTGATAAAGAGACAGGATGAAGACAATGTCCACGCTTCGATTATTAAACTGATACAATCATTCTTTAACAACAGAACAGTGAATTTCAGATATTCTTCCTCAATAAATATTACTAAAAAACTAACTAAAGGATGTCCACAAGGAGGACCATTAGTAAATTAAATTTAATTGCCATCTATCGTTAAAATTTTACACAAATAAATTTACTGGCAATGCGCTTCTTTTAAATATCATCAAATATTATCTCTACAGACCTTACTGTAATGATATGAATTATTGAATGAGAGGGCTTGGCTCATCAGTAGTGAACCCTCTCAGCAGTTTCACCAAATTAATCTCTAGACCTGTATTGGATTGGTTTGGAATATACCCTGTATTTTCTATGGAAGGCAGCTTAGGGGTGTTTAGTGAACTATGGACATAAGCTTATAGGTCTGTAGAGGAACATACACATATAATTTCAAGGTGTTGCATCGAGCAAAGCTCATAGTTCACTAAACACCCCTAAGCTGCCTTCCATAGAAAATACAGGGTATATTCCAAACCAATCCAATACAATAGTAGAGCAGTCTAGAGATTAATTTGGCGAAACCGCTGAGAGGGTTCACTACTGATGAGCCAAGCCCTCTCATTCAATAACTCATATCATTGCAGTAAGGTCTGTAGAGATAATATTTGATGATATTTAAAAGAAGCGCATTGCCAGTAAATTTATTTGTGTAAAAATTATAACTATAATATGCTGGAACAAAAGCCATGACGAACTAAAGACAACAATTAACAATGTACTTAGTAAAATTAATACCTGGTGTGAAAACAGTAAATTACAGATATCAAAGGACAAAACGAAGATATTGTATTTATATAATTGCAAAAATGATAAAAAAAATCCCTTAAAAACAATATAGCTAGACCTGTCAAAACCCTTAAGATCTTGGAATTGATCTTGAAAAATCATCGAAGTAGGAACAAGCTGGACTTCATGCCACACATTAATGAAATCATCGACAAAACTACTAGAGCTAGCGTCTACCTACTCAGTTTAATAAAAAAAGCATGGGGTCTAGAATGCAGACGAAAATTAACTTTTTACAAGACAATATTCCGAAGTACAATAACATATGGTCAAACAATATGGTTTCCATTTATAAGCAAGAAAGCCAAAGACAAACTAAATTCCCTGCAGTATAATATTATAAAACACTGCATACAGGCCTATACCACAACATCGTCAAACAGTACACATATTTTAACACAAATACCAAAACTCACAGATTACATAGAATCCAACAAATTGAAAAATGAAATAGGCTACAATGGATTTAATTTATCAAGTAGAAAAGAAATTGCTAACTATAATGAAAGAAAATTACAGGAATACACTATGAAGAGTCTAACAATAATTTCAAACTTTTTTCATCTCTTTAAAAATACCAAAATTTGTCAAACCAAATTTCTACAATGTTCAATTATTTACGGGTCATGGTAACTTCAAATCATATCTCTTCAGAATTAGAAAAATGGATCCGCCCAGATGATCTTGTGGAGCGGAAGAAGAAACCCCCGAACACATTCTTAACTCATGCCCACTGGTGTCAAACCTAAGACAGCAGAGCAAGATGGAAAGAACCTATCTGGGTCAAATAGTTTATAATAGGGAAAGATATAAAAAATTTAATAGGTTCTGCAGACTTTTTATTATAAATAGACAGCTTTGTGCAGCTTGAGGAACTACACTACTATGTGACTTGATTTACATCAATGTAAATATTTAATAAGTTACTTTAGAATATAACTCATTGTAAATAGCTCAACTTGATCATCTTTCTCTCTCCACGATACTAATTATTACAGATTACTTCATTAAATCAACTTCCATCATTGCTTAACATACTGTAAATAACTACCTTGCGATTTCTTCTATCTGCTTATGTTGTTGCTTATTTGTTTAATGTATATGTTTATTCAATGTTCTTTTTCTCAAGTGTTTATTTTATTTTTGACAATTCTGTTACCTACTCTACTACAATTATTGTAAATAGTTTCACGCGCAATTATCCAGATCGGATATAGTGTGTCTTGTTTGCAACTGGTAATAAATAAATAAAATTAGACCTGAATTTCACCTATAAAAAGAAACAAACAAATAGCCTGCCTATTTTATATAAAATTCATGTGCATACAGAATCAATTCCAAACAACTGTTCACTATAACCCATCCTTCAACCCCGACTATATCCGTTTTTCCTTCTACTGCCCTCTCAGCCATAAAATCAATACCTTAAAAACCTTACTAAACGTGTCCATAGCCATAATTTTGGGAAATTGGGGAACATGTATTATATTCAGGACATAGGCCAGATTGGAATGATATTGAGATATTTCATAGGAATATAAAATTTAAAAAGGAAACATTATTTTTAGAGGGATGGGTATCACGAGAAATGGGAACAAAAACTATTAATACATTTGAAGATATTCTGCAACAATATGCTTCATTTTTAAATTTGAAAAGTAGTTAAAAGCTAGATATAAATTGAACATAATAGTTAGAAATTTATAAAATAATAGTGATTATTATCATTATTTTACCTTTTTTTTTTATTATTATAATTTTATTATTATATGCTTATTTATTTCCAAGATCATAGTCTTTGACGAGTTTAATATTTGTTTTTGAATCGCGCTTTAGATGTTGTACTAAATTTGAAAAATAGCCTGAGAACACCCTTGCAACCTCAGAACAATTTTTAACGCCTTGCCAAATGCTTTATTTTTATTTACTTCTCCTGACGAAGACAAAAGAATTTTGTTGAAACGTTGAGAAAATAAAAAATAGTAACTTTTAGTTATACTTAGGTCAGCAAGGAAGGATGGGTGAGAGTACAAATGCCTGGTTCCAAGGAAAAATAGATGGGAGAATATGGTAGAATCTTGACAAAGAGACCTACAAAAGCTATTGTTTTCCTGGTCATACCTAGTTTTCTATTGTAGATTGGTGTTAGACCAGGCCTAGGTATTCTAATTTAACCCTTAACTGGACGGGTTGGGTAGATTCCGCCCATGCATAAACTTAATATAGAAAAAATATTTTTTTTTCGTTCACTGAGAGCTACCAGCTTTCATGTATTCTAATTTTACATTGATACAAACATTTTCCATCCATCATTTATAAATATCAATTTTGGGAGGTGGGTTAAATTTTCATGTGTGGGCGGATTCCGCCCAGGCCGTCCAGAAGCGTGAGAATTTTTCCTGTTAGTGTTAGATCGTGGCTCATACTTGAGTTGCTATCTTCCGCTATTTTTTAGCTTCTTCTTATAAAATAACACTTCTTTCTTGGATCAGTAGAATTTTCAATCAAGTCAACAGAGAGAACTATCCCTGCCAGCCCAAAATATATATATGTTTTAGATATTAGTCGACCACTTTGGAAGGGTAATAGAAATATTACAGCAGACAATTGGTTCACTTCAGTAGAATTATTTGATAAGTTGAAAGAACGTGGCCTTACATATTTATTTAGAAAGGATTAAAAAGAACAAACCTCAGTTTCCACCACAATTTCAACCCCCCCCAAATAGAGAATCAGGAACATCTAATTTTGGTTTCTCTGGAACAACCACATTAGCTTCCCATGTTCCCAAAAAAAAAAAAAAGAAAATCGGTAATCGGATTGATAAAAATGATTTAAAAAAAGGAGTAATTTTATTGTTGTTCTTGGAAGAGCATTGACTGATGAACACTTGGCCACACGTAATCTCAATTCTCTCCCACTGGAATTTCAGGCGACAATTCAAGAAGAATGATGGTTCACGTACATCAAGGGAAACTACGATGCCACAACAATCTAATACTCCAAAAAGTGCTACAAATGTCCATCAAAAAATGCAGTAAAAATAAAAACCCTTTGCTCTGTATGTCAACTAAGCGTTTGCAAAAATATTTATTAATAATTTGTTAAAACTGTAAATAGATTATATTCAGAATTTTTAAAAGTCAAAATCTTTATATTAACATTTGCATTCATTAAATATTTTTTTGAATATTGATTTCAATCATTATTTAGCACTTATTTCATAAAGTTACATAAGTGGGTTGAATCTACCCAACCCGCCCAATTACGTAAGAAAAATCCACCATCCAGTTAAGGGTTAATCAAAGTGGTTGCTCATTGGATAAGGTGAGATACTTGGGAGGTTCACACTGTAGGAGATTTGCCAGAAAGATGGTAGAGAAGAGATGAGGCAGAGAAGAAAGTGAATACTAGAAGAGGGGACTTCTCAGTGGTACTTACAGGCATCCTGTGGTGGATGGAGGAGACTTTGGAAGAAGCTTCCATTGTGAGGACAGAGAAGCTGTAGAGGGGATCCTGGAAACAGAGTTGTAGTTAACCTCTCAGTCACTCCAGTCCTATGTGACATGCATTCTGACAACACCAAATAGATATATACAGTATATTCTCTTTCTACAACGAATAAAGACATTAACACACAAATGTTTATTTTCACAAATAAATCAAACTTCTACTGTCCTTACAGTGATAAAAAAAATATTGGGAGGGCTTGGCTCATAAGTGATGAACCCTCCCAGCGGTTTCACCAATATTTTTTTAATCACAGTAAGGACATTAGAAGTTTGATTTATTTGTGAAAAGAAACATTCGCATCTTAATGTCTTCATTCGTTTTATATAAGATGGCACGCTATATATTACTTTGTATAGATTATCTTTATAACACCTCTTTTATAACAAAAATCTTGTTATAACACCCTAATTCCAAAGAGTCCCAAGTTCTAAGTCACAATTGTTTTAACCGTGATTGTCACAATATAAAATATCTTGGTTTCAAATGCTATTGTTATAGAGAGGTTCAACTGTAGTATAGAGGACACTATGATTAGGTACAATTTGAATTATGAAATAGAAAAACAAGTTAATAAACCAAATACCCATAAATAAATTGTATGTGAAGTTTCAGTAACAGAACTGTTACCATCATCAGAAAAAAATACTGAATCTCAGTACAACATTCAGTACAGTACAAAAACATTCAGTACTTTTGTCTGTTACTGAAATGTCACACCCTTATTTATTTGGATTTGGTCTTAACATTGTGATCCTCAGACAAGGCAACTTAATTATGTCCTTGGGGGGAGGAGTGGTACAGTAGTAGCTAGAATTGTCTACAGCAAAATTGATAAAATAACTATTTGAATCAATGCTACAATGGCCCCCGATTCTTGCATAAATCCAACCTCACCAGCGAGTGCAAGTAACCAAACGAAGCTCTGGCACATTTGTAAGTGCAAAAGTCAAACTGCTTTTCACATTTCTTCTCTTCTTCTTCTTTCTTATCTCCACTCAATCATATTAGCTTGTATAGCTTGTAAAGCTTGAGACTTTTGATGGTGTCTGTTGGGGATGAGTAGAGCACATCAATGGATGAGTCAATACATTCAATAATGTGTTTTGGGGTTGCAGGTTGAGAATTTCACTTAGTACATAGTGGGAAAACCTTGCAACCATTCTGAGAAAAGTCATTGTCCATAGATGACCAGACTTAAGTCTGGAAATCAAAGACTGTTGTTCTCTTGGGAGGACTTAACTGGTGCTTGTCCCTCCTGCTCTGTACCAGTCATGTGCAGCATTAGATTTCCATTCCTGCAAGCATTGGGTTTTGATGGTACGGAGGAGGTCTCTTTCGTCTAGTTGGGTGGTAGATTCTCTGGCTTCAGGTAGGCCAAGGGCTCCAGCCTTTGCCAGAGAGTCTGCCAGCTCATTTCCAGTATAGACATGTGGTGCACTTACAGTAAAAGCAGTTGCTAACTACCCACCATGATTATCATGGCCTGTACCACGTGTACTAGGGATAATTAAAAAAAAAACTATTTGACTCTATAAAAACAGTGTGTCAAAATACACGAGACCAATATGAAGAGTAATGACAGCCAAGCTTGTAAAAAATACTTATAAAATCAAGACAATAATAACTATCAGCATAATTTTCCCAGTTCAACTTACTACCATACTCTCCATTTCCTTTTCTTTTCGAAAGAGAGAGAGAAAAAATGAGAAGCAAATATTCTGGTTACTTACATTCTAGAACTTCCTTGATTAAAATCAAAAACTGCATCAATCTCATAATCTTACTTTCCTTCTCAGTATAAACAACTGGCTCAGGAATACAAACTAAATGTAAAATGTGAAACTATTATAGACATTTTAAAATTACAAAATATTTTCGCACAATGAGTTTCTTTTTATTACAAAACACTAGCTATCAAGTGATCGATCAATTTTATAGGTTCTGGATGCCCTAAAAATGTAGACATATTCCATAATATTGTTAAATTACATACCAATTTTAAATATCAGTTGTAAATATCCACGCTGCGCGCGTATGTTTTTGTAAATATTTCTTGTAAGATATAGTCGATGTTTTATTAAGCCCGTTGTAGAGCGATTATCGCTTGAAAGCTAGCCTTTTGTAATAAAAAGAAAACTCATAGTGAGAAAATATTTTGTAATTTTAAAACTTTTTTCACAATTTTATCATGAATATTATAGACTTGTATGATTCTTTTAAAGATAAAAACAATTTCTACTGCTCTTACTGCAATGGATCTTTTAAAAATAAAACAATTTATACTGCCCTTACTTTAAAAGAATCATACGCATCTATAAAAGTTTCGAATTTTCATAACAGAAGGCTCGCTAATGCACCATAAATAGGCTTTATTTAGTTCTATATAGGCAAAAAATATATAAATTAATTTAAGAATTAACATAATGGAGAAAATTAAAATAAACATATGACAGGCTGTGAAAAAAAAAAAAAGAGTACAAATGTGATATTGTACTGGGATAAGTTGCATAAATTATGAAAAAGGCATCTTCTTATTGTGCAACTGAAAGTTGCTGATGGCTTGCACCATATATTGAACTTGGGGTCTAAGCACCCAGAAAAGGCTAACTTTATATAAATCCATTTTCAGACCAATACTTACATATGGAGCTGTGAAATTTGGTTCAAATATTTAAATAAAAAATGTTTACAAAAATTAAATTCAACCCAATATCAAATACTAACATGGAGTATACAACATTGTGTCGCGGTCTCACGCAATTTTGGCCTTAACTACCCATTTCATGATTTTTCAAGATGCCTTGAATGGCCAGTTTTTCGGTCGTTGAGGTACAGCTTGCACCACGCTGATGAGGGCCAAAAGTCCGAAACGCGTCCGTGGTTAGCATTTCTTGATTAATCAAGAATGGGTATTTGGCCAATTCTGGAATAATTAAAAATCAACGAGAATAGTTGATATTTATTCCGATAGATGGAGCAAGCCATCAGCAACTTTCAGTTGCACGATAAGGAGATGCCTTTTTTTTTTTTTCATAATTATGCACCTTATCCTAGTACAATATCACATTTGTACTATTTTTTCACATGGTGTATACAAGCCTATAAATCCACATCATATAGCTGTGTTCATAGTCTGGCCAACATTCCTCTGATCTCAGACTTTATCAAATCCAGAATCATGATATCTGATCTGAGAAACTTATCCACAGATGATCAACAAATTTATGACCCATTTATTCCAGGAATTATAGATACCTTTCTCAAATCAAGAATGAATGTTCTGAAAAACGAAGCAAATAATACTTTCTTGAGCTTTTTTCCCCAAGAAATCCCTAAATACTTTCGTCCAAATTTTTATAATACTCAATTTGTTACAAACCACGGAAATTTCAAAAGTTTCTAAAATAGAATAAAGGCAGTGGAGGATTCAAGTTGCTTTTGTGGTATTGAGGAACAAACCTCAAGACATCTACTGATCGATTGCCCAGCATTTCAAGATTATAGAATGAAGAATGAACTAGTTGTTTGTGAACTTAACGATTTGATTTCCGATAAAAAATCATATTTAAAGTTCAATTCATTTTGTAAATACATTCTAAACTTTCTACAAAATCTGGATCTCTATGTTTTCATGCGTTGAATAATGTAAATAACTTATGTAAATAAACTTTTCTCCTTGTTTGGCGCAGGTATCCCTTGCAGGATATAGCGCTTTGGAAATAAAATAATTGTAATAATCTATCGGAATAAATATCAACTATTCTCGTTGATTTTTAATTATTCTATAATTGGCCAAATACCCATTCTTGATTAATCAAGAATGGGTATTTGGCCAATTATGGAATCAGCAACTTTCAGTTGCATGATAAGGAGATGCCTTTTTCATAATTTATGCACCTTATCCCAGTACAATATCACATTTGTACTATTTTTTTCACATAGTGTCGCAGTTTCAGGCAATTCTAGCCTTAACTACCCGGTTCATGATTTTTCAGGATGCCTGAATGACCAGTTTTTTGGTCGTTGAGGTACAGCTTGCACCACGCTGATGATAGCCAACAGCCCGAAACGCGTCCGTGGTTAGCTTTTCTTGATTAATCAAGAATGGGTATTTGGCCAATTCTGGAATAATTAAAATTCAACGAGAATAGTTGATATTTATTCCGATAGATGGCGCAAGCCATCAGCAACTTTCAGTTGCACGATAAGGAGATGCCTTATTTATAATATGACAGGCTGTAATACACCCCCCAAACAACAACTAACTATTATAGAGTGATGTGCATGCGCACATTGTTGTTTATACTGATCAGTGGTTGCGTTGCGCACCATCTTCACTTTATTTATAGATATTGGATTATAGGAATCTTCCAGGGTTAATTTCATGCAAGATTGAAATAATAATTCTGTTATATATATCCATGGAACTTTGATTAGATTTCTCCATGTTCACATTGGGGGTCGGTGGAAGGATGGTCTAAACCGTTGGTTTCAACCGCTACGATCCGGGTTCGATTCCCACATTGGGCACTTTTTTCTGATTTAAAAAAAAAATAATGCTCCAATGGCCCCCGATTTTTGCAAAAGTCCAACCCCACTAGCGAGTGCAAGTAACCAAACAGGGCTCTGGCACATTTGTAAGTGCAAAAGTCAAACTGCTTTTCATATGTGTAGACATGTGGTGCAGTAAAAGCAGTTGCCTACTTCTACTCACCATGATTATCATGGCCTGTACCACGTACTAGGGATAAGCAAAAAAAAATGATCACATTGGTAAAGCATCAATCTTTTTTTCTTTCTTCTTTTCTCAGAACCCAGATCACACATCCATAATTGACCATAGGAAACACAAATACGTTTACAATTTGTCCCCAAAGAAATGTCTTTCATAATCTTCTCCAATTTCATCATAGTATTCCTTCCTGGTGTTATTTTACCTTCTCTAAGCAACCTCCCAGCTAATCAATCATGGAACCTAAGAAGACAACATAATCAACTATATCAAGCTTTTGTTGATAAATTTCAAAGGTATATTTCTCTAATCTGTAGTTAATATTTATGTCAAAGGAGATATTTTTTAAATGATGCTAATATATTTGGTATATACAAGGGGGGACCAATAAATAAGGTGAATTATCTTATTTATTAAAAATTAAAAAAGCAAAAATAATTTAAACCACAGAATATTAAAATATAACATCGAGAGACTATTTAAGGTGTTCTGTTCTTTTTCCCACGCGCGGCGCGAGACTTATAAACGAAAATGGAAGCTCCCTTGAAGGATTGCACCACGCTTGAACAACGTGCAGTTATTTGTTTCTTGAATGCAGAAGGTATTCAAACATCTCAAATATGCCAAAGAATGAAAAATATCTATGGTGAGTCTTGTTTGTCTCAAAAAAAAAATTATAAATGGGTTAACAAGTTCAAAAATGGACGAATTACATGTACCGATATTGAGCGACCCGGACGACCAAGTGTTACAGAGACGCCAAGCACGATAAATGCGGTTGAAAACTTAATTTTGGAGGATAGAAAAATATCCATTTTTAGCATAGGCAACATATGAACAGCGACCTTTAATTGTGACATTCTTGTAAATTAGCTAAAGCCCGGTATAAGAAACAAAAGAAGAGGGAAGCTTAGTAAAGGTGTTGTCTTCCTTCATGATAATGCAAGGCCGCATACATCATGTAAAACTGTATCTACAATCATTAAATTAGGTTTTGAAGTTTTAGAACACACACACACATCCTGCATATAATCCAGACCTAGCCCCCTCTGACTATTTCCTTTTTGGACTACTAAAGAAGGAGTTAAAGGAAAAACGATTTGACTCGGATGAAGATGTCCAGAAAGTGGTGCAAGATTTTTTTCACACGCTTCCTAAGAGTGCCTATAAAGAGGGTATTTACAAGTTGCCAGAACGATGGAGACGATGTATAGAAAGCCAAGGTGATTATTTTGAATAAATCAAGTCCTAATTTTTAATATCACATTCTTATTTTTTTAAATAAATTATAATTCACCTTATTTATTGATCCCACCTTGTATATACAGAGGGTGTTCACACTTATAGGAAACAAGTTTCATTATAAAATATTAAAAATTAACACCATATTGGAATTTTTTAAAATGTTCTATTTGAAAGCCTTTTTGTTTATTTACAGAACGGCACCTGATTTTCCACGATAGCAGACACTTTCTGATCATGGTCATACTCAAAAGATCCCATTCTTCCTTTACCACTTTCCAGAGACCTTCAATTGTCCTAGGGTGTCTCTTTCCAAGTGCTCTTTTAAGGCATCCAAAAATGCAAAAATCCATCGGGGCTAAATCAGGAGATTTTACAGGGGTTCTGTTCTTTAGAATAGTGTTGATTCCTGTTCTTTGCCTTAGATCTTCCAAATAAGCTTGGGTTAAAGATGAGGTATGACTTGTGGCGTTATCATGGTGAAACCAGACTTTGTTGCTCTGTTTTCCATAGATAGAGGAAATATAATTTAAAAATATAGGTTCTAAAATGTTGTTTTGATAGTACTCCGAGTTTATTTTGGCATTTCTTTCAACTTTTCTCATTTTTAATTTTCCTTCATATGATATACCGCATGCCACCATAAATCCTTTGGGGTAACTTTCGGCACATTCCTTCAACCAAATTGGCCTAGATTTTCCACCCTTTTTTGATAGTATATAGCTCTTTTTCTGTCGCAATCGGTTAAATATACCCATGCTTCGTCATATGTAACAATAAATTTCCATCTATCAGCAGCCAAGAAATTTTCATAAAAATATCTGCTGATAGTGTGTCGCTGACGAATATGACTCTGAAACAATTTGTGAACCGCATGTCTTTTTGTAGCTTTTAGGCCTAAATCTTTATTTATTATTTTATTTATTGTTGACACTGATGTTCCTATTAATTTGGCTATATCTCTTTGTGGCATAGGATTTTCTTTTGTAATATATTTTTTCACTTTTTTGACAGTTGCAGGAGTTCTCACAGATATAGGGTGATAATCTTTTGTCCATTTCTCCGTAGGTGCTTTGAATAAAAACTTGATATTTTTGTCGTGAATAATATTATAAATACTTTTTTTAGAAATGTTGATATCATCTTGTTTGCATATTTTAATTATGTCCAAATAGGTAAGATTAGCTCTGGAAAGTCCTAAAATATAACCTCTTATGAAATTACTAGACGAATGGCCCGGGCAACGCCCGGGGTTTACCCGAGTGCGAATATATTTTAAAAACGTTGACTTGGGTGGTCGCTATTAACAGGGTGGTCTGTATAGACAGGTGGATGTATCACACAGCTGATAACAGGGTTGTCTAGAGTGGTCGCTATAGACAGGGTGGTCTGTATAGACAGGTGGATGTATCACACTGCTGATAACAGGGTTGCCTAAGGTGACCGCTATAGACAGGGTGGTCTGTATAGACAGGCAGCTGATAACAGGGTTGTCTAGAGTGGTCGCTATAGTCAGGGTGGTCTGTATAGACAGGTTTATGAGAGAGGCAAACTTACAGGTTGTTGACGCCGCAATCCCCAGAGAGAGTGTTTTTGTTGCATCATGCTGTGACTCACACGATGACCCAAGGTCAACAGGGGTGGAGCAGCAAACTTAAGCCTATCTCCGTCGTCGCAATGGCGGCGCTGCTTGCGAGTTATATCTACAATTCTGCAAATAACTCTAAAGATATTCAAGATATTCAAGAAATTATTTTTCGAAAACCTTTCCGGTGATATACCTAATAATATCCCAGAATTTCATGGCGATTGGATGTATGGTTTTTGAATAACAGGGTTGTCTAGAGGGGGGCAGGGAGGACACGTGTTCCCTGGCAGCCAATGAGCGCGCGTTCTATCCGTGAGCTTCAGACAAACAGACAAACAAACAGACAGAATAAGGCAAATATATAAGTAGATTGTATTTGAAGGGCATTTAAAAAAAAAAAAAAATTTAAATGTATTGCGTGTTAGAATTAGCTTAAGCCTTTTCGAATTCCACGTTGTTGATTTTTTAAAATAAAGTAATAGTTCCTTTTTTACACCGGGCGCTCGTTTCCTATAAGTGTGAACACCCTCTGTAGTATGCTAAACTACAGTTTAGATAGGTATGCAAACTTCTTTAATTTGGCCAACTGTAATTTAACCATTTTTCATGTCCTGACCTGCAGCCTATATTAATTTGATCAATATTTATTCGACACTTGTACAATAATTAAACCATTATTAAAATCAAATTTTGATTCTTAAATTAAACTTTATTGTATAAAAAATGCACCATTGTTGCACATAGCAGTAAGCTCACCATAGTTTTAAGCATCAGCACGACTTTATGGTCACCCATGTGTAAATCTTTTTAGCCAACTAAAATTGTCTCTTTGCAACAGCACAAATGCTACCAGTAGCATATCTAATCCCGGATAGTTGGCGACTTTATTACGCTCCAGGAATCCGAATTACCTCAAGAGAGAGAGTGTGGTAATGCCCAATGCCAAAAACTATTTTCATTTCTTTGTGGAAAATTTTGCTGTTGTACAGCCGCATTGGGTCAATAACCTAAGAAGTCACCAGTTACCAATATATACAATAGGATGCCTTGAAGAGTAATGTTCTGCTATTTAAAAGAAAGAGGAGGATGCATACCCCCATTTGAAGATTTTGATCAACTAGAATTCACCATCTAAAAAAGGTTGTTAAAATAAAATATTCATCTTTTTCTCTTTTATTTTCTCGAATTTATTCATTTTCTTCCCACTACAATTATTCATTTAGATTAAAATGGTATTTGTAATTCTTTTTTTACTTGGTCAAAAATGTGTATTAATGCAATTGTTCTTCACTAAAAGTTAATCGTGAAACATTCTAAAGCAAATGAAATAGACAAAAAAAAAGGCCCAATGATTTATATTCATATTACAATTTAAAGGACTTGTTAGAGGACACCTCTCTATGAAAAGGACAGTTTTCATCCCTTCAGCAGCTCTCCAGTAAGAGAACACCTTTCTCTGAAGGAAACTTTGGCGCTTCTACTGTATTAATTAACTAGCCGAATGACCCGGGCAACGCCCGGGTTTTACCCGATTAAATATTTTTATTCAAATACTATTTGTTACAATTATAAATTGGCGCCGTGGATGTCACTCTTGTGAAACGTCCCGCTCCAAATTTGTGTCTGAGAAGCGATATTTTTATAGAGAGATGATCTGGCTTTGTGTCTTCTGCTCGAATGATTTTTTTTTTTCTGTTAGAATTTTGTTCCTGAATACTAAAAATGAACTGGCTTCACCCGTAATCTCTGCTCTTTAGAATTTTTCCCGATATAATTTGGAATCTGATAATCAAATGATGATACAGCAATATTGTCATCATCATTTTCTGACTAAAAAAAAAAAAACTATTTTTGCCCATGTAATGATTCCATATGAAGATTTTATTCTTGGAGAAAAAAGTGCAGCATATATGTAAATATGTATTAGTTTTCTGATAGAAAATTAATTATGTAAAAATGATTGGATATATATATAGAGTGTAAGGGGAGAGTGAAAGGATCCCATTTTATAGAAATAAATATTTTATACCGTGTGGTGTTCGTCAACTGCTATTTTGTTAGGTAGAGAACACGACAACATGGCGCAGCCGACAGGATATTCTCTTAGAAGCGGAGCCAAGATAGCACTGAAGGAGGAACTTGGAATTGTGGACGGAGGAAAAAGTGACAGCAAAGATCAAACAGAAACTGATTCAAGTAAAGAAAATCTACTTAAGGATGAGAAGCCAGACATAGCTCCTGGGAGTTCTCAACTCGAGCCCAACGTCGCTGCACTCGTTACTGTACTAAATAACCAACAGCAGTTGCTTAATAAACTTGTAGAGATGCATCTGGCCACGGGACAGGAGAGGATGGCTAAAATGGAAGTTGAAAGGTTTAATGGAAAGAATGTTGATCCGCTGATTTGGATCCAAAATTATGAAATTATCTGCCAGAATAATAACTGGAAATCTTCTCAAACTAAAGTAAATGGAATGCGTGCATTGTTAGAGGATACTGCCTTGCTTTGGTATGACTGCCAAGATAAAAAAGTAGCAGATGGAGATTGGGAGGAATGGAAGAATAATTTCATTGAGGCGTTTCGCAAGGATCCCATCTCCACTTTTGATAAAGCTGTTAAATGGCAATATCGCAGTGGCTCCTATGTGGACTATTTTTATAAAAAACTGAGGCTACTTCAGCTGGGCTTGCCGGGAGCTTCAGAGAGAATCTTGATAACTGGCATCTTGCACGGCCTACCCGAAGAAATGCAACAACGTTTGGCTGTGATCCCATTCTCCACCACTATGGAATTAAGAAAGGTTCTTGAGAGATGTAGGCCTTCCATTCGCCCATTAGAAAAGCACACTTCCAAAAAACTAGAAAATGAGGGTTGGCCTTTCCCTCCGTCAGAAAGGGTATTATACTTTTCCTATTTTTCCCTTAACTCAATGTTTCCGGTTAATGTTAATGGAGTAAAATTAAATGCATTTTTGGATCCTGGCTCATCTATTGATTTGATTCGAAAAAACACTCTAGAAAAGTATGGCTGGAAAAGTTATCCGGCAAAGACAAAATTAACAACCATAAATCATAATAGCATTTTTGCATCTGAATGTATTGACCTTGAGCTTGAAGCAGATAATCGTAGAATCGAGGTAACTGCAGTAATTCTTGAAGAGATGCCTTTCGAGATTCTTCTAGGAAAGCCAACCATGAAAAATTTCAAAATCCAATGGGATTTTCATTCTGATAACATCAAATGTTTGGCCTTGAATGCTAATGAATATGCATTTACGATTAATGATGTTCAGGAAAACTTCCCAAGTCTTTGTGAATTTTCTCGGATTAGGGTCCCAAAATTTGAGGTGGACTTTTTATTGAAACCTGATTGCAATGTTATTCGGTCTAAACCATATTCAACGTCTGAATACAAAATAAAATGAATATCTAATAAAATTAAAGAAATGCTTGACCGGGGAATCATTGTTCCATCTACCTCAGAGTTTGCATCACCATGCGTACTTGTTCCAAAAAAGGATTCCTCCTTTAGACTCTGTCAGGACTATCGAAGGCTCAATCGGGAAACTCATTTGGATCCTTTTCCCTTTCCCAGCATTGATAGGATTATAGACCGATTTGGGGGTTGCCATTATTTCACAAAAATTGATTTACGAGACGGATTTTGGCAAATAGGACTAACTAAAGAATCCAGAAAATTTTCTGCGTTTGTAACACAAGGTCTGTACGAATTCACAAGGTTACCGTTTGGTTGGAAAAATTCTCCTCCCAAATTCCAACGCATAATGACTGAAATATTGGGGGATCTGCTAGATCAAAGAGTAGTTGTCTATATTGATGACATCTGTTGTGGTGCACCCACTAAAGAAGAATGTGCAGCCCTATCCTACAAGATTCTCACTAGACTGGCCAAATTTGATATGACCATTAACCTGGAGAAATGTCAGTTTTGCGTTCCTCAAGTGGAGTTACTAGGAAGAATAATAAACAGCGATTTCAAACATATGAGGGATCAGGTGATTGAAAAGGTGAAGAATATGAGGAGGCCTTACAATTTGAAATCCCTACAATGTTTCACTGGCTTAACTGGGCATTTCAGGCCGTATATACCGAATTATGCTATGATAATAAGACCATTGGATGCCATGAAAAGAAAAGACTCCATTTTTACATGGACAAAAGAATGTGAGGAGTCTTATTTGAAATTACTTACCCTGATTACATCCAACCCGATTTTAAGTATTCCCGATTGTTCCCTTCAATACGAGCTGTCTACCGACGCTTCTTACTATGGAACGGGAGCAGTATTATACCAACGAGATATTACCGAAAAGAAAAACCGACAATTACGAGTAATAAGTTATTATTCATATACATTTACAAGAGCGGAACAGAATTATTCTGTTACCGAAAAGGAATGTCTTGCTGTGTTGAAAGCAGTTAAACATTTCCGCGCATATTTGGAATGTAAACCTTTTAAAGTCCACACCGATCACCGCGCGTTGACTCAGCTGCTTTCATGCGGAAATCTCAGAGACAGACTTGCCAGATGGCAACTGTTCCTTAGTTCATTTGAAATGAATATTAATCACCGATCCGGAAAGGAATTACAAGATGCCGACGCTTTGTCGAGATTGGCCATTGATTCTCCCACAGATCCAAATGAATCCATATTATGGACGAATCACCAGAGCATTGATCTGAAGCTCGGAGATAACAACAAGTACTTGGTTCCTCCCGAGGATAGAGATTCTATCTTGCACTTATATCACGATGATCCTCTCTCAGGTGGCCACTCTGGGTTTTTGAGAACCTATCATAAATTAAGGCAGCGATTCTACTGGTATAAGATGAAAAATGATATACGTGGTTACATAGCCTCTTGCCCTGTTTGTCAACAGGTCAAGTTTAAATACAAGTACAGACCAAATCATATGAGCTTGCCGCCACAATCACAGGAGCCTTTCCATACTGTGCATTTAGATTATGCCGAAGCTCCAACTAAGGGAGATGCTAGATCAACCTTTTTAATAGTAATAGATGAAGCAACAAGATTAGCCCAGGCTAAAGCTATAAAACAAGATGGGCGATCATTGATAAATTATTTCGAACAACATGAAAATCTTAAGAAAGTGCGCACTATAATTACAGATCAAGGAAAGTCCTTTGTTCACGGAAAATTCCCGGAATGGGCAAAATCTAAAAACATAATACTGATCACGACAACTCCCTATCATCCAGCTGGAAATGGTCTGGCGGAAAGAACCATAAGAGAAATAAAGACCTTTCTCGCCTGTTACCCTCATTTCAAAGGAGGATGAAGTCCTGTCTAGAGGGAGCAATTCGGTATCATAACCGCTCCTACAATTCTTATCTGGGTTGCTCGCCTATATTTAAATATACAAAGCAATCTCCACACTTACCTGCTGATGATGAGCTTGGTATAAGTTGCCAACTTGAAGAAAAGGAGAGACGAAGAACGACAACACCAATATCGACAAAAAACAAAATTTTACCATAATAGAAAACAAAGATTATCACCACCTCAGCTAAAAGTTGGAGATTATGTGCTGGTACGTCATCAAAGGAAAGGAAAAGAATGGCACCAGACTGGACCACATGAAGTCTGTCATGTAACTGAAATGGACGGTCTGGTTAAGTACATAGCATACCATTTCAATAATCGTCAGACCAGAACCGCTCACATATCCAATGTCCAGCCTTTCAACATCCGGACAAAGGGAACCACCGTGGAAATAAAATCATCTCAGGAGTGATGATGGGTCTTCGGTGGCGGGTGCTGTAATGATTCCATATGCAGATTTTATTCTTGGAGAAAAAAGTGCAGCATATATGTAAATATGTATTAGTTTTCTGATAGAAAATTAATTATGTAAAAATGATTGAATATATATAGAGTGTAAGAGGAGAGTGAAAGGATCCCATTTTATAGAAATAAATATTTTATACCGTGTGGTGTTCGTCAACTGCTATTTTGTTAGGTAGAGAACACGACAGCCCAAAACCTGTCAATTTCAATTTTTCTTGGCTAAAAATGCGACAACTATCCCTTCCATATTTTTCTCTATGTCCTGTTAAAACCCCTTTTTACATGTACATTAGGTCAGCTGATATTACCTTCCATCTTCACTGCTAGAGGCGCTGCTTGCGAGCAAAAGGGCAAATTTGCAACGCAATTTGCAAATAACTCGACGAATATTCGGAATAGAGACCTGAAATTTTATCTATAAGTTTTTTCAGATTCTACTCTATATACTGTTAAAATTTCAGTCAGATTAGTAACGTATTGTGGATGTGTATAGCCGACATAGGAACAAACACACATACATACATACATACATACATACACTGACTTTTATATATATAGGGATTATACAAGAGTATTTTCTAAAAATATTACAGTAGAACCTCCCTTTAGCGGACATCCCGCTAGCAGACACCTCTCTACAAAGGACAGTTTTCATTTGAAAAATTACCATTTTTACTATTTAGCAACTCTCCGGTAAGGACACCTCTCCCAAAGTACACTTTAGCTCTGCAATTAGGTGTTGTCCTTTACAGGGAGTTTGTTCTACTGTATAAACATAGTGATTCATCTATCACATGATGATGAATTAAAAAACATCTATAACTGACACAAAAGGTAATAAGATCAAATCCAAATAAATAAATAGTAAGTGATGTTTAGGTAACAGCATTGTTACATCACACACTATTTATTTATATGGTCTTATTACCTTTTATGTCTAAGCTATAACCCAAATTGTAACTGGGACACTATAATTCAACAGAAAGTTCTGTTCACTTGGTGCGTTGAATAGAAGTTAGAGGAGACAGATATAGCACACACAATATATCAGTGACAAGATACCATGTCAGGATCAGAAGAGAAGATGTCAAAGATGCCAGCCATTGTCAGCAGTCGGGGACCAAGCCACCCCGTCTCTTCACTCCAGAAATCTGTGGCATCCTGAGTCTTCCAGAAGGGAACTTTCTGTGGGAAGTAGATAAGGTAAGGCTGCTTCTTGTTTTTGGGGCCCACCTTCTTCCACTCATAGTACCTGCAGCACCACCTTATATATCAGAGCACAGGTTCAATTCCATAGGAAGCAAATATTTCATTTTCTTATATAATGTTTTTTAAGAAAAATATTTAGTTATCTATAGTTTTCAGTGTTTCCATAGGATCTTGGGTAAGTGTCTTCACTGTATATATATATTTTAAAGAAAATAATATATATATATTTTTTTGCTTATCCCTAGTACACGTGGTACAGGCCATGATAATCATGGTGGGTAGTTAGCGACTGCTTTTTACTGTAAGCGCACCACATGTCTATACATGTGAAAGCAGTTCGACTTTGCACTTACAAATGTGCCAGAGCCCCGTTTGGTTACTTGCACTCGCTGGTGGGGTTGGACTTTTGCAAGTATCGGGGGGCCATTGGAGCATTTTTTTTTTTTTAACAGAAAAAAGTGTCCAATGCGGGTTCGAACCCGGGTCGTAGTGGTCGTAAACCAAACGGTTTAACCAGCCTTCCACCGACCCCCCAGAAAATAATATAGTTTATAGAGCAAGCCCGAAGTTTTTAGGAAAAGGAATGGAGTTCATTAAATAAAGTGACAGGGAAAATAATAACTTCTCGAAATCTACTTTTTTTCTAATGTTTACATGCACTAATTTACATGCTTTGATCCAAAATATCCTATCTGTAATTGATCAAGGAGCTTCTAACCAGCTTCAGCCTACACCAAGCTGATATGGCCAACAGCCTGAAAGATGTACATGGTTGGCTTTTCTTGATTAATCAAGACAAATTTTTCTTTTTAAGCAATAGAGTGGAACCTCATTATGAAAGCCTCCTTTATAACAGCAACTTGTTAGACCATTATAATTCTAAAGTTGTTTTAACTGTGGTTATACAAGGTTGGGTCAATAAGTAATGCACAATCATCAATAATTAACAAACCATAAAGATGAAACTTTGTATATATGAATACCTAACTATTAGCAATATAACAGCCTCATTCAATATATCCACCTTCCCTTCTGTACACAGTTGGTCCAGCGTTCTTTCCAACTCACAAAAGCACATCGGTAAAATGCTACATCTTGCTTTCTGAACCGCCCTCTAACCTCATGGAGTAACATTTCATCATTTTCAAATGTTCTACCGCATAGAGAATTATTTAATTTACCAAACAGGTAGAAGTCGGAAGGAGTCAGTTCAGGACTGTAGGCTGGGTGAAGCATCAAAGTTCACCCATATCTGGAAATTTGAGCCAATGTCTGTTGCATGGTGTGAGGTCTTGCATTGTCCTGATTTAATTTGCTTTGACAGTAGTTTAAGCCGGGCCTTTTTGTTGAAATGGCTCTTTTTAGCTTTTCTAATGATTTACAATATCTTTACTTGTTGATGGAAGTATTTTTTTCAAGCATATCCATGAATATGAGCCCATCATGGTCCCAAAAGACCGTGATCAATATTTTGTCTTTGGAAAGGGAAAGCCTTGGTTTTTTCTTGACTGGAGACATTTTATGGGTCCATTGCATTGATTAACGCTTTGAGGAAGGGTCATAATGATTAACTCAATTCTAATCACGCGTTATGACTCCTTTAAAGGCCTCAGAAGCTGGTCCTGGGTAAGATTAGATGAGGTGTAAACAAATTTCTTTCCGAGTTTGCATCATTTCTCGTGTTAGAAGCTTTGGCACCCATTTTGAGCACAATTTTCGATAGCCAAGATCTGAAAGTAGTTTAAGAACACTTCCTTTAGAGATTGAAAGTTTTTTCATCAATTGATATGTTGTTATTGTTCGGTTATTCTTGACAATTTCCTCAACAAGATCCAAATTTTGGTCTGTTGTGACAGTTGAAGGTTTACCTGGCCTCTCTTTGTCATTAAGATCAAAATCACCTTTCTGGAAGCGCTGAACCCATCTCTGTATAGTGCTTCTATCCAATGTTTCATTTTCATATACTGGCTGAAGTTTTGAGTGAATTGTTGTGGCTGAAATGTCACCGGACTTAAAGAAGAACTCGGTCACAGACCGTTGTCAGATTCTTGTGTTCACATTAGGCTCCATATCTGAAAAAATACAAGAGATAAATCAATTCTTATTGAAGATTTGAAAATCAGAATGTTTTATTTACCATAAAACACGTATTTTATGATAATAAATTATTAATATTGTAATGTGGACGACACGGCCAAGATACCAGAGTAAAGTTGGGGAAAGAGGGGTGGACTCCAGCTGCCCCCGCTGCATTGTGGCAGGCACCAAAAACAGCACTCCTGTGTGGGGGAAGGATAGAGTCTGGTTACATCTGCGGCAAGGAGATGTGGCGACTTGCCTCCGGGCGTGTGAATGATCCTACAAGGCGGTGCCAGGAGAGACTGACATCCGAGCGACCTACAAGGCGGTGTGGGCCAGGCTGTATGTGTATACTGTGGAGCAGAACGCTTCACAAGAGGACGTCCACGGTGCCAAGGATTCTTCTGATGGGGAGGTTGAAGGCAAGTCCCACTGTTGTATTCCTTCTGTTAAGTGAGATACAATAAAGTGCTAACTTTAGCTGCAATCCCTTCGAACTCACATGTGTATCTTTGTGGCATTCTGAATAGACAAAGTACATGAATAACGTCTGGGTACGGCGTAACAACAAACTATTTTGCTAGGGGTGAAGTGCATTACTTATTGACCCAACCTTGTATATAACATGGGACTATAATACTATCAAATATTGGTCCCAAGTGATGTAGTTAAAGACAGGTTCAACAGTTTTTTGTTTCTATATGGCAGTGGCTAACTCCTGAGCTTCATGATCAGGAGAGGCCATTGTCATCTACCAAATCCAATTTGTGAAAACTCTTGGAGACTGAAAATTCATCTAAAGCAAGATGATCTATATCAGGGGTCTCCAAACTACGGCCCGAGGGCCACATCCGGCCCGCAGACAGATTTTGTCCGGCCCGCGGAGACATACTTGAAAACTCCTTTTAGAGAACAAATATTTTTTATAGCAAATAAAATGTTTGTGATAAGTTGGATAAAGAAACACCGAATGGTAATGAGTAAAGACATGTATAATTTATGCAGTAAATTTAACTTCAGCATATAATAACTAACAAATTATTGAAATGAATCCAACTTACATTTTATACATTGTAAGTAATGAACAACACATACCTTATAACATGACATATGAAATGCTAATGAGATGTATGTAATTGAGATTTTCCACCGACAATAGTTTGTAGTTGTGGACTAATTTTACTTGTACCAATTATTAAAAGAGATTTAAGATGCTCGTCAGTTAATTTAGATCTGTATACATTTTTTGTGTACTTCATTTTGGAGAAGGTTTTCTCACACAAATAAGTAGTACCAAAAACGGAAAACAGCCCACGAGCAAATTTATGCAAATTATCAAATTGTGTCAGTGGAAGACTCTTATAAAATTCCAACAAAGATGAGTTTTCATATTTGTTCTTAATTATATCACTGCACTGAAGATCAATCATTTCCATTTGAAGTTCCGGGGCTAGGGTTTCAATGTCAGCATCAAAAGGATTCTGAAAAATCTTAATTTGATTCGCAATGGCATCAAAGTCCGAGAAACGAGTATCAAAATTTATCTTCAAAGCACTCAAAGTTTCGATTGCAAAATCGATAGGAAACTCAGTCTCCAGTAGTGTGGCTGAATATTTCACATGTTTTAAAATGTGAAAAACATTTACTTCGTAGTTGTGATTGAAACAGTATCAATTTCATCCGGAATGACTTGATATTAGTGTATAAATCAGGAAGATGCTGGTTTTCTCCTTGCAATCTCAAATTCAGTTCGTTCACATGTTTTGTCAAATCAACATAGAATGCTAACTTCCATAGCCATGCGTTGTTTTGTAATTCAGTAAGAGGGCGGTGCTTTTCATTCAAAAAAATTTCGATCACTGCTCGAAGTTCAAAAAAGCGCTGAAGGACTTTCCCACAACTAAGCCAGCGTACGGCAGTATGATAAGGTAAGTCTGTTTCTCCAATCTCTGCAATAAATTGTCGGAATTGTCGGTAATTCAGCCCAAAAGATCTGATGAAATTAACAGTTGATATGACTGGTTTCAGAACGTCAGACATATCCAAACATTTTCCGCACAAAGACTGTTGATGAATGATACAATGTAAGACTAATGGTTTTGAGCCGCCGTCATTTTCTACAGCCTTTGACACAAGAGCGACCACTCCTTTATCTTTCCCACTCATGTTTTTGCCTCCATCAGTTGTAATACATTTCAAGTTTTTCCATCGAAGGTTCTTTTTATTAATGGCCATTTCAACTCCTTTAAAAATATCGGTACCAGTAGTTGTGCCATGAATACTATACATATCAAGAAGTTCTTCGTGCACTTCATAGCTTTTATCTACTCCTCTAATATAAATCAACACCTGAGCAGTATCTGACACATCCGTTGACTCATCCAAGGCCAAAGAAAACCACTCAACATGTCCATTTTTGTCGAACAGTTGAGAGGATATATTTTCAGCGATGTTTTCTACCCTTCGAGCCACAGTGTTTGCTGACATACTGACAGTTTTTAATAAATTTACCTTTTCAGGGCACATTTCTTCGACTACTGCAATTATGCATTCCTTGATCATTTCTCCATCGGTGAATGGTTTTCCACGTTTTGCAATTTCAAGAGCCACACGAAAGCTGGCACGAGTTGCCGCCTCTTGTTCAGTTTTGACTTTTGTAAATAAAGATTGCTGCGATTTCAATCCGCGCTTCAAAGCTTCGAATTTTTCTGTCCGCACAATTCCTGTATATTTTGAGTAATTTTGAGAATGTTTTGCTTCATAATGACGTTTCATGTTATATTCTTTGAGAACGGCTATGCTTTCATTGCAAATCAAACATAGCGCCTTGTTACTGGACTCAATTACGAAATACTGAATGTTCCACTGATCTTTGAATTTTCTGCATTCACTATCAATTTTTCGCTTCTTTTCCATTCTGCTAAATCACACACAAAAGCAAAAATTAATAATAACATTTAATAACAAATAAACATAACAATTAATACAGGAAAATTAATAATATGCAGTGTTGCCATCTTGGCCCTCGGAACTTACTGGAGTAATCAGTATGGCCCTAAGGCTGGAAAGACCCCATCAGTATGGCCCTAAGGCTGGAAAGTTTGGAGACCCCTGATCTAAATGATCTTCAACATTTTAATTTTTTTTAATTATTATTTTGTATATACTCTTGACTCTCTTGACTATACTCTTGACTTTGTTTCATGTTAATGTTGAAATATCTCCACAATGTGACCCAGTTTTCCTGGAGGGATGTATGGAAGGAAGACAGAATAGAATTCATGGATCATTTCTGAAGAGAGCCATAGAAAAGAAGTGCTGAGAGGACAATAATACTGTCCAACCTATGGGTTGAGGAGTAATACAAGGTAATAAGACCAAATCCAAATAAATTATAGTGTGTAACATTTCGGTAACAGCCTTATCATCACCAGACAAAAGAATAAAAATGTTTTTGCAAAGATTTTTAATTCTTTTGTCTGATGATGGTAACAATGCTGTTACCGAAACTTCACACACTATTAATTTATTTGGATTTGGTCTTATTACCTTGTATTTCTAATCTATAATCCATATTGTACCTTATCATGGTTGAGGAGAAATAAAAGAAGATGACCAACAAACCCTTCAGCGAGAATGACGCAGCGTTGCTGATGTGAGATGGCAGGACGGTATGTAGGCTTGGAGAGCATGTCCTCAGTGCGGCAGTTGGCTGTGCTCAGGTTGAACTGCTGCAAGGTGCCGTTGTACCAGCGTGGTACCAGGCCCCATCTCATGGGACACAGCACCACGGTGTCCTTCGATGCTCCCAGCTTGTCCACCAGACTGCTTTGTGTCAGCACAGGCCTTCCAACACACCATTGGTGAACTTAGCTAACTTATATTTACATATAATTTAACAGCCTCTTGAGAAAGCACAATTCGGATTATAGATTATAATACAAGAAAATAAGACCTAATCCAAATAATTTAATAGTGTGTGATGTTTCGGCACACACGTCACACACTATTAAATTATTTGGATAAGGTCTTATTTTCTTGTATTAACAGCCTCTTTTATAACAGAGCAAATTGGTTATAACTGAAGCCCCAATTGTTTTAACCATGGGTATTTGCACAGCAATAAGATAATGTTGAGTCTTGGAGAGCTGCTAGAACATGATTGAAAGGCTCGAGAAAGATCATGTGAAAACCTCAATTTTGAAAAGCTGCTATAAGCCTACCATCAAATCAAGAAATTCTTGGTTCTAAGATAAGGGTTTCAGCACGATCACATAATTCCATGAAGTTCAAATACCTAGGATGAAATAATACAGCTCTATTGCATGATTCAATAAGGACTTCAGATTCTGAATTTCCCTATAAAGCTCAATCGTAAAGCTTTATAAAGATATATTTTTAGAATGGTACCACCAAAGAGCCCGACTTCATGAAGATCTCAGGTCTTGGATCAATGTCACAGCCTGATTGCACATCTCCAGGAGAATCTCTCAGCTCTCTTGGCTGACTGCTACAGTCTTATTGCCCTGCTTCAGGAATATCTCGGTTCTCATATGAATGCTACAGACTGATCACAAAGCTCAAGGAGGAACTTGGATTTCTCAACAGCTCCTGTTTCTTACACAAGAGCAAACCTTCTGCTTGAAAAGGTTTAATTTAAATTAGGAGTGAAAATTCAATGGTAAAAAGCCCAAATAAGTACACTCATGGACAAAATTTAAGGAGGTTGTACCTTTTAGCATGTATATTGGGATTCAGCCATTACTTCTGAAAGATATTTGATACACAGTGATCTTTAATGAAGACACATGAGATAGTCAAGTGTGAACAATATTGCCTCTGTCTCTTTAAAAAAAATAGAAGACTGGCAACATCAAAGACTTTCCGTGCCTTTAAGTTTTGCCCATGAGTGTAGTTTATATGTGAGGTTTTGGTAACAGACTTCCTCACACAACAGATGCATATTTAGAAAACTCAACTAATGACAGCTGTATAGTGTTGTGGAGGAAAACAGCAGGAAGGTAAAGTTGTATTTCCAAGTTGATCATATAGGGGACTGGGGAAGTCCTGTACATTGCTGCCAATCTTGGGGGGAAGGGTAGGCTTGACAATAGTTGAGCCTGAGATGTAATTCCTTGAGGATATCCCCATGGTCCACGCAGAGAGAGAGCCACTCCGCTCCTTGGGCACACCTAGTTATAATGTAATGTCTTCTCCCATGCCATTAGTCGGACCATGACATCATATGGCTGGTGTGCTGACCACACACTGAATAATCTCTTCATCCATTCTGTGAATATATTGTCCATCACAAGATAAACAACCGTTAATAACAACTTTTTTATGTGATTAGCAGTATATATACATTTTATATACATCACATCACCACAATTTTTAAATTATTATAATCCCTTGTAAAGACCATGATAATCATGGTGTGTATAAGTTGGTGATTGCTTTTACTGTAAGTGCACCACATGTCTAGACATGTGAAAATCAGTCATTACAATCATTACAACAATATGTAAAACTGCTAGAATAGCTATATCTGAACAAAATACTCCCACAGTTACTAAATATTTTCATCCAATTTCAGCACTGGGTGAATTTGTGAGGAGCCTGGTGAAAGTACCATTCATTGTGAATATGCTGGTAGAGTTTAAGCAGGAGAGTTTGACAAAATGACTGAAAAATGCAAAAAGATAACAAACATAGGTGTGATAAGGTACAATTTGGATTATATATATAAACACAAGGTAATAAGACCAAATCCAAATAAATAGTGTCTGAAGATGGTAACAATGCTGTTACCAAAACTTCACGAATTATTTCTTTATTTGGATTTGGTCTTATTGTGTTTAAAACATAGGTATAAAAATGTACAATTTGGATTATACAGTTGAACCTTACAATGACAACATCACTTGGCACCAAGATTACATGTTGTTATAACCATGGTTCAAACAATTAAAACTTCCAACTTTGGAATTATAATGTTATAACCAGGCTACTGTTATGAATCAAGTAGTTATAATGAGATTCCACTATATATATATATGAATCGCAAGCTAACAAAGCCGTATACAAATAAGCAATTTGGTCTTGTTACCTTGTGAAATAATGGATATCAGAGTTTATTTATCATAATGCCCCTGTGTGTGGATTATAATATTATTTTTTAATTTTTATTATCCCTAGTATTTAGTTCTGGCCTAAATACCTTTTTTATGATTTTTTTGCAGGACGACACAAAGACCAGCTATTTTGGTCGTTGAGGTACAGCTTGCACCATACTGATGAGGGTCCCCAAACGCATACATGGTTAGCTTTTCTTGATTAATCAAGAAAGGGTATTTGGCCAATAATGGAATATTTAAAAATCAATGATTAGTTTATATTTATTCTGACAGATGGCATAAGAAGTGGTGTTTTAGTTGCATGATCAGGAAATATCCTTTTCTTAATTTATCCAACTGATCCAAGTACAATTTAAATTTAGTACTATCTTTCATAGGAAATAGAGATTTCTATAATTGTAAAAATTGAACTTTTTTTTTGCTTCAAGCACAACTTTTCTATTCTTCCAAGACAACAAATACAAAGGCTTGTTTTGGCAACTTCTGTAAACAGAATATATATAGCTCCATCTGTATGTTGGTCTTCTTCTTCTTTCTTATCTCCACTCAATCATATTAGGGTATCAAGCTTGTAAAGTTGACAACCATCATGATTGGGGGAAGTAGAATGTGTCTGCCTTTGTCATTAAGACTCGGAACACTACTCAGGGGCAGGCCGACTTAGCTCCAAAAGAAATGGCCGCCTCTGACATGAGGAACAGACGCCATGTGCAGCCGCTCCTAACGAGTACAAACGCTGCTCATCCTGTATCCCTGGATTAGGAGCCCTTACATGGTACTATCAGCCAGGCCAGCTGAGCCCAGGTTTTTTAGTGAGCTTGTTACTGCTCCCCCTCCTCCTCTTTCATCCGGGCTTGGTACCAGCAAAGGCGGAGTTGTAAGTTGAAGGTGGAATTATTAAGGGCTAGTTCCTTCAATTTCTCTTTCTCACTTATATATAATCATATATATGAACAATGTAACAAAAAAGTTTCAATCTCTCTCTTTCGTTCATAAAGGATGATTTTCTACAATTAGGAAACTGAAGATAAAAATTCTATATACAGTTACGAGTGTCATGCGTTCTTAATTCTTCAGTTTTCATCTCTGTCACCGTTTGCTTTTTTTTTTGGAATGGCGCTCTCCTATTGGTTGGCTACGATCACGCCACCTTTGCCCCCCCCACTCGCTTTTTGGTTTTTGTAACTATTGTGTTGGAGCGGGTCGCACCTTAAATAAATGCATATATTAGTTAATAACTAAATGGAATCCTCTCTTTCTTTTTCCCAGTAAGAGACGCCTACGGAAGCCAACAGTACATAGACAGATAAAGCACATAGGCTATAGTTATTAACTAATATATGCATTTATTTAAGGTGCCAATTTATAATTGTAACAAATAGTATTTGAATAAAAACATTCAATCGGGTAAAACACGGGCGTTGCCCGGGTCATTCGGCTAGTATATATATATTAGAGAAGGATTGGCTCATCATTGGTGAGTTTTACTATACAAATAACGTGAACAATGCCCAGATTTTCCCCCCTCGAATGCACATAATTGCATAGTTGAGAACAGCCATAAACATTCTTGAAGGTTCCAAAGTCAGGAGTTCACAGCCCAGTGCTATTATAATGATGTTCCACTGTAGAGTTGTTGGAGTGTCAGTATCACCAAGTTAGTTCAACATAAAGAGGGAAAGTGTGCTGTTTTACTCACAGTGAGGAACCGGGAGCCTTGTTGAAGCCGGGGGTGTAGGTGTGGCAAGAATTAGGGTCCACCCAGGTGGGGAAAGCTGAGGAACCATCTCTAGCTGTGTAGCTGCAGGCCTTCACCAGGTGATGCTTTCCTAGGGTGCTGCCACATGTTATACACTCGTACAGTCAACCTTTCCAGTAACTGTGTGTGTAATACAGTCAAATCTCACTATAACAACATCACTTGGGACCGATAAGGGGTACAATTTGGATTATAGATTAGAAAGAAAAGCTAACAACCACCAAATCCAAATTATTGAAAGGTTTGTGGCATTACAGGTAACAGCATTGCTACCACCATCAGTACATTCACTACTTTTGTCTGATGGTGGTAACAACGCTGTTAGCAAACTGTCACAAACATTTCAATAATATGGAATTGGTCTTGTTACCATTTATATCACTTGGGACTAAGATTTCATGTTGCTATAGCAACCTATTGTTGTTATATAGCCATGATTAAAACAATAATAGTGACTTAAAATTTGGGACCCCCCCTTAGAAATATGATGCTGCTATAAAAATGACTGTTCCTATGAGTTTCCACCATGTTTCTAACCAATCTGACTGAAAATGTGTTCACACTTCGACTTATAAGATATTGAAAGGCTAAAATTGATTGAAGTAGGTAAAAATAAAAAAGAGAGAAATTCATGATAAATAATATTTCAGTATACAGATGATGAATTAATATACACACACACCTTGTGTTTAATTTAACTGGCTTGTTTATGAATTGTTTACCAGTAGAACAATGCTCAATGCAAGTACAGTAGAACCTTGATAAGAGGACACTTGTGCTAGAGGACATTTCTCTCTTTGGCTAAGATCAAAGTATAGTATCTACAAAGGACAGTTTTCATTTGATATTTTATTATTTAGCAACTCTCTGGTAAGAGGGCACCTCTCCCTAAAGGACACTTTGGCTCTGCAATTAGGTTTTTTTCTTTACAGGGAGGTTCTGCTGCATTTTTATACTGTATAGTTTAATCATCTCCTTCTTCCTTCTTATCTCCACTCAATCATATTAGGGTATCAAGCATGTAAAGCTTGAGATTTTTGATGGTGTCTACTGGGGAAGGGTAGAGCTCATCAATGGATAAGTCAATACAGTCAATAATGTGTTTTGGGGTTGCAGGTTGAGAATTGCACTTAGTACGTAGTGAGAAAACCTTGCAACCATTTTGGAAAGTCGTTGTCTGTAGGTAATCAGACTTAAGTCTGGAAATCAAAGACTGGTTTTCTCTTTGGAGGACAGAACCGGTGCTTGTCCCTCCTGCTCTGTACCAGTCATGAGCAGCATTAGATTTCAATTCCTGCAGGCATTGGGTTTTGATGGTATGGATTAATTAAATTTTTTAACTGAATACCTTAACCAAGAATTCCTCTCAAGTTCCAGATATAAGAGAGGCAGAATATTCCAATATAATTACAGTAGAACCTCTTTGATTCAACACCCCAAGGGATCAGAGCTTTCGGTTGAATTAAAGGAAGTGTTGAATTAAAGTTAGATGATTAGCTAATTATCTAACTCGCTAAAAAAATATTTTAAAAAATAGCTTTGTAATATAAATTAATGATATTAATTGAAACAATTGTGTGTGTACTTTTTTGTATTTATTTTTTTAATTTCATGATTGACCTTTATTATCAGAGACAAAATGGCATTAATACATATTTTATAAACATAAATAATTGTAGCAAATAAATTTACTGGCAATGTGTTTCTTTTCAATAATATAATCAAATATTAACTCTACAGACCTTATTGAAAGTAAATAAATATGGTAAATAAAAAGAAAATTTAAAAATATTATTTAAAAATAATCATGAAGATCTTTTTAAAAATTCCTTTATAGATATCTGTTTTTGCACTGAAATCCTATTCAGAATGTATTCCAGATGGTGATTAAAAAAAAAAAAAATCCTTGTCTTTCTTTCTATGAAATGTCTTATAATAAATACATTTTATTTTATTGACCCTTAAGTACTCGCACCATGTTTTGTTACATAAGTACTCGCGCGGGGTGTTTCACATCCCACAATATAAACCTAACATATATAATGTAAATTAAGTAGAACTGATCTTCACTGAAGGTTAATAACGAGTTTACAAAGTGGGAAGAGGAGCTTCTTTTATTAGCATGCACACAAGCTTTCGGACATATCGTCCTTCATCAGGTAAGAGTAATAAACGCGCTGAGGATCCATATATACACAAAGCTGAAAAGAAAATTTACATAACTGCAAAAGATAAAAGTATTCAAAGATAAAAATAAGAACCAAATATGCTAAAAAGATTATAGGGATTAAATGCTAATAAATCTGGACTAAGTACATATGCACTATGAATGGTGTTAATCAAGGGCAGGTAAATGCAACCTATGGCTATTCACATAACATATGGTATTGTTCTGGTATATCTATATGCCTGTTGATGCTGTTTGTTTTTATTGACACAAATGCCTCTAGTAAAAGTCTTTGGTACTTATTATTGATATTGTTGTATAGAATGGATGGCTTTGTTAGATTGAATGTATGACCGGTTTGCATAGAATGACTGTAAATAGGGGAATTTAGGTTTTTATTAGAGATGTTTCTGGAATGCTCAACCATTCTGATGGCGACGGATCTACCCGTCTCCCCGACATAAGTGGCATTGCATTGGTCGCAAGAGACGGAATAGACAGCACCACCAGAACGGAGAGAACTCGCATGAAGGGAAGATCTGGTAATGGGGTGTCGGATTAGTGTGGCGATGTTAGGTGGGTTCTGGAAGTATGTTGTAATGCCGTGTTGCCTTAAAAACCTGGCTATGGTGATGGACTGGGGGCAAATATTTGCTCCCTTCCTTTTTGCCCCCAGTCCATCACCATAGCCAGGTTTTTAAGGCAACACGGCATTACAACATACTTCCAGAACCCACCTAACATCGCCACACTAATCCGACACCCCATTACCAGATCTTCCCTTCATGCGAGTTCTCTCCGTTCTGGTGGTGCTGTCTATTCCGTCTCTTGCGACCAATGCAATGCCACTTATGTCGGGGAGACGGGTAGATCCGTCGCCATCAGAATGGTTGAGCATTCCAGAAACATCTCTAATAAAAACCTAAATTCCCCTATTTACAGTCATTCTATGCAAACCGGTCATACATTCAATCTAACAAAGCCATCCATTCTATACAACAATATCAATAATAAGTACCAAAGACTTTTACTAGAGGCATTTGTGTCAATAAAAACAAACAGCATCAACAGGCATATAGATATACCAGAACAATACCATATGTTATGTGAATAGCCATAGGTTGCATTTACCTGCCCTTGATTAACACCATTCATAGTGCATATGTACTTAGTCCAGATTTATTAGCATTTAATCCCTATAATCTTTTTAGCATATTTGGTTCTTATTTTTATCTTTGAATACTTTTATCTTTTGCAGTTATGTAAATTTTCTTTTCAGCTTTGTGTATATATGGATCCTCAGCGCGTTTATTACTCTTACCTGATGAAGGACGATATGTCCGAAAGCTTGTGTGCATGCTAATAAAAGAAGCTCCTCTTCCCACTTTGTAAACTCGTTATATATAATGTAAGCTAAAAACAACGTTTTTATATTTATATTTTACAGAAAATAATGTGTATTGATTAAATGATTATAAAATATATAATTATTCCATCAAAATGAAAAGTACAAAAACATGTATATAAATCCTATAAGCTTTTACAATTTTAATTCCTATACATTAATCACAAAAAAAAAAAATATTTTTTCCATCAATTTTCAAAGCATTCAGCACACATAATGTTGGAATGATTATTGCAAATATTTCTTTTTCAATTTTTGCAGGTAGTCTTTGTTTTCCTATCCTTAGATTGGTCACAAAGATGGCATCGCTTTTTCTTTTTTGAAGGTGGTTCTGTTGGTCCTGGTTCCTAAAAACATAAAATTCAGAATGTTCATTTATATTTGTAAATAACATATCATATAACTTACTGTTTGTTCCCTTGCCACTCCAATTATACCTTGAAGAGCTCGTTTTATGTCTTTAGGTAGTGACACAATGCAAAGCCGTTCTTTGATATATCATCCATCAAACTCAGTCCGAACTTTTCCAAAAAGAGGCGTCTTTTTATGGGCTCTTGTTGAAGGTGATTTGATTTATATATAACTTGTGCATCAAAATTTCTTTGAAATGCAAATGTAAAGCACGATTTTTTCCAATTATTATTATGAGTCCTAGCAGACAACGGATTTCATTTTCATTCGTATTGCGGCAATCTCTTTGCTTGCTATAATTTGGCCTGATGGTCTCAATAAAAATATTTGTGTATTTAACCATTTTTTTATTATGTCATTACTAATAAATTTTAAAAAAGCAACTAATGGAGTTGGAGTGTTCCTTCCTAATATATTTTTGAATAGAATATTTTTGCTATCCATTATAATCTCTATATATATAAAAGTCAATGTCTGTCTGTTTCGCGATAAACTCAAAAATTACTGAACCAATTGGTACCAAATTTTGCATGTCGCTTTTTATAAACCTGAGGAAAATTTTCGGCTACATTTTGATTAGTATTTTTGGCTATTTCTTTTTTTCATTTGAAGAACTTTTTTTTACGCGGACTAATCCGGAATGGAATGAATACCTAAATATGGCCATTTTTTTAAAGCATCGGTGGTTCAGTGGTAGAATGCTCGCCTGCCACGCGGGCGGCCCGGGTTCGATTCCCAGCCGATGCATATTTTTTTTTACAATTTTTAAAATCATTTATATTATATATAATATAAATATATATTATTATATCAACTATATTAATTAAATCAAATACCTAAACACTAATATAATACAATTTTTGCCATCACACACACTTTTTTCCTGTAGTTTATGTGTTACTTCTGTATTGCTATTCTATGGCACTTCTAATATTTATTATTCATGTACTTTCAGTATGAAGGAAATTGCAATCGGGGGAATTCTCGGGCGAAGCCGGGTCATACGTCTAGTCTAGTATAGGATAAATGTAAGATTAGATGATGGCGAAGTGAAACTAAATTTACACTAAAACAAAAGGGAAATACAGTCGAACCTCTTTAATTCAACACCCCAAGGGATCAGAGCTTTCGGTTGAATTAAAGGAAGTGTTGAATTAAGGTTATATGATTAGGTAATCATCTAACTCGCTAAAATAATATTTTTTTTTAAAATAGCTTTGTAATATAAATTAATGATATTAATTGAAACTATTGTGTGTTTTTATATTATTTTCATGATTAACTTTTAGTATCAGTGACAAAATGGCATTAATACATATTTTAGAAACATAAATAATTGTAACAAATAAATTTATTGGCAATGTGTTTCTTTTCAGTAATATAATCAAATATTAACTCTACAGACATTAAAATATTAAATATAATATATTAAATAATATTTTATTCTAATTGAAAAATATAGCAGTTGAAAGGAAATAAATATGGTAAATATATAAAAAGAAAATTTTAAAATATTATTTTTAAATAATCATGAAGAGATCTTTTAAAAAATTCCTTTATAGATATCTGTTTTTGCACTGAAATCCTATTCAGGATGTATTCCAGATGGCATTTTGAAAAAACATGCATGCCTTTCTTCCTCTGAAATGTCTTTTAATAAATAAATTTTAATGTATTAAAGGCATCCACTGCTGCTGCAGGTGTTATTGATTTTGTGTTTAAATCTTTTATAATAACACAGAAATGGAATATTGAAATAAAATGTTATCATAATCATTGTTGGATCATTTTATAAAGATTTATGTCATAATTTGTATATAATTGTATGCCCCCCGACCCACTATGCATGTACAATGTATGATTTTCAAAGATTTAATAAAGAACAAGGTAACTGGAGGAAAGAAGTACCAACCAAACATAGGAAATAGGTTTAAAGCGGGCACAATTATAAATAACTTGTACAGTCAATACTTCCTGACAGAAGGCCGGACGTATCTAGTGACCGCAGAAGTTATATTAGTCAAGAAGCACTCAATACTTCCTGGCAAAGCAGGACGTATCTAGTATCCGCAGAAGTTATATTAGTATAGAGACGCCCAACATTTCCGGACAGAACCGGACGTATTTTGATAACGCGGAAGTAAATAGAGTCGAACACACCAGATACTTCCTGACCAGGCCGGGCGTAACTAACACCAAAGGAAGCCGCCGGTCCAATTAGAAAGATCCACTAAGTAGGTCAACCAATAGGAAAACGGGCACGTTCTATCCCTCGACCAATGGGAAAGAAGCCAACTCGTGGTGTAAAATCGAAAGACAAGAAGTGTCAGTTACGCTTTGGCTCCCAAGGAGGTGACATCGGCTCTGGACCTCTCCCCCTCTGCTCATCCCGTAGCTAAGTACAATCACCGCCATGTGATCAGATAATTAACAATCCAAATCGCTCCGCTCTTCTCAAGCTTTCTTTCCTCCAACCCAGTTGCCTTTTATTTTCAAACCCCATCACGTGTCCTAATTATTCCTAACTGTGTGCTTCACTTGCCACTCAACGACTGCGTTTCAACCAATCCTCACCATTCAAATCGAACAACAAGAAATTCCGCAACGATATTGTCACAGAACGGATAAGTCGACAGGATTTTACAACAGTGTAATACATCAAATATTGCAGTGTAATAACTTTTGGCCATATTACATAGAGCCGACAGGATAAAGATTATGGAATTAAATCAGGATCCCATAGGCGTAAAAACGAACAACCCTACGAAAGAAAGAGGGAAGAAACTGGCAACGAGCGAAGCGACAAAACACACCCTGGCGACAATAATTTTGCAGCTGACCGCCACACTTCAAGGAGCAAGGTCCACTCAACTACAAACGACGTTCCGTAGCGCCACCCTCGGAGCAGCCCACACCCCCCGCCGACCGAAAGGCGAGATGAGCGCGGCAACCGACGCACGTGCCACCACCCCAGGCAAGTGTCACCGAGACCGGACACCGACCACCGAGGAGTCATCCACCGCCATGCCGTACACAGCCCCCGAAACCAATCCGCGCGATCCGGGACAGCACAAACGATCCCAAAATGATATTCCAGTACCGGACTTCACTTCAATTTCGCGGACGGTACGAGCAGTCCCGAGCCAAGCCAACCACCCCAAACCAAGACGTCCCAGAGGAGACCTGTGAACTGAGGTAGGCACCCACCCTATGGCGTCAAGAAATTGACATTGGACTTCTACCTAACCTACCTACCCCTTTAATCATGTATCTAACCTTGTACTCAATGAATGCACGCACGGGCTAGGCCAAACCTGTCCGAAAGGACTTGCATTGCAACCAAATTTGTCACACAGGACAACCCTTGCCTGCATTCATTGACCCCACTACCATGTTTATCACTCAACCCAATTACCAGTACTATATGCCCTCAAATACAAGCCACAACGGCTTCAACCCTCACCATGCCCAAAAAAACGTGTCAGTACAGCTCACACACTTACCACACAAAATCCATGCATGACCATAGGTCGCCACGCCATAAAAATGTACCTCACAACAATCCCACAAACGTATTTAGCAACAATCACGACATTCGCAACAACAATACACCGACAACACCCATCCAAAGGACGGTTTTCACGCTAACAAACACGCACAACCCGCCCAACAAGCGCGACACTCGCGCCAAAAGACGACAACTACCAACAAACGCATGCACCGTCGTTAGTAACAATCATCTCGTCTACCCAAAACACTAAAAAAATGTTCACCTTAAAAGGTGCCATATACACTAACAATAGAAATTTCGATATATGACTTTAATAAATTTGTTGTTCATAGTGAGAACAGGTTAGATTTTGTACAAACAAGGACTTCGCGTGACACCTTTTTCATTCACAATTTTTTTTCGATTCGTGTCACAGGTCACCCCACAAAATTTTTCATTTCAGGCCACAGACGCCTTTCACCACACCTGTGACACGTCTCCACTCAAAGCGTGTTCACGTCGTAAGCCTCATTTTTCACTCAATTCCACCCTAATATCACTGAATACCATTTTTTTTATTAAAGTCACAACGACCATTCGATTTAATAAATGGATACAATATCCGGATTTTCAAAATACAAATAATGCCGAAATTACATCACTCATCTTTCACAATGTTATTGGCAGAACATAACACACGACAATACAAAAACAGGTAAAAACCTGCCCCACCTGCCGATTCGCTAGAAGAATCGATGAATACAACCAACCTTCACGTAAAAATACCGACACAGGCCCCAAAGCAAAACAAAATTCGTACATAAAACACAGCGTACACACAACACAAACAATGCCAAAATTACACCACCCACGTCAGAACGATCACACAGCTCAACCTAAATCAATTACCACCGACATATCGCTAATAAAACCATTAACGATCAAACAGGAGAACTGCGAACCTACCAATCATCTAAATTCTACAATTAATAAGGTTCAGGCAAATATTTCAGAGTCCCCATTTACAAAAATCTGGAGGAACATGGGGCAATACCCTATTTTTCATCTGATTTTCATCCTTTGTTTGTTAGTTCTACCATACAAATGTATCCCAATTTTATTCCTTAATTATTTATTTATCTATACCATGTCCGCTCATAAAATTTTCGAACTACAAGAGGCAGTTTTTAATTTTGGACAAGCAGTTTTTCATTGTGGACAAGCAGTTTTTCATTGTGGACAAGCAGTTCTTCATTGTGGACAAACATTTATAAAACTTCTCATAATTTTAGGAACCATCTTTGCAGAAAATCTAAATAAACTCCGAAGAGATAGAAGTAACTGAAAGATGACCAACCAGTGTCGGAGAAGTCACACTCCAAAAACAAGATCTGAGCCGCACCCAAAATAAATTAGACGGCAGGAAGTGAGAATTTTGAGACACCGCGACAGGAAGTGTAATCCGCGGCGATAAATTCGGCCTATGCAAACAAAGCGGAGCGCCTCGTCCGATCTCCAATTTCATTCCCTCTCTTTTGCCCGACACACCCCACTTCCGTATCTCTAATTACAATGAGAAGGTCCCCTATTGAGGTCAACTGGGAACCTCTCTATGCCACCGATTTTGGGATTCCAGTTCGAGTCTACATATCGATTTTTACCATCCAATTCCACATCCACCAGACAACACATAGAACTCGCTCACACATTTCTTACACAACAGACTTCTAACATTTTTTCACAACACACACAAAGACAAAAAATTACACATAAAGGTTATATAGATTTCCATGTCTCCTGTACACATAGCATAAACGCACTTGAGGGGTAGAATCACGTTTTCACCTAAGTGTCGCTACAGATGAGACAAAAAATTTATAGGGCATGTTTGAGCAATTAAAACATTTATAGGGCATGTAGATACACAAAAGGGTTCAAAACAATACACCTTATTTTTCATATTAATCATTTTCATTATTTTCTCTCAATTAAAATTTAAATATATAATCAATTTATCAATTTATTCAACTTATTATCACTTTTAATCATTAATTATCATCTTTTTTTCCAATTAGTTTATATTATCATTTTTATTTATCAATTATCATTCTATTTACCACTTAGCTTATATTGCCATAACTCAATTATCAACGAAAACTCATTGATTTTCGGGTAAACTAAAAACATTAAATCATCCTTTGTTGTTGAAACCTTTTTATTTTTCATTTTTCTTTTTTTTTTCCAAGCACTCAACTTTGATTTCGCTCAACCACTTTTTATTTTTATTTGATTTCAAAATACCTTATGAAATTTTATTTTTATTTTTATTTTGATTTCTCAAAAGCCCTAATAAAATTCCCTCGGTTTCCATTCCCAATTTCGAGCTAGAATATGGTTAGGCATTTTTCCTTTTTTTTTTCTCACCATGCACCAAGCATTCACTTTGATTTCTTTCAACTTTTTATTTTACTTTGATTTCTCAAAAGACCTTATGAAATTTCCTCGATTTCTTTTCCCAAAATTCGAGCAAAAAATTAGTTAGGCATTTTTCTTTTTTTTCATCATGCAACAAAGCATTTTTTTTTCTCACCATGCAACCAAGCATTCACTTTGATTTCGTCCAACTTTTTATTTTTATATTATTTTTGATTTCTCAAAAGCCCTAATAGAACTCCCTCGTTTTTATTTCCAATTTCGAGTAGAAATCGTTTAGGCGCATTTTCCTTTCTTTTTAGCCCACTATGTACCATAGCATTCATTTTGATTTCTTACAATTAAAAAAAAAAAAAAAATTTTTTTGATTTCTATTAATTATACTCAACCTATATCATCAACACCATTCTATTTTACTTCTTATATCGCCACCAATGCTTGTATATAAACTCTCAATACCCACAACTAATTTTCCCACAAAATTATTTTTCACTTTACAGAATTCTCTCAGGCTAACCCCTTCTTGAATTCTTCACATGTAGGGGGCGCATCTGTCATAATTTGTATATAATTGTATGCCCCCCGACCCACTATGCATGTACAATGTATGATTTTCAAAGATTTAATAAAGAACAAGGTAACTGGAGGAAAGAAGTACCAACCAAACATAGGAAATAGGTTTAAAGCGGGCACAATTATAAATAACTTGTACAGTCAATACTTCCTGACAGAAGGCCGGACGTATCTAGTGACCGCAGAAGTTATATTAGTCAAGAAGCACTCAATACTTCCTGGCAAAGCAGGACGTATCTAGTATCCGCAGAAGTTATATTAGTATAGAGACGCCCAACATTTCCGGACAGAACCGGACGTATTTTGATAACGCGGAAGTAAATAGAGTCGAACACACCAGATACTTCCTGACCAGGCCGGGCGTAACTAACACCAAAGGAAGCCGCCGGTCCAATTAGAAAGATCCACTAAGTAGGTCAACCAATAGGAAAACGGGCACGTTCTATCCCTCGACCAATGGGAAAGAAGCCAACTCGTGGTGTAAAATCGAAAGACAAGAAGTGTCAGTTACGCTTTGGCTCCCAAGGAGGTGACATCGGCTCTGGACCTCTCCCCCTCTGCTCATCCCGTAGCTAAGTACAATCACCGCCATGTGATCAGATAATTAACAATCCAAATCGCTCCGCTCTTCTCAAGCTTTCTTTCCTCCAACCCAGTTGCCTTTTATTTTCAAACCCCATCACGTGTCCTAATTATTCCTAACTGTGTGCTTCACTTGCCACTCAACGACTGCGTTTCAACCAATCCTCACCATTCAAATCGAACAACAAGAAATTCCGCAACGATATTGTCACAGAACGGATAAGTCGACAGGATTCTACAACAGTGTAATACATCAAATATTGCAGTGTAATAACTTTTGGCCATATTACATTTATTTATTTAAAAAGAAATTATTTATAAATTTAAAAATAGCTAAAATATTTCAATGTTAAAAATAAAAAAATAAAAATTATTATTAGTTAGCGCATGATGCCGAAATTCCCGCGTAAAAAAAAACAACAATAACATCCGCGAAATTGCGCAACGGCACTGCAAAGTGAAACTTAAACTAACCAGAAACCAAAAGTGCGCATGGCGCGATCGTATCGGCGCAGCCCGCCGATGCCGATCGTCGCCGCCGTAATACCGTTTAGCGGTAAAGTTGCATGTAAAATAACATTCAACTGTCGAAATTCGAATTTTAAAATGGTCGAACTATCGGAACTGTCGTATTATCGATACTGTCGAATTACGGTTTGTTATTTGATAGGCCGGAGGTCGGGACATCGGAACATGGTCGAATTATCGCCGAGTGTTGAATTGGGGTGTGTCGAATTAACGAGGTTATACTGTAATTCATGGTGTAAACAAAGTATGTTATGTGAGAATTCAGCAGTGTTGAAATCGGGCTGATTGCAAAACTTTGTTACGTTAGTACTCGTGCCGCGGGGTGTGATACACCCTATTCTGACAATAAAAATAAAATACAAATATTTTCCCTTTATTAGTTTTGGTGAAATTTGACATGTCTATTAATCAACAATTTGCCGATCGTCGCCGCCGTAATACCGTTTAGCGGTAAAGTTGTATGTAAAAAAGACATTCAACTGTCGAAATTCGAATTTTTAAATGGTCGAACTATCGGAACTGTCGTATTATCGTTACTGTCGAATTACGGTTTGTTATTTGATAGGCAGTAGGCGGGACATCAGAATATAGTCGAATTAAGGTAGAGTGTCGAATTTGCGTGTGTCAAATTAACGAGGTTATACTGTATTTATTTATTAAAAAGTAAATTATTTTTATATTTCAAAATAACTAAAATATTTCAATGCTGAAATTTAAAAAGAAAATAATATTATCAATTAGCACACGAAGCCTAAATTCCTGCGTAAAAAAAAAAACAATAACACTCACGACATTGCGCAACAAAGGCACTGCAAAGTGAAACTTAAACTAACAGAAACCAAAAGTGTGCAGGCGCGATCCTATTGGCGCCCGCCGATCGTCGCAGCTTTCCGCCGCTGTAATACCTTTTTAGCGGTAAAGGTGTATTGTAAAAAAAACATTCAACTGTTGAAATTCGAATTTTAAAATGGTCAAACTATCGGAAGTGTCGTATTATCGATATTGTTGGCCGGAGGTCGTGACATCGGAATATGGTCAAATTATCGCCAAGTGTCGAATTGGCATGTGTCAAATTAACTAGGTTATACTCTATCTCCACTCAATAATATAGTCATCAAGTCTGTGGATCTTGAGTTTTTTAGTCGTATCATCATTAGGTAACAAGACCAAATACAAATTAATGAAATATTTGTGACATTTCGGTAATAGTGTTGTTACCATCATCAGACAAAAGTACTGAATCTATTATGGTAACAATGCTGTTACTGAAACATCACAAGCATATTAATATAGATTTGTTCTTATTACTTTTATGTTTCTAATCTATAATCCAAATTGTACCTTATCCTTTGGCATACCATCATATGATTGATAGAAGAAAAATTCATCGGTTTTTGCCAATAAAACTGAGAGTACTCTTCAGTAGCAGACTAACATGAAGAAGAGATGTCATGCACAGCCACTCATGGAGTAAAGATGTTGGCGGCCATCCTGGATCAGCTGAACCCAGGGCTTTTAGCAAGGTTGTTAACTGCTTCTTTTTCAACTGGGCTTGGGACTAGCAAAGGCAGAGTTCCAATATTTACAAATTTCCATTTACTTTTGATCAAAACTTTATTTAGGTTATATACTCTACTTAGTCTATCAATAAATTTTGTCACAAAACCAAATCAGTGATAAATATTTTAATTTGACTGCGTGAAGTATTCAAAATACAGTAGTTGTTATTTGAATATCTTGTTGTTGTTGTTGTGTCCAAAGAAGAGTCTCAGATGTCTCCATGCATCTCCATCACAGCAGCAGCAATATCCACTATCTTGGGTTTTACACAGCTGCTGCTCTGGGTCTAAGTCAATTTTCTGCAAGGCTGCGGCCATTGCTGGGCATGAGAATATGTGAGTAGGTGTTAGTTCCACACCAGGACAGTTTTTGCAAGTCCTATAAGTTCTTGTGCTATCTGGATGTATTGTCATTCCTTTATAGTGTTTTGTTCTAAGTCTTGTTATAGTTTTTGTCAGTTTTCTCTCAGAGTTTATTTCACATATTTGATCTTTTCTTATTTTTTGTTTGATTATCTTGTATTTTGCCAAAGCATCAGCGTCAAATACTGACATTTGTTCTTTCCTTTGGCTCAGCTTTCTGGCTTCCTTTGCCAATTCATCTGCCATTTCATTACCCTCGATCCCAACATGGGCAGGAATCCATTGTAGAATGCAGTTCTTCTCCAATGTTTCCAGTTGAGTAAGTACTGAGTGTATTTTCTGCGTGATTCTAGTATTGTCCTTCTGAAATGCTTCTAGAGCGGATCTGGAGTCGCTGTATATTATGATTCCTTCTGCTTGATGCAGAGAAGGTTGGTTAAGGCATACATCAAGGGCTTTCCAGATAGCTGTCAGTTCACAAGTGAAGTTTGAAGAAATATTTCCTGCTCCTTCTTTGATTTTGATGTATGTTCCATCTTGGAGTATTATGTTAATTCCGGCCCCTCCATTACTCAGGGTAAGGTCTGATGATCCATCTGTGTATGCTAATAAATAATTTATCTGATCATATAAATCAATTGTGTCAAGTCCTTTCTTTCTAAGTATGATTTTGTTCTATTTTTTATTGCAGGGTTCATTCAGGTTGAGATTGATGATTATATTTGATGGTAATGGGGTAGGAAATGTTGGTTCTTCTTGAATTTGAAAGTCATTGTGTTTCATGTTTATGCCCTTTCTAATATTGTTGTCGTACTGAAGTGTTGAAAATCTTTTAAGTCTTTCTTTTTGTGTCCAGTTTAAATAGGTTCTATGGGATATGTGTTTGATTTTTTTACTTTTTAAGCTATTGGTGAATTTCATTGTTTTTAATTGTCTTCTGCTTTCGAGTAGGTCTATGCCACATTCTCTTTAAATTTTTTCATTGTTGGTGGATGAAACAGCACCAGTGATTATTTTGGCCGCTTTTGCTTGAACACTGTCTAGTCTTCCTTTTAGTGATGAGCTTGAGGGAGCCCAGACAGGTGTTGCATATTCCATTATTGGCCTTATTAAGGTGGTATATGTTGTTCTGAGAGTTTTGGGTTTTGCTCCCCAGTTTGTTCCACATAACCTTCTCAGAATATTTAGTTTTCTGGTAGCTCTATTTGAGGTGCTAATTATGTGTTCTGCAAATCGCAATTCCTCATCAAGTATCACACCTAGGTATTTTGGATTTCTAATTTTATCAATTATTTGGTTGTTTATGCTTATTTTGGGATTAAATTTATGCCTGTTTTTCCTGTCAGTGGAGAAGACGCATAGGTTTGTTTTTATTGGGTTTATGGTCATTTTGAGTTCCATTGCCCACTTCTCCAGTCCTCTCATTGATGTGTTCAGTATTTTTTCTGATTTTTCTATACTGCTACTTGTGTGCCATATGGCTATATCATCTGCATAACAGGCAACCTTTGTGTCTTCAGTGAGGTAAGGATGGATGTCGTTAATATATAGCAGGAAGAGTAGAGAACTGAGCACAGATCCCTGAGGTACACCAGCCCATGTTCTTCTGTCCTTGGAAAATGCTCCATTAACCCGAACTTTTATCCTTCTTCCCCTTAAGAAGTCTGCAATCCAGATTAAGGTTTTTCCTCTTACTCCGATGTTGTGCGGCCTTTCAAGTAATTTCTCCCTCCACACTCGATCAAAAGCTGAGGTCATATCCAGGAATATGGCTGTTGTCTTCTTTGTTGGTTTTTCCTGGAAAGAATCTATTATTGATTGGCAGAAGTAGAACAGTTGATCAGTTGTACAATGTCTGGATCTATAGGCAGTTTGGTAGAAGTTTATTTTATTATTGTTAGTGAGCCAGACTATGAGCCTGAAGTGGATAATTTGTTCTGTTATTTTACAAAGTATGCTGGTGAGAGCAATTGGCCGATAGTTCTTACATTCCTTGGCATCTTTGGTTGGTTTCAGTATTGGCACTATGATTGATATCTTCCAATTCTTTGGTAGTTTACCAGTTTGCCATGAAATGTTCAGTAGTCGTAGGAGTTGATTTTTAGCTTTGTCTCAAAAGTGTTTAATCATTTGACCAAAGATTAGATCATCTCCTGTTGACCTCTTGGGATCTAACTTTTCTATTGATGAGTTTAGCTCATTCAGTGTGAAGTCTCTCGAAAAAATATATTGTTGATGGTAATTTCTTGCTTGTTTAACTAACCTGTTTATATTATTTTTTAGAGTCCTGTCTTCATTCGTATAGCCGAGTCTGGAAGTGCTTGAAAGATATTCAGCAATTATGTCAGCCATCTGTTTGTTCGTTCTCGCTGTTCTATTCATATCGGTTAGAGTATTGGAGGATTGGTGTTGGTTTTGATTGTTTTCTAACACTCTAATTATATTCCAGTGATGGCTGTCCTTTCTTGGATCCATTTTTTCGCAGAATTCTGCCCATTTTTCTTGTTTGCATATCCAAATTTCTTGTTCTATTTTGTGACTAATTTCAATGAGTTTCTTTCTGTTTTCTTCGTTTTATTTATTTTAAGAAGTTAATTGATATTGTCTCTCTCTGCAATCATTGCCTCGATGTTGTGGTCCTTCCAGAAAGGTATCCACAGGTCTTTACGTCTGCCTCTAGGTATCGATGCATTTGCAGCTTTGGATATGTTCAAAGAGAATTTTTCAAAGTTTTTGTCAAGCGTTCTGTAATTTGATTCTTCGTTGCACAGTTCTTCGAGCTTTTCTGTGAATTTTTTCCAGTCGGCTTTCCTAAAGTTCCATGTTCTTTTATTTTGTTGGACATTCTCAATTTTGAAGTTTAGGGTTGTTAAAATTGGTCTGTGGTCACTGATTGCACTTTTCAGGATTTTCCATTGTGTTGTGGGTGCGATGTTGTAATTTATCGCTGTGATGTCTATTGCGGATTCTGTGCCTGTGGACTTGGATAGATAGGTGTTCTCTCCCTTATTTAACGGCGTAAGGTCGAGGTCGGTTAGCATGTCCTCAACCTGCTGACCTTTGTTATCCTGGACAGGTGATCCCCAAGTTGGACTTTTGGCGTTAAAATCGCCAAGTATGATTGTGATATCCGAAGACGCTTCACTTACTGTCTCTATCAGGCCTGTATTGATGCTAGTGTTATCGGGGTGATAAACATTTATCATTGTTATTGTTTTTTCTGGGAGGTAGATTTCTATTGCCTGAGCTTCTGTCGTGCTTTCTGTAGGCTTACTCTGATTATAGGCGATTTCCTTAAATTTGATTTCTGGTGTTTTAATCAAAACGGCAAGTCCTCCTCCAAATTTTCCCATTAGGTCCTTTCGTAGTGTTGTATAACCTTTGATATTGAATCTCAGATTGTGATTCAATTTTGTCTCCTGAAGACAAGCAATATGCACATTGTTGTCACGGAGAAGACAAGTCAGCTCTTCAGTTTTCCTCTGGGTGCCATTTATATTGAGCTGTAGTAGAATGAATTGTGTCCTCGTAGTAGATTTCTCATCAGGAGCCCGGGCTGCAACTCCTGACGCAGCGGTTACCCCGGACGCGGTAGCATTGCTGGAGATATCGGTTTTGCTCTTCATTGGAAAATGGGTGCGTTGCCACGTTAGTCACCTTGAAAACGAACCAGGATTTGGTCGAATATTCCAAGGGTCCAGGGGGGACCGCAGGGAGGTGTGGTCGGACTTCCCCCCCAACGAATATCTTGTGCACACGTGTTTAGAAAAAAAAATCTGAATATATTTGTTTTTTGATAACGGATTGGGGTGTTAAAGTAAACCGTATATCTGTAATAGCCTTACACAAGGTAGGCCAAAGTCCTTAATTTATTTTTAAACTTTTACGAAATTTGAATATTACGCGTCAATTTGTTTATCGAACCATTGAAAGGTTCAACACGGCTGGCACTATTAATGACCTTGAAAGATCTGGTCGACCGCACGTGCAACGAACGTAAGCAGCTATAAAAGCCATTTGCGAAAGAATTTGTCGAAATCCACGCCGCAAACAAAAGATCTTAGCAAAGCAGATGAATTTAGCTCCAAGAACCGTTTCCATGATAATCAATGAAGACCTTGGACTGAGAGCTTTCAAACCTCACACAGGTCATTTGATAACCCCTGCTCTTAGAGATATTAGAAGGGTTAGATCAAAAATGTTGTTGGTGCGGCATGATGGTTGGTGGCATGAGAGAATCCTTTTCACAGACGAGAAAATTTCACTGTCGAGGAAAAGTTTAAATGTCAGAATGATAGGATATATGCTCATAGCTCTCTAGAAGCTTCTTTGAGAAAGTCAGAAGACTTGAAAAAAGTCACCATCCTTCTTCTGTCATGGTTTGGTGGGGAGTTAGCTACCAAGGTGTAACAGATCTCCACTTCTGTGCCAAAAGCGTAAAAACTACAGCTAAAAACTATCAAGAAGATATTTTGGAACAAATAGTAAAGCCTCTGAATACAAAAATGTTCAATGGAGAACATTGGATATTTCAACAAGATTCAGCTCCTGCTCACAAAGCTAAGTCAACTCAACAATAGTTTGAGACGAATGTTCCGGAGTTCATAAAGGCCAATGAAGTTTAGTTATTTGCACTCAGTGGTGGGTTGGACTTTTGCAAGAATCGGGGGCCAAGGAGCTTTTTTTTTTTTTTAATCAGAAAAAAGTACCCAATGCAGGAATCGAACCCAGGTCGTAGCAGTCGAAAACCAACGGTTTAGACCATCCTTCCACCAACCCCCTATTAAATATGTTCTTAACTTCCTTATGTGTCACCAACCTATCTGTCTATTTGATATTGATAATTCTTCTATCACACCAGATGGCAAAAAAGTCAATTTTACATGATAAAGCACAATTTGTATTAAAGATTATAGCTACAAGAAAATAAGACTCAATCCAAATAAATTAATAGTGTGTGACATTTCAGGAACAGTGTGGTTGCCATCATCAGACAAAAAAATAAATGAGAAAACATATTACAGCATGTTCTTAAATAGTACTAATTGTTTACACTTGATAACATTACTATTTAAGAATATGCTGTGATATGTTTTCTCATTTATTCTTTTGTCTGATAATGGTAACAACGCTGTTACCGAAACGTCACACACTATTAATTTATTTGGATTAGGTCTTATTTTCTTGTAAGTTTATTTTACATTCCAGTTCTTTGGCCATTGTCCAAGCTTCACAGCCATAAAGGAAAATTAACTCAACAAAACATTTAGGCATCCATTTCTTTAGTTTCATATTCAAATGTTTTTCTTAAAAAAATCTTTTAATTTCTCCAAAAAGCATTTTTACTTTTGAAATTATGATCTCAACTTCTCTTTTACATCTTCCTTCCTTATTCATAATGTTGCTTCCAGGATTAAGATTTTCAATGTTCAATTTCCATGTCATCAATATTTATTTTTATTTGACCGAGAGCAACAATAGTTCTAGAAAAAAAAGGTATGAAGGAACAATATTACAGGATTCGATTCCGGGTCATAGCAATCGAAAACCAACAGTTTAGACCACCCTTCCACTAACCCCCTATTATAAGCACAAGGTAATAAGACCTAATTCAAATAAATGGCATATGACATTTCTGTAACAGCATTGTTACCATCTTCAGACAAAAGTACTGAATTCATTATGTATCATTCAGTACTTTTGTCTGAAGATGGTAACAACGCTGTCACTGAAATGTCACACACTATTTATTTATTTGGATTAGTTTTTATTACCTTGTCTTTTTACTAATTAGAAACTCTCTGGAGATCTTGGCTCTGAAACTAGGTGTCCTTTACAGGGAGGTTCTACTGTATCACCAAGGAATATGATTCTGTTAATAAAATCATTATTAGATTCCATTACTAGTGAATAAATTATTCATTTATGATTAGATATTTAAAAGTATCCAATATTTTTAGTTCATTTTTCTGATTAATAAATAAAATGGAAGTCATCCACATATATCTTTTGAGATAATAAACATCATTTGTAAGTGAATTTAGAGCTTTGATTTATAATTGGGCTAGAGTGATACAATCTTCATTTGATGATATTGAACTTCCCATTGTTGCATCTTTCATTTGGAAATATATTTTATTATAATAAATAGAATATATATGGTTTTCATACAAAATTCTATTCCTACAAGTTGATAAGTCAAATACAAATAAATTAATGGCGTGTGACATTTCAGTCACAATGCTGTTATCAAAACGTCACACACAATTAATTTATTTGAATTTGGTCTTATTACCTTGTAGTTCTATTCTATATAATCCAAATTGTACCTTATCTGAATTCTATTCCAATTAAAAATGCTTATTTTGGAAAATTATTTATTCTTATCTCTTTTATCACACATGGTTCAATACATCCATAATTGTGGGTATAGGAATTGAAGAGTAAACATGGATTCAAGATCTAATGATATGATTCTTTGATTTCCATTTAGCTTCATGTCAATAATACCTTCTTTGAATTCATACGAGTTAACGATTTCATTTTCATTAATTATCTATAAAAACAAGGTTGCCTCTCCCGTCAAAATAGACGCTGTTATGGCTTTGTCACCAACCTGAGTCCACTATTTTGCAGAGACAGTCAAAAGATGGCGCTTGGTTTTAGAGTATTTTTTGAGGGAAAAGGCACCCCAAGCTTTTATAGATCAATTTCCTCTCAGCAAAATTTCCATCTATATTTTGGCCATAGATTTGTCCTAGCCACTCTACCAGCTAAACATCCTTTAGTAGATTGTGAAGATTTTATTTGATCCTTTATCGATCTCATGGAATAAAGTCCGCCCTGGACTGACAAGTACCATTAGCCCGAAACCATGGTCGCTAAAGTGAACGCTTCTCAGTTTGTCAAAGCTGGTGTTGTGACTTTGTCACCGACCTGAGTCCACTAGTTTGCGGAGAGATTCAATAGATGGTGCTTAGTTTTAGCATTTATTTTGATGGGAGAGGTGGCCTTTATTTTTATAGGTCAATTTCCTTCCGGCAAAGTTTCTATCTATATTAATTAGATATGTTAATGATTAATGATGATAGTACTGCTTATTCCTTTCAGTTTTTAAACTCCTTTGAGTTATTAGGAGTACAGGAGTACTAAAATGAGTGTTAGGAGGGGCTTTTACATGGTGTCTGTTCCTCCTGTCAGAGGCAGCAATTTCCTATTGGAGCTAAGTCGGCCTGCTACTGAGTAGTGCTTCCAGTCTTAATGACAAAAACATGTTATGATGCATTAGTGTGCCATCTGTTATGAAAATGCAAAACTATTATAGACGTGTATGATTCTTTTTGAAATTAAACAATTTCTACTGCCCTTACTGCAATGGAAAAATTAATGAGAGGGCTTGGCTCATCAGTGGTGAACCCTCCATTGCAGTAAGGGCAGTAGAAATTATTTAATTTAAAAAAAAATCATGCGCATCTATAATAGTTTCGAATTTTGATAACAGATGTATTCTACTTCACCGAATCATGTTGATTGACACCATCCCAAACTTCACACCCTAATATGATTAAGTAGACATAGGAAAGGAAAAGAAGAAGAGGAGTACAGTCTATTAACCTGGAGTTTAAAGTTAGTATCTCCTAGTTCTGCAAATGTGTAACTTAGATGCCCTAAGGGGTTATGCAATGGTCAAGGTTACTATAAAGCTGTTAAAATATGTATTTTCAAGCCACTATTCTCACTGGTGCAGTTAAAGGAGATTAAGTTCTCATTCCTTTGCATCATAATAATTCCAATATATCATTTATATTCAAAAAGTTAGTTTCCACTTAATCTAAATTTTAAATTATTTGACTATTAAATATTTTATTAACATTTATTTGCGAATAAATATCAAAAAACTAAATTAATATCATATATATTTAATTAGAGATGAATAAATATTTTTATCTATTAATTAGCAAAGTGCATTGTCTGCTATATAGTAAAAAGTGATCTATTATTATTTTAAGAAAATTTGTGTATGGTTAATCTTTCTTTTTAGACATATAGTAGCATTTTTATATCTATAATAAACATTGGTTTGAAAAATGTTTTCATTAAATTCAAATTAATGTGTGCATTTAAAATTTTATCAATTTCTAATATGTAAACTATGTGTGCAAGGGTTTATATTCAGGCCATTTGACAAGTGTTTGTATATATAGAGTTAATATTTATCTAAAAAAGATATCACTTTTTTTTTTCAAAGTTCGCTTGTCATTACATATTTAAGACATTATTTTATTTTGAACGATAAAATACGATTGAATACATTTTAAACAATTAAAATTATAAAACTGGAGTGTTTAAGTAGGAAAATTAGCAAATAGGAAGCGGGGAAAATAAAATCGTCTGCTAAATAATTTCTTATCAAAGTAGAAAAAAAAAACAACTTGAGTAAAAATATATATATTGAAATATTAAAATGTATATTTACCACGCTGTACGGCCACACATGACACTTAAAAGGTTAGTGCAAATGCTTAAACTTCAAATTTCGAAACAAATAAACAAAAGCTTTTATAAACAGACGGAAAAGGTGTATAATAATATTTGACCATTAGGTTTTGTGATTAAGTTTTTAATTTTTATTTTATGATAGGAAGTATTCTATAAATGTGCTTTGAAAATAATTTGAAACAAAAATTTGGGATATATAATCCTTTTCATAAAGTCTTCATAAGGTCACAAACAGTAATTAATTTGAAAAAATAATACAAAAGTAAAGTTGTACTGGGATCAGGTGAATAAATTTAAGGAAAAGGCATCTCCTGATCGTGCAACTAAAAAAAGATGGCTCAAGCCATCAGAAACTTTTATATGCACGATCAGGAGAGGCATTTTTCTCTAGTAATTAATTTGCTGTATTTATATTATTTAATAGGGAAATGTGTGTGACCCAGTTTTGGCTTGTTTATGCCCTAAAGAATTTTTGCCCATCTAAGAATAACATTGAAGAGGAAAGAGGAAAGCGGACATGTCCTTAGAGGATACTAGTTGGCCACAAAAGCGGGTTAAGTCTCTTGTGGCGTGAACTCTTGGTATTCTATGAAACAGGGTAGAAATCTCTTACTAACCAGTATATAGCATGGACACATAATAGAAGAAGTAAGTGCTGCTTAGCTAGCTCCTAATGGAAATCTGTGATCGAAGTGACGTTCGTTCACAGACTACGCAGAGTAGGGTGGCCTGATGGCCACTTACACGCACTGATCAACACCATCACATGGTGGGTCCTGATTGGATTCCCAGAAAGGACTTGGCTAACGCTGACAGCTCGCAAATTTCTTGGAGAAAACTCTCCTTAGTACTGAGCTAGACCCTGAGGCGGCTTGTAGGGGAAAAGTTCAGTTACCGCTTGTTGTATAGTTATTATTTAATTTATTAATTAAACATTACTCACCAGATGAAATTATTTTATTACAATTATATCAACATATATAGTCACGACCGTCTTTCCTCAATCAATTCCTCATCGCTGTCACGGATGCGCGCGCATCATCATTATGATCATTATCATTATCTAATGATAATAATAATAATAATTATTATTATATTATTATTATTAATATATATAGTCACGACCGTCTTTCCTCAATTCCTCATCGCTGTCACGGATGCGCGCACAGGGAGGTCACGTGCTCGCCGGCAGCCAACGGGCGCGCGCCGCCGGCATTACGTCATAGATTATAAACACATGGTGATAAGGCCAAATAAAAAAATAGTGTGTGATAAGGCACAATTTGGATTATATACTTATATAATTGCCTTATTCTGTCTGTGTGAAGTTCACTGTGTGAAGTTCACGGATAGATTTTGGTCAGAATGGATAAAATAAAAAAAGTGTCAAGGGATGGGAATCGAACCCACGACCTTCCGCTTACCGGGCAGATGCCATGACCACTAGGCTACCCTGGACATATTTTTCCGTTCACATTTTTATTTTTATATTTTCAAGACACACACAGTTTGGGGCGGGACGTTTCATAAGAGAGACACCCACGGCGCCAATTTATAATTGTAACGAATAGTATTTTAATTAAAACATTTTTAAAATATATATGCACTCGGGTAAAACCCGGGCGTTGCCCGGGCCATTCGTCTAGTATATTTATAGTCACGACCGTCTTTCCTCAATTCCTCATCACTGTCACGGATGCGCGCGCATCATCATTATGATCATTATCTTCTATAGAAGCTTATATCTTTATAATTATGTATATTTACAAAAGTCAATTCGCTCGCGCCTCTAGCGGTGAAAATGAGGGGTAATACCGGCTGACCTGATGTACATGTAAAGTTTGGAGCGGGACGTTTCACAAGAGTGACATCCACGGCTCCAATTTATAATTGTAACAAATAGTATTGGAATAAAAACATTCAATCGGGTAAAACACGGGCGTTGGGTCATTCGTCTAGTTATATATATTTAAAAGGTTACATTTATTTTATTTTACAATTTTCTTTTTTTTTTTAATCCAATGTTTTTCGCTTCACGCGCTCAATATTGATGATGATATATTGTCTATATTTAAACACAGAATACTACATTCCCTCCTTCCTTTAGATGAAAGGAATCATGTTTTATATCTTGATGATGGCTTGACGACTCTTCCACTCCTGGTGATCACGGGTTCCTTGGTAGTCGGCAAGGGTGGAGAAACCTCTGGTGGCAACTGGTGAAGAGTCTCGGCATCAAGTCTATCTGAAACAACTGGGTTAAATGTAGACCCTGTTCTACTTGAACTTGGTCGGTTTAAAGAAGTGTCCTTGTCTTGGTTTGAGGAATTATCATCTGGTATTTGTACACCAGAAGAGTTGAGGCTCTCTTCTGGCTCTCTTCTGGAATCAAGTCAGAAATGTCTTGATTGGTCTCTTGAGTAGGAACATGTTTCAAATGTTTAGCATTTCTATGAATTATTTTCCCATTTTTAGTGTTGACTAATTTAAAAGAATTTATTGAAGTGTTTTCAAGAATGCATGATGTTCTGATCTGAAATTTGAATCAAGTTTTCCATTATTTGGATTTGCCACATAAACTAAATTTCCAATTTCAAAATTATGAGGCCTAGCTTTCCGAATTATATCATCATTTGTTTCATTTTTTCTTTGAGACCATATTGAATTCTTTGATGTTGGATTCATCTTCTTCTGCATAATTAACAAGTGAGTTTAATTTAGTTTTGATTTCTCTTGAAAATAATAGGAATGCTGGAGTCTTTCCTGTAGATCTGTTTGGAGTAGTTCGGTAAGACATTAAAATTCTGGATAAATCTTCTTTCCAATCTTTCCCTTCTTCAGAACTTGAATTGAATTGTTTCTTTAGAAATCTATGGAATCTTTCTATCTTCCCATTACTTTTTGGGTAATAGGGTGAGGCTTTGATGTGCCTGATTCCACATTCTTTTAAAAATCTTTCCATTGATGTACTTACAAACTGTAAGCCATTATCTGTTACAACTTCATGTGGATAACCATGTCTTGCAAAAATCTCCATCATTTTTTAAATAATTGTCTTGCTGGAAATGTCTTCTATTATCATTGCTTCAGGATATGAAGAATAGTAGTCGATCACTGTTAAAACATAATGATGGCCAATTGGACCAACTATGTCAATTCCAAGTTTCATCCAAGGTTTTGATGGTAACGGAACTATTTGCAATGGTTGATCATTTATCAATGGTTGATTCCTTACACAAATTGGACAGTTTCTTATCAAATTTTCAATGTCAAAGTCCATGTTTATCCAAAAATATTTTTCTCTTAATAGTTATTTGGTTCTTGTCATTCCTCGATGTGTTTCATGTGCAATTCTCAAGACTCTCTTTATTAGTTTTGAAGGTAGCAAAATTCTACTTCCTTTTAAGATAAGATTATCAAAAATTGAGAGTTCATCTTTAAACTTATAAAACATTTGAATTATTCATTTAAAGGATATGGCCAAACTCCCTTTTGAACCATCTCTTTCAGTTTTTGAAACAAAGGATCTTGCTCTGTATAAGCTTTTATCTCTTTCAAAGACAGTGCTTGAAGCTCTTCAGAAGTGATGGATAAGACTCTATGAACATAGTCCTCCAGCCATTTTTCATCACTTGTGTTAGAAAGAGGTTGTCTTGAAAATATATCTGCAATATTTTGCTTTCCTTGAATGAATTCAATTTCAAAGTCATATGGTTGTAATCTCCAACTCAATCTTTGAATTCTTGGAGGCAAAACAGCTCCATTTTTAGGATTCAGCATATAGATTAGAAGTTTGTGATCTGTTTTTAACACAAATTTCCTTCCCCAAATATAGGTGTTAAAATGTTCAATTGCCCATACACATCCCAATGTCTCTTTTTCTATTTGTGAATATCTTTTTTCAGTATCAGTTAAGGATCTGCTGGCATATGCAATGGGTCTTTTAATGCCATTTTGTTGTGTTTGTATTAATACTGCTCCAAGACCAATAGGGCTTGCATCTGTGATTAATTCAGTTGGTGAGTTCAAGTTGTAATATGCCAAGCATGGCTCTTTTGTTAGTGATTCTTTAAGATCCTGAAATGCTTTATTTGTTTTCAAATCCCAATTCCACCTAACATTTTTTCTAGTCAAATTATTTAGAGGTTCTGCCAATTCAGAAAAATTAGGTATGAATTTTCTTAAAAACCCACAAGTTCCTAAGAATGACCTTAACATCTCAATATTTTTTGGTATTGGAAAATTTAAGACTGCTTCTATTTTCCTATTATCAGGTTTAATACCTTCACTACTAACAATGTGACCTAAAATATCCAATTCTTCCATGGCAAATTTGCACTTATTCCTGTTGAGCCTAATGCCTACTTTATCAAATCTTTGTAAGACTTTTTTAAGCCTTTCTTCTAGTTCTTGTCTATCTTTGGCGTAAACTACGACATCGTCCAAGTAACAAATTACACCTTACAAATCAAGCAAAATTGAATCCATTCCTTTCTGATATGCCTCTGGAGCACTTGATAGACCAAAAGGAACTTTACAAAATCTGTAACAACCACGGTGTGTGTGCGTGTGTGTGAGCGTGATGAAAGTTGTAAGGGGTCTTGATTGAGGGTCTAAGTCAACCTGCCAAAACCCTTTTTTTTGCATCCAGCTTTGCAAATACTTTAGCACCTTTAAGGGCATGTAACATATTGTCAATTGTAGGAATTGGATGTCTTTCTCTCAATATTGCTTTATTCACTTCCCGAAGGTCTATGCATAGTCTAATTTCCTCACTATCCCTTTTTGGAACAACTATTATGTTAGAAACCCATTCAGAACCTAGATGCACTTCTTCAATGATTCCATTCTCTAGCATCTTATCAAGCTCTTGATTTACTGCTCCTACCATTGCATAAGGTATACGACGGCATCTCTGGGCAATGGGCCTATAGTTGTCTTTCAATGTCACTTTATGACTATAGCCTTTTATAGTTCCAAGTCCATGGAAAAGATGTTCATGTTCTTGAACATGAGTTTCTATATTAGTAGACATTGATTCATTTACATGATTTACCCTTTTAATTATACCTAGTTCAAAACTAGCCTTGCCTCCCAACAAAGATTCAACTTTTTTATCAATCACATAAATTTCTTCTGAAATTGAATTTTCTTTCCAAGAAATCACAGAATTGAAATAACCATAACATGGAAGAGGTCTATCTCGACCATAGGCAAAAAAGGTTCGGGTGGTGTCATGTAATTTTGGCATAATTTTATGGCCATATAATTCAAGCATCTTATTATAGCTTATAAATCATAAATTTATTTCAACACACAAACGCGATATCCCGGCTAGGGATAATTGCGTCGATTTACATTTTTTAAACAGAAACAGTTATAAAAATTTTACAAAAAAAAAAAAGTAATCGAAATAAAAAGAGAAATATATATATATATTAGGAACCTGAACCTTTATTATAGCTTATGAAAGTTCTATCACTCCCTGTATCAATTATCATATTTATTTCACTACCATCTATTTGCACTTTTTCTTTATTTTCAGCACCTGTATAGTAGGTATATTCATCTGAACTTTCACCTACTTCAGTCTTATTTTCTTCTTGTATGGTCTTTACTTTATTTTGATTGAAACTTTTGTGGTTTCTATTATTATTTTGATTTGGGCGGTTCCTGCAAGCTCTAAAAAGATGTCCTAATTTATTGCAATATGAACAAGTCATTTTTTTAGCACCACATTCTTGTGCTGAATGTGTATCTAATCCACAGCGATAACATTTAGGCTTTGAGGCACCTGAAAATGATGGGGTACCTTGATTAGTGAATCTACCTTTGTTAAAATTATTAGCATTATAGTGCTTTTTAGGTTTAATTTGAACTCTATTTATTGTTTGATCATTTTGAGGTTCAAGAAGTCTAATTTCTTTTCTAGAAATTTCTAACATTCTAGCAATATCAATGGTTTTTGACAGTGTCAAATTTTCTTGTTGCAATAATTTTTCTTTAAGTTTTTTGTTGTTACATTTTTCAATTATTTGGTCTCTTATCATATCAGCTTCTGAATTCCCAAATTCACAAGATTTAGAAAGCTCTCTTAAAGAAATTAGGTAGTTGTCGATCGATTCATCATCTTTCTGGACTCTTTGCCTAAATTTAAATCTTTCAGTGACCACATTTTTATGAGGTGTGAAATATTTATCTAAAGCCATTTTAGTTTGTTCATAATTTTCCTTTTCATCTGGCAAGTTGAAAAATATACGTTGTACATTTGGCCCTAAACAATGCAATAGAGTTGCTCTCTTAATTTATTCCGATTTTTTTGAAATTCCAGATGCTATTTCAAAAATGGCATAGGATTCCATCCATTGCTTATATTCCGCAAATAAATTGCTAGCATTCATATTCATGGGTAAAGGTGGCGTCAGGTTGGCTGCCATACTTGTTTTTTAGGGCTACAGTTATATTTTCAAATTCTCGTCGCCAATTTATGTTGTATAGTCATTATTTAATTTATTAATTAAACATTACTCACCAGATGAAATTATTTTATTACAGTTATATATATTTAAAAGGTTACATTTATTTTATTTTACATTTTTTTTTTGAATCCAATGTTTTTCGCTTCACGCGCTCAATATTGATGATGATATATTGTCTATATTTAAACATAGAATACTACACCGCTCACTCCTCACACCCTTGAGAGTACGAGTGGAAGGTGTGACTCTACATGGATAGCTCATGTTCAGGTTGGCACATGAGACCATGGATTCTTGAACTCTTGGGATCTTTACTCTGTGTATGCTATTTTGGGAGCCTCCTTGCCGAACGCGATCTGAGATACCAAGGGGTGTGTAGACAGTAGTAATACCCTACCGCCTTCCCGTGGTACCCCGCATCAACCTTGAGGGCCTGGAGAGTAATCAGGCCAATGTTCCACTCCTGTAGTCGCTTGTGTGAAGTCTGGTCATCACCGCAGAGTATGACCTTTAAGATGAATGCGAGGAATCAACCACATGGTCGCTCAGTGCACGAGCGTGCATCAGTTCTTACTGATTGGAAAACAAGGCTGATGAGTGGCTTGGGGTTTTAAGCCAATTGGGTTGCAAGAAAACGAATGTCTATATCAATTCTGGCCCTGCTTTGCAGAGCCGAATTTTCTTATCAGCCTAGATAGAGTATATTCTGGGCAAGTGAGAGGGGAGCTTGCTGAGGCCGCGGAAATCTGATCATGTGAGATGTCAGGGATCACTGAATCAGAGGAATTGGGATCATTGCTGGCCCTCTCTTGTCTTCATATCATGTTTCCCTCGAAGGATAAGAGATGACATAAGCTTTTCGATATTCAAATTTTCCAGTAGGTCTTCTTTTAATGCAGATCATCCATGTCGATAAGCCTTTATGAAAGGTGGCGACACATAACATTAACAAAAATGAGTTCTTCACATTTAGTCTCCAATAGAGTGAACATGTATTTTCATATTTGTAATTACTTCAATCTTCGCAGCTCAAATTATTTCTAAGTACACTAATTCGTTATTAGAAAATGAAACTGGATCACGCTTTCCTAACAATATAATAATAAAAATATGCCCACCTTGTGATTCATCAGAATCTTTTTTGGGGAGGAGCAAGCTTATATTCTATTAACAAAAGAAAATCATCCACTGTAAACTGAATTTCATCACTAATATAGAAGTCCTTTAAATGAGATGGGCAAAGTATAACGATCCTTTTCACTACATGAGCTGAACTTGCTATCATCAGGGTTATCCATCATTGCCTAGACAAATATTTCATGTCAATTTTTCATGGAGGTGCATAGTAAAGGTGCTAACAATTATAATAATCTTCTTGGTAATATTTAGATGAAAAAACGAAATTAAAGAATAATAGTTTCTTTTAATAGAAATATATCAAAGCAAGCTTTCGGGCTAAAAACCCTTCTACAGGCGTAATTACAGCATCAAACTTAGTAATATAATGCAGGTACAATGGCTAAAAAGAATATATACATATAACTATTTTCATATTTGCGGAATAAATTATGAAAATGAGGATTTATATTAGTTATGACTATTTTATAATTAGAGAGATATTAAGTAAATAAACAAACAAGGAACTTTTATGCTTGGAGTTTGACACTATAGAGCAGTGTCGGGCAACCTTTTTCGAGTTGCGGCGCACTAAGCTTAATTTCTTTTTTTCGCGGCGCACCTGTGGTTCTCACTATAAATTTCCTCGTAGGTAATTAAAATACAACAATAAATACTAGTAAAAATTTAAATATATATATATCACATTTTATTAATTTTCAATATTAAATTAACATAATCAATGCGAGCATTGCGATTGTTTTTGAGAGCATATCAAATCAATACGGGGATCTACTTGTGAAAGACAAACGCGCATCTCCTCATCTATCATTTGAAGTCTTTCGCGCTTCTTAGACTTCATTTCTGTGAGTGTTGAAAAACCTTGCTCACGCAGGTAGGAACTTCCAAATGGCAACAATGATTCGATGGCCGCATTACTAAGTTTAGGAAATTTGGAGTTTAAGCACAACCAAAACTCAGATAGCTCCTTTTCAGTGAATAGTCTTTTGAAAACTAAATCGTTTTTTAAATCAATTAAGTTTTCTTGCATTTCTTCTTCCAGATGTTGAATTTCACAGTGCATAAATGGGTTAACTACCCATTCCATCTTTTCAACGTCCAAGTAAGGAAAATATTTATCAAAAGAAGCGGATAGTAATGTCAAAGTTTCTTCGACTTCTTTTTTGATAATAGATTTTGAAACATTATTTTTAAATTTAACCAAAAGTTCTAAATACCTACAAAAATGTTCGCGGCACACCTAGAATTCTTCGCGGCACACCAGTGTGCCACGGCACACCGGTTGCCCGACACTGCTATAGAGGAATATGCCAATGTAAAATTATTTCTCCTTTATCAGCACATTCTCAATACTGGCCATCCTTTTAACACCAACCACCCCACTATACATTACAGACACATTCATAACCAGCACCAACGATTAGTTCTCGAGTCAATAGAATCCCACAGACATAACAGCATTAACCGAAAAATAGAACTTCCAGATGTATATCGTTCTCTCCTGGCTTTACAGTAATAACTTCAACAATATAGCTAGAAATTAATATTACTTAGGTTTTTGAGATGGTCGCGTGAGCGGGTGTTTACATTGGCATATTCCTCTATAGTTTCAAACTCCAAGCATAAAAATTCCTTGTTTATTTATTTACTTAATATCTCTCTAATTATAAAATAGTCATAACTAATATAAATCCTCATTTTCATAATTTATTCCGCAAATATGTAAATAGTTATATGTATATATTCTTTTTAGCCATTGTACCTGCATTATATTACTAAGTTTGATGCTGTAATTACGCCTGTAGAAGGGTTTTTAGCCCGAAAGCTTGCTTTGATATATTTCTATTAAAAGAAACTCTTCTTCTTTTATTTCGTTTTTTCATCTAAATAGTAAAGGTGCATTTTCAATATATAGATTGCGCGTTATTTCCTAATAATTAATTTATACCTAATTGGTCTCGTTCTTATTGTTTGCGAGAGAGAATTTATTTGTAATTCTACTGTCCTAAAAGCTTATGTTCATTGTTTGTTTGAATCCCATTTCTGAGATTCCACCCTTCAGTGTAGCACATATAAGCAGAATCATCCAATATAGCATTGGAGCTCTGATAAACGGTCTTATAGATTGAATTGGCGAAATCGCTGGGAGGCTTCACCATGGATGAGCAAAGCCTTCCCAATATTTTTTCATCGCAGTAATAACAGTAGAAGTTTATTTTATGTGAAAAGAAACATTCATGCTTTCATTTCTTATAGTATGTGTTTATCGCTGTGAAGACGCCCGCTCTAATTTGATTTTGTTTTCAATTAATTCTTCTGATATCCTCTCTCTAAGAAAACCTTCTTGCTATTTTTTATATCTTATTATATTGGTAATATAATTATTTTGCGATATTTCATGAATTATGCCACAATTTACAGAAAAGCCTAACATAGCTTAATTTTTAAATGTGATCATGTTAAAAATTCCTAGATTGTTGCTTTCTAAGGAAACACATTTTTTAGAAAATATCTCTGAAATTAGTAAAATACATATCGATCTTGTGTTTATTTTACAAAAGTCAAGTAAAAACTATACAATAGCAAGAATTTGCTTTGAAAATTTGAAAAGAAAGCCTTATGTTCAAGGATTTCAATGATATGAATATACGCTATTAAAAAAATCGCAGACTGTATATATATTTGTTTGAATATTTTAAAATTACTTTATTATATTAATTTATAAATGCAGAAATATTACAGTTATCGATGTAATAATTTCAATTCTGAAAAGAAGAATGCGTTAATTCTCTCAAGCCTATTGAAAAGCTATCAAGTAATAATTTATAAAAGCAAAACTTTTTCAAGAAAGATATTAATCAACATCTTTATAAAACCCATTTTCGTTGAATATCCTACAATATTTGTCTACAAAATAGTATTCTAAAATTCTGAAAAAATTCTAAGAATATTTTTTATAATAATAAGATTATTTAATTCGGCTCATTTTTTCTGCCTGCAGACAATTGCGGTAAGCTAATTCATTTATATGTAAATATTAATAAACAAAGTTTTTCCAAAAGTAATTTAAATAGCTTTCTGAGAATATAAAATCACCCAAAATAATCTTCGTCTTTAGGATGCGACAATAATACAGGGTGATCCAAAAGTCCCGCACAACTTTAAAAATTAATAACTCCCCCAATATTTGCGCTAGAGCAATGCGGTAAACACCATTGTGTTCAGGATGCAATGGGATTTTTTATGGCAAATAATGAAAAATTCGAAATTGATTTTAGTTACAACTTTATTCGCTAGATGGCGCTCTACTAGAATCAGCGATTCAGCGGCCAAATTGTTTGATAAATTGAAAAATATAACTGAACGACACGTATTTTTCCATTTTGAATACCAGGAAAGAGCCCTAATAATATCGAATTATAAATTGATAAAACACCATTTCGCCTAAAGTTATAAGAAATGGTTAACGATTTTTAAATACAATCTGAGATATGTAAAATAGGTATATGCAAATTGAAACATGTAGCAAAAAAAAAAAAACACCTGATATTTTAGATGCGGTTTGCTGGAATCCTCTCAGCTATTTAAATTTCGAAAATAATAATTTTCTAATTTTTTAAATTCAACTCTCTCTCAGTATCGATTATATTTATTTTAATTCATTTGAAAAATATTTATCTATCTCTGATGATTTATTTTACTCTGGAATGCCGTTGTTGTTTTTATCGTGTCCAATAAAGAGCCTCAGATGTCTCCATGCATCTCTATCACAGCAGCAGCAGCATTGTCCACTATCTTGGATGTGTAAAGCAGCTGCTCTGGGTCTATGTCAATTTTCTGCAAGGCTGCTGGCATGAGAATATGTGGGTAGGTGTTAGTTCCACACCAGGACAGTTGTTGCATGTTCTATAGGTTCTTGTGCCATCTGGATGTATTGTCATCCTTTATAATGTTTTGTTCTAAATCTTGTTATAGTTTTGTTATTTTTCTCTCGGAGTTTATTTCACATTTTGATCTTTTCTCATTTTTTGTTTAATTATCTTGTATTTTGCAAAAGCATTAGCGTCAAATAAGGACATTTGTTCTTTCCTTTGGCTCAACTTTCTGGCTTCCTTTGCAAATTCAACTACAATTTCATAACCCCCGATCCCAACACGGGCAGGAATCCATTGTAGAATGCAGTTATTCTCCAATGATATCAGTTGAGTAAGTAACGAATGTATTTTCTGTGTGATTATAGTACTGCCCTTCTGAATTGCTCCTAGATCGGATATGAAGTCGTTGTACGGTATATTATAATTCCTTCTGCTTGATGCAGGGATGGTTGGTTAAGGCCTACATCAAGAGCTTTCCAGATAGCTGTCAGTTCACAAGTGAAGTTTAACGAAATCTTTCTTGCTCCTTTTTTGATTTTGATGTATGTTCCATCTTGCAGTATTATGTTAATTCCAGCCCCAACATTACTTATGGTAAGGTCTGATGATCCATCTGTATATGCTGTTAAATAATTTATCTGATCGTATAAACCAATTGTGTCAAGTCCTTTCTTTTTAATTATGTTTTTGTTCTCTTTTTTTTTTGCAGGGCTCATTCAGTTTAAGAGATTGATGATTACATTTTATGGCAATGGGGTAGGAAATATTGGTTATTATCGAATTTGATATTCATTATGTTTCATATTTATGCTCTTTCTAATATTGTTGTCGTACTGAAGTGTTGAAGATCTTTTGAGCCTTTATTTTTGTGTCCACTTTAAATAGGTTCTATGGGATATGTGTTCGGTTTCTTTAGTTTTTAAGCTATTGGTGAATTTTATTGTTTTTATTTGTCTTCTGTTTTCGAGTAGGTCTAGACCACATTCTCTCTGAATTTTCTAATTGTTGGTATTTGAAACAGAACCAGTGATTAATTTGGCCGCTTTTGCTTGAACAATGTCTAGTCTTCTTTTTAGTGTGGTACTTGAGGGAGCCCAAACAGGTGTTGCATATTCCATTATTGGCCTTATTAAGGTGATATATGTTGTTCTGAGAATTTTGGGTTCTGCTCCCCAATTTGTTCCACATAGCCTTCTCAGAATGTTTAGATTTCTGGTAGCTCTATTTGAGGTGCTAATTATGTGTTCTGTAAATCGCAATTTCTCATCAAGTATCACACCTAAATAATTTGGAGATCTAATTTTATCAATTATATGGTTGTTTCTGCTTATTTTGGAGTTAAATTCGTGCCTTTTTCCCTGTCAGTGAAGGAGACCTATATGCTTGTGTTTATAGGGCTTATCGTCATTTTGAGTTTCATTGCCCACGTCTCCAGTCCTCTCATTGATGTGTTCAGTATTTTTCTGATATTTCTATACTGCTACTTGTGTGCCATTTGGCTATATAATCTGCATAACAGGCAACTTTTGCGTCTTCAGTGAGGATGGATGTTGTTAAGGTTGTGTCGTAATTAGATGTACAACAAATCAAACTTAACCATGACTCGTTTTTAGCTCTTATTCTTTTCGTTTGGCCAACAAAAAATGTCCAATTTATATACACATATATTCTTACATAATGAGACTTTAAAGAATGCAAATAATCTTCATCTATTTACATACACAACACATCTCCCCCTTTAATAATACTCCAGTCGGTCAGGGAGTTTCCTGGCTTTCTGAGGTCTAGGACTGCGGACGGGCACTTGCACAGCGGCAGGCTCCGGTTTAGGAGTGCAAGAGGGCACGTGCACAGCAGCAGGCCCTGGTCTAGGAGTGCAAGAGGGTACGTGCACAGAAGCAGTTTCCTCCTTGTTTCCTGATGTAACCTCTGGAACCTCCTCTTCACTTTATTTCTGACTTCCACCTACAGGCTTCTCTCCTGATGTTCGAGGAAGTATCAAATTTCTTGTCTCCACTTGTTTCTTTCTCACAGGTCGCAATTGATTGATATGTCTCTTATACACGACGCCCTCGCAACTTAGAAGGTAGTGACGGTAGCTCAATAATTTAAAAATGGTACCTTTTTACCGTTTAGGTCCAGTTGCATAGTTACGGAAATAAACCTCGCAACCTGTAGTAAACTGATCCTGCCTTCTTACGGCCTCATGAAATACCTCTCGCGGTTTTCCCATCTTGGTATTAAATTCGAGAATCTTGATCTTAAACTTCTCTTCATTAGCAGTTCCGCGGGGGAATTCCTTTATTACAGTTTGGGGGAATGCTCTATGAGCAAATAGGAATTTTGTAGATTCGTCTCTAAATTATCCTTTCCATTATTCTTTCTCAAAAGGTTTTTAAACTCTCTTACATATCTTTCAGCTAATCCATTTGTACTAGGATTATACGGACTGGTCTTAGTGTGCCGTATACCAATCATTTTGGTAAATTGCTCGAATTCACCGGAGACAAACTGTCTTCCGTTATCTGTAACCAAAAATTAGGGCAATCCAAATCTGGCAAAAATTTCTCTAAGATGATTTACAATCGTTTTGCTGGTAATATCTTTGATGATAAAAATTTCTATCCACTTTGAGTATGCGTCCACGAGAACCAAAAACATTCTTCCCATGAAAGGACCCGCTAGATCAAGATGAAGTCGATGCCACGGTTTTTCGGGCCAAGTCCATTCCGAGATGGTAGCCGGGGGCATGCTTGCCGATTCTTGGCATACTCTACATTCTCTAGTTAACTCCTCGATGTTACTGTCTATGCCTGAAACCAGAAAATACCGTCTGGCAATCATCTTCATTTTAACAATCCCCATGTGTATTTCATGCAAGTCATTTAAAATTAAAGACATTAATTTTTGTGGAATTACCGCTCTTTCGCGCCATTGAAGACAACCAAACTCCAAACTTAATTCCTCATTGATCTTTTAATGGGGAGCTAGTGGGTTTTCCCTCAGTACCCTTGTGAATTTCCAGTTGCCTTCTCTAACACTCCTTAATACTATAGACAGTATTTTATCTTGGGGCGTCTCATATGCCACCTCCATAAAAGAGAATGGTACCTCATTCAACTTCCTGAGAAGAAGTACCTGGTCTTCATCAAGAGACACCCTGACACTCGATTCCAAAGGAAGACGTGACAATGCATCAATATTGGAATTATCACTAGTTTTTCGAAATTCCACAGTATAATTAAATGCAGCTAATTTTAAGGACCATCTTTTATTTCTGGATGATGCACATATGGGAATTGGTTTATGAGGTGAAAATATATGAATTAAGGGTCGGTTGTCTGTGACCAATACAAAATTTCGTCCCAGTAAGTATTGTCTGAATTTCTCAACGCCAAAAATTATGCTCAACGCTTTCTTTTCTAGTTGAGAGAAACGTTTTTCCGCTTCAGTTAATGCTCTAGAAGCAAAGGTTATAGGGCATCCTTCGTTTATATAATTTCTATGACTCAGAATTACGCCTAGTCCATAGTCCATTAATAATGATTTATATTTTTTAAATAACATTCGATATTCTTTCTTCCAATTCCATCTACAATTTTTATTCAAAAGTTGATAGAATAGCGCTAAAATGTTTATTATATTCTTTATGATTCTATAATAATAAATAAAGAGTCCTTTGAAAGATCTTAATTGCAAAACATTCTTTAGGTTCAGGGGCGCCTCTATCACTGCTTTAATTTTATTTTCTAAGGGATGCAGTCCATATTCATCCATTTTAAACCCTAAATATTCCACCGATTTCTTTTTAAATTTACATTTATATCTGTTTAACTTTAAACCTTTTTCTAGCAACATCTAAACACTAGATCCGACTTTTGTTCATGATCTTCAAAGTCTTTTCCTGCAACCAAAATATCATCTATGTAGCAGGCCACACCTGGCAAATCAGCAAATAGACCTTTCATAATCCTCTGAAATTTATTTGGTGCTACCGCTAAGTCATATGGTAGTCTTTTATAAGAAAACAACCTCTTTGTTGTGTTTATATCAACAACAGCATTGGCTTCTTCCGCTAACATTACTTGTAAGTAAGCCTGTGATAGGTCTAGAGTCGAAAGTACGGTGCTTGTTATTAGCTGTACATCTAAAATCATCACATATACTTAAACTACCATCCTTTTTTAATACTGGTACTATTGGAGCGGTCCAATATGCATGAACTATAGGTTATAAAATGCAAGAATTCACTAAACGATCAATTTCATTTATACTTTGTTTTTTTGAGAGAAAGGTAAACTTCTGGCCTTACAAAACACAGGAGTCACATCCTTTTTAAATTAAAATTTATTTTAACATCCTTTAGACAGACCAAATCTTTGTTAAACAAATCTGCATATCTTCAATCAAACTATTTCTATTAGATTAATTATTTAAATTTTCAATGCTAAACAATCTAGAATAATCAAGTTTTAACTGTTTAAGCCATTCTCTTTCTAACAAAATCACCTGGATTTTTCATTTACAACAATTAATCGTAAATATTGGTTGGCTTCTTTTACAAAAACATTTCTTTGACCTACAATCTCTATTAATTTACCACAAAAGGATTTTAATCTTAAATTTGTTGAAAATAATTTTTTACCTTGCCAATAAATCTTATAAATATCTTTAGGTATTAACGTAACTGGACTTCCTGTATCTATTATAAAGCACAAATAATAAACATCTACTGTTAAATTTATTGTGGCATCAGTTTCGCCCTTTACAGAATATATAGAGTCCTCTTGTACATATTTACATCCCCACATTTTTTTACTAGCTTTGCAGACCCTACTTAAATGACCCAGTTTTTTATATTTTAAACCAAGTTTTTGTTCTATGAGGGCAAACAGAGGCCACGTGTGAATGTCTTTCACCACATCTATAACACATTATTTCTCCCCTTTGCCTGAAAGGCCTATGCTGCACCATACTATTATTGTACTCACCCTTTTTATCTCCGCCAGTTCGAACGAGATCGCCACTGCAAAACTTTATCCAGGGTGACATCGTCGTTTTCTTGTAGAAGCTTCTTTTGCAGGTTTTCCAACTTGATTCCAGGCACAAAAGGGTCTCGCATCATGGTTCCCAGCATATCGCCGAAATTACAACTTATTGCTAAATGTTTCAATTCTCTAAGATATTCCGAAATTGATTCTCCTTCCTGTTGAACTCTCTTAAAAAATCTGCATCGCTGTGGTATCACTTTCTTCTTTGGATCCAAATGCAGCTTATTTATTTGAATGATAGTATCATAGGGTTGATCTTTAATTAGACCAGGAAGAAAATGTCGTTTCCCTGCTTCAAAGTTTCAGAAACTGGTAGCGAGGTAAAAATCAGCACTTTAATCTTCTCCTTCAGATGCCAAAAAGAAAGCCTCAAATTTTTGTACAAAAAGATCGAAGTGCCCTCCACTGGGCTATAGCATCTAAAACGTACTATTAACTTTGAACTTGTCATGCTGATCTTTTCTACTCCTTTGTTTTCTTGATCCAGATAGTTTAAAAGATGTAGTTGTTATACTTGCATAGACGCCGTTTTCCCCAGCTTTTTACTGGCTCTGTAGATCGCGCATCCTCGTCGCCACTTTTGTTGTGTCGTAATTAGACGTACAAGAGCTCAAACTTGACCATGACCAACAAAAAATGTCCAATTTATATACACATATATTTTTACATAATGAGGCTTTAAATTATATAAATGATATTAATCTATTTACATAAACAACAGTTAATATATAGCGAGAAGAGTAGAGGACTGAGCACAGATCCCTGAGGTACACCAGCCCATGTTCTTAGGTCTTTGGAAAATGTTCCATTGACCCGAACCTTTATCCTTCTTCCCCTTAAGAAGTCTGCAATCCAGATTAAGGTTTTTCCTTTTACTCCGATGTTGTGCAGCCTTTCAAATAATTTCTACACTCGATCATAAGCTGAGGTCATATCCAGGAATACGGCTGTTGTCTTCTTTGGCGGTTTTTCCTAGAAATCTATTATTGATTGACAGAAGTAGAACAGTTTATCAGTTGTACAGTGTCTGGATCTTTAGGCAGTTTGGTAGAAGTTTATTTTATTATTTTTAGTGAGCCACACTATGAGCCTAGAGTGGATAATTCATTCTGTTATTTACAAAGTATGCTGGTAAGAGCAATTGACCGATAGTTCTTTTATTCCTTGGCATCTTTGTTTGGTTTCAGTGTTGGCACTGTAATTGATATCTTTCAATTCTTTGGTAGTTTACCAGTTTGCCATGAAATCTTCAGTATTCGTAGGAGTTGATTTTTAGCTTTGTCTCCAAAGTGTTTAATCATTTGACCAAAGATTAGAGCATCTCCAGGTGACATCTTGGATTTAACTTTCCTATTGATGAGTTTAGCTCATTCAGTGTGAAGTCTCTCGAGTGAATATCTTGTTGATGGTAATTTCTTGCTTGTTTAACTAACCTGTTTACATTATTTTTGAGAGTCCTGCCTTCATTCGTATAGCTGAGTCTGGAAGTGCTTGAAAGATATTCAGCAATTATTTCAGCCATCTGTTTGTTCGTTCTCGCTATTCATATCGGTTAGAGTATTGGAGGATTAGTGTTGGTTTTAATTGTTTTATAACACTAATTAAATTCCAGTGATGGCTTTCCTTTTTTGGATCCATTTTTTTGGCAGAATTCTGCCCATTTTTCTTTCTCTCTTGTTTGAATATCCAAATTTCTTGTTCTATTTTGTGATTAATTTCAATGAGTTCCTTTATGATTTCTTCTGTTTTATTTGTTTTAAGAAGTTGATTGATATTGTCTCTCTCTGCAATCATTGCCTCGATATTGTGGTCCTTCCAGTAAAGTATTCCCATGTCTTTACGTCTACCTCTAGGTATCGATACCTTTGCAGCTTTGGATATGTTCGAAGAGAATTTTTCCATTTTTTTGTCAATCGTTCTGTGATTTAATTCTTCGTTGCACAGTTCTTCAAGCTTTTCTGTGATTTTTTTTCCAGTGTTCTTTTATTCTGTTGGAAATTCTCAATTTTGAATTTTAGGGTTGTTAAAATTGGTCTGTGGTCACTGATTGCACTTTTCAGAATTTTCCATTGTGTTGTGGGTGCGATGTTGTAATTTATCGCTGTGATGTCTATTGCGGATTCTGTGCCTGTGGACTTGGATAGATAGGTGTTCTTTTCGTTATTTAATGGTGTAAGGTCGAGGTCGGTTAGCATGTCCTCAACCTGCTGACCTTTGTTATCCTGGACAGGTGATCCTCAAGTTGGTCTTTCGGCGTTAAAATCACCAAGTATGATTGGGATATCCGAAGAAGCTTCACTTAATGTCTCTATCAGGCCTGTATTGATGCTAGTATTATCGTGGTGATAAACATTTATGATTGGAATTGTTTTATCTGTAAGATAGATTTCTATTGCTTGAGCTTCTGTCGTGACTTTTCTAGGCTTACTCTGATTATAGGCGATTTCCTTAAATTTGATTTCTAGAGTTTTAATCAAAACGGCAAGTCCTCCTCCGAATTTTCCAGGTCTGTCCTTTCGTAGTGTTGTATAATCTTTGATATTGAATCTCAGATTCTGATTCCATTTTGTCTCCTGAGGACAAGTAATATGTACATTGTTGTCACAGAGAAGACAAATCAGCTCTTTATTTTCCTCTGGGTACCATTTATATTGAGTTGTAGTAGATTGAATTGTGTCCTCGTAGTAGATTTCTCATCATGAGCTCGAGCTGCAGCTCCTGACGCGGCGGTTACCCCGGACGCGGTAGCATTACTAGAGATATCAGTTTTGCTCTTCATTTGAAAATGGGTGCCGTTGCAACGTTAGTCATCTTGGAAACGAACCAGAATTTGGTCAAACATTCCAAGGGTCCAGGGGGGACCGCAAGTGGGTGTGGTCGGACTTCTCCTCTTCCCCCTGGAATGCCGTCACTACAGGATAAAGCACTCTTGGTGAATTTTTTAAATTGTCATTCAGAATCTGTCACTGAAGCTTTACGAGCGTTTCGTTCCTTTAAAGATATTCGAAGCGGTAAAGGACCAATGAGTTGCTACACTCTAACGTGATTGATTAAAAGTTTTGAGGAAACTGGATCTCTGGAAGCAAAACCTCGGAGTGGAAGACCATCGACATGCAAGTCAGTGGCTGTTACGGTTTTGCAGAATGCTGAATTAATGAAACGTTATCCACGTATGGAGAAGTAAGTGCTAGACAAGTTTCTCGACAAACGGGGATTTCGTATGGAACAGTTTAGAGAGAACACACATTTAGAATTTTTCTATAAAAAAAAAAATACCCTAACAAAATTCAAAGTTTTCACGAGTTGAAAGTCAGCGATTTTGAGAAGCGTCAAGAATTCGCTGCATGGGTTTTCCGGCAAATTGATATTGATGAAAACTGGCTGTCAAATGATCTAAGAACAGATGATGCTCACTTTTATCTAAAGGGAGAATTTAACATTCAAAACTGTCTCATTTTGGCAACAGAAAACCCTAGGATTTTTACAGAAATACCACTTCATCAGCCCAGAGTTACAGTTTTGTGTGGGTTCACTTCTTCTTTTATTATTGGGCCATTTTTCTCTGAAAAAATAAATGGAAGAACTTTTAAAACCGTTTTTTGTAACTGGTGAACGTTATGTACAACTTTTGAGAGTAAAGGTTATTCCCCCCCATATTGCAGGACAGACAAGCACTAAGCGAAATAACATTCATGCAAGATGGAGGATCTCCTCATATCTCCCGCGGTGCCGAACAATTTCTGAACGATTACGTTCGGTAAAAATCGTTGGATAAGTCGCCACTTTATATACCAGTGGCCTCCAATATCACTAGACTTGACGCCTTACAATTTCGGTTATGGGGGTACATTAAGTCGCGTTTTTATCGATGCCGGCCTACCACATTGGCCATGTTGAAGGCTTCTATCAGATGGCACGTTTTAAAAATTTCAACTATTTAATTGTGACCATTCTGTCATCTATCGTATGCAGGCGGTGTTTGAGAATGAAGGGCGCCACATTGAGCAAGGATTGTGACCTAATACAAGAGAGAAGGCAGTTACCTCATGTGTTATATTTTGCAGCTCTTTGTTTTGGGTTATGGGAATAATAAATGCTGTCCTCACATCTTGACTCTTTTTTTTATTTCTGTGAACAGTAATTTGTTTGTTTGTCATTTGCCCACATTTTATATTATGTCGTGCAGGCCAAAGTGTTATAACTTCTCGTATAACACTGGTACACACAATTTTACCCCTTATGTTTAGTTTATCGCTTTTCGCCCATTAGAAGAAATAGCATAAGGAATATTCTCTGTATCCCCCCCCCCCCAACTTTAGAAAATTTGCGCAAAAAATAATACAAAATGATTTTACTACCACGTTTTTCAACGCAAAAGGCCGATTTAAAAATGTTTTTTTTTGAGGGGATACATTTTCAAAATTATGTACAGTATAATGAACAATGATAACATTTGACAAACCCATAGGATATATGGAATAAAGTACGAAAAATATATTTTGTCACTTCCCTCTATATTTCATTTGTTGGATCATGACAAATATCCAGTTAAATAGTCAAGTGTCGCCAATCAGTCAAGAAACTACACATTCCTTATAGCAAGAAATCCTATTAGTAGTGCCATCATAATTTTTGGTAGTATATTAACATTTCAAAAATCGTGTATTGATATCATTAGTTATTTTCAAACAAAAAATCTATATTTCACAAAACTCCATCTAAAATATATATATTTTTTGCTACATGTTTTAATTTGCATATACCTATTTTACATATCTCAGATTGTATTTAAAAATCGTTAACCATTTCTTCTAACTTTTGGCGAAATGGTGTTTTATTAATTTATCATTTGATATTATTAGGGTTCTTTCCTGGTATTCAAAAGAAAAAATACGTGTCGTTCAGTTATATTTTTCAATTTATCAAACAATTTGGCCGCTGAATCGCTGATTCTGGTAGAGCGCCATCTAGCAAATAAAGTTGTAACTAAAATCAATTTCGAATTTTTCATTATTTGCCATAAAAAATCCCATTGCATCCTGAACACAATGGTGTTTACCGCATTGCTCTAGCGCAAATATTCGCGGAGTTATTAATTTTTAAAGTTGTGCGGGACTTTTGGATCACCCTGTACATGGGCATATTGTCGCGGTAATGAATTTGAATAGAACGGTAATTTATTAGACGAGCTTAAATAGTTTGCGATATAAAAAGGAGAATAGATAAACTAATTTTGAATGTTAAAAATAATACAAATGTGATGTTGTACTGGGATAAGGTGCATAAATTATGAAAAAAAGGCATCTCCTTATCGTGGTAGTATAGATGGCGCAAGCCATCAGCAACTTTCAGTTGCACGATAAGGAGATGCCTTTTTTTCATAATTTATGCACCTTATCCCAGTACAATATCACATTTGTATTATTTTTTAACATTGTGTCGCGGTCTCACGCATTTCTGGCCTTAACTACTGGGTTTCTTGATTTTTCAGGATGCCTCAATGACCAGTTTTTTGGTCGTTGAGGTATAGCTTGCACCACGCTGATGAGGGCCAACAGCCCGAAACGCGTCTGTGGTTAGCTTTTCTTGATTAATAAAGAATGGGTATTTGGCCAATTCTGGAATAATTAAAAATCAACGAGAATAGTTGAAATTTATTCCGAGAGATGGCGCTAGCCATCAGCAACTTTCAGTTGCACGATAAGGAGATGCCTTTTTTTTCATAATTTTGAATGGATAAAATAATTATAAATTAAGGAAGTAACGTCAAAGACCCAAACAACTAGCGATCGGCTACCCCACAAAGATGGCGGCTATTATTTACAAACTTCCCGCCTAGAGCGCGCGCTATCTATCGGGGTTTAGATATATAACACTCGCCGAGCTGCCGATGTATTATTTTCAGTTACAGGATTGTGTGTGTGAATTTTTGGTTAGGACATTATAAATTAGTAAATTGTATAAAAACTATTCACACCTAAAACTCTATAATTTCTCTAAAACCTTTCTATAAAAGCTCTTTAAAACTATTTTCATTCATTCTTATCGATTTTTTTAGAAAAAAGTATCGCAGAATTGATATTAACTTTTTTTGCTTCGAATTGTCGTTAATCTTGTAATTATTTTGTAATTAATTATTTTCAGAAGATTAATTTTTATTTCGCCTGAAGCAAGAATTGACCCAAAATAATTTAGATGTTTTTTTTTATTAGAAAAATTAAAAATTTTACACCATTGAATTAGCACTTAAAATGATCATGTGATTTCATAAAGGACGTATACAAACATTTTGACTTACATTGTATGAGAAAATTTCGAAATGGTGTCTTCGCAAGAATGAAACATTTTTGATAGAACTAAACCTATGCCAGTTGGTATTACAGAGTTTTTACGGCTTGAGCCATTTTAACGTAATCAATGTATACTTCATGATTTAATCGATAAACAGCTCTTTGGTAAAATTCTTCATATTTAATATAAAATTACAATTAAAGTTTGGTTAAATTTGGTCTCTCTCTCAAATAAAGAAAACTTTCTACAGTCCTTATTGCGATGAAAAAATATTGGGAAGTTTTGGCTCATCAATGGTAAACCACAGAAACAGAATCGCCCAATATAATATTTTTTTGTTGTTGTTAGTGTCCATCAAGTCGAAATCGAATTTTGGTAACACTATGGACAAATATTCTCCAATTTGATCTGTTAGTGACCATCACTCGCAGCTCATATAGCGACCTTCTAGTAGCTTTCTTGACCCCTTCTAGCCAGCTCATTGGAGATCTTCCTCTCTACCTTCAATTTTTACCAACATCTATTATAAATCATTTTATCTCATTATGAATATAATATTGGAGATCTATAAAGCTTTATGGCTGATTAAACCGGCGAAACCGCTGGGAGGGTTCATCACTGATGAGCTAGGTTCTTCCAATAGGTTTTCATCGCAGTAAGGACAGCATTTTTTGAGTGTTTTTTATATTCGAAAAATAAAATGTCGTGCTTATTGGTGCCATTTCTTAAATTTAGATGGCGCGTTATTGCCTTAGTTTAATTTATAGATAACTGGGAATGTATGAATTGTTTGCGGATGAACTTTGCTCTATGCAAATATTTATATGTAATTCAACTGTCCTCAAAGTTTATTTCTGTTAAGTTTCTATTATAAGTTAAATATTAATAGTGAAATTTATTTTATAAGAATTTGCACTTTATATATTTAGATATCTTTAAATGAAAAATAAAAGCTGTGAAATTTCATGCTATTATAATTATTTTATTATTTCACAATTCTTGCACACATACACATTATAAACAAACCTTTAATTGATGATGATAAACGTTCGATTCGTTTCGAATCAAAACAGAGTAAAGTAATAATATATCACTGATATATTATCTTTAAACAAAACAGATCAGATCAATTTCCATAGTTTGATTAAATACCATAATAAACATTCATTTAACAGTGTCGGGTATATAAGCAGAATCGCCCAATACTCGTATACCTCTAAAAAGCGTTATGGCTGTTTAAACTGGCTAAACTGCCAGGAGGGTTCACCATTGATGAGTCAGCCCTTTCTAATATTTTTATACTCAATAAGGATACTAGTTGTTTGGTTAAAATCATTAATAATATTATTATTTTATTCTTTATATATAATGTTATTGTGATTTCATAATTTGTAGATATATATTCATTGATTATAATCAAAAACTAATAATTATTAGTTTTTTATGTTTGTTTATTTTTTCTTAATTCGGCAACAGCGTGTTGTTAATAATTTTTTGTTTTGTTTTGTGATGTATATTAAAAAATCGTATTCAATAGTTTGTATGTAAAATTCTAAATTCTTTTGTTTTGTTGTTTGTAGTAAAAATTCTAAACTCTTAATTTAAGTCAAGTCTTTGTTATATTCTAAAAGGTCTCCTGGAGACGACGAACTCAAACTCAGCGAAACACTTATAAGATTTAAGTATATGCGCGAACAGTAGTAATTAATAAAATATATAAACTAAGGATTTTACCACAGGGAGAATGCCTTATTCCATGAGCCGAGTAAAGAATGTAAAATTGTGTAGACTTCCTGTTGAACCTGGGATATTTAAAATGGTTCTACCTTTTTTTTTTATGGTTTTCTTAAATTTGTTGGGTGGGCAGCACAAGTTTGTAGATAAAAACAAAGGTCAACTTTCCCGTTAAAATGGACGCCAAAATTAGGCGCCATGTTTTTTTGATCGTCTTTGCAATCTAGTCGATTCAGGTCGGTGACAAAGCCACAACACCAATTTTGGAAAACCAAGAAGGTTTCACCACATGGTTTCCAAACCATGGTTTCAGGCTAATGGCCCTCGCCAGCCCAGGGCGGACTTTATTCCATGAGATTCACAAGGGATAAAATGAAATCTTGACAATTTGCCAAAGAGGTCCTTAGCTTGTGAAGTGGCTATGCCATATCAATGACCAAAATATAGATAGGTCCACCAAACTGGTGTTGTGGCTTTGTCACCGAACTGAGTCCGCTAGATTGCGGAAACAGTCAATAGATGGCGCCTAGTTTTAGTGTCTATTTTAACGGAAAAGGCGACCATTATTTTTATATTTTAAAAATATACAGCTACATCAACGGATCTTTATTTTATTCTCTCCCAGCGTTACGGTGACTCTTTGTCACTTTCCTATTTATAAATCCTTATACTCCCATCAAACTTAAGAAAACCATAAACCAAGATAGAGCCTTTTTAATCGAATGCAATAAACACGATCTAGGCTGTCTTCTAAAATTGATGTCATAGAATAAAATAAAATAAAAGGATTTAAAAGCGCGAATGTTTCTTTTATACATAAAACGAACTTTTACTGTCCTTACTGCGATGAAAAAATATATTGGGAGGGCTTGGCTCATCAGTGGTGAACCCTCCCAGCGGTTTCGCCAATTTAATCCACCAGACCGCTTCTCAGAGCTCTAATATTGTATTGTATCATTCTGCTTTTATATGCTACACTGAAGGATGGAATCTTAGAAATGGTTTTCAAGTAAACTATGGACATAAGCTTATAGGACAGTAGAATTATATTCAAATATTTGCTTCGAGCAATGCTCTTCAGCAAACTATAAAGACAAGGTCATTAGGAATAAATTAACACAAAGCAATAACGGGCCATCTATACATATAAAATAAAAGGATTTAAAAGCGCGAATGTTTCTTTTATACATAAAACGAACTTCTACTGTCCTTACTGCGATGAAAAAATATATTGGGAGGGCTTGGCTCATCAGTGGTGAACCCTCCCAGCGGTTTCGCCAATTTAATCCACCAGACCGCTTCTCAGAGCTCTAATATTGTATTGTATCATTCTGCTTTTATATGCTACACTGAAGGATGGAATCTTAGAAATGGTTTTCAAGTAAACTATGGACATAAGCTTATAGGACAGTAGAATTATATTCAAATATTTGCTTCGAGCAATGCTCTTCAGCAAATTATAAAGACAAGGTCATTAGGAATAAATTAACACAAAGCAATAACGGGCCATCTATACATATAAAATAAAAGGATTTAAAAGCGCGAATGTTTCTTTTATACATAAAACGAACTTCTACTGTCCTTACTGCGATGAAAAAATATATTGGGAGGGCTTGGCTCATCAGTGGTGAACCCTCCCAGCGGTTTCGCCAATTTAATTCACCAGACCGCTTCTCAGAGCTCTAATATTGTATTGTATCATGCCCTCCCAATATATTTTTTCATCGCAGTAAGGACAGTAGAAGTTCGTTTTATGTATAAAAGAAACATTCGCGCTTTTAAATCCTTTTATTTTATATGTATAGATGGCCCGTTATTGCTTTGTATAGAATAAAATGTCTGTTGCTTTGAAATCAAAACATAAGAGATTTATCTACAATATATCCATATTCTATATGATCCATTAATACACTCATGGACAAAACTTTGAAGTGGAAAGTCCTTTATATCGCCTGTCGTCTGATTTTTTAAGGAAACAGAAGCAATTTTGTTCACACTTGGTTATCTCGTGTGTTTTCACAATAGAGGTCACTGTTTATCAAATATCTTTCAAAGTTATTGTCTGAATCCCGATACACATGCTAAAAGGTACAACTACCTTAAGTTTTACCCATGAGTGTAAACCTTGAAAATAAAGCACAATAACTTTTAAACAGAAAAGTAGGGTTATTTCAAACAGAAGAATGTAAAGCCGAATCATCCTTTACTGTATCACGGTGGAAAGATGACAACCAATAATGTCGTCATATATCCCCAAAGTATATATATATACACGTATATATAATGCAATATAATGCGGCTTATGAACTTTCACTGAGGAAAAAGAGAGGAAAATTATATGTATTTTTTGTTGATTTGAGAAAAGCATTTGACACAGTTCCTCACTCATTACTCTGGAAGAAATTAACCAATCTGGGCGCGAGCTATCAATTTATACATGCAATTCGAAATTACTACGAACAGGCGACTGTGGCAGTCAGATGGAGGGGATCAATTACAGAAAATATTAAGATACATTCGGGCGTTTTACAAGGAGAGCCACTATCGCCATTACTTTTTATATTATTCATGACGGACCTGATTAAAATGTATGACAACTCAGATCTGACGAGTGTATACCTTCCGGAATTTGGTGATGTACACCTGCTGATGTATGCAGATGATATTGCTATTACAGGGGAGTCGAGGATAAACCTCCAAAAAAAGATTAATATATTGAAAGAATATCTTGGTGAGAACTATATGACACTGAACGAGTCCAAATCGAAGGTTATGGTATTTCACAATGGTGGTAAACCCTCAAGAGAAGATAGATGGTACTGGAATGGTAAACCTCTGATGGTAACAAGAAGATATAATTACTTGGGATACCCTCTGGTCAGTACAACTAAAACCACTCAAGCTGCAAACTTTTTCAAAGGAAAAGCACTTGCGGCAATAAATGCTACAACCCCAATATTGGCAAAATTAAAAATTAATTCATTAAACTCTGCAATGAAACTGTTTGACTCTATTGTGATGGCTGTTTTGATGTATGCTGCTCCAATTTGGGCAACAGAGTATAAAGATTTATTAGACCATATACAAGATACATTTATTCGTAGGTTCTTGAATTTGCCTAGATATACACCAGGATACATAATAAGACCAGAAACAGGCCGCGTCTCATTAATAATAACAGCTCTGAAATTGACCTTGAAATATTGGCTGAGGGTGCTGAGTATGGATACAAATAGATTGCCTCGAATATGTTTAAATAGAATGAGGCAATAATCCTGTGCTACAGGTGCGCCCATCGGGTTTATAAAACAATTAAGCAATTTACTCAATAATAAAGGATCCTCGTGGCTTACTTATTGTAATGATCCTGATTCACTAAGGAATGCTATCCCAGGAATATTAAGAACTGCGATAGAGCAAACAATACAAAACGACTTAACAAGAATAACTCAATCAAAGTTATATTCCCACTATAGAGTTATATATATAACGTTTACCACCGAAGAATATTTCTTAAGTGAACTCCCTTTTCCTGTCATCAGATTAATCGCACAATTTAGAACCCTTTCAATTTTTTTCAGAGAACATCATCTGATTTTATTGAGGCGTGAAGACCTGAAATGCACTTTCCGTGGATCAGGAATAACAACGGAGATGTTGCACTACTTATTTGACTGTGCTGCTCTGTCTGAGGAAAGACGAAAACTAAATGATAAAACCGGGCAACTTTGTCCTTCATTTCTGGCACCAATTAATGAAATATCTAAGAATAGGTATATAGCGATGGCGATATTTGGATTCCACAAGACTATATCCCGGAAAAAGGCCACACAGTGTTCTCCCCATCCCTTGTGAACTGGCGAATCCTGTATAGGGCGAGAGGCCCTAAATAAAGGCTTTGTTGTTGTTGTTGTATAATGCGGCTTATGATTGTAGAACGACATTTGAAAATTATCCCGCATGTGTTTCTTTAGAACGAAAAATCGTAATTTATTTTAAGAATAAATAACAATTATTTCTAACCTTAGGAATGAAGTATCAAAGGATGAATTGTGAAGAGTAATGATAAACGGAAAAATAAAAGTGTCCAGGGTTAGAAATAATTGTTATTTCTCCCTAAAATAAATTTCGATTTTTCGTTCAAAAGATAAACGTATATATACCAATCATGAATTTCACCACAGGATCTAAAATAATGCCTCAATTCCATGAACAGAAGAAACAATGTTTCTGTAAATTGTGTGGATTGTGTCTGCTGCAATGAGACCATTTCTCGTCTGTCGCGGGCCGTGGATTTATTTACAAAACTTTAGCCTAACTGATTCTATTTTTAACATTTTTTTGTGTGTGAGTGTATCATTTTACTGTTGTTTTTTTTAAACTGAATATAGGCATTGTAATATATATTTTCAAAACCAAATTATATATAATATACTCTATATAAATGGTTAACATAAAACAAGAAAATAAAAATCTATAAAATTCAATTTTGATAATATTGTAACGAATTAATTTCATTGAATAATTATTCTTTTGCCTATCATCATGAAAAATTCCGTTGAACAACTGCTCTTTATGATATTAAAGTGACTACTGATACAAATTATTTTGGCAACCTAATTTTGTTTTATCGCATTTTCTCTGTGAAATGTAGATATGCAAATAATGAATCATTGATTGTAAATTAGATTTTATTTATGTAACACAAAAGTGAAGCAACAGTATGAAGATTATCTACAACAACTAAATCATATTCTATGTAGGTAGACTAAGTAATGGTATTCATTCGGTGAAATAAATATTTTTAGTAAACATAAGACCACGCTGGAGCTTTGTAAATTGTCTTAGGTTGTGATTCGATTCTATAAATGTCTATATTGCATTGTTAACAAATTTCGTAGTTGAGGTAAATGCTGTGTGTATTTTCACACCACAAACCTATATTCTATAAAATCAAATTAAAAAATTTAAATAGAAATATTCCATGTTATTCAAAATAGAATTTTAATATCAACAGACATTTTATATTTATTAAATTGTTCCCAAATTTTACAATGAGTAATGTGAATGAATTTTGTTATTAATTTAAATTTATTTACATTATTTAACTTCTTAGTTGTATCTGGTGTCAAAAATCTAGCCAAAAGATTTTAGCCGTTTTGACGTTTATTCAAAAACGTAATTTTTTTTTTCAATTTAGTTATTACTCATTCTTGGCAACTATTTAATCTTTATTTCTATTTGCACAAACCAAGTTAATATTTATTAAAATAGTTTTAAAGTTTGGAGAAAAAAAAGAGAAGAAATTTTGTTTATTTTCAAGTAATTAAAAGAGTTATATATAGCATTTCAACTTTTAATACAACTTTTAATTTATAATTAGAATAATTTCAATTTTAATTGCATCCTTTAAAATTATAATTGCAAACATTAAACACAATTTTATTTCCAATTTTTCAATTTAAATTACAACTTTTTAATAATTGATATCACACACAATATATAAATTTTAATTTCCTTAACCCCAATTATTAAAATTATTTTAGAAAGATCAGCATTTAATTGTGATATAATATTATATGTTATTTACTATTAAATATATACACAGGGTTTTCATACATTTATAAAACAATGTTTGCAGAACAGATTTTTAAGATTTAATTTTGCAATATTTAAAATCTAAAACAAAAAAATATATATATATAAAAGTTTAAAAATGATAGTTAACATAAAAAAATCACAGTATACATATTTCAATACATCATCAATTAAATCAAGCTTTTTCAAGTTTTTCGATATTAATATACATTTTATCCAAACAAATTGAAGTATAATCCAAGCCAAATTATACAGTTTAATTTGGAAATATTTATTAATTGCAATGCAATCTTCGATGTAAATTTTGTGTAGTATTTTGAAAGTAAAATGCAACAAAATGACTCATAGAAATAAAACGTGTTGTCTTAGAAGTATAAAATTCATATAAAGTCATGAAATTATATTTAATATTTTATTAAAGTTAAAAGGTCTTCTAAAAAGAGTGATAATTGGCGTTGTTCATAATAAAGTGATTTTTAAAATATAAAAAGGAAATTTAAATTGAAAAGATTGGAATTTCAATTTTGAAAAATGTTATCAAAATTATTAAAATTATTTTAATTAAAGTTGAAATGCTATGCATTTTTATAAAATATTAAAGTTGTGAGAAATATTGAACAGAAAAAAAAAATTCTAAATAATATTATATATATATAGAGAAATAAATATACATTGGAATTTATTATTGGTTTTATGTGACTATATATTTCCAAATAAAAATGAAAAGCAGAAAATTTCCCACAGAAAATAAAAAAAAATATGAATTCAAATTTGAGGACATTTGTCATTTCAATAAGGACATTTTTATTTTTGCGCATTTATAAATATTTTACAGTTTTTTAAAGCTTAATAACGACATTTTATGGCATAGTATCTAAAACTAAATTTGAATAACAAATATTTAAAGTTTTAACAACAATTTTGAAGTTTAATAACGACATTTAAAAGTTAAATATCGAATTTATAAAGGCCAAAATCATATATAATGTAAATAATTATAACATTATAATTTTATGAAATATATATAACATCATAATATTATAATAATAAATAACAATATTTCGGAGATAAATAATAAATATTTTCAAATTAAATTGAAATATTCTTACAGAAACCTTCCTATTTAAGAATTTCTTGTATTTTATTCTTTAAATCTCGTTTACACTTAGAGTGCGATGATTTTGATGTGATATTATATAAAATATTATAAAAATATGTGTAAACGAGATTTATGAAACAAAAGAGTTGAAGGAAAATTCAGTTTAAATGAAAAATATTATTGTTTATCATCCAAAATATTGGTATTTGATTTCATAGTGTTTTATACGATAAATTTTATTTTACATTGAATGTCGTTTGTAATTATAAAAGCCGATATTGAACCTTGGAATGCTGTTGAACTTCAAAACTTTGTTTTATTAAAATATAAGGCGTTAATCTATTAAATGTTGATATCATAAAATAAAAATGTTATTAAACATTAAAATGTTGTTTTATAAGGGTAAAACACAGGTACAAAAATCAAAAATGTTTTAACGAAATCAAAAATGTTCTTAATAAAATAAAAAAATGTCTATTGAATTTTTAAAATGCAATACTTGTATGTGGTTATTTATATATAATATTTAAAATATAAAATGTTAGCATTTTAAACTGTCAAGTTGCTAAATATCGAACCGATAACATTTAAAACCTTTTAGGCAATGTAGAGATAAGAATAGCTATTTTTACAAATTTATTTGAAGTGAATATAAAGAAAAATTTTGAATCTACATGCATTTAAAAATTTTCTATAGATCTAGCTTTGTTTTTAAATTTTGCTATTTATTTTAGTTAATATACAATTTTCGTGACGCATAATTATATCGTTATTTTTTCCCAATCCCTTCATAGATATTTTAATAATGATTAAATTTTGTTCTCTTGTAATTATAGAAATCAAAATTGTAAAATTATAAATGATAAATGCTATTTTAGATGAACATCTCTTTTAAGTTATATATATTTTCATAATTATATATGTTTAAATTCATTTCAAACGAAAACCAATTTCAACCTCAAAATTTGTCCAGTTGACCCATAGAGACATTTCTCAAATCCTTTCAAATATTCTCAAATACCTTTTAAATATTTTTTGTATTTAAATTTGTCATTTTATATTATATAAATTTAATTTTGTTGATAAGATATAGTTTCAAAACTAAAAATCCATTAGTTGAATTAGAAACATATATAATTAACTTTTAAGGCAGATAAGGGTATAATCCTTTCACAAAATGTAAGTATACGACGTATAATTATAATGTCTATTTAAACTAATTTTGACATTTTTGAAGCGTATTTAAAAAAAATTAACGAGTACTAACAGGTCTTTCACAAATATGAGATTTAGGTTTTTAAAAAATGTAAATACCCTTTCCAAAAATTATTACAAACACCTTAACCTATTGTTTACGAAAATAATATAGAGTTTAAAATAGAACATCTTAAAATATCTTTTTGAAAATATATCAATCAAATTTGAATGTAAAAATAATAAAAGAGCTTTTTTTGTGTGTGAATCAATAGTATTTATTTAAATGTCAATATTTCGACGAGGCTTTTGGTATATCTTTTAATGGGATTCAACTCTTTTAAATTCATCATCCTTACGATTATCCAAGATACGCACGTTTATTAATTAGCTATTTATGTTCGAAAAAAAAAGAAAATGTTTTAAAATAGTAAATCAATGATCTTGAAATACTTTTGGACTAACAACACTGTAATATAAAAACGAGAACAAAGAGTGTTGGTTTTGTTTACATAATTAGTAAGCGTGATTGTTAATTGTTTTTTTCTCTCTTTCTCTTTGAAAATAATAAATTTAAAATACTTTCATTAAAGGTAAAATCGCCTAATTCTTTAAAACCACTTCAGCTGTAAGTAAACTTGTTATTTGTTGTTTCATTGTCTGAATCATAAAAGATTCCCAACAATTTATATATAGATATATAAAGTTACCAAAATTTAAATAGTTTACACAAATTAAATTCAAATAAAATCTTATAATAATTTTAGCAAAATAATTATTGAAAAAAGTTGTTAGTTTACTATTAAAGTGATTATTTCGTTAGATATTCTATTCAATTTATTTTCCAATATCATCATTAGTAACTCTTATAGTTTGTGTTAGATATAGGAAAAATAAATATTGATATTATAAAATGTATTTTCTTTTATAATATGCATATAATATTGGAAAAAAAAGCCCTTATTATAGCAATATCTTGAATATAAGAGAGTTTCCTTTATGTTTTCTAGAATTTAATCTTATTTTGATTATTATTTTCAGCATTTAACTATCATCTATGATTTTATACTGAAAATGTTTGTCGTTGTTTAAGTGAGCAAAAAATTAGATGATAATTTCCTTCATTGATTCTGTGAGGTGATATTAAACTAAACCTTATGAAAAGGAACCAATTTCTTAAATATTTTGGCGAGAAAAACATTTTTATTTATTTATAGAATCCAATAACTACTATAGTATTCAGGTATTTTTAATTAAATAGACTTTAACAAATATTCACATAAATTGTCTAATATAATTACTTAGAAATAAGTTTTATTGAAGGGGTTTATTTTTATTTAAAACATATATCACACCCAAGTTTAAATAAAATAATTTTATTGATAGTTATATAAATTCTATCAGCGAGAATTAATTTTGTAAAATTTAAACTTTAATTTTGAAAGAAGATTAAGTGATTTGATTGAAATATTAGATGAAACAAAATAGGTTGATTAAAGGAATGTGGTTTGGTATTTTGAAAGTTTCGTTGCTGTAGGTCTAACAAAATCAAGATATGCTGTTATAAAAGAGAGTGTGAATTTTAGATTGAATCATAAAAATTATATTTATTATCGTAATATAGTCAATTATTATTTATAAATAAATGTATTTTAAAACTATGCAAAAAATTTTCATTTTATTTTTGTCTTTGGATGCTATATGTCTTTACCTGTTTCCTCATATTGCGAAGGTACACAAAAAAGAAATTATACTGTAAAATATTTCTTTGGAGTCAGAAATTTAAAATTGTCGAATTTGCATATTTACGCATTACATTTATGTGATTATATATTTGCATACTGCGATACCTTTATGCTCTATGGGGTAAATAGAATGGCGCCAAAATCTTTAAAGATTCAACAGACTCAATTTATTCTGTTTTTTTCAAGACAAAAGTAAAAAGTACTCTGTTCAAGCATCATCCATTATTATCATCACCATATTATTGGTGATGATTAATATTGTAATTATTTTGATTATATTTTGATAATTATCTGTTTTGAAGTAAAAAAAAACACATTACTTTTACTTACTGTTACCTAGATATTGTCTGTTAATGATGGAATTTGTTATTATTTACATATATCGGGATATGCGAAATAAAAAAAGGAACTTAACTTGAGCACAAAACAAATTTTGGAAGGTAAAACGTTCATTTTTATAAATTTTTCAGAAAAAAATAAAACAGTAAAGAACATTCTCATGCCGAAGATAAAAATATGTAACATTGGGTAATTAGTGTGGTGTTTAATAATCTCTTTTAAAAATATATCGATATATTAAAATCTACAAATATATAAAAGTTGCACAAATTTGGAAAAGAGTTTATTTGAATTGAGTGTTTTTGTATGAAATAATATATCTATAAAACTGAAAAGATTTGTATATTTTATCAACTTAATTGATATATTTGATAACTTTACTTTTTTAGCACACACAAGTATATTATCTTTGAAAATTGTTGGAGAAACAATGCCTATTTTGCTTATTGCAAACATTATTTTATTGGGAACTTTATTTTAATTTGTGAAAGCATTATACATATTCTTGTGTGAGAAATCTCTGTATAGATTTAAGTAAAAATTTGTGATGGTGGATGTTGTGGTGGATTCCTTTAAAACGGAGAATCGATTTCTCAATTAGATCTAAAAAATTAAATATATTCATTACATCGTTATTTATTTTTAATTTGAAATTGTTGTGTGGGTCAAATATTGAAATTGAATAAATCTGTAAATAGAATTTAAACTTTAATTTTAATTATTAAATAGTACTTTTTAAGTATATTTTAAAATTATTTAAAATTCAAAGAATCTTTTTATATATCAATTGGAGTTATTAAGCATTTATTGATTTTAAATGAAACAATATTTCGTTCATTTTATTAACCATTTTAAACAAGAATATTTTTATATAATTTGTGCAATCTATTTTATCTTTTTTAAATCTAATAAAACGATACACGAAAAAAGAATCTAAAAAAGAATCGCTAGATTTACTATTTAAATATACGAAAAAACAATGTTTATAAATAGTAAGGACTCATATTTTAAATTTAGAAAATTCTGTAATTATATCTACGATTTTCTCTCTTGGTTAAAAAAAAAATTGTAATTGCCAAACTAGGGATATTTATTTGTGTTTGTTTCATTAGTTGGTTGTAAATTCAAGCATGATTTTAATGTCCTTTCCTTTATTTTCTTCTTTAAACTCTACTCAAACCTTGTAATTATTCAATTGTTTATGTAATATAGTATCTAAGTTTAGTGTTGTTTCTTGACCCAAGCATCCCTTGTGGGAATATCACGTCTGATTTGATAATAAATAAATGAATTAATAAATTAATTTAAATTAATAGAAAACATAATCAATATCTATTCATATATCTTCATTCCCCGATGTTGAATATATTATAATTCATTTGAATCAAATGATATATCCTAAATATAAGTTATCATTTTAATGTAAAAAAATTAATTTGAAAATCTATTCGGAATTTAAGATTAATGTGTAAAATAGTTATGTAATAAAAGTAAAAAAATAAATATATTTTTAAGTAAAAAGATGTAATAAAGGCATAACGCCACAAACAATATGAATATGTCAAAACCTTTTGGCAAAGAATTTGCACTTTTAAACAATATTCGCTATTATATGTTAAATATATGTATTCAATGTATTCTGAAATATAAGTACTTAACATATCCGATTATTTATTTAAATGAAATACCTAGTATATATTATATATACGACTTATATTAAAATAAACATTAATTAAAAACAACAATTAAAACTAAAAACTAAATATTTTGTCTCAGCGGGAATATTTCTATTATATGTTTTTATATATATATTAAATTCGTACGTAATTAGCAGATTGTATTGTGTTTCAAAACATTAAAATATTTTTAATGAGTATATTTACCCCACGGTTTTACAGAATTTAATAAAATATATATTTTATAAGCACAGAACTTAATAATATTTTAAATAAACGACGATGACTAGTTTTTATTTAGGATATATTTTGAAATACAGCGATTGAAAATTTCAAACTATTGTAGTTATTTTAGAAAATTTTAGTTAAAATATTTGCCACAAAATACTAAAGGTATCAAAATTGTCCAAAAAGAATAAATATTCAAAGGCAAAAGAATTATATAAAGGTGACTTTTGCTTTTCAAGCAAACGTCGCATTATTTAAAAATATTTACTATTTATAAAGGTTATAACTAAACACATAAATCCTAACCATCAATTCAATAAAAAAAAAAGATTATGTATCAAATTGAAATTATTGGGTATTCAAAGTTAGGCCTAAACTACGAGAAAAAATTATTGCTTTTTTAAAAATTTAATTATATTTCTACAAACGATTTAGAAATTTTGAACTTCTAAAATATTGTTATAATATTATTATTTGTTGAAATATCAATCTTTCTTTTCTCAATCAATGTGATTTATTTTTTTCTTGGGCTTTCTGAAACATATTACCTGTTTGTGTATATCACGAAGAGTTATAATGGATAAATTAATATTAAGAGAATAATTGAAATATATAGATTTTTTTTTTAAACGTGCCCAACAATTATCACAGCATTCCTTCTCTGTTATGGTCAACTGGACCCAAATTTTTAAATGTGGTCCCTTAATTATTTTTTTATAATTAATTATTTTAGAAAAGGTTTACTTTTCCACACACACACAAGTGTTAATAATTATATAACTTCTGTTGAAATGTTAAGTATTCCTGTGTAAATAGAGTATCTGTTTTATTGTTGTCAAAAATATATTCTTACATTCTGCTCTTTTGTATATTGATTCAGTGTAATTTAGTTACTTGTTATGTTTTAATAGAATCGATTTTAACTATTAACCAACATGTAATGACTTGTAATCGCTAGAAAATTAACAAAGATGGCCTTTTTTTTACAACTTTCCTGTTTTTATATTTTATGAAGAATGTGGGGAGTAGATTGTTGTTATCTCGTACAAAAACAATTTATTTACAATTGTCGATTGTTATAGTTACTTTGATGAAAAATTTAAAAAATCAATGAATAAAAATGATTTGACAACTTTGAAAAATATATAAAAATCTGAAAATGTGTCGATTTATTGCATGTTGATTGATTTCTAAAAAAAGGCAGACGATACTTTGATAAACAATAAAATGTCATGAATAAATGTAGCAATTTTTAAAAATAATTAACAATGAATGAAGAAAAATATGAAATGATTTCAAATATATTTTATAATTATTAATAAAGCACATAAAAAGAAATTAGAGTTATTTTCTTATTTAACAAAACCTAATTTATATATACTACTTTATATATTAATAAATTGAAATAATTTTAGTAAATATGATAATTCATTTCATACCTTTTTTTAAAATAATATATTTAAGGGATCAAGTTTTGAATAAATACAAATTGAATTAAAAACAACACCAAAACATCCAAATAAAACTAATTTTACAGACATAATATTATAGGTTTGAAATATAGAAATTATATTTTCAAAGGAAAATATAATTTTAAAATAGATTTAATTATAATAATATCCTATTTGAATCACATTATTTATATAAAACATAAAATTTTAAAATTAGAAATTTATATTTTATTGATCTTCCAAATATTATTTAATAAGACAACCCTGGTATAAAAGATATTATTATTTTATGAAAGAGCTATATATAATATTTAAAAAATAACAAATTTTAATATTTATCATTTTAAACAAAATTTACTTGCACATGTTGTCAGAGAGAGAGACCTGTTATTATTGATTTCATTCAAAAAAATATTGGCATTTACAGATTAAGCTTTTAATATCACTTATTATTGGGTGATATTAAGAGAAAATAATCAATAAATAGAAAGCATTAAAGAGAAAAAAGAAATTAATAACAAAATAAAATTAGGTGTTTTGTCAGTATATATTAAACAATTAAAAATATATGTAAATATAATTAGAGTAAGAGATAAATTAAAATACATTTTTAATAATGGACTTTTAATTAGTATTTTAAATTATTCTTCGATTGTAATTCTATATATATTTGACTTTTAAATTATAGAGTAAAATGCTCACAATATTTTTCTGATTTAGTAACTGATATTATTTATCTCAAGCAATATAATATTTCTTTATTTGCATACAATGTTAGCAAATATTGGGGAAAAAACTTACTTTTAGCTAAGATAAGCTAATTTTGTCGAATTATTAGTAAAATGACAAAAAGTTTGAATTTTTATTAAATATTCTTGAATTAAAAATAGGCAAATTCAATTTTATAAGGATATATTGATTGCTCTAAGGGGAACTAAAGGCTGCAGAAAAAAAAACTAAAACAACAATATATTTTGAATAGTTATTAAAATGAGCTGATGTTGGTATAATATAACAGGCTTAGGCTATCTTAAACAATCATACTGATTTTACTTTATTAGAAAATATTTTGATAAAAAGCAAAGAATTATCATCAAATTCCCTAATTGAAGAAGTTGGTAAACCAACAAACAGTCCAAGAAGTTTTTGATCAAAATCCAATACATGTAACAGATATGAGAAGAATGATCTGCATAAATATTTAAAAAAGTTTAAACATCAATTATTGAATATTTTATAATCTTTTTTGCATACTTTGAAGAAAACGTGATCAGTAAAGGTGTGAATATTTATATGGACAATGCAAGGTTCCATTTTATCCTTAACCAGGAAAATTCTTTAAATATAGAATTTTAGCCCATGGGATCATTTTGTGGCATATATAGAGTAACTATAAATCATTTGATAGCAAAACATTTTTCACGTTAAGCAACCAATGTACTTTCAATCAGCCATTGGGCAAAAAGGTATATCAGAAGATATATTTTAAATTAAATTTTTAATTAAAGATTTTGAAATGAGTTTAATTCTTGAATCTAAAGATGCCAAAGGGTATAAAAGAATATAAATTAGCATTGTGGTAAAATAAATGTTAAAATAAAGATTCGTATTGTATTATTTATCTAGTTATTTAATAATTTCTGCAAACACTTTCGTACCCCTTCTTATGTTTCCTCAAAAAATAACATAATACAATTTGCTCAAAATTGAAATCTATGAAATAGACGAACTAAATCTTACTCGATGTCAATAACTTATTAGATTACCATTTATGCGTTTGATTCGATTATCTAATACATGAAAGCAATCAACGAAGAATGTTTTGTAAATAACGTCTTCTGTTTTCTATAAGTAATTAAAACTTAATTAATCCAGGGTTGTCTTATTTTATTATAAATTTAATTATATTGCTTTAAATTATTGAATAGTTTATTTATCTTAAAATATTGATTAACATTATATTAAATCTATTATAACCTAGTTTCTACTGTAATGGTAAAATATTATAAAGCCTTGCTTATCAATGGTGAACAATTCTATGAAAATATTTTCACAGAAATTCATCATTGATAAGCCAAACTTTATCAGCAGTTCTATCTGAAATTGATAAATATAAATAAAAAAATAACAAAATTTTTGAATTCATAAAAATTAATAGAAATAAAATATAATTTTAGTTTATATTTTTGAAATCTTAAAAAAAAAAGTGATGAAATGTTTATTATAAATAACAAAAGATAATTATTGGTGGTTTTCATTCATAGAGAGAAAAAGAGATGAGAAAATTTGCATAATTTCGATTTATAAAAAAGCACTTTCTTGTCAGCACGATAAGACAGTGTTAGGTACTGGGTCTAAGGTGTACTTTCCTTTCATAGCAAAGCAAGTCTAGGTGTGCTTTCTAAACAGGCGTACCTTGCCAAAAACAGACATCATTTTCTGACGGTGTAACGGTGCCTCTCGAAAGAGATTTGCATAGTTGAGGAATTGTCGCGACATATTTGGTCGTAAAGTTTGTGGACGGTCTATGAACGTTCATCATGATCGTTGATTTCTTTTTCGACCATGGCACGGGCTAGGGTGTCGGAGAGCCGACATGGCTTGTCGAGGGATGCCCCCCGTAGTACTAAGGTAGGAACCGAATAGGAGTATGTAACAGGGGGGTGGTGAGGCGAAGGCGACCTGGAAGCTTGACGAAGAAGTTCCATCAACTGTTCATCTATTTTATCGACTTTTCCATGAAGCCTTTGTAGTTCTAATTTGAGATCGACTCTCATGTCCATCAAACTGCTAAGTACTTTCTGATAGTCAGATTGGCTTCCACCGGTATTGGTGCTGGGTGGAGATTTCTGTGTTGGTTCATTCACTTGGTTGGATTCTGATGTTTCTTCGATGATATCAGGTTTGTTAAGGATCTTGGACCATCTTGATAAACCTCTACCACCAGCTGCTGAAGAACGCGGATCTTTGACTACATGTAAAGAATCTCCTTTTTTAGATAGGAGTTCTCCTTTCTTTGCTAGAGTGTTCTCTCCTGTGACTACATTCGCAACTCCTGTGCCCCCTCCACCCTCCCATGTGCTACCGTTCTCTCCTGAGAGCAATCTTCCAGCTTCAGCATCTACGCTGGCACTACCATTCTTCTTGAACTTGGAGAATATTTTCCTGACGAGGTGGTCCTGACTCAGCTCATGCAGAGGCTCGTTCTTGCGTCGTTCTGCAAGTTCTTTCTCACGTTTGACGTCAGCCACTTTGCGGAATATGAGCTGCGCACAAACACCACATTATCCTAGGTCCGATATTATACAATTTTGGTTGTGTTGAGAGATTAAATATAATTTGAAGGCCATTTTTAGATAGAATATTTGTAGTATACTCTAATCAGTTCTGTAGCATATCAAAATGTCTGAGAAAGATATATTTTGGCTCTCTCGAAAGCCTACATTATAAATCTATACGTCTGCTGTCTGCTCAATCCTGTAAATATTATATTTATCACGCTGATATTTATGTTTCTCAGCTTATATATATACTCAAAAAAAAAAGAGAAAACTTTATTAATTTCTCGTAGACAAAAGATTTTGATGCAGTTCCTCACACACTACTATGGATGAAACTACATAATTTAGGATTGAATTACCGATTTGTCAACCTAATTAAAATATCTGTTAACCCCCCCCCATTTTCTCATAATCAATAATGTATAATCACTAATTACAAACACATTCTTTTGGGAATATCATGATTATAGTGCATAGAAACCTTTATAGTTGTGTTTTAATAATTTTATAAATATAATTAAGATTAATTAATACACACGCACATCGAATTATAATTAATGGAATAAGATGCATCACCATTAAAGCAACTCCGCCTTTGCCGGTCCCAAGCCTGGATGAAAAAGGAGGAGGGGGAGCAGTAACAAGCTCACTAAAAACCTGGGTTCAGCTGGCCCGGCTGATAGTACCCTGTAAGGGCTCCTAATCCAGGGATACAGGATGAGCAGCGTTTGTACTCCATGTTAGGAGTGGCTGCACATGGCGTCTGTTCCTCATGTCAGAGGCGGCCATTTCTTTTGGAGCTAAGTCGGCCTGCCACTGAGTAGTGCTCCCAGTCTTAATGACAAAGGCAGACGCATTTTACTTCACACAGTCATGATGGTTGTCAAACAAGCTTGATACCCTAATATGATTGAGTGGAGATAAGAAAGAAGACAATTAAAGCTTTTTCAAATAGTTATAAACAGTTATTCCGCGATAAAAATATAAATAAACTTACAAAATAAAACTTTAATAGCTATTGACATTTTACATTGTGGTGAGTGTATATAAAGGAGAGATAGTTAATTCAGCCATAAAGTTGAAAGTTTAAAATTGATATTGGAGAATGTCCAAACCTCCCCGACTACAATGGTTGTTCAAATAATCGTTAAATCCTTGAAGCCCTTGCTTACTAAGTTACTCAGACTACTGGATACCACCAATCGACCCCAACTGTCTTGGCTTCTAATCCAGTGGGGGAATTCTTTCCTACAACCATCTTGGAATTTGGAATTAAACATATTGCTGATTTAGTGGTTTATTGAGAAGTTTAGCATTTCTGTTTGCCAATTAGGCTTCGAAACAACACACCCTCTTGAATTATCGGGAAATGCGGTAAGATATGAAAATATACCATTACACCATTCCTGGCAAATTCGAACAAAACCAAACCTGGAAAATATTCCGGAAGGAAATCGATCTATAAAAGCATGAGGCACCCATCATGTCAAAACTAGACGCCATCTATTGACATTAACCGCTAACTAACGGCCTCGGGTCGGTGATAAAACCACAATACCAGTTTTGGCAAAGTGAGAAGCGCCTACCTGGAGACCATGGTTTCAGGTTAATAGCCCTCGTCAATCTAGGGCGGACTTTATTTCATGGAATCATCAAGAGATATCATGGAATATTTACAATCCGCCAATAAGATGTTTAGGTGGCAAAATGGCTAGGCCAAATGTATGACCAAAATATAGATAGAAATTTACCAAAGCTGGTGTTTGTAGCTTTGACATCGACCCGAGGCCGCTAGTTTGCGACGACGGTCATTAGATGGCATCTAGTTTTGACGTTTATTTTGACGGGAGACCAAACCTGTATATCATGGTTTCGTGACATGGCCTTCATTCATTTTTATATATTTTTAAAGGGATAGGAGTTCCTTTACACACATGTGAATGCTATCTACCGGTGAATTTGCTTTCTATTCTGACCCAAGATTAACTCTGTTACCTAACTACAGAATCTGTAGTTAAACTCTTTGAAAAATCTACAGATTTTTCCGTCGCAGAAAGGACAGGAATAAAATTTTCTGCATATATAGTTTAAAACTTCCCATATACATATTTCGCATGTTTCATGCTTATCATGAAAATCATGGCATATAAACAGCAACAGTATACACAACAATGATGTAACAAACCATTGACCACTCACCCGATGACGTAAGTTATATGTCAACACCAAGTTACGAGCGAAAGAGTTGGCGAAGGCGTGGTAGAAGTTGAGAACCTCCAGTAGCTTGTCGCGCTTTATCGCGTGCAGGTCACAATACGTGAGCGCTCGCACGTTGGCGCACGACTGGCCGATGGTTGGTTCTTTCCAGAAGGCATCGCCGAACACATCGCCTTTCCCTGAACACACGGTGATGCTATAGTGACTATAAGTTCTACATAGAGCGTGTTGCATTATCCCGCCATCTGTTATAAGAAATATGAACTATTTTTAACTCGTAAATTCTTTTAAAAATAAATAAATTTTCTACTGCACCTACTCCAATCATAAAATATTTTTTAAATAATCATACACGTCAAAAACAGTTCACATTTTTTTTATAACAGATGACGTGCTGATGCATCATTTTAATATTGTGTTTTAAAAACTTTTCCTTGCAAATTTCGGAGGAGAAATGCTCGAGGCATATTATATATTTATCATTATATGTTTTTATACTGTCCTCAAAGCTTATGCCCATAGTTCATTTAAAATATCCTTTACAAGAGTCTAGCTTCAGTATGGGAAGGCTACACTTTGATCTTAGCCCAAAGGCCGAGAAGGGATTTGGCTAATCAGTAGTGAACCCTTCCAGCGGTTTCGTCAGTTTAATCTACTCTACCGCTGTAATGTTGCATTTTTCCCTTTTATACTTAAAAGGAAAACAACAACAACAAAAATGCAATATTACAGCGGTTTGGTAGATTAAACTGACGAAACCGCTGGGAAGTTCAACCACTGATTAGCTAGGCTCTCCTATCATTTTATCATTGCAGTAAAGACAGTAGAAAATTGATTTATAAAAAAAAAAATCATACGCGTCAATAAAAGTTCAAATAGATTGTATTGTTATAAACCCTGACTGTTCATTGGATTTATTTGCTGCAATGTTTAAACTGTGAGTGATTGGACGCTGATTTTACACCCAGTTATAGCCGTGTTCAGAAGACGAACTGTGACAAATGATAATTGAGAAATGGAGAGACATCCCTTAAGAATCCATTCGTACTTTCTTTGTCTCTAAACTTAGACGTGTTGTTTGATGTATCAAAGTCTGTTGTTGTCCCACAACCCACTGAACTGAAGCCATTCTCGCTCCGTGTTATGCAAATCGTTTATAAATTGTTTTGGGAAGAGCATTATTCGATGTAAATATTTATATGTAATTCTACTGTCCTAAACCTTTGAAGGGTGGAATCATATAAATGATATTCAAGCAAACTATGCACATAAAGGTATAGCATACATTAGCAGAATCGTCCAATACAGTATTAGAGCTCTAAAAAGCGATCTGGTAGATTAAATTTACGATACCGCTGAGAGGGCTCACCACTGATGAGCCAAGCTCTTCCAATATTTTTCACACATCGCAGTAAAAATAGTACAAAATATATATATGTAAAAGAAACATTCGTGTGCTTTAATGCTTACATTTCATATAAATAGATGGCACGTTATTGCCTTATAATAAAGATTTATTATTGTTCGCTGTAGTGCCTCTTCTTATTGGTTTTACATTTTCATTACAATTTGCATAACAAGCAGTGTATATTCCGACAAGATATCTATTTGCATCATAATTTGTATCTAATATTTGAGCTGTAAACATATTGAAATCTTTAATTTTGCAGTCTTCCTATACTCTATGATAATCTGTATAGGCTAAGAAATGTAAGTCGATATTTTGATACCAAGAAATTCTATATTTACTAAGCCGATTCTGATTTATGTAAATTTTAATTAGAGAAGCAGGAAGAGAATCTTGAATATTCTGAAGTGCAAGATGTAATTAATAGTTCAAATATATGCAAATTTTATTCAGAGAAGCTTGAAGAGAATCTAAAAAATTCTGGATTACAAGAAGGTGTAATTAACAGATTCATATTTATGCAAATTTAATTCAGAGAAGCTTGAAGAGAATCTCGAATATTCTGGATTACAAGAAGGTGTAATTAATAGATACAAATTTATGCAAATTTATTCAGAGAAGCTTGAAGAGAATCCCAAAGATTCTGGATTAAAAGAAGGTGTAATTGATACATTCAAATTTATGCAAATTTAATTCAGAGAAGCTAGAAGAGAATCTCGAATATTCTGGAGTGCAAAATGTAATTAATGATTTCAAATTTATGCAAATTTAATTCAGAGAAACTTGAAGAGAATCTCGAATATTCTGGGTTACAAGAAGGTGTAATTAATAGATTCAGATTTATGCAAATTTAATTCAGATAAGTTTAAAAATAATCAATTTTCTGGAGTACAAAAAGGTGTAAATAATAAATTCAGATTCATGTTTTAGAGAAGCTTGAAGAGAGAATCTCAAAGATTCTGGATTGAAAGAAGGTGTAAATAATGTTTATGGTGCTGTCAGGAGAAAAATCCCACTGAGACCTCACACAGAACTTGTACTATTTCATTAACAACATTGAGAATTTGAAGGAAGCTTGATCAACGGCTAAGTATGTTCGAAGAATGATATGCAAAATCTTTGAGATAGTTAAGCCTCTTTTGTACGAATGTCAAATGATTACAACACCAACAAAAGCATTTTATTAAGAAATTTTGTCTCACTCGTCCCAGAGTCCTAAAAAAGAGAGAAGAAAGAAAATATCAACAGTAAAAATTGCCATCAGCTATAAATATGGATCAGAACGATGCACTTGTTAATCGTCCTATTAAAAGACCTTACTAGTCATGATGGAAGAATGTTATGGCTCATTCATTATCATCATTAGTTAAGTTTTCACAAGGCCATGGGTCGGCAAACTGCGACTAACGAGCCACATGCGGCTCTTTATATAGTTCCATACATTACAAAATCACTTTATTAGGTACCGCTCAACAAGAGCAACCTAGTTTATGATAATTGTAACAATGAATAATATGTGAAGGTTATTCACATATTAAACAAAATGTTAACGTGGGATTCGATCCCGGTTCATGGCTGTCGGGAATCGAGGGTGTTACCCACTCGTCCACCGACTTCTTGTTCCATACGTAATTGCCTTGTTGGCAAGAAAACAATTCGTGGATCTTAAAAAACTTTGAAATATTGCAAATTGTAATTTTTGACTCTTTCGACTCAAATATATGCCGACCCTTGCACTAGGGTAATGAAGAAATGCACACAAGAAATGCATAATGAATGGAGATGCCTCTTATGGCATATGATTATCATCCTCCCGAAACTTTATGTTATATATTCAAAAGAGTTAAATATCAACTTTAGTCTATTTGAAAGAGAGTTTAAAATTAAAATTGATAATTCTTAAAATTTTCACATATACAATAGACGCCATTGTGGAATATAACTTTATATACGTATATAGTGTTAAAAGTGCATATAATATAATATATAACAATATAATTTTAAAATAATAGTTATATATATTTTTATAAATCACACACACAATATAAAAAATAATTCTTAAATTTTTATACTGAAAAATTATAAATATCAAACGAATATTTTTATTTAAGATGACATAAAACAAAAGAGGCAAAAACAAAAGCAAGCGTAGGGAAAGACAACAAAAGCAAAACCAAAACTAAAACTGGTACAGCCGGCGCCAGCCAGGTCGCGTGATGTCTGGTAGGAAGGTGATGTTGCTAGGCAACGGCTGATGTGCGTAGTTACTCTCCAACAATAACACAGTAAGATTGTGTTTAGATTGTCGTTGATTGATAAAGTGTACCTATACCACCAGTTCTTCAGTTCTGAAGATAGCTGAGAATATCGTTCGAAAATGCAAATATAACTTAAAGACACGCAATTGTTATTATATACACTCATAGACAAGACTTAAGGAAGTGAAAAATATTTGATATCGCCATTTTAATGTCTGTTTTTTTTTTTTAAATGATACAGAAACATTTTTGTTCACACTTGGTTATCGCGTGTGTCTTCAATAAAGATTACTGTGTATCAAATATATTTTGAATTATTGTCTGAATCCCGATATACATGGTAAAAGATACAAGTTCCTTAAGTTCAGTTCATGAGTGTATATATGAGGCTTTACGAGTTTTTCAGCAATAAAACATTTTCGAAGCAGAAATGAACGATAGGTTGTTCTTCTTTGAATCGAAACTGGATTCTTGGAAACAAAACCGCGGTGGAGAAAAACTACCGACAGGCAATTCTGTAGACGTGTTATGGGTTGGCAGCGAGTTGAAGCAACATTCTTCACGTTGGAACAAGTAAGTTCTCGTCAGATTTCTTGACATATGGAAATTTTATTTAGAACAGTATGGGAAGCATTAAGAATTGCTCTTCACAATTACCAGGACAAAACTCAAATACTCCAAGGAAAGTAGCGATAGTGGCAAATGTCATAAGCTCGCTGCATGGGTTTTCCGACAAATCAATACAAAATAAAACTGGTTGCTAACTGTTTTGGAGACAAATAAAGCTCATTGTCTCTAAACTGAGCAGTCAGAAGCCAAACAGATGCATTTGGGCAACAGATACTTATGGACAAAACTTAAGGAAGTTATATCTTTTAGCATGTATATCGGGATTCAGACAAGAACTCTGAAAGATATTTGATACACAGTGACCTTTATTGAAGAGACACACGAGATAACCAAGTGTGAACAAAATTGATTTTGTTTCCCTAAAAGAAATAGACGCACGCGGTGACATAATATTTTACACTTCCTTAATTTTTATCTATTAGTGGAAAGCCCAAGAAATTTTCCAGAAGCGCTGCATTATGATTTATGCGCTTTTTATTTTTACTAAAATTATGCTATTGTTTCTGAAGTATTTGAAATATATATATATATTTTTTATTGTTACAAAGCACGAAGTCCAAAGGACTATTGTGCTGTGCTAGTATTATTTATATATATATGATTAATTATTTACACGATGGATTAGTATTGTTTTGTAAATTATCGTACAAATAGTTCTAAACTTAACAAAGTTCTCATAAGATAGAGTATATACACAAAGAGAATTTGGTAATGTTTCAAAGTATCTACATACAATTTGATTAGTCAGAGGGCAAGATGAAAGAAGATGCTCTGGTGATTCAACATCTAAGCGGCATTCACATGTTGGATCATTGATAGCATTCAGTTTGAATAGGAAACTTAAGAAGGGTCCTTTGCCAGTTAAGAATAATGTAGTGAATTTATCAGAGGAAATGAAATTTAGGACAGCAATTGGAAAGAATTTCTTGAACAGTTCATTAGATTGAGAAAGATAAAACTTAAATTTTAGATCCAGATATAGTTTGTTTAATTCTTTTTGAAGGGTTTTTTTGAGTGTTCGATCTGTGAGAGAATTTGTCATATTATACTTTGTTTGTAATAATTCAAGATAATCGGACAGTAAAGGGGTTTTCGCTAGTATATGTGTGATGTAAGAAGATGAAGTCCTATAAGCATGAATGCATCTAATAAGAATTTGATATTGTATAGAATTCGACTTGGATCTTTTTGCTGCAGTGATAAAAGGAAACCAAATATTTGATGCATAGCTTATTGTAGAGCGTATCATAGCTTTATATAAGATCAATCTACGTCGAGTATCAATGCCCCAAGTACGTGCACATAATGAGAATAATATATTCTTAAGTTTCGTAGCTTTCATAATTATATTGTCAACATGTGTTCCAAAATTAATCTTATTCCTTTGTCTATGATTTTTAAAAATAACTCCCAAAATTTTAACAGTTTCTGATGGTTGAATTATTTTTCCATCAAAATTAATGGGCAATTTTTCATAGTTATGTAGATAGAGTATACCTGTTTTGTTTGGACTTAGTGAAAGTTTTACCTTTTCACACCATGCTTTGATTTTTATTAAACATTTGGTAATATTATACTGAAGATCATAGATGTTTGAACTCCATACCACAAATGTCACATCGTCCGCGAAAGCAATCACTCTAGCAAAACTTTCGTTAAAAGATAAGTTGAAATCATTAAGTAATATATTCCAAAGAATAGGAGAAATAATACCACCCTGAGGACATCCCTTATTTATCTTTTTTTATACACTTTACATTAGTATATTTAAACTCTACACTCCGGTCTTCAAAGTAAGAATTAATTATTTTTATAAGTACCGCTGGAAAATTTGCCTTGTCCAATTGTTGGAGAATTGCCGGATGCCATGCGTTGTCGAAAGCTCCGCTGATGTCCACTGTTACTATTGCCGTATTTTCTGTTTCTCTTTTCAAAAGACTTAATTTAGTTATTTCTTGTAAAGCAGAGATTGTTGATTTTTCTTGTGTAAATCCATGTTGAGCAGGATGCATAACATTATTACTATTAATATGATTTAAAAGTTCAATATGAATTAGACTTTCAAAAATTTTACCTAAATTAGAAGACAAGCTTATAGGGCGGTAGGCTTTCGGATCTTTATAATTTTCTTTATTAGGTTTTTTTATAATCATTACTGCTGACTTTCTCCAGGCCTCCGGATAATAATTAAGTCCCATACAAGCATTGAACAATTTTGTTAACACAGGAGATATATGATGAACTGCCGTTTTGATCATCTGATTGCTTATATGATCTATTCCTGGAGCCTTGCCATTTTAAAGTTTTTTAATTATTGAACAGATTTGAATATTATCAAAATAAATGATTTTATCATTAGAAAAAGTATAACTCTTGTCTCTGATTAATTTATGATAGTTTGTGTCAGAAGATTGACAGTCATTCGGAAATAGAGAAGATAAAAGATTTTTCATTTCTGATTCGAGCACATCTTGAGATACATCTAGAATTGGTAAATCAAAAGACCTAGGAGAAATTTTTTGTTTAAAAGTTTTGTAAGTATTACCAAAAGGAGATGTATTTTCAACTTCCTCCAGGAATACCCTCCAGCTTACATTTCTTGTTTTTTCAATAATATTCATATACTTATTTCGTATTTCCTTATACATTTTTCATCAACTAGCTGTCTATTAGACCGTTTACCCCGATAATATAGATTTCGAACATATTTAAAATGATTTTTAAAAAGTTACAGTTCATCCGTCCACCAATTAAATGGATTATTATTTAAATATTTTGGTTTTAATCGTAGAGATGCATATGCAGCTTCAATTAATATGTCAGTTATGTGAGAAACTACACAGTTTATATCGTTTATATTTACTATTTTACCTAATTTCATCATTGCCTCATTTATCCTAGACACATTGATTGCCTGCTCATATTTTTGCCAATTGGCTCTTTTTTCTTGAAAATACCATGTAGAATTATTTTCATGTAATAAACTTTCTGTTTCCAGACTAATGTCGAATGAGATTGCGTGATGGTCTGTGATTTGCGAAAGATTTAACGTTTTCCATCCATTAACAAGTACATGAGCATGACTATTAGTAATAGTAAGGTCTATTATACTTAATCCTCGACATGTTTTGTTTCGATTGTTATGTATGAGCATATTGTGAAAATCAATTATAGGTTGAAGTCTTCTACCGTTTTGATTAATAATATTATCAAACCACATCTGACTTCGAGCGTTAAAATCTCCAGCTAAAATCAATGGATTTGTGTTAAAATTTTTAATTAATTTATCAAGGAATTGAACATGACAGGTATCTATTTTATTAGGGTGTATATAAATATTTGAAAGAATAATTTGCCGTTTAGTAGTTTGTACTGATATAGTGGTTGCAAATGAATTTGAAAACTCTTTAATTAATTTACATGATAAGAAAGGGTTTGTAACGATTGTTGCGGTATATATTGGAACTCCCGGTATATTTGCATAATATATTTTTGAACGCATATTAAAGATTACTTCATTATTAATACTATATGGTTCTTGAACTATAATCATATCATATTTTTCTTTAGAAATAAATTCCCTTTGAATTTGAAATATAATTTAATGATCTTAATTTACCTTTCGTTGATAACACGTTATATATTTTTACAGAAAATGTATTCTATTATCAATATATCTATTTAACATACCGGCGTTACTACGTCATACCACTTTGAAGGTTGAAGGGAGGTGAAACCAATTTTGGCAGGACTTGAGATCACATCACCTATGATATGGAGAATAAATTAATAAACTTAACGACTTTAAAAGAATATTTCCTTATTAATTACTTTTATAATTGTTTTGAATATGGAAACCCGCTCGGGAAACATTAATAACACAAGAAAGGAAGAAAAAATTTAATAATTTCTCCCAAAACCTCTACTTAGTATAGAAATAGATATAGGGGCATTTTGTGTTATCTAGATTTTATAATATATATATAATTAGAAAAAAATTGACATCGTTTTATATTTTCGTAATTTGGAGGCCTGTCAAATGTTAAATTGGCAATTAGAGATGATAGATCATGGGGTGTAATTGCTTATTACGAGGGTACCGTAACTTTTATTCGTAATGTGATTATAATTCTTTTTATATGGATAGTGCTGTCGTGAAGAGAGCGTAGATGAGAGATGCCTGGTTTAATCGTTGTTATATCTGCACAGATGTTAGTTTCTTTGTCGCTGTCGTGCAGTTAACCATGGGTATCCCGCTATCAGTTTGCACCAAAGAGCAACGTTCAGTGATCCGTTTTTTTGTGGTCGAAAATGTACCAGGGACTGAAATTATTCAAAGACCTTCAGTACAGTACGAGAACAGTGTGTTGCCTCAACAGAGTGTCTCTATTAAAGGTTTTAAAAAATTTTAAATGGTCGTGTTTGTCCCAAAAAAGAGCAACGTTTAGTGATCCGTTTTTTTTTTTTTTTTGTAGTCGGAAAGTGTATCAAGGACCGAAATTATTCAAAGACTTTCGGTACAGTACGGGAACAGTGTGTTGCCACAACAGAGTGTCTCTACTAAAGATTTGAAAAATTTTGAAATGGCTGTACGAGTTTTACGCAAGACAAATGCGCTGGACCGCCATTTCTGCTAAAAATTAGGAAAACATTGAACGTGCGTGAGACTTGATTCTGTTAGACAGACTAGTAACTATCGATAAAGTTGCACATTGTCTGCATATTAGTTATGGCTATGCCTACCAAATTATCTAGAACAAACTTGAGTTTCATAGAGTCTGTTCAAGATGGGTCCCAAAACAACTCACACAGTTTATTAAACAACAGCGCTTGGACATATGCCAAAACATTTGGATTGCTATGGTGATCAACTAGGAAAATTCTTAAACAGAATTGTCACTGGCGACGAAACATGCATCCATCATTATGAGCCGGAGACTGAATGGCATAGTATGGAATGGAAACAATTGAATTCGTCCTGCAAGAAAAAGTTTAAAAGCCAACCATACGCAGGAAAACGGATGCTTACAGTTTTTGGGATTCACAAGGCGAAGTACTGGAACATTGTCAGGAAACAACAATAAACAAAGCACGTTACAGTGAAATGCTTACTGACAAATTGAAGTATACAATTCGAAGCCAACGTCGAGGACGGCTGTCAAAAGATTTTGTGTTGTTGTTGTACGACAACACGTCTACATACTGCTGCCCACACTGTTCAAATTCTTCAGAAACTCAACTTAGAAATACTCGCTTATCTTCTGTATAGTCCTGACCTTATCTCATCAGATTTCCACTTGTTTGATTCACTCAAAGAGGCATTAAGGGCCGTAGATTTACCTCGGATGAAGCATTGAAAGAAGCGGTGCATTTCTGGTCCGCACCTCAACCAAATACCTTTTTCATGCGAGTTTAAGGATGTTTGTGCAACGATGAACCAAGTGCATTGAAAAGCAAGGGTACTATGTTGACAAATAATCTACAGGTAAGTTTCCTATTTGTATTACAATATATTTTAAACCACATTGCGGATAATAGATTTGCAGCCTTGAATCCTGTCTTGTGATGAGGGGCTGTATCGTCCTACTGTTGATAGGGAATGTCTTCTTGAAGCCTTTGGCGGTGGGATCCTGAAGTCAGTCGCGGCAAAAAGAGTTCACAGAACCAATTGTCTCAAGAACTCCTAAATGATCTTCAAGTTGTCTTCTTTATACCATCAACATCTTAATCAACAGGTCGCGTGGGAAAATGAAGAAAGACACACGGCAAATGACATATCCATGATTTAGCCTGTTCTCTGATATTTGGCCAAAATTATTGATAAATCAAGAAAAGCCATTCATGGACGCGTTTCGAGCTGTTGTCCCTCGTCAGCGTGGTGCAGGCTGTACCACTGCGACCAAAAATATTTTGGTCCCAGATGCTTCTTGATATATCAAGAACAGGGTATTTAAGGTCAATCAAGTAACAGGTTAAATCAAGGTTTAGTTGATTTATGTTCCACTAGATAACGCTCTGCCATCTGAAAAAAACGCTCATATTAGTGGTTAGGATATGAATAATTTGTTTTTAATATTTATTTTATTTTTCATATATATATATATATGAAAAAAACAATAGAAAAAAATAATAAGTGGGTCAAGTGTTGATATTAAAAATAAAAATAAAAAAGGCATATCCTGACCAGGAGCACATGTGCTTTTCAGAAGGCAGAGCGCCATCTGGTGGAACAGAAATCAACTAATCATTGATTTATCCTGTTCCCTGATATTTAGCCAACCCAATTTCTTGATAAATTAAGAAAAGCTATCCACGAATATGAATAGGTTGGCCAAATATAAGGGAACAGGTTAAATCAATGTTTAGTTGATTTCTGTTCCACTAGATGACGTTCTGCCATATAAAAGGTTCATTGATTTTAATACCAACACCTGACCTTTTTATTATTTCGTTTCCATATATATATATATATATGTTATTGTTCATGGTTGGCTTTTCTTGATTTATCAAGAAAATAGGTTGGTCAAATATCAGGGAACAGGTTAAATCAATGTTTAGTTGATTTCTGTTCCACTAGATTTCGCTCTCCCATCTAAGACAAAGAAAAAAAAACGCTCTTTTTAGTAATCAGGATATGCCTAATTTGTTTTTAATAAATATATATAAACACAGTATAGAACATACATGTAAAAACCACAGTACAATTCGCACCTCTCACCACTGGCATCAAGCCATATTGAAGATAAAGCGTGTTGAATTTATTCCATATTGGAGGAGTTGATATTTAAGAGAGAAAATTAAATTTCCCCACCTGCAGCCAATTCACCAAAGTTTGTGCGTGAAATTTTACCAAGTGTTTTAATAAATCAATTTTTATTACGTCCTTTCCACGCTGCTTCTTTTTTATTTTATACAACACAAGGGGGAAGATTAAAAAGGTTTTTAAATAGACCTCTTGGGAAATTCTTTCAACATTTTTAAAAAGTTAGCACCTTTTGCATATTCATATTTGCATATTCCACTCTTCTTTGATAAAACAGATCTCTTTATCGTGGAGTTAAACCTTATAATGATAAATGCTGCCATCTATCGGAATAAAATATAAACTAAATATCTTAGTTTTGAATACTTTATTTTATAAAAATGACCATAGAGGAATGCATTTTTCCAAGTAAATACATGAGCGAAAGCTTTTTGCGATGTTTAGCACTATTTTTTATTCAGTAAAAAAATAATATTTCAGATTATTCCGATAGATGGCACTGTACTATCTTTTCAATATTTATTTGCATAACCAGCCGATGATTATGAGTTTCTGTAGAACGAGAAGTGAAAGAACGAGAGAGTGGAGAGAATTTCTTTCTTAGCGGGACATTGACAGAAACTTTCGAACTACAGTTATTTGTCAGGTGTGAAATCGATGAAAATTATATAAAAAGGTATATTTATAAACAAGAACTATCATTCGCATAAATTTAATGCAAAATTCGATAATTTATAATTTTACCCGACGAATATCAATGAAAGGTGTAAAAAGCAATAAATGTCTTTTATTAAGACATATTCGTCTTCCGTTGAATCGTTCAGGAATTCAAGAAAAGGGACTCAGAAGATAGAACGTATCAACAAGTAGTCAGACAATTCATTTGACCAGCCTTTACCAGCTTTTTAGTAAATTCGACCGATTTCGTAACCCACACATACACACAACGCTTTATTAAGACCACCGGTCTTATACAGATTCACCACAGGAAGAAATAATAGATGGAGCTCCTATACTCCAGGCAGCGTAGCACCCAACAACAGCCTCCTGGTCCGACGCATGTTACCCCTTTCCTAGGCTGTTATGAAATCGAAGCCACCCCTGTACTGATGAGGGTCATAGCCCGAAACAATGGTATATAGGTTGACCTTTGCTGAATTTACCAAACCGGTATTGTGGCTCAATCTTTATCATCACTAGTAAAGTGTTTTACTAGGGTAATGTACATAATGTTGGAATATTACACAGAGTAACAATGTCTATAGATGAGCTCGTGTTTGAAAAGGAACTTGTATGTATATAATGTTTATAGTTTTTGTTGTTTTCACGTATAAACATATACCAAGATTTGTTTTGAATAATTGCTATTAATAATAAATAATATGTAAAGTTAAATTGGTTACGGATTCATCCTTCTTACTTACTTTAATTACATAACATATAATGCAACGTTCTGATGTATAATAAAAAGGAGATATGCCTCTTTAGGTACATGGATATCTTCCTGCCGAAACTTTATGTTATAAGTAATATATACTTTGGAAAACCTCTCTCTCTCTTCTCTATCCCTTTAGCGTTTCGAAATCAATAACAACATATTTATTGATGCTAATGATATTTATATATTAACATTGCAAATTTAAGGTATTCCGCTTTATATCAAGTAAATAGAAAGAAATTAATAATTTGATAAGTAGGTAGTTCGTTCATTTTGCTTGATAAAAGAATTTCCCGGAACTTCGCGAAGTTACAAGAAGGTTTATTATTGAAATTATATAATTATATGTGGATGAAATGATATACAAGGTATGTCCCATAAGTTCCCGGACTGGGTCCATAAAAAAATAAATAAATGAAAAATGTAAATGAATTTGACTGTTTATTATAGAAAAAATATCTGGCTACACGGTGGTACCAAAATCGAGGCGGTACTTGCGCGCGCGCCAAGGTTATTCTAATTTATTTAAAGGTCACACCTAGCGCTGCGGCGATTTTACGATGGAACAAAAATTGAAGCAGAGGATTTGCATAAAATTTTGTGTGAAACTTCAAATATCAGCAACCGAAACTTTTGAAATGCTTAATAAAGCATTCCCCAATGACGCCCCAAAGAGAACAACTGTTTTTTTGAATGGAATTCTAGATTTAAAGCTGGCAGAATTTACCTTTAAGATGATCCTCGTCAAGGACGCCCAAATTTTCAAAGGACTGATGAAAATGTGCAAAAAATCACCGATTTGATAAAAGAAAATCCTCGAACCACTTTGCTGGAGCTAGAGCAAGACACAGGCATCTCTAAAACAACGATTGGAAGGATCGTAACCGAAGATTTGAAGCTCAAAAAGACTCCTGCAAAATTCATCCCAAGATTCCTCACCAATGAGCAAAAACTGTGTCGCTTGCAACCTGTGAAGACATGTTGAAAATGAAAATAACGGATCCGGAATGGAAAGACAAGATAATCACAGGCGACGAGACATGGGTCTATGGCTATGACCCTGAAACCAAGCGCCAATCTGCCGAGTGGAGAGGTTAGGGTGAGCCTAGACCCAAAAAATCCAGAAACAAGGTGTTGCTGGTCGCTTTTTCGGATAACAAGGGCATTGTTCATCACGAGTATCTTCCTGCAGGCCAAACAGTTATTAAGGAAATGTATTTGGGCATTCTTCGCCGTCTAAGGGAAGCGATTCGAAAAAAAAGGCCAGAAAAATGGACTAATGGTGGCTGGATCCTACACCATGACAATGCTCGCCCTCACACAGCGCACTTGATGACTAGCTTTTTGGCGAAAAACGGGACACAAATCCTACTTCAACCACCCTATTTCCCAGACATCGCACCAAATGACTTTTTCCTGTTCCCCAAACTTAAAGCAGTTCTAAAAAGAAGACATTTTGACACCAGGGATGACATAATAGAAAAATCACCGTTAGCATTGAAGAGCATTCCAAAAGAGGCTTATAAAAACTGTTTCGACAATTGGGAGAAACGATGGCGCTGGTGCGTTGAAGCAATGGGGGATTACTTTGAAAAGTTTTAATAAAATTTTTTTTAAAAATCTTACCTTTTTTTTTTTATGGACCCAGTCCGGGAACTTATGGGACATACCTTGTATATCGCTATTTCTCTAGATACACTCTTCAATATTGTAATATGGAAAATTCCCTCCTCACTGTATGACAAGATATCCGAGAGGCAGGAATCCCAGAGTGAAGTTGTGGAAAGATGGATGGATTCCACCAGCTACGGGAGGATGGCCCACATGTGTGTGGGGAGGACAGGCGCCACGACGGCAACGTGGGGAGAGGGGGACAGTTCAAACAGATCTTCGGTGAGAGGACGCGGTAAGTTGGCTACAAGGAAGTGTCCCGAGGAGTGGGAGCGTGTGGATCAACAAGAGGACGGTGCAAAGAAGAAGGAGGAGGAACCTATCCGTGGCGGACATTGAAGGCAAGTTCATCTACTATGTCTAATTATTAATATCCTTTTTAAAGCTCTGGAAATAAATTTATAGTACTAAGCTATATCCAAAACGAACCCACATTGTTTTCTTAGAAACCTTACACACAAACATCGACGGCTGAGAAGCGTCGTAACAATATATTAGGATATATGAATTCTACTGTCTATCTATGTGTCTTAAATATAGGAATGAATGTGATCTTTCTCTACTTTTCTATATTGATGTTTATTTTTCGGATTTTAATTCTTTCCTATTTTATCCATTGTAGTAAGCATAGTAAGAAATTCTGGAATAATTAAATCGAAGATTATTTGATATTTATTCCAACAGATGGCGTAAGCCATCAGAAACTTTTAGCTTCACAATAAGAAGAAGCCTTTTTTCTTAATTTATCCACCTGATCCCAGTACAATTTCACTTTTGTACTATTATTCATATATATATAGTATAAAATAATTCATTTGAGAAAAAAATATTTTAAAGTGTTTCTTACTAAAAGAAAACTAGTTGGCGAAAATCGACTATTATAAACCACATTAGACCATTATCTCCCCTATTAAATAATTATTGGTATATCAGTATCTTTTTAAATGACGATTATGAAAAAAAAAATAGTAAAGAACTGCGCGAAAAGCTTTCGCTCCTGTATTTACCAGGAAAATGTATTTCAATGGTCATTGTTTATAAACTAAAATATTTTAAAACTAAATTATTCAATTTATATTTTATTCCGATAGATGTCAGTATTTATCATCATAGGGTTTAACTCCGCGATAAAGAGATCTGTATTATCAAAAAGTGGAAATATTTTCCTGAATATGGAAAAGGTCACAATAAATGAAGGTGACGATATGATAAAGCGAGAAAGAACATGAAAAATTCTGTAAAAGGAAATTCTTTCATTATAAATGAACATAAACTAAGATGAGCTTTCAGAGTAGTGTCCTATATCAGAATCAAAGAAAGCTAGCATGACACCAAGCGAGGTGGACGCATCCTCAGGACTCAATCAATGGTCACGTGAGGATGTCGCTGATCGTCCACTAATTGATCAGAGTCCGATGGACCCCAGTGATATATGACAGGGAGTCCATCTTCTTGATCACTCACTCTTCCTATCTCTTCGATTTTCTTTACCCAGGACTCTGTCATCAATTCTAATTACAATTTGTGGCGACTACTTCATTAACCAACGACTATTAGAACGTTAAAAAATAATTATTAGTTAACATGATGGATTGAAATGGGGATAAACCTTAACAGAATAGTTATAGCTCAATTTCCATTAGCAAATTAACTAATAAATAATAATTATAAATTGTTTTTTTTTTTTAATTTTTGGTAGAAGAAACTCTCTTAATATACCTGATATTTTGAAATTTCTATTCCATATATGTCGACATTTATTTATAAAAGTAGAGAATTAGAAACAATGGAAGAACTGACATGTTGACATGGAAGTATCCTCTTTCTAGAGTTTGGGATTGTAGAATATTTCAATATGATACTTTCATTTTTGTAGTTTCTTTCTTTTTCCTAGTAAATAACTGTAGTTCTTCAATGGATTCAATGTTTCAATGCAATACCTTGAAATTTATATGTATGTACCTCTACAGACCTATAAGCTTATGTCCATAGTTCACTAAACACCATTTAGCTGCCTTCCATAGAAAATGCAGGGTATATAACAAAACCAGTCCAATACAATAGTAGAGCGGTCTAGAGATTAATTTGGCGAAACCGCTGAGAGGGTTCACTACTGATGAGCCAAGCCCTCTCATTCATTAAATCATATCATTGCAGTAAGGTCTGTAGAGATTTAAAAAGAAACGCATTGACAGTAAATTTATTTGTGTAAAATTTTAACGATAGAGGGCAATAAAATTTAATTTACTAATATATAATGGTTATGAAAACATGTTTTGCGCGGAAGAGCTTTGCTCGATGCAATACCTTGAAATTTATATGTATGTACCTCTACAGACCTATAAGCTTATGTCCATAGTTCACTAAACACCATTTAGCTGCCTTCCATAGAAAATGCAGGGTATATAACAAAACCAGTCCAATACAATAGTAGAGCGGTCTAGAGATTAATTTGGAGAAAACGCTGAGAGGGTTCACTACTGATGAGCCAAGCCCTCTCATTCATTAAATCATATCATTGCAGTAAGGTCTGTAGAGATTTAAAAAGAAACGCATTGCCAGTAAATTTATTTGTGTAAAATTTTATATATGTTAGATATTAGATAATTAGATATGTTCACCAATAGTTTGTTCGTTTTTTATAAAACCTAATTCCAGTTTTAGAATAATCTGTAGTTAATTGAACGTTCTGTCAAGGTTATTGTGTTCATAAAATATTTCTCTATTTGTGTTTAATGTGTCATTTTCCTTTTCTCTAGTGTATTAACTAACAAACTATTGGTACTTGAGGTATACCGAAAACTAAGGAATAAGTATTTAAAACCGTGAGAAAGTCAAACTATATAAAATATTACATAGGGGAAATAGTACTGGGGTTAGTCGATAAGGCATCTACAACAACAAAGTCTTTATTAGGGACACTCGTCCCATACAAGATTCTCCTATATCAGGGGTCAGCAAACTGCTGCTCGCAAGCCACATGCGGCTTTTTAGTTGTAAAGCTGCGGCTCTTTATATAGTTCCATACGTAAATATTATTTATACGAGTACTATTTATTGTTGGCAAGAAAAAATGTTGCGGCTCTTCAAACTCTTTGAAATTTTGTAAATTGTAATTTTTGACTCTTTCGACTCAAAAGTTTGCCGACCCCGTCCTAGATGGTAAACAGAAGGGTCGAATAAGACATCTGATCGTGAAACTAAAAGTTCCTGATGGCTTGCGCCATCTATCAAATAAATAGTGGTGAAGCATGTTATCAACGTATTCTACGTAGATCGCGAAATACGTGGTGTCGCTGGAGACCCGCTGGTGATTCTCCACCAAACTCTGCAGCGCTGGCAGAGGCGCCTTATTCATTGTACATTGTGTATATATAATGCATATTATCTTTTTTAAATAGTGCAGACTGTGCACTTTGAATGTATTGACAAGATTTCAATAAAATTATTTTAATTGTCAATTGTCTATCAAATAAATATCAACTTATTCTTGATTTTTAAAAAATATTATTCCAGAATTATTGGATAATTAAATCAACGATTAGTTGATATTCATTCCGAAAGATGGCACGCACCAACAGGAACCTTTAGTTCCACGATCAGGAGAGATAACTTTGTCTTAATTTATCAACCTAATCCCAGGTAAATTTCACTTTGTTATTCTTTCTTTAATATACAAGGTACGATCATTAAGTTCCAGAGAGAGGGACTGGTGGTATAATTTTATTCTACCAAATAATATTAGGAATATTTGTTAACAATTTCTAAAGTATGATCTCCCTGCATTAATACATTGCCTCCATCTTTTCTCCTAACTAGCGAAACATGCTGTAAAATCGTCCTCCTTAAGACTTCACAAGACGTATGTGAAGCAAGAAAATGATTATTCTTTGAGTGTGAAAGCTTGTAAAAAAATAGGAACTTACCCTCTATTATTAATTTGTTTATTTTTCTTTGTCGTCTGTTTTTGCACAAGTTGAATCTGGTTAGAACGATGTATGTAAATTAGATTATTCTTTTGTTGCCTTAAATACGAGGTAATTAACTCGTTTCTCTCTCTATATCTAAAATGTTTAAAGTTTAATAAATTAATTTTATAAATCTGAGAGTTGTTTTCAAAAACGATCCAACAAATGCGGTTTGTAATATAAATAGATTAAAAATTACAATAATAAACCCTTACTTGTGATACTTAAATTGAATTATACACACAATTAACCTTTAAGACACCAGTCTTATACAGAATCTTCTCTCTCATTGCCGGTTTGCAACGATATCCTCACAATGATCAATCACAATTATGTGAATATAATTATATATGCACACTAGAGCTCACGCCTATCAGCGGCCTCACCTATCCTAGCTTTTGCTCTAATAAGGCTGCAACATATATAGGCAGAGATGCAAATTAGAATAGACAACATTACAACTATATACAAATTATAACAGAGTAATACATCATAGAAATATCTTAGAATTACAATTTTCAACAGTAGTATGAAATGTATAAGTGATTTCCAATAATTTATAACATAAGAAATATAAATGTCAAATGATATTTATAAATTTTACAGATATTAATCTAAAAGCCATATATAATTTACCAAGTTCTACAGACTCTATTTCAACTACCGTGGACCTTAATTATACTAATGAATTGGAAACTCTAGCTTTAATTTGTATATTCTTAATTTATCTACCTGATTCAAGTATAAATTCACTTTTGTACTATTTTTCACATTGATTGGCGTTTTCACGCCCTTCCGGCCTAAATACCTGTTTCATGGTTTTTCAGAATGCCCCAAAGACCAGCCTTTTTGGTCGTTGAGGTATAGCTTGCACCACGCTGACGAGGGCCAACAGCCCGAAACGCGTACGTGATTAGCTTTTCTTAATTAATCAAGAAACGGTATTTGGCCAATTCTGGAATAATAAAAAATCAACGATTAGTTGATATTTATTCCGATAGATGGCGCAAACCATCAGCAACTTTCAGTTGCACGATCAGGAAATGCCTTTTTTCTTAATTTGTATAGTTTATTATTTGTATAAAAATATATTTCTATCATTAATTCAACGGTTGATTATTAGAATATATTAAACATTATTGATTGAACAAAACTATAAAATAAGATATAATATGAAAATAAACTTTATTTCTTGTATAAATATTGCTTTAAAATGTAAATTTAAATAATTTTCACTTCTCTCTCTCTTAAACTAGAAATTATTTGTATATATATTTGAAACTCTATGTATATAAAATAGCTTGAAAATTTACACGAAAATATCCACATAGGATATAGCGTGTTTTATAATAAATAAAAAATAAATAAATGCCAAAAATACTCGTAAAACATTTTTACCGATAGATATTGTAGTAAAGTACTTATTATATTTTATGTTCAGATTATTAATTTCAATGTTTATATATTTTATAACTCTGCGTAAACTTCCATCATTGCTCTCTTGTATTTTATCAATTTTAATTTGTACTTGCACAATACATAAATTGGCGCGTCATCCTGAAGTTCATCTTTTCTAATTTTCTATGTGACAATATAATTCTAAAAATGATTTAATTTGTGATTTTATAATATTTATATATGTTAAATATAATTAATATGTTATAATACCTTGATAAGGGTTGGCGTTCAGATAACAGAAATTGTTGGATAACTGAATGCTACGACAGCTAGCGCCACACTGGACCTATCATCATCACAACTGTTTGTTTACCTTCTTCTCTATACTTCAATAACTGTTCGCTACCATAACTTTGTCTTTTCTTGCTAAATGGATAATAAAGATTATTATCATATAATCCTCAACGTCCTCATGCCTTCCTACAAGCTGTAAGTACCTAAATCTTACAACAATTAGATTATGAGACTGAGTATTGCATGAAATTCAACTAACGAGTTAAGACAAAGAAAAAAGGCTTAGCAAAAATGGCGTCACTCCCGAGCCACGATGTAACCCTAGATAAGCTCGACGGCTATAACTACTCACTATGGTCTTTCAAAATTGAAATGCTCTTGCAAAAGGAAGATCTTTGGGAAGTTGTCACCGAAAATATTCCAGATGAACCTAAAATCGAATGGAAAAAGAAAGACTCAAAAGCTAGAGCTATCATTAATCTAAGCATCGCCGACTCACAAATAGTGCATGTCAAAAACCTACTAACAGCCAAAGCTACCTGGGACACTCTTAAAAATATCTATGAAAGAAAAACACTCTCAGGAAAAATTTATTTGCTAAGGAAACTATACAGCTTAAAACTCGAAGAAGACAAAGACATGCAACAGCATATCACTACCATGATGGAACTAGTTGACAAACTGCGAACCATTGGCGAACCACTAAAGGACTCTCACATCACGGCTATACTGCTTTGCTCGCTTCCAAAGAGCTACTCCAATCTCATCACGATGTTGGAATCAAGGCCTGATGACGAGCTAACGCTTGAATTTACCAAGAACAAACTCCTTGATGAACACACACGCAGAGTAGAAAGCTCGAAAGACGAAAGCACCGCATCAAAAGCCTTAAAAAGCCTCCACGGAGCTTCAAGCCAAAGAAGAGAAAAAGAGAAGAAATTCTGTTCTTTCTGCCACAAACCAAACCACTCCAAAGAAGAATGTTGGCACTATCAAAAGCGAAACAACAGCAACAAAGAGTACAAATATGAAAACTTCAGAAGAGGAAACGTACCAAAGTACACAAATCAGTCGAGTGTCACCCAAGAACAATCAACCAATCAGAGAACAACAAAAGGACCTAACCCAAAAGCTCTCAATTGCACTCAACGAGAAGCAAGTGTACACAACTGGTTCGTCGACTCTGGAGCCACATCTCATATGGCGTACGATGAAAGCTTCTTCACTGAACTTAACAGAGAACAAACACAAAATGTTGTGGTTGCTAATGGCAATAAGCTGCAGGTCAAAGGGATAGGACAAGGAGAAATAAAAGTCATCACACCCCAAGGAAAGACTGACACCTTACTTCTCACAAAAGTTCTCTACATCCCGGAACTAACAGACAACCTTCTGTCAGTGAGTGCGGCCACCTCCAACGGATGTAAAGTGACGTTCAACAGAGATTGGTGTATCATCGAAAGAGACAACACAGCCCTCGCGAACGGTATACTTGACAATGGAATGTACCGACTCCACCTGGATGACAACCCCCAAACTCGCACATTCAAAGCAAATGTAGCAAAACAAAACCACTGCAAGAACAAAAATTGCCTCATGCTCTGGCACGACAGACTAGGACACAGAAATATAGAATCTATTAAGAAGATTCGAAATGAGAACCTAGCAAGAGGACTAAGCCTGAATAACTGTTCGCACAGCACAGACTGCGTTCAGTGCATTCAAGGAAAACTCACCGAAACCCCATTTCCAAAGAAGACAGAGTACAGAGCAACTGAAACGCTTCAACTTGTCCACAGTGATATCTGCGGTCCATTACCAACTAACTCTCTCAGCGGTAAGAGATACTTCATCACCTTCACTGATGACTACAGCAGATACACGAAGACCTACCTCCTGAAAGGAAAAGACGAAGCCTATGAAAAAATAAAAGACTACGTCATCTCAGCACACACGGAATTTGGAAAAAATATCCAAACCATACGGACAGACAACGGTCGTGAGTACGTAAACCGACAAGTCGAAGATTTCCTGAACCAAAGCGGAATCAAACATCAGCTAACAGTCCCCTACTCACCAGCCCAGAACGGAGTAGCCGAAAGGAAAAATCGATCACTAATGGAGATGACAAGATGCATGCTGTTTGACTCAGGACTCCCACAATCTCTATGGGCGGAAGCGGTTACCACAGCTAATTACCTACACAACCGAATACTCTCGAAAGCTACAGACAAGACTCCTTTTGAACTATGGACCAACAGGAAGCCCAGTCTGAAGCATCTAAAAAGATTCGGATGTAAAGCCTTCGCCTATATTCCCAAGATAAAAAGAAACAAGTTGGATAGCAAAGTTATCAAAGGGATCTTTCTTGGATACGATGATCGAAGCAAAGGATACAGAATCCTGCACGATACAGACAACATCACAATCAGCAGATCCGTAAAATTTCTAGAAAAAGAAAATGGGTTTCACCTCGCTTCCACAAAAACAACTTCACCACAAGTACTAAGTACAGATCTAACTTCCTCCAATCATATTGGTAATGCAGAGGAAAGTCAGGAACCAGGAACACAACCCGAAAACCTTGAGGACTCAGAAACCGAGGATTACCTTCAACCCGGTACAAGCACAGGAACACAAGTGGTCACACAAAGAAGATCCACGAGACCAACAAAGGGAATACCTCCCATAAGAAATGACTACATGCTGTACAAAACTGAAGCTCAAGACATTCAGACACCTACCTACTACTCGGAAGTCCTACAATTACCAAAAATAGAAAGAGAAAAATGGCTACAAGCAATGAACGAAGAACTAAATTCTCTTGAGAAGAACAATGTATGGGAACTAACGCCTCTACCTAAGGACAAAAAGATCATAGGATGTAAATGGACCTATAAACAAAAACTCAATTCCAAAGGAGAAATAGAGCGGTACAAAGCCAGACTCGTAGCAAAAGGGTTCAATCAGAAATTTGGCCGAGACTACGAAGAAACCTTTGCACCAATTGTGAAGCATTCTACAATTAGAGCCTTCCTAGCTGCATCAGTCTACAAAGGGATGCAAGTGATCCACCTCGATGTGAAGACAGCGTTCCTACACGGCGACCTAGATAAAGAACTCTACATGGAACTCCCAGAAGGACTCCATACAAAACAAACAAACAAAGTCTGCAAACTAAAGAAGGCAATTTACGGTCTAAAACAAGCTGGAATATCTTGGAACACAAAAATTGCAAGCACTCTAATTAAAAATAACTTCAAACAGAGCATTGTAGACCCATGCCTATTCACCAAGAATGAAGAAAACCATTCCATCTACTTGATTCTATATGTGGATGACATGCTCCTCGCAAGCGATTCCGAGATAATCATCCAAAACACTGTAAAAACTCTCGAAAAAGAATTCGAAATAAAGAACCTTGGAGACCCCACTCAATTCATTGGTATAGAAATCTCAAGGAACAGAGAAGGTGAACTCCTTCTGAGCCAAAAGAATAAAATCCAAGAATTAGTTGAAAGGTACAATCTCCAAGAAGCGAAACCTACTTTCACTCCCATGGAAAGCGGATACCCCGGTATATCTGATGAAAAACTTCTACCAAACAACGTCCAATACCAACAACTGATAGGTTCACTATTGTACCTAAGCGTAGTATCCAGACCAGATATCGCAGCTCCAGTCTGCATACTCAGCAGCAGAAACCAGAATCCTAGAAATTGTGACTGGAATGCAGCAAAAAGAATCGTAAGATATCTAAAAACTACTAAAGAACTCGAGCTACGCATATCTAACCAAAAACCTCCCACGCTGGAAGCATACAGCGATGCCACATGGGCAAGCGACAACACCGACAGAAAATCACTAAGCGGAAACTTGTTCCTACTGGGTTCAAACCCAATCTCATGGATGACTGGGAAACAAGGTTGCGTATCTCTCTCATCCACCGAAGCGGAACTTATCTCCGCAGCTGAAGCCTCACAAGAACTGTTATGGCTTCTCGACTTGCTAAAGGATCTCGAACTGGAACAGAAAGCTCCAATCTACTTCCACCAAGACAATCAATCATGTCTCAAGATATGTTCATCCGAAAAAGTGTCTTCTAGAACCAAGCACATCGCAACCAAGATCCATCACCTGAAGGATCTTCAGAAGAAGACAGTGATAAAAATGGTCTACTGCCCAACTGGCGACATGAAGGCGGACATTCTGACCAAGCCGCTACCAAGGCCGACATTTGAGAAGTTACGCTACAACCTCGTGATGTCTCCACATTCATGCCGGGGATTTGTTGGATAACTGAATGCTACGACAGCTAGCGCCACACTGGACCTATCATCATCACAACTGTTTGTTTACCTTCTTCTCTATACTTCAATAACTGTTCGCTACCATAACTTTGTCTTTTCTTGCTAAATGGATAATAAAGATTATTATCATATAATCCTCAACGTCCTCATGCCTTCCTACAAGCTGTAAGTACCTAAATCTTACAACAGAAATATTGGTAAAATAAATGTTATTTTGATCCAATATATGCCTTTTTAATTAAATATTTATATTTGTGAAAAAAGTGCAATAACTTATTATGTGAATTAAATTATAAATTAAATAGTCATTTACCTATAATGATATCTTAACAAAAATAACAATGAAATAGAAGGAAATTTAAATAAAATTTAGATAAAAGTTTAAAAAAGTAAAGGAACAAAAAAAGTAATTGATTTGCCTCTAAGGTTTAATTTTATCTAAATGATTTAGTATAGCTACTAAGTTATTTAAAATTTAATTATGTTAATTGAACATTTAAACTTTAAAACAATTAAAATAAAATGACTTTCAAATTATTATTCTATGAATCAAATAATCTGTGGGAAAGCGAATTAATCGTCTGGAAAGAAAATAGAAATCTCTCTATTGGTTATTAAATATTTTACCTTTTGTTGATATATATATATAATTATCTAAGAAATAGAAAAACTTTTATATCCTGAAGCCTTTATAATAAATTATTTTCGTAGATAACAAAGACATTGTTGGTTTATATAAAATGAAAAGTTTTAAATTTATGATCCTTATAAAACATCAATTATAATATTTTAACAATATGGACAATTAATTATAGTAAATTTAAGATAATATATTTTCTAACACATTTTTTTTTACATAAAGCTAACTTTCAAAATATTTTTTTTTTACAGAGGATTAATGAGATTTTTTTGAAAATTTTGTTTTCATAGAATTTTATATTGTAATGCGTTAACCATTTTAGTAAAATGAGGTGAGTTTTATAATATTAAAGCATTCTTCTCTATTAGTGAGGATTTGTAACTTTAGCTTAAAACATCTTAATATATACCAATATATGAAAAATAATAAAAAATTGAATTTGTACTTGGATCAGGTGGATAAAATAAGAAAAAGGGCATTTCCTGATCGTAAAACTAAAAGTTACTGATGGCTTGCGCCATCTATCGGAATAAATATAAACTAATCATTGTTTTTCAAATTATTCCAGAATTGGCCAAATACCGTTTCTTGATTAATCAAGAAAAGCTAACCACGTACCCGTTTCGGGCTGTTGACCCTCGTCAGCGTGGTGCAAGCTGTACCTCAACAACCAAAATAAGCTTTTCTTGATTAATCAAGAAACCGTATTTGGCCAATTCTGGAATAATTAAAAATCAACGATTAGTTGATATTTATTCCGATAGATGGCGCAAGCCATCAGTAACTTTTAGTTGTACGATCAGGAAATGCCCCCTTTTCTCATATCAAAATATATTTTTATAGATGTTCATTAGCACAGACAGGTTTGTTGATTTCGATAAATATCAAGTACTTGTACTTATAAAAAAAAGGTATATAACGTCGCAACTATATTTAATAATTTACAGAGTAGCTTTCGGGCAATCTCTTTCTTAGCAAACTAAACTTATTGTAATTTTATAGATGTTTTTGAAAATATTCCAGAGATTTGAAATGCATATGTAGAGCGTATATTTATTAATAAAGAGCGTATTATTAAATAAAACTTTAAATAATTTCATTTTGAACATTCTAATTTTTAATTGAGTTTCTTTATATTGTTTTCATATACAATAGTATTCATATACATTTTATTTAGGCAAAATATATTTTGTGAAAAAAAAAGACACTTCGTCCATTAAAAAAGCGCAGAACCTCTGCGCCATCTATTGACCGTCTCTGTATTCTATCAGAATCAGGTTCAAAATTCATAACACCAGTTTAGGTAAATTCAGATCGCCACCTGGGGATCAAGGTTTCGGACTTCGGCCCTTATCAGTAGAGGGGTGACTTCGATTTCATAATATCCAACGAGAGGGTTATGAAATCGGTCGAATTTACCAAATAGGTGTTTAAGCTGGTGAAGTAGCAAGGGTCAATTTTCAGGCAAGGATACAACATAATGTTGCAAGAAGATGATATTCTTGTATCAAAAGAGGAATCTCTACTTTTAATTATGCATCAGAACGACGATGTCTGGAGAGGTTTTGATTTCATGTGATCCACAAGTAATTGGTGATATCCCCTGAATCTACCAAAAGGGTGTTCAGATGGCAGAGAGGCTGGGCCAATATTTCGGCCAAAACATAGATGGACATTATGATGGGACTCCCCTGTCAAAATATACTCTCTAATTATGCGCTTCTGGCCATAGAATTGATCTCATTCATCTATCCAGTTGAACATCCATTTGGAAGATTCTGCAGAGCTCTGAATCCATTGTGTGGGTTCCATGAAATTAAAACCGCTCTATACTTACGGGAGCCATAGTTTGACATATATACCATATTTACATATATATGTGTAAAAAAAAGGCATATCCTGACCGCTCACGTTAGCATTTTAGATGGAAAAACACCATATAGAGGAACAAAAATCAACTGAACGTTTATTTAACTTGTTACATAATATTTTGCCAACCCCAATTTCTTTATAAATTGAGAAAATACAACCACGTACGCGTTTCGTGATGTTGGCTCCTGTCAGCGTGGTGCAGGCTGTACATTTAGACCAAAGTTTGATCTTAGATGCATTCCTTTTGTCATCGTATTAAAGGCAATAAAAAAATTGGTTTATAAAAACAATTGTCTTATTAAACACACGCGTCTTCGATAGTTAATAGTTCTAATAAGAGTATAAAGAAAGAAGGTTTGTAAACTCACCAAGTATGGCCACCACCTCGTCGTCCTGGATGACCTCGAGGGACCCCGAGACCACGAAGCACAGAGTATCGATGGACTCCCCCGTGTGGTAGCGCAGGTCCCCCGGGGCACTGTGGTCCATGTTGAAGTACATCGCCAGGGCCCTGAGGCAACCGTCGCTGGCCAGACGGAAGGCCGGGTGCTCGTTGAATACCTTGCGGTTGAGATGGACACAGATGTCCGCAGTCATGTCCTTTGGGCAGTAGCTCAGGACCTGGGGATAACGTTACATACTGCTCAAATCATTCCATTTCAACATAGTGTAACACTAAGAAAAAGACATCTCCTTATCGTAAAACTGAAAGTTGCTGATAGCTTGTGCTATCTATCGGAATAAATATCAACTATTCTTCAATAAACGAGAATAGTACAAATGTTATATTGTACTGGGATAAGATGCATAAATTATGAAAAAGGCATCTCTTTATCGTGCAACTTAAATTTGCTGATAGCTTGCGCCATCTATCGGAATAAATAAACAACTATTATTCAATCAACGAGAATAATTTATATTTATTCCGATAGATGGCGCAAGCCATCAGCAACTTTACGTTGCACGATAAGGAGATGGCTTTTTCATAATATATGCATCTTATCCCAGTACAATATCACATTTGTACTATTTTTCTCACATAGGATAACACATTATTCTTCTTGATATAAGGGTCAATGATCAATGTGAATGTAGATGGAAATTTCGCCGGGAGGAAATTGGTCTATAGAAACATAGGGTGTCTCTCCTGTCAAATTAAACGTTAAAACTAGACGCCATCTATTGACCGTCGCCGCAAACTAGCGGCCTCGGGTTGGGGATAAAGCGATAACACCAGCTTTGGCAAACTGAAAAGCGTTCACCTAGAGACCATGGTTTTAGGCTAATGGTACTTGTCAGCCTAGGGTGGACTTTTTTCTATGAAACCCAAACAGCGACGGCAAACTTTATTTTTATATTTTGCTATTCTGTAAACGTCCCTGATTGCTTATCTTTTGTTTATCATTCATAGTTTGTCCTTGCCTCAAATAAATTTCTGTGTTATCCCGAAGTTTGTCTTCCCTAATTTTCCACGTGGCATTTTGGTGGAGATGCTGTTTAAATTAGGGAAGACAAACTGAAGATCGCTGAGAAGACCTTGAGGCAATGGGTGCTGTGATCTACATTTTCAGAGACTGGCTCCAGGATTCCACCGGCGTGTCAAAGCCAAGACTTCCCTCCAAGATGACGATGTCCCTATAAACGACGATACGACGACAAATCCGCTCTTCACGCCGCAAGAGAAAGGACCCAAAGGTACTAGGGACAAAGTTCCAAGACTTCGATGGAATCCTTTGCAGAAGCACGTCAGATCCATGTCAACAACTACAATAATTGCAAGCTGTGGGTCACAGCTCCCATAGGGAAGGAGCTATGTAACAAAGTATTTATTATTTTATTAATAGAGTATCATATTTTATAATTTTATATTTTGCTACTCTGTAAACTTCCCTGATTACCTATCTTTTGTTCATCATTCATAGTTTGTTCTGTGTCATACTGAAGTTTGTCTTCCCTAATTTTCAACGTGGCAAAATATAATATTATATCGTGTTCTCCTGTAGAAGGGCTATCATGTCCGAAAGCTAGAGATATGAAATAAAATATTTAAAAATAAACTTATCCTTGGAAGCCTGATGTTTTCACCTTAATGTGAGTATGGTTTGGGTATAGAAACAGTAGAAGATAATATTCGAGTATCTCAAATATTACAACCAAATAACTTCCCTTTATTTTATTGCTAAATTAAAAAGAATGAAATGGCCATTAAAGCTAGAGTATTTTAAGAAGGATAACCGGCTATTGATTGAGAACTACAGAGATTTATTATAAACTAGACGAATGACCGGGGCAACGCACGGGTTTACCCGATTAAATGTTTTATTCAAACACTATGCGTTACAATTATAAATTTGGCGCCGTGGATGTCACTCTTGTGAAACGTCCCGTCCAAACTTTACATGTACATTAGGTCAGCTGATATTACCTCCCATCTTCATCGCTAGAGGCGCTGCTCGCGAGCAAAAGGGCAAACTCGACGAATATTCGGGAAAGAGACCTGAAATTTTCACTATAAGTTTTTCCAGATTCTACTCTATATACTGTTAAAATTTCAGTCAGATTAGTTACGATATAAATCTTCAAATCGAGCGAGCGCCTATAAATATTTCGATTTAGATCAACTATTCTAATTATTAAGCGAACTATTATTAAGAAAATTTTTAGAAGATTTCAATTTTAAACGTATTTATAACCTTGATAGAGGGCGCATTTCGTGAGCTAAGTAGTATAATTTGAATATACAGTTTTAATATTTAATTTATATATAATTTAAATAGCCTATCGTTTTCCTCGTAGTTTTTTTTACCTATGTATGTAAATTTAGGTACTGTAAAAAAAAAAACTTTGCTTCAATAATAAAAAAAACAAACAAAAAACACCCAGGATAAGTTTCGAACCAAGGTTGTGGCAATACGAAGCCGTACACCTAACCATTAAGCTACGCTTGGCATCATAAATATTCGCATGTAAAGCTATTTCAGGCCGTACATATTTCTAACGACCTTTTTGAAATAGGTTTTTGAAACATGGAAATTATAATACTTCAAATAAATAGAAATAGAGTGAACACAAATAAAACATACCAAATATTTCGAATTAGAGCAGGTATTTTAAACGGCGAATTAGATAAGTTATATCTAAAAATGAAAATATATAAATAAATAAAACATACCAAATATTGCAAGAGAAGTTATTTTAAACGGCGAATTAGATCAGTTATAGCTAAAAATATATACATAAATAAAACCTACCAAATATTTTAAATTAGAGCAGTTATTATATAAATATTTATATTATATGTGTTATTAAGCGAACTATTATTAGTTATTTTAAACGGCGAATTAGATCAGTTATATCTAAAAATGAAAATATATAAATAAATAAAACCTACCAAATATTTCAAATTAGAGCAGTTATTATATAAATATTTATATTATATGTGTTATTAAGCGAACTATTATTAATAAAATATTGAGAAGATTTAGATTTTAAACGTATTTATAACCTTTTAGTACTTGATAGAGGGCGCTGTTCGTGAGCTAAGTAGAATAATTTGAATATATAGTTTTAATAATTGATTTATATATATTTTAAAATAGCCTATCGTCTTCCCCGTTATTTTTTACCTATGTATGTAAATTTTGGTTTGAATTAGTGAACTACTGCGAATTTGTATACCGGACATACAAACACACAAACATTCATTTATATATATAGATATAAAACTCTAAAACCTATGAAATTATATAATTGTTATATTAGTTGTATATTTTATGTATAAAAAAAAATCACACGGGCTTAGGCATTAATTTATAAATGAACTGAATTAGATACACTCACATGGACAAAATTTGAGGAAGTGGAAAATCTTTGATATCGCCGTTTGATGTCTGTTTTTTGAAGGAGACATTCACAATTTTGTTCACACTTGGTTATCTCGTGTGTCTTCAATAAAGGTCACTGTGTATCAAATATCTTACAGAGATAATGTCTGAATCCTGATATACATGCTGAAAGGTACAACTTCCTTAAGTTTTGCTCATCAGTCATATATTTTGCCGCTATATATTATTTTCTACGTAAGCCACTTATGTATCAAGCACTACTGAGAAAAATATATTGACACAATACCAGATGAAATGCGAGTGATAGTAACTAACAGATCAAATTGGAAAATATTGTTTATACAAGGTATGTCCCATAAGTTCCCGGACTGGGTCCATAAAAAAATAAATAAATGAAAAATGTGAATAAATTTGACTGTTTATTATAGAAAAACTATCTGGCTACACGGTGGTACCAATATCGAAGCGGTACGTGCACGCGCCCCAAAGTTATTCTAATTTATTTAAAGGTTACACATAGCGCTGCGGCGATTTTACGATGGAACGAAAATTGAAGCAGAGGATTTGCATAGAATTTTGTGTGAAACTTCAAATATCAGCAACCAAAACTTTTTAAATGCTTAATAAAGCATTCCCCAAAGAGAACAATTGTTTTTGAATGGTATTCTAGATTTAAAGCTGGCAGAATTTCCATTGAAGATGATCTTCGTCAAGGACGCCCAAAAATTTCAAAGGACTGATGAAAATGTGCAAAAAATCACCGATTTGATAAAAGAAAATCCTCGAACCACTTTGCTGGAGCTAGAGCAAGACATAGGCATCTCTAAAACAACGATTGGAAGGATCGTAACCAAATCAAAAAGACTCCTGCAAAATTCATCCCAAGATTCCTCACTAATGAGCAAAAACTGTGTCGGCTTGCAACCTGTGAGGACATGTTGGAAATGACAAGAACGGATCCGGAATGGAAAGACAAGATAATCACAGGCTACGAGACATGGGTCTATGGCTATGATCCTGAAACCAAGCATCAATCTGCCGAGTGGAGATGTTAGGGTGAGCTTAGACCCAAAAAATCCAGATTATTGAAATCCAGAAACAAGGTGTTGCTGGTCGCTTTTTTGGATAAAAAGGGCATTTTTCATCACGAGTATCTTCCTGCAGGCCAAACAGTTATCAAGGATATGTATTTGGGCATTCTTCGCCGTCTAAGGGAAGCGATTCGAAAAAAAGGCCAGAAAAATGGACTAATGGTGGCTGGATCCTACACCATGACAATGCTCGCCCTCACACAGCGCACTTGATGACTAGCTTTTTGGCGAAAAACGGGACACAAATCCTACTTCAACCACCCTATTTCCCAGACATCGCACCAAATGACTTTTTCCTGTTCCCCAAACTTAAAGCAGTTCTAAAAGGAAGACATTTTGACACCAGGGATGACATAATAGAAAAATCGCCGTTAGCATTGAAGAGCATTCCAAAAGAGGCTTATAAAAATGTTTCGACAATTGGGAGAAACGATGGCGCTGGTGCGTTGAAGCAAGGGGGGATTACTTTGAAAAGTTTTAATAAAAAAAATTTAAAAAAATCTTACCTTTTTTTTTTATGGACCCAGTCCGGGAACTTATGGGACATACCTTGTAGTTACTAAAAGTCGACTTAATGGACACTAACAACAATACATTATTTCCCTCAAACATTTTGTAAAATGGATGATAAACTATCTGAGAGGCCAAGATTCCAGAGTAAAGTTAAGGAAAGAGTTGCCTCCGGGCGTGTGGATGATCCTGCAAGACGGTGCCAGGAGAGCCTGACATCGGAGCGACCTACAAGACGGTGTAGTCCAGGCTGGCCGTGTATAGTGTGAAACTGGACGATTCACAAGAGTGACATCCACGGCGTCAAGGATTCTTCTGAAAGGGAAGTTGAAGGCAAGTCCCACTTATTGTACTCCTTCTGTTCAGTGTGACGTATAATAAAGCGCTAATCTGTTCTGCATACCTTACGAACTCGCGTGTGCTATCTTTGTGCCATCTTATCAGACAAAGCACACGTACAGAGTCTGGGCACGACGTGAGCATATTTATGTATAGGAGATATCGAAGGACATTAATGTGGTGTTTATCTTCATGGTTAAACCAATTCTTGAAGTCCACTTCTCTCCAATTTTGAAATGGTAGTTATAGGCCTGGAAAATAGGTCCTTTATTGTCAGTTCTGAGCATGATATGTTCCGAAGAAGCTTCTGCACTATTGCATTTCAAGCAATTATTGAAGGTATTATGTTTATTTTGAAATTTTAAGGTTTTTATATGGCCACTTCTTAGTCTTGCTAAAGCTGTTTGTTGATTTCTTTATCAGGAGATTAATGTAGTAGTCATTAGTTGATAAGGAGATTCCGTGACATTTTTTTTTGTTTATGGCTATATTATATTACTGAAGCAGCTAAAACTAACCTAAATAAAAATATAAAAACAACTTTTAAACTAAATTTATAAAAAAACATAACACCAACCAAGCAATGGCTTCTAGCCATCAACATAAATGCTAGAATGTCCTGGAGAGAGTAATGTCCTGTGCCTTAGTCAGTTTGATACAAATACTTTCCTCTCATTTTAACAAGGTGTTTATAGAAATACATTAAACAGGAAATTTCGCGTGAGTCATTAGTGGAGTAATGGTGAAACCTTTTAGAGAAAAAAACAATGAATTTATATAATAAATACTTCGTCAATATATAAAATTTTTAATATCTAAAGTGTGGTCTCCATTGAATATATTTCATTTCAAAAATGGGCTATAAAGATTAAGGTACTCAAAATAGAAATTTATGAATAAAATATATTCTGATATATACCTTCGTACACAGGAAAGCTAATGGAAATGCACTTTCCACAACGAAAATTTAACATGAATTTTTTTTCAAAAGAAAAGTCAGTTTCAAATTTACATGAATTACTAACACATCAAAGAATATGACAGTTCTCAAACGGAATTTGGGTGGATGCCAGATATGTAGGAGAAACCAGTGGAACAATAGAGATCAAACTAGAGAGAGACAATAGCAATTAATTTAATTTGATTGACATTCGGGTCAACAATCATTACACACAAAAAAAAAAAATCAACAAAACATCCAAAACAAGGAATACATTAAAATTGACATTATTTACACCAGAATGATATCTCATTATATCGTATGGGTACAGAGCGCCAGCTGATAAAGTTCATACAAAAAACGAAAACTGACGTTTGCTGGACATGTGATGCGCGGATCAGCAGGAGAGACATTGCTGACAGTGTTAGAGGGAAAGCTCCGGGGGAAGAGATCGAGGGGAAGGAGACGACAGGGATACACAGACGATCTAAAACAATGGACCTGACGACACGAGGAGATAAAGATGATGGCGGAGGAAGTATGGAGAGACCATGTGGCCCACCCTCAGTAGAGGAAGACATTGAAGGAGGGAGATATGGAGAGACCATGTGGCTCAGTAGAGGAAGACATTGAAGGAAGATATCTCATTGAAGGGACGTCTGGGAATCATCAGCTTCACAAGCCGTCCTGAATTTGGCCAGAATTTTTTTCTGTCAGATAAATTTTGCTGAAATGGCTAATCGTTGAGTGGACGTTGAGTTGAACGTTGATTATTTATGTGGAAATTGATATTCTGGATTGAAAACGTTCAAACCAACTTTTAAAAATACAAATATAAAACATATAGTCTCTTTATGATATTATTCATTTAACCTAAAAATAATAACATCTCGAATTCAGAGAAACCAAATGTTTTACATTTAACAAATTGATAAAAATATTTGAAATATTTATTCAGAAACTTTATATCGGATGTGAATATTAATTTTCTATATTCAATTTCTATGTTCTAAATTTTCTATTATATATACCCAAAACCGGATTGAAATAACTTATTTACAAAGAAATCCACAGCATTTAATGAACAAAATATCAAGTCAATAAACAAAATAATTATTTCCACTACTGGCCATTAATTCATGTTAAAAAGGAAGTAAAATTAAACATCTAATTGATTTTGAAAACTTAGAAAATTTTAAAGTCGGAATCGATATGAAAATACACAACTCTACAATGTTTTCTAGTGAATTCTGTTAATTTTCTTTGATTAATATATATTTAGAAATTCCTGTAGCTATTTATATAAATATTCCAGAATTAATATACGTCTTCAAAACAAGAATATTCTTTTCTGAAAAGGAGCAACTTTGTTCTATGGTAGGAAATAGAGAGAAAGAATAGACTAGAAAATCAAAATGAGAATTCTGGTAATGGGGTAAATGAAGAGGTAATACTAATATGTTGTAACAGCATCTTTATTGAGGGACCACTTCTCATAATGGTATGAGATAATAACAATTAGGTAAATATGGGTCTATTTATCAGCTTGGCCCATTGTTATTATACCCACGCTCGCCGAGAATTCTCTTGTCTAGTATTTTCACTTCAAAAATAAACAATATGAATATATTATTGAAAATAAAATTTAAATATTTGAAAGGAGGTTGTATATTGTTGCACCAGGCTGCGGTTTAGATCCTTCAGTCTTGATTCTCTTCTCAGACGCGTCTTGCATCTTTCCAGAACGTGTCTCAACCATCCTACAAGGTTAAACCAGTCAATAAATAAGACAACTATATTTTTAGGTAATACTTAGAATATCTCTTTATTTATCTCATCAAAGTTTAAAGCAGGTGGGGTATTTAGTGTATCAAAATACAAATGTTTTATAGTACATAATTTTTATAGTAATAATCTGTTTTATAAAAATAAATAAATAAATATACACTGCGTGACATTGAAAATGGAACACCAAGAAATAGTGGCCAGAAAGTGATGAAACTCGGCAGACAGAGAGAGACGGGGACGAACAATAAGTGATCTTTATTTCAAAATGATAGTCATAATACAGAGCGAGAACGGCGTCGGCTTAGTAGCAAGTAGGACCACCGCGGACGGCGATGCACGCAGCAACACGTCTAGGTAGAGAGTCAATCAGAGTACGGATGGCGTCCTGAGGGATGGCTCTCCATTCCCTCTCAACCATTTGCCACAGTTCGTCTTCTGAACGCGGCTGTGGCAAGGCATGCAAACGGCGTCCAATGATGTCCCAGACGTGCTCGATTGGTGAGAGATCAGGAGAGTACGGTGGCTAGGGAAGCATCTGTACATCTTGCAGAGCTTGTTGGCTAATGCGAGCAGTGTGCGGTCGGGCGTTATCCTGCTGATAAAGGGCATTGGGTACCCCCTGAAGGTAGGGGAGTGTCACCGGTCGCAGCACATCATCAACGTATCGTTGGGCTGTCATAGTGCCCTGAATACGAAGTAAAGGTGACCTGGAATCATACGCGATTGCGCCCCAAACCATGATTCCACGTTGTCGCACGGTGGGGCGTTCCACAATTGCTGCCGGATTGGACCTTTCTCCACGTCGACGCCACACGCGTACACGGCGACTATCACTGGACAAGCAGAAACGCGACTCATCTGAGAACACGACCCTGTGCCATTCCGTCATCCACGTCGATCTAGCCCGGCACCATTCCAAACGTTGGCGCCTATTCGGTGGGGTCAATGGCAGTCTTCTTAGCGGACGGCATGAGTGCAAGCCATTAGCAACCAATCGACGGGAAATGGTTCTGGTCGAGATGGAATGATCTAGGGTGTCTTGCACATGTTGCAGGATGGCGGTACAAGTGGCTTGTGGGGCCGCCACTGCTTGTCGAAGGATACGCCGATCCACACGTGCTGACGTCACTCTGGTTGCACCGACATTCCTATAAATTGCCACATTTCCTTGTTCCAACCATCTTCTCCACAGTCGGTGCACCGTGGACGCACCAAGGTGTGTATCAGCTGCGATTTGATGTATAGACCAACCTGCCCTTTTCATTCCGATCACCAAGCCCCTCGTAAAAGCGTCTGTCTGCTTGAACTGCCTCCGTTTACGATGACCTGGCATTCTCTGTTTTACACGTGTCTTTTGACACAAGAACAAAATTTCTACAATGATTTTCCTTGAAGAAATAACGACACGAATACTGTCCTTTCTGCAAGTTCCTTCCCTTATATCTTACTCCATGTGCGCACGAGAGCTGCGCATTTTACATCATTTGCATAACTCGGTTGGGCGCGTCTACCCTGAAATTTGCATAATTTTCTGGCCACTATTTCTTGGTGTTCCATTTCAATGTCACGCAGTGTACAATTTAAATTTTAAATATATTAAAAATAATTTTAAAAATACACGCATTAATCATGATGCAACAATATTATATAAAATTTATATTATAATATAAAATTATAATTCTTAGAACAAATTACTCTGTTTAGATCGACTGTCAGATGTCGCGGCCTTTCCTATATAACCCATTGTTGTTGTTTCCCATGGTCCGGCTCAAATCTTTTGTAATTATGTAAATAAGTCTTTCATTTTCCTTTTTCTTACGCCTTAAATCATTCAATACTTTCTCAAATTATGTGTTTTATATTTTATAAGCTCAATTAAAGCTAATTCTTAACTGTTCTTATTTATATTTTCAAGATTTTCCACGACTACATACCAATACCATTTAGTATCAAGGTACTCAATAGAACCAGCAAATATAATAATATTGATGTATCAAGCAAATGATCAATATTTCTATATAAAATATTCTAAAATCAACAGAGAAAATCCTTTTTGTAATATATATATATAAAACTAAAAAATAATGAAGAAAATTCTATTGAATAAGATAAGTTTATATTTTAATTTTTGAGGTGAATATTATGAATGTATCAATATATATTTAAATTGTTTAACAGCAAGATTTAAGAACCAAGTATTTAATTCGGCTTTGACACGTCATGAGCTTGTCCAAAAAACAACAACCACAACAACAAAAAAAAACTGGGGTAACGAACCCGATAGTCTTCAATCAAATAGAAAAATTTAATCTAAAAAGTGGATTTAAAAAAAAATAATAATGTTTTTAATTTTTAAAATTTTATATATATAAGGTATATAATTTTAAATGATGATAAAATTATTTCTAAAAGAGAGAGGGATATTAAATGTTAATATAAAAACGACTCTAATTAGCTTATTTTAAATATGTATAACTAAAAACTTGTAACGTTTTGTGAAAATGAAGAGCATTGCAGGAAAAATGAAGAACTTGGAAGTCAAGAGTTCTTCCATGGAGCCAATAAGTCTTCGACTTGTTCTATTACTTCTATTGTTCTGAAACTATATAGGATTAGGAGGTAGAGCGGCTTATAATGAAAGCAAATTAACGATAGAATGGTTTGAATATTGAAGCTATTGTGAAAGAAGACATATAGCTAAACGAATTGACAAAGAAAAACACTTTCAGACAAATCACTTTGAAGAGAGATAGTGCTTTGTCAATGATTTCAACAGACATAGAATAAAATGTGTTCGATATTAAGAAGAAATAATGAAAAACAATACGATAGATTCACGATAGAATGACGAAGAAAGTAAATTATTTACGAAGAGCAATGTATATTCTATGACTATAATGCGGAAGACAGGAGGTGATCTTCATGGCAACGGTGACGAAAAAATAGACAATTCTTCAATAAGTTGACAGTAAAATAGGATGATAAACTGTAAAATAAAAATATTTCTTCATATATGAGGTAAAAGTAAAGTGCTTTTGTGAAAAAGGGAAAAAAACTTTTCTATTATCAGCTATAGCTTGTTTAAACACCTTCATTTGCAAATTGAATTCGTTAGGTCATTTCTGGCGTATATAACCTCTATAGTGAAGCATGTATGCACGTCATGGCGAAACAGTTAAACATGAAAAAATATATTTAGTAGATTATTAGGAACATGAAGTAGACCATAACCTATCTAACTATTAAATCTATAAGAGACACCCCAGCTTACATATTAGAGGACAAAACCTGCCTAGTTATTGCGGCCTATAGGTAGACCACAGCTTAGATAATTTTTGAAGCCGTGAAGTAAACCAAATGCTAGTTAAATATTGCTTCTGTGAAGATAGCAGACTTGTCACTATCTATTCTTGCTGCTGTGAAGAGAGAGAAAGAGAAATTGAAATTGAGATTGAAACTACTTTTTATCTCAAAGTCCATATAAGATTATATAAGGTTGAATGCAGAATAAATATGATTATATTTAGATAAATATAGGGAAAATAGATATAAATAGATAAAAATAATTTATAAATACACATATATATAAAAATATATACAAGGTCTTCATTGAGAGAAAGAGAGAGAAGAGCTATCACTGTTCTATTATTGACTAGACCAAAACCATAACAATATTGTCAAGAAGCTCCATCCAGATGGGACACCTGTCAATCATCCCTGGACCCCGGGGGGGGGGGGGGAGGGGGGGGGGGACCACAGGTGTGAGGGGCTCTCGGAAGCTGATCTGTAAATAAGGAAAACGGGACGGTGGCTGACGCCGTTCATTAGGATTATCTTTAACTTGGGGTAAGTTGTACTCTCTCTCTCTCCCTATAAATACCCCTTATAATAAATTAATTTATTACCAAATTTGCCCTTGCTTTATTTATCTCCGCGACAATATTATATCGGCGATGAGAGAATTCAAGGATATTCATTGCGAAAGTAAAGTAGAATAAAATCTAGCCAGCTATAGGAGCAGTGAAAGATATCAAAATTTAAGTAATTATTACATTTATAAAGAAAGCCATAAATATTAGCAAATTATTGTGGACGTTACAAACACCAAAACCTATACATCTTTTTCGTCAAAATAAGAGAAAAAACTAGCTAACAATGGAGACTGTAAAAAGCGACTCAACAATTTCAGCAATAATACCCATAAAACAAGCATAAGCATAAATAACTATTAAGGTGAAAACAACAGCCGTCCGAGGAAAAGTTTATTTTTATTATTTTATCCATTTTGTCATATTTTATTAAAAATAACCTATCCTCAGAAGTCTGATGTATACGTCTTAATTTGATATAAGGTTTTAATTTATTGAATTGAGACAATCTATTGCGCGCAGATATCATGTGGAGTCTAAAATATTCAGGCAAATAACGAGCCATCACTGAGACTATTGTGGCCGTACAGGGGGTCAAAACTCGGCCATCTAATGGCGGTCGTGCAGGAGATTAAAATTCAGCATATTATCATACGGCCGTAGAGGAGGCTAAAACTTTGCCATCAAATAGCGGCCGTGTAGGAGATCAAACTCAGTAGATTATTGCGGCCATAGAGGAGGCCACAACTTGGCCGTCTAATGCGGCCGCGGAGGAGGCCCGACCAGTATTTATAGCCTCCGATCAGCGCAGATAGAATTTACCGCCAACGAGGCTTAATAAGAGGCCCATTGATTTATCGCCTTTATTATCCTTACAGCTCTAAACTTCCAGGTGGCCTCATCTATAATCTGAGGACTGCAGCAGCCATTTGTCTTGATTCAGGCCTTCAATCACAGTCATCTGGGCTACCACACCAGCCTCGTTGTTTTCTCCAGATATTTCACAACAATGGCTGTTATCATCGTTGTTGAATAATATTTCACTTATTCCAATATTGGACACCCAGAATAATATACTGACAAACATTTTGAATACATTGTTATGGTTGCCAGTACTGTAAGAGGTTTAGCAGGTTCGTTAACATTTTTTTCTGATCAGAGAGCCCTGCAAATTTCCAGAGCGTGTTTCAACGATTCTACAAGCATAGATAATTCAATCATAAGGCAACTTTATTTTTATAGGTATTTTCTAAGAATAATTTATTTATAAAATCAATCTTTAAGGAGGCATGTAGTTACAGTGTGGCACAATTCAAATGATGATTTTATAATACTAGTAATATATAAAAACAAAAATAAATATAAATTTATTATTTAAGATATTTGAAAATAATCTATATATATAAAAATGGATGTTTGTTGGTTGGTCCGTTGGTCCGTCCGTGAGTCCGTCCGTGAGTCCGTCCGTGAGTGATAATCTTCTACATCGCTCAACCAATCGTGATGAAACTTTGGGAAGATGTTTAGTATACTACAGGGATGGTTTATGGCTAATTACTCTTTAGAAATAACCTTTCGTTGCATTTCTATTTACAATAAAACGTAAATTCACTCGCAATCTGCGCCCCTCTCGCGGCAGACGGGGGATGGCGGCGCGCGACGATTGGCTGCCGGCGCAGCACGTGACCTCCCTGCCCCCCCCCCCGCCCCCCCCCCCCACCGAGTAAATGAGATCTCCCGGCTGACGGCCGAGCAGCGCCCTCTAGAACGCGTGACGATTTTGACGGCGCGGGGCGCTCCCGGTTGGACAGTTGCGCGGGGACAGAGTGACCTCGCGGGTGCCCTCCGGGAACCACGTCCATCTTCCATATGTAATATACATTTAATCGTGTAAACCCGGGCGTTGCCCGGGTCATTCGTCTACAAATTCGCAGTAGTTCACTAATTCAAACCAAAATTTCCATACATAGGTAAAAGAATACTGGGAAGACTGACATTTATTAATGCAGTGATTATAATCAATGCTTACAATGAAGGGCTATATTGTCTATATATATAAAAATCACCTTCAAATTTTAACGTAACGTTCCATTCTCAATCCCGTTGGGCTTTAGATCGGCTAAAACATTTTTATCTTTATTAGTTAATATTAACTTTACTGTACTGAATAGTTTAGTATAATGTTAATTCAACATATTACAATTTAGCCACTGCAACGCGTGGCCGGGTTCGCTGTGTAGTATACTATCAGGACGATTTCTGGCGAATTATTTTAGAATAATATTTATAGCAATAAATATAGCGAATTTAAGACGTAGTGATTATATTCTGTGTTTGTGCATATATAGATATTTTACAGAAAATGTGAGAACGTTCTATTAGAATATCTCGAAAACAAAAAACAATACATATAAACGAGTTCACTGACATTTATTAATGCAGTGATTATAATCAATGATTATAATGAAGGGCTATATTATCTATATATATATAAAATTCACTTTCAAATTTTAGCGTAACGTTCCATTCTCAATCCCGTAGGGCTTTAGATCTGCTAAAACATTTTTATCTTTATAAGTGAATATTGACTTTACTGTACTGAATAGTTTAGTATAATGTTAATTTAACATATTACAATTTAGCCACAGCAGGGCGTGGCCGGGTCCGCTAGTATTTTATAAATTGTTTGTGAAAAATAGGCGCATCTTAAACTTGATGAAACAATATATACAATTATATGTGTAAAATATTAATATACATAATACAATATGGAATCAATAAATAATCTTTTATTTCCGATATTTCTATGGGCTAAACGACCATCTTTTTCTAGGATCTCATCCCTTTTCGCGGCAAGCCGCGCGTTACACTTGAGACACGGGCGTCTCACTCACACAGTGAGACGCCCGTGTCTCAAGTGTAACGCGCGGCTTGCCGCGAAAAGGGATGAGATCCTAGAAAAAGATGGTCGTTTAGCCCATCGAAATATCGGAAATAAAAGATTATTTATTGAATCCAAGATGTGCCCTTTATGAACAAATATAACAATATGGATTGCTCTATTTTCAGAATAATACAATATAAAAAATTTGGAAGTTTGAATATTATTCTTTCGTGTTTGGTTAGTTGTACTTACTAGCGGGGTTGGATCTATGTCAGAATAAGGCGTCTATAAGAGATATCTATTCAAAAGCTGCTTTATTACAATCTAGGTTCTGTTTGGCGCAGAAGACCACTATTCCAATATTCTAAGACTTCTCTACAATATCTTCTAACAAAAATCCAATGTATGAATTACAAAATCAATATAACAACCCTATACGCTACAAATAAGCTTCCATCACTCGATTATGTAGGCCTATTCGATACATGCAGCAATCTGTGTAAACATAAATTTGACCAAGGTATCTGAGAATTACTTCAACACTCTACAAACCATTTATAAAGATAACCGTCCCAAAGGTTTTATGCACCCTGGGACACGATTTCTCGTTGCACGCCATCCCCCCTATCATGCTTACTCTCTCTCTACTCTTCTCTTCCAAATCTTACAACTAATATTTCACTATTATCGAATCAGCATTAGAAATAATATAATGGGGAGTTGCAATTTTTTAATTTTCGTGTCATTAAGATTCCACTTCGAGGCCTTCTTGAAGCACTCGAGGCGACCGCCCGGCTTTAGAGCGGCCCTATTTTTATATTTACATATCAACCAAACTTATGAATAGAACCAATGGATACTTTAAATACAATGATTAGAGATAGACGCGAAGGAAGAAATGATGTCTTTGGGAATCTCTATTACAGCAGTGGCAATGTCCTCTATCTTCAGTATGTAGAGCTGCTTTTCTGGGTACTTGTCAATTTTATGCGGCCATTTTTTGGCTCATATATGGGTAAGTGATAGTTCCAGACCAGGACAATTTTTGCATGTCCTGTAGGTTCTTGTGTCATCTGGATGTATTGTCACTACTTTATAGTGTTTCGTTCTGAGTCTTGTGATTGTTTTTGTAATTCTTCTCTCAGCGTTTATATCACATATTTGACCTCTCATTATATTTAATTGGATCAGCTTGGAATTTGCCTAAGCATAAGCAGCAAATACTGACATTTGTTCCTTTCTTTCGTACAACTCCCAGGCTTCTTTTGCTATTCCATTCGCCATCTCAACCCCAGATCCCAACATGGGCAGGAATATATTGTAAAATGCTGTTCCAGTTAGTTTAGTAACGAGTGTGGAAGGATTGATTCTGGGATCTAGTAGAAAGGCCTGAGATTAGAAGATATGAAGAGGTCAAGAGTGTTGCTCAGAATAGGGTGAAATGGTTCCCATGATGGCCGACCTATATGAAGATGATGACGAAAGATATTGCATAAAATGCTGCGCCATGGAAATGCTGGATACAGCATTATAATGTGAACTTAACAAGAAACTAGACTTGAATATGATTAAAGGACAACTCCTGATCGTGCAACACCACCATATATTAGAAAAATAATAAACTAACTAGTTATTTTTTTAATTTCAAGAGAATTGGCAATTACTCTTTATTGTTTTTAAGGAAATAACGCGTCTCATACACAAAAAATAAAACTAATAATAAAACTATAAGTATAATAAATGTAAATATTGAGCACAATTGTTTTTTTTACAAATAAAACAAACTTTCTACTGTCCTTACTAATTAAAATAATGAGATAGCTCTTGAATAATCATAGTGAATTCTCGTATCAGTTTTGCCAATTTAATCTACCAGACTGATTTTTAGAGATCTAATATTGTATTGGATCATTCATATATGCTACACTGAAGGATGGAATCCTAGTTATGGTATTTTAGCGTTATAGAGCTCTAAAAAGCGTTCGAAACAAATTATTACTATGTGGACCTCGCTGTGATGAGGAAAATATAATAATTTCTGAGTCCATCACTGGAGAATACAGCACGCTTACTGTTTGTTGTATTCTGTTGATAAATCCGTCAATTTAAAGGGCATTCTTGGTATTTATGATAAATATGTATATACTGTACCCAAAGTTTAGGTACCTCGAATACCATTTAAAACTAATCGAAATTACCGTATTATACACTCATAGGCGAAACTTGAGAAAAAGAAAAAAAAAAAGTTATCGCCGGTCGTCTATTTTTTAAGGGAGATAGAGGCAAATTTTTCCCACTTGGTTACTTCGTGTGTCTTCAATAAAGTTTACTGTGTATCAAATATATTTCAGAGTTATTGTCTTAATCCTGATATACATGCTAAAAGGTACAACTTCCTTAAGTTTTGTCTAAGAGTGTATATACGTATATAGAGTATAACCGAATATAACAGTAGAAAAATATCTTGTATATTGGACTGGCCATACTACTGGGAAGGTTCACTACGGATGAGCAAGGCCCTGCCACTATTGATCTCCCACAGTGATGTTTACATAATTTCAATATTCCCTTTTTATAGATTTAGTCTATACATGAAAAGCTAAACCCATGTTAAAAGGAAAATTATTCAACTAGGAGGATTTAGGGATCTATTAAAAAAAATCCACATCTCGAAGCCAAAAATCCGAGGTCGATATGAGGGCTACAAGAATAAATGTTGGGCCATTGTCAAGCGGTGTACCGACTTGGTGACAACAATAGGTTACCATGGCAACGTGTCATCTTTATCCTCTACACCTCTCCATCCTTTGTGCTGTCCCGGCTGACCCGGGGTCACTTGAAGTCTTCCAAACTTTGTTTAAGCGACGCATTCACTCGGATACCTCGCAGGAAGGTTTGTTATATCTCTTCCTCCTATTGAAACTGATCAACGTTTTCACATGAAAAGCGTATTTACGCAAATTTGGCTTTAAAAACCAATTTCTTGATTTCTCAGGAAGCCTCTGGAACCAAATTTTGGTCGTAGAGGTACAGTCTACACCACGCTGACGAGAGCCAACACCCCGAAACGCATTCGTGGTTGACTTTTCTTGATTTATCAAGAAATTGGCTTGGCAAAATATCACGGAACGAGTTGAATAAATGTTTAGTTTATTTTTGTTCCATTAGAAGGCACTCTGCCATCTAGAAATGCTCATGTGAGCATGGTCAGGATATGCCTTTTTTGATTTTAATAATGAATACCTTAAACATAGAGCATTTTTCATTATACTTATTTCCAGGAGGACAGAGTTTCCTGGTATTTCCTCTTATCTGGACTGGACGGGGCAAACAGTGGCGCCACGTGGAAGAGAGGAAAATTCAGTTCTCCTCTCTTGTTCTAACTGCTGGGTAGATTTGGCTCATGTACATAGTAACCTTTATTTTATATTTAAAATATTTCATATAACTAATTAAATATATATTTAAAGTAATTCGGAAGCCTATTTAATTATTTTTCATCGCTATATTATTAACCAACCAGGCCTATATTGAAGTATTTGCGTCTATTACAGAGGAAACAAAACAAAAAACAAATTAAAACTTAGAATTAAATATTTACAAATTTACAATGTATTAATCGACAGAGTTCATAAAATTTATAAAGACAAAGTGTCTGATGTAAGAGAGTTAAATGATTTAGATCAGGGAACAATCGATGTCTCACTTTTGTAAAGTTCGGACAGTCATAGATAAGGTGAAGAGCAGTTTGTTCAGTTTCTCCGCAGGAAAAATTTGGTGTTTCTGATAGACCTCTTTTATGTAAGTAATGCTGGAATTTTCCGTGTTATGTGACAAACAAAGTGTATTATAACGATATTTTTATACATGAAATGATTGCAAATATAGCACGATTTTTCTTTTACAAACAAAACGCATCATTATGTCCTCACTGCAATAGTAAAATGCCAGAAGGGCCTGGTTCATCAGTGGTGAACCCTCCCAGAGGTTTCGTCAGTTTATTCTACCATACCGTTTTATTATAGTATCTGCCATTATATTAGGAAATTCTGCTCATATATCCAGCAATCGGAAGGCATCCTTGGTTAAGTAGTTTTACATTTTGTTAATAGCCCTATCTTAATAATTATATTTGATATTTTAAAACTTATTTTTCTTTGAAGAAACTATCCTGGGGTTAATTAAAAAAAAATAGATGCTTTATACACACGTATGTAGTATTTAAATTGAAAATGACTCATATAATAGTCTTCTTCTTTATATATCTCTACTCAATCATATTAGGGTCAGGGTGAAGTAGAATGTGTCTGCCTTTGTCATCAAGACTGGGAGCACTACTCAGTGGCAGGCCGATTTAATTCCAAAAGAAATGGCCACCTCTGACATGGGGGACAGACGCCATGTGCAGCTACTCCTAACATGGAGTACAAATACTGCTCATACTGTATCTCTGTATTAGGAACCCTTACAGGGTACTATCAGCCGGGCCAGCTGAGCCCAGGTTTTTTAGTGAGCTTGTTACTGCTCCCCCCTCCTCCTTTTCATCCGGGCTTGGGACTGGCAAAGGCAGAGTTCTCATATAATAGTTTTTTTTTCTTATCCCTAGTACACGTGGTACAGGCCATGATAATCATGGTGGGTAGTAGGCGACTGCTTTTACTGTAAGTGGACCACATGTCTACACATGTGAAAAGCAGTTCGACTTTGCACTTACAAATGTGCTAGAGCCCCGTTTGGTTACTTGCACTCGCTGGTGGGGTTGGACTTTTGCAAGAATCGGGGGCCATTGGAGCATTTTTTTAAACAGAAAAAAAGTGTCCAATGCGGGAATCGAACCCAGGTCGTAGCGCGGTCGAAAACCAAACGGTTTAACCAGCCTTCCACCGACCCCCCAGTATAATAGTAAATTCGAATAATCATATACTCCTGTAGAAGGTCTAAGGTCGGAAGCTTGAGAGAATGTATATATAAAGTAAGAAACTTATCCTTGGAGACCGCTTTTTATGTTTATTGCTCATATAAAAGTGCCGAAATTTAATGATAAATAAAATATCATTAAAGTATCTAATAAAACTTGTACAATAGAAAATTATTGATACAATTATATTTTAAAATGAATTTATCGTAATTTTCTATTGTAAGTTTATCATTTACTCCTAGTTAAAAACCATTTATACACAAACTATCCTTATTTCAATTAAGAAATTACCCCATTATACACACAATTGTATGTTATTTGAGATGTTTCTTAAAAAAAGGACAAAGTTACGATTGATGTGTTGTTTAGCTTCTTTCTTATATCGACTTCTCAGTTCGATGGCAATGATTGATTGGAAACTATCAATACATTATTGACATTTACAATAATAAAATATGAAGATTGAGTTTGAATCATTCCAAGAATAGATATGCTCTTGCTAAATAATAAATTTAGGAAAAGTTAGAAAACAATTTGTAAAAAAAGATGATCACTTTAAGTTTGTTGAAAGATTATCTCTATCTATCAACAGAAGAATTTGAAAGTGTTGTGAAGTTTTAACAGCCAATTAATGGATCGGATATAGAAATACTTGGTCAAAAATAAATATTTTATAATCAATATTGATATATCAATTAATTTTGAGCAAAATATATTTGATATTTATTGATATAAATGATATTCTATTCGTCTCTATTAAAATTAAAACCTAACAGACCTTTCAGTTATGCTTTAAAAGAACAAATGTCAAGGGTATCTATAATGTATATTTATTCCGTTATCTCTACAAAAATTTACCAATATACCAGTTAGCTGAATGCCATTATATTTCAAGGTACATCAACATAGTAATGTAAAAATATATTTTACATAAAGTTTTACATAAATGCCTTGATGTACCTTGAAAAAGGTTGGCGTTCAGCCAACTGAAATATTGGTGAATAAATTATTTTTCATCCAATATATGCCTTTTTAATCAATTATTATTTGTGTGGATTATTCTATTTAAAAAAATATATTACATAAATTTCGAATTTCTTCAAACTAAACTATTTAGGAAGTTATTCAAAACCAAAGTGACCTCAATCCTAGATATTGACCCTAAGTTTAGCTAGAAGTATCTCAAATAACACAGATTTTCGGCAATGTTTGGGTTACCACCTCTACTTTGCAACTGGTCATATCCAATAACTAAGACAAAGTGACTCATGGGGGTTGTGTTAGAATAGATCAAATATAAATTAAGATGAATCAAATTAACAAAAGACAATAATCATAGCTATATAGAAATTAAATTGGCGAAACTGTTGGAAAGGTCCACGACTGATGAACCACTCCTTTTAATATTTGTTTGAATAATAGCGTAGAGAGATAGAGAAGTATGTCTTGTACTTTTCCATATAAAAGACCAATATTGATCGAACATAAATTTGTACTATGAAGCTTCTACCATAAAACTAAAGCAGAAGGTACACAATAAAGAGAGAGCGAATAATAAATTATTGTAGAGTAAGAAAAGGCAATTTCGCCTTTGCCGGTCCCAAGCCCGGATGAAAAAGGAGATGGGGGAGCAATGACAAGCTCGCCAAAAACTTGGGCTCAGCTGGCCCGGCTGATAGTACCCTGTAAGGTCTCCTAATCCAGGGATACAAGATGAGCAGCATATACTCCATGTTAGGAGCGGCTGCACATGGCGTCTGTTCCTCATGTCAGAGGCAGCCATTTCATATTAGAGCTAAGTCGGCCTGCCACTGAGTAGTGCTTCCAGTCTTAATGACAAAGGCAGACGCTTTCTACTTCATCCACACCATCAAAAGTCTCAAGGTCTACAAGCTTGATACCCTAATATGATTCGGTGGAGATGAGAAAGAAGAAGAAGAATAATAAAAAAGCCTTAACTACCCGTTTCATGCTTTTTCAGGGTGCCTAAATGACCAGTTTTTGTTCGTTGAGATACAGCTTGCACCACGCTTATAAGAGCCAACAGCCCGGAACGCGTACGTGGTTAGCTTTTCTTGATTAGTCAAGAATGCGTTTTTGGCCGAAAAAATCAACGATTAGTTCATATTTATTCCGACAGATGGCGCAAACCATCATAAACTTTTATTTGCACGATCAAGAAATGCCTTTTTCTTAACTTCTCCACTTGGTCTCAGTACAATATCACTTTATAAAAATATTTTTAACATTATTGTAGATTAGATTAATTCAAAGTGTAGATTCATCAACCTTTAGAGTTTTCTTTATCTGACATATGTTCCCGAATAAAATGAATAGACAAAAAGACAAATTTTACTTTAAAAGGTTTCTACCTTGAAAAAAATGGCAATGATGTCTTAACGTCGGATAATAATTTTTGAGGGTTTAGAAGTCTAAATCTGGAATTGATTAAAGCTGTAGGTGTGACTAGGAAATCTCGGCCGACATATTCACTATGCTGTGCGGGTATACAATCAGTCAACCAGCCACATACGGTTGGAATCTCTTAGCCGCTTACGGCAAGTTGGAATAAATGCAAACGGCAAACACCTACTGCCTTTTTTTTTAACGAATAAATTATTTTTAAACATCCAAGAATAAAAGTATCAGGAATTATTTATTTTAAAGAGACAATAAATTTACATAGCACGTATATATGCAAGTACTAATCGAGAAGATAAATACTGAGAAGAATGACCACATAAGAAATTATAATGATCCACTATCTATCAATGTATACCTATCTAAAGTCCGAGAATATATGGATTCAAGAAATGCATTTTTCAGTGGGACTTAGGCACGGACAGTTGGTGCATCGATTTTTATTATATATATGAAGTTTAGATGGAAATTCTGTCAGGAATAAATTGATCCATAAAAATAAAGGACGCCTCTCCCATGAAAAAGGTCGCTAAAACTATATATGCGCCATCTATTGACCATCTCCGCAGACTAGCGGACTCAGTTCGGTGGCAAAGACACAACACCAGCTTTAGAAAACTTGATAAAACATCGCCACTCGTGTTATTTTGTACCCGTAGAAAGACGTCTTGCCCGAAAGCTTGTATGATCATCCTCTTATATAAAGAAGTACTTCTCCCTGACTTGTGTTTCTTTTTCTATAGTGAATAGGGAAATTGTCGTTGTCTTATTATATAAAATTATTAATAATATTGTAGCGATCTTTTCTTTAATTCTGTCGCTGGTAAGCCACGGAATCACGAAGCAAACTCAAAAGTAAGTTTTATTCAACACACTGTCAAATAGAAAAAAAATCCGACAACAATTATATGCTTTATCCTATCTTACTCTAGACAGTCAGTCTAATAATAAAAACAAATTCTCAAATATTTACATAGTAGAAGGCGCAACAATTGACGTCAAATATTTACATAGATCCAAACAAAAAGAAATAATAGAAAACTAGTTTGAACATTTACATATCTACAAAATAGTTGAATTAAAGTACTTTGAGACATTACTCCCTCTTCGGAAGAACATCGTCCCGATGTTTAAATTCATCCGTAGAAACACACACAGTCTCCAGATATTCATCGTTCTGGGTTTCTGGATCGTTGTAAGGCTTCATTCGTAAGACATGTACAACATCTTTGTACTTGGCTTTTCTCCGAGATTCATCCACCGTTGTAACTTCGTAGTTGACATCTGATAATTTCTTAGTTATTCGGTTTGGACCAAAATATTTCTTTAGGAGCTTCTATGATAAGCCAACTTTGCGCACCGGTGTGACGACCCAAACAAGGTCGCCGACGTCGTAATAGACGGGCTTATGCCTTGAATCATAACGTTCTTTATCTATGTCCTGCGCTTTGAGTGTTAGTAAGCGAGCTAGCTGCCGTGCTTCTTCAGCGTCCATCATCAAATGACTTATATGCTCGTCCTCCTCATAATCCGGCTGGTAGGGAAACAGAGCGTCCAACATTGTCTCCGCCTCTCGACCATGTACCAAAAAGAAGGGTGAGAAACCGGTAGTTTCTTGCCTTCCTGTATTATAGGCAAAGGTGATAAAAGGTAAAACAGAGTCCCAGTTCTTTTGGTCCACGTCTACGTACATCGAGAGCATGTCAACCAGGGTCTTATTTAATCGTTCAGTCAAGCCATTGGTTTGGGGGTAATAGGCCGTTGTAAAGTAATGCGACATTCCACACATTTTTGTTAGTTCGTTGACGACTTTGGCTTGGAATGATCGTCCCCGGTCCGTAATCAGTTCTCGAGGAGCTCCATGCTTGAGGACAACGTCGTTCACCATAAACTTCGCAACCTCAACAGCTCCTCCGGTCGGTATGGCTTTTGTTACTGCGCATTTCGTAAGGTAATCTGTACAAACAATCACCCAGCGGTTGCCATCCCTAGTCGGAGGGAATCTCCCCAGCAAGTCCATGCCTATCTTCTGGAAGGGAATGGAAATAGGGGCTATAGGCTTAAGATTTCCAGGGGGTAGTTGGGGTATTTTCTTGCGCCGTTGGCATTCCCTACAATGTCCAACATAATTACGAACACTTCTATAAAGACCAGGCCAAAAGAATCTCCTGCGTATTCTGTTATACGTTTCGGCAAATCCAAGGTGTCCGGCTGTAGGGGCATCATGGGATGATCTAAGGACCTCTAGACGTAAAGTCCTCGGAACCACCAGCAACCAAGGTCGTCCCAAGGGATCATAATTTTTCTTGTAAAGTATGTTGTTGATATTCAGAAATCTTTTATAATTCGAGTCTCCACAATTTTCAATTATTTTTGCTAATGATGGATCTCGTTGCTGCTCCTTTTCAACATCACACAACACTGCCAGACAAAGTATATCTTCCTCTGTTTCTTCCGCAGTATCTGGTAGAGGGCTTCTAGAAAGGCAGTCGGCATCCTTGTGCTTGCGACCATTCTTATAGCAGACAGCGACCTCATATTCTTGGAGGCGCAGAGCCCATCTGGCCAGACGTCCAGAAGGGTCTTTCAAATTCGCTAACCAGCACAAAGAATGGTGGTCGGTCACAACAGAAAAAGGGCGCCCAAACAAGTAAGGTCGAAATTTGCTGATTGACCTGACCACTGCCAAACACTCCTTTTCCGTTGTTGAATAGTTTTTCTCCGATTTGGACAGTGTTCGGGATGCATATGCAAATTAGCTGTTCACACCCATCCCTTAGCTGTACCAAAACAGAACCAATACCAAAGCCACTCGCATCGGTATGGACGTAAATTGGCGCGGCCTCATCGAAGTGGCCCAATACAGGTTCAGAAGTCAATGCCGATTTTAAATTATCAAACGAATCTTCTTGTCTGTCATTCCAACTGAATTGTTTTCCTTTCTTTAGTAACTCTTTCAGCGGCCCTGTTATGTCAGCAAAGCTCTTGATGAATCGGCGATAGTAGGAACAGAGACCCAAAAAGCTTCTGACTTCGGATACATTCTTTGGTCTTGGAAAATTCCCCACTGCTTCTACTTTGTCTGGGTCCGGATAAATCCCATCTCAATCTATAAAGTGCCCCAAAACCTTCATACGTCTAGATCCAAATTGACATTTTTCCAAATTAAGTGTGAGACCTGCTTTTGAAAGACAGTTCAGCACCATTTCCAATAGCAGTATATGCTCTTCCATTGTTTTAGAAAACACTATGATGTCATCCAGATAGCAGAGACAGATGTTCCACTTAAGTCCACGTAGAAGGTTGTCCATTATTCTTTCAAAGGTGGCGGGGGCATTACACAACCCGAAGGGCATCACTTTAAATTTGAAGAGGCCGTCTGGGGTTACGAAAGCAGTCTTTTCACGGTCAGCTTCATCGACTTCGATCTGCCAATACCCTGATTTCAAGTCCATGGTAGAGAAGACAGAAGCTCCCTTCAAAGAGTCGAGGGTGTCGTCAATTCTGGGTAACGGATATACGTCCTTTCTGATTATTTTATTTAGGCGGGGGTAGTCCACGCAGAACCTCCAGGTTCCATCCTTTTTCTTAACTAAAACGACAGGAGATGACCAGGGACTATCCGATGGTTTTACTATTCCTGATTTGAGCATCTTGTCCACTTCTGTTTGAATAACGCCCCTTTCATAGGGCGACACTCGATAGGGTCGTTGCCTAATAGGAGCATGATCTCCTGTGTCAATGCGATGTTTAACGTCCAAAGATGTTCTTTTTGGGCCTGCCTTCTGGAGCTCAAATACGCCTATGAACCTCCTAAGGACATCAAGTAGTCGGTTCCTGTCTTTATGGGATAGGTCAGTATCCATAAGAGACACAAGCCTATCCAAGTCTCCAGTGTTTTGTGTGCTGCACTTGTCTTCTTTCTGGTTAAGATAATCGTCGTCTCCATCCAAGCAGCATACATAGCTGTTGTCTATAATAGATAATTCAGCCACTTTCATACCTTCAGGGATGATCTTAGCATAGTTAGTCCCATTCACCATCCAAACCTTGCCCCTTCCGTGGTTGAGACTAACAATAGAGGCAGGAATAACTATTTCCTTTTCCAACGTTCCAACACGTAATGGCAACTTCCTGAACTCCCGGGACGTCGCTACAGACAACCGTTATCTGCTTGATTGAGTTAGGTGGAATAATGTTATCCTTCAAGGTATGAAAGGTGTTCACTGGATGGGGTTCCTCTTTCATCGGGGCGTCCTTCAGGTAGAGTTCATCGTGCTCGCAGTTAATCTCAGCCTGAGTTAGTTTGAGAAAATCCCAACCAAGGATCAAACAATGACTGCACTGTGAAAGTACAAGGAACTCGAATGGTTGGGTCAGTTCATTCACTTTAATTCTTAAGACACACTTTCCTAAAGCCCTGACGCATTTGGAGTTAGCTACCCTTATAATTGGTCCTTTACTCGATAACATAGGGGTTCTTATGCGGCAACGGAAATCTTCTGATATAACTGAATAGCCAGCTCCAGAGTCCACCAAGGCTAGTACTTCAGTTCCATTTATAGTTACGGTTATAAAATTATTTTTTAGTTTGGCAACAGTCGTCGTCGGAGGATTTGAAATTTGTGCGGCCTTTCCTCCTACGCAGGTCGCGGGATCTAGTTTCCCTCATTTCCTCTTGAAGATGAGCGGCTGTTCATCCTAGCAGGCGATCTTGATGTTCGACGTCCTGTGGATCGCCCTCTCCCTGGGTAGGGGGAGTTACTCCTAAGTCCACGATTGGGGGGTGACCATGAACCCGCTCCGTCCGCATTTGGCACATAGTCTCCCAATGTCACTGGTCTTCTAGCATCTCTCCTTGTGCGAACATTGGCGAATATTTGTCGCCTCTCTCGAGAATACCTGACGACGTGGCCAGGTCGCCCACAATGGAAGCATACTGGTCTGTCATCCGGTGTACGCCATTCTTGGGCTTTGGGAAAACTAGCGGAAGAGTTGTAAAAGGTTCTTTCATCTTGATCATACGTTGGGGCTGGTCTAGGTTGTTTCATCATAGGACTTGTAGTGGTCCTGGAAATCGGTGCCAGATTCTTCTTTACCTCTTCCCTTATTATTTCCTCTAGGGAATCTGTGGTATGCATGGGCTGAGCAAAGGCTCTCTGAACTTCCTTTTGGACGATCCTTCTAATCAAAGAAGAAAGATCGTCTTCCTCGCAAGCCATGGAGGTCACATTTGGGAGTCTCTCAACTTTTTTTGTCGTTATTCTTCGTTTCTATAATAATTCTATTTTTCTGCACTGACCCAAGAACTGTTCCACATTATCAACGTCCCTGGCAATCAGTATTTGATATACGTCCTCCGCCACTCCTTTCATTAAGTGTCCTAACTTGGTTTCATTGTCCATCCGGGGATCAATAAATTGGCACAAATAAAGCACGTCTTTAATGTAAGATTCAGAGGATTCGTTTGCCTTCTGTGCTCTAATCTTCAGAAGTCCCTCAGCCTTCTTTATCTCTTCTTCCTGTTGTCCGAAGGTTTCGCCGAGAGCCTTCTGAAAAACCTCCCAGGATGTTAGAACATCTTCATTATTCTCATACCACTGCCGTGCAGTTCCGGCCAAAAAGAATATGGCATTCGCCAAACACATAGGATTGTCCCATCTGTTATATTGAGCTATGCGCTTGTAATCCTTTAACCACCTCTGTGCGTCTTCACTTCCATTTCCAGAAAAGGTAGAAGGGCATTTTGGTTGCTGCAACGAGAAGTATGCTGAGGGGACTTGAGCTGGAGTTTCTTCTCCCGATTCGCTCTTTAGCATGATTGGACTTGTTTGATGAAGTTCGGGCTCGGGTGGTAAACTCTTCAATCTGACACTTCTTCTTAAATTTATGGGATCAGCCGTTTTTCTTTCTTTATTTTTTTTTTCAAGGCTTTACCCAGCTTCTCCACCAAATTGTAGCGATCTTTTCTTTAATTCTGTCGCTGGTAAGCCACGGAATCACGAAGCAAACTCAAAAGTAAGTTTTATTCAACACACTGTAAAATAGAAAAAAAGCCGACAACAATTATATGCTTTATCCTATCTTACTCTGGACAGTCAGCCTAATAATAAAAACTAATTCTCAAATATTTACATAGTAGAAGGCGCAACTATTGACGTCAAATATTTACATAGATCCAAACAAAAAAAAAGAATTAATAGAAAACTAGTTAGAACATTTACATATCTACAAAATACACTGGTGTCCAAAAAATAAGAAAATTAACCAATATTGAAATTTCTCAAAAGTTAATTTATTAACAAATATAAAATTTAGTATACAAATAGTTTAAACTATGGAGAATTTGACTAGCTATATGAAAATAAAAAAAATATTTGAAATTATGAAATATGCAAATTATTACCAACATACCCAAAGCTAAGGTTCCAGATCTTAAAGAAATAAGACATCAATAGGGAGTATGATCACCTCTAACAGCTATCAAGGTCTCACAGCGAGCCCTCATACTGTTTACCAGGCTTTGGAGGAGGTCCAGGGGTAGTAAACCCCACTCCTCCAATAGAGCAGTTCTTAGCTCAACCAGGGTTCTGGGAGAGGGGTGACGAGCTCCAATACGCCTCCCTAGAGCATCCCACACATACTCTATTGGATTCAGGTCCGGAGATCTGGCTGGCCAATCCATACTTCGAATATTCTCACTCTGGAGATATTCATTGACTAGCCTAGCCCTATGCGGACGAGCATTATCGTCCATAAAAATTAAATTGTGACCAATTTGATCTCTATAAGGTCTTAGATAGGGCTCAAGGATCCCGTCCCTGTACCTTTGGGCAGTTAAAGTGCCCCCAGAAAAAATGTGGAGGGGTGTGCGTCTGCTAGAACTGATGCCAGCCCAGACTAAGAGACTGCCCCCTCTAAAACTGTCTATTTCCCTGATGTTACTGGGATGATAGGGGTTCCAGGCTCCCTCCAGATGAAAACTCGTCGAGAATCTGTGTTTAAACTAAATCTTGACTCGTCACCGAAGAGAACATTGGCCCACTGATCATGAGTCCAGGCGTGATGCTCCAAGCACCAATTCAAGCGGGCTCTCCTGTGAGCAGAGGTTAAAGGGATACAGACCATTGGTCGTCTTGCATAAAGAGCACCTTCGTGAAGCCTTCGGTAAACAGTTTGTCTTGAAATTCTCGTTCCAGTAGCACTTGAGAGTTCATTAGAGAGTTGAATAGCTGTCATCTCCCTATGGCGCTTGGCAGTTACGACCAGATAACGGTCTTCAGAGGTAGCTGTTTTTATTTTTTTTACCAGAACCTTCTTTTCTTTTGATGGTTCCTGTCTCAATGAACTGTTTCCATATTTTTCTGACCACAGATTTATTCACATTTAGCCATTTTGCTACTTCAACTTGTGATTGCCCTGCCTCCATTATTCCAACAGCTCTCCATTTTAAATCATCTGCTAAAATTTTTTGTAAACTCATAATTAACTAAGGATTAAATAAAATTATAATTGGACAATTCTTAGATGGGGTAACCGACACGCCAAATAGCACACTTATAAAGACAAGCAAAAATTTGCATATTTTCAATTTTACCGAATCGAATGGTTGCGATAAATAAATTCTACGACTTAAAATACCTAATTAAATTACTTTTTAGCTTTTAGCGTTGTATATTTTAAAACATATCATTAAAAAACAAAAGTTTCTTATTTTTTGGACACCAGTGTAGTTGAATTAAAGTACTTTGTGACAATATAAATAAATATATTAAGGAATAAAATATAATTAATTAAATTTGAAAATATTGTTTGCCCTTCCTCAAGGCATTCAAAGTGAACAATCCCTCTTTTATCAAAGAATGACACTAGCAAAACTAGGTTTTTGACTTGTAAAGACGTGATTTCTTCGTTCTTAGTTCCTCTTTTTCTTTCTACTCTATGAATTAGCCTTTAATTTCGGGTCCATACCCGTGAACCCAAGTTTCATCTCCTGATATCATGTTCCCTATCAACCAAGATTTTGTTCGACCATTTCAAGCATATTTCCTGAGGCATTAACACGATCATTTTTCTGTTCGAATGTAAGCATATTAGGAACAAATTTGGTAGTTGTCTTCCTCAACTGCAGATCTTCTCTGATTATCATTCCTATTAAAGATTTAGATATTCTAGTTTCCATCGCGATGTCACGTAGGCCAATTCGTAGGTTTTCCTTTATTAAATTCTCAACTTTATTGCTGTGTGTTTTCAGTAATCCTGTGAAGGATTGGTTGGCAAACGTGCATATCATCGTTTACTGATTCTTTGCCATTTTAAAATCGCGAATACAATTCATATACGACAGTTTCTTTCAATTATTCATCGTTGAAGGGTATTTTACTACATTTAAAATTAGGATATAGAATTACTGGTTCAAAACAAAATTTAGTACAAATTCGCTGTTAAGCAATAGAATCTATTAACAAACCGAAGAAGCTACTTGAAGTGATATTTTGAAGTTATTTTTACTCACTTCTGCATGTAGAAAATCGTGATGCTATATACTGCCGTGTTGCTCAGGCTTTCTATTCATTAGAATTGATGTTCGAAAGTTTTGATTATTTTTATTTTTTGAAAAATATTGGAATTTTCCGGCTATTATTAGACAGACTTTGTATATTCGGCGCTCAACAAGAATTCTTGGTTAAGGTCTTCAATGAATCAAAGGACATGAACTTAGAGGGACAAGTCGAACGATACATAAAAAAACAAATATCGATCTCAATTATATTCCTCAAATAATTCATAAAATTACAGTTTTACATGATTTAAACAATAGGCAATATTAATATAAAGCAATAACGCGCCATCTATATATAATAAACAAAAGCATTAAAGCACGTAGGTTTTTTAACACAAAACAAACTTATACTGTTCTTACTGAGATGAAAAATATTTGGAGGGCTTGGCTCATCAGTGTTGAACCCTCCAAGCGGTTTCGTCAATTTATTCTATCAGACTGCTTCTTAAATCTCTAACACTATATTGGATCATTCCGCTTATATATGCTGCACTGAAGGGTGGAATCTCATAAATGGTATTCAAACAAACTCTATCTCTTCTCTATAGAGATAAGCTTCTTGAGACAGTAGAATTACACATATACTATATACATATATATTACATATATACATAATTACTAGGCAATATAGCGTCCTCTATATTCAAGAGGTATTTATCCAAAGCAGTAAGGCCTATAGTAAACATTATATTTATAGAAGTACAAAACCCATGCTGAGCAGTTTTTTTTTATTGAAAAATAACCTTTAGAGATTACAAGATTTAATAATTGCAAAGCCTGTCATCAAAGTGATTCATAAATACAGCACTGAATTAAACTTTATTATGAAAAGTATACCAATAGATTTATAATAGAAAAAAACATTTGAAATATCATTTTGAAAGAGACATTTCGAGCATCGAGAGAGAACTCATTGTCTTATATTTACTATAGTAGTTCATTTCTTAATGCAACTACTGAGTTAAAAACACTACACGCTTGTATGACGAATTTATCGCTAATTGGATGATTAAGATCACGTGATATTAGAGAACCAATCAGCGAGTGATTAAAACGGATATCCTAACAATTAGTAATATAAGCTTAATATACATATTGTCGCGCTTGACCCTTCTTCGCGACGACACTGGCACGCGCAAGCCATCAGAAACTTTCAGTTGCACGATAAGGAGATGCCTTTTCCCCCATAATTTATGCACCTTATCCCAGTAAAAAATCACATTTGTACTATTTTTTTCACATTGTGTCGCGGTCTCACGCAATTCTAGCTTTAACTACCCGTTTCATGATTTTTCAGGATGCCTGAATGACCAGTTTTTTGGTCGTTGAGGTACAGCTTGCACCACGCTGATGAGGGCCAACAGCCCGAAACGCGTCCGTGGTTAGCTTTTCTTAATTAATAAAGAATGGGTTTTTGGCCAATTCTGGAATAATTAAAAATCAACGAGAATAGTTGATATTTATTCCGATAGATGGCGCAAGCCATCAGCAACTTTCAGTTGCACGATAAGGAGATGCCTTTTTTCATAAATATTTATAAAAAAAAAATAATAATAACATTTGTATTATGCTACACATATACCTTTTATAAGATTTAATCGTTTTGGAATGAAATAAAGTGCCGTGTCATCCTAAGGTTTGACTTTCCTTATTTTACTTCGTATAACGATAAGATAAAAACAAATAGAAAATGCGAATACCGAAGAATATAAGTTTAAAGAGTAAAGCTTTTCTCTCCCTTTCAATATCAAAAATATTTAAAATATATAAATAATAATTTGTATATAAAAATAGTATTTATCATTAAGTTGTTAACGTAATACTCCTGTAGAAGGACTGGCAAGTCCGAAAGCTTGAAAATAAAAAGTTGTACAAGAAACCTAGCCCTGGATGCTTTATTTGTTTTATAATAAAGTTTATGGTGGAAATAAACGAAGGTAAAATGAAACTGGAGAAGAAAGATTTTTCAAGATTGTCTTATAAAAGATAAGGTCGAGGAAATGGAAAATATAAAACTTTGCGAGATAGCAACAAAGATGGCGAATTTATTTAGACACAAAAGAATAAAGAAGTGGAAGATTTCAGTGTATAATTCATAAGTTATTTAATATTAGGATTTTTTTGTCGTTGTTTTTATAGGGATGTGACGTTTCCTCTTCTTGTTGTGATAGGAAGTTTTAGTGATGAGAGAATTGTTTGATTCTATTACGTTTACATATTTTAATAGTTTTAATTATTAATATAAAGCAATAACGCGCCATCTATATATAGAAAATATAAGCATTAAAGCCCGAATGTTTTTTCTTAATACATAAAACAAATTTAAACTGTGCTTACTGCGATGAAAAATAATGGGAGGGTTTGGTTCATCAGTGGTGAACCCTCCCAAAGGTGGTTTGACAATTTAATCTACCAGACCGCTTCTTAGAGCTCTAATATTGTATTGGATAATTCTTCTTATATATTCATTACCAAAGATTTGCGGATTTCGACAAATTACAAAATGGTATAAGAGGCCGCAAGTCTTTTTTATTAATTGTATAAAGAAGCTTTCGGACAAGCTCTTCCTCAGCAAATTAAAGGTTTAGTTTGTTGAGTAAGAGATTTCCCGAGAGCTTTTTTATACAATTAATAAGAAAGACTTTGGGCGTCTTATACCTCTCTGTAATTTGCTTATATACGCTACACTGAAGGGTGGAATCTCAGAAATGATATTCAAGCTAACTATGGACATACGCTTTTAGGGCAGTAGAATTACATATAATTCTTGAAAAAATCTGCCACATATTGGGCTAATCTATCTATACTTTATTAATTTAACAAATGACAAAACATCAATAACACCTAGAACTAGCTATCGTCCTAGACCTGTCCATAGAACAATCTAATGCTCTAATATACACATCATGAAGGCCTATATCAAATAAATGGTGATCTAAATTAAAAGGGATAAGCAGAGAGAAAAATAACATAACTATTGATTAAATATAGGTGAATATCGTGCCATCTATATTCGAAAATTGAAATTATTTAGCGCATAATTTTATTTTTACGAATATAACAATATTCTACTATCCTTACTGCGATTGCAGAAATATTATGAAGACCTGATACATTCTCAAAGCTTGTTTCCATTAGCTTCATTAAATACTCTCTCTCTCTCTCTCTGAAGTTTACTAGTGTAGCGGAGGCTACCATCTACCAGTATCATCTTGGTCTTGAGGTGGGTAATGCCAGCAACTTCACCGACCTGCCCACTCTGTGGGAAAGAACTCTCGCAGTCTACCGGTGGCGGAGTCTTTCCCGCGGTGAGCGCTACCAATGAAGACTATATATTTATAAATTTTCTATTTTACATTTATTTATATTTATTCATCCTTATTTAATCTTATTTATTCACATTTATTCAATTTTGTATTTAACCATATATAATTTTATATGAACATTGAAATAAAGTAGTTTCAATCTCAATCTCTCTCTTTTTCATCGTTTCTTTACTGACTCGGTGAGGCGGAAAGCGGTCTCGGACCGGCATTCTAGAACCAAGTCCCCACTTCTGGTGGCAGTTTCAGGCGGGGAGCTTGGCTGGCGCGGTACATCTGTCAAAGGGTAACGCAGGTGTCCTAAGGCGAGCTCAGCGAGGAAGGAAACCTCGCGTGGAGTGAAAAGGCAAAAGCTGGCTTGATCTTGATTTTCAGTACGAATACGGACCGCGAAAGCGTGGTCTATCGCTTCTCTCTCTCTACACCAAGATATCTTCTAGAATGAGGAATCAGTACAGTCCAATACAATAATAGATCGACATGGTAGATTAAACTGGAGATGAATGGATTCACATCTAAAAAACCAGGCCTTCCCAATAGGTCGTCATCAAATTAAGGACATTAGAAAGTTTATTCTGTATGTGGAAAGGAAATATTGTGTAAATAGATAGTTTCAGTTTACATATACAGAACATATACAAGAACAAAAAATATCATGGGACAGGTTAAATCAACGTTTTCTTGATTTCTGTTCCACTCGATGGTGCTCTTCCATATAAAAAGCTTATGTGCTCCTGGGGTCAGGATATGCCTTCTTTGATTTTAATATACAGAACTATGAATATTACCTAGCAGAACCAAGAAAAAAAAAAGCACGTTTAAATAGATGTCAGATTACATTCATCCCATTTAATTGTTTAGCTTCGCTCACAACTGCGTCTTTGTCGCATTTTACATTCATATTTTACTGTTCAACGACTTTTTGAATTAATATAAATAACATATTTTTCACAAAGTTTTTATGATAAATGTGATGATATGACGCTTGATTCAATATGTTTGTTAAGTAATTCTAATATATTTCTATATTTTATTAAATGTTTAATAAATAAAATTTCATTAAAGAAGAAAAATATACTACCTCGGTCACACACACACACACACACACACACACACACACACACACACACACACACCAAATGATATGTTAATTTATCTTTCCGAGTAAATTTTAATAATCGCTCACAGATCATAAAGGCGATGCTATTTTTTATTTCTAGATTTTTCCAGCATTTCTTGGTATATAGGTTTGTTATGTCCGAATTTAGCAAATTGGTGTTATAGAACATTCCTTATCACTATACCATTACGTTGTATACTGGGGTGACAAACAAAACGCAGAGTATTATTGGCCTTTCAAATGAATATGTTCTTCAACCTAATGTTCTAAGCATTAAGGCGCATAATTATAGATGATAAAATTCTATATCACTACCATTGCCTTCTATACTGTAGTTATAATCAGAATACATTTTTTAAAATGCATTTTAAAGAAAAAGGTACCTATTTTAGTACATGGATAACATATCTTCTACCAACCTAATGTTGTAAACATTAAGGCGTGTAATCATAGATGGTACTATTTTATCACTACCATTGCGTTGTATACTGTGGTTATAAACAGAATACATTGTTTTAATGCCTTTTAAGAAAAGGTGCCTATTTTAGTACATGACTAAAACCTTTCACAGACTTGATGCTATAAACATTAAGGCGCGTAATTATAGATGTTAATATTTATAATTTATCCTTCTCCAGATACATTTTCCATCTACAACGTTTTATTGTTTTCGAAACTAACAATTTAATTGTTAGAAAAATACTAAATATTTGTATAAATCCCACGAAAGCAGTAAGAGATATTCGGATTAGAGCAAATGACCCTGCTATATGAACTATACCATTTTGAATAGTATTAAAAAATAAAGACAAATCAATTTAACTGAATAACAAGGAAAAAGCATTGTGGAAGAGCATTGCTAGATACAAATATTTGAATGTAATTCTACTGTCCTAAAAGCTTATGTCCATGGTTTACTTAAATACCATTTCTAAGATTCTACCCTTCAGTGTAACATATATAAGCAGAATGATCTAATACAGTATTATAGCTCTAAAGAAGCGGTCTGGTAGATTAAATTGGTGAAACCGCTGGGAGGGTTCACCACTAATAAGCCAAACCCTCCCAAAATTTTTCATCGCAGTAAGGACAGTAGAAGTTTGATTTATTTGCGAAAAGAAACATTCGCGTCTTAATGTCTACATTCGTTGTATAAAGATGGCGCGTTATTGCTTCGTATTAATTTATAACCAGGAAAAAGTATTAAATGGAACATTTTAGATAATAGACAAAAACATTAGTACCTCTCAATAGAAATATATAAATATACATAAAATACACATTATATGTATATACAATTTAAAAATAATCATTATTTTCTTTAGATAATAAAGTAAAATTTCCAAGGATGAGTAACTTTCAAGTAAACGTTTTCGAGATTTTGGATAACGCCCTTCTACAGGAGATTTGATGCAAAAACTATGCCCATATATTTTTTAAAAACTTGTAAAAAAGAAATGAAATGTATTTTTTTTTTTCATACAATATACCATATAAAGGGGACCCCAAAACTATCTGAAAAATGTCTAGTTGTTAACCAATAAAATATTTTCTTTGAAATATTGGTCTTATTTATTGTGGCCAATAGGATACAGTTATTTGTCGATGTCTTTCTCTCTATTGGCCAGTGGAAATATACGGGGATGTAGAGATTAAAAGAGGGATACTTTGTCACTGATGATTAAGTAGAAACAACCAATCACGGGAGAGGAAAAATGGTCTTCTGCAAATATGGAAACAACACAAGACAGTAAAACAGACGTATAACTTACTAGGTATAATAAAAGGTTGTCCCAAAAGTTCATGAACATTTAAAAAAAATTGAAATACCAATATTATTCGCCGTTATGTATAATATCTTTGTATTATGTATAAAGTGATTGTATTATGTATTATTATGTATTCGCCGTAAAAATATTATTCGGCAAGTAAAAGAAAAAAACAACTGTTTTAAAAAAAACATGAACTTTTGGGAACAACCTTATAAAAAAATGTATCTTTTGATCGTGCAACTAAAGTTTTCTGATAGCTTGTGCCATCTATCGGAATAATTATCAACTATAACATCTATATTATGGACGCGTTTCAGGTTGTTGGCCCTTATCAGTGTAGTGCAAACTGTACCTCAACAATAAAAAAAGCTGGTATTTGGTGCATCCTTAAAAATAATGAAACGGGTTATTAAGGACTGAAACGCGAATATGGTTAGTTTTTCTTCCTTATATAAGAAAAGGTAACCGGTCATTTCGTAAAAAAATGAAAATTAACGATTAGTTGATTTTTATTCCGATAGATGGCACAAACCATCAGCAAATTTTAGTGGCACGATCAGGAGATACCTTTTTCTTAATTTCTCCACCTGATCTCCCAGTACAATTTCAATTTTATAATGTATATTTTTATATACTAATTTCATTTAATTTCTACGAAAGGAAAACTAGTTGAAAGATCAATAAATATATACCTCTTTTAGATATGTTATAAAAACACATGTAATATAATAAGATAGTAAAAAAATGAAAGACAAGAATGTGGTTTTCAATTAAAGGCATTGAGGCAAAACATATAGCGGCGCTTTTTAGGCAGATTAAGTGTTTCTTACAATTGGATCTGTAGAAACCATAGATGGAGTCTAGTTTTGACGTTTAATTTGACGGGAGAGGAGTCCTATGCTTTTTAAAATCAATTTCCTCCCGGCATAATTTCCATCCATGTTTTGGCCATAGATTTGGCTCAGCCACTTTGCCAGCTAAACACCTCTTTGGCAGATTGTGAAGATTCTATTGGATCCCGTATGGATCTCGTGGAATAAAGACCGCCCTAGGTTGACGAGGGCCATTACCCTAAAACCATGATCTCTAGTTGGACATTTCTCAGTTTGCCAAAGCTGGTGTTGTGGCTTTGCCGCCGACCCAAGGCCGCTAGTTTGAGGTGACAGTTAATAGATGGCGTCTAGTTTTGGCTTTTAATTTGACGGGAGAGGAGCCCTATGCTTTTTTTAGATCAATTTACTCTCTGAAAAATTTCCCCATATATATTTAAATGAAAAAAAAAATAATAAAAAGGTCAGGTGTTGAAATTAAAAATAAATATGGCATATCCTGACCATGAGCACATGTGCTTTAGAAGAAGGCAGAGCGCCATCTGGTGGAACAGAAAACAACTAATTCGTGGATGGCTTTTCTTGATTTATCAAGAAATTGGGTTGGCCAAATATCAGGGAACAGTATAAATCAATGTTTAGTTGATTTCTTTTCTGCCAGATGGCGCTCTGCCTTCTGTAAAGCACATGTGCTCATGGTCAGGATATGCCATTTTTATTTTTGATATATTTAAATGCATATCCCAACATGCACACATAAAATAATAATTTATTACTCTTATATTATATAATAATACTTATTTTTCACTATTTTTAAAATCTAAAAATTGTAATATTGTCAGGAGGACAGAGTATTCCCTCTTATTAGGACTGGACGGACCGGCCGGGGAAAACAGTGGCGCCACGTGGAAGGTAGAAAAACTCAGTTCTTCCCTCTTGTTCTAACTGCTGGGTCGATTTGGCTCATGTACATAGTAACTTTTATTTTATATTTAAAATCTCTCATATAACTAATTAAATAAATATTTAAAGAAATTCGGAAGTCTATTTGATTATTTCTCATAGCGACAATATTACCACACAATAACAAAATATATAAAAAACAACGATTAATGTGAAAAAATAGTACAAATAAGATATTGTACTGGGATAAGGTACATAAATTATGAAAAATGCATCTCCTTATCGTGCAAATGAAAGTTGCTGATGGCTTGCGCAATAAATATCAACTATTCGCGTTGATTTCTAATTATTTCAGAATTGACCAATTACCCATTCTTGATTAATCAAGTAAAGCTAACCACGTACGCTTTTCGGGCTGTTGACCCTCATCAGCGTGGTGCAAGCTGTACCTCAACGACCAAAAAAAAAACTGGTCCTTCAGGTATCTTGAAAAATCATGAAGTATCATGAAAATCAAAGCATTTTTTATAAATATAAATGTAATTTTATAGAGGTAGTTAATACCCAATGATATATAAAGGCTATTAAGAAGGATAAACAAAACTTTCTCAATATAGAGATAGGAACATTTTGAGTGAACGTCATAAATATGATGAAGATATAATTTTACAGCGTTGTTAAGATTTTTGCGGAGATATTTAGCAACTGTCCATCTACCAACAACAATAAACCATCTCAAATGGAAAATGGCCATTAAAGTTTTCCTGGGGAAACAATCAATGGTGAGAGGATTACTTGATCCTTATTTTCGAAAACTTCGGACGACTCTTCAATCTGCGATTGGATAAGCTCCAATTAACTTTTGGTGCACAGCCCAATTATAGTCATTAAAGCATTATATACCAACATTCATTATGTCAAAATTGACAACTTACATTTTATTATTATTATCTACAGTATACGTGATATAGGCCATTATAATCATGGTGGGTAATAGTTATGGATGTTTTTAATGTAAATGAACCACATGTCTACATATTGTAGTAAGCAGTTCGCCTTTTACATTTGTAAATGTGCAGAACCCAGTCCAGTTACTTGCACTCACTGGTGAGGTTGGAATTTTTCAAGAATCAAGGGCCATTGGAGAATTCATTTTCCATATAGCACTTACATTTTATTATTATTATCCACAGTATACGTGATATAGGCCATTATAATCATGGTGAGTAATAGTTACGAATGATTTTAATGTAAATGCACCACATATCTACACATGTAGAAAGCAGTTCGACTTTTACAGTTGAAAATGTGCAAGAGCTCAGTCTGGTTACTTGCACTCACTGATGGTGTTTGACTTTTGCAATAACCAAGGGCTTTGTTTGAAGTTTATATGTTAATTTTGTAATTATTCTTTTTTTTTTTTAAATTCATAGAAGCATTTTTATGGCAGACATATTCAATTTTTTTTATCATCATTATTTTTTATTATTGGTTTTTTCATTTGTTAGTTATCAAATCATTTGTAATTGTAGTTTCTTTTTTTTTTTTTTTGTGTTCCCTTTTAAGCAATAAAATATATAGAACTAAGGTGTAATATTCAATTCAAGCATATGGAACCAACATCGATTCGTTTTTAAAACAAATCAAAATAATAATCTTATACAACTTTCACTTTTTAATACAGGCTTTTAGATATATTTATCATTAAAAAAGTACCCAATGCGGGATTCGATCCCAAGTCGATGCTTTTGGAATTCGACGGTTTAAACCAATCGACCACCGATGCTCCGCACTTACACATACGATGTTTTTCTTGAAAAAATCCCTTTGTGTTAATTTGAAAGAAATGTGTTCTGGTAGAGAGCACTAAGCTATTAAAAAACAGGTACTATCATTTTTGGCTGTAAACCTCTTTCTATCTTATTTTTCATTTCAAATGAAAAGAATCCTGCCTCAACAAAGAATACTCTGAATACTCCCCCTAAAAAGTTAGCAAGAATACTGGAAGACCTTTGGCTGATATGCGAGTTATACTGATATGAAATTCAAGATAGGAGCTATTAAAACACAGGTACTATCATTTATGGCTGAAAACCTCTTTCTATCTTCCATTTGGATTGAAAAGAATCCTACCTCAACAAAGAATACTCAATATTTTTCCTCAAAAGCTAGTAAAAATACTGGAAGACCTTTGCCTGATATGTGAGTTATACTGATATGAAATTCAATATAGGATGTTCCACAGTAATCTTCTTCAATTCTGGCTTTAGGGAGAAAAACAAAAGTTGACCATTGTACATAACTCCAACAACAGAGAACATTTTTTAACGCCTTGCAAATGCTTTATTTTTACTTACTTCTCCCGAGGAAGACAAAAGATATTTGTCGAAACGTTGAGAAAATAAAAAACTCTAATTGGCCGAAGTGTTTATTTTTCATAGAAAAAACAACTCTCAACGTTACAGGTAAAAATTTTAACAAGCTTCTATATAATCCATTGAAAGAAGAGATATTTCTTGTTAGATATAGTCGATAATTTTTAATGCCCGTTAAAGAACGATTATCGCTTGAAATTTAGCAATTTAAAATAAAAAGAAAATCCTTGTGAGGAAATATTTTGTAATTTTAAAAGATAACTGTAATATCTTTCATAGGTATTGTCTGAATACCGATATACATGGTAAAAGGTACAACTTCCTTAAGTTTTGTCCATGAATGTACAGTATATAGCAATACATTAAACTTCGTTATTGATGACAAGCCTACCTTGGACCCAATATTTTATTGTTATTTTCTGATATTTAGAAAGGTTCTAGAGAAGTGCACCTTGAAGATGTTGGACGATCAGACTTGTTGAAATATATTGTAGCGTAGAAATCAAGCCTTGAAATATCCTAAGATGTAAAAGTATTTATTGATGACGTCACGGCGACAAGTCGACAATTATTAACAAGTCAGCAAAAACCCTTTACAGCTAGAGAATCTTGAGCAAGCAAGCAAAGAGATATTTTGATAATTATTTTACATAAAAGATTAATATATATTTATATAATCTGTTGAATAGTTTCATTGAATAATTTAATTAATAAATTATTTCTCCGTGACATAGCCTCCTCCTATAAAGAGCATCGACCCGATGCTCAGAAGGAGACTTACATCCTCAGTCTCAAGGCTCGAGAACGGGTGATAGGGCCTGAGATCTCTACGCGGGTCTGTGGTTGTTGTGTTCGTTCAGTGGGGATGTCTTCTTCCTGGAAGTTTGTCGAGTCATCTTCTGGGTCCTCTTCTAGGTGGTCCTCCTGGTCCTCTGGGTTTAAATATGGTTTCATCCTACAAATGTGAACTAAATCTTTTGTTTTACGACGACCTTGCTGGTTTCCGAATGTTTCAACTTCATAGGTCACATCAGATATTTTTCGGGTTACTTTGTATGGGCCGAAGTAACGTCTCATTAGTTTCTCCGAATATCCCACTTTACGCACAGGGATAAAGATCCATACAAGATCTCCAGGCTGATAAATTATATTTCTGTGATGGGCGTCATAGCGTTGTTTATTGCTATCTTGAGATCTCATGGAGTGGATACGTGCGAGTTTTCGTGCTTCTTCGGCTCTTGCCCCTAGAGTTTGGATGAAATCGTCGTCTTCTGGCAATAACTTGGGGAATAACACGTCCAGTGGAGTCTCGGCTTCACGCCCGTGTACAAGGAAAAATGGGGTGAACCCAGTTGACTCTTGTTTTGCTGTGTTGTATGCAAATGTAACGAATGGAAGAATCCTGTCCCAATCTTTCTGGTTGACATCTACATACATGGACAGCATGTCTGCTATGGCCTTATTCAACCTCTCCGTGAGGCCGTTTGTCTGGGGGTGATAGGCGGTCGTCTTCCGATGGGTTATTCTGCACTGGTTGTTCAGATCACTTATCATTGAAGATGTGAAGTTCCTTCCTCTATCCGTGATTAATTCCCTCGGCGCGCCGTGCTTTAAGATGACATCTTCAATGAAGAATTTGGCAACTTCCATGGATTCACTTGTGGGTAGGGCTTTAGTTATCGCATATTTCGTTAGGTAGTCCGTACATACAATAATCCAACGGTTGCCACCTTCTGATGTTGGAAATCTCCCAAGGAGATCCATTCCTACCTTTTCAAAAGCAACTTCAGGAACAGGTATTGGCTGTAAGTGCCCTGAGGGGAGTTGGGGCTGATGTTTACGCCTCTGACAATCTGAACAGTGTGCCACATACTTTCTAACTGTTCTATACATTCCGGGCCAGTAATACCTTTTTCTTATTCGGTCATAGGTTTTAGTAAATCCGAGGTGACCAGCAGTGGGTGAATCATGGAAATTTTTCAGTAATTCCTGCCTTAAATGGCGTGGAACCACCAAAAGCCATGGTTTCCCCATTGGATCATATTTTTTTCTGTAGAGCGTGTTATCGATTTTTACAAAGGTATTATTAGGAGTACTTTGTAATTGGTCAGCAATTTTTCTAAGAGCTTGATCATTCATCTGCTCTTCGCTAAAGTTCTGCAAAGTCACTATGCTTGGAATATCTTCCTCCATATCTTCACTGTATTCTAACGGACTTCTTGATAAGCAGTCTGCGTCCTGATGTTTCCTTCCGCTCTTATACACGACAGTGACGTCAAACTCTTGCAGCCGAAGTGCCCATCTTGCTAACCTCCCACATGGGTCTTTGAGGTTGGTCAGCCAGCACAAAGAGTGGTGGTCTGTAACAATAGTGAACGGTTGTCCAAAGACATATGGTCGGAATTTATTGATAGCCCAAATGATGGCAAGGCATTCCCTTTCTGTGGTTGAATAATTTTTTTCTGCCTTATTTAAGGTTCTGGATGCATAAGCAATGGCTCTTTCCTTTCCCTTTTGTATCTGCACTAATACTGCTCCTATTCCGTAGTTGCTTGCGTCAGTGTGTATTTCGGTTGGGGATGAGTAATCAAAATGTCCAAGAGCGGGTTCGGAAATTAACGCTGACTTGAGAGCTTCAAATGCATTTTGCTCTTCCTGGTTCCAATAAAATGCTGAGTCTTTCTTCAAAAGGTCATTCGAGGGTTGGGCTACGTGGGCATAATTGGGTATGAAGCGACGGTAGTAGGATGAAAGGCCAAGAAAACTTCTAACTTCCTTCAATGACCTTGGCGTAGCGAAGTCGCGGACTGCTCGAATCTTTTCTTGGTCGGGACGAATTCCATTTTCACTCACCTCATGTCCAAGAACCGTGATAGTTTTTGCACCAAACTTGCATTTCTTGGAATTGAGACATAATCCGGCTTTCTTAAGGCAATTTAATACAAGTTGAAGGCGTCTTAGATGTTCTTCAAAGCCATCTGAAAAAACGATGATGTCATCGAGGTAACACAAGCAAATAGTCCACTTAAGACCCTTCAGAAGATTATCAATCATTCGTTCTAAGGTAGCTGGAGCATTACATAACCCAAATGGCATTACTTTGAACTCGTACAGTCCATCTGGAGTTATAAATGCTGTCTTCTCACGGTCCGATTCTTCTACGTCGATTTGCCAGTACCCTGATTGGAGGTCCATGGAAGAATAAAATCTAGCTCCCCGTAAGCAGTCTAAAGTGTCGTCGATCCTTGGGAGAGGGTAGACATCCTTTTTTGTTATTTTGTTAAGGCGGCGGTAATCGACGCAGAATCTCCAGCTTCCATCCTTTTTTCTTATCAATACTACAGGTGAGGCCCACGGACTTTCAAAGGGCTGAATGATGTCAAGTTTTTCCATCTTGTTTACCTCATCCTGAATAATTTGGCGTTCTCTTGGTGCAACTCGGTAAGGTCTTTGTTTGGTCGGTAGGTGGTCTCCAGTGTTAATTCGGTGTTTAACATTGACGTCCTTGAATTGTTTTCTTTTATTAAATTCGAAAATATCTGTATAGTTTTTTTAACAAATTTCTTAATTTTTCTTTTTGAGATTCATCAAGCGAATCATCTATAAAAAATTCCGAGATTTTTGGGTCTTCAGAATGTTCCGCCTCTGTTTCAACTTGGTTACAATCAGCTAGAGTACATAATTGACTATCTTCGATGACAGCACTATCGGCTACATGCATCCCCTGTGGGATTAGTTTCGGATATGGACTCCAATTCACCACCCAAAGTTTACCTCGGTTATTGGTAAGTGAAATGACAGAGGAGGGAGCCGTTAGTTCTCTTTCCAGCAATAGCTCTTTTCGACATTCTGCCACCACAATTGCGTCATTAGGAATGTCACGACTTGCTACTTCTATTAACTGAATAGAGGCGGGTTCGATTCTATATTCCAATTCCGAGTAGAGAGGTGAGCTGTTCTTAGGGGTATCCTCAAAAAGACATTTTTCTAAGAAGAGTGTGTCGTCAGCTGAATCAATTATCGCCCTAGATAACTTCAAAAAGTCCCAACCAAGAATAACTTCGTGACTACAGTCTTCCATAACGACAAATTCAAAGCTTTCCTGTAGTCCATTCAAGTCCAGTTTCAGTGTGCAGCGTCCTTTTGGTCTTACAATTTTACCGTTGGCTACTCGTAATGTGACGTCAGTTTCGGCAAACATTATTTTTCTTAGTTTGAGTCTGAACCTCTCAGAAATGACAGAATATGAGGCTCCTGAGTCGACGAGGGCACGCGTCATTTTCCCTTCTATTTTAATGTCTATGTAATTTTCTTTTAATTCTAATGTAGTCGATAAGGGAGGATTTATAAATTTTGCGGCCTTACCTCCAAAATAGGACGCATCTTCTAGTTTTCCTGACGGGAACGGCGAGGTGACTGGCTGGCTCTTCTATCAGGAGACGAATATTGTCCTTTTCGGCCAGTGTGAGGAGAGGGGCTTCGGTAGCGGCGTCTATTTTCTCTTGGCAGGTCGTCGTTGGGCTCTTGGCTGCTCCGAGAATTATAGAATGTTCTAGGCTCTAGCCTATCTCTCTGTTTGTAATTCCAAGTTTGTTCTCCTTCATATTCTCTCCTCCTGTCACGGCAGTAGCGCACGACGTGGCCAGGGCGTCCGCAGTGGAAACAGATTGGCTTACCTTCCGTGGTTCGCCATTCGTTGGTATCGCGTCTTCCGTTTAATTGTTTTGGCTGCTGCGGTCTAGGTTGGAAATTTCTGGGTTGGAACTCGTACCTGGGGCTTGGTAATGGCCTTGGCGCTCTATTTTGAGGGACACTTCTAGAAATTGGCGCAATTGTTTTTTCAATTTCTTGCTGCACCATATGTTCAATTGCAGAAATTTCTGGTTCTTCTCTAGGAGAGGCTAATGCTCGCTGTACCTCCTCGCGAACCATTTGCCTAATCATAGATGACAGATCTGCCCTGTCATCATGATCACTGAGAGACGCCACATTTGGTAGTCGCTCGTACCTGGTTGGGGTCACTCGCTTACGATGTAGCGCTTCAATGCGGCGACACTCGGTGACGAATTGTTGAGTGGTATGTGCATCTCTTGGGAGAAGTGCCTGGTAGAGCTCCTCTGCTATCCCTTTCATCAAATGGGATATTTTATCTTCCTCATTCATATGAGGGTCTACCTCTTTGCAGAGGCGCAGGACGTCTTGAATATAAAATTCGGTGCTTTCACCTTTTAATTGTGCGCGAGTTTTTAAGGTTTTCTCTGCTCGTAACCTCAAGTTTTCGTTTTTTCCGAAAACTGATTTTAACTGGGACATGAACTCCGTCCATGTCAGGATGCTCTCCTCATTGTTCTCAAACCATTTGAGAGCAGTGCCGGTCAAATAAAAGTAAACGTTGGCGAGACAAAGTGTTTCATCCCATTGGTTATGCTTCGCCACACGCTCATACTTTTTCAACCAGTTATGGGGATCTTCAGAACCCTCACCAGAGAACATTGAGGGGTTTCTAGGTAGATGTTGTATAAAAAATGAACATACCTGATTTGGTGCTTCTTTCTTGATGGTCATGGTTGTTTCTTCTTGCTCAACCGAATCAATTTTACGTTTTTTTCTGAATGGGTATCGATCCAGCTTCTTCACCAGTTGTAGCGTAGAAATCAAGCCTTGAAATATCCTAAGATGTAAAAGTATTTATTGATGACGTCACGGCGACAAGTCGACAATTATTAACAAGTCAGCAAAAACCCTTTACAGCTAGAGAATCTTGAGCAAGCAAGCAAAGAGATATTTTGATAATTATTTTACATAAAAGATTAATATATATTTATATAATCTGTTGAATAGTTTCATTGAATAATTTAATTAATAAATTATTTCTCCGTCACAATATCAATTAAATATTGGATACAAAATAATCTTTTATCCATCAAAAAGTATTAGATAATAAAATTGCATATATTGTATTGAATAAAAGATTTATTTGCCAATATTTCGGTTGGCTGAACGTCAAACCTTTATCAAGGCATTACATTCCTCTCTTCAGTATTAACAGAATGACCCAATAAAGTATTAGAGTTTAAAAAAGCGGTCTGGTAGATTAAAAAAATTGGCGAAACTGCTTGGAGGGTTCACCACTGATGAGCTAAGCCCTAATAATTATCAGTTAGAATATTTATATTTAGTATATTAAAAAAAACAAAGTTACAAATAAGTATAATTCAATCTTCATATAATTCTAAAAATGCATATATAAATAAATATAGAGATATTTTGTAAATGTATTTTCCGTTATATGTTAGATAATATCGACTTATATTTGCATATCAATACTTCTATATGTAAATATTTCCATTTTTGTCGGATCTCTAGAGAAATATGAATTTATTGGATTTTCCACCGTGGATATATAGAGCTTGGTTTCTTTGGAAGAGTATCTGTCATTCTTTTACATTTCATAAAATGTCTACGAAATACGCAGTTACACATGGACGCGATTTTGTACTATTTTTGATTATAAATATGGTATATATATTTTCATCTATATATATATATATCTGATATATGATCCTGTCGACTCTTCTGGGATATGATCCTGTCGACTCTTCTGATATATGATCCTGTCGACTCTTCTGTGATATGATCCTGTCGACTCTTTCTGTGATATGATCCGTCGACTCTTCTGTGATATGATCCTGTCGACTTTCAATGTGGCAATATAGTGATAATAATGTGGGGAGAGAGAAATAAGGAAACCACAAGTTTGGAAAAGGAATTCCAGGCAACCAGCGAGAGAGAGGTAGCGCGAGAGGTTATATCACCGCTGAACGACCGTTTGTGTCGCACACCACCCCCCCCCCAACTGTCCAAAAATAGTACTGAGGGTTCCAAGAAAAGCCCCCTCCGGAATGTGGCCAGTGGTTCAAAATGGCCATAACTTAGTTGCCTTCTATCGACGTCTCTCTCTCGTTGACTGTAGGTTTACTTTATTATTCCTGGAAGAGCATATATTATGACATATATATGCTCGTGTGAGCCCGCTTAGGATATGCCTATTTTACTTTTAATATCAACACCTGACCATATTTATTTTTTATTATCATTTTTTCACATGAAAACTTGGCCTTAAATACTCATTTTATAAAGAAATTGGGTTAGCCAAATATCTCGCAACAAGTTAAATAAACGTTTAGTTTATTTTTATTTCACCAGATGGCGCTCTGCATTCTAGAAATTCTCATGTGAGAATGGTCAGAATATGCCTTTTCATTTTTAATACATAGATATATATTAAGAAAAAGGCATCTCCTTATCGTGCAACTGAAAGTTGCTGATGGCTGGCGCCATCTATCGGAATAAATATCAACTATTCTCGTTGATTTTTAATTATTCCAGAATTGGCCAAATACCCATTCTTGATTAATCAAGAAAAGCTAACCACAGACGCGTTTCGGGCTGTTGGCCCTCATCAGCGTGGTGCAAGCTGTACCTCAACGACCAAAAAATTGGTCATTAAGGCATCCTGAAAAATCATGAAACGGGTAGTTAAGGCCAGAATTGCGTGAGGACGCTACACAATGTTAAAAAATAGTACAAATGTAACATTGTACTGGGATAAGGTGCGTAAATTAATTTCTTAATTGTTAAACTTTTAATTCTTTTTTAAATATCGGAGCTGTTGAGAACTCGAGCTGTTACTGCGACAAGGAAACTCAGGACTCGAGATATCTACTGTTGGAATGTCCACTTTTCTATAGCGCTAGACAACAGTCAGTAAATAATGTTGAAGATCTATATGATATTGTAAATACTAGAGATAATTGTCACAGATTTAACCACTTTTGTAAATATTTTTATGATTATATTTCTAACTTGAAGGGATCAGGTTCTTAATCTATCTCATCGTTTCTTATATAGTGATCTATTTGAAAATAGAGCAATCCATACTTAAATCATTAGATAATAAAAAGGCATATATTGGATTGAATAAAATATTTATTTGCCAATATTTCGGCTGGCTGAACGCCAACCTTTATCGAGGCATTACATTTTTGTATACACAAACTTAGCGCCGCATAGTGTTATAATATCACAGTTAATATAATTTTTTAAAATGCGGCGCTGAGTTTGTGTATATAAAAATTTAATGCCTCGATAAAGGTTAGCGTTCAGTCAGCCGAAATATTGGCAAATAAATATTTTATTCAATCCAATATATGCCTTTTTACTATCTATAGTGATCTATATAACTGCTTGTGTTTAACCACTGTAAATTGGTGCAATTATCCCTAGAGGGGATATCGTTTTTTGTGTGTTGAATAAATTAATAAAAGTGTTAAAATATTAATTTATTTTCTATATAGTGAGAGATATAAAATTACTTATATACAATTTCATATTATTTAGTTACACTTTAATGAAATCTATGGAAAAAAAATATATTTAACATATGAATATTAAATCAAAATTTTAGAATTTCAAATGATATATAAATTTTCAACACTAAAATTAATTAATACATAGCAATAACACGCCATCTATATAATACAAATGAAAACATTGAGACACGGATGTTTCCTTTTCACAAATAAATCAAACTTCTACTGTCCTTACTGCGATGAATAATATATTTTGTTAGCTAATAAAATTCGAGATGTAAATATTCAGTGTTTTAAATATTTTTGACCATAGACTATTTATTATTTTTTCCTACAGTAATATAGCTAATAAACGTAACTTCTCTTTTTATATATTTAAATTTTTACTTAAAATGATTTATTTTAAATTAAATACGTTATATTTGAATAAATAGTTTTCAAATAAATAACACACGAACAACAAACAAAAGTGTTTCATTTGGCTCTCATATAAAAAAATGCAGAAGCCTATAACAAAACATGAGATATAAAACACGTGAATAAACACAATCAAGTCATTTAAAAAAAAAATCCAAACGACAATAATACACAAAAACATCAATAAATCTTATTTCAGTATCAAACGACCACATACATTTCCAAAACCATTCCATATTTTTTATCGATTGCCTTTTTTTACGGAGTAAATGACCCATTAAAAAAATGGAATACAAGAATTATAATTTGATATAAAGATGAGAAACATTTCTCTGGGTCCGGATCTCCATGGATCATTACCTTCAGCTGGTGGAGATATGGAGTTTCTTATCTTCTTCTTTCTTTTCTTCTATTGTGTCGTCCAACTAGCAGACTTACTGGTCCTTTGTTAACTGCCCGAGTGAAATATTGAACCTAGCTCCATACTACACTATTTGTACTTATCCCGTGAGATTGCCTATAAATGATTTATTATTCTAAACTTTCATCTGTGATACTAAAATTTAGGTTCCAAACCCACATTGATATATTGTTCTGAAAATTGAGCAATCCATATTTAAATCTTTAGATTATAAAAAGGCATATATTGGATCGAATATAAATGATTTATTAGCGAATATTTCGGTTGGCTGAACGCCAACTTTTGTCAAGGCATTACATTTTGTATAAACAAACTTAGCGACGCATTAAAAAAATATATTTCAATTGTGATATTATAACACTATGCGGCGCTGAGTTTGTTTATACAAAACTGTAATGTCTTGATAAAGGTTGGCGTTAGGCAACCGAAATATTGGCAAATAAATCTTTTATTCAATCCAATATATGCCTTTTTATATATATTTAAAATAGATGCATATATTGGATTTATAATTATTTTATTGTTCCAATATTTCAAGGGGCAACTCGCCTCTATATACGAGGGGTGTCCCATAAGTCCGTGGCCCGACCATGAGAACGAAATATTAGAAACTAATACATTTTACTATATATACCTTAAAGCCTTGTATAAAGATATGTAAATTTTTAAGTTTATACAACTAACCGTTTTTTTTTTGTTATAGGTTCTAAAAGAGGACAAGAAACAGGAATCATCTAAAATGGAGACAAACGAGATTCGTGCTGTAATAAAATATCTTTGTAAGAAAGGAATGTCGCCGAAGGAAATCTATGAGAATATGTTGGATACATTAAGGGAAGATGCTCCTTCCAATAGCACAGTAAAAAAATGGGTAGCTCGTTTAAATTAGGGAGGATCAGCACCGAAGACGAACATCGACCAGGAAGACCTATTGAGTCAGTTACTCAAGAAAACATCGACAAGATACATGATTTTGTTTTGTTGGACAGGAGAATAACAGTTCGTCAGATAGAAGAGACCTTGGTTATTCCAAAAACAACAGTGGATCGGATCATGAGAGAACACTTGGGCCTCAGGAAGCTTTCTGCCCGTTGGGTTCCCAAACTTTTGACACCCGATCAAAAGGCTGTAAGGAGAAAGTTATTTTCGGACAATCTTGCGTTATTTGAAGCAAATCCAGAGGAATTTGTTAATAAATTTGTTACCATGGATGAGACTTGGGCTCATCACTTTACACCAGAGTCCAAGCAACAATCCATGCAATGGAGACACTCCGGTTCCCCTCCCCCCAAGAAAGCCAAGACAGTTCCATCAGTAGGGTAGGTTATGGTGTCTGTCTTTTGGGATTCCGAGTGTGTACTTCTTCTAGACTTTCTGATTAAGGGTCAAACTATCACTGGCAATTATTATGCAAATATTGTGAAGCAACTACGAGAAGCTATTAAACAAAAGAGAAGAGGAAAGTTGTCCAGGAAGATTGTTTACCATCAAGACAATGCTCCGAGTCATCGGTCGCTGCAAGCCATGGTTGCTATTTATGATTCTGGCTTTAAACTTTTACCACATGCACCCTATTCACCAGATCTAGCTCCGTCTGACTTCCACCTATTTCCTCATTTGAAAAAAATCACTTTCTGACATTTATTTTAGGTCAGATTAAGAGGTCATTGAGGCTGTAACCTCATTTTTTGAGTCACTTGAAACAGCGTTATTTTTGGAGGGCATAAAAGCATTAGAACATCACTGGAAAAAGTGTATAGACCTTAAATGGGATTATGTTGAAAAATATATCATAATAATTTTATTAGACATTTTCTTTATATGTCGGGCCACTGACTTATGGGACACCCCTCGTATATATATGTCATAGTCTAAAATTTAGTCATATATTTTCTCAGCGAGTCTTGAACGAGTGGAGAAAATAAGCGTTTTGTAAATTCGCGAATCTTTTATTTGCCAGTACCATTTGAGCTAAAACTATAGTGGCGTTAAATTATTAGGAACTAATTATAGTTAAAGAATAAAAGAAAACTGATTTTGGTGATAACAGCATTGATGGATGCATACAAAGTGATCATAATCTAGTGGCTTATATAGTGTGGTCGAATATTCTAGAAAGGTCGCGAGATGTCGTCACTAGTCTAGAACATTCTATCGAGTAAATTTGCTTTATTTACATTTATTTTATAAAAATATAATATGTTTGATTAAAAAAACATTATAAAGAGTTCTGAATAATAAATTTGAAGCAATTTTAGATATAAGAGTGTGCAGAATATTAATGTTGGTAATTTTTAATAAGAATTTATATTTTAAAACAAAGAGAAAGTGTGAAGTGTAAACAATATTGTTGCACCAGGTTGCCGATTGGCAGAATCGTCAAGCCTTGATTCTCTCCTCAGACATGTATATTTCCAGAACATGTTTCAACCATCCTACCAGGTTAGATATGTGAATAATGAGATAACTCTACTTTATAGCCTCCAGAATCATTTATTTATTTCCAACATCAAAGTTTAGAGAGTTATGAAATCACACAGTGAACCAAAAATACAAATGATTTTTTGATACATAATCTATTTATAATTTATATTCTGTTTATTAAAATATAACTATAAAATATCAATTTGAATTTAAAATATAAGAAATAATATTAAAAATTAAAATAAAATAGGTCGATTAGCTATAATGCAAAAATATATAATGAAGAATGATCCTTGTAACATAAAAACATGATATATATATTTACCCATTTCTCTTTATTCTTGTATATATACCAAACCTCACTTATGAGTCAAAATAGCTAGAAAGGGGCAATGGCACTTTTTAATCACAACTTAGTACTAAGTTCTGGGGGATGGTAGCGTAAAGGTAAATACTATTGATTTCAGATAGCAACAACGGGATCTAATCCCGCAATGAATTATTTTTTTCCGAAAAATAAAATAATTCAATGACATCTGATTATTGCGCAGCTCAACCCTACCACTGATGCAAGAATCCAGAGCTCTGGCAATACATGGAGAACACATGTAGGAGAAAAATAGTTGCTACCTACCATGATTATCACGGAGTTTAAAAGGTGTACTTGAGTTAAGTAAAAAAGGCTGATTTATTTGAAGAAATTGAATTCTTATATATAGATGGAAACACCAATACTATTTGTTTAATAATATTATATATTTTTGAATTTTGCGATTGTAGGTGTAAAAACATCATATTCTATTAAAAATAGTAAAAAAGTGAGATTGTATTGAGATAAGTAGTGTGTATGTTATGGGTAAATTTTAAAACGAAAACCTCCTGATCTTGAAACCTAAAGTAGCTGATGACTTGAGTCATCTATCAGAATAAATATCAAATGATTGTTGGTTATTTAATTTACTTCAGAATGGTAGCCAAAACCTTTTCTCGATATATCAAGAAAAGATTAAAGTGAATGATAATTTTATGTTTCTTTGTTAAAGGTTTTAAAAATCATCAATTTGTGTGTGATTAGATTTAAAAATACGTTTCATACAATTCACACACACAAAACGAAACATTGTTGAGTATTTAATGGATTCTGTTTGACAGATCCCATTATAGTTCACTTCTGTACTATCTGTCGTATAGTGTTGCGTTCTAAGGCAACTTTGTCTTAAATACAACGTTACTTTATTTTTCAGGGAGCCACTAGGACCAACTTCTTTGACCGTTGAGGTAGAGCTTACACCTCACTGATGAAAGCAACACCCTAAAGCGCATATGTGGTTGGCTTTTAAAAGACAACATAGGCTTTGTAGGATTTTATGTTTAGTCTGATCCACGGTTTTAAAAAAAGGTAAGAATTTCTGGCGTGTTTCAGTGATTAGGAAGAGTCCAATGAGGTTTTAAACTGAAGGAATAAAGAATACTGACTGACCTTGCTGGTGTCGATGCCTTTACTCATTGCCCACGTGGACACCACGTAATCCATGACTCTCTCGCTGAGAGCCTTGGGAACCTCGTGGAGCTTCATGAACTCCCGGACATTGTTGAGCATCTCGTGGTACTTGGCGGTGGCTGACGTCATCTGCTGGATGATGGTGGTGACGTGGCCGAAAATGGTGGCGTAGAGCAGAGCTGTGCCAGGACAGTCGTGTACGTTACTCGATATTTGCACAATTATATACATATATGTATTATTATATGTCAATATGCACTAAAATTTCATATGTACCATGATTATTAATAGTGTAACAGCCCCAAAATATAGATACAATTAAACGCGCCATTATGTAATTCAAAACAAAGCAATACAGTTTTATTGAGAGTTCGCCGCACCCAAGACAGGACGAGGTTCTGAGGGGTCGAATTTCGTAAAAATATTCATTTCCTAGCAGGAAACTTCCAATAAGTTTCACGATCGCCGCTGGACACCGACAAACAGTCGGATAACAAACAGTCCATTTCTTCCTCTCATGTAGATCACACCCTCCTGAACCTTGTCCACGTCCTTCGGCGCTGGTCTCTCTCTGAGGTGACATCCAACCTACCTCGTTCTTTGTGTTACCCATTGACGCCTGAGACAACTTTGACCCTATGACTGTTAATACTTGCAATACTACATATACGCTACTTATATATACGGCACAATGGCTATAAAAATAGAACAATATAGCCAATATGGTGACGTAAAGCAAGGTGATGAGAAGGAAATGTAACTATAATGTGATAATATATCTACAACAATAATACTACAGAAGTGATTGAAGAGAAATGTGGCTAAGTCAAATGACAAAGCCAGGGACGATATAGACAGCCTTTTCATCCCATTTTTGACCCTGTGCCAATTTCGAATATAATATAATTAATATTTTAATCTGCGGGAAAAGAAAACTATAATATGACTCTGCAAGGTTAAATTAGGGTCCATCAAAGGGTTGCTTCAGAAACGATTCACTTCATTTAAATATTAAGATTTTACATGTATTGAACACAATATTTACAAACACACTACAAATATGAACAAGCTTAAAAGAAAGAGATGAAGAAAAAATAAAGAATTTCAAAAATAACCCGGTATTTGCATATTTCACTAGGGAACCTCCCGTACTTCTTTGGTTTCGGCGGAAAGAGGATGGTCGATAGTCATTGAGCATGCCTTATCTATTACACGATATCTATAACAATCACTTTAAAACTATACCTCCTTAACACTGTCTCCGAGCATGCTCGGGACAAGGATTCCATAACTCGCAACGGCCTGTCCGACCTCAAGGCGGCTTTGAGCTCCTGATGAAATCCAGACGTCCCTTAGGGCTCCGTCTGTTATAAATATTTCTCCCTATTTTGACCTGTAACCTCTCTCCCTACTGTTGACTAGATGTCAATAAACTGTTTTTAATTGTCAATTGTCACGATATCTATAACAATTACCCTATAACCACAATAAAGTGATATATCTCGTAGCGGGAAGCAAAGCTGTGTGGAAGGAGTGGTGAGATATATTATATGAGTTATGTAAATAAATATTAAAAGTAAACAAATATTTGTATTTATTTGTTAATAAAGATATTTGGCTGCTAAAATGTAAAACTTCCTTAAGTTTTGTCCATGAGTGTATATCACATCGTAGGATGGAATGGCTACCTAAGCTAGTATTGATTAAACGCCTATAGCCGAAGCTACACCCCTGCCATCCAATTTCCCAGCCAGTTAGGAACTGGTCCATTCTCCATGCACCGAGCGGCCATTTGGTTTGTTGGCCCCTCGCGCTCGCCTTTATGGTCTAGCTCTATGAGGTCGACAATCAGCCCACAGGCGTCTACGAGAGTTTCATGGCCAGGTTGCTGTCCTATCGTTTGGACTTAGTTAAACCCGCCCTACGCTCCAATAGGACTACCCCCCTTTGGCCCTCGTACCCTTGTGTATATCACAGCGATAATGTCAGGTATCCAGAAGGTCTCACCTCCAATGATCATCATACATATGGTGAAGACCTTTTCGTTGTCGGTCTCAGCCGCCACGTTGCCGAAGCCCACGCTGGTCATACACGTCATGGTGAAATACAAGGAGGTGACGTACATAGTGCCCCTGGGAGGCCCTTCAACCAGCTCCACCCTGTGGGGACCGAGGGCGCCGTGGCTCCCCGCCAGCAGGGACTGGTTGAAGGGCGCAGTGCGGAACACAAAGTACCTGCAACATACACATCGTTATTACTACAGTTATTTAACACTAATTTTTCAATGTCATTTTATTCAATGTGGTACAATCGCTGACAAGGCTAATCGCTGATGAGCCAAGCATTCAATTTATATTCATTTCCATTTAGGGGGGTCGGGGTAGCCGAATATCCTAAAGTTTAGGACCTAAACCGTTGGTCTTCGACCGCTACGACCCAGAATTGAATCCAATGGCCTCCGAATCTTTCAAAAGTACAACCCCTCCAGCGAGTACAAGTAACCAAACGAGGATCTGGAATTCTTGTTAGCGCAAAAGTCTAACTGCGCTTTTCACATGTGTAGACATGTGGTGCACTTACAGTAAAGTCAATCACCAACTTTTAGCCATAATAATTATCATGGCCTGTAATACGTGCACGTAATAGCATTGAATAATTCCATTTAAATAGCGCGCGTTATGATTATTGTCTACAAATTATATTATTTAGGTATTTAAGTATGAATATATGACCACACACACTCTCTCTCTATGACCTAGTTAAAAAAAAATCTCAAAATGTACAATATGAAATAAAGCTGATATTATTTAAATAAATATATTACTACCCTATGATCTAGATAGAATCAAGATTCAAAATAATCAAGCTAGAAAGAAAACGCGAAGCTCTCTATCCTCATTATAAATATTTTGGAAAGATAGAATTACCTCATCATATTTAACTGCATGTAAATTTGTACAAGAATTAAGAGAGAACATTTTCTAGAATCCTTCTTCAATATATACTACAATGGCCAAATTAACAGAAGATATATTTTTGCCATATCTATATATATAAAAAATGAATGTCTGTCTGTCTGTGTGTGTGTGTCCTCTATGGATTCAAAAACCATACATCCAATCGCCGTGAAATTTTGGGATATTATGAGGTGTATCCCCGGAAAGGTTTACGAAAAAAAAAGTCGGTTTTACGGGCGAAGATTTTACGTGACAACGGTAGAATATTTATTGATATGAATATAATTAAATTGCACAATAGGAACAAGGAATTGAATGAAAATAAGAATTGCACAAATTTTAACTATAGAAATATATTTTGTTTACTAAAACATTGTACATGTAAACTTAAACTTAACTAATTCCTATTTGAGTGATTTTGTTGAGGATAGGACGATGATAGGAGAAATATGAAATGAAAGGAAGTGTTTCTGCTGTAATGTGTCTTGCGAAAGTCAAGTCGATAGTTGTTCCTTTTAACGTAGTTGACTTAGAAACGTTTGATACGCAATCAAGATTATACGTATTTTTCATGAATTTAAGAAACGAGTTGTCAGGCTTTACGTTTTTGTTAAAATCACCACACAGAAGAATCGGTATACTAGAATCAACTTGCACGAACGGTGGCACGTACTGGCTGTTGTGAATGTACGGACCGAGTCCTTGCCATAGTAACATTCCAATATCCTGCATACTAGCTCCTGGATGAATATATACAGCACCGAGTATAAACTTGAAGCTAGTATTAGCGGCGAAGCAAGTAACTTCAGTCATGCACATGTCACCCTTGGTTTTAATGACACGAGTTACGTCTGTAATCGCAACTTGGAACACTTCCGCCGTAGATGTCGATGATAATTTACGATAGATCGCCACTCCACCAGCCGCGTTGGTATTTGAAAATCAAAACACTTATTCAGACCGAAGGTTCAAATTTTTGCTAAATAAATTTGAAATTAAATAAAATTTGTAATTGTAAATGATGAAGTTGAAAATTAAAACATTTACTTAAATTAGATGTTAAAATTCTTGCTCAACACAGTTTAAATAAAGTTTTCTTATATCTGCCACTTTTTCTTAATATTTGTAATTTTAAAGAATCAATTCGAAAATCAAAACATTTATTCAGATCGAAGGTTCAAATTTTTGCTAAATAAATTTGAAACTATTTAAAATTTGTAAAATAATAATTAATTAATTAATTAATTTTAAACTAATAATTTACTTAACACTATCAACATTTATCAATAGTATGACATAACCTATAAACTCAGTTTCTCAACTTTTGTGTCAATCTAACAATTAATCAATCAATCATAGTTTACGATAATGAAATATCAGTGTACAATTATTTACCTTTATTGTTGTAGTTGTTGTAAATGACGAATCTAAGCACTCCACATTTTCACTACAGACACAGCTGACGATACTTTAACCACACGTGTGAACTTGTATTATGACGCTTTCTTGTTTTTCCAACGCCAAGAACGTTCGAGAAAGACAAAGACAGAGACAAGCATGCGCCGATTTAATGCGCCTAATTCTCTAGCGCTGAGCGCGCAGCACTCTCGTTCGATGACTCATCGTAACGTTACCGGGCGTTACACTTTTTCATAAGTGACTCCCAGCCGCAACCTAATTTAAGACGTTGTCACGTCAAAAATTCTTGAATAACTTGAATATCCTTAGAGTTATTTGCAGATTTGTATATTTAACTCGCAAGCAGCGCTACCATTGAGACGGAGATAGGCTTAGTTTGCTGCTCCTGATGACCTTGGGTCATCGTGTGAGTCACAGCATGATGCTACAAAAACACTCTCTCTGGGGATTTTACAGCGTCGACAACCTGTAAGATTGCCTCTCTCATATATTATACTTTAAACATCTGCTTAATTAAAGCATTTTTCATTTGAAAGAGACTGCTCTCTTAACCTCCTTTAGACAACATTAAATGATATCCCGTGTCGATGATTTTGTAATGTATAGAATTAGGAAAGACAAAATTCAGGATGACACGGCTCACAGGGAACGGTAAAAAATGTTCACTTTATCGAGGAAATACAAAATTCGGGATGACACGGCACACAGGGACCGGGAAAAAATGATCACCTTATCGAGAGATTCACGACCATGATTTTATTCAACTTATCGAGTATTTTTCAAGGGACCGGGAAAATATGTTCACTAGATAAAACGATTATTTTGTAATATAGAAAATTAGGAAATACAAAATTCAGGATGACAACGCACAAGGGACCGGGAAAAAATAATCACTTTATCGAGAGATTCAAATTTACGAGTTTAAATATTCAAAATATATCTTTCTTTTTTTATATGTTTATAGAGAATTGTTTAAACAAATGTTCGTTATACAAACCTTTACTCGGGTAAAACCCGGGCGAAGCCGGGCACATCCGCTAGTCTCTTTATATAATATTGATAATTATAAATTTAAAAAATCATATATCGTTAAAATTTGAAACAAATATTTTTGTCAAGGTGTTTCTTTTCACCTATCATATATTGTCTTTGCAGACTTTACTGTAATAATATATATACATTATTCAAAGAGAGGGTTTGGCTCAACACTGGTGAATTCTCTCAGCGGTTTCGGAGAGATAATATTTGATGATATATATGGAAGGAAACTCATTACCAAAAAATGCTTGAAATATTCTTGACAATTTTGTAAACTTAAAGAAGAAACTACAAAGGCCACAGGATTGCAAAATATCCCCATATATGGCTAGTTTTTACCTTTGGATATCCTTTGTAAGACAATATTGTTGATACTTACATACTGGAGAATGGAAGATGGTCAATTATGACATCGTTATGGACCCGGGTTGCCAACCTTTAGCAAATTGATTCATACAATTAATTGCTGAATTTGTTGGGAATTCAATGATATATTCGTAGAAGAGAGAAAGAAGTCTGATAATTACGAAGATCCTTTATTACTTAAAGGTATTTATAAACAATAAGGAAGGACAAGAGATTAAAGAACTAGATAAAATTATATATACAACCAACAGCTGACGTCTATCAGCGGTCTGACCTATTCAATAACCATTAGCCAACTAACCAATCTAACAAAGCTGCGATATATAGGTAGAGATGTAAATTAGCATAGACAATATTATAACAATATGTATATAACAAGAGTATTTTATCGTAGAAATATCCCGGAATTGTCACTTTCAACAGAATTTCTGTCGAAATAATTCCAAACCCTACAAACTGTTTTAATCTATATATATAAAAATGAATGTTTGTTGGTCCGTCCGTAAGTGATAATCTTCTACATCGCTCAACCGATCGTGATGAAACTTTGGGAAGTTGTTTAGTATACTACCGGGATGGTTTCTGGCTGATTACTCTTTAGAAATAACCTTTCGTTGCATTTTTATTTACAATAAAACGTAAATTCACTCGCAATCAGCGCCCCCTCGCGGCAGGCGTATGGCCTGAAATAGCCTCGCATGAGCGTATTTGTAACGTCAAGCTTAGCCTATAGGTTAGGTACACAGCTTCGTACCCCCACAACCTAGGTTCGAGGCTCAGCGTGGGTGTCTTTTTTTTCATTTCTTTTATATTATTGTAGCAAATTATTAAAAATATTATTTTATTTAAAATGTAGGCTTTTTAAAATAAAAATTAACATAAACAATTTTTAAATAATATTTATAACAAACCTAGGTTCGAGGCTCAGCGTGGGTGTCTTTTTTATTTTCATTTCTTTTATATTATTGTAGCAAAGTCTTTTTTTACAGCATTATTATATTTTAATTGGTTTATTTTAAATATGTTTGTTATGAAGGCTCTATGTAATACTATTTAGAGCACATTTTACATTTTAAACACCTAAGCACCCCTCTTTTTAATATTGTAGCAAAGTATTAAAAGTATTATTTTATTTTAGATGTTCGCCATGAAACTTTGGGAAGTTGTTTAGTATACTACCGGGACGATTTCTGGCGAATTATTTTAAAATAATATTTATAACAATAATTATAGCAAATTTTAAGACATATTTTTAAATTCTGTGTTTGTGCATATATAAATATTTTACAAAAATTGTGAGAACGTTCTATTAGAATATCTCAAAAACAAAAAACAATACATATAAACAAGTTCACTGACATTTATTAATGCAGTGATTATAAAGGGCTATATTATCTATATATATATAAATCACTTTCAAATTTTAACGTAACGTTCCATTCTCAATCCCGCAGGGCTTTAGATCGGCTAAAACATTTTTATCTTTATAAGTGAATATTAACTTTACTGTACTGAATAGTTTAGTATAATATTAATTTAACATATTACAACTTAGCCACAGCAACGCGTGGCCGGGTTCGCTAGTTCTCATATATAAATAATTAAAAATATTTATATTGTAAAAAAGTATTTATTAATTTTATTATTTTTTATTAACAGAGTGGTCATTTTTATGTTTATATTTTGCTACTCTGTAAATTTTCTCGTGGCTTATCTTTTGTTTACCATTCATAGTTTGTCCTTGCCTGAAATAAATTGTTGCCTCCTCCTGAAGTTTTTGTCTTCCTAATTTTCCACGTGGCATTTTGGTGGAGATGATGGGTAAGTTAGGGAAGACAAACTGAATACCGCCGAGAAGACCTTGAACCCATGGGTGCTGTGATCTGCATTTTCGGAGACTAACTCCAGAATTCCACCGCCGTGCTAAAGCCAAGACTTCCCTCGAAGATGACCATGTCCCTAAAGACGATACGACAACAAAGCCGCTCTTCACGCCGCAAGAAAAAGGACGCAAAGGTACTAGGGACAAAGTTCCAAGATTTCGATGGACTCCTTGGCAGAAGCACGTCAGATCCATGTCAGTATCTACAATAATTGCTAGCTGTGGGTCACAGCTCTCATAGGGAAGAAGCTATGTAACAAAGTATTTATTAAATTTATTATTTTTTATTAACAGAGTGGTCATTTTTATGTATATTGAAAGGGGGAGAAAATATATATTACCTTCTTTGTGTGTTATAAACAATTTTTGAAAAACAACTTTATAACTATATGCAATTCATAATAGAGTATTACACAGTGTGAATATCCTAGAAAACCTGGCCACTTATATAAACTATAAATGAATATTAGAAGAGAAAATTTTTCTATAAAGTATGAAATATGAATATAAATAGTAGCAATACGTTTCTTTATATGTTCTCTCTCAAAGTACAAGCTTTTCTTATTTTATAAATGAATATAATTTACCATTTTTAATGTGAAAAAGAGAACGTTTTTACGCGTCATTAAAATATAATAAAGAATTGAAGCAAGTAATGAGTTAATTATGGAAATTTTTGCTGATTATTAATAAGTTCTTAGGAGAATATTATAATTTTTTAAAATAAATATATCACAATGAATTAATTTATATATTAAATCTCTCGAATTTGAAAAAAAAAAATCATATATTTTTCTGGATATTTACACAGATTATAGTAAAAAAACCGCTTCTTCTAAAATTAAAAAACTTTTGCACACTTGCCTATGTGAATATACATATATTTCATAAAATATATAATATATTGATTTCTATATAACTCTCACTTATGATTTTTCTTTATTCACTATGTTCCGCATAAATGACGCGTAACTGCTGAAACTTTGAGTTAACTTTGTGTGTTGCCATCCTTAATTATTTAGAAAAAATATATATATTTATTTGAAAATTTATAATTATATATATATTTGTATGTATTTTTGTTCAACTTGATGACGCTCTGTATTCTAAAATATCTTGTGAGTAGTTGGGATATGCCTTTTTGTTTTATATATCTACACACAAATACTCTTCTAGTAATTCGAAGAACCTTTAGGCAGCTGAGATTACAATGGATGTTATTTACAGAAAATCGTTCAAAGCGCTGGAAGACTGATTGATCTTTAATTTGTGATCTATACACATATATAATTAATATATATCTATATATATATTGGAATAAATCATGCATATAATATTTTGTTGTTATTTGCTTGGATAAACAGAGAAAAGAACTCTTATGTGACTTATCCTCGTGTCAATCCGATAGTCAACAAATATATAAATGGATGATGTACTAGAGCGCCATCTGTTATCAAATAATAAAACTATTTTAGAGGCGTAATATTCTTTTTAAAATAAAATAATTTCTACTGTCCTTACTGCGATGGAAAAATTAAAGGGAGGGCCTGGCTCATCAGTGGTGAACCCTCCCAGCGGTTTCACCACTGATGAGCCAGGCCCTCCCTTTAAATTTTCCATCGCAGTAAGGACAGTAGAAATTGTTTTATTTTAAAAAGAATATTACGCCTCTAAAATAGTTTTATAATATAAATGGATGAATACAATGATGTTTGATCAAGGTCTCCTCTTTGGTTTATATAAATTCTACAAGGCCGCAGTCACCGTTAGAAGGAGAATTATGGATTCGCCGAATGTCGTGATCTATTTGAATGAAAAAAGCGAAGACTATAACGCGGCTGATTCCACACTCGTCTTATCGGTGATACGCTAACCTATGCACGGTGTGGCCACTGGACATGTGTCGGACCTGGAGGCTGTTGTTGGGTTCTGTGCTGCCTGGAGTATAGAGGCTCCATCTATGCTTCTTTACTGTGGTGAATCTGTATAAGACCGGTGGTCTTAATAAAACTATGTCTGTGATTTTATATTCAGTATTGAAGAAGAATTCTTGGTAGAGGAATTTTGTATAGAAAATGTGAGTCTATTGTATAATTTGTTTAGGTATGCCTATTTTACTTTTTCTAAAGTATATAAATGTATTCAATCAAATTAATGTTAAAAGGTATTTTATACAAATATAGTCGAATAAGTAATATTGGAAATTAATTCTATGTAACAATTAGGTTTCTATAATAAATATCTAATTTTATGTTACTGTTTTCAATAAAAAATTGATATTTTAGTAATTTATTTTTGCATCGTTGCGCGCGCGTCTCTGAATGATAAATTTAAATATTTTCGAAACAGAGTAAATGAACAAAATTGTGATCAAACGACAGATGGCTGTATAAGAAGATTTCTTCCTAGTAACATGGTACCTAATATGGACGCCATACAATCTGGACACTTCTAATTACCCAGTAATTATTGGGACTAATTAGTTAGCCCGCCCTGTCATTAATTATTATTATTAATCATCTATATAGGTTAGAGGTAGTTAGCAGAACGCTACTGTCGTTTTTTATTTATGTTTTCTTCTACATTGATGTCAAGGCAGAATTTCCCTGATGACATTATTTCTTTATGGAAATGTTTGTTCTAATTAATTATTTTCGAATAGATTTTTTCTTTTAAACTTTTTTGTAATTCGATATAGGGAACAATCTTATAATTAATACCTCCATTCTAAGTAAAAAAATAGTTTTATTTATTGAGATACCAATTAATGATGCGATTATAATCATTCACAAAACTGTAAATAAAGGAAAATTTGCTGAGGGAAGAGTTTCTTTTTAAATATAAAGGCAATATAAGCTTTCGGGTGTAAAGGCCCTTCGACAGGTACAACTACCTAACTTGTTATATATTATAATCACATAACATCAATAGAGCATTAGCACTAACTAATAATCCATAGGTTTTTGTAAAGGTTTAACTGTATTATCTATGTCAGTATTTTTGTATATCTATCTAATATATTTCCTACTTCATTGAATGTGTATATATACGAGGGGCATCCAATAAATAAGTTTCCCTATTTTTTTTTCGGCGAACGAAACGTTGTAAAAATTAGTTAGTAGGTAAGAAATGGTCACTAGGATGCGTTGGAAGCTGGTGACCTTTCAAAATCACTCTACTCGTACGCGCAAGTCCGTAGCGCTTCAGTTTCCATGGAACTACCACTGGTGAACGTGTCCACTTGCGAACTCCGTTCTGTAATTCGTTTTTTCACAGCGAAAAATGAAACTGCGGTCAATATTCATCGCAATTTAGTGTCAGTGTATGGTGAAGGATGTATGAGCATCCAAATGGTTCGCCGATGGCGTTCATGGTTCTTGGAAGGACGGCAAAACGTGCATGATGACGAGCGAAGCGACAGGCCCGTTACTGCTACGGACAATGCAGCCGTGGCTGCTGTTCGGAATGTGGTGGAAGCAAATCGCCGCGTCACCATTGACGAAATAATGATTCGACTGCCTCCTGGAATCGAAATTGGATGCTCTTCGATTGGAACAATCATGTCAGATGTTTTGAATTTGAATTGAAAACAGGCGGAGGCGAACCACTGGCTACGAAGACAGGACACGGCTTGGTACAACAGTGGTATCAAAAAATCGCTACAACGGTACCAAAAATGTTTGGACAGAAATGGTGATTATGTAGAGAAGTAGTCTATGAGTTGTATAATGAAAATAAAATAACTGCATAATTGTAAATAAAGTTGTTTATTTGTTACAAAATAGGGAAACTTATTTATTGGATGCCCCTCGTATATATGATGTAATTCTATAGATGTGTGAAAAAAGAATTAGCAGTCGTTTGTGGCTGTCTCCACCTCAATTATCATCTCTTTATTTTTTCAAATCTTTTTAAACATAACAAAAATTTACATACTCCATTTAATTAAATCTTCAGTAAAAACAAAAAAAAAATTACATTCTATCATACAAAATGTATCATATATATGTAATATTGTTGCAATGTGCCGACGAATGGATGAACTGGCAGTTGTGAACGTGAGGCGAGTGTTGGTGTTTTTTCCACACGCGGACAACAAGAAGCAGAGGCAGGGCTAGATGTTAGCACAAAGAGGAATCGGGGACAGCCAACGGGACAGAGGTAGAGGCCATGACACCACGAGACATGGAGAGACAGACTGCGTGAGAGAGACAACCTGAAGCGAACTCCCGAGCAACACCTCTAGAACATCTGCTGACCCCCTGTCAAAAACTTGTCTTGTTTACAGGGAGGTCGTCAATAAGAATGTCCCTCGGGACCGGCCCCACATGGGCGTTGGCATTTTCCTCCCCTCTGTCCAGCTGTCCCCAGCTGACCGCTCTTTGGATTTTTATTTAGACGTCACCATTTTTAGTTTAAATACAAATAAGGGTGTACAGGTTATATTAATAAAAAGATATAGCATATATACAAAATATGGGGTGGTAGTAAATAGAAAGTGTCATTATTATACAGTATAAAATATACTATATATATATATATATGGTAATTTAAACCTACAACCTCATATTGTATATAATATAACAAGATTTTCATGTTGTATAATTAACACATCTGTAAATGATTATACGGATGATTGAAATGGGTGATTACATCATCATGTGTAATGTACTTTGTACAAACTGAGGATAAATAAATAAAACTCTGTAATGGATTAAGAGTTGAGCTAAAGCAAGAGATTGAGAGAGAAGTCCAACAACGAGGCCTAAAGATAGGAAACTGTCAGGGCGTTGCCAGAGTGTACAATATTTCTTCTTATCCACGCCCTTATAGCATCCGCTGAAATAAATAGCCAGAAATAAATAGTCGCTTGATAGTCACTTCACCATCAGCGGGAGCCCTCGTCGGTTGTGCTCAAGGGCCACCTCATCGACCATGTAGACAAGTAAGAACTCTTCTATATCCATCTTTCGCTCCTAGCTCGACTCTATCTCTTTACTGAAGTTTCCTAGTACAAATGTATCTCTTCGTTTTTTTGTGTGGACATTCCCAAGCTTTCCACTCTGCCTCGACCACGACTGCCTGTACTCTGTGAGAACTGTTAAAGGTCTTTCAAGGTGCAGAGAGGTACTGGGAAACTCTCCACATCCTGACTGTTCCTCTCGGTTAACACGGTATAGCGAGAGTATACAGGATTTCACACCTTAGATTAAGTCGACTAGATACCTCATCACATATATATGGATTGGTTTAAATTCAGAAAACTTCAGTAACGTTGTTATACCTGTCGAAGGGCTGTAGAGCCCGAAATCTTGTATTGCCGTTATATATGAAATAAACTTTTTCCTCAGCGAATTTTCTTATATATATAATTTTACCGAAAAAGGATTATAATATTAACAAATTTACAATATTCATCATCCTTTGACTATTTACAAATATAGATAAATCAAATGCCAAATGAATATTTCTACGTGTTACTCCACTGCGACAACAACTGAATAAACATTGAACATTCCAAATGTAGGTTGTTGTGTGAAGATGGAGTTTAACATAAAGGTTATTCAAATCCTATACAAATTGATTCAGCAAACCAATTAGTGAGAAAAAGGGCATTTCCTGATCGTGCAACTAAAAGTTTCTGATAGCTTGCGCCATCTGTTGGAGTAGTTATCAACTAATCGTTAAATTTCTATTATTATTGAATTAGACAAAAAACATTTCTTGATTAATCAAGAAAACTCTACCTCGTACGCATTTCGTGCTGTTTGCCCTCATCAGCTGCATTTAAACAATTTTGGAATGATAAAAAAATCTACGATTAGTTGATATTTAATCCGACAGATAGCGCAAGCCATCAGCAATCTTTAGTTTCACAATCAAGATATGCTATTTTTTTTCTTAATTTATCTACCTGATCCCAGTACAATTTCACCTAATATTTATAATACCCAGTTTACAACGATCCATGGAAAATGTAAGGGTTTTTTTTATCAAAATTTGGAGCGGTTGAAACCTCTAGCTGTCATTGTGGCAACGAATTCCAGGACTCGAGAAATACTGCTGAAATGTCTACTCCTCTTCACCGCTAGACAACAGACAATAAATAATGTTGTAGATCTATATCAATATGTAAATAACCGAGAGAATTATCATAGATTTAACTATTTTTGTAAATATATTTATGATTATCTTTCAAACCTGAAAAGTTCAGGTTCCTAATATATATTATTGTTTCTCTTTTTTATTTTTGATTACTTTCTTGTATATAACTGTTTCTGTTTAAAAAATGTAATTCGACGCAATTATCCCTAGCCGGAATATCGCGTTTTGTGTGTTGAAATAAATAAATAAATAGAGAATTTAACGAATAATTATAATGATGCTATATAATTGGTATATTCACGTTGTAGAATCCATGAATCTTTTTAAAAGGTTTATTGTCCTTGACGCGCTATGGCTATCCATTTTCCCTCATCGAAAAAGATTATAAAGACAATACTTCAATTAAGCTTTCCATCCATTCCAAAGGATTTAAAAAAAAGTATGCCCGAGTCTACTACTTGAATTGATAAAAATCCAACCGACAATTAGAGAGGGTGAAATATTAATGATGCCTTTTTAAAACCTTTTCTATTTCTAATAATACAGTCGAATTTGATAATTTGAAGCCCAAGGAAACAAAATAATATTCGAATTATCCAAAAATTCGAATTAAAAAACTTAAATTCTATTTAAAGTAAATTCTAGGGACCAAGATAAATATTCGAATTGAAGAAGTTTTAGAATTGAAGACGTTCTAGTTATTCAAGTTCTACTGTATTAAAATATATGTGATTAAAAATCTCACTCACTATAGTTATGATAACTTCATTTTTAAGGCAATACTAGAAGTGTTTCAACATTTTCTGTGTGTCAAAGCAATATTCGCAAAGTAAAAATTCCGTCGACAAAGACCAAGGCGAAGCCGGGGCATTTTGGCTGGTATTTGATAGAACAAGGTTATTCTCGCTGTCATTGATATAGTAGTGTAAGTAGCCGGTTATTGTTTAGGATTGTTGATAAAATGTTACTTTGGTTTGGTAAGTCGCTATTTAGAAATTAATTTATATAATACGAAGAAAAAGTTTTGTATATTAATAGCTAGCTTGACCTGGTCGTTAAATAGGCGTGTGAGGATTATTATAGCTTCATCTTTCCCAATAATTCGTATGGCTATGGGTTAAAATTAATTTCTGACAGAAATTGTTACCTTGTTTATAGAAGGAGATTATTATATGTGAAAAAATAATACAAAAAAATAAAAAAGAGGTCAGTTGTTGATATTAAAAATAAAGAAGACCTATCCTGACCAGGAGCACATGTGCTTTTTAGATGGTAGAGTGCCATCTAGTGGAACAGAAATGCGTTGATTTAGCCTGTTCCCTAATATTTGGTCAACCCATTTTCTTGATAAATCAAGAAAAGCAATTCACGAACGCCTTTCGGGCTGTTGGCCTTCGTCAGCGTTGAGCAGGCTGTACCACTGCGATCAAAAGGTTTTCGTCCAAGAGGCTTCTTGAGAAACCAAAAATTGGGTATTTAAGGCCAAACTAGCGTAAATACGCTTAACATGTGAAAAAAAGGTTAGGTGTTGATATTAAAAATAAAGAAGGCATATCCTAACCTGGAGCACATGTGCTTTTTAGATAGCATAGCGCCATATATATGTTATATAAAAATGTTATTTAATTTCAAAATTATAATTTATAGAACAAACTACTCTGTTAAGTCGACCGCCAGATTTCGCGAATTCCCCTATATAAATCTATTGTTGTTGTTTCCCGTTGGCCGGCTCAAATCTTTCTGTACATATTGAAATACGAAATCTTTTGTTTTCTTCTTTACGCTTTAAATCAGATATTTCTTCCTTAATTATGTTTATTAGAACAATTAAAGCAAATTGTGATAATAATAAGTTTTTCATTAGTCTTACCACGACTGTAATTTCACAGTCATACTCATGTATCCATAAAATAATCAGCAAGTAATATGTTTATATCTCAATAATTTTCCAAAATCAACAGTGTATATCTTTTTTGTAAAATATATATAAATTTTTATATAAAACTTTTGGTATATAAAAAGGAGATTTTCTGTTGATTTTTGATTATCTTGTGGATTATGCTATGGTAATGCAGTCGTGGTTAAAATCTTGAAAGTATAATAAAAATAGTTTTGATAAGTAATTGCTTTAATTAGCTTATAAAATATAGAAAAAAAAACATAATTTGACAAAAGTACTGCCTGGCTTAAGGCGTAAGAATAAAATAATGACAAACTTATTTGCATAATGTACAAAAGGTTTGAGCCGGCCATCGGAAATAAAAACAATGAGTTTTTATAGGGTAGGCGTGACCTCTGGCGGTCGATTTAACAGTTGTTGACACACTTTGAAATGTTATAACACCTTGATAAAGGTTGGCCTTCAGCCAACTGAAATATTGGTAAAATAAATGATATTTTTATCCAATATATGCCTTTTTAATTAAATAATTTCAATTAAAATAATATTTTAGTATAACATATATATATGGTAATTTAAACGACCAACCCTATATTGTATAATTACTTATAACAAGATTGTCATGTTGTATATAGAAACACATCTATAAATAATTATGCGCATGATTAATCTGTGTCATTGCATCACCATATGTAATGTACTTTGTACAAATTGAAGACAAATAAATAAACTATGTAATAGATTAAGAGCTGAGTTAAAGCAAGGTTGAGAAGTTCAAAAACGCCTAAAATCGAGAGAGAAATCCAACAACCCTGAAAAGGAATTCGGCAGCCCGTTGCCATCTGGTCCAAAGGGTGCAGAATGCCCCAGACGTTCAAAGTTCAAATTCGCAGATGTCTCCCCCCCCCCCCTTGGGAATGGTATATAAACACCTCGGTCTTAGCCGACAATAGTTAGTCTCTTCACCGTCTGCGCGAGCCCTTGTCGCTTATAGCCAGGACCACCTCATCGACCATGTAAAACAGTAAGAAACTCTTATCTCCATCTTGCTCATAACTCGGCTCCTATCTGTTCATGGAACTTTCCTACTTCAGCTGTGTCTCTTCGTTTTGTGTGTGTGAACATTCCCAAGCTTTCCACTCTGCCTCGACCACGACTGCCTGTACTCTGTGAAAACTGTTAAAGGTCTTCCAAAGTGCAGAGAGGTACTGGAAAACTCTCCACGCCCTGACTGTCCCTCTCGGCTACTACAGGTTTGACCACCGGTTACCACAGCTTATAGCGAGAGTCGACAGGATCTCATCACAGATAAGTCGACAGCACACTCTTTATCACATCAAAGTCGACAGGATTCTACAAGAGGCTACCAGACCTCAACTTATTACAGAGAGTCGACAGGATGACCACAACGAAGGAGACCACAACGAAGAAGGTAAGAAGCCTGTCCAGATAGAAGCAGCAAAGAGCAAAGATGGAGGAACCAACCCGCCAGTCCAACGTAACGACCAATCAATCTTCCCCCCAACGACACAGCCGAAAATCCCGCAAAATAAGACGGTGAGAAGTTCCCCACCTTCGTCCTTACAACGTAACCACCTTCCAGGCGACATGCCGCCGTCACCAAACAGAAGTCACAAGCTTCTACAAGCTCTACTTGGAGCGTCTTCCACGTCATCAGTAGGACGACAACTAAAGACCAAGTATCCTGACTGAACAATCCTCAAAACTGTGAGTTTTTAAAAACTTTCTCCTCATGCTCACAACTTTATTCTCCATAAAATTAATGTTTATTTTCACTGTAATCATTTTAAATCAATTTTTACCATTTTTATATCATTTCAATTCAAATTTTAAATCTTTTACACCCTCATTTATCAATTTTTACTTTATTTTAAGCAACTTATAAATTTTAATTCATTACTTTCAATTTTACATTTTTAAAAAATCATTTTTTTTAATTACTCGAATCATAATTCTAAACTTATTTGTGTGTTTTTCTTAATATATTATTTTTATACCAAAGCACCAATTTCTTAATCAAATGCTCAAAACTTTGCAAAAATCATTTTTATGTTCAATATTTTATATAAACGCCCCATTCAATTTATAAGTCACTATAACGCCATTACCCCTTTTACAAAGATAATTTTTGCACTACCATAATCAACGATTTAAAAAATATATTCAAATTTTAATACACATAGGTGAAACGCATCTTTTTTAAATTGCAAAAATCGAAAGATACAATATCTTCAAAATCACAACTAGAAAAGTAACTATCTTTCCCAAAACAAGTTAAAAATAAAAATCCCATCAACTACCACGTCAGTAGCTAAATTAAGTCACAGTCTTCCAAAACTATTACAATCGTTAGATCCCAACATAGCTACACTCACTCGTCCTTTCCTTTTACATGCATAATTATTAATTATTCACACATCTCTCTCAACAAACTACAACACACTTCCCATCACTTTCTACAATTGACCACCATCTATTAGCGCGCGACTTAGCAACAAATCGAATTCGAGCAACACAAGCTCCGTCGCCACTAAACGTGCCACATCCACTAACAACCAAGATATCTCGATGTGTTTTGTACAACCACCACTCATGACTAGTAAATTTGTTGTTCATGATGAAACAAGTTAGATGCTGTACCAAAAACAAAGACTTCACGTGACACCTTTCCATTCAATTCACGCACTCGTGTCACACAGCGCATCACAACAATTTCTCTCACTTAAAAGGCCACAAAGACGCCTTCATGCCTGTGACACATCTAACCCCAAAGCGTGTCCACGTCGAAAATAGCACTTTTACTCACATCTAAACCTGACATCATTGAATAACATTTTTTTACCGCAACAGCGTCGAACGACAACACTTACGAACACCGAGAAAACTACATCTTTCAAATACACCATAAAACTACCAACAAGCTTTCACCACTCTCAAAGGGAGTTTAACCAGTAAACCAGTACCCTAACGTACATTCAAACTCTCAAAACTGTACTACAACAAGGATTTCCAAAATGTCTGTTATCTGACAGAGCGCCCGCTTTTACCTCAGAAAAATTTCACAAATTTCTAATAACACACCCCATTCTGTCACAAGTTTTCCACCCACCTATTTAATGTTCAATGTTATACCCCCAAATCTAATAACTCATCTTAATCCATACCCCGAAATAAATATAGCTCGAGAGATAGCACGCACTCGTACCCAAAATAAGCATAAAAAAGATAAAGAAACATTTGATAAACAGCACAGAACATACATGTCAATAAATTAAAATATTACACAGAGAATGTTCTATACATTTCACCTCCACAAACCCGATTTATTCAAGACCCACAGCGAATGTCCCCAGATGTATAGCTCAGTGAATTCAAACATTTGACTCCAGATATCTTCGAAACACAACTTTACCGAATTATACCGCCACAAACTTCTCAGCCATTCCTACATTTAAATCCAGATTTATTTAATAGCGATCGTTTTAAAACAAACCTCAAGTAGCGACCAGAAAATTTCCCGTTAAATTCAAAATCCTATTCTATCTACATTACACCAACCCAAATATTTCTTTGAAACCGCCAGACCTAGAACTAGAGGAGAAGGAATTTAACGCTGTAGACAAGCCCCCAGTAATATAATCCCCGACGATAAACAGCGGCAATTGCCCTTTAGTCGACCCCGTTTCATGTATATACAACGCCTCTCTCCCCACTAACAAATCTGTCAACTAAATGTCCGCTATTGGAATGACCGCCATGTTTAACATGTTTCCCACCAGCCATTTATATTTCCTCGAGAATTTCACAAATTCCCAGACAGAGAATAAAAAATACCGGATTGATAGACTAAACAACTTGACACCATCCCGCGTCTCTCCCCCTATCTCGCCTCCAGATAATTTGGAGCGTGTCCCGCATTCCTCTTACTACATTAACAGTCGATATCTTAACCTAACTTTTAAACATTTAGATATTTGAATTTGAACAAGACCTTCCTTAAATTGAACATTTTTAATATTTTAATCCTGTGTAAATCTCTAATTTTTACTACATATCAAACATTTTACATGTTAAATTGAGATCACAATCTTTAATTATATTCTGTTTTTGTATAAAATATTTTATTTTTTATTTTTGCCTTTCAAGTATATAATCACTAGTTTTTAATCCAACATTATATATAAAAAAATCAATTTCATTTTTCATAATATTATTTTAATATTACAAAAGATATATTTGTTGTCAAAAATCACTTTAATTCTTCATTATTATCACTTTTATATATTGATTGTTTGATTTTATCCACTTAAACTTTATTCAACCACAATGATATTTCTATATTTTATTCATTTTATATTTGTTTTATACCTTTTTATAAAATGACTATGTTATCATTAACTTTCGGGCATACAACAATCTATTTCTCTAACCACTTCAGTGTACTTTACACTACTATCTTCTTAGTCATTGCTTCACATCAACGTAGAAAAACGATAGTACTGCTTGACAATTTTTTGATTTCATAATTTCAACAAACTATTTGATCAAAGTTCCCCAGAATTAAAAATCCCAACTTCTGGCCTTGAACACGTTTCAAAAGTTTACTACAATCATCCCTAGAGCATAATCACCCACGCAAACACAAAGCGTCCACAACTCAATTTTTTAGCTCTAGCGGACCACAATCAACCTTTGATTTTAAGTCAAGTCAGATCACCTACTGTCGCTACAACAATTCTACTTAACGCATGACTCTATTTCACCCCTTTCAATCATATTAAGGAACAACTCTTTCTTCAACAACTTTTCAACCCAATAACACTACAATTGTGACAAAGCACTGTAACCCTTATACAGGATCACAGGTGAAACATTGCCTCGGAAGACGCACAAGTCTATATCCTCGCTTTGCATCTGGACCTAAGTATTTGATTACCTGTGTAATACTTACAATTGCATATTCTTTAACCACTAATCCTTTCCAACGCCCGCCAACAATCTCTTAGAACATGATTTTATTTTTATCATCATTATTTTTTATCAAACAAAGGTTTTATCTTAATTTCTCTTTTATATGAATATCATAACTTTTAAATTAAACATAAGTCGTATCTTTTAGAATTTGCAGATATATCCAAACAAAACATCTTGTTATAGCCCTTTTTAACCCTCACAGTTTAAATTAATTAAAAGAAATTTTAATTACTTACCTGTGTTAGAGAGGCTTTACCCGTTTAAACCCGGATAAACCCTTTCACTCCCGGGGCTCATCTATGGTAATTTAAACGACCAACCCTATATTGTATAATTACTTATAACAAGATTGTCATGTTGTATATAGAAACACATCTATAAATAATTATGCGCATGATTAATCTGTGTCATTGCATCACCATATGTAATGTACTTTGTACAAATTGAAGACAAATAAATAAACTATGTAATAGATTAAGAGCTGAGTTAAAGCAAGGTTGAGAAGTTCAAAAACGTCTAAAATCGAGAGAGAAATCCAACAACCCTGAAAAGGAATTCGGCAGCCCGTTGCCATCTGGTCCAAAGGGTGCAGAATGCCCCAGACGTTCAAAGTTCAAATTCGCAGATGTCTCCCCCCCCCCCTCCTCGGGAATGGTATATAAACACCTCGGTCTTAGCCGACAATAGTTAGTCTCTTCACCGTCTGCGCGAGCCCTTGTCGCTTATAGCCAGGACCACCTCATCGACCATGTAAAACAGTAAGAAACTCTTATCTCCATCTTGCTCATAACTCGGCTCCTATCTGTTCATGGAACTTTCCTACTTCAGCTGTGTCTCTTCGTTTTGTGTGTGTGAACATTCCCAAGCTTTCCACTCTGCCTCGACCACGACTGCCTGTACTCTGTGAAAACTGTTAAAGGTCTTCCAAAGTGCAGAGAGGTACTGGAAAACTCTCCACGCCCTGACTGTCCCTCTCGGCTACTACAGGTTTGACCACCGGTTACCACAGCTTATAGCGAGAGTCGACAGGATCTCATCACAGATAAGTCGACAGCACACTCTTTATCACATCAAAGTCGACAGGATTCTACAAGAGGCTACCAGACCTCAACTTATTACATATATATATTCGAAATTAAAAATCCTAGAACAAATTACTCTGTTTATATCTACCACCAGATGTCGTGGCTTCCCTTATATAAATTTATTGTTGTTGTTTCCCATTGGCCGGCTCAACCCTTTTGTAATTATGTAAATAAGTATTTTGTTTTCCTTATTCTACTCGCCTTAAATCAGTTATTCCTTTCGGAAATTATGTATTTTTCATTAGCACAATTAAAGCAAATTAAATCAAAGACCTCTGGGAAAACCCCAGGACTATAATAGAAAGCTGAGACAATAGAACCTAATGGAGATTGTTTAAACGACTTGAGGAATAAACAACAACAACAAGCAAATTGTGATTCAACCTTTTTATTATTAATATCTTTCCTACGACTGAAAAACAGTATCACATACTCATGTATATTAACCTCAAGAAAATGCTCAATTCTCTAAATCAATAGCAAGAAATAATTCTATAACTCTAATTCCAAAATCCGCAGAAAATCTATTTTTTTAATAATATATTATTTAATCTAAAAACTCAAATATTTCTATATTTTAAAAAATATATGACATAATAAAAATCATATTTTTATTATTCATTAATATAATTATAATTTAAATAATCATAGAATTAACACAGAGTTATTTTTTTAAAATCCTTAACAAAAGGAGTACAACGCAATATTGGTTTTTTTTGTTTATACTTAGAATATCATATAGAATTGTATGTATGAAAACTGTTTGTTCTTAAAAATATAATCATTAAAATAAATTCAATTTTGGATATAAAGTTATCATTTCAATTCAATCCACGACTGCATGAATGAATTGGTAACGTACCTAAAATACATCTTTTTTTACGACATCTTTATTAATAGTCGACAGGATGTATTTTAACCCTGTGCGAGAAGAATTCCAATAGATTTCAAAGCCATATATTGCAACTAAGATATTTGGGAAAAGATATAGATAAAAGAATAGCAATTATGGAAGTCGAAACTTTAATTAAGAAATTAAAAAGGATAAAAAAAAGTATAAAAGGCATTGAAGAAAATATCGAATCCATTGTGTCTATGGTAGATGTAAATGCAACGAAATGCAAACTAGAGTATGCAAATAATGATTTGATGAAAATGAGTGATATTTTCTTGCAGCAACTTGAAGATGATGAATTGAATGACGAAGTGGAAAATTGCATAGATAAGTGTATAAGATTAAAGTGTGAATTGGATTTAAGGCATAATGGGCAAGAAACATCTGAGAAAAAAGTAAATTTACATGTTAAAATGCCTAAACTTGAATTGCCAACTTTCGATGGTAGATTAGAATCATGGCTTTCATTTAAGGATCTATTTTTTTCTGCGGTTGGTTCTAACTCACAAATACCTAATATTGAAAAGTTACAATATTTAAAAGGCCAACTGAGAGGCGAAGCCCTAAGACTGGTAAACGCATTTCCAATTACAGCCGATAATTATGTTGAGGTTTGGCAAACCTTATTAACAAGATATGATAATCCAAAGGATCTGATTTTCACCCAAATAGATAATGCATTAAGATTACCAAAGTTAGCCGATGACAACCATAAGTCAATGTTTAAACTTCTAGATAGTTGCAACGAGATAGTAAGAACAGTGAAGGTATTAGGTTACCAAATCGATAGTTTATCTGATGTGTTTCTCGTCAAGATCATACAAGATAAGCTTGATAAAACCACAAGAAAACAGTGGGAATTGCAGAACAACCCAAGGGTTGTGCCTTCAAGTAAGGATTTAATGGAATTTCTAGAAATTCACGCAAAAAGCTTGCAGAATTTGCCAAATAAAGATGCAAATGTGAAGGAGTCATCTATTAAAAGGGAAACAGCCCCAAGAATGGAAGTACAACAAAAGCAATGGGGACATCCAGGAAGAAGCCCTATGGACTATAGTTCTAAAAGACGCCCCTGCCGAATTTGCCTAAACAGGGGACATGCCGGACGCTTCCATCCTGAGAATAGGTGCTGGTTTCGGGAGAAGGCCGTACAAGCCTCCCCAGCTGCAAGCTTCATGTCCGTGCCGTCTCGATCCATGGATACCTTGACGCAGACAACAGCCCCTTCGAGCGAATGCCGACCAGCTCCGCCTCAACACTCCTGACGCCAAGGTCTGTATATAAATCTAAATGTGAATAATAACAGTATTGTAGCTCTCATGGATACTGGCTGTACCTTCTCTATAATTCCTCAACATATGATAGATAAGATTCAACCAAACTATGTTGTTTTTAATAATTTACCTCTTATTAAACAGACATCCGGTATGCTAAATATAAATTCAAAAATTAATGTTAATACAACTATAGGATCTATTACTAGAGATATTGATTTTTATTCCTCTGATATTGATTTGCCATATGTATTGCTTTCTTTACACCATATAAGATTATTTAAATTAGACATTGATTTTCAAAGTTTTACAATTACTCAATTTGGTAGAATTCTTAATGTTAATTACCATAACCCTAATAATAATAATTGTACACATCATAATGTGATTCCTTTATTTAAATCTATTATTCCTCCTGATGAAAATGATTTTAGAAATTTTAATAGTGTAGAATTTGATGAAAAACTTTCACCATATGAAAAATCTGATTTAATTAAATTAATTAAGGAAAATAAGGAAGCGTTTGCTGCCCATAAAATGGATATAGGACATATTAAAGCAGATCCAATTAGAATTAAACTTACCTCACAAACACCTATTTCATTAAAGCCTTTTAGACCTTCCTTCTCGGACAACATTGAAATTAAAAGACAGATTGAGGAACTTTTAAAATATAATGTCATTAGACCATCTTATTCCTCCTATGCATCCCCTGCTATGTTGGTGAATAAGCGAAATGAAGGTAAATTTCGACTAGTAATAGACTACAGAAAATTAAATGATATAATAAAAAGAGATTCTGAGCCCATACCAAGAATAGATTCTATATTAGATAGGCTTTCAGAAGCTAATATCTTCACTACACTAGATCTTTTATCAGGTTATCACCATTTAGATATACACCCAGATGATAAAGAATACACAGCTTTTACTACCACTCACGGACTTTACGAATTTAATAAATTATCTTTTGGATTAAAAAATAGTCCAAGTCAATTCCAAAGAGTTTTAAGGCAAATTTTAAATAAATATGATGTTGATTTTTGCATGAATTACTTCGATGACTTCATTATATTTTCAAATAATTTTCAGGAACATCTGACCCATTTAAAAGTAATTTTAGATATTTGCATAAAGGAAAATATTAAGCTAAAACTAAGTAAATGTAAATTCGCTACTTATCAGATTTCTTTTCTAGGATATGAAATATCAAACCATCAATTTTCACCCAGCACTAATAATATAGAAACGATTAGAAAATTGAATTCCCCAAGGAATAAAAAGGATTTACAACGAGTTTTAGGATCTATTAACATTTATTCAAAATTTATCCCTAATTATGCTAAACTCAGACTCCCTTTGAATAATTTGTTGAAAAAAGATGTAAAATGGAAATGGGATGAAGAATGGGAAACCGCATTTTCTAAATTAAAAAATATGATAACCTCAAAACCTATATTAGCTATCTATAATCCCAAATATCCTATACACCTTTACACGGATGCTAGCCAAGAACAGATCGGATCTATCCTAAAACAAGAACAACCCGATGGGCTTTTAAAGCCAATAGCGTATAGAAGCCGTAGAATGACATCTTATGAATCAAACTATTGTGTAACTGAGCAAGAATGCCTTGCTATTATTGATGCTGTGGATTTCTTTTTACCCTACTTAGATGGCGTGCATTTCACCATCCATACAGACCATGCTTGTCTAAAGTATTTGAAGAACATAAAGAACCCAAAAGGACGATTATTTAGATGGAGCTTAAAGCTCTCAATGTTTGACTTTGAGATAAAACACATAAGAGGAACTGAAAATAAAGAAGCTGATTTTCTCAGCAGATACCCCATAGCTCATTTTGTTTCTGACCCAGAACTAAAACAAGCTCAATTTGATGACAACATCAATGATAGGAAATATACTAAATTTAATGGACTTTTAACAATAAAGAAAAAAGGATTAATCAAAAGTGTTGTTCCACCATCATTAAGAGAAAAAGTATTAATAAGAGCTCATCAAGATTACGGCCATATAGGAGTATCTAAAATGTTAAATCTAATTTCCCCTATCTATTATTGGCCCTACCTAATTCAAGATATTTCTAATTATGTAAAACACTGTGAGGTGTGTCAACTCAATAAAATATCTCACCAGAAGAAATTTGGTCTGTTGGAAAGTCTCCCCCCAGCTAAGGATCCTTTTGATCTTGTGTCTATAGACACAGTAGGTGGACTAAATTACTATAATTCCACAAAGAAATTCCTTCACATCATCGTAGATCATGCTACTAGATACATTTGGGCTTTCCCCTCAAAAAGTCAAACTACTGACTCATATATAAATTGCCTAAACAAAATTTTTCAAATACAAAAACCCAAACAATTTTTAAGTGACAGGGCACCATCATTTACTTCACCAAGATTTAGAAAATATTTGATTAACAATAACATTAAACAATTATTGACTTCATCATCAAGACCTCAGTGTAATGGGTTAAATGAACGACTTAACCAAACCATAATAACCAGGTTAAGATGTAAATTCAATAACTTGAAAGGAAAATCAATACCATGGACGAAATTGTTAGATTCAGTACTAAATGAATATAATAATACTCCCCATTCCATAACAGGCTATACTCCTACTTACCTTCTGTATGGTAAGCTCCCTTATGATCCCCCCGTAAAAGAATCAGAATTTTACCCCCCTATAGACACTGTAAGAACAAATGCCTATAATAATACATTAAAATTTCATCAGATAAATAAAATTAGATATGATCAACATTATCAACCTTCCACCTTTAAAGTAGGCGATAAAGTTTGGTTACAAACCTTTTACCATCCAGATAACCGAAAATTAATGCCTCCAATGTCTGGGCCATTTACAATCTTAAAACAGATATCCCCAGTCAATTATGAAATTGATAAACCCCAATCTAATTTAGGAAAAACTACCATGGTAATTCATTCATCCAAATTGAGGCCATACTACCCAAAAGAAGGATTTGAGTTAAAACTGACAAAAAGTAAAATACCCACTTTAGAGAAAAAACCAAGCCAACAAGTGGCACCTAAGGTACTGAAAAGTAGAATCCCTCTTCTTACTAAATAATGGTAGGGAAATCTTAATATAAATAAGACAATACCAAAAATAACTACGCCTAAAAATTTAGCCTTGAGAATATAATTTTTGTGCACACATAAGATATAACTTGACACTTTTCTTTTCAATTGTTGTAAATATTTTACATTTTGATTTTATTTGTTGAGAAATTCACTCATATGATTCTATATATTTTCCCTCACAAATTTTATATGGAACATTTCATATTCGAACATTCTTTTTTTTAATGTAAATAATAAAACTTCATGTGTAAATATTTTTCATTATGTGGAAATAACCCATTATTTTATGTTTTTATTCTGATCAAACCAAATAAATGTGAAACAAGATGTTGGATACCACTCGTCATTATGAGAAATAAATTTGTGATTTTCAAAGATATCTATTTTTTTGGCATGTGGCAAAATACCTTTTGAATCTTGAGAGCCTGAGAAGGCCTACTCAATTCATGAGGTAAATCCCCTTATGAATTATAGGAAGGAGACACCTATAAATTCAAATAAGATTGGATAGTTTTCAGCTACTGTCAAACAAAGGTACAAATAAGAATATGTAGAATGAATAAAGAGAATCATTGATATAGTTTCAATTGGTATCCTCCATCTTAATTGATAATCTATGTAAATAATAATGATACTTTTTTTTTTACTTTGAAAATTACTCCCTAATTTTTATCCTTGGAGGGAAGAAATGACATAATAAAAATCATATTTTTATTATTCATTAATATAATTATAATTTAAATAATCATAGAATTAACACAGAGTTAATTTTTTAAAATCCTTAACAAAAGGAGTACAACGCAATATTGTTTTTTTGTTTATACTTAGAATATCATATAGAATTGTATGTATGAAAACTGTTTGTTCTTAAAAATATAATCATTAAAATAAATTCAATTTTGGATATAAAGTTATCATTTCAATTCAATCCACGACTGCATGAATGAATTGGTAACGTACCTAAAATACATCTTTTTTTACGACATATATATTTTTTATTCATTGATAATTATACTTTCGTTATCATCGTTTTTAGAATGACTTTCAGTTTTGTTGTAAATATGCGTAGTTAACATATCTATCTTTTAAAATCACTAATATAGGATTAACTTTATAAATTCTATATGTTGTGAAAATAACTAATGTGTAATATTTCCTCAAGTAAATGAAAATAAAAGCTGCTTGATGGTAAATAATTATTTTTTTTTATTACGACTGCACCTTCAACCCTTTATGTATAAATCTTTTGTCTTATCAACCCTTTATCTAACATAAAACAAATTATTCATAACATATAAATAGTCCAAACTATTATTCTTCATCTCTCTCTCACATGGTTAATATATTTATTTCATTCTCTGATCGTACTCATTGCTGACAGAGTCAGTGATGAGATGTGAATTGTAAGGAACCTTTTTAAATAAAAGTAATCTTCTAATGTGCAATTAGTTCATAGAAAACTACAATCATTTTAGAAAAAAAAAAACGTCAAAACTATTTTTCAAACATATCTTGGTCATGTGTCAATGTCGGCTTTAATTCATTTTTCATTTAGCCTTCTTGTCGCAAATTGACACTCGACTGATGATTTTGCTCAAAGAATCTTGATAATAAAATAAATACCATTAATTCATTCTTCATATAACCCTATATTGAAAATATATTAATTTATTTTTATTATTTTATAACATATATTTGGTCTCTTTATCTTCTATTTATCAAGCATTATCATTTAACAGATCATTATAATCATGATAAGTACGCACATTTGTAGATGTTTATATCAATATGCACATAATATGATAATCAAATAGAGGAGTCGAAACTATTGCCTGGCTTAATTTTGACAAGACCCGGCTTGGTTCCAATCTCTTTTTATTTCCCACTTTCATAGGTTTCTCCGTTTTGTAACCCCAAGGAGAATCCTCTGTAAGACCTGTATGTCTTAATAAAGGCTTTTGTGTGTGTGTGTGTGTGTGTGTGGTTCCAATCTCTTTCCTTCCTGGTTGAACCATTATGGTTTCTTCTAGATCAAAACATATTGACTCCAATTTGCTCTATAAATTTTAAAGCATATTTATAAAAAAATTAAAATTTTCAAAATATTTATTAAAAATAAATTCTCTTTTTCATTACCTTTCACAAGATTGATATATTTTAAATCATTGTTTTGTCTTTTTTATTTTTCTCACCTTACTATCTTTGTTTCTTACTTTTTATTATGTTCCGCTTATATGACGCGTAACGGCCGAAGCTTTAGCGTGAACTTGTTTAGGTCTAAAAATTGTTAATAAAAATAAAACCGTTTTAAAACCTCGTGTTATAATCCTTATATACTTTCACTTAAAATTTCTTTACTCTCTCTCCTTCTTAATTATATTTTTCTTTCATATATATTGTCATAACCAAAAATGTACATAACTTGTAACTAAATAATACATCGGCAGCTTGGCGAATGTTATGTACCTAAGCCCCGATAGATGGCGGGCGCGCTAGGCGGGAAGTTTGTAAACATTAGCCGCCATCTTAGGGGTTGTAGCTGATCGCCAGCCCTTTGGGTCTCTGACATTACTTCCTTAATTTACCAATATTTTTATCCATTTAACTTAAGTTTATCTCTTCTCCTTTTTATCCCTCAAACTATTTAACTATTTAAAGTCATCTAATAAATTATTATTTTACCCAAACGTCACCTTCATTACTGTGACAATAAATATTGAAAAATTATATATAACATTACTTTAAAATTATTGATCGGTAATATATAGAATTCGATACTGACACTCTATATTTTCAAAACTATAAATATCGATTTATTTTAAAACTTTCATTAATCAGTATATATATATATATATGATAATTTAAACCAATAACCCTATATTATGTAATACGTATAACAAGTTTGTCATGTTGTATATAGAACTAATTATAAACTACAACTAATTATACGCATAATTGACGTGTGTCCTTGTATCTCCAGATGTAATGTACTGAGGATGAATAAATAAAATATAATAGATTAAAAGCTAAGTTAAGAGCCAAAGAGAGAATCACAAGTGACTTCTAAAGATAGATTGGACCCCGACAGTCTGTCGCCAGTGTCCGGTGTCCATCGACACGTGCATGACCCAATTCTCTTAGTCAGAGCGGTCGTATAAAAAGGCCGCGTAGCAACAGCCAGTTCAGTCCAGTTCCCCATCAGCGCGTCGCCGGTTGTCTCCAAGTTCCCCCTCATTCACCATGTAAAACAGTAAGGAATCTTCTATCTCCATCTTAGCTCTTGGCTCGCTTTTTATCTATTCAAGGAACTTTCTTTCAACAGTGTCGCTTCGTTTTTTGTGTGTGTGGACATTCCCAGTTTTCCACTCTGCCTCGACCACGACTGCCTGTACCCTGTGAGAACTGTTAAAGATCCTACAAGGTGCAGAGAGGTACGGGAAAACTCTCCACCCCTGACTGTCCCTCGCGGTTACTACAGGTTTGACCCTCGGTTGCCACAACTTATAGCGAGAGTCGACGAGGTTCTACAACAGGCTTACCAAACACCAACACAATATTACAGCTAGTCGACAGGCTCTCAACACAATATTACAGATAGTCGACAGGATCCCTAATCACAGATAAGGATCCCAACCTATTATTACAGAGAGTCAACCAGAACCCCAATCTATTATCTCAGAGAGTCGACAGGATCCCTAATCACAGATAAGTCGACTCAACACAATATTACAGATAGTCGACAGGATTACCACAACGAAGGAGACCACAACGAAGAAGGTAAAAAGACTGTCCAGATAGATAGAAAAGAGCCAAGAAGCAAGATGGAGGAACAAGCACGCCATTCCAACAAATCGACCAAGCAATCTTCCCCTCAACGACACAGCCGAACATCCCGCAAAATAAGCCGGTGAGAAGTTACCCACCTTCGACCTTACAACGCTACCATCCAGACGACATGCCACCATCGCCAAACAGAAGTCACAAGCTTCTACAAGCTCTACAAGACGCCTTCCACGTCATCAGGACAACAACCAAAGACCAAGTCTCCTGACTGAACAAACATAAAAACTGTGAGTTTTTAAAAAAATCTACTTAACTCTCTCTTCATGCTAACAACTTGATTTTCCATAAATATAATGTTTATTTTTACTGTAATTATTTTTAAATCAAATTTTACCATTTTTATAGCATTTCAATTCAAATTTTAAATATTGTACACCCTCATTTATCATTTTTTACTTTATTTTAAGCAACTTTAAATTTTAATTCATTACTTGCAATCTTACAGTTTTAAAAAATCATATTATATTTAAATTACTCGAATCATAATTCTAAACTTATTTGTGTTACCTTATTTTTATACCAAAAAACACCAATGTCTTAATTAAATACACAAAACTTTGCAAAAAAATCATTGTTATGTTCACTATTTTATGTACACGCCCCATTCAAATTAAGTCACTATCATGCCATTGCCCTTTTACAAGTATAATTTTCGCACTAACATAATCAACGATTTAAAAAATATATTCAAATTTTAATAAACATAGGTGAAACGCATTTTTTTTTAATACAAAAATCGAAAGATACACTATCTTCAAAAGCACAACTAGAAAAGTAACTGTCCTTCCCCAAAACAAGTTAAAAATTCCAGCATAGCTACACTCCCTCGTCCTTTTCTTTTTACATGCATAATTATTAATAATTCACATATCTCTCAGAACGAACTTCAACACACTCCCACATCACTTTCTCCAATTGGCCACATCTATTAACGCGCGATTTAACAACATCCAATTTCGAGCCACACGAGCTCCATATCGTCGCGAACACAAAGATTTCACGATAAACATACCACCTCTATAACAATCTGAAAATTCTCGATGTGTTTCGTACAACAACCACCCATGACTAATTAATTTGTTATTCGGAAACTAGTTAGATGCTGTACCCAAAAACGAAGACTTCACGTGATACCTTTCCATACAACACCCACTAGTGTTACACAGCGCACCACAACAATTTTCTCACTTAACAGGCCCAAGACGCCTTCATGCCTGTGACACCTCACCAAAGCGTGTCTACGTTGAAGTCGCACTTTTATTCACATCTAAGCCTGACATCATTGAATAACATTCTTTATAAGTCCGCAACAACGTCGAAACACAACACTTGCGAACACCGAGAAGACTATATTTTCAAACAGACAAGAGGAGATAACTCAACTCGGGACGTAGGCCAGACATGGGATCATGTGCCAGTCGGTAACAAAGGGTCGGCAACAAAGGACCGCCTACGTAAATAAACAACCCAGCTATGTCGGTAGGCATCAAAGGACATGACACATGTTGATATGGACACCAATTGCAGCCGCGATGTTAACATGACACCTCCAGTTCGCTAGGGTATGCTAGACTTTCGTGTCCACCAAATAACCTGTCAATTATCAACTGATTGGCTTACCAATCAATACCCAATTTACTTATTAATTTGAATTTTAATATTAAAATATCATAAAACTTTATATCTTCAATTATCATCGTGTGTTTTACAACTTTTACATTATTTTCACGCCCAGTATGGAATATTTTTTCTAAACTAGAACGCCATCTTTTATAATGTTAACCCTTTATTGTTATATATTACAATCATCTTCGTCAATACCATCCAATTTGAGGGATCAAGATCGCTCCCCGTCTGGTCTCACATAATATAATCGGGAAGATCTGGCAAAGACCAACTTCTCAGACCGGACCAAAGCGACATAGGACCACATTGCCTCCCCATAGGTCAAACTAAAGACACCAATAATCTTGGACCTACACCTAGACATTGTGTGAATATGTTCCTTTCTTTTTTTTTCAGGAACGAATATTTTTTGTTTTCTTTTAACTTTTCTTCAAAAGAGACATTTTTTGCTCCATTTGTTACTACTTAACATTTATCTAATTATTATATCTTTTATATTTTGCTAATTCATTATTATATCTTTTTTATATTACATGTTTGATCTTATCCTTATACTTTTTTTACCCGCACTCATATTTTTATCTTTTTATTCACTATATTTTTGTTTAAGTAACTTTATTATATGACAATGTTTATCATCAACTATCGGGCATACAACAATCGTTTTCAACAATCATATTCTTTAACTAATTCCCTATACTTTCTCACTACCTATTTCAGCCATTGCTCGTAGAAACGACAGTACTGCTTGACAATTTTTCTTTTTGATTTCGTAATTCAACAAACTCTTTGAACACAGTTCCCCAAAAGTACAAGTCTCGACTTTTTGGTCTGAACACGTTTCAAAAGTTTATTTCAATCATCCGCAGAGCACATCACCAACGCATGCACAAAGCGTTCACATTTTTCAATTTTCAATTTTTTTCAGCTCTAGCGGACCACAATCAACCTTTGATTTCAAGTCAAGTTAGACAACTTACTGTCGCTACAACAATTCTACTTATCGCATGGCTCTACCACCCCTTTCAAGCATATTAATTATTTTCTTCAACAACTTTTCAACCCAATAACCCTACAATTGTGACAAAGCACTGTAACCTTATACAGGATCGCAGGTGAAACATTGCCTAGGAAGACGCACAAGTCTATATCCTCGCTTTGCACCTGGATCTCAGTATTTGATTGTCTGTGCAACACTTACAATTGCATATTCTTCAACCCCTAACCCTTTCCAACGCCCGCCAACAATCTCTTAGAACATCATCATTATTTTTTTTTAGCAAACAAAGGTTTTACCTACAGTTCTCTTTTATAATGAATATCATAACTTTTAAATTAAACATAAGTTTTATTTTTATAATTTTCAGATATAGCCAAATAAACATCTTGTTATAGCCCTTTTCCCTCACAGTTTTAATTAATTAAAATAAATTCTAATTACTTACCTGTGTTAGAGAGGCTTTACCCGCTTAAACCCGGATAAACCCTTTCACTCACGGGGCCCATCTATGATAATTTAAACCAATAACCCTATATTATGTAATACGTATAACAAGCTTGTCATGTTGTATATAGAACTAATTATAAACTACAACTAATTATACGCATAATTGACGTGTGTCCTTGTATCTCCAGATGTAATGTACTGAGGATGAATAAATAAAATATAATAGATTAAAAGCTAAGTTAAGAGCCAAAGAGAGAATCACAAGTGACTTCTAAAGATAGATTGGACCCCGACAGTCTGTCGCCAGTGTCCGGTGTCCATCGACACGTGCATGACCCAATTCTCTTAGTCAGAGCGGTCGTATAAAAAGGCCGCGTAGCAACAGCCAGTTCAGTCCAGTTCCCCATCAGCGCGTCGCCGGTTGTCTCCAAGTTCCCCCTCATTCACCATGTAAAACAGTAAGGAATCTTCTATCTCCATCTTAGCTCTTGGCTCGCTTTTTATCTATTCAAGGAACTTTCTTTCAACAGTGTCGCTTCGTTTTTTGTGTGTGTGGACATTCCCAGTTTTCCACTCTGCCTCGACCACGACTGCCTGTACCCTGTGAGAACTGTTAAAGATCCTACAAGGTGCAGAGAGGTACGGGAAAACTCTCCACCCCTGACTGTCCCTCGCGGTTACTACAGGTTTGACCCTCGGTTGCCACAACTTATAGCGAGAGTCGACGAGGTTCTACAACAGGCTTACCAAACACCAACACAATATTACAGCTAGTCGACAGGCTCTCAACACAATATTACAGATAGTCGACAGGATCCCTAATCACAGATAAGGATCCCAACCTATTATTACAGAGAGTCAACCAGAACCCCAATCTATTATCTCAGAGAGTCGACAGGATCCCTAATCACAGATAAGTCGACTCAACACAATATTACATATATATATATAAATAAATATATTTATAATATAAAGTTGCGAGAGGATAATATTCATGTATTAAATGAGGCACCTCTCCCGTTTAAAATGCATTAAAACCATGCATTTTGGTTAATCTCAGTACAAAGAGTAGTCTCTATATATATATATATATATATTTTAAAATTAATATTAATATATTTAAAAGTCAGTGTATGTATGTATGTATGTATGTATATTTGTTTGTCGGCTATACACGTCCACAATACGTAACTAATCTGACTGAAATTTTAATAGTATATATAGTAGAATCTGGAAAAACTTATAGTGAAAAATTCAGGTCTCTTTCCCGAATATTCGTCGAGTTATTTGCAAATTTGCGTTACAAATTTACCCTTTAGCTCGCAAGCAGCGCCTCTAGCGGTGAAGATGGAAGGTAATATCAGCTTACCTAATGTACATGTAAAGTTTGGAGCGGGACGTTTCACAAGAGTGACATCCACGGCTCCAATTTATAATTGTAACGAATAATATTTGAATAAACACATTTAATCGGGTAAAACCCGGGCGTTGCCCAAGTCATTCAGCTAGTAATGTGATAAAGAATGAGTACCTATACCAGTTTTTGAAACGATATCGTCAATTTAAACTACCAAATCCTATAATTACTTTTATTTTGCTTATAGAGTCTGTTTGGTTAAAATCATTATTATTATTGTTATTCATATTCTTTATTGTTATTGTGATATAATAATTTTTTTATATATTCATTGATTATTAGTTTTTATGTTTATTTTTTCTCTCTATCTCTCTTTTAATTCGGTAACAATTTGTTAATAATTTTTGTTTTGTGATGTAAATAAAAAAAATCGTATTCAATGGTGTATATGTAAAATTCTAAATTCTTTTGGTTTGTTGTTTGTAGTAAATTTTAAAAATTGTAAACTCTAATTTCAGTCTTTGTTTTATTTTAAAAGGTCTCCTGGAGAAGAAGAACTCAAACTCAACAAAACACTTTAAATTATAAGATTTAAGAACAACATTTTAAAATTATCTCGTATGTGTTTCTTTTGAACGAAAAATCGAAATTTATTTTAAGGTAAAAATAAACGATTATTTCTAACCTTAGCGATGAAGTATGATAGGATGAATTGTGAAGAGTAAAGATAAACGGAAAAATAAAGTGTCCAGGGAACGGAATCGAACCCACAGTGTTCCGCTTACCGGGCAGATGCTATGTCCACTAGGCTACCCTGGACATATTTTTTTGTTCGTAAATATTATATAAAGTAATTTATAATACAATAAAATACAACTTATGATTGTAGAACGACATTTTAAAATTATCCCGCATGTGTTTCTTTTGAACGAAAAATCGAAATTCATTTTAAGGAGAAATACAGATTATTTCTAAACACAGGGATGAAGTATGATAGGATGAATATATATAGGATGATATGAATAGGATTTATAAGATTTAAGTATATGCGCGAACAGAGTGCTCACTTGAAGTATATTCTTTGTGTTTGTTTTCAACGAAACTATGACGAGAGGTTCGGTACAAATACTTTTATTTCAAGCACAGCTCTTCTACTTAAAAAAAAAAAAAAACAAGAAAATAAATACAAGCACCTGTTTAGTCAACATACGTGAATCACAAAACCAAACTAAATTTTGAAAGTTTGGCCTTTTGCCATTAACTTTAAGGAGAAACATTTATCCTTATTTGAAAAAGGAATCAAAGTTTACGGTGACTAGTTTATTTTATTTGTGCTGTATAATCGGCAAGCTTTCGAATTATGACATCCTTCAACAGGCAACTATCCAGGAATCTAGAGGATAATGTATTCCCACTGTGCAGTTGGTTTAGTAACTGGCCATACTTGGATCATTACGTATTCAGACAGAATTGGTAAAATAGAGGATCCATCGTGCCCTTTTTGTGAATCATATTATGATCAAACAATTGAGCATATTCTTTTTGATTGCGAGGATCTGAGTAAATACAGAAACACCCTTTTCTCGAAAATTAGACATGAAATTAAATATCCTCAGTCACGGTAAAATACTTCATTTTTAAATCTAGAACATCTAAAGCAACCCTCGATTTCTTGGAGTCATCAAGCAGGTTAGAACTTAGCTTTAGAATAAAAAAGAGTGAAGAAGCTTTAATATTATCCAACTTAGCTACCACTCATACCCCAGTTAATAGGATTCTACCCCTCACGTATTTATCGGAATATAAATATTACACCATATAGAACCATGTAACATATTGTTGCACCAGGTTGCGGCTTGGCAGACTCTTCAGCCTGGATTCTCTCCTGTGCTGGGTCTTGCATCTTACCAGAGCGTGTTTCAACCATCCTACAAATTTATAAAAGGGAATAACGAGATAAGTCTTCTTTAAGTAGCCACCAGAATCCTTTATTTATTTTCTCACATCAAAGAGAGCAGTGAAGTCACAGTGTACCTAAATACAAATGATGATAAATTAATAATCTGTTTTAAATAAATATCATAGAATATGTTATATAAAAATAAATAAATATATAATTTAAATTTCAAATATATTAAAACTAATATAAGAAATACGCCATTAATCATGATGTAACACTTCCCCCTCTCCAGAGGTCGTCACGTCCTCGTGATTGACCTCATCAATTCTTTCAAAATAGGGTTTGATTCTTGAGACATGGACAATCAATGGGTCTTGGCCAGGATTATCTTTTGGTTCAATTAAGTAATTTACGTTGGACAGCTTCTTTAATATTCTATATGGGCCAAAATATTTTCTCAGTAGTTTCTCACACTTTCCTATTTTCCTAATTGGTGTCCAAACTGCTACTAATTCTCCTGGTTCGTAGCTTCTTTCCATGTGTTTCTTGTCATAGTTCTTTTTCATTCTTTCTTGAGTCTTTATTGTGTTGTTAATAACTAATTTTCTTGTTCTGTTTATTTTGTCTAAGTGATGTTTTATGTATTCATCATAATCATCTTTGTCAATGTCCACCGAGATATTCCTGTCGTCCAAAAGAGACGTGGGTTCTCTTCCAAACATCAGGAAAAAGGGAGAATATCCTGTGGTTTCCTGAATTGTAGTATTGTAAGCGTGAGTGATGAATGGGAGTATTTCGTCCCAATTTTTCTGATCAGTGTTCACATACATACTGAGCATATTGATCAATGTTCTATTTAACCGCTCTGTCAATCCATTAGTCTGGGGATGATAGCTCGTTGTGAAGCAATGTTTAATCTTGCACGTTTTCATCACCTCTTTCATTAAATTACTGGTAAATTGAGAGCCTCTGTCACTAATAAGATATTGTGGGGCTCCGTGCCGAAGAAAAATATCCTCTACTAGAAATTTAGAAACTTCTTTCACTGTTGCTTCCGAGACTGCTCTTGTTTCTGCATATCTAGTGTAGTAGTCCGTCAGCACGATTATCCATTTTTTCCTGTTTTTCGTAGATGGTAGTGGACCAACAAAGTCAATTCCAATTCTTTCGAAAGGAAAGTTGGCTGGGGGGATGGGCTGTAGTAGTCCAGAAGGTAATTGGTTTGAGCCTTTCCTACTTTGGCAAAGGTGACACGTCTTAACGAATTCTGAGACATCCTTTAGCATGGATGGCCAAAAGTATTTACTCTTTATTCGGTACATGGTTCTGGCGACGCCCAGATGGCCATTTGACATATGATTGTGATATTCTTTCATAATTTCTCTCTTTTTATTCTCTGGAACCACAAGCAACCACGCCCTGCCTTCAGGGTTCGGATTTTTCTTAAAGAGGCATCCATCTTCTTCTTTAAAGTTTTGCGCAATTGATCGCCTGCTTCCTTTAAGGTTTTTCTTAACACTTTCGATAAATTTATCCTCTTCGTCTGTTATTTGATTTAAAAATAGCCTTTCAAAATCCTCATCCCAATCAGTTTCTGGTAAGGGTCCCCTAGATAAGCCATCGGCGTCCAGATGCTTCTTTCCCGATTTATGTATTATATCGAAGTCATATTCTTGAATTTTCAATGCCCATCTTGCCAATCGACCTGTTGGATCCTTCAAGTTTTTGAGCCAGCATAAGGCGTGATGGTCTGTTACTATTTTAAAGTGTCTTCCATAAAGGTAGGGTCGTAATTTTGACATTGACCAGACAACGGCCAGACATTCTTTTTCAGTGGTTGAATAATTTTGCTCCGCTTTACTTAGGGTACGACTCAAATATGAGATCACCTTCTCTTCACCACCGATGTCTTGGACAAGTGTTGCACCTATGCCGATGTTGGACGCATCAGTATGAACATAAGTAGGTGCATTTGGATTGAAGTGACCTAAAATTGGTGGACTTAATAGTGCTGTTTTTAGGGTTTGAAACGCTTCCTCTTGTCTTTCTGTCCAGGTAAATGATACACTTTTTTTTATAAGGTTGGTCAAAGGGTCAGCAATTTTTGAAAAGTCTTTGATAAATTTTCTATAATATGAACACATTCCCAAAAAGGATTGTACTTCTTTGACCTTTTTGGGCCGAGGAAAATTTCTGACAGCTTTGATGTTATGTTCCGCGGGTTTTATACCATGTTTGCTCGTTATATAGCCGAGAATCTCCAATTCTTCAAAAGCAAATCGGCATTTTTTGTCGTTTAACCTTAAATTAGATTCACGAAAACATCTAAAAACAGCTTCAAGTCTTTTGAGGTGCGTTGGAAAATCCGGGCTATATATGATAACATCATCCAGATAACACAAACAAATTTGCCATCTCAGATTTCCAAGCATATTCTCCATATTTCTCTCAAAGGTAGCAGGCGCGTTACAAAGTCCAAAAGGCATCACGTTGAATTCATATAATCCATGCGCTGTAGTGAAAGCTGTTTTCTCTTTGTCTCTTTCTTCGACTTCAACTTGCCAATATCCAGATCTGAGGTCTATTGCTGAGAAGTGTGTAGATCCTTGGAGAGTATCCATAACTTCGTCTATTCTAGGGTTCGGATAGACATCTTTTACTGTCACATTATTCAGTTTTCTGTAGTCCACACAAAATCTGTATTTACCATCTCGCTTCTTGACCAATATTACTGGAAAAGACCAGGGGCTAGAAGATGGCCTAATTATGCCTTCTGTAAGCATCTCGTCAATTTGCTCTTTTATAATATCTCGTTCTTTAGCACTTACCCGGTAAGGCTTGTGTTTAATTGGCTTCGCGTCTTCTGTGTCTATCCGATGTTTTGCCAAATTGGTTCTCCCTAATCTCGATGAAAAAAGATCTCCATACCTTTCTAAAACTTGTTTTAACTCCTTCTGTTCCTTTGGTGAAAGATTTTCGTTTATTTGGAATCTAGGTTCTTCGTTCTTTTCTACCTCTCTTTCTCGACTCACATTTATTTTCGCTGGACTACTTCCAAAAGCCAATGTTTGGTTTTTCAATATTTTTAACGGTCGAGGATACGGATTAGTTATCCAGATGTGTGTTTCCCTATTTATAACATTGATCAAGCTTCTTGCTAGACGAAGTCCATTTGTTTGAAACATTTTGCTGCTCTCCTCGATAATATATTCTCCATCCTCTGTTTCTACCGATGCCTTGATCAATTTCATGGAACATTCCGGTACAATGGAATCCTTGGCACTCTTTATTTTCAACATTTCAAAATTGATTTCGTCATGATTATTCGTCAAATCATATTTTATAGTTTCTTGCTTACAATCTATTTTTGCGTTCATTTTCTTAAGGAAATCTCTCCCAAGAATTAATGTCCGTAAATGCGTTTTCAATATCACAAAGTTGTGTGATAATGTTTCGTCATCAATTTTTATATTTAAAAATATACTTCCTACCATGTCCAATTTTTTTCCATCGGGTCCTGCACAAATTTTTGCGAGTTTACTTATACCATGGCCTGTATCGAGGGCCGTTCTGAGGTCGACCACTGAGAGGTCAGCACCTGTATCAACCAAAGCTTCAAAAGTCCCTATCTTGTCCACATTAATTTTTAATTTGTATTTAGGGTCCAACTTCTTGATTCCGTTTATGGTCGACTTGCTTTGATTGACAGATTCAGGCGCGACGCTTAGTTTAAATCTTCCAACACGGAATATCTATTCCGGGTAGGAATATTTGTCTGTGTGCTATGACATACATCAGCATAAAGCCGAGGTCCTGATTTCTCTGATATTTCATTCATTTGGCATTTTTCTTCGACCTTCTCTTGGGTATCTGCTGGATCCTCTTCTAGGATTCTTATAAACTTGACCCTACAATAACGGGCCACGTGCCCTGGCTTGTTACATTTAAAGCAGATTGGTCTTCCATCTTCCGTCCTATTTTTGCTCACTTCTTGGCTTTTATTGTAAGTGTTTCTCTGAAGGTTTGGTTTCGGCACAAAGTTAGGATTATAAGGACGTCTAGGGGTAGAGGGCTGGGGAAAGTTGTTTCGATACTGTCTGGGAGTAGGAGGGGAGTCGTTCTTGTAATTATTGGAAACAGGGGCTTGGGGCCTGGAAGTGGTCTGGTAGTTTCGTGCGGCAGTCGGCGACACATACCTCGATTGTTGTTGGGGTCTAGAATAGCGTGGACCGTTATATAGGTTTCTGGATTTCTCCACACGTTCCCGATACTTCTTTTCAAAATAATCCATTTTCTTGCACACGACAAGAAGGTCATCGGCCGTTTTAGGAGGGTTCAGGTAGAGCGCGAATGAGTACTCTTTTTTCAGTCCTCCAATAACATGTTCAATTTTTGTTTCTTCTTCCATTGCGGGGTCAACCTTGTTGCACAACACTAGAATGTCTTCCGCGAACCTGATTGCTGGTTCATTCCAGTGTTGCATTCTGTTGAGCTTCATTCTAAGTTCTTCTTTATTCGCGTCCAAAGAAAAATCCTGAATGAGGCGGATTTTAATATTTTCCCAGCTCGTGAAACTAGCTTTGTGTAAATTCAACCAGGTTTTAGCGCTTCCCGTCATGTTCATGGCGGCATAACGAGAGATAATGTAGTCTGCCCAATGGTACAAGAAGCCAATTTCTTCAAGAGATTCAATCCATGGGCGAGGGTCTTCCGTTCCATCATACTTGGGGATGTCGATGTTGGGATTCAGGACAACTGGGTCGGAACTAGCATCTCTACCAATTGTTGCACCAGGTTGCGGCTTGGCAGACTCTTCAGCCTGGATTCTCTCCTGTGCTGGGTCTTGCATCTTACCAGAGCGTGTTTCAACCATCCTACAAATTTATAAAAGGGAATAACGAGATAAGTCTTCTTTAAGTAGCCACCAGAATCCTTTATTTATTTTCTCACATCAAAGAGAGCAGTGAAGTCACAGTGTACCTAAATACAAATGATGATAAATTAATAATCTGTTTTAAATAAATATCATAGAATATTTTATATAAAAATAAATAAATATATAATTTAAATTTCAAATATATTAAAACTAATATAAGAAATACGCCATTAATCATGATGTAACAATATATAACCTTTTATAATAAAATATAATGCGGCTTATGATTGTAAAACGACGTTTGACAAGTTTTACCGCAAATGTTTCTTTTGAACGAAAAATCGTAATTTATTTTAAGGAAAATAACGACTATTTCTATCCTTAGGGATAAGGTATGAAAGGATGAATTGTGAAGAGTAATGACGAAAAGAAAAATAAAAGTGTCCAGGGATGGGAATATATAACCTTAAGAATAAAAAAAGGCATATCCTGACAGCTCACATAAGCTTTTTATGCGCTTTTTAAGCGCCATCTAGTGGAACAGAAATCAAGTAAACATTGATATAATCTTAGGCTAACAATTAATAGGTAATCCCATAATATTATGTTCAAATCAATAAGCTTGAGGGATAGGTTTCTTTGAAAGAAACTTATCCCTGAAGCTTATTGATTTGAACATTGATATAATCTGCTCCCTGATTTTGGCTAATCCGTTTTTAGTGGTCAGCTTTTCTTGATTTTTCAGGAAATTGGGTTGGCCAAATATCAGGGGACAGGTTAACTCATGTTTAGTTGATTTCTATTCCACTAGATAGCGCTTGCCATCTAAAAAAGCTCATGTGAGCGGTCAGATATACCTATTTTTATTTTTAACATCAACATCTGCCTTTTTATATTTTTGAGAATATAATTTTTTCAACATATATAACCTTGTATTATGAACCTTTGAAGCTAGTTTGCGTAAGGCATGTCGTGTAGAATTCACACAAAGCGAATGATGTACGCGGGAGAAATAAATTGTTGTCAACCTAGTTGAACATGCGTTAATTATTATGTATCAAAATTCGAAACTATTATAGACGCATATAATTCTTTTTTGAAAATAAACAATTTCTACTGCTCTTACTGCAATGGAATAATTAATGGGAGGGCCTGGCTCATAAGTGGTGAACCCTTCCAGCGGTTTCGCCAGTTTAATCTACCATACCGCTGTAATATTGCATTTTTCGATCTTCCTTTTATAGTGATACTGATGCTAGACTCTTGGAATAGGTATTTTAGATGAACTATGGACATAAGCTTTGAGGGCAGCAGAATTACATACACTTATAAATATATAATATGATTCGAGTAATCGCTCTTCCGCAAATTTCAATTAGTGTCTTTTATTATCACTCTGCATGTTGAGTATGGGAATACTTTACATTATTATATTGAGGAATTCATGGATCAATTTACACTAAGGAGACTTTTTCTACCTGTGTAGAATTGCTTACTTCTGAGTGGTGTTGGCCAGTTTCCAGAGCCAGGAGTACGTGACCCCGTTCTCGGCGTCCGACCTCCCGATGGAGTACCAGATACAGGCCAGCCAGTGGGCCACCATCATGTAGAAACACAGGAGGAGAATGAGCATGGCCGCTCCATACTCCAGGTAGCGGTCCAGCTTACGGACCACTCGGCCCAATCGTAGAAGTCTCACCACCTTCAAGGCGCTGAACAAACTGCCTATTCCCTGTACACACAGCCGGTGGTTAGGTACACTGATTGAACAACAATTCCTCTCGAATACATCTATATAATAGTGAACTCTATTTAAATATCTAATTTTCTCAAAACAAATCAAATAGACACGGATATGAGAATATGCTATCGTCTTCCGTAGAATTCACTATCAACACTATATTTTCTTGGATAAATTTTATATCTTATATACATTTTAATGTGAAATGACGTTATGTGATGGCTGGCCTTAGTGTCGGACTGTATGACTGTATAAAAGTATGTTTATCTCGTTGAGAAACTTGCTATAATATCTATTCTGGAAGGGCATCACATGATGGAATATGCTGCCTATCAGGTAATTACAAAAGTTTCGTATAAAATTCCATTAGAATAACCTTTATTAAATAATACGAATAATATAGAATAATATTTATTGAATACTACTAAGAGAAAATAAAATTGTGATAATAATTTATGGATACTTTTAGCAATGGCTAGACCTAGCAATTTGATTTCCAAAAATTTATCATTTGGAAGATATCTTTCAATGGAAGATAAAGAGGAATTTCTTATAAAACATTCGATATATTGTACCTTTATTGTACCATGATAAAGTTCTATTGGTTCGAAGCATAATTTTTGCGGCTATTCCTTACAAAATCTCACAACGAAATTAGGTTTTTAACAATTTATGCTTCTTAGGTTTTTAAGGTGATGAATGATGTTCGAATTCTTTGACCAAATTTCTTGTATCTTTCGTTTTCTTCCACAACTTGCCAAAATGCCTGATCGTCAACATTTAATGGTTGAACTCTTCTTTCTTCATCTAGGAGGTTTGTATCGACAGAGTTGAACTTCTTGAACCATTCTTCAAATTGAGAGGTATTTTCTGATTTTTTCTACGTCAAAAAGTTCGTTGAAATCTGGAAATGAATGTACGACATTCCAACCTTTCTTAATTTGGTAGAGCATAAATTAACGAATATGCTTATAATTTTGTAAACATTCAAATCACCTTAGAAAATAATATTATTTTCATCAAAAATTAATTAAAACGCCAATGTTTAATGAAAATACAGTACCATAAAATGTGGTCGCAATAATTATGTACCGACACAATAATTCCATCCTTTTTATAAATAGCGTTAAAGGACTTCTAAAAGAAAATACGTCGCATTCTTAATATAGAAAGTTTTATTAAGGAATAAAAAGCACGCGCTCTGAAGACAAAAATGCGGAAATGGATTCAAGGAGCTGTGAAACAAAGAGGTGAATTAGATGGACGCCAAATTGCCGAGTCGGCTGCCAACGACGGCGGACTTGTAGGAAAAAAGATGGAATTATTCCACCATCGCCCACGACAGCTTCTATTGAATCAAGAGCTAAACATTCTGTGATTCTCTTAATGTAATTACTAAGAAATAAATGTCAAAAGATGTTCTTTCTGCTTTTATAATTATATTTTAACACATTATTTATATAATTAGAATGAAATTATATCAAAATATATCAATCTAGCAGTGGAATATGATTTTTTTATTGAGAGAAGTAAATTGAGATGCAGACATAGGCATGTTTATTGAAAAAAAGGAATGTATGCCAAGAAAATCCGAATAACATTTCAGAAATGAAAAATATGAACAGAAATTTAAATTGGAAGTCTTTGTATATAAGGGGAGTGACTATTTTCAGTGGAAGAAGTATCGGGAGATTTGCTGGACATGTTTATAGAAAAGATGAAATATTGATCAAACAAATCTAAATAAAATTGATGGAAAATAAACATAAGATGAATGTCAAATTTAATAGGATGCCTTAGTTTAGCTATTGATAGCCTCGACGAATGTTGTGGTCCATTTGGAGGAGAATAGCGAGAACTAGAACGCGGCTGATTCCACACTCGCCTTTTCAGTGATACGCTAACATGCACGGTGGATTGTGTGACCACTGGACATGTGTCGAACCTGGAGGCTGTTGGGCTCTGTGCTGCCTGGAGTATAGGAGCTATATCTATGCTTCCTTCTTTTGGTGAGAATCTGTATAAGAGTGGTGGTCTTGATAAAGCTGTATGTATACCTGGTATGTGCCTTAGTTTAGCAGTGAAGTGGCGATTGTGTTAAAAGAAGCTTACAGTAGGTAAGGTTGAGTGACTTACGTCTTCATCGTGGTCGAAGGCATTGAAGACGTCATAGGGCAGACAGGAGAGCAGGTCGATGACAAACCAGGACTTGAGGTAGTTCATGCGGATGATCTTGGGATCGGAGACCACCTCGCCGCCCGGGCCCACGAAGGTGGTGTGGAAGTTGAGCACGATGTCTATGAAAAAGATGACGTCTACGATGGAGTCGAGTACGAGCAGGCTGACGTCTTCGCTCGTCTTGTTCTTGAAGGCCACGTTGTAGGGCACCATGATGGCGGTGTAGAAGGTCAGGCACAGGATCACCCAGTCCCAGATGGCCTTGAAGGCGCAGTAGTGGAGCAGGATGTGGGGCGGCGTCTTGGGCGCTTCTTGGCGGTACGACGGCAGGATGTCGGCGTTCAGGTTCATCACCTGTACATCAGTTCATAAAACCATCTATATCCTACATAACTTCTACAATCCCAAGTATAATTTAATCAGCTTATTTTCAACCGAATTCTACATGCACACACAGCTGCTTCCCCATCATATATATCTGGATTCATCTATTCTATATACAGTTACGAGCGTCATGCGTGGCCTCTGTCACAGTTTGCTTTTTTTTTGGAATGGCGCCCTCCTATTGGTCGGCTACGATCACGCCACCTTTGCCCCCCCCCCCCCCCCCCCCCATCATGCCCCCCCCCCCCCCCATTTCTGTAACTATTGTGTTGGAGCGGGTCGCTCCTTAAATAAATGCATATATTAGTTAATAACCAAATGGACTCCTCTCTTTCTTTTCCCCAGTAAGAGACGCCTACGGAAGCCAACAGTACATAGATAAAGCACATAGGCTATAGTTATTAACTAAAATATGCATTTATTTAAGGCGCCAATTTATAATTGTAACAAATAGTATTTGAATCAAAACATTCAATCGGGTAAAACACGGGCGTTGCCCGGGTCATTCGGCTAGTTAAATATAAGGAAACTGACGAAACCATTAGAAGGGTTCAAAAGATAGAAACCTCTGAAATGTAAGCAATAAAAACGTCCTTCGAGGATAAATTTCTGGCTTTATTTATACATAATATTACGCCCTCGGGTACCACAAACCCCTTTACAGAAGCATGTGACAAACCACTCTCACTACTCTCCTCTCAGGTTCTCCTAATAGTTTCCAACAACATAAAAGGCAGTTGAAAGTTGTGTAATTCATAAAAAGAAAATTTCGCGCTGAGAAAATTTCGATTTTCATACATTTACATCTATAAAGGTCAGAGATATTGGAAATACCAGCTTTTTCCCATTTAGATACATTTCATCTAGCTAATATAGTCCAGATACATCCTTCTCTCACAGCCTAACATCTATCTATACATCAATAGTCGCTTCAAACCCCAACTATATACCTAACAACTTACCTCTATCTATAAGCCACATGGCTGCTACAATCCTATCTATAAACCGCAAAGCCTAACTTCCATATATATACCACAGAGATATCATATACCAAAGTGCATAGAGCTCTTAGGAGAATATGCTGAGAAATTAATGCATTTTAGTCTAATAAATTGTTAGTTTCCATTTCGATTACCTTACTTATCAAACCACACTTCTATCTTAAAGAACACTATCTCCAGGATTTGGGGATTAGGAGGGTATAAAGGATAAGATTAAAATTAGTATATATATATATATATATAGATTAGTATATATATATGTAGTAACTCCTTCAGCCTCATTTTGCTCGTTTCGATTTTATGAATTGAATTTTAACATCCAAAAACACTCTTTTATAAACTTTCTATTTGAGATATCATCAAAAGAAGAACAAAAATAAAACATTTGAATAATTTTCAACGCCTTGCTAAATGCTTTATTTTTATTTATCCAGACAAAGACAAAATATTTTTGTTGAAACGTTAATAAAATAAAACATTATCTGACCGAAGTGTTTATTTTATAAAGAAAACTGAAACATTTAATTAACTATCATCCCATGGATTTGAACACATGGTCATTGTATACATATTGTAGAGAAATAGAGAGCGCTATTGTAATTTCGAACCTGTGTTTAAGAAGGAAGTGCCAATGGCCATTAGGGAGATGTAACTGTGTATTCTAACAGATGGTGAAATACAATGATTTGCTGTCTCGATAGAATTAATTAATTCAATTACAACGTTCTATACAAATAATGCCTTTTAACATATGAGCTCTTCTCTCTTTGTCGTCTTTTGTTTTCATTTCAATGTTCCTTTCACTGATGATTTATTCTGGTGCTCAGATCAATAACAACCTCATCTATATATCTCACAGCCTAACATCCATCTATCTCCCACAGAGATATTGTTACGACTACTAGAGTAGTCAACTTTATTTATGTAAACATTTTTGTAATTTGAAAACTAAAATAAAAAAGTATGGAAATTTCTTTGAATGTATCATTTAGTATGGAAATTTCTTTGAATGTATGATTTAGTATGTAAATTTCTTTGAAATACATTCAATTGACCGTGCTGTTCAATAAAAAAGAGTTTTGGATAATTGATAGTCGTCCTTAGAGCCTCTTCCTTGGAGTTGCCGAGCTGGTCAAGTAGCTGACTAAACACTAGGTCGTCTCTCAAGGTAAAGAGAGACAGCAATCTATATTGAGAAGAAAGAGTAATTCTTCTCAATAGATATCATATACCAAAGTGCATATAGTTCATAGGAGAATATGCTGAGAAATTATAACGCATTTTGGTCAAACGAATTGTTATTTTCCACTTTGATTACCTAACTTATCTAACCACTATACTCCCTCAAGAACACTATCTCCAGTATTTGGGGTTTAATGGGTATAAAGGATAAGAATAGAATTAATATATATTGCTATATATATGTAGTTACTTCTGCAGCCTTTACCCTCCCCTCCTCCATATGTTTATAATTATGATGCATTAGCGCGCCATCTGTTATTAAAATTCGTAGAATAGATGCGTAAGATTCTTTTAAAAATTAAACACCTTCTACTGCCCTTACAGCAATGGAAAAATTAATGGGAGGACTTGGCTCATCAGTGGCGAACCCTTTCAGCGGTTTCGCCAGGTTTCTGGGAGGTGTCGCCACTGATGAGCAAGGCCTTCCCATTAATTTTTCCATTGAAGTAAGGGCAGTAGAAATTGTTTAATTTTTAAAATAATCATACACCTCTATAATAGTGTCGAATATTAATGATTAAACTAGAAAATATTAGATTAAGAGGTTTTTCAATGTGGCTCAAACTTATCAACTCAAACCTTCCATCAACTCTCATCTTTAAAATGACCATGTCAAATCTCTATATGACTACATATAATTCATTGAAAATTGCTCCTTGTAACTCATAAAGACGTCCTTGTGTTCGAATACAGCCATTTATTATACCTCATTCTCTTCTACTTCCCCAAATTATTTTCATATTTCGAAACGATATTAAAATCTTTTAATGGTCTAACTCAAATAACTTTGAAGTATCGTATCCCTATAACCAATGTATAAGAATTCGAAACTATTATAGACAGGTATGATTCATGATTCTTTCAAAATTTAAACAATTTTATACTGCCCTTACTGCAATTAAATTCAATAGAAATGCCTGGAAGTGTTCATTACTGATGACCAAGACACTCCTATAAATATTCATTGCAGTAAAGGCAGTAGAGAGAGAGAGAGAGAGAAATTTGTTAATTTTTTAAAATAATCATACACGTCTATAATAGTTTCGAATTCTGATAAAAGATGGCGCACTAATGTATAATATTAAACCATAATTTTGGCCTTAAATACCCATTTCTTGGTTTCTCAAGAAGCCACTGGGACCAAAAATCTTTTTGGTCGCAGTGGTACAGCCTACTCCACGCTGACGAGCGCCAACAGCGCGAAACGCGTTCGTGGATGGCTTTTCTTGATTTATCAAGAAATTGGGTTGGCCAAATATCAGAGAACAGGTTAAATCAATGAATATTTGATTTCTGTTCCACCAGATGGCGCTCTGCCTTCTGAAAAGCACATGTGCTCCTGGTCAGGATATGCCTTTTTTATTTTTAAACCATATGTGTAATATTAAAACTTTCTTTTATAAGTAAACTAAAGAACAAATATTGTAAAATGGAACATTGCAGCCATTTTACCAATGTAACGTCGAACTCAAGAAGGGAATGAGATAAAAGGTTAGTGGACCAATGATATAAACCGTTGATATTTGAAATTCTCGATCCTAGATTGAATCACGAAAAGAGAACTTTTGTCTAAATATAATATTTTAATAACGAATCACTCGATGAGGAAAGAGTTTCTTTAATATATAATATCAGATCACAAGCTTTCGGGCATAACCGCCCATCCACGGGTGTAAAACGAGACAAATTATTTGTGGCAATCAGCTATATATATATATAAAAAGTAAGAAAATAAGACAAATATGTAAAATTGTGCCAGAGAAATTAACATAATATTGAAGGATCATTCATAGAAGTTAAGCAAAGCAAGCAAATAAACATATAATACAAGGCCATTACAGAAACTAAGTATGAACAACGACTATAAAATAAAATAAAAATAAACTAAAACTGCTATTGACGTGTAAAGGTATAAGTAGGTTATGAAAACTAAATCTTTCAGATAGGAGGTTCCAGTATTAAATTATCATAAATTTCAGGAAGGTCTATTGCTCTATTAATGCTTTTAAATTTTTTGGTGAGTATAGCCTCCAGGACCAATCGCTGGTGCTTGTTTTTAATCTCATGATAGTGGGCCGAGGGGTTATAGATATTGAATGTGTGGCCTGTGTCCCGTATGTGTTGGTAAACTAGAGAGCGGGGATCTTTCCTTTTTACCGATCTATCATGCTCCACCATTCTGGTCTTCACCCTTCTCCCAGTCTCTCCGACATACTTGGCATCACACTGCTCACATGATATGGAGCACCAGCGATTGGTCCTGGAGGCTATACTCACCAAAAGATTTAAATGCATCAATAGAGCAATAGACCTTCCTGAAATTTATGATAATTTAATACTGGAACCTCCTATCTGAAAGATTTAGTTTTCATAACCTACTTATACCTTTACACGTCAATAGCAGTTTTAGTTTATTTTTATTTTTATTTTGTTTTATAGTCGTTGTTCATACTTAGTTTCTGTAATGGCCTTGTATTATATGTATTATATGTTTATTTGCTTGCTTTGCTTAACTTCTATGAATGATCCTTCAATATTATGTTAATTTCTCTGGCACAATTTTACATATTTGTCTTATTTTCTTACTTTTTATATATATATATAGCTGATTGCCACAAATAATTTGTCTCGTTTTACACCCGTGGATGGGCGGTTATGCCCGAAAGCTTGTGATCTGATATTATATATTAAAGAAACTCTTTCCTCATCGAGTTGTTCGTTATTAAGTTTAGTGAAGGGATTATTGATTCAATATTTTAACTACTATGAATATTTCTGAACGAGAAATTGAGAGATACATGTACCTGATTCATAAAAAATCATTGCATTGCAGTTGGCCAGATGGCGTTGTCATCTTCAGTTTAACCGCCGTTGCTTGAGCCTCGACTTTATTCCTCCTTCCCTGCGTATCAAAGATCCAGTACGAAATCCGTTTTCTGAGAAGGTCATCCAAAACACTCGCCGCCAACTTCTTCGTTCCAGATACCGGGGATGCATGTCCAACATAAGATTCATATCAAAGTCCCTTAAGGGCCTTTTAACTCTCACCGCGCAATGTGTTACGCCCCAAATCCTTACCTCGCTCATAATTCGCATTACTGATGAAATTCGAACCCAAAATTCCTTACTTAGTATGAAGCATGATAAGAAGTTTTATTTTTGGTCAAAAAAGTATGGTTTTCCATACCATGCTACTGCGGAAGACCATCGTCGAGTCTTGAACCTCTCCAAAACTGAACATTCACAAGCAGAGATCTCCTTGCTATCTAAGGGCTTGAATTATCGCAATGAGGCCAAACCTGATGTCCCTAGGATCATCAGCGGTGTAGAGGCTTCTATTAAGGACCTTAGTCACCAGGCTAAAAGTGATATCAGAAGCCGTTTCTCATCCGTACTCATGAATCCCACAACCCAAAATCCCCAGGCCCGCATGGAGAGAACCATTATGAAAAGGTTGAAAGATCGAAGTGACATCATAATCTGCAACTCTGATAAAGGATCACAGACAGTTGTTATGGATATCTCAACGTATAGATCCAAAATGATGGACGTCCTCACAGATGAATCTACTTTTATTCCCATAGATGAAGATACCAAGCTTCGCACCTATCAGGATTTCAGGAAGGCTCTATTAGAACAAAAAAGACTATCGCAGATTAACTCAGAAGAATGCAAATTATTCACATCACGCCTTACCACAGACGCCTACATATATGGATTACCTAAGATACACAAGCCTAATGTCCCACTACGCCCTATCATAGCCTGTCACAGATCACCGTCAGCCCCATTAGCCAGGTATTTATCCAATTTTTTCTCCCCGTTACTGAAACAATATAACCATAAATTCACGGTACACAACACCCCTAATTTCATTGAGGAGTTATGGAAATTTTCTCCTGGTCCTAACACCATAATGTGTTCGTATGATGTAGTTTCATTGTTTTTAAGCCTACCCCACTCAGTTATTAGAGAAACCCCAGTTGCCTTCCTAACAGAAATACAGACTGATGCATCCACCATAAAATCAATTGTATGCCTGGCAGATATTTGTCTAAATATGAGTGTATTTAAATTTGAATCGCAAACATACAGACAGATACGGGGTTCCCCAATGGGGAGTTCATTTTCAACCGCTGCAGCAGAATTGGTGATGATCATGATTGACAAATCAATCAATGAAAAACATAGAACAGATATCGTGTTATGGCGCAGATATGTAGATGATATCTTTTGTGTCTGTGATCAGAATTCATATGAAACCATATTAGCATCCCTTAACAGTTATAATGATGATATGTCGTTTACTATAGAAATAGTTCAAGGGGGTGTAATACCATTCCTTGATGTTCTAATAATTCAAACTCCAAACTCTTACCACACTACCGTATATTACAAAAAAAGATTTCCTCCCCAACTACACGCATTACACTTCCTGTTGTCCCAATTCCCAAAAAAATCAGTATTATAAAAACTTTATCTAAGCGTGTACACACCCATTGTTCCCTTCCATCTTTTCAGGCAATAGAGAAACAGAACATAATCAAGAATCTCAACTCTGCAGGCTATCCGATATCCTTTGTAGATATGGTGTAAACTCATATTTCTCCAACACACTCAGTCTGGCAACCAAACTAAAACAGACAATAGCTAAAAATACTGAAACCAATGAATCCCTTAATACCCACAATGCCATTTACTCCATATCATGTGAGCAGTGTGATGCCAAGTATGTCGGAGAGACTGGGAGAAGGTGAAGACCAGAATGGTGGAGCATGATAGATCGGTAAAAAGGAAAGATCCCCGCCCTCTAGTTTACCAACACATACGGGACACAGGCCACACATTCAATATCTATAACCCCTCGGCCCACTATCATGAGATTAAAAACAAGCACCAGCGATTGGTCCTGGAGGCTATACTCACCAAAAAATTTAAAAGCATCAATAGAGCAATAGACCTTCCTGAAATTCATGATAATTTAATACTGGAACCTCCTATCTGAAAGATTTAGTTTTTATAACCTACTTATACCTTTACACGTCAATAGCAGTTTTAGTTTATTTTTATTTTGTTTTATAGTCGTTGTTCATACTTAGTTTCTGTAATGGCCTTGTATTATATGTATTATATGTTTATTTGCTTGCTTTGCTTAACTTCTATGAATGATCCTTCAATATTATGTTAATTTCTCTGGCACAATTTTACATATTTGTCTTATTTTCTTACTTTTTATATATATATATAGCTGATTGCCACAAATAATTTGTCTCGTTTTACACCCGTGGATGGGCGGTTATGCCCGAAAGCTTGTGATCTGATATTATATATTAAAGAAACTCTTTCCTCATCGAGTGGTTCGTTATTAAAGTTTAGTGGAGGGATTATTGATTCAATATAATATTGCTCCAATTTGCTTCGTGAAAAATTCCAACCCCAACAGTAAGGACAAGTACCCAAACGGGGCTCTGACATACTTGTAAGTTGCATTAGCACGCCATCTGTTATGATAAATTTGAACTATTTTAGACATGTATGATTCTCTTTTAATTTGAACAATTTTCTACTGCCCTTACTACAAAGATAAATTAAATAAACTGCAATGATAGATTAAACTGGTAAAAACGCTGGTAGAGTTCACCACTGATGAACCAGGCCCTCCATTCAATTTATCACTGCAGTAAAGCAGTAGAAATGGATTGATTTTAAATAATTATACGCATATAAAATAGTTTCAATTTCTTTAACTTGCAAGTGCAAAAGTCGAACTGCTTGCTACATGTGTATAGACATGTATAGGCAATTATACTAAAAGCATTCGCAAAAACTACCCACTATGATTATAATGTCTCGTACCATATAGCTAATGGCCCTCGAATAGTATATATATTTTTCCGATAGATGGCGCAAACCCTCAGCAATTTTCAGTAGCACGATAAGGAGATGCTTTTATCTTAATTTATCATACTTATCCCTGTAAAATTTCACACTTGTACTATTTTCTCACATGAATATATATATAATGGTCACAGGTTTCCCTTTTTTCTATATTTGTTCTACCTTTGACTTAGAGAATAAAGCTTTAATATATTACACATATGGTTATAAGGATACTATACCTTTCCAAAGATATTTAAGTTATATCTTCAAAAATATTTTTAAAATATGAAAATAATTTTGTGAAGTAGAGGCGAGTATAATAAATGGCTGGATTGGAATAAAAGGACGTCTTTATGAGTTACAAGGAGCGATTTTCAACTTGGCACCCAGCCATAAATCATGTCTCGAGATATTCTATGGCTTTTTTAGAGGTTTTCTCAGAAGTTGTTCTTCCCCTTTATCTCCCTCATTTAGAAAATTATTTTTCCTTTAAATCCAACAGAAGACTTTCCTTTGTTCGTTTGAACTTTGCGAACATTACATACTTTTATACATATCCTTAGTTATTTGTAGCTGTGTCAATGTTTTTTAGTATAAATTTCATATTAAACGAGGTTTTTAATGTGAAATTTGAATTGAATAGAATATATAGATTATATGGAATGCCTCTATATCACACAGAAAGAGGATCACGCAATTTTAATGAGATATTTGGTGTACAGCTATACACAATTAAGAAGCATGTGGAGACAAAAATATCCTATAACTTGCACTAATCGAAATGATCAAATTTGGAAGAAATACTGTAGATAAGTCGACAGATATTCGATGCGACAAACCTGCTCATTGTTGACATCAGCCCGTCCAGGCGACAATTAAGAGAATTTACACTCATGGACAAACCTTAAGGAAGTCGACGGTTGTCTGCTTTTTTGAAAGATGTGAGATTTAAGGTTTTACTTAAATTGGTGAAATGGAAAATAACACGTAAATAACATGAAAGATGTGAAATATAAGGTATTACTTAAATGGGTGAAATGGAAAATAACACGTAAATAACATGAAAGATGTGAGATATAAGGTATTACTTAAATGGGTGAAATAGAAAATAACACGTAAATAACATGAAAGATGTGAGATATAAGGTATTACTTGAAAGGGTGAAATGGAAAATAACACGTAAATAACATGAAAGATGTGAGATATAAGGTGTTACTTAAATGAGTGGAATGTGATTTATATGGTACAAACCAGCAAAATGTATGCATTATACGAAAGAGGAGATATAAGGGGTTACATGGGCTAAAAATGAGAAACAACACGTAAATAACATGAAAGATGTGAGATATAAGGTGTTACTTACATGGGTGGAATTAGAAACAACATGTAAGTCACATGAAAGATATAATATATAAGATGTTACCTACATAGGTGAAATGAGAAACAACATGTAAGTGTCATGAAAGATGTGATATGTTAGTTACATGGGCGAGGTGGGACGGGCGAGGCTGGTCAGCTGTCGCCTTGACGGGGAGGTGGGTGCCCGAGGCCAGCACGGAGCGGGAGCGGGTGACGGACCGCGCCAACCGAGCGAACTTGCTCAGTCCCTTGCCCGCATCGTCCTCCAGCGGCTGCTTGAGCGCCGTGATGTCCCGGAACGTCAGCAGGAAGAGCACGACAATGTCCCGCTCGTTCTTGATGGGGCTTATGTGGAGCAGCAGCCATAGCGGCGACCCTAGAACCATCCCATGTCACTTCAGCATATAGTCATCTAAATATCCATATTTCAAGATAAATTTCACCCATTTACCACATAAATAATCCAGTACCGATCTTTTTATTAGTTCAAGCATAATACATAATAATACATATATAAAGAATACCTAGTTGCAGGGATAAAGTGTCTTCTTGAGTGATGTTTCTTCTAACAAGATTGCATATAATTAATAAAAATGGGAATCCTGGTGATGACAAGATTCCTTGTAAAGAGATGTCCACTAGAAAGAGTTGCGGGCTATGGCCGTACTGTGTATAATCGTTCTGTTTAAGTATCTTCGATTATCTTAGTACAAGAACAATACTTGTTTAAGTATGGATAATCGTTATTGGTATTATTAGAGATATTATAAATATAATAAACATACTATTTAAGTGCAATTATGACATAAAGTAATGGAGTATTGTCGTAATATGCCTTACAATGAGCTTCCATCTCCTAGGAAGATGAAATTCCTACCCGTTCACATGGTGGACAACGCCCTAGAGCGGCTGAGTCAGTCAGGAGAGTTGAACATAGACCGGGATAAGTTGCCAAAAATCATCCTAATATGAAGATGAGCAGTCAGTTACTTCCTAAAAGAGGAAAATAATTCTAAAGATGGATACGAAGTGGAAGGGGAAAACATCGCATTAGTTTTCCCATGAATTCTAAATAAAGATTATGGCTATAACTCTTGGAAAACCCCGATTGAAGTAGCACACCAGTATTGGCATAAAATGGGGTAGAATGCATTCACATGGGATAAAATGCTATCCATATCTCAAATATCACACAGTAAATAGAAAGCAATATAAAACACCATATCCATATAGGAAGATAATACCAATAGAATATAACATTGTGAAAAAATAGTACAAATGTGATATTGTACTGGGATAAGGTGCATAAATTATGAAAAAGGCTTCTCCTTATCGTGCAACTGAAAGTTGCTGTTGACATGCGCCATCTATCGGAATAAATATCAACTCTTCTCGTTGATTTTTAATTATTTCAAAATTGGCCAAATACCCATTCTTGATTAATCAATAGTTGATATTTATTCCGAAAGATGGGGCAAGCCATCAGCAACTTTCAGTTGCACGATAAGGAGATGCTTTTTTCTTAGAATCTAACATGTTTTCACTGTGAAAGATTTTCCCGTCTATATATTGTCACAGATTAATCTGTAGTGATCTACTCGCTGAATCATTATCATTCAAGTGACGTTCGCGTTATATTTGTAAATACTTTGTTTATATATCTTTCAGTTGTATTTTGATATCTAGCGACATTTGATAATACTTTCCTCATTAAAATAATTTGTTTTATGATTACTCGTTCTGGTCTGATTTACAGTCTCAATATGGACCAATTGAATATAGAAATGAAGCCAATCTCCATGGACAGTACAACTGGACAGAATTAATAGTTATTAATATGGTACAAGCTAAAATAAGGACTATTAACTTACATAGCTTTGTTTATATTACGATATATATATATATATATATATATTATATAATCTAAAAATTCAAATATTTCTATATTTTAAAAAATATTTATTTTATTTTATTCATTGATAATTTTACTTTTGTTATCATCGTTTTTAGAAAGACTTTCAGTTTTGTTGTAAATATGCGTAGTTGACATATATATCCTTTTAAATCACTAATATAGTAATAAATTAATAAATTCTATATAATGTGAAAATAACTAATGTGTAATATTTCCTCAAGTAATTGAAAATAAAAACTACTTGACGGTAAATAATTATCTTTTTCTTATCACGACTGCACCTCAACCCTTTATCTTATCGATCCTTTGTCTTATCAACCCTTTATCTAACAACAACAACAAATTATTCATAACATATATGAGATAATAGATTGGGATCCTTATCTGTGATTAGGGATCCTGTCGACTAGCTGTAATAATGCGTTGAGGTTTGGTAAGCCTGTTGTAGAACCTCGTCGACTCTCGCTATAAGTTGTGGCAACCGAGGGTCAAACCTGTAGTAACCGCGAGGGACAGTCAGGGGTGGAGAGTTTTCCAGTACCTCGCTGCACCTTGTAGGACCTTTAACAGTTCTCCCAAAGTACAGGCAGTCGTGGTCGAGGCAGAGTGGAAAAGCTGGGAATGTCCACACACACAAAAAACGAAGCGACACGTTGTAGAAGGGAAGTTCCTTGAATAGATAAAAAGCGAGCCAAGAGCAAAGATGGAGATCGAGAAGGTTTCTTACTGTTTTACATGGTCGATGAGTTGGTGACAACCGGCGATAAGGGATGACGCTGACCGGGACTGACTAGAGCTGAGAGGGCTGTTGCTACGTGGGGTCCTATTTATACAACTTTTTTGGACCAGGAAGGGGACTAGGAAGTGGACCAGGAAGTATTGCCTTTCTGCACGTGTCCGCAACTCGACTCTGGCACCAGTCTGTTGGCTTCCATCTATCTTTAGAAGTTACTTTGTGATTCGCTCAATCTTGCTCTTAACTCAGTTTTTAATCTATTATATATTTTTATTTATTCATCCTCAGTACATTACATCTGGAGATACAAGGACACACGTCAATTATGCGTATAATTAGTTATAGTTTATAATTAGTTCTATATACAACATGACAAGCTTGTTATACGTATTACATAATATAGGGTTATTGGTTTAAATTATCATAGATGGGCCCCGTGAGTGAAAGGGTTTATCCGGGTTTAAGCGGGTAAAGCCTCTCTAACACAGGTAAGTAATTAGAATTTATTTTAATTAATTAAAACTGTGAGGGAAAAGGGCTATAACAAGATGTTTATTTGGCTATATCTGAAAATTATAAAAATAAAACTTATGTTTAATTTAAAAGTTATGATATTCATTATAAAAGAGAACTGTAGGTAAAACCTTTGTTTGCTAAAAAAATAATGATGATGTTCTAAGAGATTGTTGGCGGGCGTTGGAAAGGGTTAGGGGTTGAAGAATATGCAATTGTAAGTGTTGCACAGACAATCAAATACTGAGATCCAGGTGCAAAGCGAGGATATAGACTTGTGCGTCTTCCTAGGCAATGTTTCACCTGCGATCCTGTATAAGGTTACAGTGCTTTGTCACAATTGTAGGGTTATTGGGTTGAAAAGTTGTTGAAGAAAAGAATTAATATGATTGAAAGGGGTGGTAGAGCCATGCGATAAGTAGAATTGTTGTAGCGACAGTAGGTGGTCTGACTTGACTTGAAATCAAAGGTTGATTGTGGTCCGCTAGAGCTGAAAAAAATTGAAAATTGAAAAATGTGAACGCTTTGTGCATGCGTTGGTGATGTGCTCTGCGGATGATTGAAATAAACTTTTGAAACGTGTTCAGACCAAAAAGTCGAGACTTGTACTTCTGGGGAACGGTGTTTTCAAAGAGTTTGTTGAATTACGAAATCAAAAGAAAAATTGTCAAGCAGTACTGTCGTTTCTCTACGTTGATGTGAAGCAATGGCGGAGAGAAAGATAGTAGTGTAAAGTACACTGAAGTGGTTAGAGAAATAGATTGTTGTAAACGATTGTTGTATATGCCCGATAGTTGATGATAAACAAACATTGTCATATAATAAAGTAATTAAACAAAAATATAGTGAATAAAAAGATAAAAATGCGATTGTGGATAAAAAAAAGTATAAGTGGATAAGATCAAACATGTACTATATGAAAGATATAATAATGAATTAGTAAAATATAAAAGATATAATAATGAGAATTAGTAATATATAAAAGATATAATAATGAATTAAAAATGATTATTGAAAGAATTAACTGTTTTGCCATTGTTAAAATAAAGTTGTTAAAATAATGTTGGAATAAAAATTTGATTATAATTGAAAAGTAAAAAAAATAAAAAAAAATAATTATTCAAGATTTTATACAAAAAAAAATATAATATAATTAAAGGTTATTAATGATTAGATAAACAAATGGAGCAAAAAATGTCTCTTTTGAAGAAAAGTTAAAAGAAAACAAAAAATATTCGTTCCTGAAAAAAAAGAAAGGAACATATTCACACAATGTCTAGGTGTAGGTCCAAGATTATTGGTGTCTTTAGTTTGACCTATGGGGAGGCAATGTGGTCCTATGTCGCTTTGGTCCGGTCTGAGAAGTTGGTCTATGCCAGATCTTCCCGATTATATTATGTGAGACCAGACGGGGAGCGATCTTGATCCCTAAAAATGATGTAGTGTAGTGGAAGATGGGGACTTTGGATACATGAAGTGTGTAGTGCATGTCTTAGGCGCTAAAAAGATTGCAGAGCGTTTTATGCAGTTTGGTCTGCAAAATTTTTAGGTGAGCCTACCCAAACGCCGGCTTGTTACGCTTGGGAAAAAATCATTTAAACTATTAATTTAACAGATCTTTTTTCCATGTAACATTGCGTTACCTATGGGGAAATGAGAGGTTAAATTCTTTTTTATTCCTAACGAATGAGCCGGTAATGTTGTGTTTGTTCGTATTAAAAACGTACCCAAAAGTCATATAATTGTATGATTGACAGTGAAGAGTGTTGAAGATTGGAACATTGTCGTGGCGATGGGTGCCATTTTGGGGATTTAATCGTCTTTTTACGATGGTATAATATGGCGTCTCATATGATGTCATTTAAAGGATCGATAACCTTATAAAAATAAGATTTGCTATAAAAGGAATTTTATATAACTTTCCTATCCGTTTTAATCTGGTAAGTTATTTGGACACGAAAATCTAGCATTCTGCTGTGCCCAAGATACAGGCCTATTGAAATTGGAGGTGTCATGTTAACCTGACGCCGCTGCAACCGGTGTCATTTTAACATGGCCGCGGTGGCTTTGATGCCGACTGGTACTGCTGGTGTTTATTATTGTTGGCGATGTGGTGATTCATCCTGCTGGCTGGAAGAAAATTCCTCTGCCTCCACTCTGGCAGTTTGTTTCTAGCCTAATTGAAAATACTGGGATTTAAATGTAAAAAAGGCTGTGAGCTTGTAGGCGGTATAATTCGGAATAATTGTTTTTCAAAGATATCTGGAGTCAAATGATTGAATTCAATGAAATATACATCTTGAGGCAATCGCTGTGGGTGTTGAACGAATCGGGGCTGTGGAGGTGTTATGTACAACACATCCTCTGTGTAATATTTTAATTTATTGACATGTATGGTGTCACTGTCTCTATTGAGTGGCTGATTTGGTCGATCTATTCGAACGACATTGGGTGAAATAATTTGAATTATTTTGTAGGGTCCAGTAAAATATGGTGCTAATTTACCTGTGTCGGGATGTCTGTAATTTTTTACCAAAACAAGATCATTCTCTTCGAAATGTGGTGTTCTGTGCTGCTTATCAAATGTTTCTTTATCTTTTTTATGTTTATTTTGAGTACGAGAGTTTGCTATCTCTCGAGCTATTTTTATCTCGGGATATGGGTTAAGATGAGTTCTTAGATCTGGGGGGATAACATTGAACATTAAGTAGGTAGGTGGAAAACTTGTGACAGAATGGGGTGTGTTATTGTACGTCTGAGTGACGCGTTTAACTAGTTGAGTCCAGGAAGCTTTCGGATTTTCTAGATAAGCTAGTCTGAGCTTGCCTGTAATGGTCGCATTTAAGCGTTCTATTAAACCGTTTGCTTGTGGGTTATTGCTGGTAGTTAGTAGAGGTTGTATACCATGCATTATTAGAAATTTACGGAATTTTTCTGAGGTAAAAGCGGGCGCTCTGTCAGATAACAGACGTTTTGGAGATCCTTGCTGTAGTACAGTCTTGAGGGTTTGAATGTACGTTAGGGTACTGGTGGACTTCGATGGAAAGGTCCAAGCATATCGCGTTAAATGATCCACTATTACGTGTAGATAGGTCTTGGAGTGTCCATATTTCGAAAATCCAGCTATGGTATCTATAGAGATTAAGTCGAATGGTTGTTGAGGTGGTGGAATTTGTCCGAGGGCACCATAGGGTTTACCTTTGGGCCTTTTAATGATTTGGCAGGTGTGACACGACCTGACAAATTTTTCTATAGATTTAGAGATACCTTTCCAGTAGTACTGGGTAGTAATTATGCGGGTCATCTGAGAGATGCCTGGGTGGTTATATTCTTGGTGAACTTTGTTCATGAGAGTATGTTGCAGGGTTTTGGGAATTATTATTTTAGTTACACCTTTTCGGGTAATGGTATGTAAGCCGTTTGTATCAATGTTGAAGGGGGATGCTGTTGGTTGATGCTGTTTTATAATATCAGTACTGATAAATCCTACAAAGGGGTTTCTTGAGAGTAAATCTGCCTCATACTGTTGACTGCCTTTGATGTAGTGTATTTCGTAATTATAGGTAGATAGTCTCAGGCTCCATCTAAATAGTCGGCCTGACGGATTTTTTATAGTTTTAAGCCACTGTAAAGCTTGATGGTCTGTGTATATGATGAATTTTATACCGGTGAGGTATATTCGGAATTTGTCTACACTTTCGACGATGGCGAGGCACTCAAGTTCGGAAACGGTGTAGTTTCTCTCATGTGCCCTAAGGGCGCGGCTAAAATATTGCACAGGATGTATTTGTCCGTCTGGGTGTACCTGTTTGAGTATGCCGGCAATCCCTTGGGTGGATGCGTCGCAATAAAGGCGGCATGGTAAACCGACTTGATACAAGTGTAGTACTGGTTTACTGGTTAAACTCTCTTTGAGAGTGGTGAAAGCTTGTTGACAGTCTGTGTTCCAATTCCATTTTACATCCTTTTTAAGTAATTTATTTAAAGGTGCTCGTAAGCGGGCATAATCTGCTATAAACTTATTATAAACGTTTACTGCTCCTAAAAATGATTGTAGTGTTTTTTGATTGTTAGGTGGTTTTATGGCATTTATAGTATCAAGGTTGCGCGTCTGCGGTGCATAAGTACCTGCGGTAACAGTGTATCCTAAGAAATCTATTTTTGTTTTAAAAAATGAACATTTATTATAATTAAGTTTGATGTTTTCGTGTTGACACACTGTTAGAAATTGTTGTAGGTGTTGTAGATGATCCTCTAGGGTGTCAGAAAAAATAATGAAATCGTCGAAGTAATGGGTAACAAAATTTAGTTTATATTTTTGCATGACCTGGTTTATGGCACGATGGTATATCTGTGGTGAATTTTTAAATCCGTAAGGAAGTCTACAAAATTCGTACTGACTATCTAACGTCACGAAAGCTAGTAGATTACGTGAGTTAGGTTCTATTTCCACTTGCCAATATGCGGATGCTATATCTACAGAAGAGTAATATTTGGCTTTTGACAATTTGTCAAGAATGGTTTCTATTAAGGGTAAAGGATGTACGTCTGGCGCGATGATTTCATTAAGTTTTCTGTAATCAATACAGAAACGTTTCGTTTGGTCACGTTTGGTAACAAGCGTTATGGGACTGGCATAAGGTGAAACTGACGGGGCAATGATTCCATATTGGAGCATTTGTTCTATTTGGGTTTGTATTTCTTGTTGGTCGTGTAGTGGCACTCGATATGGGCGTAATGCTATTATTTTATCTGTGGTGGTATTGATTTTTACCGGTGGTATGTTCAATTTGGGCACATTGTATTTATTAGTAGAGAACACTTGTGAGAATTCATATAGAATTCGGTGGAGTTCGTGTGGACAATGTTCTAACTGTGGTGCCGCATTAGAAGGTATAGAAATCTCAATATCATGGGTAGGAGATATAGGGGGTGAACATATAATTGGAGTAGAGTCCGCCACGTGTAAACAGGACTGGTGCGAGGGGAAAGTGGTAAACATATCAGTTTCCCTCGGTTGAGTGGAACATAAATCCTGTTTGCACTTGGTGAACTTATAGACATTCGTTGGGAGAGCATCATTATTTTGATAAATTTGGAGATTATTAAAATCTATAATTAATTTAAATATTTTAAGGGTATTAATAGATAAAATATCAAAAGGTAGTGAGGCTTCTACTATAAAAAAATTTAGTTTTTGGGTGAGGTTACCGATTTTAAGTTTTAAAAAAATATATCCAAGGGTATTTACATTGTGTGCTATTGCATTTATAGTTAAACTGTACTGATGGATAATAATTTTATAGGGTAATCTATTTTCTATGGTTCTTAAAATATCTAAGTTAAGTAGGTTTATAGATGCTCCCGTGTCTATTAAAAAGGGCAAGTTTACATTTGGTGACAATTCAGTCCATATTATTAATTGTTCAACGAAAATAAGTTTCAGGTTTTCCTACCGTTGAGCTGCTCGCGGGGCTTGCAGAGTCGTCTTGGCTTGCAGCTTGGACTTGGGGAACATGGCTCGGAGGTTGGACCTTGGGCTGGGTGTGGGTACCACGTTTTGGTACAGTGGTTGTGTGTGGTCGGGCGCTGTAGACTGGGCGTGTTTGGTCCCGTGGGAACCGTTGTCCACACTGGGAGTGCCAGTGCATGGCATTGCAATACTTGCAAGGCGAGGGGGGAGGTGTAACTGGGTATGTTACACGTGATGGCCGCTGGCTGTTGTACCGCGGTGGTGGGTTGTGGTAGGTGGGGTGTGGAGCCTTGTCTACTTGGCGCTGGTTCACTGCACTGGTGGCACACTGAGTTATTCTTGACACTAGGTCGAACCATTCCTTAATGGTGTTTGGCTGCACAGTTGCGACTAATCGCTGGTCTGCGACGGGTAGTCCGTCGGTCAGAGATTCGATTAAAATGTCGGCGGGTAGGTCGAGTTTCATACCCATAACAGTTTTGTTTTGGTAGTAGTTTTCTAGGGACATTTGGGGTGTCATTTTGATTGCCAAAAAGCGTGCAAACGACGCTTCTGTCGTTTCTGGGAATAAGTCTATTAATCTCTGGCGGGCTTCAATATAATATAACCTATCTAACCGTAGGCTTCGGAAATATTGGAGGGGCTTACCTTGTAGGTAGCAGGGTAATTTGCGTAGGCGATCTGTGTAGGTCAGTTCAGTTCGGTCTGCTTGGGCATCGAAGTTGTCGAAAAAGCTTTGGGCTTCAAAAGTACCATCGTATGGACTTACGTCTATCTCCCTAGGAGATCGGGCTACCAGTAACTTACTCAGGGCATCGGCGATCTGTGTCAGTGGGTCTGCGGAGGTATCTTGGGGCGGCGACGTTTCCTCCTCTTCCAATGTCGTTTCTTGTTTGTGGATAGTTTGTTCGGCTGTATCGTTGGACGGGTTGGTTTGCTCCTCCATCTTGCTTCTTGGCTCTTTTCTATCTGGACAGTCTTTACCTTCTTCGTTGTGGTCTCCTTCGTTGTGGTAATCCTGTCGACTCTCTGCGATAATAGATTGGGATCCTTATCTGTGATTAGGGATCCTGTCGACTAGCTGTAATAATGCGTTGAGGTTTGGTAAGCCTGTTGTAGAACCTCGTCGACTCTCGCTATAAGTTGTGGCAACCGAGGGTCAAACCTGTAGTAACCGCGAGGGACAGTCAGGGGTGGAGAGTTTTCCAGTAACTCGCTGCACCTTGTAGGACCTTTAACAGTTCTCCCAAAGTACAGGCAGTCGTGGTCGAGGCAGAGTGGAAAAGCTGGGAATGTCCACACACACAAAAAACGAAGCGACACGTTGTAGAAGGGAAGTTCCTTGAATAGATAAAAAGCGAGCCAAGAGCAAAGATGGAGATCGAGAAGGTTTCTTACTGTTTTACATGGTCGATGAGTTGGTGACAACCGGCGATAAGGGATGACGCTGACCGGGACTGACTAGAGCTGAGAGGGCTGTTGCTACGTGGGGTCCTATTTATACAACTTTTTTGGACCAGGAAGGGGACTAGGAAGTGGACCAGGAAGTATTGCCTTTCTGCACGTGTCCGCAACTCGACTCTGGCACCAGTCTGTTGGCTTCCATCTATCTTTAGAAGTTACTTTGTGATTCGCTCAATCTTGCTCTTAACTCAGTTTTTAATCTATTATATATTTTTATTTATTCATCCTCAGTACATTACATCTGGAGATACAAGGACACACGTCAATTATGCGTATAATTAGTTATAGTTTATAATTAGTTCTATATACAACATGACAAGCTTGTTATACGTATTACATAATATAGGGTTATTGGTTTAAATTATCATATATATATATTTACATAAATTAAAAGAAAAATAAAAATTCACATAATTATAGAACAATGCAACCTGCCAAGTTATTTACATAGCTTAGTGACAGTACTTATGTGTGTGGAGATATGTAGACAGTGATAGGAGACATGTGGATATTTTAATAATCCCCTAGTTGATGATTCCAGTGTATAAATGGAAGTTTTAGAGGGCGATATACCATTAGCATTAAGTGATGGCTTCAGGCTATTAGAGAACCATTTGATAAATATTATGATAAAGATGAGGATTTATTTTCCATTTTGAAGTTTGTGTAATCCTCAAATATTATGGACAGACCAGCAACAGATGTCTTTAAGTTCGATCATCAAAGCCACATAAACATATCGGTAACTGAACTATTTGTTTTCTTTTCAAATGGTTTGAAGCTTCTATGATTTGTAATATATTGTCTGTTATAAACAATAAAGTAGAAAATATATTTTGGTATATTTTGTGGCAAGAAACTTTGGAATGAGTCACTGTTTAATGTCATCATTCTGGATTTGATACAGGTTGCAATTATGTAGGGGATATTTGGATCAGATAATCATCGATCCTCGCTTGATAAAGGTTTATAAAAAATTTCAAATTCAAGGATTATCAAAAGATTATTTTAAAACATTTAATAGTTTAGTGAAAAAGAATTAACGCTAGAGAACAAGCCGAATTTTATAATACCCTCATGTTCAAAAATCAAGGAAGTGGAAAGTCTATTTTTAACAGATCTTCTGTATTTGTTTTGTAAGAATACAATTTAGGTAATTTTGTTCAAACTTGGTTATCACGTATGTCTTCAATAAAGGTAACTGTAATATATTTCAGAGTTATTGTCTAAATCCTGATATACATGCTAAAAGGTTCAACTTCCTTATGTTTTGTCAATGAGTGTAAATAAGAAGCAAATTGAAATTTGTCGTTTATTTTACCTTTATTATATGTACAATATATGTATGTTAATTGAATGTAGTTCGGATATAATTTTATTAATTAAACCTTCAAAATATGGCTATTTTTATGGGAATTCTTCCGGAACTAGATATTAATTAATTATAAAAATATATATTAAAAATAAAGAAGGCATTTCCTGACCACGAGCACATGTGCTTTTTAGATGGAAGAGCGTCACCTAGTGGAGAAAAATAAACTAAACGTTTATTTAACTTGCTCCGTGATATTTGGCCAACCCAATTTCTTGATGAATCAAGAAAAGCCATCCACGAACGCGTTTCGCGCTCGTCAGTGTGGAGTAGGCTGTAACAACTGCGACCAAAAAGATTTTTGGTCCCAGTGGCTTCCCGAAAAACCAAGAAATGGGTATTTAAGGGCAAATTTGCGTTAATACGCTTAACACATGAAAAGCAATAGAAAAAAATCCTTCAATAAAGGTGAACCCTTCTTAGTTTGCCAAAGCTGGCGTTCTGGCTTTGTCACCGTCCCGATTCAGCTAATTTGCCGCGAGACGGTCAATAGATTATTGTCCCAATAATTTTCTTATCAGTAATTCGTTCAATAATATATATTTTCGATAACGATAGCTTATGATAAAAGCTTACAAAAAGTGTTAACCATTATATCATAGTAGAACGAAGTTTGACAATTATACCGTAAATGTTTCTTTTGAACGAAAAATCGAAAATTATTTTAAGGAGAGAAATAACAATCATTTACAACTTTAGGGATGAAGTATGAAATGATGAATTGTGAAGAATATTGATAACGGAAAAGTAAAATGTCCAAGGATGGGAATCGAATCCATAGTGTTCCGCTTACCGGGCAGATACCATGTCCACTAGGCTACCCTGGACATATTTTTCTGTTTGTAAATATTATATAAAGTGATTTATAATACAATATAATGCGGCTTATGATTGTAGAACGACGTTTGACAATTATCAAATTTAGAACATTTCATTATTAAATCTTTTAAAGAATAATATCAATCAAACTTTTAAAATGTATCCTGTGCCATTAAACAATTTTTATTGAACTATAAGATATTGTCTCATAATATAATAATAAAAATTCTCTCCAAGGTTTACAGCGACATTAGAAAATTTATTACTTAATACTGTAAAATATTTGCTATTAAACTTCAAGTTTTGTCGTAAATGTGTGCAAAATCTTCATATATGTACTAAAAACGATATCAAAATTATCCTTTTACGATACGAAGTTTGACAATCATATAAGCCGCATTATAATGTATTATAAATTACTTAATATCATAGTTTGGGAACATTTATTTCAATAATATATATTTATTAAATACAGAGGTTCGCTATCCACACTCCATTATGAATATAAATAATATACTTATAAAAAGTAAAAAAGCCTCACCTCTCCTGGCAAAATATACATAGCACCTAAACCCCCATATATAAACAGTGTCTGTAGATTTTCAAACTCGGGATAGTGACAAGGCCACAACACCAGCTTTGGAAACTTCCAACTTCCACCTGGAGACAATCATTTCGGAATAATAGCCCTCTTCGAGAGTTAATTCGAGCTTTGATTTCATAAATTTACAGTAAATTTACCTTTCTTTCTTTTTATCGATCAATCACCTCCTGAAAAATTCCATTAAATAGGTGATAATCCCCAAAATCACAATAAAAATGCAACCACAGTAAATAAAATTATTAAACATTATTTCTCCTACCCACATATTATCATTCCTAGTAATGGCCGCAGCCTTACTTAAAATTGGCATGGACCCAGAACAGCAGCTTTACACACACAAGATAGTGGACATTGCGACTGCTGTGATAGAGATGCATGGAAACAACTGAAGCGCTTCATTGGACACGACAACAACAACAGAAAATTGACATGAACCCAGAACAGCAGCTTTACACACCCAAGATAGAGTACATTGCTACTTCTGTTATAGAGATGTCTGGAGACATCTGAGGCGCTTCATTGGGCACGACAACAACAGAAAATTGACATGAACCCAGAACAGCAGCTTTATACACCCAAGATAGAGAACATTGCCACTGCTGTGATTGTAATGAACGGAGACATCTGGGGCGCTTCAGCAACAAGCATTATTTCTGTTCAAATTGCAAAACAAAAATTCGCATATAAATCATAAATTATAACAACAACTAATTCTAATTTATTAAATCATACTTTATCTGAAAATTCAATAAAAAAAAAATAAAGTTTAAAAAACACATTTCTATGTAAAAGGAAGTTTTAAATTTAAATAAACTATGGAAATTTCTAGAAAGCTAATTACCCTATCTGCTTAACTATTATAATTACGTTTTAATCCACGATGCCTGCAATACTAACTAACTTTAAAGTTTTAATCCATTTTGTGTTTTAATTCAAAGAGAGAAAAGTGGGAGATATACACATCAATATAAAAACCTAAATAATTGCAATCAGTAATTTAATGAATGAAAGGAAGAAAAAATTGTTTGCAACAAGTTTCTTTTATTCTTAAATTTGGCGAGCTTTCAGGCGTTAGCCTATCATCAGGCCGACATCGCAAATATATATAAAATAATACAAAATCTAAACTAAATATAGGCGTAGAACTGATCTTACCGGAAATAAACAAATCGTAATAAAATATATCGTATACACCGATACATGCAAATGTGCCGAAAACTTTAAAATAAAATAAAATAAAAAATTTTTTAAAAACAAATTTAAAACTATGAAATTTGAGATGCGCTAAGATTACATAAAAGGACTAAAATAAGATTTGGAATTTACAATAAGACAAAAAACCGACTATGAATTTATACAACTAATTTAGCTATGGGATATATGAAGGTACTGCTGTGGTAAATCGATCCTTCTGTTAATGCTCTTTTTATCGTTCGAAACCAAGGATTCTAGTATAACCGGCCGAACTGTCGGTACCAGAGTTAAGGAGCATATCAGAAACGTAAGGAACCGAGATAGCAGATCTTTTATATATCAACATGAGGATTCTACAGGCCACCATTTCAACCTACAGGAGGTCAAGTGTTACTTCCGAAACATATTCTCCAAACATAATAGACTTATACTAGAATCCTTGGTTTCGAACGATAAAAAGAGCATTAACAGAAGGATCGATTTACCACAGCAGTACCTTCATATATCCCATAGCTAAATTAGTTGTATAAATTCATAGTCGGTTTTTTGTCTTATTGTAAAAACTAAATCTTATTTTAGTCCTTTTATGTAATCTTAGCGCATCTCAAATTTCATAGTTTTAAATTTGTTTTTAAAAAAAAATTTATTTTATTTTATTTTAAAGTTTTCGGCACATTTGCATGTATCGGTGTATACGATATATTTTATTACGATTTGTTTATTTCCGGTAAGATCAGTTCTACGCCTATATTTAGTTTAGATTTTGTATTATTTTATATATATTTGCGATGTCGGCCTGATGATAGGCTAACGCCTGAAAGCTCGCCAAATTTAAGAATAAAAGAAACTTGTTGCAAACAATTTTTTCTTCCTTTCATACACATCAATATCTAATTATATAAAACAATATAAAATATAGCAAGAAAACTAAATAGAGAATTATATACAGTTTTAATGGCATACATATTTAACATACAATTATAATAATATAAATGTAATGAAATAATATAGTTTTATAAACTCCATTATAATCCGTAAACCAGATATTAAGAAATATAGTGTTTAATTGTTCAATATTTTCTCTCAATTATTTCTTCTGAAATATATATTATTTTATTATACATTTATTGTCATCTAGATATGAATATGTGTGAGTATTTTATTACAGTAGAACCTTACTGTAAAGGACATCTAATTGCAGAGCCAAAGTATCCTTTAGAGAGAGGTATACTCTTACCAGAGAGTTGCTAAATAGTAATTTTGCAAATGAAAACTGTCCTTTGTGGAGAGGTGTCTGCTAGCGGGGGTGTCCGCTGAAGGGAGGTTCTACTGTAATATTTTATTTAAAAGATTAAATTCTTAATTTACTGAAGAATAATATTTAAAAAGGGAAGAATAGCCAGAGTTCAACAGAGATTAACCTATAAGCATTTCTCCCCTGACTTATAATTTAATAATATAAAAAAAAAACAGGGTTAAGTTTACCGTATAAGTTTTATTTCTCTAGCTTTCGGGATTACTAGATCTTCAACAGGATCAACTAGTTGTTGTTGTAGTTGTCGTGTCCAACGAAGAGCCTCAGATGTCTCCATGCATCTCTATCACAGCAGTCACAATGTCCTCTATCTTGGGTAGTTAATGGTGAACCCTCCCATACATTTTTTGTATAAAAGAAACATTCGCGCTTTTAAATCCTTTTATTTTATATGTATAGATGGCGCGTTATTGCTTTGTGTTAATCTATTCCTAATGGCCTTGTATTTATAGTTTGCTGAAGAGCCTTGCTCGAAGCAAATATTTGAATGTAATTCTACTGTCCTATAAGCTTATGTCCATAGTTTACTTGAAAACCATTTCTAAGATTCCATCCTTCAGTGTAGCATGTAAAAGCAGAATGATCCAATACAGTATTAGAGCTCTGAGAAGCGGTCTGGTGGATTAAATTGGCGAAACCGACGGGAGGGTTCACCACTGATGAGCCAAGCCCTCCCAATATATTTTTTCATCGCAGTAAGGACAGTAGAGGTTCATTTTGTGTATAAAAGAAACATTCGCGCTTTTAAATCATTTTATTTTATATGTATAGATGGCGCGTTATTGCTTTGTGTTAGTATACAAGTTTATTACAAGTTGATATTACTTGTATTGAAGAATAAATAGATTAAACTGATGTAACAGCTGAGAGATTTTGAATTTTATCAAACTTAAATAAACGCTGATGTTACAAAAAAAGGGCATTAGCCTGGCCTACATGCGACTATGAAAAAATCGAATATATTCTAACTAAAACTATCTATATATGATTTGTTATATATTTAAATAGAAACTGATAATAGTAACCTGTTATAAATAAACTTGGCTCAAAAGAACAACTACCTTTGAATAGGAACACCAAACGAGCTTGTACAACACTTAGTCTATGAGCTCGCGCATGCGTTTTACGAACCAATCGTCAGTAGAAAAAGTATCTTTCCTTACACCGTCTGTATGAACTAAACATCGAACTGCTTACATACAGTAACTGAGGATAAGCATTGCAAAGAATTGTAAAGTGCAGTAAAATATCGACAAGATGGGTGCCTCAGCTGCTAACAAAGAAAATTAAAAAAAGATCACAATTAATACAAAGTAATAACGCGCCATCTATATATGACAGGTAAAAACATTAAGAATCGAATTTTTTTTTTTTTACAAATAAATCAAACTCCTACTGTACTTACTGCAATGAAAAAATATTGAGAGGGCTTAGCTCATTAGTGTTAATCCTCCCAGCGGTTTCGCCAATTTTATCTACAAGACCGCTTCTTTAAAGCTCTAATACTGTATTAGATAATTATGCTCATATATGCTACACTGAAGAGTGAAATATTAGAAATGGCATAAAAGCAAACTCTATGGACATACGTTTTAAGGACAGTAGAAGTTTGATTTTATTTGTGAAAAGAAACATTTCCGGTCTTAATGTTTTCATCTGTTATAAACATCTTAATGCTTGTGAAGAGCTTTTTGGGATATTATAAAATTGAGGAAAATGAATTGAATGAATGGCTAGAGAAGAATCCTGGATACACCATCGCATCCTTGACTTTAAAAGTGCAGAAAGACATCATAAATGTTCACCAAGAAACCAGAGATTTCTAAACGAAGGTGTTTGCGTACAAAATGAGAATATTCGGTATATCTTACCCAGCATTTTCATCATTGAAAGAACTTTTAATAGATAAAAAATTGAAATCCAAACCTATCACCTATTTATCAAATAATCGTTGATTTTCAATTATATTGGAATTATTTTACTATTTTTTCACACAGAAGTTTGATTGTTTACGCTCTGCCATCTAAAAAGCACATGTGCTCGTGGTCAGGAAATACCTTCTTTATTTTTTATTATATATATGTTAGAAATAAAAAGAATAGATTTCCTGCTTGAATTTAGATCATGTTGAGGATTATGGTAATGCAGTCGTGGTTACAATTTTTGAAAATATAATAATAAAATGGTTTTGATCAGAGACGGTTTTAATTGAGCTTTAGAATATATAAAAGACATAATTCGATAAAAGTACTGCCTGGATTAAGGAGAGTAGAACAAGGAAAACAAAATATTATTTACATAATGTACAAAAGTTTTGAGCCGGCCAACGGGGATAGAGAAAATATCTTTATTTTACGGGGCTGCTAACCAAAATGATTGATTTTACAACGCCAACGGGGATAAAACAACAACGAGTTTTTATAGGGGAAGAGTGACCTCTGGCAGAGTATTTGAATCTATGAAATTATAATTTAAAATGGAATAATATTTTTATATAACATATATATATATATGGAAAATTTGCCGGGAGGAAATTAATCCATGGAAGCAATGGTCGCCTCTCCCGTCAAAATAAACGTCAGAATCTGACGCCATCTATTGACCGTCGCCGCAACTAGCGGCCTCGGGTCGGTGACAAAGCCACAACACCAACTTTGGCAAACTGATAAGCGTCCACCTAGAGACCATGGTTTCGGGCTAATGGCCCTCGTCAGTCTAGGGCGGACTTTATTCCATGAGATCCACACAGGATCTAATGGAATCCTCACAATCTACCAAAGAGGTGTTTTGCTGGCAATGTGGCTGGGCCAAATCTATTGGCAAAACATAGATGGAAAATTTGCCGGGAGGAAATTAATCCATGGAAGCAATGGTCGCCTCTCCCGTCAAAATAAACGTCAGAATCTGACGCCATCTATTGACCGTCGCCGCAACTAGCGGCCTCGGGTCGGTGACAAAGCCACAACACCAACTTTGGCAAACTGATAAGCGTCCACCTAGAGACCATGGTTTCGGGCTAATGGCCCTCGTCAGTCTAGGGCGGACTTTATTCCATGAGATCCACACAGGATCTAATGGAATCCTCACAATCTACCAAAGAGGTGTTTTGCTGGCAATGTGGCTGGGCCAAATCTATTGGCAAAACATAGATGGAAAATTTGCCGGGAGGAAATTAATCCATGGAAGCAATGGTCGCCTCTCCCGTCAAAATAAACGTCAGAATCTGACGCCATCTATTGACCGTCGCCGCAACTAGCGGCCTCGGGTCGGTGACAAAGCCACAACACCAACTTTGGCAAACTGATAAGCGTCCACCTAGAGACCATGGTTTCGGGCTAATGGCCCTCGTCAGTCTAGGGCGGACTTTATTCCATGAGATCCACACAGGATCTAATGGAATCCTCACAATCTACCAAAGAGGTGTTTTGCTGGCAATGTGGCTGGGCCAAATCTATTGGCAAAACATAGATGGAACATTTGCCGGGAGGAAATTAATCCATGGAAGCAATGGTCGCCTCTCCCGTCAAAATAAACGTCAGAATCTGACGCCATCTATTGACCGTCGCCGCAACTAGCGGCCTCGGGTCGGTGACAAAGCCACAACACCAACTTTGGCAAACTGATAAGCGTCCACCTAGAGACCATGGTTTCGGGCTAATGGCCCTCGTCAGTCTAGGGCGGACTTTATTCCATGAGATCCACACAGGATCTAATGGAATCCTCACAATCTACCAAAGAGGTGTTTTGCTGGCAATGTGGCTGGGCCAAATCTATTGGCAAAACATAGATGGAAAATTTGCCGGGAGGAAATTAATCCATGGAAGCAATGGTCGCCTCTCCCGTCAAAATAAACGTCAGAATCTGACGCCATCTATTGACCGTCGCCGCAACTAGCGGCCTCGGGTCGGTGACAAAGCCACAACACCAACTTTGGCAAACTGATAAGCGTCCACCTTGCCAATAGATTTGGCCCAGCCACATTGCCAGCAAAACACCTCTTTGGTAGATTGTGAGGATTCCATTAGATCCTGTGTGGATCTCATGGAATAAAGTCCGCCCTAGACTGACGAGGGCCATTAGCCCGAAACCATGGTCTCTAGGTGGACGCTTATCAGTTTGCCAAAGTTGGTGTTGTGGCTTTGTCACCGACCCGAGGCCGCTAGTTGCGGCGACGGTCAATAGATGGCGTCAGATTCTGACGTTTATTTTGACGGGAGAGGCGACCATTGCTTCCATATATATATATATGTGTAACGTTTCTATGATGATCTGTACACATGTGACATATATATTGCTTCTATGGATTAATTTCCTCCCGGCAAATTTTCCATCTATATATATATGTAGTGATGTGGTTTGATCCTGTAGGATGACTGTGGTGTGGTAGGTCAGATGCAGTCGTGGTGACCACAATGATCAGAGTGGTTTCAGGAGTTAATGGGATAGCACAAACGTACGAGACATGTTGGATGTCATCTTAGAGAGGGCGAGAAAGAGAGTGACCAGGTAGGTACTGATCTATTTCTGAGCAAGAGAGGGCACTTCTGGTGATCCGACTGTTTTTTGGACCGACGGTGTAATCGGAGACCTTTCTCCTATCTGGAAGTCACTCAATCTGATTTTATTATTTTGCTTTGTATTACATGATGGCCAAACTGGTGAGTTGAATTATGTCTACAGTTTTGGTTGTTACACTATAGCTATATTACATATAGGGATATTAAGTTTATATTGAAATATATTACAACATATATATATATCAAAGACATCTTTCTATAGACCTTATACTTCACTTAATATAAATTGATATAAAGAGAGCAGATAGAGAGGTCTGTAGAATAGATTATAATTATTTATATTTGATAAAAAATTAGCGTTTAAATTATATTTACATTACAGAATTATAAAATAAGAAAATTTATATTGTTAAAACACATTTTAAAAAACCAATACGAATGTCTTTTAGCAGGTATTAAATTTAGTTAAGTAATTATATTCTCACTGTATGCATAGGGAATGTGTGCTATGTATTGTTTACCTAATTAAAATCACCTCAATATGTAATTATATCTTTACATATTCATATATTTGCTATATATTAATTACATAAGCACATATTTGCACATTATAATATAATAAAGATTCTTCCCTGGTTTTACACTTTGACGAAATAAATAAGGAATCTAAGGCTAGGTTTCTCTTTACAACTTTTTATTTCTTGAGCTTTCAGTATCATGTCCTTTAGCACGGAGGCCTAGAAGTATTACCTCTAGAGGAATACTTCTAGGTTGTTGTTGTCGTGTCCAATGAAGAGCCTCAGATGTCTCCATACATCTCTATCACAGCAGCAAGCAATGTCCACTATCTTGGGTGTGTAAAGCTGCTGCTCTGGGTCTAAGTCAATTTTCTGCAAGGCTGAGGCCATTGCTGGACATGAGAATATGTGAGTAGGTGTTAGTTCCACACCAGGACAGTTGTTACATGTCCTATAAGTTCTTGTGTCATCTGGATGTATTGTCATTCCTTTATAGTGTTTTGTTCTAAGTCTTGTTATAGATATACTTCTAGGTCTCTGTATTGCAAGGCATGTCAGTCCGAAAACTCGAGAAGTAAAAATTTGTAAAAAGATACTCAGCCCTAGATCCTTTTTGATTTCGTCAAAACATTATAATATGAATTTATGTAAATACAAGTGTATTTAGGAAGTTGGTAAGCCTTTATTATTATCCTTTATACAACACATCTTAGCAGTATTTAGTAACAGTATTTGGCCAATTCTGATATAATTAAAAAACAATAAAAGGTTGATATTTATTCCGATAGATGGCGGAAGCCATCAGCAACTTTCAGTTGCACGATATGCCTTTTTATTAATTTCTGAACCTTATCCCAGTACAATGTCACATTTGTACTATTATTTCATAGCCTAACAGATTAATATACAGCTTGATCTTGGTGGGCCGCCAATGATTCTGCCTCTTGGCGTTGAAATTGACATTGTTACCAGTCCCCTCATACAGATTCCCTGACGGAGAGACATGTTTTTGTGGACCTTCATGAATAGCTTTGTCTTTATCCTGAAGGTATTGTGAGTAAATATCTCTAAAGTTTGATATCAAAATTATTTTATTCCAGGTAGAAAAAAGACCAATTCACAAATTCACAAACATAAACAAATACAAATGTATAAATTATTATAAGGCAATAACGCGCCATCTATATATAACAAATAAAAACATTTATACACGAATGTTTATTCCATATATATATATATAACTTCTAATGTCTTTACTGCGATGAAAATATATTAGGAGGACTTGGCTCAACAGTGGTGAACCCTCCGGTCTTGAAGATTAAATTGGGAGGGTTCTCCACTGATACCCAATCACCTAATATTTTTTCATCGCAGTAAGGATAGTAGAAGTGTGATATGTTGTGTGAAAGAAACATTCGTGTGTAAATGTTTTCATTTGTTAAATACAAGGATTGTAAAACGGCATTTGAAAATTATCCCGCATGTGTTTCTTTTGAACAAAAAATAAAAAATTATTTTAAGGAGAAATAACGATTATTTCTAACCTTAGGGATGAGGTATGAAAGGATGAATTGTGAAGAGTAATGATAAACGAAAAAATAAAAGTGTCCAGGGATAGAAATTGGATTTTTCCTTCAAAAGAAACACATGCGGGATAATTTTCAAATGCAGTTTTACAATCACAAGCCGCATTATATTATATTGTAATAAATACAAGGATATTTACATAAAAGGTATGGGACATTAACCTAATAAAGACACTCTAAACTTCCATTTATTATGGACACAATTTCTGATTATTATTAATAAAATTAATATTTTCTATTTTCGCACATATTCGTATAAAGATTATCCTAAAAAAAAATAATTTAAAATAGCTAAAAGAGCACTTGACAAAGTAGTTTTACAGATACTTCCGCAGTACATCTTTAAAAAATAGTGCGGTGCCATGTATAGTAACTCTAATCATTTAGATTGCGTATCACGTGACTGGGGTAGGATGTGACGTCAGCAATTAAAGAGTTCAAGAGGTTTAATCCTCCGAGAGCCAATTATGACCATAGAAGTTAAGATGGAGGAATATAATTGGCCGGGGGAGTTACTTCCATATTGACATTTCATTAAAGTCATCTATCAAAGATTTTTTCCCAAACTAGCGCTCCAGTAACTAAAAATTATATCTTTGAAAATATTTTCTAATTTTCGAAATTGATTTTAAAAACTTTGCCTCCATTTTCATTTAGGTTATTGAATTATTTTTGAAGTGTTTGAAGGGTTTCTACGTTGAAAATAATTCAACAGACTTGGGTTCTTTTAAAGCTTATGTCTTGTCGTTTACGCTAGTTAACCACTCCAATATAAATTGGATTCATCACATCTTGGGATATTGGGAAGATAAGGGTAATGGCAGTTGATAATTCGACACACACATAAACGGTAACATTTATAATACAGTTCACTAAGTCGACACATTATATGAATACATATATTATAAACATACTTTTTAAATAAAAATTTGTACATAAAGTACATTAAATATAATTCATCAATAATACATTAAGATATGAATGTAAAAATATATGTTTCTAATAAAACATTTGAAAATAAATTTAAAATGATTTAAACAAAAAACTGTAAGAACTTTTTTAAAGGTTTAACAATAAAATGTGTGTATTAAAAAAATTCATTTCAAATTTTTACGGAGATCGATTTATTTATAAGTAAAAATATATATATATTTTAATAAAAATGCATTAAAATGAAAGTTAAAACAATTTAGGATAAATATATGAAAAAAAAAGTGGAAACTAAAAATGTCTAATGTATTGCATGCAATATGTTTAATGTACTTTTGCGTTTTGAAGTGATAAATGTAAAAATAATAAAAAAGTGGTGTGTATAATTTACAGGTTATTACTAATGTGTTAAAATAGAATTTAAGAAATCGCGGTTGGGAGGGCCTGGCTTATGAGTATCGAACCCTTCTTTTGAGGGAGAGAGTAGATGCATATGTAAAAGCAAATGCCACTGTATTAATGAAGTTGGATAGATAGAGTTAGGCCTTTTAGAAATTTCGCTATATGAATGTGTGATTTTTGGCATGTAATTTTAGAATTATAAAATAATAATTAATATATAAAGATACATTTTAAAAAAGCTTTTATTTAAATGTCCTAAAAAGAATGAAATAAAATATTTTATATTCTGTCATTGTGCAATTAGATGTATCTGAGTGAAAATAAAAGTGGCGGGGGACGATTATCATGAATTTCAAACCTAATGTGATTTAATATGTAGCAACTGATCAGCTATTTTTAAAAGTGTTTGCTATATTTTTATCTCTTCTCTAAATATGATCGTCCCCCGCCGCTTTTATTTTCACTCAGATACATCTAATTGCTCAATGACAGAAAATGAAATATTTTAAGTTTTCCTTTTTATTGCATTTAAATAAAAGCTTTTTTTAAAATGTATTTTACTTATAAATTATATATTTAGTTTTTAGTTATGAATTAACAAAACTTAGAATCAAAAGTTGACTGGGGATTAGGTCTTAAATAGACGGAAGCCTTTTTGCGGCGGATTGGTCAATTCCTTGAAAGGGGCGTAACATAAGACTCAAATGAAAATAAATATAAAATGTATTCATTCCTGGCTATTTCGAACACCCAGAACTTGAAATTGTGTACACTTGCATTGTTCATTGGACTGAGTGAGTGTTGAAAGTTTATACTTCTATGTGATCTGGAATTATATCAAAATTAATTTTAAAATTTGAAAGGCGATTTGAAAATTTGTCCATTTATGGCCACCCTGACAACCCAGAAGTCTGAATTTTTGTCAAATTGCATTGCCTTCTGTTTCCGAAAATTGTACCAAATTTCAGATTCCTACGTGCCCTAAAAGTATATTAAAAATCGATTGCAAGATTTGTGGACAGACAAACGGACAGACAGGGAAACAAGTTAAATAAAAGCTTTCAATTAAAAAGAAATAGGAATAAGTAGGTATATTTAAATTGTGAAGAAATTTTAAAATGAGTTTCCTATTATTAGAAGTGCTAACTTTCAAGTGAAAATTGCTCTTCGACATGCTTAAAAGAAACATCGACGATTTCTAACTTGAAGAAACTCCACTTGAAGAAAATCTTCATAATTTTTAAAATATCTTCCACAATTCAACTTAATTTTTAGTGGGTATATATTGATCTCTTTGGTATTTTACTGTCTGAACTATATCTAGGCTATTTTCATCAACCCCCCCCCCTCAAAACTATATACAATGGAATCTCTATCAAGAACTGTCGGATCAAAAATATTTGCAAATCACTGACTACTCTAACCAGAGATGACATTTCCTCAGAAGGATTTGTAGCCTAGAAATAAATATCGATCAATTTTGAAAAATACATCTTCAGATAAAAACTAAATAAATACCTAATTAACAAACGTTATATCTAAATTTGAATATTATATTTATGATAGGTTTTGAATAAATGGGCACGCTATATTCGAGCGAGAGTAATATAGAATATGTGGAATCGATTTTGACTGACTCTAGCCGCGTTGGTCGCTTGGGAAAAGTAACGTTGATAAATTAATTTGGCGATCAGGTCGGGAAGATTGAGCTGTTTAGGCAAATTGACTTTGGTGAAGTGACTTCTGTTGTCAGATTTCAATCTACACGATATTGAAACTATTTAGTGTATAATTCAAACTCCGCCTTTGCCGATCCCAAGCCCGGATGAAAAAGGAGGAGGGGGAGCAGTAAAAAGCTCGCTAAAAAAACCTGGGCTCAGCTGGCCCGGCTGATAGTACCCTGTAAGGGCTCCTAATCAGGGATACAGGATGAGCAGCGTTTTTACTCCATGTTAGGAGCAGCTGCACATGGCATCGGTTCCTCATGTCAGAGGCGGCCATTTCTCTTGGGGCTAAGTCGGCCTGCCACTGAGTAGTGCTCCCAGTCTTAATGACAAATGCAGATGCATTCTACTTCACCCAGTCATGATCTCAAGCTTTACAAGCTTGATACCCTAATATGATTGAGTGGAGATAAGAAAGAAGAATAAGAGTGTATAATTAATTAAATAGAACAACATTTTTTCGAAGGGAACTTAGATATTCCTTTTGCAGATAATCGTTTTCATTTCTTTCTTCTTCCAACTGTCCTTTTAAAGTTCTATTTTAGAAAGTAAGTAACACGCGATATACCAAAGAGAAGTAAGAAGAGGCAAGGAAGAAAAACAGCTTTTTACATTCCTTACTTCGATGGAAATATTATGGGAGCGTCTGACTTATCAATGGTAAATCCTTATATCAGTTACGCCAGTTTATTTCTACCATACCTCTAATATCGTATTGGGCATGTCTACTTATATTTACAGAACTTTGAAATAATTATTTTTAAGGTATTTGAAAACACTTTGAACATATGGTTTGAAATTATTATTTGAGATATATAGCAAAAAATCGTATTAAAATAATTTCATTTTTCATTGAAATGAAGAGGATTATTTATTTATTCAAGATTTATGCCTAACTGGCTATTTTTGAATTATATGAAGAAGTGTATTTTAATAATATTCTAAAATAAAATTTTAAAATATCGATGAGAAGTTGATATTTATTCTGACAGATTGGACAAGCTATCAGTAACTCCATATTGGTTAATTAGACGATGTTGGTTGTATATTCATTCAGGAATTGTTTCTGAAAGGCTGTCTATTTTTTTCAAGGAGACACAAGCAAATTTGTTCAAACTTAGTTATCTCGTGTGTCGTTAATAAAGGCCACTATGTATCAAATACCGTTCAGAGTTATTGTCTGAATCCCTATATATATGCTAAAAGGTACGACTTCCTTAAGTTTTGTCCATAAGTGTATATTTTGTTCACATACCTGGTTTTCTCGTGTATTCAATAAAGGTCACTGTGTATTAAACATGTTTCATAATTATTGTCGGAATCCTGACATACACGCCAAAAGGGACAACTTTCATAATTTTTGTCCATATGTGTTTATTAAATTTTATTGCCCTCTATCGTTAAAATCATGATATGTGTTTATATTTTGCTCACACACTTGTTTTTCTTGTGTATTCATTAAGGTCACTGTAATATCTTTCAGAGTTATTGTCTGAATCCCGATATACATGCTAAAAGGTATAACTTCCTTTAATTGTGTTCATATGTGTTTATATTTTGTTCATACATTTGGTTTTCTCGTGCATTCAATAAAGGTCACTGTGTATTAGACATCTCTCAGATTTATTGTCTGAATCCCGATATACATGCTAAAAGGTACAACTTAAGTTTTGTCCATTAGTGTTTATATTTTGTTCACACACGTTTTTCTTGTGTCTTCAATAAAGGTTGCTGTGTATTAAACATCTATCAGAGTTATTGTCTGAATACCGATATACATTTAAACCTGTCTATAGCGCCTTCTCTTGGGACTCACCTAAATAAGGTGCTATAGACAGGTCACTTTTAATGTAAAATGTTTACATTTTAATGTTTAAAATCGGGCGCTATAGAGAGGAAAGCGCTATTTAGAGGAAGCGCTATAGACAGGTTTACCTGTACATTCTAAAAGGTACAACTTCCTTAAGTTTTGTCTCCATGAGTGTAGACAAAGTCAAGAAAGTAGCCCAATCAATGTCTAACAAAGCAATAGAACGACGTCAAACTCCCAGAAACCCGATCTACCCGCGCCGAGTGGAAACAACTCTTTGTTAAACAACCCAGTCACGACCCAAGCCAATCGTCATTGATGTCACGTGAGGAGAAATAAACAAGAAAACTTTTCGTTTGAGAAATCTTTCTAATTTAATTACTTCCGGTCAAAATAATATGATATCCTTCCAATCTGGACATTTACGGATGAATTCCCTCTCTTCAAACACTCAGCCCCCGCTGACTCTTTCATTTAAAACAACCGATCGTTTGGCTCCAATTTCCATGTTGATGCAGTTGACGCCATGTATCAGAATGTATAGTTATTTAAAAAAGATAGAGGTTGCCTTGCCGCAATTACTTTTTATGTAAAAAAATAGACACTTCAGCCAGTTAGAGTTTTCTATTTTCTCAACGCTTCAACAAAATTTTTGTCTTCGTCAGGAGAAATAAATAAAAATAAAGCATTTGACAAAGGTGTTAAAGCAATTTTTGAACAATTTTAATGTCTTGCCAAATGCTTTTTTTTATTTCTCCCGACGAAGACAAAATATTTTTGTTGAAACTTCAAGAAAATAAAACCTTTTCTGTCCGAAGTTTCACTTATTTTAGAGCTATAAATGCCGGTCAGCCAACCTCTATCTTTCTGAGAAAAATTAAACGTCCATATGTAGAGACGACAATTTTTCTTCTTTATAAAAAACCATTTTCGATAAAAATGAGAATATCGTATTTCCCCACTGCCATATGTGAGGTTTTATTAATTGTAAATGTTGGAATTGTTCAATATTTTGTTTATAAATAAGACCAGAACGGGGTAGTCATTAAATATAATAGTTGCATTAGAAAACTGTATGCATTTTTTTTTGGATATCAAGATACACTCAGAGAGAAAAATAATCAATATACACTAATGGACAAAACTTAAGGAAGTTGTACCTTTTAACATGTATATCTAGATTCAGACAATAACTCTGAAAAATATTTGACACACTGTGATCCTTTTTGAAGACACACGAGATAACTAACTGTGAACATAATTGATTTTGTCTTCTTCTCCAAAATATATAAATAAATAAACGACCTAGACATCAGACTTTCACTTCCTCAAGACAGAGAATATTTTGTTCACATTTGGTTATCTCGTGTGTCTTCAATAAAGTTCGCTGTAATATCTTTCAGAGTCATTTTCTGAATCCCGATATACATGGTAAAAGGTACAACTTCCTTATGGTTTGTCCACCAGTGTATTAATAAAATTAACGTTAAAAATATGTTTATAATTCTATCTATTTTTTTGTGTTTGGCACAGTAGGTAGAAATTTTTATGGGAAAGAGTCGGATGTTTTGTCGTGGTGTGTGGACTTCAGAATAGTTAATATTGATGAAGTTAATAAAATATTTATTATTAATTAAACACACACATAAGTATGTGAAAAATACAATAAAAAATATAAAAATATTTTTGTTCCACTAGATGGCGCTCTGACATCTAGAAATGGTCCCGTGAGCCTGGTCAGGATATACCTCTTTTATTTTAAAAAATCAGAATGTGTGCGTCTTTTTCCACATAACTTTATTTTCTTCTCGTTTGTTTCGTCAATCGGAGTGAATTCTTTTTTTTTTTTTTTGAGAATATAAATTTTTCCATCGCAGTAAGGACAGTAGAAATTGTTTTAATTTAAAAAGAATATTACGCCTCTAAAATAGTTTTATAATTTGATAACAGATGGCGCGCTAGTGCATCGTACTATAAAGTGATTTTAACATAATTTTTCACCTTGCAAGTAGTGTAATATGTCATCTTGTGTCGGTTTTCTACATGTGAAGATATATAAGGGTCACTTATAGGATAATTAGTTCTGTAATTCATACAGAATCGCAACTAGTTGTGATGTAAGTACGCCATATATCTTTATATGGAAAAAAAAAACAATAGAAAAAAAAATAATAAAAAGGTCAGGTGTTGATATTAAAAATAAATAACGCATATCCAGACCAGGACCACATGTGCTTTTCAGAAGGCAGAGCGCCATCTGGTGGAACAGAAATCAACTATTCATTGATTTAGCCTGTTCCCTGATATTTGGCCAACCCAATTTCTTGATAAATCAAGAAAAGCCATCCACGAACGCGTTTCGCGCTGTTGGCGCTCGTCAGGCTGTACCACTGCGACCATTTCTTGATTTATCAAGAAATTGGATTGGCCAAATATCAGGGAACAGGCTAAATCAATGAAAGGTTTATTTCTGTTCCACCAGATGGCGCTCTGCCTTCTGAAAATCACATGTGCTCCTGGTCAGGATATGCCTTATTTATTTTTAATATCTTTATATATATGTAGCGATTCAAAAAGGGCCTTCATAAAAAGACATATTATATGATTTGGTAAGCAATTCATTATGCTTAAAACAACTTTATCTGTAACCAAACTCAGGAGGATCTAAAATTCCTTAGGTGGGAACATATCACACAAACATACACAGCTATGAAAAACTCGTCCAAACATTACATTACCAACTGCCCATTTATATTCCTGAATTTATTTCTAAAACATCCGTCTGTGTATCATTATCATACATATGAATCAGCTTACTCTCGTCCCACATTTAATTTGCATATAACAGCGTTACATATTTACATGACAGAATAACATCTGGTAGAGAGAATACATATTTGGAACTGATGTTTTCTCTACACAATGAAGTCGCAATTGAGAAACACCGTTTTGGTAACTAACTTCAAATGGTATCTGAATGTGTCTTTTTTTTTTCAATTTTAACTTTTTATAATCAAATATTTGTTTTACTCTTTTTCCCCTTTTAAAACAAGTGTTCGTACACATGCGCATATGGTCAGTGGAAGGATGGTCTAAACCGTTGGTTTTCGACCGCTAGGACCCGGGTTCGATTCCCGCATTGGGCACTTTTTTATGATTTGAAAAAAAAATGCTATAATGGCCCCCAATTCTTGCAAAAGTCCAAGCCCACCAGCGAGTGCAAGTAACCAAACGGGGGCTCTGGCACATTTGTAAGTGCAAAGTCGAACTGCTTTTCACATGTGTAAACATGTGGTGCACTAACAGTAAAAGAAGTCGTTACTTCTACCCACTATGATTATCATCATAGCCTGTACCACGTGTACTAGGGATAAGCAAAAAAAACTTCTCTCTGAATCAATAAAAGGTTCTTTTTAAACAGCTTAATGATTCCTTGAAATACAGCTTAGAAATATCTGAAACTGCCCAACACCTCGAAACAGGTACAGCCTCTCAAAATTCACAAAAAATGTGATTTTTCAATATATATTCTGATTAGAATAACTTAAGTTATATATTTATTCCGATAGATTGCCTCTATCTATTAATGTAACGTCCAGTGAGATAATTAAGAAAGTATTATCTTTATATCTCACCATATAACTACGCGAATATACTATCTCTCTCTCCTGGTCTGAAGAAGGGCCATATCAAGGTGGTGGAGCCTTCATCACTCATGAATCATTGTAAATATTTCCTTTTTTATTTATTTGTTTCAAATTTAATACTGATTAGATGTCAATAAAATTGTTCCAACTGTGTTTCACTTTCTCTCATCTTTCCATACTTCTCTGTAGAAATCCTCTTAATATATTGCAATAGATAACCTTTTACATAGCAGTAAGGATATTTGTTGTTGTCGTGTCCAATTAAAAGCTTCAAATGTCGTCATACTTCTCTATCACAGCAATGTCCACTATCTTGGGTGTGTAAAGATGCTAGTCTCTGGGTCCATGTCTATTTTCTGCAAGGCTGCGGACATTGCTGGGCATGAGAATATGTAGGTAGGTGTTAGTTCCACACCAGGACAGTTGTTGCGTGCTCTATAGGTTCTTGTGCCATCTGGATGTATTGTCATTCCTTTATAGTGTTTCATTCTGTGTCTTGTTATTGTTTTTGTAATTTTTCTCTCAGAGTTTTTTTCCCGCATATTTGATCTTTTCTTATGGATAGTTGGAGTTTGGTTTATGTATAAAAGAAACATTTCCATGCTTTAATACTTTCAATTACTATATATTGTCGCGTTGCAAAATTAGACGCGAGTTAAACACAAACAAACTTTATTCTCTGTAACAACGGTCTAAAATTGTAGCTACGTACATTGATATAGCGTTGACATAATTCAAAACTATGTAAATTATACAATATAAAACTAAAAATTTGTAAATTAATTAACCACACTTCAATATAGATGACTCGTTATTACCTTATATATTTTTTGTATTATTATAAAACTATTATATATATATATGTGATATCTTGGGACCTCTGGGACCAGTGTTACCTGATGCTAGACGAACCTCGATGTCAACTCTACCGTGCAGTCGTGGTGGAAGGCGACACAGCTGGGCCAAATGTGAAACAAACAAACAGAGATTCCACTAAGAAGCGTCTGAACGTCAAGAAGGAATGGGACGAGGAGATTTCTGGCAGGAAAGGGTTTACCTCTATCGGAGCGTCCGGCGGACTGGGGATGAAACAAAGGTTGGCTAAGGACTGACTAACTGAGGCTTGGCGCCTCCTTTTATAGCTTAAGGGTCCAGGCAGGTCACTGCCCCTTTTCTGACGTAAACAGGGGGGGAAAGATGCATCATCCAGGAGGGCCACGAACTCGTAAAAATTGGACTGGGCTTGCTAGGCCTACTCTCCTATTCTCACCTAAGCCTGATTATTTTAACCTTAATTTTCTCTTGTTATTCTCCATTCCTTCTATCTGTACAGTTGCTATACTTTATTAGAGTCTTACGCGGTACAGATTGATATTATTTGATGCTTTCTATTTCTAGTAAATAACAAGTTTTATACAATTACGTGGTGGAACATGTGGTAGTAGATATCTGGATTATTTACAACAATTCCATGGTCTTAAATCATCACACATATATATATTAAAGATTGAGCAATCCATAATTAAAATTATATGTAAAAAAGATGCATATATTGGAACATTAAAATTATTTTAAATCCAATATATGCCTATTTTTTTACATATATATATAAGATCAAAGAACTTGCGCATAAAATTAAATCCAAAAGACAAAAAACCTCTCTCAATCAGTATCTTTTATATAAGATACTGATACTGATTGCGAGAGGTTTTTTGTCTTTTGGATTTAACATATATATATATATATATATATATCGTAATTTAAACAATATGATATGTAAGCAATAAAGTGTGACGTCCTTTCTAGTCGTCTCAAAGTGACACCAGCTTGCGACCGGACACCTGGGGGATCCAGGTGGGGGAGAAAAAGGCGTTGGTCCAGATGTTGACAGTTAGTTAGGTTACAGGGGATATTTTCGGACAGCCCCGCTCAGTTCTTGGCATCATCATCTCACGACGGTCCCGGCAGCTTCAGGCTGGACGCCGAGCTTTTCCACAGTTAATTCTCAACTTTCCCCTGGTCCTGGTGCCACGTGAGACGTACTAGGAGAGCGTCTTTTTGCCCCAAACTTTGTCGTTACTGTCCCGTGCGGACTTCCCACTCTGCACGCCTTGCCACTCACCCCCGACTACTTCCAACACACTTGTTGTCTTACCCGGGTTTACGACATATATGTTATATAAAAATGAATGAGATTAGATTTTCTGCTTGAATTTTAGATCATGTTGAGGATTATGGTAATGCAGTCGTGGTAACAGAATGATATTAAAGAAAATGGTTTTATCAGAGATTTCTTTATTTGAGCTAAGGAATAATATATATGAAAAACATAATTTGATTAAAGTAATGCCTGGCTTAAGGCGAGTAGAATAAGAAAACAAAATATTATTTACATAATGTACAAAAGTTTTGAGCCGGCCAACGAGAAACAACAATAACGGGTTATATAAAGGAAAAAGCGCGACCTCTGGCGGTCGATTTAACAGAGTATTTGGATCTATGAAATATAAGTTTTTTTAAATATAATAATATTTTAATATAAAATTTTAAATAAAATATTTCAATATAACATATATATATGAAAAAACAATAGAAAAAATAATATATAAGTGGGTCAGGTGTTGATATTAAAAATAAAGAAGGCATATCCTGACCACGAGCACATGTGTTTTTAGATGGCAGAGCGCCATCTAGTGGAGCAAAAATAAACTAAACCCTTATTTAGCTTGCTGCGTGATATTTGTGCAACCCAATTTCTTGATACACCAAGAAAAGCCATCCACGAACGCGTTTCGCGCTGTTGGCGCTCGTCAGCGTGGAGTAGGCTGTAACCACTGCGACCAAAAAGAGTTTTGGTCCCAGAGGCTTCTTGAGAAATCAAGAAATGGGTATTTAAGGCCAATTCTTAATCAAGAAATCAACAAAATATCACCTAAACATTGATTTAACCTGTTCCCTGATATTTGGCCAACCCATTTTCTTGATAAAAAAAGCCATCCACGAACGCGTTTCGCGCTGTTGGCGCTCGTCGGCGTGGAGCAGGATGTACCACTGCGACCATTTCTTTATTTATCAAGAAATTGGATTTTCCAGATATCAGGAACAGGTTAAATCAATGTTTAGTTGATATCTGTCTCACTAGATAGCGATCTGCCATCTAAAAAGCATATGTGCTTTTGGTCAGGATATGCCCTCCTTATTTTTAATATCAACACCTGGCCTTTTTATTTTTTATATATCGTTTTTTTTTCATATATATAAGCTATTATTTTGTCTTTTCTTTTTATTTATATCATTATTATTATTTAAACCTATTTAAAATGAAATATCTTACTAAATGTGTTTTCTATATTGTCTATGGGGGGATTTGGTGTTGGATTGGTGTGAACTGTCACTTTTCACAAAAGCCAAAATTCGGAAATGAACCCAGCATTGGATTTTTTTCTGAATAAATAATTTCTTCAATGACTCTCTATTCTTCCAAAAACCCAACCGACACTAGTGAGTGGAATTAACCCAAGAGGCTCTGTCATCTTTTGCGCACGTGTGTAAACATGTGCAAACATGTGTAAACATGTGCACTTAAAGAAAAATAATCGTTTACTAACCACTTCTATTATCATTACCACATATAAGATAACAAAAGACAAATATATAAAATTCAAATCATTTTGCAGATTTATTTTGAATTTTATAAAAACTACTAAATTCCTTTGAAACGCTTTTATTTATAAATTACCTCTGTTTAGCATAGTTTTATATGAATAATTCTTTAAAATATTGCAAATTTTCATTCTAAAATATTCCTTAAAACTTTCTTCAATCTGTAAATTGATTTCTTCGAATACACACAATACTTTACAATTTGATTTCATTCGCTAAATTTGCATACCAACTCTTTGTAAATATTTCAATTGTGTTGATATTTTCTCTTTTCATATACCTAAAACTTACATACTAATTCTTGTATTTTTCAAATATCTTTCTTTCTTTCCTTTCAATGCTTACCTTTGTAGTGCAAGTGTCCCTTGGGGGACATAGCGCCCTAAGTCGAAATAAAATAAAAATAATCATTGCCGCATATATGGGATGGGTGAAAACTACACTCATGAACAAAAATTTAAGGGAGTGCAAAGTCTTGGATATCGCCAGTCGTCTGTTTTTTTTTTTTTTTTTGAAGGAGACAAATGCAATTTTGTTCGAACTAATTTATCTCGTGTGTCTTCAATAAAGGTCACTGTATCTCAAATATCTTTCAGAGGTATTATCTGAATCTCGATATACATGCTAAATCAGGACAATTTCCATAATATTTGTCCATGAGTGTATATGAATCCTTCCATTAATATATTTCTACAGATATATGAAATATAAAAATATTAGGGCATTTTATCTATATATAATATATTCTTAAACATATAAAGTCGATACGTAATAAAAATACAAGAAAACAAAAATAGAAAACTTCAGGAAAAAACGTGTTTTTTTCTATTTTATTTGTAAAAAGGAACTTTCTCAGAATTTTATATCGGCTGATAAAAATTTTATTAGAGTTTGGAGAAAAGAAACAAATCCGGTCATAGAGTAAATTAATCAATAAAAATCGTTGGGGAATCCAACCCATTTAACTTCTGAGAAATAAAAAGAATTTATCATCAAGCGATACAGTTCTTGCCTTATCATTGAAGCTAGTTTTTTGGGAAAGAATTTTGTTGACTTTGACTATTGACGGCTGTATATTCTTTATTTCCTGCCTTTCCCACAAACCTTTCTTAACCACCTCCACTTCCTAACCCTAATGTAAATTTCCTTTACATTAATACCCTTATCTTTAAGTGGCATATTTTTTTCAGACTCAAATATATTGTGAGAATTCGAAACTATTATAGACGTGTATAATTCTCATAAAAAATTGAACAATTTTCTACTGTCATTACTGCAAAGAAAATTCAATAGGAGGGCCTGGCTCATCAGTGCTGAACCCTCCCAGCAGTTTCGCCAATTTAATCTACCATACCAAATTCCAAGAGTCTAGCATCAACATCATTATAAAAAGAAAACCGAAAAATGCAATATAACAGCGGTATGGTGCGCTAATGTATCATATTATGAATATATTATACATAAGGAAATATCGCGCCTTATCTACTATAATATATGTCTCATAATGTTTATATGTAGTTTTATAAGTCTGTTTTATTCGTGATCTGATTGGCTGTTGATTGTAACGTGACCTTAATCATCCAATCAACTTTAAGTGTTTTATTTAACTCAGATGTATTTTCACTATAGAAATATTATGCTAATTATAAGATCGCTAAATCGATTCTAGGAAGTTATTTGTTTGGTTAATAATAAATATACAGTTAAACCTGTCTATTGCACCCCCTCTAAATAGCGCCTTCCTCTCTATAGCGCCTGATTTTAAATACGCAGTACGATGCGATTTACATTAAAAGTGACCTGTCTAAAAGACCCCCTCTCTATAGCACCCTATTTTGGTGAGTCCCAAGAAAGGGGCGCTATAGACAGGTTTAACTGTTTTTTTTTTAAATCTTTTCGACGTCGATTTTCGATAACCTTGAACCGCGATCGTAACCCATATTGGGCACTTTTATCCGAATAAAACGAAACTCCAATAGCCCCCGATTCTTGAAAACGTCTAACCTTACTAGTGAGTGCAAGTAACCAAACAGAGCTCTGGCACACTTGTATGTACGAAAGTCGAACTGATTTCCACATGTGTAGACATGTAGTGCATTAACAGTAACAACAGTCGCTAACTTCTACCCACCATGATTATCATGACCTACCGCGCATATGTGTGTATATGTTATATAAATGTTATTTTATTTTAAAATTATAATTTCTAGAACAAACTACTCTGTAAAATAGACCGTCAGATGTCGCGGCTACTCTATATAAAGCCATTGTTGTTGTTTTATTTTGGCCGGCTTAAATATTTTTGTAGATATGTAATCCTTTTATTTTTTCTTTATCTACTCGCCTTAAGTCAGGTATAACTTTCTCAAATTATATATTTTATATTCTTCATTAGCACAATTAAAGCTAATTCTGATCTAAACCGTTTTAATTAATATTACCACGACTGCAATATAACAAACATACTAATGTGTATTCATGATAAAATTGTGAAAAAGTATTAAAATTACAATTATATTCTCACAATGAGTATCTTTTTTATTTAAAAAACGCTAGCTTTCAAGCGTTAATCGCTCTTCAACGGGCTTACTATAATATCGACTTTATCCCACCAGAAATATATATATTTTTGTAAATATTTCTGGGTGGGATAAAGTCGATATTATAGTAAGCCCGTTGAAGAGCGATTAATGATTGAAAGCTAGCGTTTTTTGAATAAAAAGATACTCATTGAAAATATATTTGTAATATCAATACTTATGTGTCCTCAAAAGCATTAGCAAATACTAATTCTATATCCAAATAACATTCCAAAATCAACAGTTACTCTTTTTTGTAATATATATACTAATGATAAAACAAAATGTTGGATCGTTTTGAAGACAACTCTCACATTTATATAATTAATTTATTGATCCTTAAACATATTTAGATATAGAGAGAGTTAATTACCTCGTATTTAAGGCAACAAAATAATCATATAATTTACATACATCGTTCTAACCAGATTCAACTTGTGTAAAACAGACGACAAAGCAAAAAAAAAAAGTAATAATACAGGGTAAGTTCCTATTCTTTACAAGCTTTCACACTCAAAGAATATTCAACTTCTTGCTTCACAAAATACACTGGTCCGCAAAATTAAAGGAACAACACATGTTTAAGAAAAATAAAAGTTATATTAAGGGATATATATCAAGTTTTGGTATATTCAGAAGCTTCCATAAATTAAGAGAGTGTAGGATGGTTGTTGATGTGTGCTGGGTTGGTGTGGCTTGTGGAAAGGCTGCTGATAAAAATTTAATTAAAATTAATTTATTTAAAGCAAGACATTATAAAGAGAAAAGAAGCAACGGTTGAAATAACGGCCGCCAGCTTAAGCCTTCTTGTTTACAGCTGCAGTGTGGCCAGATCGAGTGTGTCGGAAGAAGCCAGCCGCTAGAAAGTTCTGGATGACGCCCGCGCATGCGTAGTGAAGTGTTCTGCAAACACGTGCTCGCCAAGCTTCTGCCCGTATGTGTTTTGAAGCTTTGTCCCATTTCGCTGAAGCAAAGTGCGGTCGCCACACTACTCCCCCTCCAGTAGGATCTTTAAAGATCCTATGTAGTCGTAGAGGGAAATCTTGGTAGGGTGCCTTGTTGGGTTGGGATCTGGTCTTGGGGGCTTGAGGGAGGCACCTGTCCTTTTCAAATGTTGTCCGGATGTAATGGGTGGCGACCATCTTGTTAGCTTGCAGGGACACGATGGGTTGCTCAGCGATGGGTGCAGTCGCCGCGAGTACCGGTGGAGCTATTGGTATTGGGGAAGTAGTGACTCTTGATTCAAAGGGAGGTGATGACTGTTGGAGTGAGTTTTGAGGTTGGAGAGGTTGTGTTACCGAAGTTTGGGCGGGCTGCAAGTGGAGAGGAGTCGTTGCAGCAGCGTTATTGGTTTCTTTTAGGAAGAGTGGATGTTTCTGCTCGCAGGATGGAGGCAAGTCCTCTTCGTGAGACGGCGGCTGCTGGGGCAAGGGCTCTTCGTGAGACGGCGGCTAATGGGGCAAGGGCTCTTCATGAGACGGCGGCTGCTGGAGCAAGGGATTGTCACTGTGCACTGGAGTGGAGAAAACAGTTTCAGGTGGGCACGAGATGGTGCTTGAAGGAGGGTTGGAGCAGAACGATGAGGAGTCCAGGGATGAAGAGTCACTCAGAGAGCTGGAGAGAGAAGGAAAGTTGGCGCTTGAGTTGGTGTCTTCAACGTTATGGACTGTAGTCACCGGGGCAGTTGTTGTGACATTCCTGTCACGGGGAAAAGCCGTCTGCTCCAGGTGTTGGAGGCTATTGGAAGAGGGAGTACAGGGATCACAGTGCTGAGATGGAGGTGGGTTGGACAAATCAACCAGGATAATCGAGGGTCTCTGATCAGCAATGGGCTTAGTTTCTGAGACTTGAGCTGTTCTTACCTGGCGTGACCGGCCAAATCGCAGGAGAAGTCGTTCTTTGAGCGCCGCATATTTTCCTGAAACTGGTGGGTTCTCTACAATGTCGAAGACGCAGATGAGAGCCAGTTCATCCAAATTAACGATTATTGTGTTATACTTGAAATGCTTTTTTTTATTTCTCCCGACGAAGACAAAATATTTTTGTTGAAACTTCAAGAAAATAAAACCTTTTCTGTCCGAAGTTTCACTTATTTTAGAGCTATAAATGCCGGTCAGCCAACCTCTATCTTTCTGAGAAAAATTAAACGTCCATATGTAGAGACGACAATTTTTCTTCTTTATAAAAAACCATTTTCGATAAAAATGAGAATATCGTATTTCCCCACTGCCATATGTGAGGTTTTATTAATTGTAAATGTTGGAATTGTTCAATATTTTGTTTATAAATAAGACCAGAACGGGGTAGTCATTAAATATAATAGTTGCATTAGAAAACTGTATGCATTTTTTTTTGGATATCAAGATACACTCAGAGAGAAAAATAATCAATATACACTAATGGACAAAACTTAAGGAAGTTGTACCTTTTAACATGTATATCTAGATTCAGACAATAACTCTGAAAAATATTTGACACACTGTGATCCTTTTTGAAGACACACGAGATAACTAACTGTGAACATAATTGATTTTGTCTTCTTCTCCAAAATATATAAATAAATAAACGACCTAGACATCAGACTTTCACTTCCTCAAGACAGAGAATATTTTGTTCACATTTGGTTATCTCGTGTGTCTTCAATAAAGTTCGCTGTAATATCTTTCAGAGTCATTTTCTGAATCCCGATATACATGGTAAAAGGTACAACTTCCTTATGGTTTGTCCACCAGTGTATTAATAAAATTAACGTTAAAAATATGTTTATAATTCTATCTATTTTTTTGTGTTTGGCACAGTAGGTAGAAATTTTTATGGGAAAGAGTCGGATGTTTTGTCGTGGTGTGTGGACTTCAGAATAGTTAATATTGATGAAGTTAATAAAATATTTATTATTAATTAAACACACACATAAGTATGTGAAAAATACAATAAAAAATATAAAAATATTTTTGTTCCACTAGATGGCGCTCTGACATCTAGAAATGGTCCCGTGAGCCTGGTCAGGATATACCTCTTTTATTTTAAAAAATCAGAATGTGTGCGTCTTTTTCCACATAACTTTATTTTCTTCTCGTTTGTTTCGTCAATCGGAGTGAATTCTTTTTTTTTTTTTTTGAGAATATAAATTTTTCCATCGCAGTAAGGACAGTAGAAATTGTTTTAATTTAAAAAGAATATTACGCCTCTAAAATAGTTTTATAATTTGATAACAGATGGCGCGCTAGTGCATCGTACTATAAAGTGATTTTAACATAATTTTTCACCTTGCAAGTAGTGTAATATGTCATCTTGTGTCGGTTTTCTACATGTGAAGATATATAAGGGTCACTTATAGGATAATTAGTTCTGTAATTCATACAGAATCGCAACTAGTTGTGATGTAAGTACGCCATATATCTTTATATGGAAAAAAAAAACAATAGAAAAAAAAATAATAAAAAGGTCAGGTGTTGATATTAAAAATAAATAACGCATATCCAGACCAGGACCACATGTGCTTTTCAGAAGGCAGAGCGCCATCTGGTGGAACAGAAATCAACTATTCATTGATTTAGCCTGTTCCCTGATATTTGGCCAACCCAATTTCTTGATAAATCAAGAAAAGCCATCCACGAACGCGTTTCGCGCTGTTGGCGCTCGTCAGGCTGTACCACTGCGACCATTTCTTGATTTATCAAGAAATTGGATTGGCCAAATATCAGGGAACAGGCTAAATCAATGAAAGGTTTATTTCTGTTCCACCAGATGGCGCTCTGCCTTCTGAAAATCACATGTGCTCCTGGTCAGGATATGCCTTATTTATTTTTAATATCTTTATATATATGTAGCGATTCAAAAAGGGCCTTCATAAAAAGACATATTATATGATTTGGTAAGCAATTCATTATGCTTAAAACAACTTTATCTGTAACCAAACTCAGGAGGATCTAAAATTCCTTAGGTGGGAACATATCACACAAACATACACAGCTATGAAAAACTCGTCCAAACATTACATTACCAACTGCCCATTTATATTCCTGAATTTATTTCTAAAACATCCGTCTGTGTATCATTATCATACATATGAATCAGCTTACTCTCGTCCCACATTTAATTTGCATATAACAGCGTTACATATTTACATGACAGAATAACATCTGGTAGAGAGAATACATATTTGGAACTGATGTTTTCTCTACACAATGAAGTCGCAATTGAGAAACACCGTTTTGGTAACTAACTTCAAATGGTATCTGAATGTGTCTTTTTTTTTTCAATTTTAACTTTTTATAATCAAATATTTGTTTTACTCTTTTTCCCCTTTTAAAACAAGTGTTCGTACACATGCGCATATGGTCAGTGGAAGGATGGTCTAAACCGTTGGTTTTCGACCGCTAGGACCCGGGTTCGATTCCCGCATTGGGCACTTTTTTATGATTTGAAAAAAAAATGCTATAATGGCCCCCAATTCTTGCAAAAGTCCAAGCCCACCAGCGAGTGCAAGTAACCAAACGGGGGCTCTGGCACATTTGTAAGTGCAAAGTCGAACTGCTTTTCACATGTGTAAACATGTGGTGCACTAACAGTAAAAGAAGTCGTTACTTCTACCCACTATGATTATCATCATAGCCTGTACCACGTGTACTAGGGATAAGCAAAAAAAACTTCTCTCTGAATCAATAAAAGGTTCTTTTTAAACAGCTTAATGATTCCTTGAAATACAGCTTAGAAATATCTGAAACTGCCCAACACCTCGAAACAGGTACAGCCTCTCAAAATTCACAAAAAATGTGATTTTTCAATATATATTCTGATTAGAATAACTTAAGTTATATATTTATTCCGATAGATTGCCTCTATCTATTAATGTAACGTCCAGTGAGATAATTAAGAAAGTATTATCTTTATATCTCACCATATAACTACGCGAATATACTATCTCTCTCTCCTGGTCTGAAGAAGGGCCATATCAAGGTGGTGGAGCCTTCATCACTCATGAATCATTGTAAATATTTCCTTTTTTATTTATTTGTTTCAAATTTAATACTGATTAGATGTCAATAAAATTGTTCCAACTGTGTTTCACTTTCTCTCATCTTTCCATACTTCTCTGTAGAAATCCTCTTAATATATTGCAATAGATAACCTTTTACATAGCAGTAAGGATATTTGTTGTTGTCGTGTCCAATTAAAAGCTTCAAATGTCGTCATACTTCTCTATCACAGCAATGTCCACTATCTTGGGTGTGTAAAGATGCTAGTCTCTGGGTCCATGTCTATTTTCTGCAAGGCTGCGGACATTGCTGGGCATGAGAATATGTAGGTAGGTGTTAGTTCCACACCAGGACAGTTGTTGCGTGCTCTATAGGTTCTTGTGCCATCTGGATGTATTGTCATTCCTTTATAGTGTTTCATTCTGTGTCTTGTTATTGTTTTTGTAATTTTTCTCTCAGAGTTTTTTTCCCGCATATTTGATCTTTTCTTATGGATAGTTGGAGTTTGGTTTATGTATAAAAGAAACATTTCCATGCTTTAATACTTTCAATTACTATATATTGTCGCGTTGCAAAATTAGACGCGAGTTAAACACAAACAAACTTTATTCTCTGTAACAACGGTCTAAAATTGTAGCTACGTACATTGATATAGCGTTGACATAATTCAAAACTATGTAAATTATACAATATAAAACTAAAAATTTGTAAATTAATTAACCACACTTCAATATAGATGACTCGTTATTACCTTATATATTTTTTGTATTATTATAAAACTATTATATATATATATGTGATATCTTGGGACCTCTGGGACCAGTGTTACCTGATGCTAGACGAACCTCGATGTCAACTCTACCGTGCAGTCGTGGTGGAAGGCGACACAGCTGGGCCAAATGTGAAACAAACAAACAGAGATTCCACTAAGAAGCGTCTGAACGTCAAGAAGGAATGGGACGAGGAGATTTCTGGCAGGAAAGGGTTTACCTCTATCGGAGCGTCCGGCGGACTGGGGATGAAACAAAGGTTGGCTAAGGACTGACTAACTGAGGCTTGGCGCCTCCTTTTATAGCTTAAGGGTCCAGGCAGGTCACTGCCCCTTTTCTGACGTAAACAGGGGGGGAAAGATGCATCATCCAGGAGGGCCACGAACTCGTAAAAATTGGACTGGGCTTGCTAGGCCTACTCTCCTATTCTCACCTAAGCCTGATTATTTTAACCTTAATTTTCTCTTGTTATTCTCCATTCCTTCTATCTGTACAGTTGCTATACTTTATTAGAGTCTTACGCGGTACAGATTGATATTATTTGATGCTTTCTATTTCTAGTAAATAACAAGTTTTATACAATTACGTGGTGGAACATGTGGTAGTAGATATCTGGATTATTTACAACAATTCCATGGTCTTAAATCATCACACATATATATATTAAAGATTGAGCAATCCATAATTAAAATTATATGTAAAAAAGATGCATATATTGGAACATTAAAATTATTTTAAATCCAATATATGCCTATTTTTTTACATATATATATAAGATCAAAGAACTTGCGCATAAAATTAAATCCAAAAGACAAAAAACCTCTCTCAATCAGTATCTTTTATATAAGATACTGATACTGATTGCGAGAGGTTTTTTGTCTTTTGGATTTAACATATATATATATATATATATATATCGTAATTTAAACAATATGATATGTAAGCAATAAAGTGTGACGTCCTTTCTAGTCGTCTCAAAGTGACACCAGCTTGCGACCGGACACCTGGGGGATCCAGGTGGGGGAGAAAAAGGCGTTGGTCCAGATGTTGACAGTTAGTTAGGTTACAGGGGATATTTTCGGACAGCCCCGCTCAGTTCTTGGCATCATCATCTCACGACGGTCCCGGCAGCTTCAGGCTGGACGCCGAGCTTTTCCACAGTTAATTCTCAACTTTCCCCTGGTCCTGGTGCCACGTGAGACGTACTAGGAGAGCGTCTTTTTGCCCCAAACTTTGTCGTTACTGTCCCGTGCGGACTTCCCACTCTGCACGCCTTGCCACTCACCCCCGACTACTTCCAACACACTTGTTGTCTTACCCGGGTTTACGACATATATGTTATATAAAAATGAATGAGATTAGATTTTCTGCTTGAATTTTAGATCATGTTGAGGATTATGGTAATGCAGTCGTGGTAACAGAATGATATTAAAGAAAATGGTTTTATCAGAGATTTCTTTATTTGAGCTAAGGAATAATATATATGAAAAACATAATTTGATTAAAGTAATGCCTGGCTTAAGGCGAGTAGAATAAGAAAACAAAATATTATTTACATAATGTACAAAAGTTTTGAGCCGGCCAACGAGAAACAACAATAACGGGTTATATAAAGGAAAAAGCGCGACCTCTGGCGGTCGATTTAACAGAGTATTTGGATCTATGAAATATAAGTTTTTTTAAATATAATAATATTTTAATATAAAATTTTAAATAAAATATTTCAATATAACATATATATATGAAAAAACAATAGAAAAAATAATATATAAGTGGGTCAGGTGTTGATATTAAAAATAAAGAAGGCATATCCTGACCACGAGCACATGTGTTTTTAGATGGCAGAGCGCCATCTAGTGGAGCAAAAATAAACTAAACCCTTATTTAGCTTGCTGCGTGATATTTGTGCAACCCAATTTCTTGATACACCAAGAAAAGCCATCCACGAACGCGTTTCGCGCTGTTGGCGCTCGTCAGCGTGGAGTAGGCTGTAACCACTGCGACCAAAAAGAGTTTTGGTCCCAGAGGCTTCTTGAGAAATCAAGAAATGGGTATTTAAGGCCAATTCTTAATCAAGAAATCAACAAAATATCACCTAAACATTGATTTAACCTGTTCCCTGATATTTGGCCAACCCATTTTCTTGATAAAAAAAGCCATCCACGAACGCGTTTCGCGCTGTTGGCGCTCGTCGGCGTGGAGCAGGATGTACCACTGCGACCATTTCTTTATTTATCAAGAAATTGGATTTTCCAGATATCAGGAACAGGTTAAATCAATGTTTAGTTGATATCTGTCTCACTAGATAGCGATCTGCCATCTAAAAAGCATATGTGCTTTTGGTCAGGATATGCCCTCCTTATTTTTAATATCAACACCTGGCCTTTTTATTTTTTATATATCGTTTTTTTTCATATATATAAGCTATTATTTTGTCTTTTCTTTTTATTTATATCATTATTATTATTTAAACCTATTTAAAATGAAATATCTTACTAAATGTGTTTTCTATATTGTCTATGGGGGGATTTGGTGTTGGATTGGTGTGAACTGTCACTTTTCACAAAAGCCAAAATTCGGAAATGAACCCAGCATTGGATTTTTTTCTGAATAAATAATTTCTTCAATGACTCTCTATTCTTCCAAAAACCCAACCGACACTAGTGAGTGGAATTAACCCAAGAGGCTCTGTCATCTTTTGCGCACGTGTGTAAACATGTGCAAACATGTGTAAACATGTGCACTTAAAGAAAAATAATCGTTTACTAACCACTTCTATTATCATTACCACATATAAGATAACAAAAGACAAATATATAAAATTCAAATCATTTTGCAGATTTATTTTGAATTTTATAAAAACTACTAAATTCCTTTGAAACGCTTTTATTTATAAATTACCTCTGTTTAGCATAGTTTTATATGAATAATTCTTTAAAATATTGCAAATTTTCATTCTAAAATATTCCTTAAAACTTTCTTCAATCTGTAAATTGATTTCTTCGAATACACACAATACTTTACAATTTGATTTCATTCGCTAAATTTGCATACCAACTCTTTGTAAATATTTCAATTGTGTTGATATTTTCTCTTTTCATATACCTAAAACTTACATACTAATTCTTGTATTTTTCAAATATCTTTCTTTCTTTCCTTTCAATGCTTACCTTTGTAGTGCAAGTGTCCCTTGGGGGACATAGCGCCCTAAGTCGAAATAAAATAAAAATAATCATTGCCGCATATATGGGATGGGTGAAAACTACACTCATGAACAAAAATTTAAGGGAGTGCAAAGTCTTGGATATCGCCAGTCGTCTGTTTTTTTTTTTTTTTTTGAAGGAGACAAATGCAATTTTGTTCGAACTAATTTATCTCGTGTGTCTTCAATAAAGGTCACTGTATCTCAAATATCTTTCAGAGGTATTATCTGAATCTCGATATACATGCTAAATCAGGACAATTTCCATAATATTTGTCCATGAGTGTATATGAATCCTTCCATTAATATATTTCTACAGATATATGAAATATAAAATATTAGGGCATTTTATCTATATATAATATATTCTTAAACATATAAAGTCGATACGTAATAAAAATACAAGAAAACAAAAATAGAAAACTTCAGGAAAAAACGTGTTTTTTTCTATTTTATTTGTAAAAAGGAACTTTCTCAGAATTTTATATCGGCTGATAAAAATTTTATTAGAGTTTGGAGAAAAGAAACAAATCCGGTCATAGAGTAAATTAATCAATAAAAATCGTTGGGGAATCCAACCCATTTAACTTCTGAGAAATAAAAAGAATTTATCATCAAGCGATACAGTTCTTGCCTTATCATTGAAGCTAGTTTTTTGGGAAAGAATTTTGTTGACTTTGACTATTGACGGCTGTATATTCTTTATTTCCTGCCTTTCCCACAAACCTTTCTTAACCACCTCCACTTCCTAACCCTAATGTAAATTTCCTTTACATTAATACCCTTATCTTTAAGTGGCATATTTTTTTCAGACTCAAATATATTGTGAGAATTCGAAACTATTATAGACGTGTATAATTCTCATAAAAAATTGAACAATTTTCTACTGTCATTACTGCAAAGAAAATTCAATAGGAGGGCCTGGCTCATCAGTGCTGAACCCTCCCAGCAGTTTCGCCAATTTAATCTACCATACCAAATTCCAAGAGTCTAGCATCAACATCATTATAAAAAGAAAACCGAAAAATGCAATATAACAGCGGTATGGTGCGCTAATGTATCATATTATGAATATATTATACATAAGGAAATATCGCGCCTTATCTACTATAATATATGTCTCATAATGTTTATATGTAGTTTTATAAGTCTGTTTTATTCGTGATCTGATTGGCTGTTGATTGTAACGTGACCTTAATCATCCAATCAACTTTAAGTGTTTTATTTAACTCAGATGTATTTTCACTATAGAAATATTATGCTAATTATAAGATCGCTAAATCGATTCTAGGAAGTTATTTGTTTGGTTAATAATAAATATACAGTTAAACCTGTCTATTGCACCCCCTCTAAATAGCGCCTTCCTCTCTATAGCGCCTGATTTTAAATACGCAGTACGATGCGATTTACATTAAAAGTGACCTGTCTAAAAGACCCCCTCTCTATAGCACCCTATTTTGGTGAGTCCCAAGAAAGGGGCGCTATAGACAGGTTTAACTGTTTTTTTTTTAAATCTTTTCGACGTCGATTTTCGATAACCTTGAACCGCGATCGTAACCCATATTGGGCACTTTTATCCGAATAAAACGAAACTCCAATAGCCCCCGATTCTTGAAAACGTCTAACCTTACTAGTGAGTGCAAGTAACCAAACAGAGCTCTGGCACACTTGTATGTACGAAAGTCGAACTGATTTCCACATGTGTAGACATGTAGTGCATTAACAGTAACAACAGTCGCTAACTTCTACCCACCATGATTATCATGACCTACCGCGCATATGTGTGTATATGTTATATAAATGTTATTTTATTTTAAAATTATAATTTCTAGAACAAACTACTCTGTAAAATAGACCGTCAGATGTCGCGGCTACTCTATATAAAGCCATTGTTGTTGTTTTATTTTGGCCGGCTTAAATATTTTTGTAGATATGTAATCCTTTTATTTTTTCTTTATCTACTCGCCTTAAGTCAGGTATAACTTTCTCAAATTATATATTTTATATTCTTCATTAGCACAATTAAAGCTAATTCTGATCTAAACCGTTTTAATTAATATTACCACGACTGCAATATAACAAACATACTAATGTGTATTCATGATAAAATTGTGAAAAAGTATTAAAATTACAATTATATTCTCACAATGAGTATCTTTTTTATTTAAAAAACGCTAGCTTTCAAGCGTTAATCGCTCTTCAACGGGCTTACTATAATATCGACTTTATCCCACCAGAAATATATATATTTTTGTAAATATTTCTGGGTGGGATAAAGTCGATATTATAGTAAGCCCGTTGAAGAGCGATTAATGATTGAAAGCTAGCGTTTTTTGAATAAAAAGATACTCATTGAAAATATATTTGTAATATCAATACTTATGTGTCCTCAAAAGCATTAGCAAATACTAATTCTATATCCAAATAACATTCCAAAATCAACAGTTACTCTTTTTTGTAATATATATACTAATGATAAAACAAAATGTTGGATCGTTTTGAAGACAACTCTCACATTTATATAATTAATTTATTGATCCTTAAACATATTTAGATATAGAGAGAGTTAATTACCTCGTATTTAAGGCAACAAAATAATCATATAATTTACATACATCGTTCTAACCAGATTCAACTTGTGTAAAACAGACGACAAAGCAAAAAAAAAAAGTAATAATACAGGGTAAGTTCCTATTCTTTACAAGCTTTCACACTCAAAGAATATTCAACTTCTTGCTTCACAAAATACACTGGTCCGCAAAATTAAAGGAACAACACATGTTTAAGAAAAATAAAAGTTATATTAAGGGATATATATCAAGTTTTGGTATATTCAGAAGCTTCCATAAATTAAGAGAGTGTAGGATGGTTGTTGATGTGTGCTGGGTTGGTGTGGCTTGTGGAAAGGCTGCTGATAAAAATTTAATTAAAATTAATTTATTTAAAGCAAGACATTATAAAGAGAAAAGAAGCAACGGTTGAAATAACGGCCGCCAGCTTAAGCCTTCTTGTTTACAGCTGCAGTGTGGCCAGATCGAGTGTGTCGGAAGAAGCCAGCCGCTAGAAAGTTCTGGATGACGCCCGCGCATGCGTAGTGAAGTGTTCTGCAAACACGTGCTCGCCAAGCTTCTGCCCGTATGTGTTTTGAAGCTTTGTCCCATTTCGCTGAAGCAAAGTGCGGTCGCCACACTACTCCCCCTCCAGTAGGATCTTTAAAGATCCTATGTAGTCGTAGAGGGAAATCTTGGTAGGGTGCCTTGTTGGGTTGGGATCTGGTCTTGGGGGCTTGAGGGAGGCACCTGTCCTTTTCAAATGTTGTCCGGATGTAATGGGTGGCGACCATCTTGTTAGCTTGCAGGGACACGATGGGTTGCTCAGCGATGGGTGCAGTCGCCGCGAGTACCGGTGGAGCTATTGGTATTGGGGAAGTAGTGACTCTTGATTCAAAGGGAGGTGATGACTGTTGGAGTGAGTTTTGAGGTTGGAGAGGTTGTGTTACCGAAGTTTGGGCGGGCTGCAAGTGGAGAGGAGTCGTTGCAGCAGCGTTATTGGTTTCTTTTAGGAAGAGTGGATGTTTCTGCTCGCAGGATGGAGGCAAGTCCTCTTCGTGAGACGGCGGCTGCTGGGGCAAGGGCTCTTCGTGAGACGGCGGCTAATGGGGCAAGGGCTCTTCATGAGACGGCGGCTGCTGGAGCAAGGGATTGTCACTGTGCACTGGAGTGGAGAAAACAGTTTCAGGTGGGCACGAGATGGTGCTTGAAGGAGGGTTGGAGCAGAACGATGAGGAGTCCAGGGATGAAGAGTCACTCAGAGAGCTGGAGAGAGAAGGAAAGTTGGCGCTTGAGTTGGTGTCTTCAACGTTATGGACTGTAGTCACCGGGGCAGTTGTTGTGACATTCCTGTCACGGGGAAAAGCCGTCTGCTCCAGGTGTTGGAGGCTATTGGAAGAGGGAGTACAGGGATCACAGTGCTGAGATGGAGGTGGGTTGGACAAATCAACCAGGATAATCGAGGGTCTCTGATCAGCAATGGGCTTAGTTTCTGAGACTTGAGCTGTTCTTACCTGGCGTGACCGGCCAAATCGCAGGAGAAGTCGTTCTTTGAGCGCCGCATATTTTCCTGAAACTGGTGGGTTCTCTACAATGTCGAAGACGCAGATGAGAGCCAGTTCATCCAAATTAACGATTATTGTGTTATACTTGAAATCGTCGTCGCTGGCGATGTTTGCAAAATTAAAGGCAGCTTCCAGTTGGTTGAGCCACAATGGAATGTCTTTGGGCAAGAAGGGTGGAGCTCGAAAAATCAATTTTGATATTTGAGATGGGGTGAGTTCCATCGTGAATGTTTGAGATTCCAAGATTTGCCCTTGACGTTGGCCGTTAATTCTTCATTCGAGTCGTCCGGCTCACCAATTTGTAGGATGGTTATTGATGTGATGTGCTGGGTTGGTGTGGCTTGTGGAAAGGCTGCTGATAAAAATTTAATTAAAATTAATTTATTTAAAGCAAGACATTATAAAGAGAAAAGAAGCAACGGTTGAAATAACGGCAGCCAGCTTAAGCCTTCTTGTTTACAGCTGCAGTGTGGCCAGATCGAGTGTGTCGGAAGAAGCCAGCCGCTAGAAAGTTCTGGATGACGCCCGCGCATGCGTAGTGAAGTGTTCTGCAAACACGTGCTCGCCAAGCTTCTGCCCGTATGTGTTTTGAAGCTTTGTCCCACTTCGCTGAAGCAAAGTGCGGTCGCCACAAGAGTATGTAAAACAGAAAAACAAATAAAGTTGTTCCCAATATGTAAAATACCACCGTCTACGTTGACTCCGCCTCCAGCACGTGCCTGAGTCTTTCTCAAAGCGTCCTAATTTTACGCTCCACTAGATTTTTTTTGAACCTTTTTATTTTTTAAAGTTTTCATGGCTTATAGGCAACATTTATCACAAGAAAAAAAAAATGGCAAGCTATTGGAAGGATGGAATCAGGCCAATCACAGGCAGAAGTAGCAAGATGGCTTGGAGTGACAAGAAACGTTGTCTCAAGGCTTTGGAAAAAAATTTCAAACGACAGTTAATGTTGCCAGAATACCCGGACAAGGACGGCCAAGGGTCACAACGTTAAATCAAGACCGTTATTTGAGTCTCCTTGTGCGTCGCAATAGAAGAATGACAGCATCGCAACTACGAAGTGACCTCAATGCAGCTACAGGAGTCTTAGTATCAACTGATACAATACTCAGAAGGCTTCACAAGAAGGGCTTCTATGCTCGACGACCCATAATTTGTGTGCCATTGACACCACCTCAAAAGAGAGCAAGGAAACTTTGGTGCAGACAACATGTCGCCTGGAATCCAGATGAATGGGGGCATGTAATGTTCACTGATGAGTCCAGATTCTCTCTAAACAGCGATTCTCGTCGTGTCTTTGTCTGGAGAAAGGTAGGAACCAGAAATAATCCCCGGAATATGGTTGAAAGGGATCCCTACAGAAGCAAAGGTTTTATGGTCTGGGCTGGAATCTTCTTGGGCGGTCGCACAGCACTCCATATTTTTCGGCAAGGAACCCTGACTGGACAGAGGTATCGGGATGAGATCTTGGCAGCATATGTGATGCCTCAAGCATTGGAAATGGGAGAAAACTTTATTCTAATGGATGATAATGCCCGTCCACATAGGGCTGGTGTGGTCGACACTTTTTTTTCCAAAACCATGCAATTGCTCGGATGAATTGGACAGCTCGATCCCCAGACCTAAATCCCATTGAGCATGTATGGGACAACCTAGGACGGCGGATCTCATCCCTCCAACCCCCTCCTAGAAACACTCATGAGCTAAAAACAGCCTTAACACAAGAGTGGGCGTTGATTCCACAGGAGCTGATAAACTCCCTAATTCTTAGAATGGGTCACCGATGTAGAGCCTGTCTATCAGTTAAAGGCGATCACATCCCATATTAACAACAATATCCAAAATATTTATGCACTGACTGCAAGAAGATCATTGCTTGACCGGCTAATTAGCATAAAATGCGTGTTATATTTCTTTGATTTCGGGTATTTTAATCAATAATGGAATAATAAATTTGTGTATAACATTTTATTGATAAATATTCAATAAAATTTGAATTAAATTAAAAAGAATATGTTGTTCCTTTAATTTTGTGGGCCAGTGTATATAAAATAAATGCTGATATGAGCGGTTAGAATATACCTTTTTGTTATATATATTGCCAGGTGTAAAATTAGGAAAGACAAACTTCAGTATGACACAGAAATTTATTTAAGACAAGAACAAACTATGAATGATAAACAGAAGATAAGCAATGAGGGAAGTTTACAGAGTAGTAAAATATAAACATAAAAATGATACTCTGTTAATACTAGTGTAAAATAATAAATGCTTGTGTAAAATAACAAATACTTCGCTACAATATATTTCTTTTTGTCCTCTTCTCTCTGTGTTTCATTAAATACAAATTTATTTCAGAGTTGGTTTTTATAAAATAATTTGATGGTATAAGACTTTTTAATTAATTGTATTATAGGAAACTCTTGGGATTGAACTTCTTTATCTGCAATAGTCAATTTTAGCGGGTTAATGGTTATTTAATTTTATTACATCGGAACATTTTAATGGTTTATATATTCTTGGAATATGGAACATGTGGGCTTTTCTAGTTAACGCGGTCCTCTGCAAATAGAATCACTTCCTTCAGCTCCTAGTACGATTGAAATTATTGGAAGGACATCGTTCATTTATTTGGCTGACTATTGTAGCAAAGTATTTATTATTTTATTAACAGAGTATTTTTTTTATGTTTATATTTTACTATTCTGTAAACTTCCCTCGTTGCTTTTGTTTATCATTCCTAGTTTGTTCTTGCCTTAAATAAATTGATGTCTTCCTGAAGTTTGTATTCCTTAATTTTCCACGTGTCATTTTGGTGGAGATGCAGGATAAATAGGGAAGACAAACTGAAGATCGCCGAGAAGACCATGGGTGCTGTGATCTACATTTTCAGAGACTGGCTCCAGGATTCCACCGCCGTGTTAAAGCCAAGACTTCCCTCCAAGATGACGATGTCCCAATAGACGATACTACGACAAAGTCGCTCTTCACGCCGCAAGAAAAAGGACGCAAAGGTACTAGAGACAAAGTTCCAAGACTTCGAGGAAATCTTTGGCAGAAGCACGTCAGATTCATGTTATTAATTGCAAATGTAATTGCAAGCTGTGGGTCACAGATCCCATAAGGAAGGAGCTATATAACAACAACAACAAAATCCTTTATTAAGACGGTAGTCTTATACATATTCTCCGTACAAGGTGCAATAACAGGAAAAGAGCAGCACAGGAAACCAGTAGTTCCGCAACTATATACAATTATTAGTAATAAGGAAAAGTAAGATTTAATATGAAAGGTCGACGCCATCGCCTCTAGTCTTCAATTCCATAAGCGCGGAGCAGAAATAGGGACCAAGTTATTTAGTTCGCCATGCTATATAACAAAGTATTTATTATTTTATTAACAGAGTATCATTTTTATGTTAATATTTTGCTACTCTGTAAACTTCCCTCATTGCTTTACTTTTGTTTATCATTCATAGTTTGTTCTTTCTTTGAATAAAATCGCTGTGTCATTCTGAGGTTTGTCTCTCCTAATTTTCCACGTTGCAATATTTATAAAAGTTTCTACGGTCCTCGAAGCTTATTCCCATATAGTTTCCTTAAATACCATGATCACGAATTCCTTTAACGTGTTGAATATAGAATCAAAACATCCCAATACAATATTATAACTGTATGGTATATTAAACTGGCGAAACCGCAGGGTGGTTTTATCACTGTTGAGCCGGGTCCACCAAGTATTTTTTCTTTGAAGCAATGAGCAGAAATTGTTTTATTTGAAATAGAATTATAAATCGTATTAAATAACTGTTGTTAGAATTTAAACTTCCAAGCGCGATCTCTGTCTTTACTTTTTCAACCTTAATTTTTCAAAAAATAATTTAGTTTCATAATTAACAGATAACCTTATATAAAATTTAACCTATTTATGACGCGTATGATTATTTTTGAAGTAAAACAATTTTCTACTGCCCTTACTGCAATGATAAATTAATGAGAAACCCAGACTAATTAGATTTTAAATTGGCGAAATTGCTGCGAGGGTTTGTCAATGATGAGCCAGTCCCTCCCACCAATTTATCATTGCAATAAGGGCAGTATCATATTGTTTTAATTCAAAAATAATCATATACGTCAAATATATTTTACATTTCTTATAACAGATAAGCGCTAATTTATCAGAGAAATCTCGAAAACGTTTAAAAGTGATTTATTCATTTATTTTCACAAAATTCACGCTATAAATACTGTATTAGATACCTATGTTAAGGTAGTTCAAATGTCTAAATTTAGAAATTTGAACCCACTCACACAACGCCGTCAAGAAACAACAAAACTGTGGATTTAACCAGCAGCCGACTACGTCATGTCACTTTCATTCCCAAGAGGCTTTGCGTCAAGTTTCCAGATATGTGATTTTCTATTTAGACCATTTGGTTACTTGCACTCGCTGGTGGGGTTGTACTTATGCAAGAATCGGAGGCCATTGGAGCATTTTTTTTTATCAGAAAAAGTGCCCAATGCGGGAATCGAACCCGGGTCGTAGCGGTCAAAAACCAACGGTTTAGACCATTCTTCCACCGATCCCCGTAAAAATTCTGAATATACACAGCTGTTATTGTTTTTTATTATTTAACTATATTCTAAACGTGAATTATCGTCACGATTAAAATATTAAATAAATTATTTCGATTTTGTCAATTTTATTTCAAAAACACACATGATCAAACTTAAGAAGGTTGCATATTTTAATGTCACTGGTCGTCTGTTTTTTTTTTTATAGGAGACGGAGGCAATTTTGTTCACACTTGGTTATCTCGTGTGTCTTCAATAAAGGTCACTGTGTATTGGAGATAAGAAAGAAGAAGTAGAAGACAAGGTAAACTAATAAATATTTATATGAAAATAATTGATACCAATATACTCAACCTTGTGTATGGCCGATTCAAAAAAGGAAAACGAGCTTTACAAGCTAGATTTTGAACTACTTCAGTAGAGGTTGAGGTCACCAAATATTGCCGTTAGCCGACGGTATTGCACGTCGTCAAGGCGGGGAATTGGGTAAAGTTTTCAACTAGCAATAATCGCGCCTCGGAAGATCCTCACTGGGTACGATATCGTCTCTGCGCAAAGCTTCAGTAGAGGATCAAACAACTCTACTGGGAACAACTGTAAGTATTCCAGATAATCTCTAACAACCTGGACTGACTGCATTAGCAACATCTATCGATATCGCCTCTGCGCAAAGCTTCAGTAGAGGATCAAACAACTATACTGGGAACAGCTTCAAGTTTCCCAGATAATCTCTAACAATCTGGACTGACTTCAGGAATAATTAGCAACATCTATCGATATCGCCTCTGCGCAAAGCTTCAGTAGAGGATTGAACAACTCTACTGGGAACAGCTTCAAGTGTTCCAGATAATCTCTAACAATCTGGACTGACTTCAGGAATCATTAGCAACATCTATCGATATCGTCTCTGCGCAGAGCTTCAGTAGAGGATCAAACAACTCTACTGGGAACAGCTTCAAGTATTCCAGAAGTTATTTACAACCTCGACTGGCTGCATTAGCAATATCTATCGTTCAAATTTGCAATGTTTCAACGTTAATTATTAATTATAAGACGATAACGTGCTATCTATATATAAGAAATGGAAACATTAAAGCACGAATGTTTCTTTTAAACATAAAACAAACTTCTACTCTCCTTACTGTGATGGAAAAATATATTAGGGGGGCTCTCTTGAATTATCAGTGGTGAACCCTCCCAGCGGGTTCGCCAAATATATTCTACCAGACCGCTTCATAGAGCTCTAATACTGTATTGGACGATTCGGCTTATATATGCTACAATGAAGGATGGAATCTTAGAATAGTATCAAAAAAACTATGGACATAAGCTTTTAGGACAGCAGAATCACATATATATATATATATATATATATATATATATATTATTAATATAATAAAACCTATTTCAATAGACTCTATACTATGCAGTATGATGTTTGTAAAATAGGTTATAAATCTATTTACAAACCGTTTAAAATGTTATAGTTTTAGCCTGAATAACCTAACTAATATAATAACATCAGATACTATCATCTCTAAAGAATACTAGCAGAAATTTGACAATGACTGATAGCTGCATTTCGAATCGAAGAGGGCAAATTATGCTGACAATATTGAAATGGCTTAATTTATTTTTGTACTCGGATAGTTCAAACGAGAGTAAAAAACAAGACTTTGACATTATATTTATCGTTTAAAACACAGTTTATAACAAATATAGCAAACTATAGAGCTATATTCAAAGAAAAAGAGGCTTTTAAGGCATTTTATATCTATATAACAGTGGCATAACAGGTGTACAGTATTGACGAAATAGATAGCATTAAATGAAACGGTATCTTCAAATCAAATATTCTACTCTATGTGATGTAGGGTTTAAGAAGTTTTAAAGCAATAAATATTTCATTACACGTCAACTTAGATGTTAACTGAAGTTAGAAAATATTTGCCACGTTGTTTCCCTGAGGGTTTTCTCCAAGCGGCTTCGATCAAAGCTAATATCAACGGCTAAACTTCAAATATTGGATTTCTCCAAGTTGTTTACAGCGAACTGACACATTTTACTCTCTCTATCTGCTATAATATATCGATGTATTGTTTATATTACATAGCATCTGTTCATTAAATCTGACACTTATCTTTTGGTGAAATATTTCTTCTGAGAGATATGTAGAAAGATATCTCAGTATGATATGATATTGTAACAAATTGACACATGCGTGATAATTTTCAAATGTCGTTTTACAATCGCAAGCCGTATTATATTTTATTATAAATTACTTCATGTATTATTTACGAACGGAAAATATGTCCAGGGTAGCCTAGTGGACATGGCATCTGCCCGGTAAGCGGAACACTGTGGGTTCGATTCCCATCCCTGGACACTTTTATTTTTCCGTTTATCATTACTCTTCACAATTTATCCATTCATACTTCATCCCTAAGGTTAAAAATAATCGTTATTTCTCCTTAAAATAAATTTTGATATTTCGTTTGGAAGAAACACATGCGGGATAATTTTCAAATGTCGTTTTACAATTGTAACAAAGTGTTTATTATTGTTGTGTCTTTGCATATTTGCTCTTTGCATATATGTTCTTCTTTAATTTACATAGTTTTAATTTAACGTATTTGTGCTATAAATAGGACATATGAATAAAGTTAAGGAGTCCAGTCCAGCCTTAGTAATAGTCTTGTTGCCTTAAACTTCTTTTGCTACCGTAGTTTTAGCTTGACAAATAAATAACATCCGTTTCAAGTATAAGAGGAATTTCGTGGCCCAGAGCGACATGACAATCATTGTTGAAAGTGGCAATTCTAGGACATTTCTAGGATGCAATACTCTTGTTATTTACATATTATTGTAGGGGGTCGGTAGAAGGATGGTCTTAACCGTTAGTTTTCGACCGCTACGACGCGGGATCGAATCCCGCATTGGGCACTTTTTACTGATTTACAAAATAAATGCTTCAATGACTCCCGATTCTTGCAAAATCCAACCCCACCAGCGAGTGCAATAACCAAACGGGGCTCTGGAACATTTGTAAGTGCAAAGTCGAACTGCTTTTCACATGTGTAGATATGTGGTGCATTTACAGCAAAAGCAGTAGCCTACTTCTACCCACCATGATTATCATGGCTTGTACCATGTGTACTAGGGATAAGCAAAAAAACAAACAAATTTTTGTAACAACTAATTATGATGCATTAGTGTGCCATCTGTTATGAAAATTACAAACTATTTTAGACGTGTATGATTCTTTTAAAAAATAAACAATTTCTACTATCCTTACTCCAATGAAAAAATTAATGGGAGGGCCTAGCTCACCAGCGGTGAACCCTCCTAGCGGTTTCGCCAGTTTAATCTACCATTCCGCTGTTATATTGATGAGTCAGGCCCTCCCATTATTTTTTCCATTGCAATAAGGGCAGTAGAAATTGTTTATTTTTGAAAAGAATCATACGCGTCTAAAATAGTTTCGAATTTACATATTGTTATATTGAAACGTTCTTCCCTAATTTTCAAACAGAAATAATGTAGTATATTTCTCTCTAAAATTATAATAAGTATTTAAAATATGTATATAATAATGTGTATATAAAACTTGTATTTATTATTAAGTTGTTAATGTGGTAATCCTGTTGAAGGACTGACAAATCCGAAAGCTTGAAAATAAAATATTGTACAAGAAACTTAACCCTGGAAGATTCATTTTTTAAAATAATATTGTTGTAATATTGTCTATGCTAATTTACACCTCTGCCTATATATCGCAGCTTTGTTAGATTGGTTAGTTGGCTTGTGGTTATTGGATAGGTCAGACCGCTGATAGACGTCAGCTGCTGGTGTATATATAATTCTATCTAGTTCTTTAATATCTTGTCCTTCCTTATTGTTTATAAATACATTTAAGTAATAAAGGATCTTTGTAATTATCAGCCTTCTTTCTCTTCTACGAATATTTCATTTTTCCCCCATCAATAATTTTATTTTAAGAACATCAAATTTGATATTTATATTTTGATTCTCTGTAAATTCCCTCTCATTTCTTATATTTTATAAATTTTAATTAGTTTTTCAATCATAAATAAATTGTATGATTCTGAAGTTAATCTTTAAGATAAAGGCTGCCTAATCGACATATATATATTGCCACGTGGAGAATTAGGGAAGACTAACTTCAGGAGGAGACAACAATTTATTTCAGGCAAGAACAAACTATGAATGGTAAACAAAAGATAAGCCACGAGGGAAATTTACAGAGTAGAAAAATATAAACATAAAATGACCACTCTGTTAATAAAAATAATAAAATTAATAAATACTTTGTTACAATATTTTTGTAAAAAAATCGACACTTCGGCCAGTTAGAGTTTTATTTTCTTAAAAAAAAAAAACTCTAACTGGACTAAGTGTCTATCCTTTACAGAAATTCTGAAGTTTGTATTTCCAAATTTTCTATATTACAATATAAAGACAGCAGGATGTTGACTTCTAGAGCGAGTTGAAGAGAGTAATTCTTGAAAAGATTTGCATTCTAATAGATACTAATTCCATGTGCTCTTACTAAAGAAACCTATTCTCTCTGATAGAGAGATTCTATATTTATTTAATTAAGATCTTCCATCTTGTTCAACAATAAATATATCATTGCAGTATGGGAATTATAAATTAGTTTTATTTTAAAAAGAAACACACGCGCTGAAAATAGTTAAAGTTTCTTATAACAGATGACGCGCTTATGCATTATAGTAATATTATGGTTGAAAAATAAAAATATGTTTCGCTGAACAATCTTTTTAATTTTTATTTTTATGAATAGATCAACTTTACATTGCTCTTTCTGTGATGTAAAATATTGGTGGGGATTCTCCACTACTCAGCCAAGGCCTGTCAACGATTTTCGCACAGACATGACCATAGAAAGTTGTTTAATTTCTATGATAAAAAACGCGCTGCGCTGAACCTGATTAGTAGATCCTTTTGTCTCAATTGTTAGTGCCTGGCTTATAGAATCTACTGTACCCATTGTTAGAGCCTGGCTCATAGAATATACTGTCCCCATTGTTAGAGCCTGATTCTTAGATCCTACTATACTCATTGTTAGATCCTGGCTCATAGAATCTATTGTCCCCATTGTTAGAGCCTGATTCTTAGATCCTACTATCCTCATTGGTAGATCCTGGCTCATAGAATCTACTGTCCCCATTGTTAGAGCTTGATTCTTAGATCCTACTATCCTCATTGTTAGATCCTGGCTCATAGAATCTATTGTCCCCATTGTTAGAGCCTGATTCTTAGATCCTACTATCCTCATTGTTAGATCCTGGCTCATAGAATCTATTGTCCCCATTGTTAGAGCCTGATTCTTAGATCCTACTATCCTCATTGGTAGATCCTGGCTCATTGAATCTATAGTCCCCATTGTTAGAGCCTGATTCTTAGATCCTACTATCCTCATTGTTAGATCCTGGCTCATAGAATCTACTGTCCCCATTGTTAAAGCCTGCCTAATAAATTCTTCTGTACCCATTGTTAGATCCTAGCTTATAGAATCTACTGCCCCCATTGTTAGAGCCTGATTCTTAGATCCTACTGTCCTCATTGTTTGATCTTGGCTCATAGAATCTACTGTCCCCATTGTTAAAGCCTGCCTAATAAATTCTTCTGTGCCCATTGTTAGATCCTAGCTTATAGAATCTACTGTCCCCATTGTTAAAGCCTGCCTCATAGATTCTTCTGTACCCATTGTTAGAGCCTGGCTCATAGAATCTACTGTCCCCATTGTTAGAGCCTGCCTCATAAAATCTTCTCTATCCATTGATAGATCCTGGCTCATAGAATCCACTTTTCCGATTGTTAAAGCCTGCCTCATAGATTCTTCTCTACTCATTGTTAGAGCCTGGCTCATAGATTCTTCTCTGCCCATTGTTAGAGCCTGCCTCATAGATTCTTCCCTACTCATTGTTAGAGCCTGACTCAAAGATTTTTTTCTACCCACTGTTTGAGCCTGGCTCATAGATTCTTCTCTACCCATTGTTAGAGCCTGCCTCATATCATATATTCTTCTTTACCCATTGTTAGAGCTTGCCTCATAGATTCTTCTCTACCCATTGTTAGAGCCTGCCTCATAGAATTTTCTCTACCCATTGTTAGAGCCTGGCTCATAGATTCTTTTCTACTCATTGTTAGAGCCTGCCTCATATATTCTTTTCTACCCATTGTTAGAGCATTCCTTGTTCTTGAAATAACATTCTACTAGTATCTCTTAGTTATAACTAATTATTTATAATTCCAATGTCATTACGTTTAGATGATACACTCAAGACAACAATAAATATATTATTAGTTTTCTTATAGTAAAAAATGTGTCAATTCTGTAAGTTTTATAGGCAGAGGAAATATATGAGCATAAGAGGCGTGGAAATATTTCTCTAGAGAATAAACCAAAGGTTTCATAAGGAATCATAAACATGGTTGTCACGCAGGGAGTTATATAAATAAGTAGTGATTCTAAGAATTATGGGTTGTTAAAGGAAGATAGGCTTAGGAAAGAGGTCGTTTGGTTCTCCCCAGGGAGTGTTGCTAGATTGGATGTGACGTAATCTCTCTGGACATTGTCCTTCTTGTGATGACCATCGTCCACGTGGCCCTAACATTTCTACACTCTATATAACACCATTGTAGTAATTATAGAGATGTATCAAAATTCGAAACTATTATAGACGCGTATGATTCTTTTTAAAATTAAACAATTTCTACTGCCTACGGGTCTATAATAGTTTAGAATTTTCATAACAGATGGCGCGCTAATGCTTTATAATAGAGATGTATCTAGACGGGATCACTTCTTCTTTAGAATAATGGAATTTTGACCAGATAAGTTTTTTTTTTATCGACGTGTTGGCAGAAAGAGGTTGTCTCCATCAAGAGCAAATTTAAACAGACGTATAACAAATCTTGAAGACTGTTCTTTGAGATCTTTCTTGCATGTATTTATTCAATGCTTTGGATTTATGGAAACTTCTGTGTTAAATTATATATACATCAGCATAGATTCAATCCGGAGGAGAGCAAATATAGGATAGCAAATAATGCTAGAATGTGTCAAAATAATAACAATAAGTTATATAAATACAAAGCAATAACACACCATCTATATATACCAAATGAAGATATTAAGCCGCGAATGTTTCTTTTACATATAAAACAAACTTCAACTAACCTTACCGAAATGAAAATATTGGGAAGGCTTGGCTCATCAGTGTTTTTTTTTACTTATCCTTTTAGTATAAATTAGACAAGATCTTGGAGGTCGTGTTCATAAAGAAGTTCAAGAACTCTTCTTGGTTCTCTGTACAGGGATCCCTTGTCCTTTCCAATACAATTTAGTATATGTTGGGGAATGGCCTCTTCGATTCATCAGTGGTGGATCCTTCCAGTGTTTTTGCAAATTTAATCTACCGAACAGCTTATTTTGAGCTCTAATACTCTATTGGATCATTCTTCTTTTATATGCTTCACTGAAGGGTGGAATTTTAGAAATGGTATTTAAGCAAACTATGGACATAAGCCTTTAAGACAGTAGAATTACATTTAAATACACTCTAAATCGCAACACTGTAGTGATGGTGAATATAGAAAAGTCTCTAGACAGTATTTCTAATTCTTTAGATTAAAGAAATTTCGGTCAGAGAGACCTTTTTAAATTTAATCGACGTGTTAGCAGAAATAGGTTGTCTTAATCAAAAACAAACTATGAATAGACATACGACAAAACTTGAAGACTGTTCTTTGTGTTCTCTCTCTCTTTTGCAGGTATTCATGCAATGTTTGTATTTATGTAAACATCTCTGTTCAATTATATATACAACAACAAAATATATTCAATACGGAGTCCAAAAGAAGGAAATGAAATAGCAAATAATGCTAGAATGAGTCAAAAGGTAAACAATAAGTTATATATTTAATTATAAGTTCTAATTTGTTTGTTGTTTTGTTTGTTTCCTCTGTAATAGGCGCAAATATTTCAATAACGCGCCTTGATGATTAATAATGAAAAAAAAACAATGAGTTATATATTGACTTGATGTAAGGAAACCTAATTGAAGAGCCAAAATTGTCCTTTAGGGAGAGGTGTACTCTTACCGGAGAGTTACTAAATTGTAAAAATGGTAAATTTGAAAAAGAAAAATCTTCTTTGTAGAGGGAAGTTCTACTGTATTTTGAATATTATTCTGTCATTATGAAAATTAGTTTCAGATATTTTTCATTGATATATATTTTGATAGCTGTTACCACTTCACATCACTTCGAAAGTTGTGACTTGGCGGGGACAACTGTTGACAGGAATAAAGGAAACGAAGACCTCTGGGCCGGATTGTATTCTTTAAGGGAATGAATAGAATTATTATTTTGAAAACTAATTGTTTTTATTATTATCCTATTCTCCTTGTACCTAATAAAGGAAACTCACTCGGAAAATTTAATTAATAAGTGTGAAGAAACAAAAACACATGAGTGAACAACCCCGGTGTATAACAATACACACTGCGTGTCTTCTACACATCTTTTTATTTTCCTTTTCTATCCGAATTCTCAGTTTTCTATTGCATTGTAGTACTGTAGTAATAACAGTAGAATAATGAACTGTTGAAATGGTATTACAAATAGATAAAGCTCTCAGCAGTCAAGGACGCAGAGAATATTGTACATTTTTAATTCTTGAGGTGATGGCATAAGAGACTGCTACCTTTTTGTCTTTCTACTGTCGTCGGGACCAATGGAGAATACAAATGTTCAAGATATATTAACAAATATCAAATCATATAAATAGATTCAGATTTAACATACATTCATTGACAAAACTTAAGAAAGTGGTAAATCTTTGATTAAACCGATTGTTTATTTTCTTTTAAGGAGACAGAGGCAATTATGTTCACACTCGGTTATCTCATGTGTCTTCAATAAAGGTCACTGTGTATTTCAATAACGCGCCTTGATGATTAATAATGAAAAAAAAACAATGAGTTATATATTGACTTGATGTAAGGAAACCTAATTGAAGAGCCAAAATTGTCCTTTAGGGAGAGGTGTACTCTTACCGGAGAGTTACTAAATTGTAAAAATGGTAAATTTGAAAAAGAAAAATCTTCTTTGTAGAGGGAAGTTCTACTGTATTTTGAATATTATTCTGTCATTATAAAATTAGTTTCAGATATTTTTCATTGATATATATTTTGATAGCTGTTACCACTTCACATCACTTCGAAAGTTGTGACTTGGCGGGGACAATTTTTAATATGATATATACAAATTATATATATTTACTATGCCGCGACACTACGGAAGGACAGCCTTAGAAGATTTACAGAACAATGTTTTGGTTTATAAAAGTCTAAATACAACGCCAATATACTAAAATGTACCAATACCTCTCAATATATATTTTGGTCTAGGAAGTAATAGTTTCAGTAATATTTATATATAATAGCGGATGTGTACCCGGCTTCGCCCGGGTTTTATCCGAATGAAAGTTTGCCTAACGAATATTATTGATAATAATATTCGGGAACACACAGAATATAATGATAATATAATTAGTTATGTCATATATTTATATAATATATGAAATTTATTTTTCGAGCAAACATATCCACTCTCTACTGAATAGATTTTTAAAAAGATATACATAAATAAAAATATCTAGAGATATACTACATGATCTTAGCCAAAAGGCCGAGAAACGATATTTTATATATAGAGATGACCTGGCTTCGTGTGTCTTCTGCTCGAGTGAATGTTTCGCTGGTAGAATTTTGTTCCTGCCTACTATTAATCATTATCTGGCTTTACCCGTGGTCTGCTTTAGTGAATATTCCCCAAAATATTTTTTTAATGCAATCAAGCATGATACGGAAATATTGTCATCATCATTTCTGACTAAAAAAATATTGCTGCTCAGTACTTGGTTAAATATAATTTTTATTGGTTAAAGTGCGACAAAAGAACTCTTCCAGATTTAACTCTCTGTCCTGTTCAAATTTCAGCGAGATTAGTTACATATTGAGGGAGTGCATAGCCGACAAACATATATATATATATATGTTCCCGGCTTCGCCCCAAGTAAAAGTTTGCTTAACAAACATTTGTTAAAACGATTCTAGCAAACATCCAATCCCTACTGAATCTATACTTGTCTACCTTCTCGATAATTTTTTCCCGGTCCCTTGAAAAATACTCGATAAGTTGAAATAAATCAGTATTAATTGGTTCACTCGGTAATTTGAAGTTTAAGGAATAGTATCTTGCCACAAACGAAGCTTTTTAAATAACTGTATTTAGCGAATGTAACCGGCTTCGCACAGTTTTTATCCGAGTAAAAGTTTGCCTAACGAACATTTGTTAAAACGATTCTAGAAAACATCCAATCCACCTATATATTGATTTATAAACGTATATAAATATAAATATTGTTATATGCGTTTAAATATATTTTTGAAGCACATAATTTTTTGAAAACATTTATTATATTTTAAATAAGATATTGTCACTTTTGGGAATTTGATAATTAATTATTTCTTTTTTCTCAATGAATTATATATATTAATTTAAAATTTCATTTTTGTTATCATCATCACATACAATGCAATTTTTTATATAAACAAACGATAATAAACAACAACAATTAGGGGCTCAAAAATCATTTATTATGGTTAGCAGCTCCGTAAATGAAGATATTTTCACAACAACAATTAAAGTTGCATCATCATTTTTATAAAACAACAGCAAATTAAATTAACAATGTAAAAATATATTTTAACATTTAACACAAAATCGTTACAATTCTTTCTTTAAATATATATTAATATTGAAATGCCAAGTATTTTTTACGTCATTGGAATATTATATTACTAAATTCTCAAATTAAATTTATTATACTTGGAAAACATTTTAAGCATTGTTACAATTTATAAATATAATTTCACCAGACGCCGCTAGAGGCGCTGCTTGCGAGTGAAAGTAGAAAATTTACAAATAAAATTGCAAAGAATATTTATTTCAAATCAAATTCAAACCAGAAATCTTCCCAGTAGTATAGTAAATAACTTCCTAAAGTTTCACGGCGAATGGATAATCTTACCTTTTAAAAACATTCATCGTGTGAACAAACTAACATTCATCGTGTAAAGAAACCACGTGTTAATTATTAACCAATCAAATTCATTTATCGTCGCGACAAGTGCTGCGCCCAAGCGGTAAAAGACTGGAACTAACGCTTTTTGGTTTTTTATTTAAAAAAAAAGCACATTAACTTTTTTAGTTTTTTGAATAGCCTATATGTTAAACGAAATATTCAGCTACCTACATGCGAAATTCCATAATGATTGTTTCAGTAGATTTTGCGTGAAGCGATAACAAACATCGATTTCGCATTTCATTTTTATAGATATAAGGAAGGATAAACAAATGATAATATAACGAATGAAGACCTGAAGACGTGAATGTTATTTTCACAAATAAATCAAAATTATACTATCCCTACTGCGATGGAAAAATATTGGGAGGGCTTGGCTCATCAGTGGTGAACCCTCCCAGCGGTTTCGCCAATTTAATCTACCAGACCGCTTCTTTAGAGCTCCAATACTGCATTGAATCATTCTGCTTTTATATGCTGCACTGAAGGGTTGAATCTTAGAAATTCTGAATGTCTACATTCGTTATATATAGATGGCACGTTATTGCTTTGTATTAAACAATAATATAATGACGTAGTTTTAATTGGGAAAAATAAAAAGGAAGATAAGATGGAGAGTTTAGCTTTCCAGAACAATCACTAAGTCTCAGTGTCAAGCCAGAAAATGAAAAAAAAAAAAAAAACCAACAATACACGAGCAGGTACGAAGGTGGATTGATATGAATGATAAGACAACGGACAAGGACATATTGTGGAGAGTGTAACTGCCAGGAAACCCAGTGACAACGACACAGGACAAGGACAGATATAGGTAAGAAAATAGCTGCCAGGACACCCAGTGACAACGACACAGGACAAGGACAGTGGAGAGTGCAGCGACCCAGGGCAATCACCAAGGGCAATCCACCAACGCCCACCGTTAATTGCCACTTCTAGCCCGATCCCCGCGGACTATGAACTCGTTACCATGGTACCATCGAATTCCCCTGAGTACTTAATCCACTCCTGCCACGTAGTTCTCATCTACACGTGTAGGCCAACTTTCTTGTTCTCAACTTTATACTCGGGTACTTATACTAATTTTACATTTTAATCGCACACTTTTAAAACGATCAATTAGTTGAAATTAAATTCTTCTCTGCAACTATAAAACAAATCCACGATGTTTATTTATTCAAAGAAGCTATCACACTTTCTCCGATCGGACAACTATGATTTATATTTTCGAATTCTAATATTATTTTGGTTATACACCTTAGTGAAGACGTTAAATAGGTATATATGCTCATGAACAAATTCAAGGGAGTTCAAAGTCTTTGATGTGGCAATTGTCTGTTTTTATTATTATATTTTTTAAAGAGACAAAGGCAATTTTGTTCACACTTGGTTATCTCGTGTGTCTGTAACCTTGTATCAAATATCTTTCAGAGTTTTCGTCTTAATCCCGATATAAATGCTAAAAGATACAACTACCTTAAGTTTTGTGTCCATGAGTGTATATAATAAGTATCTAATTTGAAGATTACAGTAAGGTCTGTAGAGATAATATTTGAGGATATTTAAAAGAAGCGCATTGCCAGTAAATTTATTCGTGTAAAATACTGTATAACGATATATGGCAATTAAATTTAATTTACTAATATTAAGTGTGTGCTTACTATATATTTAACAATTTACCTCTTTGTGGAAAACATTCAAGGAATATTACCAAAATATATTTGTTTGATTTTTTCAAACTCAAAATGAAGTTACCAACGAGCAACTCCTCTGGACGAATTAACTTACATGAAATGAAATTTTGAAATAAAAAAAAAAAATTAATTATCTAATCCATATTTCAATAAACGACCAGGAGGTTCTATGTTATAGGCGTTCTCCCCTTCGGTATATTCTGCCATATTCTATTTCTATTCAATAATAAGGTATCTCAATCTTTGATTCAATAACAATACACCCATGTGGAAAACCTAAGTAAGTAGAAAGTATTTTATGTCGCCGGTCACTTGTTTATTTTGAAAGAGACAGAGGCAATTTTGTTCACACTTGGTTATCTCGTATGTCTTCAATAAAGGTCACTGGGTATAAAATATATTTCAGAATTATTATATGAATCCCGATATACATGTTAAAAGGTAATATTTCTCAAGTTTTGTCCATGAGTGTAGTAAAATAAATAGAATTGCTATAGAATTCTAACCAATATTAGACAATCACTGTTTTTATATTGCCACATGGAAAATTAGGAAAGACAAACCTCAGGTAGAGACAGAAATTTATTCAAAGCAAGAACAAACTATGAATGATAAACCTAAGATAAGCAATGAGGGAATTTTACAGAGAGTAACAAATTATAAACATAAAACATGATGCTCTGTTAATAAAATAATAAAAATTTGCGACATTGCTACCCTCCTATGGGAGCTGTGACCCACAGCTTGAAATTATTGTAGTTGCTAACATGGATTTGACGTGCTTCTGCCAAGGATTTCGTAGAAGTCTTGGAACTTTGTCCCTAGTACCTTTGCGTCCTTTTTCTTGCGGCGTAAAGAGCGACTTTGTCGTCGTATCGTCTATAAGGGCATCGGCATCTTAGAGGGAAGTCTTGACTTTGACACGTCGGTGGAATCCTGGAGCCAGAGTCTGAAAATGTAGATCACAGCACCCATGGCCTCAAGGTCTTCTCGGCGAACTTCAGTTTGTCTTCCCTAATTTACCCAGCAACTCCACCAAAATGCCACGTGGAAAATTAGGAGAAAACAAACTTGAGGATGAGACAGAAATTCATCAAAGCAAGAACAAACTATGAATGGTAAACAAAAGATAAGCAATGAGGGAAGTTTACGGAGTAACAAAATATAAACATAAAAAAAGGATACTCTGTTAATAAAATAATAAAGGCTTGGCTACAATATATTAAAAGCGTAATAACGAGCTAGTCTTAGCTATCAAAACTAAGTCGATGAACCAATTGTTATATAAATCACAGATTACCAGAAAAACTTCGAAAAAAAAAAAAGAAAACTCTACCTGCCAGAAGTGTCTGTTTACTAAAGAACAATGAATGCCGGCCAGGCAACCTCTATCTTAAAGAAGAACCATTTACTCGCCCCAAATCTCTTAAAATACACAATGCTACCCTTAGTTGGTTTTATTATTATCTCTAGTATACACAAGTTAATAGGACCAAATCCAACTAAATAAATAGTGTGTGACGTTTCGGCAACAGCGTTGTTACCATCTTCGGACAAAAGTACTGAATGAGAAATTTTACTAAACATGTTTTAAATATTTACTGTTATCAAGTGTGAAAACAAGATAACAATTAAGAAGAAGATAGTTTTCTAAGAAATACAGGATTTTATTCATAGAATTTAAAGTGGAAAAAACCTATTTTTAGAAATGATTAAAAGCATATCTATAAATATCATTGATATTTCCTCTTTCTTCCATTCTGTTAATTGAAGCACATTTCTTTTGAATGAAAAAAAGGCTTCTTGAAATTGTCTCTTAAAATAAATTTTCTCATAATCTAGTTTTTTTTATTCTTTTAGGTTAAAATTATTATGCCCTGTGAAATTTCTCATCCAGTACTTTTATCTGAAGATGGTAACAACCTTGTTACCGAAACGTCACACACTATTTATTTATTTGGATTTTGTCTTATTACCTTGTGTTTATAATCTATAATCCAAATTGAGCCTTATTATCTCTAGTATACGTTATACAGACCATGAAAGTCATGGTGAATAGTAGTAGTGACTGCTTTTACAGCAAGTCACCACATGTCTACACATGTAGAAGGCACGTTCGACTTCTATGTGCATATCTTGTTTGAAAGAACTGGTTCTCTTACATGTCTGTGGAAGGAAAGACTCAAGAGGCGTACTATTGTAAAAATATAGGATATTAGGCTGATCGATTTTTTTTTTGAGAGAAGATATCAATAGTTGAACCAGAATAAATGTTTCACAATTGATAAATTACATATCGAATACTCAATATTTGAAAATATAAATATTATTAATACAAATACTTTTATTTTTCCGTTCGCCATTACTCTTCATATTTTTCACCCTTCCATACGTCATCCATTCATATATAGACCATCACTCTTCATATATTCAACCTTTTCATACGTCATCCAAAAGTTAGAAATATTAAATATTTCTCTTTGAAATTAAAAATGATTTTTCATAAATAAAAAAAGAAACTTATGCGGTTAAACTGTTTGTATAGCTTTATAATTATACGCCGCAGTCATTTATAAATATTATTAGTCAGTTTAAATATTAGTTACGAACGGAGAAATACGTCCAGGATAGCCTAGTGGACATGGCACCTGCCCGGTAAGCAGAAGGTTGTGGGTTCGATTCCCGCTCCTGGACACTTTTATTTTTCCGTTCGCCATTACTCTTCATATTTTTCACCCATCCATACGTCATCCATTCATATATAGACCATCACTCTTAATATATTCAACCTTTTCATACGTCATCCAAAAGTTAGAAATATTAAATATTTCTCTTTGAAATTAAAAATGATTTTTCATAAATAAAAAAAGAAACTTATGCGGTTAAACTGTTTGTATAGCTTTATAATTATACGCCGCAGTCATTTATAAATAATACAAATTGAGCTAATCACCTTTTAAATGTATTCGAAATGGGTTGTGCAATCTCTACAACGTATTTTCTTCTATCAGCCCAATAATAGGTTCATCTGTTCTATATATCATTATAACACACACATAGCTTTATTAAGACCACCAGTCTCATACAGATTCACAACAGGAAAGAAGCATATATAGACAATTCAATATATTTATTGACACTCTCAGTTAATTGTTAGAAAACCAAAGATAAATTAAATAAAGATAAATGTGATTAATTACAATTAGGGGATGAAATATATAAACAACTGTTCTCAGGAAGGGAAGCTTCTCCATCTTGTCCTCCTCCAGACAAGGACAGGATCAATTAGAACCGCTCTCAGTTAATAAGCTAGACGCAAAATTTTATGAGAGATCATTTGATATAATTAGTCTTTCATTCAATGGAGTAATTAAAGTTACCACTGTGGGATGAAGTTAATTGGCCCCAAACACCCATTTTATTTTAAAATGTAGAACAATTATTCGATTCAAATTTTATATAAACGCTACCTGGAGTATAGGATAACTATCTATGCTTTATCTGGCGTCTGCCAAGACGTATCTTTATAAGCATTATATAAACATTGGAGACACGTCTTGGCAGCTCCTATACTCCAGGTAGCGTTTATATAAAAATTGAATCGAATAATATTTCAACATCTTTGAATAAAATGGGGGTTGGTGGCCAATTAACTCCAGTTTTAATTAGTCCACTGAATGAAAGACTAATTATCTCAAGTGATCTCTCATAAAACTTTGCACCTAGTTTATCACAACCTACCCTGAATATTAACATTTTATAATCGTAGGTTTATTTCATGCGTTGAATTGCGGGATATAGCGCTTTGGAAATGAAATAATTGTGATGTAATATCAACAGCCTTTGCAAATATACACAACAACAAAGGTTGTTATCGAAGCTAATATATAAGGTTGTCTGACAAATGAAGACATTAAGACGCGAATGTTTCTTTTCATGAATAAATCAAACTTCTACTGTCCTTAATGACTTCATTCGTTATATATAAATGGCGAGTTTTTGCTTTGTATTAATATAAGGTTGTCCCAAAAGTTAGTTTTTTATTTGAACATTATTTTTATTATATACAATACTTGGCGAATAATATTATTACGGAGAATACATAATCTCTATATATACAGGGTGTACCAGGTAAATTGGGACTAACTTTGACAGTCCATAAAACAAAAACTACTTGAGATTAAAAACTTGTTTTTTTTTCATTACGTAGCCATATTCATGTAAAATGCAACAGTACATGTGTGCGCAGTGTAGTGATGAAGAGTAACCGAGAATTTGAAAATCGCGCTGCCATCATCGTTGCTCTGCGCGCCGGAAGGAGCCCCAAAGAGATAGTGGATTTTCTTAAGTTGCCCAAAACCACTATTTATCGTGTCAAGAAGCAGTTTGATGAGGCCGACAGTAACAAAGAGGGGATAGCTACAAGGAAAAAGCACTCGCGTCGATCGGACAGGGTAAGAGGCGAAGAATTTGTCAAAAATGTCAAGGAGAAGATTGATGGAAACCCTGGGAAGAGCATGAGGGCCATAGCCAAGGAAATGGACGTTGGCTCTATGACAATTGTCAGAACTATCCATGATGACCTTGGTCTCAAGTCTTATGCCCTTCGGAAAGGTCAGTTGCTGACTGAGAATATGAAGAATAACAGAAAGGGAAAGGCTGCTGCCCTCCTCAACAACCTGAAACACGACTCTTTTGGCATGCTAAGGTTCTTCTCTGACGAAAAGAACTTTGACGTGGACCAAAAGGTAAATCCCAGGAATGATCGCTGGATCTGTAAAGACCCCTCAGAGATACCTGTCGTGATGCACACGAAATTTCCTGCCTCCGTAATGGTCCTTGGCGTTATCAGCAGTGAAGGTGATGTCATGCCTCCCCATTTCTTTGAGAAGGGCCTTAGGATGAACGCTGACACCTACATCAATGTTCTGGAGACCGTTGTGAAGCCTTGGATGGACATGGTGGCCGCAGGAAGGAAGTATGTCTTCCAACAGGACTCAGCTCCAGCCCATAAGGCAAAAAAGACACAATCGTGGCTGACACTTAACGTCCCTAGTCACTGGGGTCCTGATATTTGGCCCCCTAATTCTCCAGATTGCAATCCCCTCGACTACTATGTATGGGGCGTTGTTGAGAGAGATGTCAACAAAGCTCCTCATACCACCATCCAGTCTGTCAAGAAAGCAGTTCACACGGTGATGACCCAAATGGACAAGGTCATCGTCGCCAAGGCCTGTGCTTCATTCCGCACTCGCCTCGAGACTGTTGTAGCTAATAATGGAAACTACATTGAATAAATAAAACCTATATCCTTTTATCTACTACTGTGTCAAATTTCATTCGGATATTTTAATTTTTACTTGCAAAAAATTTCAGTTAAAATACCATTGTTGAAATTCCCAATTTACCTGATACACCCTTTATAAAAGTGAATGTCTGTCTGTTTCGCGATAAACTTAAAAACTACTGAACCAATTGTAACCAAATTTTGCATGTCGCTTTTTATACACCCGTGGAAAATTTTCGGCTGCATTTTGATTAGTATTTTTGGCTATTTCTTTTTTCATTTGAATAACTTTTTTTTACGCGGACTAATCCGGAATGGAATTAATACCTAAATATGGCCATTTTTTTAAAGCATCGGTGGTTCAGTGGTAGAATGCTCGCCTGCCACGCGGGCGGCCCGGGTTCGATTCCCGGCCGATGCATTTTTTTTTTTACAATTTTTAATTGTAATTGACAATTTGTAATTGTCCTTTCCAATACAATTTAGTATATGTTGGGGAATGGCCTCTTCGATTCATCAGTGGTGGATCCTTCCAGTGTTTTTGCAAATTTAATCTACCGAACAGCTTATTTTGAGCTCTAATACTCTATTGGATCATTCTTCTTTTATATGCTTCACTGAAGGGTGGAATTTTAGAAATGGTATTTAAGCAAACTATGGACATAAGCCTTTAAGACAGTAGAATTACATTTAAATACACTCTAAATCGCAACACTGTAGTGATGGTGAATATAGAAAAGTCTCTAGACAGTATTTCTAATTCTTTAGATTAAAGAAATTTCGGTCAGAGAGACCTTTTTAAATTTAATCGACGTGTTAGCAGAAATAGGTTGTCTTAATCAAAAACAAACTATGAATAGACATACGACAAAACTTGAAGACTGTTCTTTGTGTTCTCTCTCTCTTTTGCAGGTATTCATGCAATGTTTGTATTTATGTAAACATCTCTGTTCAATTATATATACAACAACAAAATATATTCAATACGGAGTCCAAAAGAAGGAAATGAAATAGCAAATAATGCTAGAATGAGTCAAAAGGTAAACAATAAGTTATATATTTAATTATAAGTTCTAATTTGTTTGTTGTTTTGTTTGTTTCCTCTGTAATAGGTGCAAATATTTCAATAACGCGCCTTGATGATTAATAATGAAAAAAAAACAATGAGTTATATATTGACTTGATGTAAGGAAACCTAATTGAAGAGCCAAAATTGTCCTTTAGGGAGAGGTGTACTCTTACCGGAGAGTTACTAAATTGTAAAAATGGTAAATTTGAAAAAGAAAAATCTTCTTTGTAGAGGGAAGTTCTACTGTATTTTGAATATTATTCTGTCATTATGAAAATTAGTTTCAGATATTTTTCATTGATATATATTTTGATAGCTGTTACCACTTCACATCACTTCGAAAGTTGTGACTTGGCGGGGACAACTGTTGACAGGAATAAAGGAAACGAAGACCTCTGGGCCGGATTGTATTCTTTAAGGGAATGAATAGAATTATTATTTTGAAAACTAATTGTTTTTATTATTATCCTATTCTCCTTGTACCTAATAAAGGAAACTCACTCGGAAAATTTAATTAATAAGTGTGAAGAAACAAAAACACATGAGTGAACAACCCCGGTGTATAACAATACACACTGCGTGTCTTCTACACATCTTTTTATTTTCCTTTTCTATCCGAATTCTCAGTTTTCTATTGCATTGTAGTACTGTAGTAATAACAGTAGAATAATGAACTGTTGAAATGGTATTACAAATAGATAAAGCTCTCAGCAGTCAAGGACGCAGAGAATATTGTACATTTTTAATTCTTGAGGTGATGGCATAAGAGACTGCTACCTTTTTGTCTTTCTACTGTCGTCGGGACCAATGGAGAATACAAATGTTCAAGATATATTAACAAATATCAAATCATATAAATAGATTCAGATTTAACATACATTCATTGACAAAACTTAAGAAAGTGGTAAATCTTTGATTAAACCGATTGTTTATTTTCTTTTAAGGAGACAGAGGCAATTATGTTCACACTCGGTTATCTCATGTGTCTTCAATAAAGGTCACTGTGTATTTCAATAACGCGCCTTGATGATTAATAATGAAAAAAAAAACAATGAGTTATATATTGACTTGATGTAAGGAAACCTAATTGAAGAGCCAAAATTGTCCTTTAGGGAGAGGTGTACTCTTACCGGAGAGTTACTAAATTGTAAAAATGGTAAATTTGAAAAAGAAAAATCTTCTTTGTAGAGGGAAGTTCTACTGTATTTTGAATATTATTCTGTCATTATAAAATTAGTTTCAGATATTTTTCATTGATATATATTTTGATAGCTGTTACCACTTCACATCACTTCGAAAGTTGTGACTTGGCGGGGACAATTTTTAATATGATATATACAAATTATATATATTTACTATGCCGCGACACTACGGAAGGACAGCCTTAGAAGATTTACAGAACAATGTTTTGGTTTATAAAAGTCTAAATACAACGCCAATATACTAAAATGTACCAATACCTCTCAATATATATTTTGGTCTAGGAAGTAATAGTTTCAGTAATATTTATATATAATAGCGGATGTGTACCCGGCTTCGCCCGGGTTTTATCCGAATGAAAGTTTGCCTAACGAATATTATTGATAATAATATTCGGGAACACACAGAATATAATGATAATATAATTAGTTATGTCATATATTTATATAATATATGAAATTTATTTTTCGAGCAAACATATCCACTCTCTACTGAATAGATTTTTAAAAAGATATACATAAATAAAAATATCTAGAGATATACTACATGATCTTAGCCAAAAGGCCGAGAAACGATATTTTATATATAGAGATGACCTGGCTTCGTGTGTCTTCTGCTCGAGTGAATGTTTCGCTGGTAGAATTTTGTTCCTGCCTACTATTAATCATTATCTGGCTTTACCCGTGGTCTGCTTTAGTGAATATTCCCCAAAATATTTTTTTAATGCAATCAAGCATGATACGGAAATATTGTCATCATCATTTCTGACTAAAAAAATATTGCTGCTCAGTACTTGGTTAAATATAATTTTTATTGGTTAAAGTGCGACAAAAGAACTCTTCCAGATTTAACTCTCTGTCCTGTTCAAATTTCAGCGAGATTAGTTACATATTGAGGGAGTGCATAGCCGACAAACATATATATATATATATGTTCCCGGCTTCGCCCCAAGTAAAAGTTTGCTTAACAAACATTTGTTAAAACGATTCTAGCAAACATCCAATCCCTACTGAATCTATACTTGTCTACCTTCTCGATAATTTTTTCCCGGTCCCTTGAAAAATACTCGATAAGTTGAAATAAATCAGTATTAATTGGTTCACTCGGTAATTTGAAGTTTAAGGAATAGTATCTTGCCACAAACGAAGCTTTTTAAATAACTGTATTTAGCGAATGTAACCGGCTTCGCACAGTTTTTATCCGAGTAAAAGTTTGCCTAACGAACATTTGTTAAAACGATTCTAGAAAACATCCAATCCACCTATATATTGATTTATAAACGTATATAAATATAAATATTGTTATATGCGTTTAAATATATTTTTGAAGCACATAATTTTTTGAAAACATTTATTATATTTTAAATAAGATATTGTCACTTTTGGGAATTTGATAATTAATTATTTCTTTTTTCTCAATGAATTATATATATTAATTTAAAATTTCATTTTTGTTATCATCATCACATACAATGCAATTTTTTATATAAACAAACGATAATAAACAACAACAATTAGGGGCTCAAAAATCATTTATTATGGTTAGCAGCTCCGTAAATGAAGATATTTTCACAACAACAATTAAAGTTGCATCATCATTTTTATAAAACAACAGCAAATTAAATTAACAATGTAAAAATATATTTTAACATTTAACACAAAATCGTTACAATTCTTTCTTTAAATATATATTAATATTGAAATGCCAAGTATTTTTTACGTCATTGGAATATTATATTACTAAATTCTCAAATTAAATTTATTATACTTGGAAAACATTTTAAGCATTGTTACAATTTATAAATATAATTTCACCAGACGCCGCTAGAGGCGCTGCTTGCGAGTGAAAGTAGAAAATTTACAAATAAAATTGCAAAGAATATTTATTTCAAATCAAATTCAAACCAGAAATCTTCCCAGTAGTATAGTAAATAACTTCCTAAAGTTTCACGGCGAATGGATAATCTTACCTTTTAAAAACATTCATCGTGTGAACAAACTAACATTCATCGTGTAAAGAAACCACGTGTTAATTATTAACCAATCAAATTCATTTATCGTCGCGACAAGTGCTGCGCCCAAGCGGTAAAAGACTGGAACTAACGCTTTTTGGTTTTTTATTTTAAAAAAAAGCACATTAACTTTTTTAGTTTTTTGAATAGCCTATATGTTAAACGAAATATTCAGCTACCTACATGCGAAATTCCATAATGATTGTTTCAGTAGATTTTGCGTGAAGCGATAACAAACATCGATTTCGCATTTCATTTTTATAGATATAAGGAAGGATAAACAAATGATAATATAACGAATGAAGACCTGAAGACGTGAATGTTCTTTTCACAAATAAATCAAAATTATACTATCCCTACTGCGATGGAAAAATATTGGGAGGGCTTGGCTCATCAGTGGTGAACCCTCCCAGCGGTTTCGCCAATTTAATCTACCAGACCGCTTCTTTAGAGCTCCAATACTGCATTGAATCATTCTGCTTTTATATGCTGCACTGAAGGGTTGAATCTTAGAAATTCTGAATGTCTACATTCGTTATATATAGATGGCACGTTATTGCTTTGTATTAAACAATAATATAATGACGTAGTTTTAATTGGGAAAAATAAAAAGGAAGATAAGATGGAGAGTTTAGCTTTCCAGAACAATCACTAAGTCTCAGTGTCAAGCCAGAAAATGAAAAAAAAAAAAAAAACCAACAATACACGAGCAGGTACGAAGGTGGATTGATATGAATGATAAGACAACGGACAAGGACATATTGTGGAGAGTGTAACTGCCAGGAAACCCAGTGACAACGACACAGGACAAGGACAGATATAGGTAAGAAAATAGCTGCCAGGACACCCAGTGACAACGACACAGGACAAGGACAGTGGAGAGTGCAGCGACCCAGGGCAATCACCAAGGGCAATCCACCAACGCCCACCGTTAATTGCCACTTCTAGCCCGATCCCCGCGGACTATGAACTCGTTACCATGGTACCATCGAATTCCCCTGAGTACTTAATCCACTCCTGCCACGTAGTTCTCATCTACACGTGTAGGCCAACTTTCTTGTTCTCAACTTTATACTCGGGTACTTATACTAATTTTACATTTTAATCGCACACTTTTAAAACGATCAATTAGTTGAAATTAAATTCTTCTCTGCAACTATAAAACAAATCCACGATGTTTATTTATTCAAAGAAGCTATCACACTTTCTCCGATCGGACAACTATGATTTATATTTTCGAATTCTAATATTATTTTGGTTATACACCTTAGTGAAGACGTTAAATAGGTATATATGCTCATGAACAAATTCAAGGGAGTTCAAAGTCTTTGATGTGGCAATTGTCTGTTTTTATTATTATATTTTTTAAAGAGACAAAGGCAATTTTGTTCACACTTGGTTATCTCGTGTGTCTGTAACCTTGTATCAAATATCTTTCAGAGTTTTCGTCTTAATCCCGATATAAATGCTAAAAGATACAACTACCTTAAGTTTTGTGTCCATGAGTGTATATAATAAGTATCTAATTTGAAGATTACAGTAAGGTCTGTAGAGATAATATTTGAGGATATTTAAAAGAAGCGCATTGCCAGTAAATTTATTCGTGTAAAATACTGTATAACGATATATGGCAATTAAATTTAATTTACTAATATTAAGTGTGTGCTTACTATATATTTAACAATTTACCTCTTTGTGGAAAACATTCAAGGAATATTACCAAAATATATTTGTTTGATTTTTTCAAACTCAAAATGAAGTTACCAACGAGCAACTCCTCTGGACGAATTAACTTACATGAAATGAAATTTTGAAATAAAAAAAAAAAATTAATTATCTAATCCATATTTCAATAAACGACCAGGAGGTTCTATGTTATAGGCGTTCTCCCCTTCGGTATATTCTGCCATATTCTATTTCTATTCAATAATAAGGTATCTCAATCTTTGATTCAATAACAATACACCCATGTGGAAAACCTAAGTAAGTAGAAAGTATTTTATGTCGCCGGTCACTTGTTTATTTTGAAAGAGACAGAGGCAATTTTGTTCACACTTGGTTATCTCGTATGTCTTCAATAAAGGTCACTGGGTATAAAATATATTTCAGAATTATTATATGAATCCCGATATACATGTTAAAAGGTAATATTTCTCAAGTTTTGTCCATGAGTGTAGTAAAATAAATAGAATTGCTATAGAATTCTAACCAATATTAGACAATCACTGTTTTTATATTGCCACATGGAAAATTAGGAAAGACAAACCTCAGGTAGAGACAGAAATTTATTCAAAGCAAGAACAAACTATGAATGATAAACCTAAGATAAGCAATGAGGGAATTTTACAGAGAGTAACAAATTATAAACATAAAACATGATGCTCTGTTAATAAAATAATAAAAATTTGCGACATTGCTACCCTCCTATGGGAGCTGTGACCCACAGCTTGAAATTATTGTAGTTGCTAACATGGATTTGACGTGCTTCTGCCAAGGATTTCGTAGAAGTCTTGGAACTTTGTCCCTAGTACCTTTGCGTCCTTTTTCTTGCGGCGTAAAGAGCGACTTTGTCGTCGTATCGTCTATAAGGGCATCGGCATCTTAGAGGGAAGTCTTGACTTTGACACGTCGGTGGAATCCTGGAGCCAGAGTCTGAAAATGTAGATCACAGCACCCATGGCCTCAAGGTCTTCTCGGCGAACTTCAGTTTGTCTTCCCTAATTTACCCAGCAACTCCACCAAAATGCCACGTGGAAAATTAGGAGAAAACAAACTTGAGGATGAGACAGAAATTCATCAAAGCAAGAACAAACTATGAATGGTAAACAAAAGATAAGCAATGAGGGAAGTTTACGGAGTAACAAAATATAAACATAAAAAAAGGATACTCTGTTAATAAAATAATAAAGGCTTGGCTACAATATATTAAAAGCGTAATAACGAGCTAGTCTTAGCTATCAAAACTAAGTCGATGAACCAATTGTTATATAAATCACAGATTACCAGAAAAACTTCGAAAAAAAAAAAGAAAACTCTACCTGCCAGAAGTGTCTGTTTACTAAAGAACAATGAATGCCGGCCAGGCAACCTCTATCTTAAAGAAGAACCATTTACTCGCCCCAAATCTCTTAAAATACACAATGCTACCCTTAGTTGGTTTTATTATTATCTCTAGTATACACAAGTTAATAGGACCAAATCCAACTAAATAAATAGTGTGTGACGTTTCGGCAACAGCGTTGTTACCATCTTCGGACAAAAGTACTGAATGAGAAATTTTACTAAACATGTTTTAAATATTTACTGTTATCAAGTGTGAAAACAAGATAACAATTAAGAAGAAGATAGTTTTCTAAGAAATACAGGATTTTATTCATAGAATTTAAAGTGGAAAAAACCTATTTTTAGAAATGATTAAAAGCATATCTATAAATATCATTGATATTTCCTCTTTCTTCCATTCTGTTAATTGAAGCACATTTCTTTTGAATGAAAAAAAGGCTTCTTGAAATTGTCTCTTAAAATAAATTTTCTCATAATCTAGTTTTTTTTATTCTTTTAGGTTAAAATTATTATGCCCTGTGAAATTTCTCATCCAGTACTTTTATCTGAAGATGGTAACAACCTTGTTACCGAAACGTCACACACTATTTATTTATTTGGATTTTGTCTTATTACCTTGTGTTTATAATCTATAATCCAAATTGAGCCTTATTATCTCTAGTATACGTTATACAGACCATGAAAGTCATGGTGAATAGTAGTAGTGACTGCTTTTACAGCAAGTCACCACATGTCTACACATGTAGAAGGCACGTTCGACTTCTATGTGCATATCTTGTTTGAAAGAACTGGTTCTCTTACATGTCTGTGGAAGGAAAGACTCAAGAGGCGTACTATTGTAAAAATATAGGATATTAGGCTGATCGATTTTTTTTTTGAGAGAAGATATCAATAGTTGAACCAGAATAAATGTTTCACAATTGATAAATTACATATCGAATACTCAATATTTGAAAATATAAATATTATTAATACAAATACTTTTATTTTTCCGTTCGCCATTACTCTTCATATTTTTCACCCTTCCATACGTCATCCATTCATATATAGACCATCACTCTTCATATATTCAACCTTTTCATACGTCATCCAAAAGTTAGAAATATTAAATATTTCTCTTTGAAATTAAAAATGATTTTTCATAAATAAAAAAAGAAACTTATGCGGTTAAACTGTTTGTATAGCTTTATAATTATACGCCGCAGTCATTTATAAATATTATTAGTCAGTTTAAATATTAGTTACGAACGGAGAAATACGTCCAGGATAGCCTAGTGGACATGGCACCTGCCCGGTAAGCAGAAGGTTGTGGGTTCGATTCCCGCTCCTGGACACTTTTATTTTTCCGTTCGCCATTACTCTTCATATTTTTCACCCATCCATACGTCATCCATTCATATATAGACCATCACTCTTAATATATTCAACCTTTTCATACGTCATCCAAAAGTTAGAAATATTAAATATTTCTCTTTGAAATTAAAAATGATTTTTCATAAATAAAAAAAGAAACTTATGCGGTTAAACTGTTTGTATAGCTTTATAATTATACGCCGCAGTCATTTATAAATAATACAAATTGAGCTAATCACCTTTTAAATGTATTCGAAATGGGTTGTGCAATCTCTACAACGTATTTTCTTCTATCAGCCCAATAATAGGTTCATCTGTTCTATATATCATTATAACACACACATAGCTTTATTAAGACCACCAGTCTCATACAGATTCACAACAGGAAAGAAGCATATATAGACAATTCAATATATTTATTGACACTCTCAGTTAATTGTTAGAAAACCAAAGATAAATTAAATAAAGATAAATGTGATTAATTACAATTAGGGGATGAAATATATAAACAACTGTTCTCAGGAAGGGAAGCTTCTCCATCTTGTCCTCCTCCAGACAAGGACAGGATCAATTAGAACCGCTCTCAGTTAATAAGCTAGACGCAAAATTTTATGAGAGATCATTTGATATAATTAGTCTTTCATTCAATGGAGTAATTAAAGTTACCACTGTGGGATGAAGTTAATTGGCCCCAAACACCCATTTTATTTTAAAATGTAGAACAATTATTCGATTCAAATTTTATATAAACGCTACCTGGAGTATAGGATAACTATCTATGCTTTATCTGGCGTCTGCCAAGACGTATCTTTATAAGCATTATATAAACATTGGAGACACGTCTTGGCAGCTCCTATACTCCAGGTAGCGTTTATATAAAAATTGAATCGAATAATATTTCAACATCTTTGAATAAAATGGGGGTTGGTGGCCAATTAACTCCAGTTTTAATTAGTCCACTGAATGAAAGACTAATTATCTCAAGTGATCTCTCATAAAACTTTGCACCTAGTTTATCACAACCTACCCTGAATATTAACATTTTATAATCGTAGGTTTATTTCATGCGTTGAATTGCGGGATATAGCGCTTTGGAAATAAAATAATTGTGATGTAATATCAACAGCCTTTGCAAATATACACAACAACAAAGGTTGTTATCGAAGCTAATATATAAGGTTGTCTGACAAATGAAGACATTAAGACGCGAATGTTTCTTTTCATGAATAAATCAAACTTCTACTGTCCTTAATGACTTCATTCGTTATATATAAATGGCGAGTTTTTGCTTTGTATTAATATAAGGTTGTCCCAAAAGTTAGTTTTTTATTTGAACATTATTTTTATTATATACAATACTTGGCGAATAATATTATTACGGAGAATACATAATCTCTATATATACAGGGTGTACCAGGTAAATTGGGACTAACTTTGACAGTCCATAAAACAAAAACTACTTGAGATTAAAAACTTGTTTTTTTTTCATTACGTAGCCATATTCATGTAAAATGCAACAGTACATGTGTGCGCAGTGTAGTGATGAAGAGTAACCGAGAATTTGAAAATCGCGCTGCCATCATCGTTGCTCTGCGCGCCGGAAGGAGCCCCAAAGAGATAGTGGATTTTCTTAAGTTGCCCAAAACCACTATTTATCGTGTCAAGAAGCAGTTTGATGAGGCCGACAGTAACAAAGAGGGGATAGCTACAAGGAAAAAGCACTCGCGTCGATCGGACAGGGTAAGAGGCGAAGAATTTGTCAAAAATGTCAAGGAGAAGATTGATGGAAACCCTGGGAAGAGCATGAGGGCCATAGCCAAGGAAATGGACGTTGGCTCTATGACAATTGTCAGAACTATCCATGATGACCTTGGTCTCAAGTCTTATGCCCTTCGGAAAGGTCAGTTGCTGACTGAGAATATGAAGAATAACAGAAAGGGAAAGGCTGCTGCCCTCCTCAACAACCTGAAACACGACTCTTTTGGCATGCTAAGGTTCTTCTCTGACGAAAAGAACTTTGACGTGGACCAAAAGGTAAATCCCAGGAATGATCGCTGGATCTGTAAAGACCCCTCAGAGATACCTGTCGTGATGCACACGAAATTTCCTGCCTCCGTAATGGTCCTTGGCGTTATCAGCAGTGAAGGTGATGTCATGCCTCCCCATTTCTTTGAGAAGGGCCTTAGGATGAACGCTGACACCTACATCAATGTTCTGGAGACCGTTGTGAAGCCTTGGATGGACATGGTGGCCGCAGGAAGGAAGTATGTCTTCCAACAGGACTCAGCTCCAGCCCATAAGGCAAAAAAGACACAATCGTGGCTGACACTTAACGTCCCTAGTCACTGGGGTCCTGATATTTGGCCCCCTAATTCTCCAGATTGCAATCCCCTCGACTACTATGTATGGGGCGTTGTTGAGAGAGATGTCAACAAAGCTCCTCATACCACCATCCAGTCTGTCAAGAAAGCAGTTCACACGGTGATGACCCAAATGGACAAGGTCATCGTCGCCAAGGCCTGTGCTTCATTCCGCACTCGCCTCGAGACTGTTGTAGCTAATAATGGAAACTACATTGAATAAATAAAACCTATATCCTTTTATCTACTACTGTGTCAAATTTCATTCGGATATTTTAATTTTTACTTGCAAAAAATTTCAGTTAAAATACCATTGTTGAAATTCCCAATTTACCTGATACACCCTTTATAAAAGTGAATGTCTGTCTGTTTCGCGATAAACTTAAAAACTACTGAACCAATTGTAACCAAATTTTGCATGTCGCTTTTTATACACCCGTGGAAAATTTTCGGCTGCATTTTGATTAGTATTTTTGGCTATTTCTTTTTTCATTTGAATAACTTTTTTTTACGCGGACTAATCCGGAATGGAATTAATACCTAAATATGGCCATTTTTTTAAAGCATCGGTGGTTCAGTGGTAGAATGCTCGCCTGCCACGCGGGCGGCCCGGGTTCGATTCCCGGCCGATGCATTTTTTTTTTTACAATTTTTAAAACTCATTTATATTATATACTAGCGGACGTATCCGGCTTCGCCCGGGTTTTACCCGAGTAAAGGTCTGTCTAACGAATCTCTCGATAAAGTGAACATTTTTTCCCGGTCCCTTGAAAAATACTCGATAAGTTGAATAAAATCAATCTTAATTGGTTCCCTCGGTAATTGGAAGTTAAAGGAATAGTATCTTGCCTTGGAATTGTATCATTATTCTTGTCTCAAATAAATTGCCGTGTCATCCTGAATTTTGTCTTTCCTAATTTTCTACATTACAAAATCATCGTATCATCATGATAATATTTAGAGCAGATTGTTGAATTATAACAGATAAATTAGAATATTTATCTTGATTATTTTAAAGCGAAAAGTTATTTCGAAAATTTTATTTGCTAGAAACCTTCCCAGTACTATACTAAATAACTTCCCAAAGTTTCATGGCGTTCCAATGAGTGGTTTGGTCAGGCATAAAGGACAGACAGACAGACACACACACACACATACATTCATTTTTATATATATAGACTAGCGAATGTGTACCCGGCTTCGCCCGGGTTTTATCCGAGTAAAAGTAAATTATGATAATAATGATAATTTAATTCGTTACGTCATATATTTATATAATATATGATATTTATTTTTCGAGCAAACATATACTCTCTCTACTGAATAGATTTTTAAAAAGATATACATAAATAAAAATATCTAGAGATATACTACATGATCTTAGCCTAAAGGCCGAGAAACGATGTTTTATATGTAGAGATGACCTGGCTTCGTGTGTCTTCTGCTCGAGTGAATGTTTCGCTGGTAGAATTTTGTTCCTGCTTACTATTAAACATTATCTGGCTTCGCCCGTGGTCTGCTTTAGTGAATATTCCCCAAAAGATTTTTTTTAATGCAATCAAGCATGATACGGCAATATTGTCATAATCATTTCTAACTAAAAAATATTGTTGCTCAGTACTTTGTTAAATATAATTTTTCTTGGTTAAAGTGCGACAAAAAAAACTATTCCAGATTTAACTCTCTGTCCTGTTCGAATTTCAGCGAGATTAGTTACATATTGAGGGCGTGCATAGCAGACAAACATATATATATATATATACGAGTATATGTTCCCGGATTCGCCCGATTTTTACCCGAGTAAAAGTTTGCTTAACAAACATTTGTTAAAACGATTCTAGCAAACATCCAATCCCTACTGAATCTATACTTGTCTACACTCTCGATAATTTTTTCCCGGTTCCTTTAAAAATACTCGATAAGTTGAAAAAAATCAGTATTAATTGTGTTCCACTCGGTAATTTGAAGTTGAAGGAATATTTTAAATAATATATTGTCACTTTTGTGAATTTGATAATTAAGTATTTCTTTTTTATCAATGAATTATATATATTAATTCAAAATTTCATTTTTGTTATCATCATCACATACAATGTATTTTTTTATATAATCAAACGATAATAAAAACAACAATCATGGGCTCAAAAATAATTTATTATGGTTAGCAGTTCCGTAAATAAATATATTTTCACAACAACAATTACAGTTGCATCATCATTTTTATAAAACAACAGCAAATTAAATTAACAATGTAAAAATACATTTAAACATTACATTTTAACATTTAACACAAAAACGTTACAATTTTTTCTTTAAATATATATTAATATTGAAATGCCAAGTTTTTTTACGTCATTGGAATATTATATTACTAAATTCTCAAATTAAATTTATTATACTTGGAAAACATTTTAAGCATTGTTACAATTTATAAATATAATTTCACCAGAAGCCGCTAGAGGCGCTGCTTGCGAGTGAAAGTAGAAAATTTGCAAATAAAATTGCAAAGAATATTTATTTCAAACCAAATTCAAACCAGAAATCTTCCCAGTAGTATAGTAAATAACTTCCTAAAGTTTCACGGCGATTGGATAATCTTACCTTTTAAAAACATTCATCGTGTGAACAAACTAACATTCATCGTGTAAACAAACCACGTGTTAATTATTAACCAATCAAATTCATTTATCGTCGCGACCAGTGCTGCGCCCAAGCGGTAAAAGGCTGGAACTAACGCTTTTTGTTTTTTTTTTATTTAAAAAAAACCACATTAACTTTTTAGTTTTTTTTGAATAGCCTATATGTTAAACGAAATCTTCAGCTACCTACATGCGAAATTTCATAAAGATTTATTCTGTAGATTTTGCGCAACGCGATAACAAACATCGATTTTGGATTTCATTTTTATAGATATAAGGAAGGACAAGGAAGGATAATATATATAATATATAATAATATATATTTATATTATATATAATATAAATATATATTATTATATATCAACTATATTAATTAAATCAAACACCTAAACACTAATACAATACAATTTTTGCCATCACACACACTTTTTTCCTGTAGTTTATGTGTTACTTCTGTATTGCTATTCTATGGCACTTCTAATATTTATTATTGTTATACTTTTAGTATGAAGGAAATTGCACCCAAGGGATTTCTCAGGCGAAGCCGGGTCATTCGCCTAGTAATACATAAAAAATACTCTTTACATAATAAAAATACACTATACATAACGGCGAATAATATTGATATTTCAACTTTTTGCAAGTGTTTACGAACTTCTTTGAGACAAATATGTGTCGTATATTTATATTCTGATAATTTTAAATCCACAGATTATTATTTTGTGTGATATATTGTACATATCATAATATATAACTTATCATCATCATTCCTTTGTTGTTGACTCGTAATTTTGGATTTTGTATCTACTCCGGTGTAATATAATAAAAACCATTTGAATAAATAAAGCCTAAAATCTATTTCTACTTTTAAATTATCCTAAATACACCACACCTTGTACATGTTAAATATCCATAATTGCAGAAAAATATATATTTATTCACGCTGAATATCATTAAGAGGTATGTACTTAAAAGTACTCATACTATATAAGCAGAATGAACAATACAATAGATTTAGCGATCTGGTGTATAAATGTGATGAATCAATGGGAAGATTCTATCCACTGATATGAAGAGGCTTCTCAAATCATTTCAATCTATAGTTAACTAATTGTGGAAAATTGTCCTCTCTTATAAAAGGCAAGCACTTTCAATAGTTCCATCCTCAACAATAGCTCTTAGAATTGAGAATTCTTAAAAAAATATATTTTCTAACCGAATTAGATACCAAAATAGGAAGGTATTTTTGATTGTTGGTATTCAAATTGCAACCTAGGGAGTCGGTGGAAGGATGGTCTAAACCGTTGGTTTTCAACCGCTACGACCCGGGTTCGATTCCCGCTATAGACACTTTTTTTCTGATAAAAAAAGTGTTCCAATGGCCCCCGAATCTTGCAAAAGTCCAACCCCACCAGCGAGTGCAAGTAACCAAACGGGGCTCTGGCATATTTGTAAGTGCAAAGTCAAACTGCTTTTCACATGTGAAGAAGACATATGGTGCACATACAGTAAAACCGTCGCCTACTTCTACCCACCATGATTATCATGGCCTGTACCACGTGTACTAGAGATAAGCAAAAAAAAAAAAAAGATTGCAGCCTTAATTTTTTCCCAAATCCAGTTGAGATTCAAATTTCTTTTAGAAAGGATGACGACATTGTTATTTTGATACAAGCGAATATCTATTTGAATACAATAAAATGATAAGTTTGGATGTGAAGGTCTATCTCTAAATGATTTATCCTACCATAGGTACAATACTTAAAGAAGGCTTTTGGACTCTTCATCACAGTACCCCAAGAATGGTTCTCCGGGTAGGATTTGTACACAAATTGAAATCAATTGGTTTGTTATCATGGACTTTCCATTCGAATTTGTTATTTCCTTTCTCAACCTTTTTCAATTTGTTCGCTATTAGTGATATTAGTGGGGGACTACTGGATGTAATGTAGGGGGAAACAAAGAGAATCTGTCACAGTTATTTGAACGAAATAAAAATGGTTTAAAAGTCGTCATCACACCTAGGTGTTATTGACAATAATTTATGGGGTACCTCGACCTTATTACTAATACGGGCGTAGTTCTGGATACGGTGTGAAGTGGCTACACGACAAACCTGTTTGGAAAAATTATAGATTCGTGGAAGAATAGAAAGATCCATTATTACTTAAAGGTATGAAACAATAAATAAGGACAAGAGATCAAATTATATGTACATCAGCAGCTCACGCCGGCCTGTCCTATCAAATAACCGCTAGCCAACTAACAATCCAACAAAGCCACGCTATATAGACAGGGATGTCAATCAACATAGACAATACTGAAATGTTATGTAAATCACAAGAGTATTCTATCGTTAGAATATCTGGAATTGCCACTTTCAACAAAACCGAATACCCATTTCCAAAAGGATAACGTAAATTGAAAGTTGGTGTTACACTAGACCTAGGGCTTTGTTAAGACCAGAAACAAACGCTAACTACTAGAATTGTTCTTCAGATCATCATTTATTGTTATTTTAATTATAATGCCAAATTGTGTGGAGGTCTTGAGGTTACAATGAATATTTCAAAACGAGAGAATATAAAGAAAGAATGTATGGCACATATACTATGATGGAAAAATAACATATTACATTATGACACCCCGAGAATAGGTCTTAAAAATCTATGTTCATTAGCTTTGAGCAGTCACTATGTCTACCTCAAATCCCAGACCAGATTATGAGACCCCTTTCCCCTACGGCCTCTTCCACTTGATGGTAGTGGGATAGAATCAGGGTGACAGGTTCTCTCTAGGTAGAGTATAATAGAGAATCAGTATCTGCTGTGAATTGCCACCGAATACAACAGGGTTCAATGAACCTGTGCACTGAGGAACTTGCCCATCTAAGTAGAGTTTCCTCGAGAATCAGTGTCTAATGTAAATCTTAACTCTTCCCCAAAAATCACAGGGTTCAATGAACCAGTCCATTGAGGTAATAGAGGAACCTGTCTATCTATGTAAAATCTCATCGAGAATAGGTTTATGATGGGAAACGCCCCAGAAAACAACAAGGTTTAATGAACTTCTCCATCAAGTTTATCGAGGAACCTGGACATCTAGTTAAAGTTTCATCGAAATTCAGTGTCCAATGTGAATCTTCAAATAATACCAACAAGGTACAACAAGGCTAAATGAACCTTTCCATCGATATTATCGAGAAACTTGTCCATCTAGGTAAAGTCTCATCGATAATAAGTTTTCTAATGTGAATATTAACTCTCCATCGGGTACAACAGGGTTCAATGAACCTGTCCATAGAGGTAATCGAGAAATTTGTCCATCTAGGTAAAGTCTCACCGATAATCAGTTTTTCTAATGTGAATTTTAACTTGTCACTGAATACAACAGGCTTCAATCAACCTGGGTACAGAACGTATGACGGTGTTAACCACAATTTGACGCTAACACTTAGCATTTCTATATCAAATCGTTACAATATATATATACACATTAAAAGTTATAATAACGAATAGATTCAAAAAGGATAAGTTTCTTTATTTGTACATAAACCTAGTAATAAAATTCATTAGTTGTGATGTAGAATGAGCCACAACATTGGTTTTGGGAAATTCAGACAAAAATTTAACTTGTTTAAGTGGGGGCAATAGGAATTACGACTAGCTTCCTGAGCAAACACCTTATTTAAAATAACTAATATACAAGCTAATCTCTAATATGAAAGGCCAACTCAGGAGATGACAGTATTATTGTTTATGATAATATCTTAGGTACGATCCGGTGGTACTAAATCAGGTCTCAACTCACAATGGATTCCGAGATGAAATAGTGGATAAGACACGGACATATATATGTATATCTATATAGCAAATATTTTCGGACGATTATATTCATGTACCTTGAGAGACATCCCTCTCTTTTTAATTATACATCAAAATGATTGATTGTGTTCATCAACCTAGTAAAAAACTTTACTAGTGGTGATAAAGAATGAATGACAAGTTTTGGCGAATTAAAAAAAAAATCGGCTCTTGCTATTTCACCAGCTTGAACCCTTTTTTTTTATAAATTTCGAACGATCTTCTCGTAGAAGGTTATGAAATCGAACCGTCCCTGTACTGATGAGAGCCGTAGTCCGAAAAACATGTTAAACAAGTTAAATTTTTGTCTGAATTTCCCAAAACCAATGTTGTGGCTCATTCTACATCACAACTAATGAATTTTATTACTAGGTTTATGTACAAAATGCATCGTTCTGATGCATAATTAAAGGGATAAATAAAAGATTTTATTTCTTTGAGGTGAATATTCTGAATGTATCAATAAATATTTAAAATGTTAAACACTTTCTAAAAAATATATACATGATATATTTTTTTGTAAAATAAATATTTGAAGGTGCAGTCGTTATAAATTACTATCTCAAGTAGTTTTAGTTAATTTTAATTACTTGAAGAAAATATTACAAAGCTTGTACTTTTCACAATTAAAGAAACGCATTGTTCTGTTTATATTTTTATTTCATACTTTATAGCAATTTTCTATTCTAATGAAGCTTAAATTAACATTGTGTGAAAACATATTTCAAAATTTAAATATTATATTTTATATTATATATATTAAACGACGGAATTATATTATAAAGATATAATTTAAACATTAGCCAATTCAAAAAACGAGTTTATAATGACAGCCAGTTTAAAAGGTATTATAAAGTTCTACCTCAAAATTTCTAAATGATAAATTATGCATGTTTTTATATGTTTCCCGTAAAATTTAAACTCTCGCTAATTTAAATAAAAATCGAGAAAAATAATACATTCGAATTATATATTTTTTCTGAATAAATAATTTCATTTTAAATTCAAAACTATACGTTTAAAAATTTCCTTCATGACAATAATTATAGAGTTTTGAAGAATATTTTAGAAATAACTAGCCAGAGAGAGAGAGAGAGAGAGAGAGAGAGAGAGGAGAGAGAAACACAATAAAGGAGAAAATGAAGTTTCCACTCTATTCATAACATAGTAGTTTAGTAAAACAATATTTATTAACCAATAGGATACGAGAAAGGTACCAACCAATCAGAGAAGAGATTCGCATCCATCCTTGTCAGAGTTAACTAATAATTTCACGTTAGCAACGCCATTTTGAAGGTAACACGCGAATTTACCATTAGAGCGCTCTGTGATGGGACTAGGCTAACATTTGTTTGAATCTGACAACACTGGCTACAGTGGTGTCGAGTTGACGGATCAGCGTTGCCAATTTCTATTTTTACCTTTGACACTTCTGTGATTTATTTCTATTTATATATACGTTTTTATAGAATGGTTATAATAAAATAGGCGAAAATTTATATTTCTCGAAAAATAAATTTTTATTTTTTAAAATATTATTTATATAATATAGATATATATAATAAATACCGTTAAGAGAATTTATAAATAAATTTTAAAAAATATATTTAGTTTAAACATCTGAGGTTTGTTTCCTCACATGTTTAATCTAGAAAACAAATTTTATAAAATTTGCAATTATCTTAACGGCATTATTCGATACAGGCTTAACTTGCTGTACTGACTCAAAGTTTAATTCAAAATCTGTATTTCTTAATATATTTTATTTTTCTCTATTTTCAAAAAAAAAAAAACACTATATATTTTTTCCCCCTAAAAAACAATATAAATTTAGTTTTATTATGTATATTTGAAATTTGAAAAGGAGAATGTAAAATAACTGAGAAAAATTTTTAAGATGTGTTTCCAAAGGTAAAAAATACATATTTATTGATTAGGTGAATTAACGTCACTTGATGCCTACTGACATCTATCGGATAAAATATAAAATATCAATTTTTCATATAACGCACATGTAAAAAACAAAAATAAAACACCGCGCTTATATATTTTTTTTCACTATTGGTTTAATAAATATACCACTTTTTCAATAATAAATCAAAACAGTTTTTTTTTTACATTTTTGAAAAGCTTACAAGCAATGTAAAATGTCTTCAATTTTAAAATATTTATATGAAGGATTATCTAAAAAAAAAAAACTAATAAAAATTAAAATAATTTTTAGCGCTCTTTTCTAAATTTATTTTTATGTTTTTTTTAATATTTACGTTTATTCATATATATATATATATATATATATATAATGTTTTATTCTTTCAAATAGGTCTAATTCACTATAAATAATAATAATTACCACCTTTTTAGTACTCCAAGGAAAAAGTAGAATATTTTGATATCATATGTATTAAAGAGAGAAGTCACATATCATTACAAAGCTGTTCATATATTTGCAGGATGGGCTAATTCAGATGGTTTTCATCTGGGCAAGAAAGACAGCCACCCTGCATTTTTTAGAATGATAACAATTATTTGCTAGGGGTGAAACGATTTTTATTTTTACTTATTATTATTTTTTGAGGTTATGCAAGCCTTTTGAGCAAATTCGTTGAAATTTCATCTGTGTGTGTTGAGGAATTTATAAAAGAAGGATATATTGGCTATATATATATACTAGCGGATGTGTACCCGGCTTCGCCCGGGTTTTATCCGAGTGAAAGTTTGCCTAACGAATATTATTGATAATAATATTCCGGAACACACAGAATATTATGATAATAATGATAATGATATTCGTTACATTATATGTTTATATAATATATAAAATATATTTTTCGAGCAAACATATCTACTCTCTCTACTGAATAAATTTTCAAAAATATATATATAAATAAAAATATCTAGAGATATACTACATGATCTTAGCCAAAAGGCCGAGAAACGATATTTTATATGTAGAGATGACCTGTCTTCGTGTGTCTTCTGCTCAAGTGAATGTTTTTCTGGTAGAATTTTGTTCCTGCCTACTAAAAATTATTATCTGGCTTTGCCCGTGGTCTGCTTTAGTGAATATTCCCCTAAAGAATTTTGTTTATGTCAATCAAGCATGATACAGCAATATTGTCATCATCATTTCTGACTAAAAATATTGTTGCTCAGTACTTGGTTAAATATAATTTTTCTTGGTTAAAGGGGGACAAAAAACTATTCCAGATTTAACTCTCTGTCCTGTTCAAATTTCAGCGAGATTAGTTACATATTGAGGGCGTGCATAGCCGACAAATATATATATATGTTCCCGGCTTCGCCCGGTTTTTACCCGTGTAAAATTTTGCCTAACGACCATTTGTTAAAACGATTCTAGCAAACCCTACTGAATCTATACTTGTCTATACTCTCGATAATTTGAATTTTTTTCCTGGTCCCTTGAAAAATACTCGATAAGTTGAATAAAATCAATATTAATTGGTCCACTCGGAAATTTGAAGTTGAAGGAATAGTATCTTGCCACAAACGAACATTTGTAAATAACTGTATTTAGCGAATGTACCAGGCTTCGCCCGGTTTTTACCCGAGTAAAAGTTTGCCTAACGAATATATTTTTTAAAACGATTCTAGAAAACATCCAATCCATCTATATATAGATTTATAAAAGTAAATAAATATTGTTATATGCGTTTAAATATATTTTTGAAACATATAATTTTTTGAAAACATTTATTAAATTTTAAATAAGATATTTTATCTAAATATTTATTAATATTGAAATGCCAAGTTTTTTTTTACAACGTCATTGGAATATTAAATTGCTAAATCCTCAAATTAAATATTAAATTTATTATACTTTATAATATACACTGCGTGACATTGAAAATGGAACATCAAGAAATAGTGGCCAGAAAATTATGCAAATTTCAGGGTAGACGCGCCTAACCGAGTTATGCAAATGATGTAAAATGCGCAGCTCTCGTGCGCATATGGAGTAAGATATAAGGGAAGGAACTTGCAGAAAGGACAGTATTCGTGTCGTTATTTCTTCAAGGAAAATCATTGTAGAAATTTTGTTCTTGTGTCAAAATACACGTGTAATAACAGAGAATGCCAGGTCATCGTAAACGGAGGCAGTTCAAGCAGACAGACGCTTTTACGAGGGGCATGGTGATCGGACTGAAAAGGGCAAGTTGGTCCATACGTCAAATCGCAGCTGATACACACCTTGGTGCGTCCACGGTGCACCGACTGTGGAGAAGATGGTTAGAACAAGGAAATGTGGCAATTTATAGGAATGTCGGTGCAACCAGAGTGACGTCAGCACGTGTGGATCGGCGTATCCTTCGACAAGCAGTGGCGGCCCTACAAGTCACTTGTACCGCCATCCTGAAACATGTGCAAGACACCCTAGATCATTCCATCTCGACCAGAACCATTTCCCGTCGATTGGTTGCTAATGGCTTGCACTCATGCCGTCCGCTAAGAAGACTGCCATTGACCCCACCGAATAGGCGCCAACGTTTGGAATGGTGCCGGGCTAGATCGACGTGGATGACGGAATGGCACAGGGTCGTGTTCTCAGATGAGTCGCGTTTCTGCTTGTCCAGTGGTAGTCGTCGTGTACGCGTGTGGCGTCGACGTGGAGAAAGGTCCAATCCGGCAGCAATTGTGGAACGCCCCACAGTGCGACAACGTGGAATTATGGTTTGGGGCGCAATCGCGTATGATTCCAGGTCACCTTTACTAGACGTGTTGCTGCGTGCATCGCCGTCCGCGGTGGTCCTACTTGCTACTAAGCCGACGCCGTTCTCGCTCTGTATTATGACTATGATTTTGAAATAAGGATCACTTATTGTTCGTCCCTGTCTCTCTCTGTCTGCCGAGTTTCATCACTTTCTGGCCACTATTTCTTGGTGTTCCATTTTCAATGTCACACACGCAGTGTATTTCAATATATACTTGATATCTATATGTAATATAATTAAAATGCAGCAGCCAAAAAAATGTAGATACAATCCAACTCGCCAGTGTAATACAAAACTGAATAATAAAGTTTGTTTGAGAGTCCGTCGACGCCCAGACAGGAAAAATTGTCTCCGATTACACAGTCGGACCAACAAATATAGTCGGATTACAAACAGTTCCTCTCTGGTTCTAGAATAGATCAGACCCTCCTCTACCGGCTCTGGCCTCTTTCTCTCTCTCTCTGAGGTGACCTCCAACATGCCTCGTCCTTTTGTGCTATCCCATTGACACCTGAAACCACTCTGACCATTGTGACCACCACGACTGCATCTAACCTGCCAAACACGACAATCAGGAACAAGAAAACATACATATAAATATATAGATGCCATAGATTTGGCCCAGCCACCTTGCCAGCAAAACACCTCTTTGGTAGATTGTGAAGATTCCATTAGATCTCGTGTGGATCTCATGGAATAAAGGCCGCCCTAGACTGACGAGGGCCATTAGCCCGAAACCATGGTCTCTAGGTGGACGCATCTCAGTTTGTCAAAGCTGGTGTTGTGGCTTTGTCACCGACCCGAGGCCGCTAGTTGCGGCGACGGTCAATAGATGGCGTCAGGTTTTGACGTTTATTTTGACGAAAGAGGCGCCCTATGCTTCTATGGATATAAATAAATAAATATATATATATTGGAAGGACCTTATCATCAGTGGCAAACCCTTCCTATTCGAAATATTCGATATATATTCGAGATAAGATACCACAATTGGTGGCTGTACAAAATGAGCATTCTAATTAGCATTAATTTCCTAAGCGAGTCAAGAGATAATCAAACTATTTATAACATAACCAACTAATTAGCTCGTTAATAGACCAAAACGAGTCAATTATACAATCTAAACAAAGTTAGGAGTTATAGGCTATAAGCGCTGCACCTGTATTCTCCTTTATAGGAGACCTACAGTATATATATGTTATATAAAAAATATTATTTTATTTTCAATTATAATTTCATAGATTCAAATACTCTGCTAAATCGACCGCCAGAGGCCACTCTTCCCCTATAAAAACTCGTTGTTGTTTTCTCCCAATGGCCGGCTCAACCTTTTGTATATTATGTAAATAAGTATTTCATTTATTATTCTTACGCCTTAAGCCAGGCAGTACTTTTATCAAACCATGTTTTTTATATATTCCATAAGATCAATTAAATCTATTTTGATAACTGATTTTATTTATCATTGCCACGACTGCTCAACAAATATCTCTATTCTCAAAATAATCAGCATCAAGTATTAATTCTATATAGCTAATTATCAATATATTGGCACTACCAGCAACCATGCCCTACCTTCAGGATTTGGATTTTTCTTGTAGAGACACCCATTTTCTTCTTTGAAGTTCTGTGTAATTGAACGCTTGTTTCCACTAAGGTTCTCCTTAATATTCTCAATAAAATCATCCTTTTCGTCTATTATTTGATTCAGAAATAGTCTTTCATAATCTTCGTCCCATTCGTTTTCAGGTAAGGGTCCTCTAGATAGACCATCAGCGTCCAGATGTTTTTTACCCGATTTATGTATGATTTCGAAATTATATTCCTGAATCTTCAGTGCCCATCGTGCTAATCGGCCGGTCGGATCTTTCAGATTCTTAAGCCAGCATAGTGCGTGATGATCAGTTACGATTTTGAAGTGCCTTCCATATAGGTAGGGTCGTAACTTGGACATTGACCGCACAACAGCTAGACATTCCTTTTCGGTAGTCGAATAATTTTGCTCAGGTTTGCTCAGTGTTCGACTTAAATATGAGATAACTTTTTCTTTATCGCCGAACTTTTGGACTAATGTTGCACCCAGGCCGATGTTAGATGCGTCAGTATGAATGTAAGTAATTGCATTCGGGTCAAAGTGCCCTAAGATTGGAGGATTTATCAATGCTACTTTAAGGGTTTGAAATGCTTTCTCTTGATTTTCTGTCCAGGTAAAAGGTACATTCTTTTCTATAAGACTGGTTAATGGATCGGCAATTTTTGAAAAACCTTTGATAAATTTTCTATAATATGAGCACATTCCTAAAAATGATTGAACTTCTTTTATCTTTTTGGGCCGAGGAAAATCTCTAATAGCCTTGATATTATGCTCCGCTGGTTTTATACCATGTTGATTAGTTATATGGCCAAGAATCTCCAGTTCTTCGAAAGCAAATTGGCATTTTTTGTTGTTCAATTTTAAATTAGCCTCGCGAAAACATTTTAAAACAGCTTCTATTCTTTTGAGATGTGTTGAAAAATCCGAGCTATAAATGATTACGTCATCTAGATAACATAAGCAAATTTGCCATCTAAGATTACCAAGCATATTTTCCATGTTCCTCTCAAATGTAGCAGGGGCATTGCATAGACCAAAGGGCATTACGTTGAACTCATATAGGCCATGTGCTGTAGTGAAGGCTGTCTTTTCTTTATCTTTCTCCTCAACCTCTACTTGCCAATATCCGATTTAAGGTCAATTGCAGAAAAGTATTTGGATCCTTGAAGTGTGTCCAATACTTCATCAATTCTGGGAATTGGGTAAACATCCTTCACTGTTACATCATTCAATTTTCTGTAGTCAACGCAAAATCTGTACTTACCATCTCGCTTCTTGACCAAGATTACAGGGAAGGACCATGGACTCGAGGATGGTCTAATTATGCCGTCTCTGAGCATTTCATCAATTTGTTCTTTTATGATTTCTCGCTCTTTCGCGCTCACCCTATACGGCTTGTGTTTGATCGGTTTCGCGCCTTCTGTATCGATCCGATGTTTCGCTAAGTTGGATCTTCCTAATCCCGACGAAAACAAATCCTCGTACCTTTCCAAAACTTGTTTCAATTGCTCCTTTTCCGTATATGCTAAATTTTTGTTTATCTGAAATTGGGGTTCTTCATGCTCTTTTTGTTCACTTTCTTCCATAAGATTCACTTCGGCTGGCTGGCTTCCAAAGCACAATGTTTGGTTTTTTAATATTTTTAATGGTCGAGGGTAAGGGTTTGTTATCCAGATATATGTTTCCTTATTCACAACATTTATTAAGCTTCTCGCTAGTCGAAGTCCATTTGTTTGAAACATTTTATGGTTCTCCTCGATGATGTATTCGCCATCCTCTGCTTCTACAAATGCATTAATCAATTTAATAGAAAGTTCTGGTATAATGGCATCCTTTGCACTTTTTATTTTCTTCTGTTGATATTTGATTACGTCACGATTTTCTGTCAAGTTATATTTGATTATTTCACGCTGACAATCAATTTTTGCGTTCATTTTCTTAAGAAAATCACGTCCAAGTATAAATATTCGCAAATGTGTTCTCATTATCACAAATTGATGTGTAATTGTTTTGTCTTCAAATTTTATATTTAAAATAATATTTCCTACGATATCTAATTCTTTGCCATCGGGTCCGGAGCACATTTTATCAGGATTTATTATTTCAAGACCTGTGTTAAGAGCTGTACTAAGGTCGACCACTGAAAGATCGGCGCCTGTATCAATCAAAGCTTCGCAGATACCGATTCTATCCACGTTAATGTTCATTTTATATTTGGGGTCTAACTTTTTAATTCCATTTATGGTCGACTTGCTTTGATTGACGGACTCAGGCGCGATGTTTAGTTTAAATCTTCTAATGCAGCATATCTATTCCTTGTAGGGATACTCGAGTACGGGCTATTACTTACGTCAGAGTAGAGCAGAGGTCTCGACTTCTGAGTTCCATTATCCATTCGGATTTCTTCTTCGACCTTGTCTTGTGTAACTATGGGGTCCTCTTCCACAATTCTTACAAACCTGACTCTGCAATACCGCGCTACGTGTCCTGGCTTGTTACACTTGAAACATATTGGTCTCCCGTCTTCTGTCCTATTCCTATTTGAATTTGGATTCTTATTGTATGTTTTACTTGGGTAGACCGGTTTTGGCTCAGGATTGGGAGTGTAAGATCGTCTAGGGGCAGATACCTGGGGCAGAGGCTTGTTCTGGTAATACCTCGGAGTGGGGGCCTGGGGCTTGGAGGTGTTCTGGTAGTACCTCGGAGCGGGGGCCTGGGGCTTGGAGGTGTTCTGATATGGTTTTCTGAACGACGTAGCATTCTTCCATTGCTCTTGATGATGGGGACGAGGAGAGCGTGGTCCATTATAAAGAGCTTTTGATTTTTCTGCACGTTCTTGGTAATTCTTTTCGAACAAATCCAGCTTTTTACAAATTTCTAGAAGTTCATTGGTATTTTTAGGAGGGTTTAGGTGAAGGGCAAAAGAGTATTCTTTCTTTAACCCTCCAATAACCCAGTTTATTTTAGTCTCTTCTTCCATTTGGGGGTCGACCTTGTTGCACAGTACAAGGATATCCTCTGCGAACCTGATTGCAGGTTCATTCCACTGTTGTATCCTGTTTAATCTCATCCTCATTTCTTCTTTGTTGGCGTCTGAGGCAAAATCCTCAATTAGGCGGCTCTTGAAATTTTCCCAGCTGGTGAAACTTACTTTGTGTAGGTTCAGCCAGGTTTTGGCGCTACCAATCATATTCATGGCAGCATAACGGGAGATAATGTAGTCTGCCCAATGGTACAGGAAGCCAATTTCTTCAAGAGATTCAATCCATGGGCGAGGGTCTTCTGTTCCATCATACTTGGGGATGTCGATGTTGGGATTCAGGACAACTGGGTCGGAACTAGCATCTCTACCAATTGTTGCACCAGGTTGCGGCTTGGCAGACTCTTCAGCCTTGATTCTCTCCTGTGCTGGGTCTTGCATCTTACCAGAGCGTGTTTCAACCATCCTACAAATTTATAAAAGGGAATAATGAGATAAGTCTACTTTATGTAGCCACCAGAATCCTTTATTTATTTTCTCACATCAAAGAGAGCAGTGAAGTCACAGTGTACCTAAATACAAATGATGATAATCTAAAAATAATCTGTTTTAAATAAATATCATAGAATATAAAAATAAATAAATATATAATTTAAATTTCAAATATATTAAAAATAATATAATAAATACGCCATTAATCATGATGTAACAATATATATATATATACTTTTCTTATCCCTAGTAGACGTGGTACAGAGCATGATATTCATGGTTGGTAGAAGTAGGCGATTGCTTTTACTGTAAGTGCCAAACATGTCTACGCATGTGAAAAGCAAGTCGACTTTGAACTTACAAATGTGCAGAGCCCCGTTTGGTTACTTGCACTCGCTGGTGGGATTGGACATTTGCAATAATCGGAGGTCATTGGAACATTGTTTTAAATCAGAAAAAGGTTCCCAATGCGGGAATCGAACTCGGGTCGTAGCGGTCGAAAACCAACGGCTTAGACCAGTCTTCCACCGATCCCCTTTTATATATCATTTAATCGCGGATGTTTCTTTTTGTTTTTTAGGTAAACAATTCAACCTACTGTAAGTGTGCATTCCCTTACTGCAATTGTAAATAAACTTACACGTGCGTAAGCAGTTTATAATATTGAAAATTACTAATATATACACTTATTGTACAGTCGTCTTTAATTTCGCCGGTCCTTCGTATTTCCTTTTGGAAGAAGAAGACAGAAGCAATTTTGTTCACACTTGGTTATCTCGTGTACTTTAAATAAAAGTCACAGTGGATCAAATATTTTTTACAGTTATTGTCTGAATCCTCATATACATGCTGGTTAGTACAACTTCCTTAAGTTTTGTACATGAGTATATATAAGAAAAATGCATGTGTTAATTTTTAAAATGAATTATGGAGCATGTACAATATGTAATTATATTTATAAAATATTGTTATTATATATTCGTGTATATATATATTCGTGAATATGAATATTATGATGCATTAGCACGCCATCTGTTATGAAAATTCGAAACTATTGTAGACGCGTATGACTATTTTTGAAAACAATACAAACTATTTATAGATGTAGGTATTTCTTTTTTTCAATCCCAATTTTTCTTATACTGCAGAGATAAAATATTCGTAGGTCCTGACTCATTATTGGTTTATAAGGACATAATTGAATTATTTATTCATAAAAAATGAAAATTTATAGTTTAGAATATATATATGTTATATAAAAATTATATTTTGTTTTTTAAAATTATAAATTTAAAGAATAAATACTCTAGCGAATAACGACAGTGATAATCTTCTCGGTATTGTTTATGCGATAAACAGAATAAGAGAAGAAAAGTTTCTTTATTAGACAAATTATAACAGTGCTAATAAAGAAACTTTTCTTCTCTTATTCTGTTTATCGCATAAATAAATACTCTGTAAATCTACCACCAGATGTCGGGAATTTCCCTTTATAAAATCGGTTGTTGTTGTTTCCCGATGGCCGTCTCAAACCTTTTGTAAATGATGCAAATACGTTTTTTTTTTAAATTCTTACACCTTGAATCAGGCAGTACTTTCATCAAATTATTTTTATATATATTCCTTTAGCTCAAATAAAGAAATTACTGATCATAACTATTTTTATTATTTTCGAGAATTTCACCAGGACTGTAATATAACGAACATGTTCATGTATACCAAAATAAAGCAACAGATAATAATTCTATATATCAATCTAATTCCAAAATACAACATAAATCTCTCTTTTTTTTTGGTAATATAAATTTATGTCTCGAGCGCACTTATCTTATGTAGTTAGTATTCTGGCAATCATTAACACTTTATTTTGTGATAAAAACATTGGTAAGAACGAGAGAGTAGCATTAGGAAGTGTATTAAAGTATGTAACTATAAAATAATGGTTTAAGTTTTAAAATTATTCTATTATAGGAAGAGAAAAGGAACGCTCTCTCTTTATAAGAGGATAATATTTCCAAAAGAAAATATATTAAAACTAAGAAATATAAAGGATTAAGGGAGGGTTAACGCTTAAGGAAGAGGCAGCGCTCAAGGAAGTTTCAATTCATTGAGTTTTTAATAGAAAAAAATAAACTGTAACACTATATTTAATAAACATGAAATGAGGTAAAACTGGATTAATATATCTATATATTGTTTTTAGACTATATAACTTTAGTTACTGATGAAGTTATATAAAATACAAACTAAATAAAGATATATTAATACAGTAATAACATACTTCTATTTATTTCTATCAAATATAGTTTTATGGTTTATATTTTAACTAGCAGATGTACCCGGCTTCGGCGGTTTCATGTTCAAGTCTTTCGCGCAGTCTCTTGGGATTAAAGGATTTGCTTCAAGCGAGGGGTGGCTCTCAAATTAGAAAAAAAAAAACGACACGGGATATCATTTAAAAAATGAGCGGAGAGAGCGTCAGCGTGGATATTTCCATTTGTTCGCAAAGGATTGACGACCTAAACCAACTTTTGAATGGCTATGACCTATGGTTATCTCGTCTGATTTCTACTAATTCAAAAATGAATAGAGGTTCGTTTCAAGCAAATTCAAAGGGAAAACAGGTTCTATATAGGTTATTTAATTTTTAGTATCGCATTTATATTTATTCGAATTTTATATTTAAACGATACTCATTATTTCTTTTGATTTTTATATATCGTATATATCGTCTTGCACAATTATATAAACTTTTTTAAATAAAGTACAATACTTAAAATAAAATATGTTTCTTATACAATCTGAAATTAGAAAATAAACTTTTAAATCGGTAACCTCAAGGAGATAGCCATTATAAAGCACTAATATTTGAATTAGTTTTACTTAATATATTAGCCCTGAAAGACCCAAGGTCATCAGGCGTGGAGCAGACTTCCTGCCTAAGCCTATCTCCGTCGCAATGGTGGCGCTGCTTGCGAGTTAAATCTACAAATTTGCAAATAACTCTAAGGATATTCAAGATATTCAAGAAATTATTTTTCAGAAACCTTCCCAGTACTACACTAAATAACTTCCCAAAGTTTCATGGCGTTCCAATGAGTGGTTTGGTCAGGCATAAAGGACACACACACATACATTCATTTATATATATACTAGCGGACGTACCCGGCTTCGCCCGAGGTTTTACCCGAGTAAAGGTTTGTCTAACGAACATTTGTTTAAACAATTCTCTATAAACTTAAAAAAAAAAAAGATATATTTTGATAATTTGAAACTCGTAATTTTAAATCTCTCGATAAAGTGAACATTTTTCCCCGGTCCCTGTGTGCCGTGTCATCCTGAATTTTGTCTTTCATAATTTTCTACATTACAAAATCATCGTTTTATCTAGTGAACATATTTTCCCGGTCCCTTGAAAAATACTCGATAAGTTGAATAAAATCATGGTCGTGAATCTCTCGATAAAGTGATTATTTTTTCCCGGTCCCTGTGTGCCGTGTCATCCTGAATTTTGTCTTTCCTAATTTTCTACATTACAAAATCATCGTTTTATCTACATATTTTCCCAGTCCCTTGAAAAATACTCGATAAGTTGAGTAAAATCATGGTCGTTTATGGAAGATGGATGTAGTTCCCGGAGGTCACCCGCCCCCCGCTTGCGAGTTAAAGCTACAAATCTGCAAATAACTCTAAGGATATTTAAGATATTCAAGAAATTATTTTTCGTAAACCTTTCCGGGGATATGCCTAATAATATCCCAAATATTCACGGCGATTGGATGTATGGATTTTGAATCCATAGAGGACACACACACAGACACACAGACATTCAATTTTATATATATAGATTTTAATAATAAAAATCAATGAATTGAAATTTCCTTGAGCGCTCCCTCTTCCCTAAACGTTAACCCTCCCTTAATCCTTTATATTTCTTAGTTCTGATACTATAAATATATAACTAATTAATAACATAATTACTAATATAGTGTGCAATATTGTGCAAGAAGAATTCTATTTTACGTCAAAAATTTCATTAAAAAAGAATTTATTTGCTGTGATAACGAAAATATGACGGCTTAAATATTTCTTTGTCAAATATTTTTCTAAGGTATTAGAGAGCTTTTTGAAAGAAAAACAAACTGCCAATTGTCTGTCTATAAACAAAACAAATATTTCCAATAAAATATACACTTCACGAAATCAAAATATTTATTTAAAAAAAAAAGGAAATGGATTTTGAAGTTGGAATATAAAATAGTTTTTATGGATTGACAGGTTCTACTGAGTGTTTTGTTTTGCTATTGTTATTGAACACTGTACAATAGCGGTGGAAACGAATGCCTTTCTGAGCAGTTTTAAAAGATATTCTTTTTTATTATTTAAAGATGGATTCAACTATAATGTACCTTTTTAAAGAATGAATAAAATCTAACGCCGGAGAGATTCTTTATTTGTGAGATATAATCTTGGCAAGATATCAGACTAAGACGTCCTTCAACAGGCTAATACGTGAATACAAGAAACTAGAGAAGACATATATACATGTAAATATTTACATAATTCAAATCGTTTTGAAAATAGAGCAATCCATATTCAATTCACTAGATAATAAAAAGGCATATATTGGATTTAATATTAGCAATATAAATATTTTATTAAATCCAATATATGCCTTTTTATTATCTAATAAATTCAAATATTTTATAAAATGAACGATTATTATTTAAATATTTTGCATATAAATTAATTATGAAAAAAAGATGAAAACTAAGAATGTAAAGAAGACAGAAACCTTGTAAAACTCCTCAAACACAAGAAAGGTTTATAAATTGTGAAGTGAAATTAAAATATATCTCAAAAGGTTTATCAATATCTCATGAATCATTCACACAAAAAACCATATAATGGTTTATAAATATAATTTAATTTATTCATCATTTAAATAAAATAATACAACAGGTTTCTGTAAATGAAAAGCAACTCCAGTAGATTCACACATCTATTGTATTAATTAATTATTAACAAGATATCTTCATTTAAAAAAAAAACAATTAAATCAGTCTCTTGACCAACTCTTAATGGAAATCGAAGTGGCCCAGAAAAAAAACAGAATGTCTTCATTAACACAGGCTTCACTATCACTATAGTGTATATATTTTGGTTTCCTTTTTTTGTGTAAATATTTTTCCCGGCGTGATTTTCATCATATAACTCTTGATTTAAAAATAAAGGTTTTCCCCCCTGATTTTATAATATTATAAAACAAAAAAGCTTCCAGGGCTAAGTTTTTTTAGGATTAAACAAACTTAGCCCTGGAGGCTTTATTTGTTTTATAATATAACAATTATATTTTCAATTTCCCCGTGAGTGATATTAATCAATCAAAAGGGAGTTCTGTCAAACTTATAAGTGCAAAAAGTAGAACTGATATTTACATGTGTAGACATGTGGCGCACTTAATATTAAAATAGATGCTAACTAATCACCATGTTTATCCTAACCTGTACCACTTGGATTTAGAAAAGTGAAAATATAGATTGTAAATAATACATATCAGTGAAACCGTTAACATTATCTGTTTATTTGACAATTGCTGGCTACAATGCGTTAGGAAGGCATTTGTTCTATCCACTGTGGTCAGTGTGGATAATCCTCAAGTATGCTGCTCATTTGCCATACAGAAACATTCTTTTAATGTGAAAAAATAGTACAAAAGTGAAAGTGTACTGGGATCAGGTAGATAAATTAAGAAAATGGCATCTTCTGATCGTGCAAATAAAAGTTGCCGATGGCTTGCGCCATCTGTCTAAATAAATATATTAACTTATCGTTGATTTTAATTATTACAAAATTAGTCAAATACTTATTCTTGATTAGCAAAGAAAAAAAAACTAACCAAGTAAGCGTTTAGGGCTGTAGGCCCTCATCAGTGTGGTGTAAGCTGTAAATGAATTTATTCTTTTAATGTTTTTAAGAAAATATATTGGATGTGTCGAAACAACAAAGAATCCATTTATTCCATTATCTTAGCGCATAACGTACATATTCAGATTAAAGATGTGTCACAACAAGAAATTTAGAAAATTCATACAAAAACCAACCTGTATACCACGGTGTCGGGTTCTGGTCCTCCAGTACAGGGGCTGTTTAGGTATCATAACACCCTACAGGAGTAAGGAAATCGGCACAAATTCCCCAAATTAACGTATTTTAGCTGGTGAAGTGGTAACGCCGAAATATATAGCCAGCATACATTGTAAAAGTACTAGAATATGATATTCTTGTGAATAAAGATGCCTTTTTACAAGGGTAGATCAATAAAAAACTATAAAGGTTTTTTAAAAAGTGCAAACTAAAATACAATTTTATTTTTTAATCCTCTACACAACCCCCTTTTTCTTTTTCTATACACTTCTGCCAAAGGTCAGGTGCTTGTAAATTCCCTTTAAGAAAAAATCTTATGTGTGTTGGGCAAGCCATCCATGCACCGCATTTTTAACCTTATCATTAGTCTCGAAAGTCATGCCCCTTAAAAATATTTTCAAGCATCCAAATAAATAATAACCACTCGAGGCTAAATCAGGAGAGTAAGGGGGATATTTTAGAACTTTAAAATTTAATGTATTGATGGTTTCAATGTTGAGATTTGCCACTAGGGGCCGAGCATTATCATACTGTAGGCAAACACCTTTGCTGAGCAAACCACGCCTCTTGGAACAAATTTTTGGCTTTAATTTTTTTTCAAGGAGCTCAAAATAAAATATGCTATTAACTGTTTGGCCTCTAGGAAGATAAATTTCTAAGATGCATCCCTTACTGTCCGAAAAAAAGTAAAGGGTACCATTCCAGCAGAAACTGTTATCCTTGGTTTCTTTCGTGTTGGTGAACCCGTGTGATGCCATTCTGAACTTGATATTTTAGAGTCAGGAATATTATGGTGTATTCATGATTCATCTCCAGTCACTATTCTATCGAAATATCTTCACCCTCAATTTCATAACGTTCCAAAAGCTCTTTACAAGCGTTAAGATGTTTTTTCTTTCATTTCCTCTGTGAGCAGCGGAGGCACCCATCTTACGCAAATTTCTGTACTTTAAATGTTTTGTAATGATTATTTGGACACTACCATAACTGGGTTAAGTTCGGCAGAAATAACTCTAATGCTAATGTGACGTTCGTTCTGTATCATCTCGTCAATGGCCCAGGTGGTTGCCTCATCACTAACTTTGACCGGGGCGCCAGGTCGCGGTGCGTCATCTAAACTTTCTATGCCGCTTTTGAATTTTCTAACACATTCAAAAATTTGATTTTGAGATAAAATATTTATCACCGTAAACAGCTTTCACTCTCGAGTAAATTTCAAATGATTTAAATCCTTCATGATAAAGAAAACGTATTACTGCTCGCATTTGATGTTTGGTGCAACTGGTTTTTTTTTTGGTCGCCATTTTTATTGGATATAAAAATGCTGCCAGATGGTTTCTTGAGATTTTTTAAAAATATAACAACAGACTTCAATGTAAATGAGTATACCTATATATAGTTGTTTCCTTCTTTGTTTTTTTTTCCTATTAAACTTTTATGGGTTTTTTATTGATCCTCCCTTGTATATTAATAGGTATATTCATATCAATCAAATGAGAATTGATTAAAAATATTTAATAAATATATTTGCAATATTTTTTCAAAAATAGACAGATACTTTTTAAAAGAATAGTTTAACTTTTCTAGAGAGTGATAATCACAGATTAAGGATCAAGAGGTGATCGCCGAAACTTTAGGGTAAACGTTTCTTCGATTAAACAAAAGCTTGGTAGATTTGGAGAATGATCATTACCCCATAGGGGTTAATCCAGTTAGTGAGATAGAGTTTAAAAGCTAGTACGGGTTTGTCTATATATATAATTGAAGAAACATCCTAAAGTGTCCTAAAGTTTCACTAATACCTATTCATATTTAAATCTAGTACAGCTTATATTCACCGAATTCTTTGATTCGGTGAAGTTTGTAACATTTATTAGAGCAGAAAACATTGAATAGAACGCCTATATACAGTAATTTAACATGACTTATATTTTCGAATGCATGTATTCATATATATATATTTCTCTATTCAAACTATCTTTTGATATACATTTAACACATAGAAATTTACCCATGAATAAAATCTAAATAGGTGGAAAGTCTTTGATAGGGCCGGTAGTCGGTTTTTTTAAGGAGACAGGCAATATTATTTACACTAATTATCTCGTGTGTCTTCAATAAAGATTATTGCAATATATTTCAGAGTTATTGTCTCAATCCTGATATACATGATAAAAGTTACAACTTCCTTAAATTTTCTCCATGATTGTTGTTGTTGTCGTGTCCAATGAAGAGCCTCAGATGTCCCCATGCATCTCTATCATAGCAGTCGCAATGTCCTCTATCTTGGGTGTGTAAAGCTCTCCATGAGTGTATATAGAGAGTAACCGCAATGCTTATAATAATAGAAATTTGCATTTTAATATTTTGTCCTTTTTTCTAATCTAGTTATCATTATGCTACTTTTCCTTTGTTGCCTAATTCATTGTCAAAAAGTTTCTTTAAATCTTAAAAAGAAAGAGATGAACGTAAAGGTCGGCCATATCTAGGTTATCAGGAACAATATTGGTTTATATTATGATGCATTAGCGCGCCATCTGATATGAAAATTCGAAACTATTATAGACGCGTATGATTCTTTTGAAAATTAAGCAATTTCTACTGCCCTTACTGCAATGGAAAAATTAATAGGAGGGACTGGTTCATCAGTGGTGAACCCTCTTAACGGATTCCCCAGTTTAATCTACCATACCGCTGTTATATTGCATTTTTCGATCTTCCTTTTATAGTGATACTGATGCTAGACTCTCGTAATGGGTATTTAAGATGAACTATGGACATAAGCTTTGAGGACAGTAGAATTACATACATTTATAAATATATAATATGCTTCGAATAATCGCTTTCCGCAAACATCAAATTATTGGTTTAATGATAAGATTATTATTTAGATATTTATGTTTTAGTGCATAGAAAAATTACTTCGTTGTTTCTATGACAACTATTAGGTTTTAATATATTTGTGTTATATTATCATTAATTATCGTGTAATTCTGAGGTTTGTCCTTCCTAGTTTTTTACTTTATAGATATGTTATATAGCGGTTAATTACGTTTGATGGTTAAAAACATAAGGATATATTTGTAACAGATAAATTTACTGGCAATGCATTTCTTTTAATAATATTGTAGCAAGGTAATTATTATTTTATTAGCAGAGTATAATTTTTTAGGTTTATATTTTGATACTCTGTACACTTCACTATTTTGCTTATCTTTTGTTTATCACTCATAGTTTGTTCTTGCCTGAAATAAATTGTTGTCTCATCCCGAAGTTGGTCTTCCCTAATTATCCACGTGGCAATATCATCAAATATTATCTTTACAAACCTTACTGCAATAATTTAAGTTATTGAATGAGAGGGTTTGGTTCATCAGTAGTGAACCCTCTCAGCGGTTTTTCCAAATAAATTATACAGATATATTTTATTATAAAATGTATAATATATATTCCATAGAGAATATTCATATGTAACACTTCGAACTGCTTTTCACATGTGTAGACATGTGGTGCGCTTACAGTAAAAGCAGTCGCTAACTACCCACCATGATTATGATGGCCTATACCACGTGTACTAGGGATAATTAAAATATATATATATGTAACACTTTAAGGCAAATATATATGTATTTAAATAATTTAATTGAAAAGCCTATTCGTATTTTAAATCAAAAATAATATATTTACCAATGTTTCAGTTGGCTGAACGCCAACTTTCTTCAGGGTACAACAACGTATTTATGTAAATGAAATTGTTGTAACTTGAAAAAGGTTTGGCGTTAAGCTAACTGAAAAACATTTAAATATTTATTTTTTATCCAATATATATGCATTTTTAATTTAATATCTATTTATGGATTGCTTAATTTCGAAACAATTTCAATGAATATGATTCAGAGATCAATATCAGATAGAATAAAGTTTCTTATCATATTTGGAATTCGTTTTTATAAAGGATATACTTTCAAAAATGACACAAATCAATATAGAATAATTTATTCATAACTATCATAAGTTTATGTAGCAGTCTCCCATTAAAATGTATATTGAATTTGTTGCACCACACATAAAATAATCTTAGAAAACTTGGCTTCAATAATTATCATAATTATTAGTAGTAAATACGCATGTTTTTCTCTTCCAATATTTGTTGAGAAACAAGTTTTCTTTCAATATGTGTTTCAAATATTTGAGATTTTCTCTATTAAATATTAAGTAAAAGAGAGTAAAAAAAAATTCCATACACTTTCAAATTCCTTTCACAGCTACCGGTTTTGAAATTGGCTTTCACGCGGATCCCATTTCAGTTTTCAAACTCTATTTGCTTTTTATTTATAAATCCAATAAAACCAAACTGCCACGGGAAAATCTCTCTCCCTCTAGGCTAAACTACCCTGAAATCTTCTTAGTTACAAACTTCACTGATGCTTCTAACTTCCCACCTTCCCATCTGAGATTTTCTGTTTATAAATAAATAAAATATTTGAACAAACTCTGAAATCTTTTAAGAAATATTAGAGAAATAAACATTGTAAGAGTTTCCTTTAAATGCCCCCTTTTTCCACCTTTTTGAACGACGATAATTCTTCTACTAATCGGGCAATTAAAATTTGGTGATGGCTTGCACCATCTGTAGGAATATATAAGAACTAATCGTTGATTATTATTCCAGAATTGGCCGAAAATACCCATTCTTAATTAATTAAGAAAGGCTAACCACTTAAACGATTCTGTAATATTTAAAAAAATCTACGAATAGTTGAGATATATTCCGACAGATGGCTCAAGTCATCAGAAACATTAAGTAGCATAAAAAAAACAAATATATATATATACCTTTTTCTATCTCATCTAATTTATCCTTGAACAATATCAATTTTTAATATTTTCATATAATTCTTCTGCTCGAATATCTCGAAGCATATTATATATTTATAATTGTATGTAATTCTTATGTCCTCTAGTTCATCTAAAATACCTATTCCAAGAGTCTAAGCATCAGTATATCATTATAAAAAGAAAACCGAAAATGTAATATAACGGCGGTATGGTAGATTAAACTGGAGAAACCGGTAGGATTCCACACTGATGAGTCAGGCCCTCCCATTAATTTTTGCATTGCAGTAAGGGCAGTAGAAATTGTTTAATTTTTAAAAGAATCATACGCGTCTATAATAGTTTCGAATTTTTATAACAGATGGCGCGCTAATGCATCATAATATAATTGTTCTGTTTTTAATTTTCTTAGTTTTTCTCTTTAACATTATCTTTGTATTTGACCTCAAAATAAAACAAATTGATTTTTATTTCTTAAAAAAAAAGTTACAAAAATTTAGAAAGAAATGAAAAGCTAGATGGAAATTGCTGGAATTTTTTTTCTGTTTTTTTTTTTCCAATATTTCGAATTCCGTTCATCGCTTTAATCACCAAGCTAATAATTGGATCTAATTGGCTACTTCGCCACTGATTGGCTGATTACTGTCAATTGAAGGAATATCGTCTCAGACTTGCGGAAATAAAGATGTATAAATTCAAATACAATGATGCATTAGCACACCATCTGTTATGAGGAAATGAATTTTTTGTCGCGTTTATTCTATTTGAAATAAAACAATTTTGTACTATCCTTACTGCAATGATATAATGGAAGAGCTGGTTCATCAGTGGTGAACCTTCCTAGAGCTTCGGCAGTTTAACCGTTGGGAGGGTTCACCACTAATAAGCTAATAAGCCAGGCCTTTCCATTAATTTATATTATTTTTTCATTAATTTCATTAATTTAATTCATTGCAGTAAGGGCAGTAAAAATATATTTTTTTATAAAAATAATCATAGGGGTCAAAAATAGGTTCGTATTCTTTTAATGAAAATATATAGGAATATATATAATGCAAATTTTCTCAAAACATAATTCACATGTTCAATACGAGATGATCTTACATTAAAAACATTCAACACAAGTTGTCAATAATGTGTCATATAAAACGATTCTTTGACCACATTTTAAAAGAAGAGGGCTCATTATGCAAAAGAAGAATGATTTGTGATTAGTTGAAAGATAAGAATGGAAATCACTCAAGCACATATGTTTTTTTTACATATAAAATAACTACTTTCATACTACGGTGAAAAATATTGGGACGGCTTATGGCTCATCAGTGGTGAACTCTCCCAACGGTTTCGCCAATTCAATCTACCAGATCGTTTCTTGGAGCTATAATACTGTATTGAATCATTCTGCCTATCTATGCTACATTGAAGAATGGAATATTAGTTATGATATTCAAGCAAACTATGGACATACGATTTTAGGACAGTAGAATTACATATAAATATTTGCATCGAGCAATTCTCTTCCGTAAACAATAAGAACAAAACCAGTTAGCAATAAATTGAATATAACGTAATGAAATACGCGCCATCTATATATTGGGAATGAAATCACTTTTTTTTAGGCACGAATGTATCTTTTAAAAATAAAACACATTTTTCTACTTTTCATAACTGCGCTTAAAAAATATTGGGAGGTCCTGGTTCATCAGAAGTGAGCCCTCCCAACTGTTTCTCCAATTCAATCTACCAGACCGCTTCTAAGAGCTCTAATACTTTATTAGACGATACCGCTTATATATGCTACACTGAAGTGTGGAATCTTTTAATTTGTATTAAAGGAAACTATGGACATAAGATTCTAGAACAGTAGAAATTGAGAGACATTGAGCAGTTGTGGAGGGGATTAAAGAAAACACAGAGAGGCTGGAGTTTCAAAGAGAGAACCACACAAGAAAACAAGACCATATTCAAATAAATTAAAAGTGTGTGACGTTTCGATAACAGAGTTGTTACCATCATCAGACAAAATATTAAATTATAACAACACTGTTACCGAAACGTCAAACACTATTAATTTATTTGGATTAGGTCTTATTACCTTGTATCTATAATCTCAATTGTGCTTCATCAAAGAGGACCACACAAAAGGAAGAGCGAGTGAGAGAAATCTACCCGGCCATAAGGTCGCTGCAACCATCAGATCATCGCCCCGAGTGGCAAACAGGCTGTGTCTAGTCTAACTGTATCAACAAACTGTTCATTCAACTGATACATAGCAATAACGCGCCATCTATATAATACAAATGAAAACACCAAAACACGAATGTTTCTTTTCACAAATAAATCAAACTTCTATTGCCCTTACTGCGAAACATATATTGGGAGGACTTGGCTCATCAGTGGTGAACCCTCCCAGCGGTTTCGCCAATTTAATCTACCAGACCGCTTCTTTAGAGCTCTAATACTGTATTGGATCATTCTGCTTTTATATGCAACACTGAAGGATTGAATCTTAGAAATGGTATTTAAGAAAATTATGGACATAAGATTTTAGGACAGTAGGATTACATTTAAATATTTACATCTAGCAATGCTCTTCCGCAAACAATAAGGACAAGGCCAGTTAGGCATAAATTAATACATAGCAATAATGCGACATCTATATAATACAAATGAAAACATTGAGACACGGATGTTTCTTTTCACATGTAAATCAAACTTCTACTGTCCTTACTGCGAGGAAAAAATATATTGGGAGGCATTGAACTGCCCTCATGTCCTTTCACGTTCGGCTAAATCTGGGCGCGGATCCATGTGTCTAGTGATCCTGTTAGAAAACGTTGAAACAGATGTCAACTTGTCGATCCTAACCTGGTTGACCTCACTCTCTCTGTTGCCACGATCGTTTGGAATTTTATTTGACACATATGCAAATAAGCCAATCGATGTCAATAGTTTTATCGAAGATAATAATAAGATATTGATAACATTTTTTTGTCTTTTTAATATTTTTCTTATTTTTTTCACCTAATAGGATATTGAAAACAGAAAAAGGCATATACTGACCGCTCAAATAAGAATTTTATATAGGAGAGCCCCATCTAGTGGAACAAATAACAACTAAACGTTGATTTACCCTGTTTTGTGATATTTTGGCCGACCCATTTTCTTGATTTATATTGTTTTATCATCAATGTTTAGTTTTTTAGTTCTCATAAAGCCCCTGCGACCAAATATTTCTGGTCGTAGTGTACAGCCTGCACTACGCCGACGAAGGCCGCCAGCCCGAAACGCGTACGTGGTTGTTTTTTCATTATTTATAAAGAAATTGAGTTGGCCAAATATCACAGAACATGGTGAATGAACGTTAAGATTATTTTGTTTCAGTAGATGGCTCTCTGCCATCTAAAATGCGCTCATGTGAGAGCGGTTAGGGTATGCTTATATATATATGTTATATTGAAATATTTTATTCAAAAATGTTATATGTTAAAATGTTATTTTATTTAAAAAAATTATAATGTCATAGATATAAATACTCTGTTTAAATCGACCGCCAGAGGTCATGCTTCCCATATAAAATCTAATTGTTGTTCTTCCCCGGCTGGTCGGCTCAAACCATATGTAATTATGTAAATATTCTTTTGTTTTTCATATTTTTTATTCTTACGCCTTAAGCCAGGCTGTACTTGTACAAAATTATGTTTTTAATATGAATTCATTTCTCATCTCAATAAAGCAATATCTGATCAAGACCATTTTATTATTATTCTTTTAAGAAATTTAGCCACGACTGCAAACGATACCATTAAGTAATCATGTACTCAAAAGAACCAGCAATTGATATCTATCTCGAATTAATATTTATTATAACATATATATATATATACACATACACAAAAACACAATCAGATTTATTAAGACCACCAGTCATAGCATAGATAGTTCCTATACTCCAGGCAGCAAAGAAACCAACAACAGCCTTCAGGTAATTCGCATGTCCAGTGGCCATAGATTCCACTGTGCATAGATTAGCGTATCACTGAAAAGGCGAGTGTGGAATCAGCCGCGTTCTAGTCTTCGCTTCCTTCATCTAAATGGACCACGACATTAGGAGATTCTATTAATCTCCTCCGCACGGTAACTGCGGCCTTGAAGAATATTGTCGCTGGCGTCCCCGCGTTCTTCGCGACGTTGCTTTCCTCTGCAGCCCTATCGTGCAGAGCACCCAAAGACCGCCGAGAACCACCACTCAAATGGATCTCCTTTCCTCTGACGGTATCTCTCGGCCTTACCACTGATGGGGGGACACGAGATCCTTACCAGAAGAGTAGTGCCTGTGGTTTTGGCGAGAGACACAACAGCAACCGGCAACAAGACTTCTAACACTCCTCCTTTTTTATTGTCAATTCTACTACACATTAAATATAACTAAAATAACAATTAATAGGTATTTATATTACGTTACCTCCTAGGGCCAATATAAACGTGTATTTACAAACATTTGTCCTAGGAAACAGGACCACAGTAGTCGGTGATTCCCACATTATTTCCAGAGGGGAAATAAGCGAAAGCGCCATCTATTGGTGGAGGTTGTAGGTGTTTTGAAGGCTCATATACGCAACAATATATATAAACCAAATAGAAGACATTGATCAAATATAATTGTATTCATCCAGTTATATATTAGCTGTATATATATACACCTTTAAAAGTATCTCTTTACGCAAGGCCATATGAAGTGTAATTCTCCTCGAGTCACCACGACAATTAGCCCAGGAATGTAAGTAGAGGGTAAATTATGAGGCGGAGCTATTACAGACTTAGTAATAATTAGAGAACCATCCTAACAATTAGCTAGTACTTTACGTATTTATGCAACTTTAATTGAGATTTAGTGTCAAATTGTGTGTCATTTGAAACCTTCTATCCATTTATTCTTATTAAATAAATTCCAAACTTTGTTTGAAGTTTTGTTCTGTAAATATTGTATGTAGTAAATAAGTTCTTTGTGAAATGTATTGGTTGGTGAAAATGCTACTTATTGCAGTTTTATATATAGATAGGCATTTCTTTTCCGGGAGGATATTGATCTACAAAAACAAAGGTCGCCTCTCCGTCGATTTAGAGGGTCAAAGCTAGACACCATTCACCTTTTATAATCTTTTTTAAAAACAAATACAGAGGGTGTTCACACTTATAGGAAATAAGTTTTATTATAAAATATTAAAAATTAACACCATATTTGAAAATTTTCAAATGTTCTATTTGAAAGCCTTTTTGTTTATTTACAGAACGGCACCTGATTTTCCACGATAGCAGACACTTTCTGATCATGGTCATACTCAAAAGATCCCATTCTTCCTTTACCACTTTCCAGAGACCTTCAATTGTCCTAGGGTGTCTCTTTCCAAGTGCTCTTTTAAGGCATCCAAAAATTCAAAATTCCACCGGGGCTAAATCAGGAGATTTTACAGGGGTTCTGTTCTTTGGAATAGTGTTGATTCCTGTTCTTTGCCTTAGATCTTCCAAATAAGCTTGGGTTGAAGATGAGGTATGACTTGTGGCGTTATCATGGTGAAACCAGACTTTGTTGCTCTGTTTTCCATAGATAGAGGGAATATCATTTAAAAATATAGGTTCTAAATTGTTGTTTTGATAGTACTCCGAGTTTATTTTGGCATTTCTTTCAACTTTTCTTATTTTTAATTTTCCTTCATATGATATACCGCATGCCACCATAAATCCTTTGGGGTAACTTTCGGCACATTACTTCAACCAAATTGGCCTAGATTTTTCCACCCTTTTTTGATAGTATATAGCTCTTTTTCTGTCGCAATCGGTTAAATATACCCATGCTTCGTCATATGTAACAATAAATTTCCATCTATCAGCAGCCAAGAAATTTTCATAAAAATATCTGCTGATAGTGTGTCGCTGACGAATATGGCTCTGAAACAATTTGTGAACCGCATGTTTTTTTGTAGCTTTTAGGCCTAAATCTTTATTTATTATTTTATTTATTGTTGACACTGATGTTCCTATTAATTTGGCTATATCTCTTTGTGGCATAGGATTTTCTTTTGTAATATATTTTTTCACTTTTTTGACAGTTGCAGGAGTTTTCACAGATATAGGGTGATACTCTTTTGTCCATTTCTCCGTAGGTGCTTTGAATAAAAACTTGATATTTTTGTCGTGAATAATATTATAAATACCCTTTTTAGAAATGTTGATATCATCTTGTTTGCATATTTTAATTATGTCTAAATAGGTAAAATTAGCTCTGGAAAGTGGTAAAGGAAGAATGGGATCTTTTGAGTATGACCATGATCAGAAAGTGTCTGCTATCGTGGAAAATCAGGTGCCGTTCTGTAAATAAACAAAAATGCTTTCAAATAGAACATTTGAAATTTTTCAAATATAGTATTACTTTTTAATATTTTATAATAAAAATTGTTTTCTATAAGTGTGAACACTCTCTGTATATTGTTATGTTAAAGTCCCTGCACTAATGAGCAATGAAAAACATTGTAAATAATATAATAGGATAAATAAGGAATCAAAGGTTTTGTTTCTTTTCTTATTTCTTTTATTTCTCAAGCTTTCGGGCCAACATGCTCATCAACACGGAGCTCCTGAAGTACAATTTCACGCCGAATTTATATTCAAGTTTTGATAAATTCAGCGTGAAGTTGTAGTTTAGGAGCTCCGTGTTGAAGGGCATGTTGGCCAGAAAGCTTTAGAAATAAAAGCAACAAGAAAAATAAACGAAACTCTTGATTCCTTATTGATTAAATCAAAATGTAAAAGCAAGGAAGAATCTATTTAGTAAAATCCCTATATATATAAAAGTCAGTGTATGTATGTATGTGTGTTCCTATGTCGGCTATACACGTCCACAATACGTAACTAATCTGACTGAAATTTTAACAGTATATATATTAGAATCTGGAAAAATTTATAGTGAAAATTTCAGGTCTCTATCCCGAATATTTTTCGAGTTATTTGCAAATTACGTTGCAAATTTGCCCTTTCGCTCGCAAGCAGCGCCTCTAGCGGTGAAGATGGGAAGTAATATCAGCTGACCTAATGTACATGTAAAACGCGTTTTAACAGGACATAGAGAAAAACCTGGAAGATATATTTTTCGCATTTTTAGGCAAGAAAATTTGAATTTGACAGTTTCTGGGCATTAAAAGTTGTTTTTTAGTCAGAAAATGATGATGACAATATTGCTGTATTATGTTTGATTATCAGATACAAAATTATATCGGGAAAAATTCCAAAAAGCAGAGACCACGGGTGAAACCAGTTCATTTTTTTTGTACGCAGGAACAAAATTCTAACAGAAAAACATTCATTCGAGCAGAAAACAAAAGCCAGATCATCTTTCTATAAAAATACCGCTTTTCAGACACAAAGTTTGGAGCGGGACGTTTCACAAGAGTGACATCCACTGCGCCAATTTATAATTGTAACGAATAGTATTTGAAAATCAAAAAAATATATTTTTCAAATATCGTTGTGAAAATTTACATTTTTATTTTTATATTTTAAAAACACACACAAAGTTTGGAGCGGGACGTTTCCCAAAAGTGACATCCACGGTGCCAATTTATAATTGTAACGAATAGTATTTGAATAAAAACATTTAATGGGGTAAAACCCGGGCGTTGCCCAGGTCATTCGGCTAGTAAAATATATATATATTTATTTCTAATAAAAACATGTACTTATTCAATAGCCAATATTTGAAAAAAGACAAAAATCTTATTCTAATATTCCTTTTTTCTATTTAATTATAATTTAAAAAAAATATTATATATATATATAAAGAGACAAAGATCGCCTCCCCCGTCAAAATAGACGTCAAAACCAGACGCCATCTATTGACCGTCGCCGCAAACTAGGGGCCTCGGGTCGATGATAAAACCACAACACCAGCTTTGGCAAACTGAGAAGCGTCCACCTAGAGACCATGGTTTCGGGCTAATGGCCCTCGTTAGCCTAGGGCGGACTTTATTCCATGAGATCCACACGTCACTAGATGGCGTCTGGTTTTGACGGGAGAGGCGACCTTTGTCTCTTTAGATGAATATCCTCCCGGAAAAATTTTCATATATATATAAGTGGAAAAATAATAATATTGAAAATAAGGGTAATTTCAAGCAAAAAAATTGGTTGAAGTAATTTGAAACGAGAAATATATGCAAATATATATCTAATACAGAAGCATGCTTACTCTTATATTTAATATGAATAAAAATAATGTGTGAAATACCTATTCTCACAGATCACTTAGAATCTTTGATAATCAAATATGATATAACTAATCTATCAAAAGAAGTCATTAATTTATTTAGACCACATGCCCCAACTATAATTCACAACTTCATAGAATCAAGAATGGCTGAAACAATAGCTAACACTAATGAAACATTCCTAATATTTTTCCCATTTGAAATTCTTCATTATATTTGTCCAAATATTTACAACGCACAATTCATTACAAATCATGGAAATTTTAGAGTATTTCTCGCGAAAATCGGGGCAACGGATAATCTTAGCTGCTTCTGTTGAAAGGAAAACCAAGACTCAATACATTTATTAATATAATTCTCAATCTTTCACAGCTACAGAAGTAATCATTTTTATCCCATCGAAGAAATGTGCGAATTTGTATATAACAAATACACCTATGTAAAATTCAATATTTTTGTAAATTCGTTTTATATTTTATTTTTTGTTTAAGAATACCAAGCTTTAAACATTAATTTTGTTTATAGTCTTGTGTATTGAATTGTATATAAGCTACTAAAATGTACTTATGTGCAAGTATCTAAAGTTGGCATATCGCGTCTGATATGTCAAATAAATAAATAAAAAATTAAAAGAGAAACATAATGAGTAAGATAAGTTTATATAATTATTTTTGAGATGAATATTCAGAATGTATCAATAAATTTCTAAAATGTTTAACGGCAAAATTTAACAACGGAACCAAGCATATAAATAGGCTTTGACACGTCATACTCTTTTCCAAACAACAAAATACAACTGGGGTAACGAACTAGATATTCTTCAACTAAAATGAAGAAATTCTAAAAAGTGATTATTTTTTTCCAAATTTTAAATTTTTTATGAAGTTTTGTATATTTCAAAAATGTTTAATGGTTGCTTTGATATTTTTTTTTATAATATTCATTAGTAAAATCAAATATACTACTTGTAAAATGAAAGAGAACATTATATAAATAAAATTATAGAGAAAAGTTTATTTTAAAATGAAAGGGATTGATAAGAAGGAATTTAGAATTTTCCAACTTTTGCCATCACTTGTCAGCAACCACAATGTCTAAACCACATGGTCGTAAAGAAGAAAAAGCTAATTATGGGATGTTTCTGTATGCATGTGGTTGGAGATCCAATAAAAACTATAGTTGTTTGATAACTGTGACTGTTTAAAATGAATTTTAAGGCATAAAATAAAATAAAGAAAGATTAGATTAAGATTCAGATTATTTCAACAATAAAAATGCTTACCTTCTATATATAAGGAGATCATATAGAGCCTAGTGAAAATAATAAATCGAATGAAAATAATTAACTTTTCAAGTTTTGAGAATACAGAGTTTTGAAAAATAAAAATAGAAATTAATAACGTATGACCAGAATTAAAAAAATTAAATAGGTTATTTAAAATTGAATTATAAAATTGGAAGGGAATATTTAAAGTTGTAGTTTTATAAAATTTTTATTTCAAAGCGATAAAATAAAATATATTCACAATATGGTTAGAAAACCCTTTTTAATAAATTCTTCTGAGAGGGTTTCAATATCATTTATAAAATAGTCCAATTTATTATATTTATTCTGTATATTCTTATAAATTGTCTTCAGGTTGATGCTTCTATATAACACCATTCATCGGAATGTTGGATTGAAAATGATAATAATTATTGATATTAAATTTAAGGGATTTATTTTTTGGAAATATTTGCATAAATATTTATGCAAAAATATATAGAGACACCCATAAACATAACTTAAGGAACTGGAAAGTCTTTGAGTTCGCCAGTCTGCTTTTTTTTAAGGAGACAAAGGTAATTCTCTTCATACTTGGTTATCTCGCGTGTGTCTTCAATAAAGGTCACTGTGTATTGAATATCTTTCAGAGTTATTGTCTGAATACCGATATACATGCTGAAAGGTACAAAAAGGTTTTGTTAATGAGTGTATGCATAGCATATTGTAAAATAGGTAATATTGACAAGATTTCAGAGTAAAGTTGGCGGAAGATGAGAGGGAGATGGCCATGTGTTGTCAAGGGGAAGGGGGCAAGGCGCTAAAAACAGCATTCCTGTGTAGGGGAAAAGAGTCTGGTCACATCTGCGTCAAGGAGAAGACGTGGCGACTTGTCTCCGGGCGTGTGGATGATCCTGTAAGGTGGTGCCAGGAGAGCCTGACATCGGAGCAGCCTACAAGATGGTGTAAGTCCAGGCTCGACATGTACAGTTTGGAAGAGAACGTTTTACAGGAGGACATCCACGGCGCCAAGGATTCTTCTGACAGGGAATTTGAAGGCAAGTCCTACTGTTGTATCCCTTCTGTTAAGTGTCACGTATAATAAAGAAATTTTTGCTGCATCCCTTTGAACTCACGTGTGTATCTTTGTGGAATCCTGATTAGACAAAGAGCACGGACAACGCCTGAGTTCGTGGTTACAATATTTATAAATTATTTATTCAATGATTCTATTACCCAAAACATATTTAATGAATTTCAACGAAATTGCGTTATTTTAGCAAATTAAAATTTTGTTAATCAATCAGACGTATTTAGGGGATTCATAAGAAACCTGTTTTATTTCTTATATTTCGACGAGGGTACAGTGTCTTTATCAAGACAGACGATTCTATTTAAACAAATTAATATTTTGGAAATAAAGAAAAAAAGTTTGTTTCTCAGTAAAATACAAAATTAGTATCATATATTGAAAAGATAGGCTTTCTATAGTGTTCATGGTTATTTTAGAAAATCTAAAATTATCAAATTTTCAAAAAACAATTTTTATGAACTGTGTTGGAATTTGGAATAATCCAGGATAAGTTTCTAAAAGATATTTCAATATTTAGCTCTGTCTCTATCGACCTTTTTACCTTTGTAAAGGAGGATTAAAAGTCCGGATGCTCGTGTGAATACAATAAAATACAACATCAAGTTGTGGGAAGATAATATTCATGTACCAAAAGATGCACCTCTCCTTCTAATTAGGCATCAGAATGATGATATTATGCATCACACTCTCTAGTAATAAACCTTACTAGTGATTATAAAGAATGAGGCACAACACATATTGGTACAATAAAATATATATCTAAATGAAACTTCTTTCTGAATGAATCTTCGTTCCAACTGATTATTTGTTTGTGTGTGTGAGTCTGTGTTATGTGTTTGTTGCGGGTATCGTGTGTGTGTGGTACAATGAATATAATACTTGAATATATATTTCTCAATTATCATGCAAAAAAAAAATCATATCAAAATGTTTTCAAATGTCTCCACATGGACACCCAACTGTTCTATTGGCCATCATGTATAGAGACATACGAATGGGCGTACCTATCTAGTACTGTTGGTTTTCTGACGAGAGTAATCGCTTTCAGAGTGAACAAGCGTCAAAAAGATAATAACCAGAAGAAAAGTAAAAAGTTTCTTCAATCTTGAGATTGCAACTTTCGATAATCACAGTTCGTCGACCTTTGTAAATTTGTTTTTGGTCAACACAAACTTTGGAAAATTCAAAACGCTCAACTGGAAAAAAACATAGTTTTGGGCTATGACCTTCCTCAGTCTAGGGTGGGTTCAGATCTTTTAAATCATAATCTGGTCAACTGTAAAGGAACATATCCAGAAACCGTGTTCTCCGGAGGACATCCGCAATGTTCTAAAGCTGGTGTTGTGGCTTTGTTACCGACTCGAGTCTGAGAAGTTGGACATAGTTTTTTGGTTCGATAAAATAATCACTTGTGCCAATATTAAGGTTGAAATATAAAGCCTCACGAGATAGGTTTCTTTTTTAATTTTTCAATTCACAAATAAGTTTATCTTTGGGCACGGATGCTCTTCTACAAGAGAAAAACACGACACAATAAATTGCCAATATGTAAAATAGTATTTGATTATATTTTCAAACACTTGTTCTTCTGGCGAATTATTATACAGTCGAACTTGGATAATCCTAAGCCCAAAAGGACGAAAAAAAAAAAACAATTAAAATTATCCAAAACGGAATTTCTATTTATAGGAAATTCAAGAGACCAATATAAATATTCGAATTAAAGAAGGTTAGGATTTAAAGACGTTCGAATTATTAAAAAACAACAACAACAGCTTTATTAGGACATTTCCGTTCTGTAAGGAATCGCCAGACATCGTTTTCATGGAGAAAGGGGAAAAACATAAACAAAGGAGAGAAGGGAAAATGAAAGGAAATCAAAGTATTCAACATAACTATACAAATTAACTATGGAAGGAAATTGTTCTGTAATTTTAGTTCTTAGAGATCACCGGTTCTCTAACGCTTTATGAAATTTAAACAATTCTATCGCTATATATTTTTTCTTTGACATTATTCTGATTAGCTGAACTGGGTTCACGTAGACTTGGATAATTTTCTTCAAGATCTTATTCCGTTCCTCGTTAACAATAGTGCATTCAGAGATGTAGTGGGTCATTTCTTCTATGCTTTCAGTTTTCAGAATTTACAAATTACATCTTCCTTCTTAATTATCCTTTTTTTATCCTGTAGAAAGGCTTCCGTGCCCGAAAGCTAGAGATATTTGTGGATAAACAATTTTAAAAACCTATCCATGGAGGCTTGATATTTCTACCTGGAAGTTTATGAGTCTATTTTGACAATAGATATATCTATCCCTTTTCTAAAAATCGCAATACTTCAAGAAATCTCTCTTAGATGATACTTTGTTTGAGATAATTTATTCCATAAGCGTGTCTCCATAAATAGGTTAACAGAATAAAATATGCAAATTTTGTTAGAATCTGAGCATATATTTGCATATATCTTCCGCCCCTCATCAGTTTAATTATAGGAGAGACAGACGAGCTCTATAATAGAATTCTCAATTTACATAATATTCGACATAAATTACCTAACTAATTTGATATTACATTTATATTATATTGCATTATGTATACCACAACTTCTACATGGGTACCTTTCACCCCGAACTTAATTATTCTTAATTATTACTCAATTATATATATTATATATAACTTTATTTTTAATGAAATATCTTTTTTTTCTTAAAATAATTCAGTTATAGTATAGGCGTCCATATATATATATATTAAAAATAAAAAGGTATATCCTAACCGTGCTCACATGAGCATTAACCAATGACCTTTTTTCTATTTTTAATTCGTTTTTTTTTTTCACATATAAATACATTTAATATTTATTAATTTATATCAATTTAAAGAGCCATGTCCCCCTAGGGACACTTGCGCTGTCATACATGCCTCTACATTTGTCTATACATATATATAATAATTTTAGGCTGTAAAGAATAGTCATATGATATTAACAAGGAGAAAGAAAGAAAGAAAAACATTGTTATGATTTATTTACATCAAAATTGTTCAATTATCATTATTATTAAAAGAGAAGTGAAAATATAATTAAGAAATATTTTAGATTTTTAGATATTAAGCATTACAAAGTTAAAGCATAGGAGATTTTTACGTTATTTTTGATAAATTATAAATATGTAGATGCATATATGTGCTTGTTGTTGAAACGCATCTGTATGGTCATTTGATAAAACAATAATTACCTTATTTTTAAGCATTTTAACTAAGGGAGTCGAAATAATTTTGCCTCTCATTTCCTTCCAACTAAGTTCTTGGTTGAAGAGGCTTGGAATGGTAGTGAAGAAATGTAAGTGGCCTAAACTACCGCCCAGGTCTTCTTATCCTGAAAAGGCCAGTCTGAGTACCATCCTCTTTACAATTGTTTTACCCTTTAAGGTTTCCGTATTTCTTCTTTTTTGTAATTATTATAAAAATAAACCATTGACATTTTGGAAAATTGATAATTCAAAGTTAGAAAGTAAAGGTTTGATAACAATGGATTTTTAATATTCGATTGTTGCCGATTTTTCAAATCGTTTTCTTCTCTTTTATTGTTGTTTTATTTTCATCAGGCTGTGTTTCATGTTGAAAATTCATTAAAATTTAAAGTAACAAAATAAAAATGTGGTATATTGTAGGCAGGTCCGCTTCATAGCAGTTTCATGCCCCCCCCCCCCCACTTTTTTTATTGGGTCGACACATCGCAGGCAATTCAGAACTTTTATTGCCGCTTGATATTATTGACTGTTGTCAAAAATATATAAATCATCCCAACCTTTTTATATTAATTCTTTTACATATGGAAATATATCATTATTACTCTTTAGTCTGTCAATACAATAATGTATTTGCATAGAATCACAAACATATATATATATACATACATGTGGCAATATAATAAAGTGGGAACAGAAATAATCACACCCCAAGTTGGAGAAGGAACCCAGGCAACCAGAGAGAGAGAGACGGGACTGGCACAGCCGGGCGGCCGTTCGTGTCGCACACAATCTCCAACTGCCTTAAAAGTTCCGAGGTGTTAAATGACGGACCCCAGTGGTCGTCCCTTGGAATGTCGCTGGTATCTTAAGTGACCGGACTATACATTACCGTCTCTCTCTGGGTTGCCTGTAGGTTTGCTTTATTATTCCTTGAAGAGTATATATTACTAGACGAATGACCCGGGCAACGCCCGGGTTTACCCGATTAAATGTTTTATTCAAACACTATGCGTTATAATTATAAATTTGGCGCCGTGGATGTCACTCTTGTGAAACGTCCCGTCCAAACTTTACATGTACATTAGGTCAGCTGATATTACCTCCCATCTTCACCGCTAGAGACGCTTCTCGCGAGCAAAAGGGCAAACTCGACGAATATTCGGGAAAGAGACCTGAAAATTTCACTATAAGTTTTTCCAGATTCTACTCTATATACTGTTAAAATTTCAGTTAGATTAGTTACGATATAAATCTTCAAATCGAGCGAGCGTCTATAAATATTTCGATTTAGATCAACTATTCTAAATATTAAGCGAACTATTATTAAGAAATATTTTTAGAAGATTTCAATTTTAAACGTATTTATAACCTTGATAGAGGGCGCTGTTCGTGAGCTAAGTAGAATAATTTGAATATACAGTTTTAATATTTAATTTATATATAATTTAAAATAGCCTATCGTTTTCCTCGTATTCTTTTAACCTATGTATGGAAATTTAGGTACTGTAAAAAAAAAACTTTGCTTCAATAATATATATGAAAAAAAAAAAAAACACCCAGGCTAAGTTTCGAACCAAGGTTGTGGAAATATGAAGCCGTACACCTAACCATTAAGCTACGCTTGGCATCAAAAATATTCGCATGTAAAGCTATTTCAGGCCTTACATATTCCTAACGACCTTTTTGAAATAGGTTTTTGAAACATGGAAATTATAATACTTCAAATAAATAGAAATAGAGTGAACACAAATAAAACATACTAAATATTTCGAATTAGAGCAGGTATTTTATACGGCGAATTAGATAATTTATATCTAAAAATGAAATTATATAAATAAATAAAACATACCAAATATTGCAAGAGAAGTTATTTTAAACGGCGAATTAGATCAGTTATAGCTAAAAATGAAAATATATACGTAAATAAAACCTACCAAATATTTCAAATTAGAGCAGTTATTATATAAATATTTATATTATACTTTATGAACGGAAAAATATGTCCAGGGTAGCCTAGTGGTCATGGCATCTGCCCGGTAAGCGGAAGGTCGTGGGTTCGATTCCCATCCCTTGACACTTTTTTTATTTTATCCATTCTGACCAAAATCTATCCGTGAACTTCACACAGACAGAATAAGGCAATTATATAAGTAGATGACATATACATATATATATATTAAAAATAAAAGAAGAATATCCTGGCAACGAGCACATGTGATTTTTAGATGGCAGAGCACCATCTAGTGGAGCAAAAATAAACTAAGCGCTTATTTAACTTGCTCCGTGATATTTGGCCAACCCAATTTCATCGTAAATCAAGAAAAGCCATCCACGAACGCGTTTCGCGCTGTTGGCGCTCTTCAGCGTGGAGCAGGCTGAAAATTAGAAATCTATTTTAGTGATACTTCTATTTTTAAAATATATACTTAAAACTTATTTCTACAGCCCTTTTACTGCAAGGAAGAAAAATCTAAATAGGGAGGGCATGGCCTATCAGTGGTGGATTCTTCCCGCTTCACTATTGCATTAGACTGAATTTCTTGTACACCTTGCACACATTTACTATTGAGTACAGTAAATTGGGGTATTCACTTATATTTATAAGATTGTATAAGATTGTCCAAATATTACTTGTTTTTCTTATTACAAGGCGAATACTGTACTTGTACTTGGCGAATAATGTTATTACGGCGAATACGTAATACAATTACATCATACATAATATTATGGCGAATAATATTGGTATTTCAATATTTTGCAAGTGTTCACGAAATTTTGGGATAACATTGTAGAAATGTATATCTAAATTGAACAATAAATACATCGAGCAATGTGTTTTCGCCAATTCACTAAGGGGTCAATAAATTAATGATGGTATTTTAAATGTTGCCCAACATGCTTATTTGTGATTTTGCAGAAGAACTTTGCTCGATGCATTTTAACTTTAATTTAGATATACATTTCAACATTTCTAGAATAGAATGTCTATAGTTCCTTCAAAGCACCAATTCACGTATAAATTAAGTATAATGCAATAGAGAAACAGTCTAGAGATTAAAATGGTGAAACTGCTGGGAGAATTCAACACTGATAGCCAAGACTTCCCAATATTGTTCACAGCAGTAAAGAAATTGTGCTTTAATTCTCATTTATATATAATGTGGTAATTTAAGAATCATAAACACCTGTGTAAATACTCACCACCTCTTCTTACACCCCCTAATCTAATATGGACTTTTAATCATGGTACCCAATCCTCCTTTAATCAATTTAACTTTGTATGTATCGTTTTTGAGTGTTCAATTAAATAAAGAGGTACATCTAGAGGGAACGTAGAAACCAAAAGGGCTTACCCCGCAGACAATGAGGTCAATCGCCCCGTCAACGCGGCGCCAATAAAATGACGTAACAGACTTTACCCACAGCCAAATAAGGTCAACCGTCCCCTCGACGCCAGGGCGCCAGACGTCCGGTGACGTAAGACTTGAGCATATAAAAAGGGCTTGCCCCGCAGTCAGTCAGTTGCCGGGCAGTTGGCGTTTCTTGCGCTCCAGGGGCCTGGGTTAACCTTATTTTCTCTCAGTCAGTCAGTTCATTAGATGCCAGATAGCGGACATCGGCAGCAGGTAGATCGTTAGTGGATGGCCCGCCGGCCGCAACTTGGACTCTTCGTTCCCTCTCTCTGAGGCCTCGGATTCCCCTGTGATTCGTCTCTGTGTGCCTTACCACTCACCACCATCACGACTGCGCAATCATCATCATTCCCCACGACTCAATACAACAGACCAGACTACCGAAATACCACAGCTATAGAAAGAAATTCGACAGGATTCGACATAGAGTCGACAGGATTCGACATATATATATATATATATATATATATATTGTTAAATATAGAGCAATCCATTTATGATATTTAAAATAGAAGCATATTTTGGATCAGTAAATTTATTAAAATTCAATATTTCGACGAGGCTGTTCGCCTATCTTCTTCTTGGAAAAATTCAAAACCTTCTAAGCTTGTTATCCGCGTGATGCGCGCACGAGAAGTGTTGTTTTCTATAGCATATGTTGGTGTGACCAGACCATTTTAATTTGAATTATTGTTACTTTTTTTCAGTAATAAAATGCTAAATATATATATATATATATATCTTTGACTATTTTTGTTTTAACTGTAGGTATGATTGTGGTATTTCTATTTTCCTATTGATGCTATTTTTATCATCGTAAGATGCCCAGCTCTCCAAAAATAATCTTGAGTGTTTATCCTGTACATTGTTGTATAAAATTATTGCATTATCAAAATCTGGCATATGTCCTTTCTTAACTGCATGGTCTACAAGTAACGATAAAGGTCTATGGGCTTTGAAGGCTGTCCTGTGTTGATTGAGTCTCTCTATTAAGGTTTTGCCAGTTTCTCCAATGTAGGATGATGTACAGGATTGACATGGTATGCGGTATATGAGATTGGATCGGGTTTCCTGTTTTGGGTTTCGTTTGGTTATAGGATGACGGAGAAGGTTTCTTAGGTTTGGAGCGGACTGGTATCTGATATTGATATTGTATTTTTTGAGAGTTCTGCCTATTCTTTCGATTCCATAACTGTAGGGAAGTATGCAGGATGGGTTCTGGCCTTGACTATTGTTTGTAGATGGGTTTCTATTTCTATAAATATGCCTTTTGATGAATTGTTTGGGATATTCGTTGTATTGTAATTCTTTGGATAATAGTTCTCTTTCTTTTTCAATGATATCTATATTTTGAGAACAATGGGTGAGGATTCTTTTTGATAATGTTTTTATTATAAACCATAAAATCTCGGTAATGAAAACATTATCAAAAAGAATCCTCACCCATTGTTCTCAAAATATAGATATCATTGAAAAAGAAAGAGAACTATTATCCAAAGAATTACAATACAACGAATATCCCAAACAATTCATCAAAAGGCATATTTATAGAAATAGAAACCCATCTACAAACAATAGTCAAGGCCAGAACCCATCCTGCATACTTCCCTACAGTTATGGAATCGAAAGAATAGGCAGAACTCTCAAAAAATACAATATCAATATCAGATACCAGTCCGCTCCAAACCTAAGAAACCTTCTCCGTCATCCTATAACCAAACGAAACCCAAAACAGGAAACCCGATCCAATCTCATATACCGCATACCATGTCAATCCTGTACATCATCCTACATTGGAGAAACTGGCAAAACCTTAATAGAGAGACTCAATCAACACAGGACAGCCTTCAAAGCCCATAGACCTTTATCGTTACTTGTAGACCATGCAGTTAAGAAAGGACATATGCCAGATTTTGATAATGCAATAATTTTATACAACAATGTACAGGATAAACACTCAAGATTATTTTTGGAGAGCTGGGCATCTTACGATGATAAAAATAGCATCAATAGGAAAATAGAAATACCACAATCATACCTACAGTTAAAATAAAAATAGTCAAAGATATATATATATATATATTTAGCATTTTATTACTGAAAAAAAGTAACAATAATTCAAATTAAAATGGTCTGGTCACACCAACATATGCTATAGAAAACAACACTTCTCGTGCGCGCATCACGCGGATAACAAGCTTAGAAGGTTTTGAATTTTTCCAAGAAAAAGATAGGCGAACAGCCTCGTCGAAATATTGAATTTTAATAAATTTACTGATCCAAAATATGCTTCTATTTTAAATATATATATATTTAAATCAGGTGAATTGTGAATCAGGTGGTGGCACCTCTCACATTATAATGTATGGAAAAATACTTGCTTATCATCCGAGTGCAGAACCCAGAGGTGGTACTGAATGAATGTTTTATAACATCATCTTTGTTAATTCTAAATTTCAGACAGAATCCAATCTTTATACCCGAAATAAGACTTTATACCACGAGAATACCAATTATAGGTTGGATTATGAGAGAGAGAGAGAGAATAATTGAATTTCAGACTCATCAATCTTCAGAAAAATTATTTGTCTGACATTTCGGCGACACACTGTCGCCCTTTTCAAAGGTGGACAGCTTTTAAGCAAGTTTGTCATTGGCTGCCGGACTCATGGACAAACCTTAAGGAAGTTGTACCATTTAGCATGTATATCGGGATTCAGACAATAACTCTGAAAGTTATTTGATACACAGTAACATTTATCAAAGACACCAGATAACCAAGTGTAAACATATTTGCCTCTGTTTCCTTAAATAGAATAGACGAATGACGACATCAGAGACTTTCCATTCCTTCAAGGTTTGTCCATGAGTGCAAACCTTTGAGGGTAGATGAATCTAGTTCTTGCTTACCATGGTTTCGGGATATGGCCCTCATCAGTATAGGAAGGCTATGATTTCATTACATCTCAGGATAGGATTTATAAATTCGATTTAAATAGAAAGGTGTTCTTATTTTTGTGTATGATTGTCTTTCCTCCATTTGGTTTATATGTATAAATATTTCATTTACCGTTTGTAATTTCTACGCTATAAAGCACATGTTCACTTTCTATATCTCAATCATAGGAAGAGATTTGTTTCTACATATATATAAGATATATATTTTTATATATATATGTTTATATATATATTTTTATATATATATATTTTAGATATATATGTTTCTATATATATATAAGATACATTTTGCATGATAGAATAACTTTGTAATGTATAATTTTATAGTATTAAATCGAATATATAACTCTCTTTTTATTAATTTTATTGTTCGATCCCAAATGTACACTGTTTATTTTTTAAATTGTGTAAATATTCTCTTTATATAATTTGTTAACCATTTATTATTCATCTTTTGTATTTGTTCTGGGCCGCTCTAGAAATTCTAGACACAGCCGGTGGTGACGTAGGAGTGTTGTGCCACGCGGGAAAGAACCTTCTAGCGTGCCTCTGAAATGTTCAGTACCTCAATATAAGCCTTGTTTCTCTGACAGACTGTATCGTCATTATTAGATCATTCTTAAATTTTGAATACGGAGAATTTGTTAACATTTTTCCAATAAAAGAGATATTTATTGAAGTTAAACGACAAAAACGATTGCTTATTTGTTGTTTTTCAGGCATATATTGTGGAATACAACATATATATAGAAATAAAAATCTATTTCAAATAACACTAGGGGCTTCTATTTATTCCAAACAATAAATATGTATTAAATCCAAATAAAACTCACATTTAGAAATATGCGTCCAATGTATTTAAATTGATTCTAAATCCCAGCAAATCCTCCGATATTTCTCTGGGAATAAAGTGGAGAGAATATTCACAATCTTTTATTCTTCATATATATTCACTTCTCTGTATGATGATTTATTCAATTCTTTACTTACGAAAGCTCTACCCAATTATTATTCCATACTAACTATTCATAGATAGAACATTTGATCTTATTCTTCTTTCTTTTCTCCACTCAATCATATTAGGGTATCAAGCTTGTAAAGCTTGAGATCATGACTGGGTGAAGTAGAATGCGTCTGCCTTTGCCATTAAGACTGGGAGCACTACTCAGTGGCAGGCCGACTTAACTCCAAAAGAAATGGCCGCTATTCGATCTAATATATATATATATGGCAATAGATAGCGTCTAGTTTTGACGGTTAATTTGACGGGAGAGGAGCCCTATGCTTTTTTAACTATTCATAGTTTTTTTATTATCCCTAGTACACGTAGTACAGATAATCATGGTGGGTAGATGTTGACGACTGCTTTTACTGTAAGTGCACCACATGTTTACAATTGTGAAAAGCAGATTGACTTTTGCATTTACAAATGTGCCATAGTCCCGTTTGATTACTTGCACTTACTGGTGGGGTTTGGATTTTGCAAGAATCGGACCCCATTGAAGCATTATTCATTAAAAATTAGAAAAAAAAAACGTGTTCAATGCGGGATTCGATCCGGGGTCGTAACAATCGAAAACCAACGGTTTAGACCATCCTTCCACCGACCCTCATTCATAGTTATAAAATATTACAAAAATAGAATTGTACTGGTTTCAGTTTGATAAATTAAGAAAAATACATATCCTGATTGTGAAACTAAAACCAACAGCCCGCAACGCGTACGTGGTTAGCTTTTCTTGATTAATTAAGAAATAGTTAAATTGTATTAAAATATCTACATTTCTGGGTTTAATCATTCTTACAGTTATCCGCTTCGCATGCGACATATACGATTGGCGCCCTGATCACTCTCAGAAATAAATTCGGCTATTAAAGAGCTAAACCTCGAAAGCTCGTGGATTTTATAATAAACTGACTTATTGCAGAAAGTTTCATGATCTTTTTGATCTTAATATACTTGGCTATTCAGTGTTGAGTTCATTAGGCAGTAAGTGTGTAATGTTTCTTTCAGACCAGTGTGTGGTTGCATTAATAAACGAGGTATATATGCCTATTATGAAAATTCGAAACTATTTTAGAGGGGAAGATTCTTTTTGAAATTAAACAATTTCTTCTGCCCTTACTGCAATGGAAAATATTCCTTCTTTTTTTTTGAAATTTGAAATTTTTTAATTTCAAAAAAGAATCTTACGCGTCTAAAATAGAGTCGAATTTTCATAACAGATGGCGCACTAGTGCATCATAATATGCCTATTATACAATAGCAAATTTTAGCCTCGCAAAAAAGGTTTGATGTTACTATAGCGAAACAAATGTATAGGCTCGATTTATTTTTAAAGATTCCATGGTGATGAGAGAATGGTTCCGTAGATAGATAAGTATAAAAATATTAAAATGAGCGTATTAATATGAAAGTTTTTATGAAGTTTGCCAATTTCCCGGGCGACAAGTCTGTGAGACGACGTCCAATATAGAAGTTGTCACGGACTTTACTTTGCCACCGAATGTCAATATTAGCTAAGCCCCTAGCCATCTTGTCCTATTATCTTCCAACTTGTTTTGTCAGATCTCTCTCAGAAACTCTACTTTCAAAACGCCTACGCAAATCTTTCACGCCTTCCTTTTGGCTTAAATGATATGCTAATTAAAATTATTTAGCATGAAGAGACCTTTATAAATAAAATAACTTATGAATGACTTTCCGGAGATTTTAAAATATTAGGAAAACCTTATTAATCAGTGAAATTTACTTTAATATTACTTTGCATTGAAGAATTTTAAGCTAGTTTATAAATGGGTGTGAAATGTTTATATTGGGATATATAGCATCGCCATCGTTGATAAGCAAGGTCAATAGAAAGTTGGTTTACTTGTAAGAAAGAAATGTTTGGACTAAAATGTTTCAATTATTACATATAGATTGCGCGGTAATTCCTACTATTTAGTTGTTACTAATGTTAACTGTAAGGTTCCTTCACAATTAAATATATGAATATGCTTTATCAAATTGAGAAATTATTTTAATTATATATATCTTTCTAATGCTATATATACACATTTTAATATATTCATTAAACACAATAATTATATTGCTGCCAAATCCAAACATTCAAAAAATAAATTAATTAAACAGAGTGTATAATATTATTATAAGGTATATTACATTAACTGTTTAGTTTTTGTTTCTGAAATTCTACAGCACAAATTCGCACTGACGCAACTATAAAAAATATAGTAGTCTCTATTTAAGATTTAAATAAATAATATCCTAATAATTCAAAATATTTATCAACACCTAATTACCTTTTTTATAATTAATTATTTTCTGAAAATAAGATGATACTAAAGTCGAATCAATATTTAGGAGTACCTCAAAATATAATTATTACGCTTCTTCAATTCAGGGCTAATTGGCCAATTCAGGCATGGTCTTCTAGTCCCCATCATGTTAGCAGAACGCGACTTCCAGTGGCAAGGGATCCTAAGATCTGGCAGCAAAGATGTCTCGCAGGGGTGGAGGAAACGTAGAGTTGGCAGGGTAACAGCGCCTGGGAGAAGTGAGAGACAGAAGTCTTGGCTGGGGATGAAATCCAGTAGTCGAGGACAGTGAAGGTGGAGGCAGGAGGTCCAGGAAGCCTAGAACTTGAGAGCTCTAGACTTCAGGATGGGGCAGCTAGAGGCTCTCGTCTCATGTTTGTATAAAATCATATAATTATTACTGAAAGACGAATAATGTTTGAGGTCGAAAAAAGAAGTTTTAGTACATTATGAAACGTTTAAATTTTGAAAAAATATATTTGACATCGACTCAAGCTAATTTTAATGTTCCCAACATTTATATAGAAATAGGTTTGATATTTTAACTTATCGATTTACAAAATGATTTTCGATAAAGTTGAGAATTGTACGTGTAATAATGAAAACTCGCTCTCTCTTTCTACCTGAAGTACCTGTCGCCTGAGCAGAGGTCTGCTCTGAAGGAATTCCTCGACATGGCAATAGTCGGGGAGAAGTCCGATCTACGCGGAACGCTGTCCGACTTCAGGACGGAATGTGACATCATACCAGACGACCCTTAGTGGGATTCGTCTGATGAAAATAGTATTTAAGTTTTTTTTTTTACGATTTATAAATATGTTTCAATCTCAATCTCTCTCTCCCTGATAAAGCGTATTAGAGGCGAAATAAATAAGTATATATAATCAAACAGTAAAACTTAAAATCCTTTTAACAATAGTTAAAGAACTAGTTTTCTCTTGGCAGTTTTACCTATGGGTATTTTAAAATATCAGCTTTATATAGAGGAATGTTAAACTGTGTGTTAAATTTGCCGATTAAGAGAGAGAGAAGCTAATTATTACTAATTATCATTATTATTAATAATAATCATTAGCTTATTGATCACCAAATTAGGCTAATAGTTTAATCCTCTTGTTTTCATAGTTAATTCTCCAATTCTAAGCACTTCACAAATATATTTGATTTGAAAATTTCCTAAATATAAATTAAATAGTACATCAAGTTTCTGGATATAAGTTTATTCTCCTATTTTATTAATGTGATCTCAAACTTTAGGAAATCTCTGCCCTTCTACAGGAGCACACAACGTTTAACGGCGTTTATTATCATTCGTTGTGTAATCCTATAGTAGTGCAAAGATGCCCGAAAGCTTGTGAGATTACATTATTAAAAACAAGAGCATAAGGCGCCCTCCCGTCAATATAAACTCCAAAACTAGACGCCATCTATTGACCATCGCCGCAAACTAGCGACCTGGAGTCGTGGACAAAGCCACAACACCAGATTTGCGAAATTGAGAAGCGTTAACCTGGAGACACTGGTTTTGTCACCGACCCGAGGCAGCCTGTTCACGGCGACGGTCAATAGATGGCGTCTAGTTTTGACGGGACAGGGGCACTATACTCTTATAGATCAATTTACTTTCGGAAACCTTTCCATCTATATTAATAAAAAAATGAAATAAAAACTTGTATCCAGAAACTTTAAGTAATATATTACTTCACATTTGTGTTAATACAGATCGTCGACGTCTCTGATAATTGGCGGAACAATCGCAGATTCTTTAGTTACTCTCATTTTGCCATCAAAATATTATGTAGGTGCAAAAAGAAATGGATTTTCTTACCATGGCAGTATAATGGGTTGTTTATATCACACGGTTAGGCATGATGAAGATTTGAAAAGTTAAACACTACTCTCCCAGATTCATTTAAATAAGAAAAAATATATGGATATTTTATTAATATGTTATTTAAAAATGATGTAACTATATAATGTTATATGTGAAAAAATAAAAAATAAAATACCCATTTCTTGGTTTCTCAAGAAGCCTCTGGGACCAAATATTTTGGCGGTTAAGAAAAATTGTGACATTATGATTTTGTTCATTCTGATTATATATTCAGTATTTATATAAACATTCGAGTTATTGGTATTTGGTGATTGATTAAATGCACTTACGGTTAAAACTTGAGGAATTTGTACCTTTTAACATGTATATCGGGATTCAGACAATAATTCTGTAAGATATTACCGTGACCTTTATTGAAGACACACGAGATAAACAAGTGTGAACAAACTTGCTTCTATCTCCTTCAAAAAGATAGACGACCGGCTACATCAAAACTTTCCACTTTTTAAAGTTTCATCCATGAGTGTAGATTATAAGAAAAATACAGCGTCAGATCGTGTAAATGTAAATTGCTGATGGCTTGCGATATTATTCACATAAAATATAAAATTACAGTTGAACGATCGAGTGATGCTCTCGTTCTTAATTTGTCCACTTGATCACAGTACAATTTAAATTGGTACTATTTCAAAATACTCTCTGGATAAAACTCAAAGAAGATTTACCTTCTAGCATGTATATATAGGGGATACTACCTCTGAAAGATATTGTCGCGGAGATAAATAAAGCAAGGGCAAATTTGGGAATAATTAATTTATTATAAGAGAAATTTATCTTCTAGCTCTCCAATAAAATTATCTACAAGAGGTATTTATAGGGAGAGAGATGACAACTTATTCCAAGGTAAAGATAATCATAAAGAGCGTCGTCAGCCACCGAGGCGTCCCGTTTTCCTTATTTGCGGATCAGATTCCGAGAACCCCTCACACCTGTGGCCCCCCCCCCCCGGAGTCCAGTGATGATTGACAGGTGTCCAATGGGGCTTCTTGTGATTGGAGCCGCTTGACAATATTTTATACACAGTATCATTAATTGAAGACACACGAGATAACCAAGTGTGAACAAAATTGCCTCTGTCTTCTTAAAAAAAAAAGCCTGACGACCGGCGACACGAAAGTCTTTCCATTTTAATAAGTGTTATCCATGAGTGTAGAATATAAGAAAATACAGCTCCAGTTAGTGCAAATGTAAATTGCCAATTGCGGAGATGATCTTTCTCTTATTATATTCACCTGTTCCCATTACAATTTCACATTTGTGCTATATCAAAATACAATCATGGGCAAAACTAAAATAAACTTCACCTTCTAGCATGTATATCGGGATTCAGACAACAACTCTGAAAGATATTTAATAAAGAGTAATCTTAATTGAAGTCACAATAGATAACCAAGTGTGAACAAAATTGTCTCTGTTTTCTTTAAAAAACATGAGTGTAGATGATAACTTAGTAAACAAATAAAATAGCAAACGTATAAAAGGTGAGGACACACATAAACAATACATCGAAGACATTGTATAGCGGGATGTCTTTCTAATACAATAAGATAATTGAATTAGAACTATAAAAGTAAATGAACAGAAGAATTGCTGAGATGATATATAGAAACGTTCCTAATTCAATTATAAATTTAGTGCATCTTGGTGTCCAGGTGGGATAGGATGGTTTATTTTATATCTCAGTTATTATTTCTATTTTTTATTGTTTTATTAAGACGATATATTGCTATGGAAGTTACTTTTATATGTTTATTGAGTAAGAATTATTCAATCTTTATAGAGGCACCAAGTATTAACCTTAATGTTTAGCTTAATCCATTTCTGTATAAAATATGGCATTTTTGAGATATGAATTGTGATATTTTTACTGCATATCTCCAAAAAAATGAGTGAATTTGGATTTTTTTTTTGTTTTTCGGATGTCTTTTGAGTCGTACACTAATGTATTTTGATGTTTTACTTATATAATTTGAAGGGAATGATTAGAAGGGTGTTTTCTAAATAGAATAAATGCTATGGGTTTGTTTTTATTGGATTTTCTATCATTGTTCAATTTTAATTGTTTAGGCTGGTGTCATAATTCTTCCATATGATTTTATTAATTCGCAGCCGCATTTACACAGGGGAGCCATAGTAAGACACCATGTGAAACAAGAGTTGACCTTTGTTCGAATTTTCCATAAATGGCGGGCGCTACAGCTTATTCAATGATTGGAATATGAACCTTCTTTCTAAGTGAATAAGATAGATAGGGTAAATACATTGCCTTGATGCCTTCATTCAGTGCATTATAATGCATTCATGTAAAAGGAGAAGTACTATTTCTACACATGATACCGCCATCCGTCTATTAAAAAAACTCATGTATTCACAGCGGCGATGTATTCAGTCTACGTATTCTTCGTAGATCGCGAAATACGTGGTGTTGCTGAGGACCCGCTGGTGATTCTCCACCAAACTCTGCAGCGGTGGTAGAGGCGCCATATTCATTGTATATACTTGTATTCATCTAATTATAACAAAATATAAATACAGTCGAACTTGGATAATTCGAACCCCAAGGGACCATAAAAAAATTCGAATTATCCAAAAATTCGAATTAAAAACGGAAATTATATATATAGGAAATTCTAGGGACCAAGATAAATATTCGAATTAAAGAGGTTTTCGAATTAAAGAAGTTAGAATTATCCAAGTTCTACTGTATTTTAACGCTTTTGATTATTTAAAAAATACTCAATTTTCTACTGCTCTCACTGCAATGATAAAATATTGGGAGGGCCTGGTTGATCAGTGGAGAACTTTCCCAGCGATTTCGCCAGTTTAATATACTGGGAGAGTTCACCACTGATAAGCCAGGACATCCCATTATTTTATCATTGCAGTAAGAGCAGTAGAAAATTTATTTTTAAAAAAGAAACATACGCGTCCAAAAATAGCTCAAGTTTCTTATAATAGATGGCGCGCTAATGTATCATATAAATATATATATAATTATTTTTTCAAAATAATAAACTGATACCTTTTGCATGTATTAACAATATGTCAATAAAATTATGTTACTTGTCAATATTGTCAAAGAATAATCTGTGTCGACTACTCGGTGAATCAACAGCCACGTGTCGCTAAGTCAGCGTTTTATTTGTAAATAGTTCCTGGTATAGCTGGCGTTCTGCGCTAAAGGATCCTGGGTTGTAAATATCTCTATTGTAAATAGTTTGTTTACATATCTCTCAGTTGTATTTACATTTCCGGCGAAATTTGTAAATACAGTTAAACTTGTCTATAGCGCCCCCCTCTTGGGACTCACCAAAATAGGATGCTATAGAGAGGGGGTGCTATAGACAGGTCACTTTTAATGTAAATCGCAATGTACTACGTATTTAAAATCGGGCGCTATAGAGAGGAAGGCACTATTTAGAGGGGGCGCTATAGACAAGTTTAACTGTACTTTAATTTATAATACAATATAATGCGGCTTATGATTGTAGAACGAAATTTGAAAATTATTCCGCATGTGTTTCTTTTGAACGAAAAATCGAAATTTATTTTAAGGAGAAATAACGATTATTTCTAACCTTAGGGATGAGGTTTGAAAGGGAGCTAGTTGTTTGGTATAATGACGAGAAACACATGCTTGATAATGTTCAAATTTCGTTCTACAACTACTTCAATTGTTAAAATAAATATTTTTCATTATTACCCGTTCTGGTATCACTTATATCATTGATATGAACCAATATAACATTGACATGAAGTCAACCCCCAGAACGGGGTACAAAAATATACGCAAAGAGAGCTAGTCGTTCCGTATAATAACGAGAAACAGTACTACCATTACTATAGTACTTTGTGCTTCATCTGTCTACTTATTCACAAAGAGCTGGATGAGCTGAGTGGCTCTGCCAGAAATGGAGATGACAAGATGTTGGTATAACATAGAACGGCTCGTTGAGATCGAAATCTCTATAGAGGGCGGTTATTCCTGGTGCTCACGTGACCCTAATTAGTTTTCAATACTAAGGCTAAATTTAGACGGGAATAGAGACTTACAGAAAATATTATAAGAAAGATGTTAGGTTTTCTTAGTGTTGGTAGATTAAACATTTGACTGATGATTCTCAATAAACATTTTCATAATAAATAAAAGACAATTCGCTGAGGGAATTTTATATTAAAAGAAACCCTTCCCTCAGCGAATTGTCTTTAATCTATAATTTTACCGAAGGGTTTATATTAATGAAATTTTCATAATAGTTAACTAGATATAGACACTGAAATTTAATAATTTTCGGTACTTTTGTTTATTTTTGTGTAAATCTTCAAAACTACCTATGCAGACCTTCCTACGATATGATAGAAAATTTAGATGAGAGGGCTTGATTTATCAGTGGTATACCTTCTCAGCGGTTCCTCCCTACATATATGACACGTTTTCCTTTTCATGATAAAATTATGAAAAAGTTTTAAAATTACAAATATTTTCTCACAATGAGTTTCTTTTTATTAAAAAACGCTATCTTTCAAGCGATAATCGCTCTTCAACGGGCTTAATAAAATTTCTGGTAGGATAAAGTCGATATTTTACTAAGCCCGTTGAAGAGCGATTATCGCTTGAAAGCTAGCGTTTTTTAATAAAAAGAAACTCATTGTGAGAAAATATTTGTAATTTTGAAACGTTTTCCTTTTATTATGCATTTGAACAAAGCATATGTCTATTAATCCAGTAATGGTAATAAAGAATAATACATAACCCCAGTTTTGACAAATTCAAACAAAAAGTCAACCTGTATATCATGGTTTCGGGTTATGTCCCTAATCAGTACAGGGGAGGCTTCGACCTCCTAGCATTCTACGAGAGGTGTTATGAAATCGGTCGAATTGGCCGAAAAGGTATTTAAGTAGAATAGGTGGCAAGAGCTGATTTTCAGCTTCAATAAGAGAGGATCTATATAGCAAGAATATATATATATATATTTTTTTATTAGCAGATGATTAATTTTGATGTTTATATATTTTATTACTCTGCGTAAATTCACCTCATATATTACTTCTCTTATATTTTATAAATTTTAATTTGTGTTGACCTTAAATAGATTGCCGTGTCATCCTGAAGTTCGCCTTTCCTAATTTTCTACATTACAATATTATAACGATCTGGAAGAATACAATGGGGGATAACCGCCTTCATATCTATATGTTTATATAGCTGTGTATAAAAATATTAATACATGACTTTGAATATGCAATACCGAAAATAAGTGGTGTTCTGAAATTATGTGAATTTTAACGTTGATTCTACTCACTGGGTTATGCAAATGGTGTAAAATGTGTAGATCTGATGCGTGCGTAGAGTACTAATAAGAGTAGAAACTACAGGATAGTCTATAGGCGAGCTGCAATGTTCACCAGGAAAATCATTGAAAGAATTTACTGATCATCTTAAGGAACATGTGAAAGAGCAGATAATGCCACCGTCGCCAGTTCAAGAAAAAGCCCAAAATTTAGAGAATTCTGGTATCGGAGACACACCACAGATGAGCCAGACCTTCCCAATATGTCTTCCACACAAGTTCGACAGTATGTAGATTCAAAAGACCCACTAATATATTACATATAATCTTTGGCCATTATCATTCAGTTCAACCAATTAAAGCGTTTAGTTAGTAATAAGATTCTAAATAAACAGGGTGGATAAAAGCTTGCAACTTTAGCATCGTAGACACACTACATATTTACATATATGGAAGCAGTTCGACTGTACATTTACGAGAGGTATAAATCGTCGATTTACGATAGCCGAATCCGGAATCGAATCCCTAAAGGGCCATTTTATTCTGAGAAAAATCGCTTCAATGGCACCCGATTCTTATATAAGTTCAAACCCACAAATGTGAGTATGTAATCAAACGGGGCTTTGGTATACTTGTAAATGTGACGCTCGAACAGCTTTCTACATCTGTAGTAAATATATGATGCTCTTATGATAAAAGTATAAGCTAACTTTTACACACCATGATTATCATCATAAAACCCCAATGCTTGCAGGAATGGAAATCTAATGCTGCACATGACTGGTACAGAGCAGGAGGGACAAACACTGGTTTTGTCCTCCCAAGAGAACAACAGTCTTTGATTTCCAGACTTAAGTCATTCATCTACCGACAATGACTTTCCAGAATGGTTGCAAGGTTTTCGCACTATGTACTAAGTTTAATTCTCAACTTGAAACCCCAAAACACATTATTGACTGTATTGACTCATCCATTGATGTGCTCTACTCATCCCCGACAGGACACCATCAAAAGTATCAAGCTTGTAAAGCTTGATACCCTAATATGATTGAGTGAAGAGAATAAAAAAGAAGATTATTATCATGGCCTATACAACGTGCACAGTAGAGAGGGATACTATATATATTTTTATATTTACATTAAACAATCGTCCTCTCTATCATTTACACTTCCTTTATTATGAAAATGTATTTTATTAATAAAATTCAACCTCCCTTTTGATCATAGACGCTCATTTGAAGCCTTCCTATCTCCCACACACATACTTATATTAAATTAAAAATACATATATTTGATCAAAATATCATTTATTTTACCAATATATGTCTTTTTAATGATAAGAAAAAAATATATTTATATTATGGACAAAAATAAAATTTGTAAAATAAGAGTGTGAATATTTTTAATAGTAACAATAACGCCTATTTCTTTTTTTACAATTATTTGTACTATGTATAAAATATTTGAACGAATTATTCTCACATATTAATTATTTTATGAAAACAAATGTACTTATTCCTTTAAAATAGACGGTAAAACTAAGCGCCATCTCTTGAGTGTATCCACAAACTAGCGGCCTCAGATCGGTAACAAAGCCACGATATCTGCTATGGCAGAGTGAGAAGCATCCACCTGGACACCATGGTTTCTTGGAGTCCTCTAATTTCCGGAAACGGTCAATATATCGCATTCAGTATTATAATCTATTTTGACAGGAGAGGCGACTTTTATTTTTATGATAAATTTCCTTCCTGAAAAATTCCCAAATATATTACTTGGTGAAATATAACGACATTCCTTTTCAGTCGTCGTTATATTTTGCTGTTTTTATTCGAAGAGTTCAATTTAGTATATTACTTGGTATAAATATCATTTTCCAAATAGACTTCCGTATACTTTCATAATTTATATCGTCACATAGAAAAATGACAAACAATCTGATAAGACATCAATTTTTCTTATGAAGTCACCACACCCTATTTATCTAGAAGTCTAGGAGCCAATAAAAGGGTGTGAGGTCCTATACAAATGTTTATTAATCAAATTCTGGTCTCTTTGATAAAATATTAAACTTTCTGTTGCTAATACAGTATATACAATTCAATAGCAAATATTCTCTTCATCTTAATGTTTGTTGAGATCTTGTAAAATAATTTAAAACTTTCTAAAATGTTTTTCTTAAAAAAAGAAATAGTGTAAATAATGTTTTCATAAAGTTAACAGCTATTTACACTAAATTTTATTTGGATTTTTAAAATCTGTTTGATTTTAAATGAAGGTTGCTTAGAACTACGCTATCTATTGGAATAAATATCAACCATAATCGAATAAGAATTAAAAATTTTTAACTTTCAGGAAAGGAAAATTAAGCAATGTGTTTCTGTATTTGTATGGCGAGGTTTCAGATATTTATTGTCCTTCTACAGGAATAGCTATAAAGTTGATTAAATTATGAATGTATATAAATACTCATAATTACTTACACATATAAAGGTATTTTTAAAAATTGAATACAAATATAATTTAAATGTACGTAAACATTTAATAATACTTTTCACGAGCAATAAAACATCTTCATATTCAAGCAAAAAATGAAAAACGACAGAATAAATCAGATTTACATATACACCACGCATATTTTATCCAACCACGCTGAAATTCAAAAGCAAAAACATCACAGATAAACAAAAAACCTAATACTAACAATAAAATCAATAATACAAGGTGTGATCAATAAATAAGGTGAATTATAATTTATTAAAAAAAATAAGAACGATATTAAAAATTAGGACTTGATTTATTCAAAATAATCACCTTGGCTTTCTATACATCGTCTCCATCGTTCTGGCAACTTGTAAATACCCTCTTTATAGGCACTCTTAGGAAGCGTGGGAAAAAAATCTTGCACCACTTTCTGGACATCTTCATCCGAGTCAAATCGCTTTCCCTTTAACTCCTTCTTTAGTAGTCCAAAAAGGAAATAGTCAGAGGGGGCTAGGTCTGGACTATATGCAGAATGTTCTAAACTTTAAAACCTGATTTAATGATTGTAGATACAGTTTTACATGATGTATGCGGCCTTGCATTATCATGAAGGAAGAGAACACCTTTACTAAGCTTCCCTCTTCTTTTGGTTCTTATACCGGGCTTTAGCTTATTCACAAGAATGTCACAATAAAGGTCGATGTTCATACGTTGCCTTGAGGATAAAAAATCAAGACAGATTGGTCCATCAATATCCCAAAAAATTGTTAACAAAACTTTACCGGCCGAACGTTGAGACCTGATTTTTTTTTTTGGTCTTGGAGATTCGCCTCGTTTCCATTCCATAGATGCACGTTTTGTCGAAGGATCATAATGATAACACAACTCTCATCTCCAGTTACAATTTGGTCAAGAAAATGATCACCTTCCTCTTCATATCGCTTTAACAGAGCCTTTGAAACCCGAATACAGTTAAGTTTTTGGTACAAATTAAGGAAATGTGGAATCCATCTGCAGCATATTTTTCTAATTTGCAATTGTTCTTTAATAATGGTGTGCACAGTTCCATAGCTTATATTCAGATTGTCGGCTATGGTAAAAATGGATATTTTTCTATCCTCCAAAATTAAGTTTTCAACCGCATTTATCCTGCTTGGCGTCGCTGTAACACTTGGTCGTCCAGGTCGCTCAATATCGGTACATGTAATTCGTCCATTTTGAACTCGTTAAGCCATTTATAAATGTTTTTTTGAGACAAACAAGACTCAAAATAGATATTTTTCATTCTTTGGCATATTTTAGATGTTTGAATACCTTCTGCATTCAAGAAACGAATAACTGCACGTTGTTCAAGCGTGGTGCAATCCTTCAAGGGAGTTCCATTTTAGCGTATTTATAAGCCTCGCGCCGCGCGTGGGAAAAAGAACAGAACACCTTAAATAGTCTCTCGATGTTATATTTTAATATTCTGTAGTTTAAATTATTTTTGCTTTTTAATTTCTAAGAAATAAGATAATTCACCTTATTTATTGATCCCCTTGTAGCTATCTAAACGTAAACAGAGTGGGTGTGAAAGACAACCTCGTGAAAATGAAGAGAGATTCTGGGAAAGTAAAGGGTCGGGTTGTATTTTCTTGACAGATTGGTACTGAGAAGGCAGTTCAATACGTGACTGTAGATTTTATTTAAGTCACAAGAGACGAAAAACTCCAATAGTAATGTTTAGTATTTTGATTTTTTATTATGATAATGGCATTTCGTGTCGTAGATGTTGGAAGAGTGTGAGAGATATGTTTGGGGTTCGAGAGAGTATAGGACCATATAATAATGTATAGTAGCACCGCCCTCCTCTTGGAGCGTGGAGGGGATGTGACCTCCTTGGAGTATTGGAAGGTCGCTAGGTCTAAGTCTAGGTCTAATGAGGGGAACTGGAGCCGTCGTCCGGGTGGGTCCTGTTTAGGGCGGCTACGTGTCCCCGTGTGGCCCGGGCACAGAAAAGAAAGATAGAGCGAAAGAGCAGTGGATAAAATGCTGAGAACTAGCAGAGGGAAATACGTCTAAAGGTTTGGGTCGTGAGAAGGCGAAAGGCCTTGGAAGAAGGTTTAAGGCTTAGGAAAGCATAGAACTCTAGAAGAAAGTGTAATATATCATTGATTTAGGATATTCATTATTCAAATTTCTTCTATGTTCATTGATTCTATTTTAAAATAAACGATCAGTTTAACCTACGTATGTTGTGCTTCATTCTTGATAACTTAGTGGGTAAAAAAAAAACGTTGGTTATTTGTCTGGACATTTTTGGACGTTTCATCTGGTAATGGGAATCTGGAGTATTTGGCCTTTTGAAGGGTGGTTAGTAAAGAAGGTTCGGATTCCGAATTTTTAAGGAAGTGGGTTATTGATTAATTTACAATGAAAATATATATTACGTAGGTAGTTTTATTTACTGTCGGCTTAGTCTTTTTGGATAGGTAGAAGCTATGTTTGAGGATAAAGAGAGTGGTATCCTCTTAACACTTGGTTTGGATAACAGCTTTCTTCTCTAGACTTTCCAAAGCTTGGATGGAGCGATATGCGCGGATTCTTTCTGTAAGAATCCTAATGACCGTGATCTTGTGACATGTGGGATTGTAGAAATCAAAATAGAGATAAAATAGATTCATAGCTTTTTCATAATAAAGTGTCGTGTGATATGATTTAAAGGTTCTTATGGAGAGAATAGGCAAATATGGTAAAACCTAAATAGAGCCATTCTCAACCATAAACATATAGCTTGTATGGTAATAATTTAAGGTCTGTAAGATTAAAAATGAGTTATCTTCATACCATATGCAGAGGATGTCGTCCAGTAATCTTTTAAAAACATTTATTATGAGATATGCCTCTTTTTTATCTATCCATTTATAAATAGTGATAATAACAAGTACTGTTCCTATGTTGGACAAATAGATGCCCATAGGTTATTCATATATTTACTCGGGGTCGGTGGAAGGATGTTCTAAACCGTTGATTTTCGACCACTACGACCCGGGGTTCGATTCCCGCGTTAGGCACCTTTTTCTGTTTATAAAATAATATACTCCAATGGCCCTCGATTCTTGCAAAGGTCCAACCCCACCAGCTAGTGCAAGTAACCAATCGGGGCTCTGGCAAATTTGTAAGTGCAAGGTCGAACTGCTTTTCACATGTGTAAACATGTGGTGCACTTAGAGTAAAAGCAGTCGCCTTCTTCTACCCACCATGATTATCATGGCCTGTAACACGTGTACTAGGGATAAGCAAAAAAAAAAAAAAATCAGTACTTTTTCAAAGTTAAATTTTGACATTTTTATAAATATGATTTGAACATCAGAACAATTCCTTCTCTCTGAAAGCCAGGGACGCTGTTGGAAGAAAGTAATGAATCAATGTTTTATATTATAAGGTCATGTAGGAAGGAAAGGAAAAGGAAGATGACATCAAAAGAGCACATTATTAAATCCTTTTGTAGCTTCAAAACTTTTATTTATACATAATCTAGCCATAATTATTGTTGTAAAACCAAATCAGTGATAAAACTTTATTTGACCGCGTGAAGTATTCAAAATACAGTATTTGTTATGTGTATAATGAAAGCTGAGCTACTGGTATTAGAGTGGGTGTTGGGGGATTGAATCAACGGTGGAAGGCGACTTGCCTATCGTTGAACCATACATCCTTTTGATATTTTCCCAGAATGTATTTCATGTATTCAGCGGCTGTAATTTTACGTGGAATTGCAATATTCTAATGTCAACGCCTTTGATTTTTTAATTTAAAGAAAATTCTTGAATTTTAGTGTAGGCTTGACTATATGAACTTTCGAATCATAATTCAAATCATTATTATGAATATAACTAGCGAATGTGTACCCGGCTTCGCCCGGGTTTTATCCGAGTGAAAGTTTGCCTAACGAATATTATTGATAATAATATTCCGGAACACACAGAATATTATGATAATAATGATAATAATATTCGTTACATTATATATTTATATAATATAGAAAATTAATATTTCAAGCAAACATATCCACTCTCTCTACTGAATAGAATTTTAATAAGATATATATAAATGAAAATATCTAGAGATATACTACATGATCTCAGCCAAAAGGCCGATAAACGATTTTTTATAAAAAAAGAGATGACCTGGCTTCGTGTGCCTTCTGCTCGAGTGAATGTTTCGCGGTAGAATTTTGTTCCTGCCTACTAAAAATTATTAACTGGCTCCGCCCGTGGACTGCTTTAGTGAATATTCCCCTAAAGAATTTTGTTTATGTCAATCAAGCATGATACAGCAATATTGTCATTATCATTTCTGACTAAAAAAATATTGTTGCTCAGTACTATAATTTTTCTTGGTTAAAATGCGACAAAAAACTCTTCCAGATTTAACTCTGTCCTTTCCAAATTTCAGCGAGATTAGTTTCATATTGAGGGCGTGCATAGCCGAAAATCATATATATATATGTTCCCGGCTTCGCCTGATTTTCACCCGAGTAAAGGTTTGCCTAACAAACATTTGTTAAAACGATTCTAGCAAACATCCAATCCCTACTGAATCTATACCTGTCATACTCTCGATAATTTGAAAATTTTCCCGGTCCCTTGAAAAAATATTCGATAAGTTGAAAAAAATCTGTATTAATTGGTCCACTCGGTAATTTGATGTTGAAGGAATAGTATCTTGCCACAAACGAAGATTTGTAAATAACTGCATTTAGCGAATGTATCCGGCTTCGCCCGGTTTTTATCCGAGTAAAAGTTCGCCTAACGTAATTTGTTAAAACGATTCTAGAAAACATCCAATCCACCTATATATTGATTTATAAACTTATATAAATATAATAATTGTTATACGCGTTTAAATATAATTTTGAAACACATATTTTTTTAAAAAACATTTATTATATTTTAAATAAGATATTGTCACTTTTGTGAATTTGATAATTATTTATTTCTTTTTTTCTCACTCGCTGCTTGCGAGTGAAAGTAGAAAATTTGCAAATAAAATTGCAAAGAATATTAATTTAAAAATTCATTTTTGTTATCTTCATCACATACAATGTAAGTTTTTTATATAACCAAACGATAATAAACAACAGCAACAATGTAATTTGCATCTTCACTATTATAAAACAACAACAAATTAAATTAACAATGTAAAAATATATTTTAACATTACATTTTAACATTTAACACAAAAACGTTACAATATTTTCCTTAAATATATATTAATATTGAAATTCCAAGTTTTTTTACGTCATTGGAATATTATATTACTAAATTCTCAAATTAAATTTATTATACTTGGAACACATTTTAAGCATTGTTACAATTTATAAATATAATTTCACCAGAAGCCGCTAGAGGCGCTGCTTGCGAGTGAAAGTAGAAAATTTGCAAATAAAATTGCAAAGAATATTTATTTCAAACCAAATTCAAACCAGAAACCTTCCCAGTAGTATAGTAAATAACTTCCTAAAGTTTCACGGCGATTGGATAATCTTACCTTTTAAAAACATTCATCATGTCAACAAACTAACATTCATCGTGTAAACAAACCACGTGTTAATTATTAACCAATCAAATTCATTTATCGTCGCGACCAGTGCTGCGCCCAAGCGGTAAAAGGCTAGAACTAACGCTTTTTTGTTTTTTATTATTTAAAAAAGCATATTAACCTTTTTAGTTTTTTGAATAGCCCATATGTTAAACGAAATCTTCAGCTACCTACATGAGAAATTTCATAATGATTTATTCTGTAGATTTTGCGCAACGCGATAACAAACATCGATTTTGGATTTCATTTTTATAGATATAAGGATTTATAGTACTTATTAACATTTATTTGGTTATAATCAACAAGTTCCTGGAGAGAGCCACTTATAAAAGTCGCCAACCACACGAGTTGTGCTTCAGATCTGAGTCGTTTTTATTATTTACAATACAAGTGGAGGTCCAATAGTGGCGTCAAGCAGGTATCAGATTTCCCAGACATTCTGAGTAGAATACTTGATGAATTTATTTCAGCTTTATAGCTAAAATTAATAGATAGATTCGAAGTAGAATTGTTGTGAAACTCCGGCAAATGTACACACACCCAGAGGCGTTCTATTTAAACTTCCTTAAAGTACGTAGTTTCCCCTTTAAGAGAATTTCTACCGAATTTTACGATAAAATTACAAAGCGATCTTTCAAAATATTTTCAAATTAAAAATAGAATATTCTCATTGTGAAACCCATTCATTGTCATTTGCCACTGAAAGTATATTTATGGGACAAAACGAGTCATCCTCTACAATATGCTCTTCAAAATGTCAAGAAATGATACTCATTTATCGCCATTTTTCAAACAACAAAAACAGATTCCTAGTGTCCAAACCGCGATAAACAATATTAGATGTTTAATTAAAAAGTCATATATTGGATCAAAATATCATTTATTTTACCAATATATGACTTTTTAATTGAAGATTTATTTATGGAATGCTCTATTTTCAAAAAAATATTATATGCAACTGACTGTTTCAAATCTTTCTTGGGTTAGTTTTAATTTTTATATATACCCTCATGGAAAAAATTTAAGTAAGTTGTAGTTTTTATAATGTAATATTTAATTTTTTTAAAATTATTATATATTTTTTTTTTGTTAAAGGAAAGACGTTGATATATTAAAATCTTACTGTATAAAAATAAATAGGCCAAAAATAGTTCAAATAAGAAAAATATTTCAAAAACATACACATATATATATGCATATGTATATATTTTACTTTAACAACTATGTACTTATATATATGTTATATAAAGGTATTTAAAATTTTATATTGAAATATTATTTTATTAAAATATATATATATATATATATATATATATTTCATAGATATAAATACTCTGTTTAAATCGACCGCCAGAGGTCGCGCTTTCTCTATAAATACTCATTGTTGTTCTTCCCCGATTGGTCGACTCCAAACTTTTGTACATTATGTAAATAAGCTTTTTTTTTTATTCTTACGCCTTAAGCTAGGCAGTACTTTAATCAAATTATGTTTTTCATATATATCACTTAGCTCAATTAAAGAAATTACTGATCAAAACCAATATTTTTATTATTATTCAATCAAGAATTTAACCACGACTGCACCACCATAGCATAATCACCAAGATGATCCAAAACAACAGAAATCTTATTTTTTAAATCTATATAATATTACAACAGAAATATTATCTTATATTTATTATTTATATAATATATATATATTTATTTATCAAACTAATTATTGTGATCATATAAAGTTTAATTTGAATATATATATAATTACTTTCTGTTTATATATCATAAAATTTCTCAAGGGAATTATTTTTACACATATGATGGAAATTCTAAAGAAATTATTGTGTATGCGTGACATTTCCTTTGGTTTATTGAACTTTATTTCAAAAGATACATCAATATACAGAGTATAACAGCTATTTGAGAACACACAATATAGGTGCCCCACTTTCCTGTGTCACACATTTCGATCCTCGATAAGGTTAGGCCAATATTTTTATAAATACATTTTTGTTTCGATTTTATTTACAAATTTTCTTATTTACTGGTAAATAGCGCCCCTAGCGGCTTTTGATAGAATTACATTTGCTTGCTCTTATTAATGGGTTCCAAAAATATATTTCAAAATACTTGTAAATAAAAATAAATAATGAAAGGAACTCTTTGGCGACTTATCCTTGTCTCAATCCGATAGTCAACAAATATATAATTTGATGAATACAATGATGTTTGACCAAGATCTTTGGTTTATATAACTTCTACAAGACCGCTGTCACCGTTCGGAGGAGATTAAGGGATTCGCTGAATGTCGTGGTCCATTTGGATGAAGAAAGTGAAGACTAGAACGCGGCTGATTCTACACTCGCCTTTTCGGTGATCCGCTAAATTATGCACGGTAGAATCTGTGGCCACTGGACATGCGCCGGACCTGGAGGCTGTTGGGTTCTGTGCTGCCTGGAGTATAGAAGCTCCATCTATGCTTTCTTCCTGTGGTGAATCTGTATAAGACTGCTGGTCTTAATGAATCTATATGTGTATAAGCTGTGTATGATAAATAACGATTGAATAATATGTAGAAAGCAATATTCTAAGAGTAACCTTTACAAAAATAAATATATAAGGCCTGAAATAACTTGAGATTTGTTTTGTATATTCTCAAACATGGCGTAACGGTAACCTATATGACTGGGTTTTTTCAATCGCCTAGGTACGAAACTATTTTTGGGTTTTTCTTTTTTAGAACTATCTCTTTTTTAATATATTATTATTATTCAAATACTTTAATATAAGTTTTGAAAAATAACATATGGGTTGGCCAAATATCACGGAATAAGTTAAATAAACGTTTAGATTATTTTTGTTCCACTAGATGGTGCTCTGCCATCTGGAAATACTCATGTGAGTACGGTCAGGATATGCCTTTTTTATTTTCAATAATAACATTTGACTTTTTATATATTTTTCTTTTTTTTCACATATATATCTATATGTAGCTATTATCATTAGGTACATTTTAATTAAATTTATTAATGAACATAAAATTCATGAAATATATCTTTTTGGTTTTATTAAGGGCTATTTTGATATCGTTTTTAGTACATATATAAAGAATTTGCACATTTACGACAAAATCTTAAAGTTAATAGCAAATATTTTACAGGATTAAGTGATAAAATTTTCTAATGTCGTTGTAAAACTTGGAGAATTTTTATCATTATATTATGAGACAATATCTTATATTACGATGCACTAGCGCGCCATCTGTTATCAAATTACAAAACTATTTTAGAGGCATAATATTCTTTTTAAAATAAAACAATTTCTACTGTCCTTACTGCAATGGAAAAATTGAAGGGAGGGCCTGGCTCATCAGTATCCCTATAAAAGGAAGTTAAAAAAATGCAATATAACAGCGGTATGGTAGATTAAACTGGCGAAACCGCTGGGAGGGTTCACCACTGATGAACCAGGACCTCCCTTCAATTTTTCCATTGCAGTAAGGACAGTAGAAATTGTTTTATTTTAAAAAGAATATTACGCCTCTAAAATAGTTTTGTAATTTGAGAATATCTTATAGTTTAATAAAAATATTTTAATGGCACAAGATACATTTTAAAAGTTTGATAGAAATTATTTGTAAAAGATTTAATAATTATATTTTCTAATAGAACGAAACTTGACAATTTGAAAACTGTCAAGTTTCGTTCTACAATCATAAGCCGCATTATATTGTGTTATATATTTTCTAATGTAATTTTAAAACTATAAATTTGTAATTCTTGTTTAAAATATTCCTTTAGTAATAGCTGGTAGAATCAAAAATATTTTCTGTTTTTCTAAAATATATTCTTTAAAATATTTGTAGGTTACAGTAAATTGTTCCTGCGGAGAAACTGAACAAACTGCTCTTCACCTTATCTATGACTGTCTGAACTTTACAGAAGTGAGATATCGATTGTTCCCTGATCTAAATGATTTAACTCTCTTACATCAACCACTTTGTTTATATAAATTTTATGAACTCTGTATGGTAGATTAAACTGGCGAAACCGCTGGGAGGGTTCACCACTGATGAGCCAGGACCTCCCTTCAATTTTTCCATTCCAGTAAGGACAGTAGAAATTGTTTTATTTTAAAAAGAATATCACGCCTCTAAAATAGTTTTGTAATTTGACAATGTGAATGTCATGTGAATTTGTAAATATTTAATTCTAAGTTCTATTTTTTTTTTGTTTCCTCTGTAATAGGCGCAAATATTTCAATATCGCGCCTGGTTGAATAATAAATAAAATAAATTTATATATTTTTAAAATTAAAAATGCATATATTGGATCTAAATATGGCTGAACGCCAACCTTTATCAAGGTGTTATAACATTTAATGTGTGTCAACAACAAACTCAGCGCCACATAACCTCAACAGAATTAAGTTTTAAAAATATTTTTTTTTATATTCAATGGGGAGAAAAATATATTTGTAGGTTAAAATAAAAATACCTATTTATTTTTATTTTCATTAACATAAAAATAAATATTCAAAAGAAATAAAATAAGTATACATTAAATACTTTTTAAAGGATACGAACTTAAATACTATTTCTAATATTTTCGAGTTATATTCTATCCAGCTTGGGATAAAGGTGAAGCTAAAGATTGAGTTCGAACCCAGGTGTTGGCATTTATTTTTTTATTTATTTTTATTAATTCATTAGAAATATAACCACATCATTTAACACCCGACGTTTTAGTGACTTGTTATCACTCTCCTCAGAGATTTGATTATACGTATATAAGTAGAACTAGGATTTTGAAAATAATCATTCCCCTGAAGAGAGTGACAAGAAGTCCCTAAAAACGTCAGGAGTTGAAATTAATCATTGGTTGATTCGACTATATTTGTTCTGAATCTACCTCCAACCATCAAATGTTCAACGAAAAATGTTTATATAATCTTATTTCACAGCTTGCTTTCGTGATTAATAAAAAATGGGTATTTTGCCAATTTTCTGGAATAATTAAAAAATCAACAATTGAAATTTATTCCGATAGATGGGGAAAGCCATCAGCAACTCTCAGTTGCACGATAAGGAGATGCCTCTTTTCATACTTATTTAAACTATTTGTAATATATGTTTATATATAATTAACATTGAAAAAACAATTTAAAAAAAGGATAAGTGGGTTAGGTGTTGATATTGAAAATAAAGAAGGAATTTCCTGACCACGAACACATAGGCCTTTTAGATGGTAGAGCGCCATCTATTGGGGCAAAAATAAACTAAACGTTTATTTAACTTGTTCCGTGATATTTGGCCAACCCAATTTCTTTATAAATCATGAAAAGCCATCCATGAACGCGTTTCGCGCTGTTGGCTTTCGTCATTGTGGTGCAGACTGTACCTATACGGCCAAAAATTTGGTTCAAGAGGCTTCCTGGGAAACCAAGAAATTGGTATTTAAGGCCAAATTTGCGTAAATACGCCTAACACATGAAAAAACAATAGAAAAAAATAGTAGATAAGTGGGTCAGATGTTGATATTAAATATAAAGAAGGCATATCCTGACCACGAGCACATTATAAGGCGACAACATGCCATCTATATACAAGAAATGGAAGAATATAAATCACGGATATTTCTGTCTTCAATCACAATTGTGATTGCGGAAAAGCGTTGCTCAATGCAAATATTTATATGTAATTCTGCTTTCCTAAAAGGTTTATGTCCATAGTTTGCTTGAATACTATTCTAATATTCCACCCGTCATTACAGCCTATATAAGCAGAATCGTCCAATACAGTATTGTAGTTCTAAAAGTAGCGGTCTGGTAGATTAAATTGACGAAACCGCTGGGAGGGTTCACCACTGATGAGTCAAGCCCTCCCACTATAATTTTTCAACTCAGTAGAAGAGAATATTTTGTGTTTGAAAAAATAAACATTCGTGTTTTATAATGCTTACATTTTTGTATAATTAACATTAATAATATGTAAGCTGCCAATATATTAATAGACATACATATATAAAATCTACCGTTTTATTTCTACTAAGGACGTTTTACAATTATGTATTTGAGAATATATAGATGTTTTAAAGACAATATCTTAGAATCGTTATAGACCTGTCAAAGTGCTGTTGAGCCCGAAAGCTTGTATTGTCTTTATATAAAAAGAAACTCTTTCCTCAGCGGATTTCCTTTTATTTATAGCAATATCTCAATGATAAATTAGGTACAGCCTGCTACACGCTGAAAAGGGCCAACAGCCCGAAACGCGTTCGTGGATAGCTTGGATGGTTTGGCCAAATATCAGGGAACAGGCTAAATCAATGTTTAATTGATTTCTATTCCACTAGATGGCGCTTTGCTATCTGAAAATGTCATGTGCTTGTGGTCAGGATATGCCTTTTTTATTTTAATGTTTACTAAAACTATTATTTTATGCTGTGAAGCTTAATGTTATTTTTGTGTGTGTGTTTTCAAATATTTATTACCAAGAACTTTTATCATGTTTATCTTATATCATACATACACACAGTGTTTTAATGTAAATGAGGTATATATATACACTGACTTCATTTATATCACAATTTGTCCGTTTTAACTTCTGTTTATCAATATTACAATAAACCTATAATAAAAAGGTAAAGAAAGCCTACCTTAAGTTATATCCAAATGACGTAAAATCCAAGTAAGGTAAAATATATATAGAACAAGATATATCTGATATACAATTTAAATATGCAAAATTCTGGAGCGAATTTAATTATGATTGTGTTTCATTTCAGGTGATGTCTTTTTAAATCAAATTTTAGAATTCTAAATCTTATTAGATACAACTTAGCCAAAACTTTCTATTTACATTCGGTTACAAATCCACTCTGGACATTCGTCTAGTATATATATATATATATATATTATATATTCTAAAATGCAATTATTTTATTTTTTTAAAAACATATATTTTATTTTCATTCATTGACTGTTCTACATTTTTTGACCATAGATTTAGAACATAACACTTTGAATATTTGTTGTAAATATGGAATGTTGACCTACCTATATTTTAATTCACAAATATAGGATTTATTTTATAAATTCTATATTAATGTGAAAATAATTGATGTGTAATTATTTTCAAGTAATTGAAAAAAGAACACTACTTGAAAGGTAAATAACTATTTTTTCTTTTTCACGACTGCACCTCCAATTCTCTATCTTTTCAACAACAAAATAAAATATTCATAACCTGTATGTGAACCAAAAACGACAACTCTCCCTTCAAATATGAAAAAATAAAACAATGCATTTAGTTTATCACTCCAATACAAAACTTCACGGTGATGAAAAAGAATGAGCTACAGCAGTAGTATTTTTGTTAAATTTAAAAAATAAAGGTCGATTTTCTAGCGTCATCTATTGACCGTCTCCGCAAACTAGCGGACTCAGGTCGGTGACAAATCCACGAAACCTGCTTTGACAAACTGAGAACGGAGGGCAGAGCGCCATCTGGTGGAACAGAAATCAACTAAACATTGATTTAGCCTGTCCCTGATATTTGGCCAACCTAATTTCTTGATAAATAAAGAAAAGTCATCCACGAACGTGTTTCGCGCTGTTGGCGCTCGTCAGCGTGGAGTAGGCTGTACCACTGCGACCAAAAATAATTTTGGTCCCAGAGGCTTCTTGAGAAACCAAGAAAATGATATTTAAGGCCAAACTTCCGTAAATACGCTTAACACATGAAAAAAAAATAATAGAAAAAAATAAAAGCACATGTGCTCATGGTCAGTATATGCCCTTTTTATTTTTAATATCAACACCTGACCCATTTATTATTTTTTTCTATTGTTTTTCATGTCATAATCAATATATATATAAAAATGAATGTCTGTGTGTGTGTGTGTCTGTGTGTACTCTATGGATTCAAAAACCGTACATCCAATCGCCGTGAAATTTTGGGATATTATTAGGTATATCCCCGGAAAGGTTTACGAAAAATAATTTCTTGAATATCTTTAATATCCTTAGAGTTATTTACAGATTTGTAGCTTTAACTCGCAAGCAGCGCCACCATTGAGACCGAGATAGGCTTAGGTTTTGGTCCACACCTGATGACCTTGGGTCTTTCAGGGCTAATATATTAAGTAAAACTAATTCATATATTAGTGCTTTAGTGCTATCTCCTTGAGGTTACCGATTTAAAAGTTTAAATAATTATATATATATATTTAATTATATATATTTAAATACTATATTATATACCGTATATATATATATACGGTATATATATATACCGATTTAAAAGTTTATTTTCTAATTTTAGATTGTATAAGAAACATATTTTATTTTAAGTATTGTACTTTATTTTAAAAAGTTTAAATAATTGTGCAAGACGATATATATGATATATAAAAATCAAAAGAAATAATGAGTATCGTTTAAATATAAAATTCGAATAAATATAAATGCGATAATCGTTTAACATAATTTGAGTATTTTTCAAGGGACCGGGAAAAAATGTTCACTAGCTAAAACGATGATTTTGTAATGTAGAAAATTAGGAAAGACAAAATTCAGGATAACACGGCACACAGGGACCGGGAAAAAATGAGCACTTTATCGAGAGATTCGAATTTACGAGTTCCAAATTATCAAAATATATCTTTTTTTCAAAAATAAGTTTATAGAGAATTGTTTTAACAATTATTCGTTAGACAAACCTTTACTCGGGTAAAACCTCGGGCGAAGCCGGGTACATCCGCTAGTATATATATATAAATTATAAATTAGATCGTGTCAGTTATCGATACATTTTTAAATACATTTTGGCGATGTTTCTCTTTTAAAATATATCATCAAATGAGGGCCAATAGTTTGAAACGTCTACGTGATTAGCCTTTTTTGGTTAATAAATAATTTGGCAAATTCTGGAATAAATAAAAATAAACGATCATTCGAAATTTATTCCAACAAATAGAGAGAACCATTAGCAATCTTTAGTTGCATGATCAGGAGATGCCTTTCTTTCAATATATATGCTTCATTAAATATAAAATAATATATATATGATATAGATATAAAAACACAAGAGCACATCTCCAGCCACTAAGCCATCTTTCAACAGCAGCTGTCATCGAGGGTATGCAAATCTCCCCGGAGTCCTGTCCCGGAACTGGCAGACAGTCCCGGATGTCAGGCCGGAAGTGAGGTATCTCCAAACTTCCGGCTTATGTCGATCTATGTTGCGCATGCGCCCTGGGTGAAATCCAGATGAATTGCGGAGTTAGACATCTGGTTTTGGCGTTTGGAAAGATCGCCAATCACAACTGGCTATTTAGGGTTTAACTGGATCTGCGCTCTCTCTATGTTTCCTCTATTCAATATTGAAACGCCATTTCCTATATTCCACATATCATAAACACTTCTCTATATGAACACACTCGAAGAGCTAAATGATATTCATATTCTTGCATCATGATTAATGCACGTATTTTTAAAATTATTTCTAATATTATTTTTAATAAATTTAAAATTCAAATTGTATATTTATTTATTTTTATAAAACAGATTATTACTATAAAATATTACGTACTATAAAACATTTGTATTTTGATACACTGAATACACCACCTGCTTAAAACTTTGATATGATAAATAAAGAGATATTCTAAGTGTTACCTAAATATATAGTTGTCTTATTATCGACTGGTCTAATCTTGTAGGATGGTTGAGACACGTTCTGGAAAGATGCAAGACACGTCTGAAGAGAGAATCAAGACTGGAGAATCTGCCAAACCGCAGCCTGGTGCAACAATATAAACACACAAAACATATTTCAATACTCAATATTCAAGTCAAAAATATCGAGAAATATATTTTTTATCAATATTATTATACATTTTATTTTTTTAATTTAGGTATTAGACCAATTCTGTAAGAATTAAAAATCAATGATTAATTGATATTTATTCGGATAGATGGCGCAAACCATCAGAAAGTCTCAGTTGCATGATCAGGAGATACCTTTCTCTAAATTTATCAACCTGATCCTAAAATATATTTTTTACGATTTCAAAAATAATTACATGTCAATATTTATTAAAATATACTAGCGGATGTGTACCCGGCTTCGCCCGGGTTTTATCCGCGTGAAAGTTTGCCTAACGAATATAATTGATAATAATATTACGGAACACACAGAATATTATGATAATAATGATAATAATATTCGTTACATTATATATTTATATAATATATAAAGTATATTTTTGGAGCAAACATATCCACTCTCTCTATTGAATAGATTTTTAAAAATATATATATAAATAAAAATATCTAGATATATACATGTCGTATTGTAAATTTTTCCAAAGTTTCAATATCTGGAAATGACAATTAAGCAGTCGTTAGTCCTTTTTCCTTCTTCTTTAATATATACAATCAGCGCGAGGCCACACACCCTGGACAACCACTGGCCGTCCAATGTATATTATTCTTAAAAAAAAAAAACTTTAGTAAATTTACATATCATTCAGCTTTTCTTTTTTAACATGGAATTTACATGTTTAGAAAATGTATTTGGCAATTTGTGAAACAATTCAGACAAAAATAAAAGATTAAACAAAAACTAGTACATTAAAAACAATTGTGTGTTCAATATGGAATTGAATCATGGTTTACTATATACAAAATATATCATACATACTACATGATCTTAGCCAAAAGGCCGAGAAAAGATATTTTATATAAGAGATGACCTGGCTTCTTGTGTCTTCTGCTCGAGTGAATGTTTCACTGGTAGAATATTGTTCCTGCCTACTAAAAATTATTATCTGGCTTCGCCCGTGGTCTGCTTTAGTGAATATTCCCCTAAAGAATTTTGTTTATGTCAATCAAGCATCATACAGCAATATTAACATAATCATTTCTGACTAAAAATTATTGTTGCTCAGTACCTGGTTAATTATAATTTTTCTTGATTAAAGCGCGACAAAAAACTCTTCCAGATTTAACTCTCTGTCCTGTTCAAATTTCAGCGAGGTTAGTTACATATTGAGGGCGTGCTTAGCCGACAAACATATTGTTACGACGCTTCTCAGCCGTCAATGTTTGCGTTCAAGGTTTCTAAGAGAACAATGTGGATTCTTTAGGATACAGCTTAGTGCGGTGTATTTATTATAAAAGCTTAAAAGAGTAGATAAGTAACTATACAGTAGATGATTAACTTGCCTTCAATGTCCGCCACTAGAGGGATCCTTCTCCGCTACCGTCTTCCCAGTCAGTCCATACGGCCACACGTTCGGAGCCCACCTCCTCCAGCCAAACTTGCCATCTCTGCCAGACAGTCTTCTCGGCACACACCAATCCCCGGCAGGCAGGCCGCTTCCTTCCACTGCGGCACCAGCTGGGCTCGGCTGATCCCTTCCCCACGGCGACGCCAGCTGGACTGCCCCGACTGTCTGCCACCCCCCTCCTCTGGAATTTTGTCAATCCACACTTCCGAGAAGGGGCGCCCCCGCATACCTTCTTCTCTTGGCTTCCCCACGTCTTCTTCTTCTATTTCTCTGCTGCATCGCTTCACTGCCCCCTTCTCAATCCTTTTCGTCCCGAAAAGGCTGATTTCACCAGAGGGGCTGATCGGCGGCCCTTTGACTTCCTGACGTCTCTGGCCACATGAGGGTCGTCAGCCTCCCGGAAGCGTAACGGCAGGGTTAACACCACCCCTTGTTTGCAGAACCACATCTCAACTCGGGCTTTCTTTCCACTCTCAACCAGTGTCGACGCCATTGATTGGTCTCGCTGTCTAGCACAGGGCGGTGGTTCTCCACAAGATGGCGGCCATATTTCACTGCCTACGATGCTCCCATCTGATATTTTGAATTCTCCTTGAGAACACTCTGTAGCCACAGTGTACAAAGGGTTGTGATCGTTTGTGTTGCGCTTTCGCCGCTTCCTTCCACGACGGGGCTGTAGATCGCCGATCTTTACAGTGGATTCGTCCACCTGATCCACGCTGTCCATTTCGTGGCCTCCCTTTTCTTCTTTAGATTTCCCATTCTCTTGCTCTAGAGGCTCTCTCTTTCCTAACCCTTCAAACCTGGGCTCCTTAGTGCCGACCACGCACAGGGCTGTGAATTTCTTTAACCTTCTGGAGGTGTCGGATCCCGTGACAGTCTCAAGGTCGGTAGAACTTTTCCTTGGCGGTGGCTGCTTGATCTGTACCTTGTCGGGCGAAGGAACGAAGATGATAGGTACACATTCTTGGCACATCTCTTCAGCCTGCATTGCAGACGACGGCGCTGACACATTGCGCGCGACTTCCGCGTCACAGACATTGTCGTCGGACTTCCACAGAGCGTCCAATGCTCTATCCCGTTCAGTCGGGTCGCCGGCTCCAACTTCAGGGTGCTTCGACCATCTAGCCTTGTCGCACTTCCACGGAGCATCCAGCTCCGTCCTGTCCAGTTGGATCGCCGCTGTAGTCCCTGACAGTCTGACACTGTCGCTGAAGTCAGCCACGCTGTCGCACTGCAGCTCGCCAAGATCGTTGCTGTTCTCATGGAGTATTTCAGAAAGAATCCCAGGGGTTGAATTTTCGCTCTGTATATCACCTTGAGGGCATTCTCCTTCCGTCCGCTTGATTTTATACACAACACTCGTGCCACAGCCGTTGTCGGAGGCGATCAGCTCACCCTCCTCCGCTGCACAACCAGTCTGGATCATTTCCTGCTGTCGACACTCTTCGGACTTCTGGATCACGGGAGAATCTTCTAGAGTAGATTCTGGCAGTTCACTTACAACGTCTCCTGACGTGATGATCTTTGTTGTGATGGTCTTGTCGGGATCTTCATCACCTGGGATCGTCTTTTGTCCCCTCAGACATTGAATACGTGGGCTATTGGTTGCTGTGATTGGTTTTGAAAAGCCATCAGGATTTTCTGGCGGTAGTACATTGAACTTAACTTCGCAAGACATGGGTGTGGCAGAACGTTTGACATTCCGAATATGCTCGAATCGGCTCAACCGAGAATCCAAGTTTTCTCCGAGCTCATCTACTTTCTGGCTTAACAGACGGAGCAATTTTGTGAATTTTTCGATTTCGGGGTCGGTTAGTTTTTCCATTTTCCTTTTTGAATTAGCGCAAAATAAAATCTTCAATTAAAATTGACTAAGCTGTACCCCACATCTGACACCAAATGTTACGACGCTTCTCAGACAGACTTCTCTCCCCAGACTGCCATGTCTTCTCGGCACACACAAATCCTCGGCAGGCCGGCCAGCTTCCTTCCACTGCGGCACCAGCTGGGCTCGGCTGATCCCTTCCCCACGGCGACGCCAGCTGGACTGCCCCGACTGTCTGCCACCCCCCTCCTCTGGAATTTTGTCAATCCACACTTCCGAGAAGGGGCGCCCCCGCATACCTTCTTCTCTTGGCTTCCCCACGTCTTCTTCTTCTATTTCTCTGCTGCATCGCTTCAATATATACAACGTGTGATCAATAATTTCCTGGAATGAGACTGGATCACGTAAATTATTCAAAATAATGAAATAATTTCACAAGGACCTTATAGATAAAACATTTATCAACACGTCCAAAAAGAATTGTTCACACAGACACACGCATTCACGTTTTTTTCGAATTTATAAGCTCGAGTATATCAGAACATTTTCTAACTTCAGTATGGACTGTATTGAAAAACAGCGAGTCTGCATAGAGGTTTGCTTTAAATTAAGGAAAACAGCTTCCGAATTATTCCAAATGTTGAAGCAGGCTTTTAAAGAAGATGCCCTATCACAATCGAGGACATTTGAATGGTTTGCAGGATTTAAAGATGGTCGAACAAGCGAGAGAAAGCAAGGATCATCAAATCGAAGATTAAGTGTCTTCTTATCACTTTCTTTGATGTAAAGGGATTGGTACACTATGAATTCGTGCCCGAGGGTCAGACCATTAATCAACATTACTATCTTGATGTATTGTGACGTTTAAGGGAGGCTGTGCGTCAGAAACGACCCGAAAATGGCATCGGAAAAATTGGCTCTTGCATCATGACAACGCACGGCCACATACGGCCGTCACTGTACAACTCTATTTGGCTAAAAACGCTATTACCCCAGCCACCCTATTCTCCTGACCTTGCTCCCAACGACCTTTTCCTTAACCCTTAAATTAAAAAAAGTCTTAAAAGTACGTTGATTTGACTCAATACCTGAAATAAAGAAGAATACGAAGAATATTTTGAAAAGTCTGAGAGATGAGGATTTTCAGAGGTATTTTGATATCTGGAAAAATATATGGAACAAGTTTATAGATAGTGACGGTGATCATTTTGAGAAATTTTAAATAAAACTTTATTATACTTTTGTATTTGAGAATATTCTATATACAGCTACGAGCGTCATTCCTCATCTCCTAATCAACAATCAGTCATCAGTTTTCATCTCTGTCACCGTTTGCTTTTTCTTTGGAATGGCGCCCTCCTATTGGTTGGGTCCCATCATGCCCCCCCCCCCCCCCCCCACTCGCCTTTTCGTTTATGTAATTATTGTGTTGGAGCGGGTCGCTCCTTAAATAAATGCATATATTAGTTAATAACCAAATGGAATCCTCTCTTTCTTTTTCCCTGCAAGAGACGCCTACGGAGGCCAACAGTACATAGACAGATAAAGCACATAGGCTATAGTTATTAACTAACATATGCATTTATTTAAGGCGCCAATTTATAATTGTAACAAATAGTATTTGAATCAAAACATTCAATCGGGTAAAACACGGGCGTTGCCCGGGTCATTCGGCTAGTATATATATGAGAATCAGTGTGAATCCTGTCGACTCTCTGCCGGATCCTTGTGTTAAGTTGTGTAAGATCCTATCGACTCACTGTAGGATTGGTGTTTACCTTGTCGGATTGCTATTGACTCTCAGTAACAACCCGTTTGAATCCTGGTGAGTCCTGGTGAATTGTATGGTTGGGTGGATTTGATTGGAATAGTGATTGATGGCGCAGTCTTGGTCGAATGGTGGGTTTTCACGGGGGAATAACGAGCATACCTGGATGGGATAGAAAATAGACCTTGCGAAAGGGAGAGTGATGAGACTGGAGGAGGTACTTTGCCTTTCACGTGATGGAGCGGACACTACCTTGGTTGGAGCCTAAGTTGAGCACACCTTGCTTCTAGCACGGTCACCTACCTTCTCTTTAACTTCTTGTCCGAGATAATCGTCATTAACTCTCTCGACTTCTCATTGGTGGAGATAGTTCCACGTGCTCTCTGCTGATTCGCTATCAGTAGGTCATGTTTAAAGGTGATTGGTTGTAGATTTGTCATGCTTAACTGTGATAGGCTTAATACCTCCATTGTCGCCATGATTGCATTCTTCCAGGAAGAAGAAGGTCTTTGAACTTAAGTTTTATGGGTCCTGGGCAGTGACCTTTACTTCCTGGATGATGCAATCCTGTTAATTGTTATTCCTTTTTTCGCGAAGCCTAACCTTTATTAAATCTTTTGACGATACATTGCATAGATTGTGGTGGGGTTACATATTATTATATACAGATTATCACATATATATATTTATATGTTCCCGGCTTCGCACGGTTTTTACCCGAGTAAAGGTTTGCCTAACGAACATTTGTTAAAACGATTCTAGCAAACATCCAATCCCTACTGAATCTACACTTGCCAATACTCTCGATAATTTGAAATTTTTTCCTGGTCCCTGGAAAAATACTCGATAAGTTGAATAAAATCAATAATTATTAGTCCACTCGGTAATTTGAAGTTGAAGGAATAGTATCTTGCCACAAACGATCATTTGTAAATAACTATATTTAGCGAATGTACCCGGCTTCGCCCGGGTTTTACCCGAGTAAAAGTTTGCCTAACGAACATTTGCTAAAACGATTCTAGAAACTTCCAATCCACCTATATATTGATTCATAAACGTATATAAATATAAATATTGTTATATGCGTTTAAATATATTTTTCAAACACATCATATTTTGAAAACATTCATTATATTTTAAATAAGATATTGTCACTTTTGTAAATTTGTTATTAATTATTTATTTTTTTCTCAATGAATTATATATATTAATTTAAAAATTCATTTTTGTTATCATCATCACATACATTGTAATTTTTTTTATATAAACAAACGATAATAAATAACAACAACAATGTAATTTGCATCTTCATTATTATAAAACAACAACAAATTAAATTAACATTGTAAAAATATATTTTAACATTACATTTTAACATTAAACAGAAAAACGTTGCAATATTTTCTTTAAATATATATTAATATTTAAATGCCAAGTTTTTTTTACCTCCTTTGAATATTATATTACTAAATTCTTAAATTGAATTTATTATACTTAGAACACATTTTAAGCATTGTTACAATTTATAAATATAATTTCACCAGAAACCACGAGAGGCGCTGCTTGCGAGTGGGAGTAGAAAATTTGCAAATAAAATTGCAAAGAATATTTATTTAAAATCAAATTCAAACCAGAAACCTTCCCAGTAGTATATAGTAAATATATAACTTCCTAAAGTTTCACGGCGATTGGATAATCTTACCTTTTAAAACAATTCATCGTGTGAAATAACTAACATTATTAGTATTTCATTTATAATCGTTCACTCATACGTTTAGGTGTCCAACTAATTATATAAAAATAATATTTATGAATATGTTTTATATAGATAAAGAATTCTTCCTGAATTGAATTAGACGAAAAACATGGTGAAGGAAGGCGAGTTTCTTTTATTGATGCATAGGTGCAAGCTTTCGGGTAAAAACCCTTCAACAGGCATGCAATGAAGCGCGACTTATAAGAACTATGGTACAAATGGTAGGAAGAAATATATATATATAAAGGAAAGGTTTTAAACTATTTATAAAAGTTAATCTTAACAGAAGAACGATTTTTGAGAAAGTAAATATTAAATCTGCAGTCTGAAACCACGAGACGGCGCATGATTAGGGCTATTGAAATAAACATGTGGGAAGTTTAAATAAAGGACAAGAGAGGATGATAAGCTTCTGGAAGCTCTATTTTTCTATTGATGCTGTTCAGTTTGTGGGATACTATGGATTATAGGATAAGTCTTTGGTGTAAGATATGTATGTGCCTGTAAGGTATGGTGGGGTTTTTGATGTTGAAAGTGTGGCCTTTGCTCTGCATATGTTGATAAATGAGGGATTTGGTATCTTGCCTGGAAATATTACGGGAATGTTCAGTCATCCTGATGGACACAGATCTACCTGTCTCACCAACGTAAGTGGCAGGACACTGTTCACAAGAGACGGAGTAGACTGCGCCTATAGAACGAAGAGGGTCAGGAGGAGCTGAGGACTTAGTATGAGGATGAAAGAATATTCGGGGAGTTTTTATATATGGCACGGATGCCATAAGATTTAAGTTTTCTGGCTATAGCTACTGAGGAGGGGGAGTAAGGGAGAAAGCACAATGATCTGTAAGTCATGGAAGGATTGGAAGTTGTAGGTGTATAAGTATATTTATTAATGAACGAGAGCGGAAAAGAAGCTGCGGAGAGCTGGGTTATGATACGATTTCTTTCTATTATTTTAAAGATGTCTATGGAACAATGAGTGTATATTCTTTTTGTAAGGGTTCTGACAATATTGATTTTATGGGAGGTAAGACAGTGAGAATTGTAGTGAGTGTAACAGGGGGGGGGGCATTGTTTTTTATGATACACTGTAGTGTCAAAAGAGGATGGGGTGCGAATAATTAAAATATCAAGGAATGGGATAACATGGTTAGTTTCTGTTTCTAGAGTAAAGGAAATATCCAGATTGTAATAATTAAGGGTTAGTAGTATGAAGCTTTCTTGACCTTTTTTGCAAATACAGAAGTTATCATCAATGTATCTGCGCCAGAACTGGATTTCTGTAGAGAGGGTATGGGTGATCCATTCATCTATTCTAGTCATGACTATTTCAGCAATAATGGTAAATAGAGGGCTGCCCATTGGGGAGCCCCTGAACTGTCTATAATGGTGCTGTAGGAATGTGAATGTGTTCATGCTTAAGCATATTTTGGTGAGCTGGACTATGGTTGTAGAAGTGTGGTAATTGACATTTTGTGATTGAAGGAAATGAATCAAGCTATCTGTGATGAATTCATGGGGAAGACGGAGGTAGAGGGAGGTGACGTCAAAGGAACACATAGTAAAGGTAGGATCAGGTTTAAGAGCTGTTAATTCATTAATAAAGTGAGGAGTGCTGTTAATTGAAAAGGTATTATTGTTATTGGTTAATAGAGGGGAAAGGAAGCTGGAAAGATATTTAGCTAGAGGATAAGCGGGCGATAAGTGATAGGCTATGATGGGACGGAGAGGTACTTCTGGTTTATGTACTTCGGGGAGACCGTATATATAGGCTGAACTATGGAGGTTAGAGGTAAATGAGATATATTCTTCAGGTGAGATGTTTTTAAATTTCTTGAGTCGGAGAAGTGAGGTTTTGAAATCCTTGATAACAGAGAGGCTGATTTGGTCTGTGATGGGTGAGAAAGTGGTGTCATCGCTAAGTAAATTATGCATTTTTGAGATAAAACTATCCTGATTCAAGATCACTGTATTAGCACCCTTATCTGACTTAGTGATACCTATTGATTTATGAGTTTTGAGTGTTTTTAGTGTAATGGTGTTTTCAAGATGGTTAGAGGGAGGAAGAAAGGGCTTAGATAGATTCTTAGCTACCATGGATCTGATGGAAAATTTCTCCTGCAGATTGAAGGATTTGATGGATGATTTAATGGCGCTGATGATGACTGGAGGATTGGGATTGGAGGGGATGCGGTACTTCAGTCCTTTCTCAAGAAGCGAGGTCTCAGATGGCGACAGAGTGTGGTTTGAGAGGTTAATGACAGTAGTAGTTGCTGCTGGGTTTTTATAAGGATGTGTTTTGAAAAAGAACTGCCAACTGGGTCATTTATCCTTAGGGAAGGCGGGATGAAATCAGCACTTTTGCAGAGACGGTTGAATCTAAGGTGGCATCTCCAACGCGAAAGTTGTAGAGATTTCTTATGAATTAACCATAGGTACCAATTAATGTCGCTCGTAGAAAGATTCATTGATATGGAGTAATAAAGAATTTACAAATATAGATAAAGAATTCTTCCTGAATTGAATTAGACGAAAAACATGGTGAAGGAAGGCGAGTTTCTTTTATTGATGCATAGGTGCAAGCTTTCGGGTAAAAACCCTTCAACAGGCAAGCAATGAAGCGCGACTTATAAGAACTATGGTACAAATGGTAGGAAGAAATATATATATAAAGGAAAGGTTTTGAACTATTTATAAAAGTTAATCTTAGCAGAAGAACGATTTTTGAGAAAGTAAATATTAAATCTGCAGTCTGAAACCACGAGACGGCGCATGATTAGGGCTATTGAAATAAACATGTGGGAAGTTTAAGGTGGTTTCAGACTGCAGATTTAATATTTTCTTTCTCAAAAATCGTTCTTCTGTTAGGATTAACTTTTATAAATAGTTTAAAACCTCTCCTTTATATATATATATTTCTTCCTACCATTTGTACCATGGTTCTTATAAGTCGCGCTTCATTGCTTGCCTGTTGAAGGGTTTTTACCCGAAAGCTTGCACCTATGCATCAATAAAAGAAACTCGCCTTCCTTCACCATGTTTTTTGTCTAATTCAATTCAGGAAGAATTCTTTATCTATATTTGTAAATTCGTTATTACTCCATATCAATGAATCTTTCTACGAGCGACATTAATTGGTACCTATGGTTAATTCATAAGAAATCTCTACAACTTTCGCGTTGGAGATGCCACCTTAGATTCAACCGTCTCTGCAAAAGTGCTGATTTCATCCCGCCTTCCCTCAGGATAAATGACCCAGTTGGCAGTTCTTTTTCAAAACACATCCTTATAAAAACCCAGCAGCAACTACTTAATGCAAGAATCAAAAATTGCTTCTCTAATATCAGATTTCTCACCAAGTCAATCAAAGGTCTTATATTTCTAGTATCCCAAAGAATCCCCCTGGCAGATCTTTCGAAGCATATTATAAAAATCACTATTGATATTAAGTCTCAAGAAAAAACAATTCTCGACAGACACCATAAGAAACTTCTCTTTTGGAAAAAGAAATATGCCTTCCGTTACACCTTCTCTCATGACCTTGGCTCCAAGTCTTCTACTGTCATTAACTTATCGAACCACACTCTGTCGCCATCTGAGACCTCGCTTCTTGAGAAAGGACTGAAGTACCGCATCCCCTCCAATCCCAATCCTCCAGTAATCATCAGCGCCATTGAATCATCCATCAAATCCTTCAATCTGCAAGAGAAGTTTTCCATCAGATCCATGGTAGCTATGAATCTATCTAAGCCCTTTCTTCCTCCCTCTAACCATTTTGAAAACACCATTACACTCAAAAAACTCAATACTGAAACTAAAGTAAAATCCATTTTGCCTCATTTCCATCTCTATTATCCACCTGTAACTACTATTGGCCAAATGCAGGCGCAACTGTTATGTCTCATGTATGGAGCGAGCCGATTCTCTTGGCTTCTTTGAGACGTTCTGTCGCTGCTAGTCTCTGAGGATAACATCTGCCTGTTGGAGCTTAGCAGCCTCAAGTGCTTCAGGCTTCATAGAAGAGTGTGACCGGCTGTATATGGCTGATTCATCCGATCCTGATATCTGGATTTCACCTAGCAGGAAGAAACTGGTGATACTCTGAAAATCCCGATCCAGTTTAACGGTGTCGGACTACCAAGTATTCCCTTCGCATTCTGAGTGAGACCTAGTTCTTCTAGGAGATAAACGAGTTCTGAGGCTGCATCAACGGACGTTGAACCATACATACTGGAGTTGTAGGGTCTTTCAAGCATAGCAGCAATCGGTTTTTGTCCCCTGTCACGGGCTTCTATATTTGCGAACCAAAACCGGGAGGAATAACCTTATCATGGGCTTCTAGATCTGTGACCATAGCTAAGGAGGTCTTTGTCCCCTTCCACGGTCTCCTGGATCTTCGACCATAGCTAAGAAGAATCATTTATTCTGTCACAGGCTCTTGGTTATACGAACATATCTAAGGATACTTTTGATCCCTGTCATGGGCTTCTGGACCTGCGACCATAGCTAAGGATGTTTTTGTCCTCTCTAACAGGCATCTGGATCTTCGTCCCTAGCTAAGAATGTTTTTGTCCTCTGTCACAGGGTCTTGATACTGCGACCCTAGCTAAGAAGGTTTTGTCCCATGTCAAAAGCTCATGGATCTGCAATCATAGCTAAGGATCTTTTTGTCTTCTGTCACAGGCTCCTCCATCTGAGACCCTAACTAAGAAAAATATTGTCCTCTGTCACAAGCTCTTGTATCTGCGAACCTAAATGAGGATGTTTTTGTTCTCTGTCACAGACTCCTTGATCCACGACCCTAGCTAAGATGGATTTTGTCCTCTATCACGAGCTCCTTGATCTGCGACCCTAGCCAAGAAGGAATTTGTCCTCTGTCACAGGCTGCTTGATCTGCGACCTAGCTAAGAAGGATTTTGTCCTCTGTCACAAGCTCCTTGATCTGCGAACATAGCTAAGAAGGATTTTGTCCTTTTTCACAGGCTCCTTTATCTGCGACCTTAGCTAAGAATGATTTTGTCCTCTGTCACAGGCTCCTTGATCTGCGACCCTAGCTAAAAAATATTTTGTCCTCTATCACAAGCTTCTTGATCTGCGAACATAGCTAAGAAGGATTTTGTCCTCTGCCACAGGCTCCTTGATCTGCGAACATAGCTAAGAAGGATTTTGTCCTCTGTCACAGGCTCCTTGATCTGCGACCCTAGCTAAGAAGGATTTTGTCCTCTGTCACCAGCTCCTTGATCTGCGACCATAGCTAAGAAGGATTTTGTCCTCTGTCACAGGCTCCTTGATCTGTGACCATAGCTAAGAAGGATTTTGTGCTCTGGCACAGGCGCCTTGATCTGCGACGAAAAGCAAAAGAATATATTATTGTAGATTCAATGGGAAATGTGTGAAGAGTTTTCAATATGCGTCTACTAGCTAATATGTTTCAATTTTCCCTCTTAACACGGTCTACCAGCAGCCTCGCCCAGCACGAGTCAGTGTGGTGTGGTGCAGCGTACCGCGTGGAGCCCCCCCCAAGCCTGCTCCGCCGTTGCTGGTAAGTTTTTCTAACTTCATATTCGATCGGCTTTACCGAAGAAAACAAAGTTGTTTTCTTATATAGCCGAACTTGGATAATTCAAAGATGACGGGATCAAAAGGAAATTCGAATCATCCAAATATTTCGAATTAGAACCGGAAATTCTATTTGAAGGAAATTCTAGAGACCAAATTAAAGAATTAAATACGTTTTCGAATTGAAGATGTTCGATTTATCCAGGTTCTACTGTATTTAAAATCTTATCAAATTCATTGAATGCATAAAACAGTAATCATTTTAAGAATATTTTATGTATAAGGTTTGTTTTGTGAATAACTGAGAATAATTAAATAGAATATACTATTTCTGGTAGAATATCCTTTGTGTTATTTCCTTTCAAAGTGTCGAATTTCACTTGAAATTAAAATAATTAGCATTAATTCACTAAATTTAGAAGTATATGATGATCGCTTACATGAGTATTTTATATGGCAGAGCGCAATCTAGTGAAGCAAAAAAGTACTAAACCTTGATTGAGGCCTGTTTCATATAATTTAGCCAACCCATTTTTCGAAAATTTCTTTCATATATATATAAATATTTAATTAAAAAGGCATATATTGGATTTAACGTCAACTGTTGACGTTATGTGGAGCTGAGTTTGTTGTTGACACACATTAATATGTTATAATACCTTGTTAAAGGTTGGCGTTCAGCCAACTGAAATATTGGTAAAATAAATGATATTTTGATCCAATATATGCTTCTTTAATCAAATATTTATTTATGGATTGCTCTATTTTCAAAATATATATAAATGTATAGGGCACTATTTCCATATATATGTTTATTAAGAAATAAAAAAAGGCATATCCTTATTGTGCAATTGGAAGTTGCTGATGGCTTGCGCCATCTATCGGAATAAATATCAACTACTCGTTGATTTTAATTATTCCAGAATTGGCCAAATACCCATTCTTGATTAATCAAGAAAAGCTAACCACGTACGCGTTTCGGGCTGTTGGGCCTCGTCAGCGTGGTGCAAGCTGTACCTTAACGACCAAAAACACTGGTCATTCAGACATCCTAAAAAATCATGAAACTGGCCATGTTAAGGCCAGAATTGCGTGAAAACGCGAAACAATGTGAAAAATAGTACAAATGTGATATTGTACTGGTATAAGGTGCATAAATTAAAAAAAGGGGTATCTCCTTATCGTGTAACCTTCTTTATCATTTTTTAATTTATGCACCTTATCCCAGTACAATATCACATTTGTATTATTTTATCAAATATATATATACACACAAGAGACCGCTATCTTTCTGCTAAATCTACCCTTCCCCTATTTTATACTTAAAGTATGTTGTCTAGATGAAATTGAGCTAGGATATCACAGAGATGTGAGAGGAGTCCGCTGGATTGAGGTAGCTGGTATGGCCAGGGTAGGAGGTAACAGGCGGGGCCCACGAGCTGCGAGACCGCGCTCTCTGCCTATTGCATGTACTCAATCGGTTTATAGAGCCAACATCAAATGTGATCCTTTCGGTAAATGTGTTTAGCGATTCTATGAACATATAGAGGATTCAGAGATCATTGAAAAATACACATATATCAAATATATTAAAGCTTCGATCTTATTGCTATATAAGTATTTGGCGGTGAAATAAATGAGAATACATTGCGTACTATTTAGGAATCGAAATTGAATGCATTTTTGGAGGTTTGTTATAACAAATTTTGAAGATTCTCATCATTAAAATTGAGAAAATTTGGCTAGGTCATTGTTGTGTTGGCTTGACCGACTCAAAGAGTCGCTTCAGGTTCTCTATGTAATGTAGATATTTAAGACATAATAGACGTGAATTGTCTTCAACTGGAAAAAAATAGTTTATAGTTTCCTACTCAGACTTCATAAATGGAGCTCGAAACAATTTTTTTTCTGTGCAAGGTGAAAAGGTTATTAATGTAGATAATGTTGGGTGTTTCAGTTCTTCAATGGTGGAGCCCAGACTACCGAGTAACTATGTATAGTTAGTGAAGGAGGAGGCTGTGTGTGTTGGGTGTTTCAGTTCTTCAATAGTGGAGGCCAGACTACCGAGTAAGTGGGTATAGTTAGTGAAGGAGGAGGCTGTGTGTGTTGGGTGTTTCAGTTCTTCAATGGTGGAGGCCAGACTACCGAGTAAGTGGGTATAGTTAGTGAAGGAGGAGGCTATGTGTCTCCACGTGTCTAACCGCGTGTTTCAGGCGGTTCCATGTTCTCTACCTTCTCGTGGTGGGGCTGTTAAGGGGGCTGCTGCTCGCCATGTTACCCTATAGTACCCATCTTGTGTACCTATCTGTAGTACACGCCTTGTGTACGCACGGCACTATATTATATGAAAGAGCAGCAGCCCTCAACCAAAGAGAACGAAGATTACCGAATTACTACTTCAAATCACTAACCCACTGTGTGGCGCAGATATCTCAAATATTATCTCCAGATAACAATGTTTCTGAAACAGAATATAAGGTCAAATACTAACCGCTGCTTACAGATATTAACTTAAACCAATTAAATCTATTTAATGTGAGCATCCTCTCATTCAATGGCATACTTCCCGATCTTACAGGTTCACGAGAGGTGGCGCACGCGGCTCTGCTCCCTCACGAGTTCTACATGTCAGCTTCCTAGTTAACACTTTCACCATTTTTCTGTGTGTCATATTGGGTTGTTTGATTTATATTTGAATCCGAAGGTTAAATGCCTGGTTTATGAAAGATGTGGAATGAAACTTCTGTTCAAATTTTAGAATAGGATGTCTATAAACGGCAATATTGATTTGGTGTCAAATTCTATAATGAATCTGATTAGAGGACTATAACTGTTTAAGGTATTCAAAATCTTTTTCTCTTTTGGAATTCGCAAACTACGCCATCTATATTTCTATGCCATCTTTCTATTTGAAAAAAAAAAAAAAAAAAAAAATCCATTTTTTTATCCATTTTTTAACTGTCGATCTATCTAATCGAGAGCCGGAGCAAACCGTCTGGTTGTCCAGCAGCGTCCTGGCGAGGCTTGTCTCTTAAGATGAATTCAGGCTCATTGACATCGGGACCTAGCTCCGATTGTCTTGTTTTAAAGGTGTGCAGGTCGCGCTACGTGGCAGTGGCAGGACCTACTCCTGGCTTGTGGCACGTGACTCGATCCCCCTCCATCCGGTTCTTGGTACCCGCCACGACGTCTCCGGCTGCTTACTATTTGGAAGACGGTCGCTGACTTCCTCGCACTGGACCACCGCGCGCTTACACCACCTCAGCTCTTGAACGTTCCCAGGCTGTATCTTTCGGCCACCCGACTTTCTGGTTCCTGCCCTGTAGACCGGCACCTGTATTAGGGACCTCGTCTGCCCAGCCTCTCTCCTCACTCGACCAACCCATAGCGCCCTGGCTGACGTCGCAGACCAGCTTCTGCCGTCGTTTTATACACGAAAATTTGCTACGAACCTTCCGGGTGAGTACCATTGGCGAGGCGGTAATGCTGTGCGTTAAACACGCCGTTTTCACGAATCACCACTCGCACTGCCTTACCCTTGCTAGAGCGCTCGCGCCTGGATGCCCTGCTCATCAAGCCAGTTCCATAGAAGGTGGTAGGTACATATAAATCTCGGCATCAACATATATTGACCTTTTCAAAATTTTTTTCAATTTTAAGCGCTATGCCCCCCTAGGAACAGTTGAGCTGTCATACATGTATGCCTTTACATTTGTCTATACATATATATATTTACAATTATTTAAGCCGTGGATAGAATAGTCATATGATATTAACAATGAGAAAGAGAGAATAAAAACGAAAAAAAAAATAAATGTGTACAAAAGCAATAAGTATCTGGTAATATGTACAATTTGCATAATATAAATTATCAGTTTCTTAAAAGATAATTTTAGCATTTGCCTTTGCTCAGGTTCTTCAGGGTTGGAAGAAAATCTATCTCTGCGCGCCTTGCTCCATCCATCTCTCCCGACCTTGATTAAACAGTGCCGTGTCGCCTGTAGGTCTAACAACTTGTCGCTAAACCACCAGTACTGGTCCTGCCGCTGTCCTCTCATCCGGGAGTCCTTCACCGTCATCCAGCGGCTTCCTGACCTATAGAGCTGAGTCTTCGGGCGATGCTTGCATCATGACGTCCTAACCATCCTGTCATCTGCCAAGACCTACATATACAAGTTCTTTCTCGGCGTGAAACTGAGAAAGGTCCAAGAAGATCGCTCCTTGTCTCGAAGATGAATCACTCAAGGTGGGGAAGCCTCCCTCGCTGTAAAGGTGTACATATATAACTTTATATAAGATTTGTGTTTTGATATAATAAATAAATAACAGTATTAATTTTCATATAAACTCTAACGTTTTTATTTATATAATCATTTGTTATATATCTAAATAGGACATAACCATCTTCACCGCTGTCAATTATAGAGGGCTTTCCATAGGAGAAACGATTTTGAACATACCACAACATCAACGTCAATGGAATATTATATTACTAAATTCTCAAATTAAATTTATTATACTTGGAACACATTTTAGTATTTTTACAATTTATAAATGTAATTTCACCAGATACCGCCAGAGGCGCTGCTTGCGAGTGAAAGTAGAAAATTTGCAAATAAAATTACAAAGAATATTTATTTCAAATCAAATTTAAACCAGAAACCTTCCCAGTAATATAGTAAACTAGACGAATGACCCGGCTTCGCCCGAGAATTCCCCCGAGTGCAATTTCCTTCATACTGAAAGTACATCAATAATAAATAGTAGAAGTGCCAGAGACTAGCAATACAGAAGTAACAAATAAACCACAGGCAAAAATTGTGTGTGATGACAAAAATTGCATATATTAGTGTTTAGGTATTTGATTTAATGATTTTTTGCAATCCATTTAGTTATTTCAAAATCAATATAGTTTAAATAGATGGCAGCTTTCCACCCAACCCCCGAGGTACCTGCCCCAGCGCATTAACCCTTGAAATTGCCTGAGTTGAGTGAGTGATTGCCATGCCCATCTTCTCAATAAAAATAAGAAAAATAGATTTATAAAAAAAAATAATCCAAAATACAAACATGTATATATTTTTCTGTAAAAAATAAAAGAGCACATGGAAATTAGAAAAACTTATGTGTTTGCTAATGACTGCGACTGCATTTTAAACGATTAAAAAAAAAAGAGAAAAAAAACAAAGGCCAAAATAAAAATGAATAAAAAATACGAAAATCATTATTTACATACAGTAAAGCTAATTTGTAAAGTTTTTTTCTTTTTTCATTGCATTGTGTGCACTTACCGTAACTTAGTAATAAATACTTTTTCTCTCTCAATACTTTTGTAAATATAAAAGGTAGCACTCTCGTATAAAAAGATATTTCAAAAAAATGTACGCAAACAACTTGAAAAAAAATGCAGAACGCTCATTGGTCGCTTAATTGGCCTGGTGTTGTTACTACGCCTCGTATTTACTCCGCGTAAAAAAAGTTCTTCAAATTTAAAAAAAAAAATAGATAGCCAAAATTACTAATCAAAATGTAGACGAAATTTTTCCTCAGGTTTATAAAAAGCAACATGCAAAATTTGGTACCAATTGGTTCAGTAGTTTTTGAGTTTATCGCGAAAGAGACAGCAGACATTGACTTTTATATATAAGAAGATATAAAAAAAACGAAGGCCAGAACAAAAATTAATAAAAAATACGAAAGCTATTGTTTACATACAGTAACGCTAATTTTGTAAAGTTTTTTTTTAAATTGCATTGTGTGCACTTACCGTAACTTAGTAATATAAATTTCGCTCTCAATACTTTTGTAAAAAAAAGTGACACTCGTATAAAAAGATATTAAAAAAAAAAGTACGCAAGCAACTTGAAAAGAAAGGCAGAACGCTCATTGGTCACTTAATTGGCCTCGTGATGTTACTTCGCCTCGTATTTACTCCGCGTAAAAAAAAGTTCTTCAAATGAAAAAAAGAAATAGCCAAAAATACTAATAAAAATGTAGCCGAAAATTTTCCTCAGATTTATAAAAAGCGACATGCAAAATTTGATACCAATTGGTTCAGTAGTTTTTGAGTTTATCGCGAAACAGACAGACATTGACTTTTATATATATAGAGATAACTTCCTGAAGTTTCACGGCGATTGGGTAATCTTAACTTTTAAAAACATTCATCCTGTAAACAAACTACGTGTAAAATTATTAACCAATCAAATTAATTTATCGTCGCGACCAGTGCGGCGCCTAGCGGTAAAAGGCTGGAACTAGCGCTTTTTGGTTTTACATTTTTAAAGAAAGCACACACCTGTATTACCTTTTTTTAGTTTTTTTTAATAGCCTATATGTTAAACGAAATCTTCAGCTATCCGCATGCGAAATTTCATATTGATTGATTCAGTAGATTTTGTGCAACGCGATAACAAACATCGATTTTGTATTTAATTTTTATATATATAAAGGATAAATTTTCATAAAAACTGAATATTTTAATTTTAAAATTATATTATTGTTTGAGAGTGTGTGACTGAATCTGGTGCAAATGCTTGATGTCTGTTATTCATAAAAATGCAGAAAATTTGGAAGACTCTGGGTATTTTAATTCTCTTACTTATCTTGATAGACTCAGGGGTACATATTCTTATCATTGGAAGAGGCTTATTATGATCGTTTAGAATATCTATGGATATATGCTTATAAGTATTTTCCATAGAAGTTGTAAAGATATAGTAACAGATAAATGCATTGAGGAAACTCTTCGGCATATACAAACAACAACAACAAAACCTTTATTAAGGTACTATTGTCTTACAAGGGGATTCCCCTAAAAGGTTATATATGTACATGAGTGAGGAGGAAAAGTAATTTAGAGGGGAGGGGGGCAATCAGACGTTGTCTGTGGAGTTGAGCACTTCTTCCCTCATTTTATCAATCGCCTTGAAGTTTTTAAAAATATTTATAAACAAATGTTTTATCTAGCAGGAGAGTAGTAAAAATTTTAAATACATGTTGTTCATTATAATGAGTTGGCCCCGAAATTTCGCGAATTTCCAGTCTCTATTCCTGTAGAAATGGGCAATGGAGTAGATAATGTACCAAATTGTTTTGGATGCCAGCATTGCAGAAGTAGCAATTTAAAGGGTCGCTGTTCCAAAATCCCGTGATATCCTCGGGGAAAAATAGCCATAGAATACTTTGACGGTTATAAATCGTTCAATTATTGAAGGGATCTTCGGCATATAATATTATCAATGATTCTAGTAATATTGCACATGTGAGTGGTTTTATTATTCTTTTTATTAAGAAACATAATACCAGAAATTGTGCTTGAATTATTTCATATGTATTCAATATTAACATTAAGCCGAATCTAGATATTCAATAAAGAAATGACAAAATGAATCTATAATACAAACAACCAAAGACGCAAAACTTATTTCTAAATTCAAGAAGCTAAGGACGCAACAATCAATCTAGAAATACAAGAAAGAAATACGCCAAAATAAATTTAAAAATACAAGAAACCAAAGACGCCAAAATATAAGTATGAAGAAACACATGAAAGATAAGACGCCAAACTTAAGAAACAAAAGGAACTTAAGGAACCCTCACTAAATCTAGAAATGCCTTAAACAAAGGACGCCACACTGAAAGTAAAAATACAAGAAACAAAGGGAACCACAATTAATCTAGAAATACAAGAATTAATGAACGCCCCACCTAATGTAGAAATACAAGTAACAATAACACCTACAATGAATGTAGAAATACACGAAACCAAGGATGTCACAATGAATGCAGAAATACACGAAACAAAGGAACCCATAATGAATCTAGAAATACAAGCCAAAAAGGACGCCACACTGAATCTAGAAATACAAGAAAAAAAGAACACCCCACTTACTGTAGAAATACAAGAAACAAAGGGACCCACAATGAATTAGAAATAGACGAAACCAAGGAAGCCACAATTAATGCAAAAATACAAGAAACAAAGGAACCCACAATGAATCTAGAAATACAATAATTAAAGAACGCCCCACTTACTGTAGAAATACAAACAAGAAAGAGACCCACAATAATAGTAGAAATACTACTCTGATCAAAAGGTTTCGACACTTTGCTCATAAGTTAAAAAAAAAATATTATTCTACCAAATTCGAATTGTCCCCTTCAAAATAGTCCCCATTGGCCGCGATGCACTTCAGGCACCTTTTTTTCCAGTAGGCAAAACACCTCTGGTAGTTTGTTTTCGGGATCGCCATCATGGCCTTCTTCGAATCCACTTTGATCTCTTCTATGCTATGAAATTTCCGACCCTTTAACTTTTTTTTGAGCTTTCCAAAAGGAAGAAGTCGCAGGGGGCCAATTCGGTACTGTAGGGGGATTGGGGAAACACAGAGGTTGAGTGGTCCTGCAGGAACATCAAGATTTTGAGGGCTGTGTGCGCCGGCGCGTTATCGTGGTGGAGGATCCACGACTTGCTCCTCCACAGCTCTGGCCTTTTCTGCCTGATTGCCTCCCTCAATCGCCTCAAAACTCCCAGGTAGGAGTCAGCAGCTATTGTAGAGCCTTGTTGTTGATATTCATGATGAACGATGCCCTGGTAGTCGAAGAACACCGTCAACATGACCTTGACTTTGCTAGGAGCCTTCCTCGCTCTTTTTGGTCTCGGCTCATTTTTGAAGCGCCACTCCAATGCCTGTTGGGTAGTTTCCGAATCAAAGCCGCAAATCCATGTTTCGTCTCCTGTAATAACCCCTTTCAGCAATTCGGGGTCGTCGGTTGTCTCTACGAGATTGAGACTGGCCGTTTCTTTCCGGGCGTTCTTTTGATCAAAAGTCAAATATTTGGAAACGAGAACGGTGTTGAGTCTTCTCACTCCCAAAATGTCCTTCATTATCGATTGAGTCGACCCGAATGATATCCCTGCTTCTTCGGCGACCTCCCTGACAGTTATTCGTCGGTTTTCACGCAACAGTTCCAACACCTTGTCCACTTTTTCAGGCGTGGTTGATGTGGACGGTCTCCCAGAACGCTCGTTGTCGGTGGTCTCTTCTCGACCCTCCTTGAAGCGCTTGTACCATTCGAAAACTCGTCTTCGGCTCATGAAGGCATCCCCGTAGGCTGTTTGCAACATCCAAAAAATTTCGGCACCCTTGAATCCGTTTTTCACACAGAACTTGATGCAAATTCGCTGATCCTCCATTTCGGTGACTAACGAAATCGAAGCATGGGCAAAATGGCTTCACTTCGAACAGCCGCTGCTCACGCTGTTGTGGCGCGTGATTTTTGAAAATCGGCAGGTGTTCAAGCCAAGGGCGACGCTTGCGTTTTCCACAAACCGGGAGAAAATATATTGAGGTTTCAGGATTTTATGGGCAAAGTGTCGAAACTTTTTGATTAGAGTAGTACACAAAACCAAGGACGCGACAATGAAAGTAGAAATATAAGAAACAAAGGGAACCACAATAAAAGTAGAAATACACGAAACCAAGGACGCGACAATGGATGCAGAAATGCAAGAAACAAAGGGCGTCACACTGGATATATAAATACAAGAAAAAAAGGAACACACAATGAATCTAGAAATGCAAGAAACAAAGGACGTCACATGGAATGCAGAAATACAAGATAGAAAAGACTGTGAATGTCTAAAGAATTCAACCAGTGAATGTAAAACCGACCACTCCATTTAATTGAACGTGTTATCGCCCCGAAGAGCCATTTTATGACACGTCCGTCCGTGAAAGAAGGAAGGTTTGCGGGAAGAAGGCGGTTCTATAATTACTCTCAAATTAATTAAAGTTTGTTAATTACGGTGGAAAGAATCTCTCCTCGGGTCTTGGAGTCATTTCTCTTCGGGACATGACTGAAACTTGGCGTCATTTGGACCATCATTATTTTGAGACGATGCTTTGTCATCGGAGACATTCCACAACAGCTGAACTTGGCATCCTGACATTGGAATTCTAAGTTTATTTTCTTAACACATTATATCGTATATTATAGTGTATACATTATATACGTCTAATATATTTGGTGTAAGAGAGTGTAAATACTTTCTATTGATCCATACGAACATCGTTTTAAAGACTCGTTCTATCATTATTTCGCGTTACGTCTAGACTTCTCATATTCTAAATCACTTGAAATCCCTTTATTTCTTCTTTTTTCGCTGTTCTGCATCTATGAAGCATTACTGCCGAAGTCTCAACGTGACTATATTAATATCCTATATTTGTGTCTTTAAAATATATATTTTTTGAAACCATAAGATTATATTTAACATTTATATGACGTTTCGGTAGCAGCGTTGTTGCCATCATTAGCAAAATACTAAAAATGATTTTAGAATATTTTAAAATACGAATAGAATCATAAAGGATGAGTATCTTTATTGGTAAAAATCGTTTCAAGCTTTCGGGCGCAAAAGCAGCCCTTCTACAGGAATAAAAGGAAACTAGTTCTTTTAATATGTTGAAAGGATTACTCGTCTTAGAATATTTTGTCTGATGATTGTAACAACGCTGTTTCCAAATCGTCACATACTATCAATTTATTTGGATTTGATCATATTACCTTGTGTTTCTAATCTATAATCCAAATTTTACCAATCATATTATAAACACTATTTTAGATCCCCAAAAATCTATTAAACTGTTTCTGGCAATTAAAATATATAGAAATTAAATATATAAAATTATATAGAAGAATCATATATTTTAGATATTTTTTGCAAATCAGTAGGTCATTCACACAGTTAAAATTTGAGTACCTACCATAATCACCATTTTAAAATGTTTTAGTTTTCCTTCATATATATATATATATCCTATTGTTAATTTGTAGGTAATTCTATTTTATACACACATACAGCTCTATTAAGACCACCGGTCTTGATAGAGTTCCTATACTCCAGGCAGCGCGGAACCCAACAACAGCCTCCAGGTCCGACGCAGGGCCAGTGGCCACACCGTGCATAGGTTAGCGTATCACTGAAAAGGCGAGTGTGGAATCAGCCGCGTTTTAGTCTTCGCTTTCCTCATCCAAATGGACCACGACATTCGGTGATTCTATTAATCTCCTCCGAAAAGTGACTCCGGCCTTGTAGAATCTCTATAAACTAAAGTGAAGACCTTGATCAAACATCACCTATATTTTACACAATTCTTTTTATAATATAGTCATTTGTAAATATATTTTGGACATTCGTCTACTGTCAAGATTGCATGATTCAATTGCAAAGGTAATTAGATAAATAGGTTCCGGTTGTTTATCAACAATCGCATCATGGTGCCATGGTATGTTCAGTTCATTCTTACTCCGATCATTTCTCAGTGGAATCCTAGAATATTAGGTTTTTCAATTGGATTTGAAGAAATACTATTGTATGGGTTTGTGGTTGTATAAGTTTATTATTTTATCCTCTGATATTTCAAGGTAGCTGTTTTTACACCATATTTTAATTTATTATCTATTTTACCACGATATTAATTGTATTTTTACTTTTCCATGATATCGTTCAAACGGATTATAGTTCTGTTCTCTTCGCATATCCAATTGTTTCGTGCTATTAGTTTTCAATTTAGTATTCGATATTTTATCAATAAGACTATTCAATAATGAAGGAGATAGTGGTACTCCTTGTGGAAATCCCTTGGCTTACAGTTTCACTAACTTCATTCAAAAATATTTCATTCTTAAGTTGTTGAAAAAAGAATGTGGATTTTGTTTTTTAGACATAAACCTTATCTTAGATGGATCAGTTTTTATCACCATTGGCCAAGACGCATTAAGAAAAGCTCCACCGATGTCAAAATTACGATTATAGCCGTAAAATCTTAATGTTCTATACCTGACGTAGATGCAGTAATAATGCCATAAATTGAAGTCTCTAATATTGAAAATCGAGATTGGCGTTTGCTGAGTAGATTTTAGAATTAAGTGACATTTCAGCCAGTAAATCTTTTTTATTATCTCGACGTTTCGACAAAAATCTTATGTCTTCGTCAGGAATAAATAAAAATTAAAGCATTTGGCAAAACGTTCAAAATTATTCTCAGAATTATCTCCCGATATATCAAAATCTTTGACAATGTAAGTTTGTTGACCAATCGTCAAATACGTTTTTTTTGTATTTTTTCAGAATAATTTTTAACATCTTGCCAAATGCGTTAATTTTTTTTTTTGTTGTCGAACCGTCGAGAGAATAAAAAAGATTTACTGGTCGAAGTGTCTCTTAATTCAAAGAACTATGAAGGCCGGCTAGGGAACCTCATGATAAGAAGATATTATTTTTGAATATATTTCATATAAGAGTATGTTTAAAGTGTATATATAATTAGACAAGTAAAACTTATAGATAATATAAAATATTTTATTTAAGAAAGATCATATCTCAAAAAAGGTTAATCAAAATAATTTACATGCCGAAGAGGCAACTTCTAATAGCTTCTGAACCATCATCAAGAGCAACATATAAAAATAATTATATAATAAAGTGTTAAATAAATTAAATGTTACATTGATTCCTTCTTATAGAGAGTTGTGGCCTTACCGCTAAACTGGCCATTCCTGAGCCAGCGTTTTGGTGCAATACAAGACTTGATGTCGATATCAGTACTAGATTGATCATAAGTTGGAGTTATAGAGTGTATGAAGTCGCCAGAGACAATAACCCTCCATCGACGAAAGCCGAATTAGATCCCAATGATCTTTTCGTAATTGTGAATGATCTTAAAATGAGAGCTTTGCTCGATACAGGAGCAGTATATTCAGTAATATCAGGCGAATTTTGTCTAAACCTAAATATTGTGATGTTTGAAAGCCCGAGTATGACGTTAAAAGTCGCAAAAACAACCGATTTGAGTATCTTCTAATATGCAAATTCTTAGTTCATGAACATCAAAAGGATAGGAAACAGATATTTCCGCGGGAACCGAACTGAATTGCGTGCTACAATTTGTAACATAGAGTTCGGCTTTGCCATGTATTATTGTAATGAGAGATACTGGGACTGAAATCTCTTGGTCTAGCAATAGTTTCTTAGAGCCCTCAGCTATGATGTTCTTAATTCCTGCGATCTTAGACGTAGACACTGTAATCATTTTCGTAAAGATAGATGCTGCCTGGACGGCATCCATAGTTCTTCAAATTAAAGATACTTCGGCCAAAATATCTTTGCTGGCCGAAGTATCTTCAATTTGAAAAACTGTAATATATTTTTTTATGACCTGGGCTGAATCACTTGGTCATCCATGACAAAAAAGACGTTCTTGAAAATGTAATGCCTCCTCTTTAGCTGCCTCTTACAAAGAAATTTTAAATCGACCACAGTCAATAATTTGGAAATTTTCCGCGACATGGAAATGGTGGTTGACTTCTGAAATAATTTGGTTTATTGCTAACACACACCAGTCTGTTCGTCTTCGATTTCAGGGCTTTGTGTGTACCTAGTGAGGTAACGATTGTTTTTATTGTAGTAAGTTCGACCCTGAGTGTAATATTGGGCTGGGCCATCAACTTGTTTTTCTGGAACTGGCGGCGAGGTTCCCTACAGTACATGGCTCGGTCGATTGCAATTAAAACAGATCGAGATATTACCGGCAGTACGGGATTGATCTGTTTTTCTACTAATTCAAGGTTCAAACTCCCGATCATATTTATTCTACATTGTGCCATATTTTGTAACAACCAGTTTGTACATTTGGGTTCTTGAAAATCGTTGATGTTTCCTCTAATCTCTGGAACACATCCTCTTTAAGCTTTTTCGATGAGACGGTAGGATTCCTGCTAGAAATAATGTTTTTTACTTCTTGTTTCACACCTTACAGAATTAGTCTTTCGGTTTCTATAAAAGTGTCCCCTGAGATCAGAGCAACGTGAGCACGTCTTTCAAAATGTAGTTTGCTGATTCTTTTCTAATTCAAATACTCAATTATCTCTTTTTTCTGCATTGTCTACAATATTCGTTATCTCAACTTCTATGGGAACTAATGCTTGGTAGATTTTCTCTGCGACTCCTTTCATTAAATGAGCCACTTTCTAACTTTCTTCCATTGACGGATTGACTTGACGTGAATAGGCGTGCACGTGTGACAGGCTAGTATTGGAGCTCTATTGAATATAATACAGGAGGATGAAATTCTATGTACCAAATGAAGCACCTTTCCCTTTTAAAATCATTAAAACATTTTTGTTCATCATTCCAATACAGAACGTTATGGTGTTGATGAGGAATGTGTTACAACACCAGTTTTAAAAAAGAGATTTCTGGTACTCGGATTATACTTTAACCTTCGTTGCTGAATTTGCGACAGTCTAAAGTTAAAATGAATATATATTTATAAATATAACCTATTATTTATATATACGAACGTATTTTTACATATATATATTTAAAGCAAATAAATATGATGTATTAGCGCGTCCTCTTTGTTGTAATATTATAATAAAATAATTTTCTACTGCCCTTATTGCAATGAAAAAATGATGGGAAGTCTTGGATAACCAGTGGTGAACACTCGCATTATTTTATCATTCGTTTTACCTCTAAAAGAATGCGCAGAGATAGTTTAAATTTCTTGAAGGAAATAAAATAATTTTCTTATTCCTTTACTGCGATGGCATATATATATAATATTTGTTAAATATCACATATTCTGTCTTCAAAGTATTATAAACTATTTAAATTTAACTTTATATTTTAACCTAAATTTCATGTGTAGAGTATTAATATGTATTCAAACAAGTAAAACATTTGTCAAGGCATTATATTTTTGTATAAACAAACTCAGCGCCGTATAGTGTTATACTATCATAGTTAAAGTATTTTTTTAAATACAATAACACTAACATTATGCGGCGCTGAGTTTGTTTATACAAAAATGTAATGCCTTGACAAAGATTGGCGTTTAGCTAAAAGAAATATTAGCAAATACATCTTTTATTCAATCCAATATATGCCATTTTATTATCTAAAGATTTAAATATGAATTTATTGTGTATTGACAACAGAGTATTGTTGTCATTGACCTGTTGTGTAGTTATTTATCATCATCATACGTGTATATTGTGTGTATAAGCGAGACAAAATAAAGAACTGACATCTTTTGTCACCTGCTTGCCTCTCCTAGATCCTACATGTCATCGAGGATATAACAGGATAGCTCTATTTTCATAACATATATAGGTATGTGTAACCTAATATCATATGTATAAAATTAAATCGTTTTTAAAATAGAGCCATCCATATTTAATTCATTATATAGTAAAAAGGCATTAATTGTATTTAATAAAATATTTATTTGCCAATATTTCGGCTGGCTGAACGCCAACCTTTATCGAGGCATTACATCTTTGTATACTCAAAATGCGGCGCTGAGTTTGTGTATACAAAGATGTAATGCCTCGATAAGATTTTGGCGTTCAGCCAGCCAAAAAATATTGGCAAAATAAATCTTTTATATATATATATAAATCTAATATATGCCTTTTTATTTTCTAATAAAAATAAATATACAGTATTAAAAAAAAGTAATGATGTGAAGCCCCCTTTAAAGGCGTAATACATTATTCTCTTTGCTATTCAATAAAATCAATTCAGTAAGAGTTGAAGTCTATCCATTTTGAATGCAAAACCAATTGGATTTAACTCCTTTTATGTAAATTTAGCAGAAGATGATTAGGCAAAATCTTCTGTAGGCATTTTCCTGAAGAACCAATCAAAAGAAAGCAAGTCAAGCGACTGAAAATGACAGTTCTTGTTCAATTGGTCCAATTTTACTTCGAGCCAATTAGTTTCACGGCTAAATACATTTCAAAAGGAGAGTAATTAAGAATATTCGATAAATTCTTGTTGAAGCGTATCATTTTCTAGATCAATAAATTGAATTTTAAATGTTAAATATTGGGTACATTGATTAAAAGAGAATATATTGATTGAAGCTAATATGTGAAATTAATCCAACGTTGATTGCTTGCTTAATTAAACAAGGTTTTTTTTAAATGGCGTTAGATCGTCTGACAAGATTCTGATGGAATTTTATATCGTCTGATCTTTTTTAAAAAACAAAAATTAGCCTTGTAAAACTAATTAATTTTAATAACTAATTTGTAGTTAGCTTTATTTTCTTTTTAGTTTATATTTTTAAACTATGATTTTTGATTGGCTTATATATTTATAATAAACCTTTGTGATATGTTTATTAGAAATAAATTTTGAATGTAAATATGTTTATTTGATATATATATTGAATAAACATATTTATATTTTAAAAATATGTGAAAATAATAGAAAAATGAAAAAGGCCAGGTGTAGATATTAAAAACAAAGAATACATATCCTGACCACGAGCACATGTGCTTTTCCGATAGCAGAACGCCATCTAGTGGAGCATAAATCAACTAAACATTGATTAAACCTTTTCCCTGATTATTGGCCAACCCAATTTCTTGATAAATCAAGAAAATAGGTTGACCAAATATCAGGAAACAGGCTAAATAAACGTTTAGTTTATTTTTGCTCCACCAGATGCGCTCTGCCATCTAAAAAGCACATGTGCTCGTGGTCAGGATATGCCTTCTTTGTTTTTAATATATATATAATATATTAAGCAGGGATTATTTTACCTCATATTATTAATGCACTTTTAAAATATTTGTTAGGTTTCATACATATGGAATAAATAACGCTAAGATAAATTGTAAATATTGCCATCAAATATAAATATTAGGAAAGCTTAACAGCAGTGTAGAATAAACTATTTAATTCCATAATTGCATTTTTACACAATATATATAGGTATTATCAACCACGAAGGAAATAATTAGAAATTATATCATTAAAGTACGAATGTTTCCCTTACATATAAAAGAAACTTCTACTGTCCTTACTGCGATGATATGTTATTGGGAGGGCTTGGCTCATCAGTGGTGAAACCTTCCCAGCGGTTTAGCCAATTTAATCTACCAGACCGCTTATAAGAACTCTAAAACTGTATTGAATGATTCTGCTTATATATCCTGCAATGAAGGGTGGAATCGTAGAAATGGTATTCGAGAAAACTATGGACATAAGTTCGTTTTGGACAGCATAATTACATATAAATATTTGTATCAATTAGACTTCCAAAATTAATAAACGTTACTATTTACACGGACTGTTAATAACAATACAATGACAAACATTTATAGTCTAAAACATATATATCTTTCAAATTACATCTCAAATATAAACTCATAGAAAAATTTAACTTATAATTACGCGTATGATTCTTTTGAATAAAACATATTTTCAACTATTTTTACTGCAATGATCATAGTAATGGGTGGGCCTGGATCATCAGTGAAGAGCCCTCTTAGCGGTTTCGTCAGTTTAACCTGCCATTTATATAATCATAATAATTTGTATTTCTAGTGCCTATTGATAGCTTATGTTCATAGTTATTTAAAAACCTTTACCAAGAGTTGATATTTAGCATCAGTATAGAAGCGATATTGTAGATAAAACTGTCGAAGCCGCTGGAAAAATTCCCATTAATGACCCAGGCCTTTTATAGCCAGGCCCCCATTTACATTGTATACTGGGATGACATAAACCAAATGCATTGTTTCAGTGCATTTTTAAAAGAAGAGGTACCATTTTTGATACATACATATATATAAAATTTGTAACAAATTAATTTACTGGCAATTTGTTTTTTTTCAGTAATATCATTAAATATTATCTCTACAGTACATATCTTACATATTTTATAGATATAGATGGCACATGAATTTATAAATTTGATTTACTAATATATATATATGGTAATTTAAACCAACAACCCCATACTGTCTATATAACTTGTAATAAGATTGCCATGTTGTATATAGAAACACATCTATAAATAATTATGCGCATGATTAATCTGTGTCATTGCATCGCTATATGTAATGTAATTTGTACAAAGTGGATAAATAAATAAAATCTGTAATAGATTTAAGAGTTGAGCTAAAGCAGAGATCGAGCATAGTATTGCCAAAACAAAAGAGTCTAAAGATGGAAGTCATAAATCAGGTAGATTCACAGTTCCCACGACAGGCCACCCACACTGTCACATGTGGTGGAATGCAGAGACCCCTCTCACACCTGGACAGGTAAAGGCGCCCTTTCTCAAACGCCCCTGTCACATAAGGTCTCCCCGTCTTTAACCTATAAATCATCACCTTACAGTCTCTTGACAGTTCAGTCAGTTCAATTCAGTTTAGTTTAGTTCACCCTCAGTGCAAGCCGCGTCGGTCGTATGTTATGTCGATCTCATCCAACATGTAGTTAGGAAGAACTCGTCTATCTCCATCTTGCGCTTCTAGCTCAGCTTTAATCTGTTAACGGAACTTTCTTAGTGCAACTGTGTCTTCGTTTTTTGTGTGGATATCCCCAGCTTTCCACTCTGCCTCGACCACGACTGCCTGTATTTTGTGAGAACTTTTAAAGGTCTTCCAAGGTGCAGAGAGGTACTGGAAAACTCTACATCCTGACTGTTCCTCTCGGTCAACACAGTACAACAAGAGCTACCAGGACTTCAACTTATTTCAGTAGTCGACATCAAACTCAACAAATCATTACATTAGTCGACAGGATTCTACAAGTCGACAACAACCAAACATTCAACTTTTATTTCAGTAGTCGACAGGATCTCTACAAAAGCTACTGGAATTTTCTCCTCGCATTACATATATACATGTCAAAAATATTGCAAAAGTGAAATTAAACTGGGATCAGGTGGATAAATATCAACAGATAAAAAGTCATTTTCTTCTGTGAAACTAAAGGTTGCTGATAGTCTGTGCCATCTGTCGGATTAAATACCCTATAAACGTTGATTATTGTTATTATTTCAGAATTATTTGAATAACATCTCTTGATTAATCAAGAAAACCCTATCCACACACACACGTACGCGTGCAAGCTTTAGTTACAGATCAGTAGACGCCTTTTTTCTCTTAATAATTCTCCCTGATCCCAGTTCAATTTCAATTTTGTACTATATTTCACATTGTTTGGCGTTCTTAAGGCCTAAATACCTATTTAATCTTTTTTTCAGAATACCCAACGACCAGAATTTTTGTCGTTGAGGTAAAGCATGCACCATGTTGATGAGAGTTAATATTCCGAAATGCGAACGTGGTTATATTTTTCGACTAATCAACAAAGTACATTTGGACAATTCTTGAATAATAAAAAAACAACGATTATTTGTTATTTATTCCGACAGATGGCGTAAGCTATCGGAAACTCTTAGTCGCATGATCAGGAGATACCTTTTTATTTTCTCTTAATATATTATTAATCATTAAAAAACGAAATAAAAAATAAAAGATAAAAAGATCAGGTGTTGAAATCAATATTAAAAATGGCATATCCTGACCAAGAGCACATTGGTCAGGATATGCCATTTTTAATATTGATTTCAATACCTGATCTTTTTATCTTTTTTTATATATATAATTTCGTTTTTTTAATGTGCTAAGCGTATTTACGCAAATTTCGCCTTAAATACCCATTTCTTGGTTTTTCGGGAAGCCATTGGGACCAAAAAATATATATTGGTCGCAGTGGTACAGCCTACTCCACGCTGACGAGCGCCAAAAAGCGTGAAACGCGTTCGTGGATGGCTTTTCTTGATTTATCAAGAAATTGGGTTGGTCAAATATCAGGGAACAGGCTAAATCGATTTTTAGTTGATTTCTGTTCCACCAGATGGCGCTCTGCCTTCTGTAAAGCACATGTGCTCTTGGTCAGGATATGCCATTTTTAATATATTATTAATCGTAAAATAATAATAATAACAATTGAAAGATTTTAATGCAAATATTCGACTGAAATGTTTTGTTATTGTGTAGTTGCACGATAAGGAGATGCCTTTTTAATAAGAAATGTTTTTATTTTCTCTCTTTCTCCTTTTAACATCGTTTGACTATTCTTTACGACCTGAAATTATTGTATATATATGTATAGATACAGTTACGAGCGTCATGGCCTCTGTCACGGTTTGCCGGCGCCCTCCTATTGGTCGGCTACGATCACGCCACCTTTGCCCCCCCCCCCCCCATCATTTGGTGCCGCCAATGCGCGAGACACTTCTGTCACCGTTTGCTTTTGGTTCAGTGGTAGAATGCTCGCCTGCCACGCGGGCGCCCCGGGTTCGATTCCCGGCCGATGCTTTTTTTTTACAATTTTTAAAACACATTTATATATTATAGTGGCGGGCGCCCCGGGTTCGATTCCCGGCCGATGCAATTTTTTTACAATTCTTAAAACTCATTTATATATTATACAAGAATGACATCCACGGCGCCAATATATAATTGTAATGAATAGTATTTTAATAAAAGCATTTAATCGGGTAAACCCCGGGCGTTGCCCGGGTCATTCGGCTAGTTGTATATATATATACATAGACAAATATAAAGGCATACATGTATGACAGCGCGAGTGTCCCTAGGGGGACATAAAGCTTTGAATTGTGAAATAAATAAGTTAATATATCATAATATATACGTGAATTTTAGTTAGATATATTACCATCCTATGAGTATGATAAACAATGATTAAAATACACTTTTAAATTTCTTTGCTTGAGATAAAAACACACTAAACGGCATTGGATATGTACACTTTTTGTGTAAATTTGTATACAAAGTTTAATATTTCAAATACCATATACACAACGATATAAAGAGGTTAATTGTATTTTAAACTAATTGTTAAATTAATTAAAACCTTCATTAAGGGGCGAGGGAATTTCAGATAATAGCTTTTAGGTTAATGAAAATGTTTCTTAGAGAAAAAAAAAAAGAAGTGGGGGGTAGTTTAATTATCTATGATCAAATAATTAGTTGAAAAGAAACAAATAAAATGTTAATTACCTGAAACCTTCTGATTCATAAAAAGATTCATTAAAATTCGGGGTAGAGTATGGTTATCAATGATTAACAAATATAGTTGATAACTTTATCCATTTTAATAATTTGTCTTCAAATGATTGACTATTGTATATGCTGTCTACTATAGATGATAAAACTGGCGAAACTACCGGGGGACTCATCACTATTGACCCTCCCAATGTTTTACAATTAGGTAGAGACAGTAACACAACTTTGTTTTCTAAAGGTAACAGCGTGATAAATACATACACACATACAGTTTTATTGAGTCCACCGGTCTTATACAGATTCACCACAGTAAGGAAGCATAGATGGATCTCCTATACTTCAGGAAACACAAAACCCAACAACAGCCTCCAGGTCCGACGCATGTCCAGTGGCCATAGATTCCACCATGCATACTTCATGGTTAGCATGAATCTGAAAAGACAGTTGTGGAATCAGCCGCGTTTCATTCTTCGCTTTCCTCATCCAAATGAACCACAACATTCGGCGAATCCTTTAATCTCCTCCGAACGGTGACTGTGGTCTTGTAGAATTTATATAAACCGAAGAGAAGACCTTGATCAAACATCATTGTATTCAACCAGTTATATATTTTTTGACTGTCGGATTAGGACAAGGACAGTCGCCCAAGAGTTCTTTTCCAAACAAAATCAACCAAATAATTTATGCAACAGCGTGATAAACGTGATAAATAATGAGCCGTAGCTCCAGTTTTGACAAATTCAGACAAAATCCCAACCTGTATACAAATTTAGGTACGTGACTATCATTCTCCCGCAACTTTAATTTGTATTCTAGCCTGAAAATCGACCCTTGTCACTGGTAAATTCGACCTATTCCATAACCACTCTCGTAGGAAGTTATGAAATCGAAGCCGCCCCTGTACTGATAAGAGCCATAGCAAAAACACACACACTCATACAGCTTCATCCACCGGACCACCGGAATGAGGGTCATAGCCCGAAACTATGGTATACAGGTTTGCTTATTGTCTACAATTTCCAAACCTGGTGTCTTGGCTCTTTCCTTATCATCACTAATAAAATGTTCACTAGAGTGATAAAGGTAATGCATCGTTTTGTTGTTTATTAACAACGAAAATTTCGATATCTCGCTCGTCAACAGCAGAATTTAACTGAATGTAAAATGAGTGAAGGCGATATCTATTTGGTTATGGATTCTTAGACAGAATATAGGATATGATGTGATTACTCTTGAATTCTTCTATATTGAATTATGATCTTCAGGATAAACCTCTTTCCGCCGAAAGATATTTGTCTGTTATTCACATAATATCTATCTTGAAGTTATAATAACTTCATGAGTTAGTGATGTTTCTAAAACTTAATAATATTTTATAGGTTACTAGCCGAATGACCCGGGCAACGCCCAGGTTTTACCCGATTAAATGTTTTTATTCAAATACTATTCGTTACAATTATAAATTGGCGCCGTGGATGTCACTCTTGTGAAACGTCCCGCTCCAAACTTTGTTTCAGAGAAGCGATATTTTTATAAAGAGATGATCTGGCTTTGTGTCTTCTGCTCGAATGAATGTTTTTCTGTTAGAATTCTGTTCCTGCACACTAAAAATTAACTGGCTTCACACGTGGTTTCAGCTTTTTGGAATTTTCCTCGATATAATTTTGTATATGATAATCAAACATGATACAGCAATATTGTCATCATCATTTTCTGACAAAAAAAAAACAACTATTTTTGCCCAGAACCTGTCAATTTTATTTTTTATTGGCTAAAAATCCGAAAAATATCTTTTCCAGATTTTTCTCTATGTCCTGTCAAAACACGTTTCACATGTACATTATGTCAGCTGATATTACTTCCCATCTTCACCGCTAGAGGCGCTGCTTGCGAGCGAAAAGGCAAATTTGCAACGCAACTTGCAAATAACTCGAAGAATATTCGGGATAGAGACCTGAAATTTTCACTATAAGTTTTTCCAGATTCTACTCTATATACTGTTAAAATTTCAGTCAGATTAGTTACGTATTGTGGACGTGTATAGCCGACCTATGAACAAACACACATACATACATACACTGACCTTTATATATATATAGAGATTACTAATATCAAGTTTTACAGTTTAAATACACTAAAGATGTTGGAATTTCGCGTAATTGTTTATGAGCGCTTTATGTGTATGTGTGTGTATGCTGAGATGCTCAGTCTTATATCTGACAACTGATGACAGTACATCTCTATTTTTGTTTGTATTTTGTTCATTCTCTCTCAGTAGATTAGGTCGATTTCCCAAACCTGATAATAAAAAATTGCGAAATAGAGAAACCCTCCCTATATAGATAAAGGCCCAAAACTATATGATAAACAGATTATATTTTTTTCGAAATTTAAAAGTTGGTGTTATGGCGTATTCAGAGAGATTTGAGTCGAATTTATAAATTTATATTTAAATATTATTCAATTTTAATAAAGAATAACTTACAAGGGTCCCCTAAAACTATTTGCAATCACTTATTTTTATTGGAGCTACAACTTTCAAATTTTCAGAGTTTCTCAAAGTATTCACCCTTAGAACCTATGCAAGATTTCATCCGTGAAAACCAATTATCGAAGCACTTACACCAGTCATCTTCGGGGATGGAATTTACGGCATTGATAAAGGCTTGCAGTGCTTCATCATCAGTGTAAAATTTTATCCCCTTCAAAAACAAAATAACTTTTAGAAATAAAAAAGTCACAAGGTGTTAGATCTGGTGAATATAGTGGATGAGGGACTAATTGAACTTTAGAGTTTCAAACACTTTTGGAGTAACCCTTGTATTTCAATTCACTCTGTTAAGAGAGTATTTTATATCATAACACGCATTTACCTTTATAAATCTCATTTAAAAAAATATTAAAATGATTTACAAACTCTACATATACCATAAACTGCTGGAAACATTCAAATATGCCAATATACTATTCTCTGCGGTGACAACAACATTCGACATCCAGTAGATACGACCTTCAAGTAATTCTAATGTTTAAAAAAAGACATAGATACATCAACCACTCGATGTTTATCCAATTTCCAGACGAACTGATCCCTGAGGGAGGAACGTGACAGAAGTCAAAGAAATATCTGGAAGTAAAACATGACAAGCGGTTAAGGTAGATCTATATTTTAGAACAAATTCTCAACCAGCAAATAATTTTAAAATAATCCTAGGTGTTTGGCCACTGAATGGACATTCAATCAGAAATATGCTAACTGAACAACACATTTACTGGTAAAGTTTCCTTCCAAGATGTAGGCACTCCACTTATATAATTGAAGCCTGTATTTATAGACACGAAACATAAGTTATGAAGCTTAAGAAACTAATTAGTGATGCAGTATTATTATTAAGCATAAATCTATTACAAATTAATGGAATGGTAAATTTTGAAAAAATGTGAAGATCGTTATCAATTATATTGAAAATATATCTATCGACATATAGTGTTAATGTAAACATTTGAGTGGTTAAAAACAAAAATGAAAATATACAAGAAAAGAAAACGGTAAATTACGAAAGTTTCCTTTGCACATAAAACAACTCTTCTACTGTACTTACTGCGAGGGAAAATATAATGCGAGGACTTAGCTCATCAGTCACTCAGTAAGGACAATATAAATTGTTTCATATATAGAATAAACTTTCGTGTTTATATATTTTCTTCTCTTGTATATAGATGATGCGTTATTGCCTTATAGCTACATATAACAATGCTGTTAAAATATCAAAAATATCCATTTGTATAAAATTTATTAAGAAGCCATTAAAGGTCCTTTCATTATAATGCTAATAAAAATTTTAAATCGTTGATGTCGTAAGACAATATATAGAGGCTAACAATGAGGGTTAACACACAGTGCTCTCATTTAAACGTTGAACAAAATGTGGAGTTAGATGAATGCTTTTTCCCAGATGATGAAAAGATTAGATAAACACGCTCATAATTTGATAAAGCATCATAGACCTGGTTATCAAAACAGGTATTTTGTCTCTATAAACACATAAATATATAGAGAATGATATTTCGGAAGTTGATATCACACAAGATTACATTTATAATAAAAATATTTGAACAAGTTTATTCAATAATTATCCCAGTAGTTTTTATTAAATATTTAATAAATCCATTGAATTAGAAAATTGTTCAGAGACAAATTATCAAACCTCTATATTATATAGACGATCCATAAACGGAGTAAAGAAAATTATAAATAATCTAGAATATATTGATCTATATTTTTTTTCTACATTTCACTCATCGACAACTTAAGAAAGTGGAAAATCTTTAAAGTTGTCAATCGACTGTTTTTTTTAAGAAGAAGACAGAGACAATTTTATCCACACTTGATTATCTCGTGTGTCTTCAATAAAGATCACCGCGTATCAAATAACTTTCAGAGTTATTGTCTGAATTCATAAATAAAAACTAAAAGGTACAACTTCCTTAAGTTTTATTCATGAGTGTAAATTTAATTTTAAGAATATTTTGAAAACATATATATAAAAACAAAAACAATAGCTACTCTACAGAAAATATAGAACTAATTACAAGGTAATATGGAGACAAAAAAAAATAAATTATTTCTTTAAAAAATTCTGAATGTAGACATCAAGACGCTAATATTTTCTTTCTTAAATAAATCAAACATCCACTGTCCTTACTGCGATAAAAAAATATTGGGAGGGCTTGGCTCATCAGTGGGAACCCTCTCAGCGGTCTCGCCAATTTAATCCACCAGACCGCTTCTTTAGAGTTCTAATGTTATATTGGATCATTCGCAGTAAGGATAGTGGAAGTTTGATTTATTTGTGAAAAGAAACATTCGCGTCTTAATGTCTTCATTCGTGATATATAGATGTCGCGTTAGTGCTTTGTATTAATAATATTCGATATTAAAGGCGCATCAGATAACGCATGATGTGCAGAGATTATAGAAAGAAAGGATATTGATAACGTTTCATTTCGGTGTGTATAAGTTATGAAATCATATTTTAAAATAAATATATATCAATTTTATTCAAATATATTATTAATTAAAGAAAGCTGCATCTCCTTGTCGTGCAACTTAAATGGCTGATAGCTAGCGCCATCCTTGGTTATATATATAAACCAATTGGTAATCTTTAATTATTCCTGAATTATTAGGAAAATATCATTTCTTTATAAATCCTGTTAAATTAAAAAGGTACGCGTTTCAGTCTGTTGGCCCTTGTCAGCGTGGTAAAGGCTGTATCTAAAGACCAAAAAATTGCTAGTGAAGGCTTTCTTGAAATTAAAGAGCGGATATATAAGGGCAAAGGTGCGTGAGTAGGCCGTTTGAACCGTTTGAAAAATCGAAAGAATTTGATATTGTTCTGAGATCTTGTTGTTAATTAAATAAAGAAAATTTCGTTTAACATCACATAACACGTCATTTAGATGTAAAATACCACACATTGCTATATAATATTTAAATACAGGGATTATTTTGTGGCATAAAATGGGGATTAGAGAACCTTTTAAAAAATATACATTCATGAAAATGTTCATATTTTTATATGAAGCCAATAATATATTTTTTCTTATAACTTTAAATCTTCTTTTTGAACAATCCAAAAACAAAACTGAACAGTTTCTAGATCAGGGGTAATAATCGATGTCCCCGATATATTAGAACCGCAATGTCAGAAAGTAACCAACTTAAAAAACATAGTTTCAGAAAGTAACTGTTGGAAAAGAAGGAGTCCGAAGCAGTTAATGGGAGGCCGACGGAAGCGGCTACGGGGATGCAGCGGCTAAAATGAGAAAACAAATACAGAAGAACCTGTAAACAACTTTCAAACACGAGAATTTGCCCTGATCTCCGATTCTTTTAGTGTAAATATTTAAATATATAATTAATTATAAACTACTCTACTTATTTTCTTAATTTATAATAAATATAATTTTTCCTCCTGTTTTCGTCTAATATTTTAATAGTGCTATAAGCAGCGACACCATAATTTTGAACCTTCAACCCCGCCGACCAAGAATAGAGGTGATCGACTACCTCTATAGAATTTAGATCGTCGTCACAACACAGAGTGGCGGTGAAAACGCAATATTTTTGGCATCCCAGCCGGGACCGTTGAAGGTAAATTCTAGAAGAAAAAAGAAGCATTTTGAGCTGACCATTTTATAACTCGCTAGCTAACCCTACTTGCCGCTTTGTTTACATGATGGCGGAAGAATTAATTCTACGTTTAAAGAAGAAGCGTGCTATTAACAGATCATATTTAACGAAAACATGCAATAAGATTGAAAGTGGACTTGACACGCTAATTATAATTGATCTTGAAAAATTATTAGAACAATTGAATGAATCATTTAACGAACTTAAATTAGTGGATCACGAAATAGAAACGCTTCTTGAAACTGACGTTTTAGAGAGGGAATTACAGGGCGTAGAGAAATACACTGGTGTCCAAAAAATAAGAAACTTTTGTTTTTTAATGATATGTTTTAAAATATACAACGCTTAAAGCTAAAAAGTAATTTAATTAGGTATTTTAAGTCGTAAAATTTATTTATCGCAACCATTCGATATGGTAAAATTCAAAATATGCAATTTTTTGCTTGTCTTTATAAGTGTGCTATTTGGCGTGTCGTTTACCCCATCTAAGAATTGTCCAATTATAATTTTATTTAATCCTTAGTTAATTATGAGTTTACGAAAAATTTTAGCAGATGATTTAAAATGGAGAGCTGTTGGAAGAATGGAGGCAGGGCAATCACAAGTTGAAGTAGCAAAAGGGCTAAATGTGAATAAATCTGTGGTCAGAAAAATATGGAAACAGTTCATTAAGACAGGAACCATCAAAAGAAAAGAAGGTTCTGGTAGAAAAAGAAAAACAGCTACCTCTGAAGACCGTTATCTGGTCGTAACTGCCAAGCGCCATAGGGAGATGACAGCTATTCAACTCTCTATTAAACTCTCAAGTGCTACTGGAACGAGAATTTCAAGATAAACTGTTTACCAGAGGCTTCACGAAGGTGCTCTTTATGCAAGACGACCAATGGTCTGTATCCTTTTAACCTCTGCTCACAGGAGAGCCCGCTTGAATTGGTGCTTGGAACATCACGCCTGGACTCATGATCAGTGGGCCAATGTTCTCTTCAGTGACGAGTCAAGATTTAGTTTAAACACAGATTCTCGACGAGTTTTCATCTGGAGGGAGCCTGGAACCCGCTATCATCCCAGTAACATCAGGGAAATAGACAGTTTTAGAGGGGGCAGTCTCTTAGCCTGGGCTGGCATCAGTTCTAGCAGACGCACACCCCTCCACATTTTTTCTGGGGACACTTTAACTGCCCAAAGGTACAGGGACGAGATCCTAGAGCCCTATCTAAGACCTTATAGAGATCAAATTGGTCACAATTTAATTTTTATGGACGATAATGCTCGTCCGCATAGGGCTAGGCTAGTCAATGAATATCTCCAGAGTGAGAATATTCGAAGGATGAATTGGCCAGCCAGATCTCCGGACCTGAATCCAATAGAACATGTGTGGGATGCTCTAGGGAGGCGTATTGGAGCTCGTCACCCCTCTCCCAGAACCCTCGTTGAGCTAAGGACTGCTCTATTGGAGGAGTGGGGTTTACTACCCCTGGACCTCCTCCAAAGCCTGGTAAACAGTACGAGGGCTCGCTGTGAGACCTTGATAGCTGTTAGAGGTGATCATACTCCCTATTGATATCTTATTTCTTTAAGATCTGGAACCTTAGCTTTGGGTATTTTGGTAATAATTTGCATATTTCATAATTTCAAATATATTTTTTAATTTTCATATAGCTAGTCAAATTCTCCATAGTTTAAACTATTTGTATACTAAATTTTATATTTGTTAATAAATTAGCTTTTGAGAAATTTCAATATTGGTTAAGTTTTTTATTTTTTGGACACCAGTGTATATTACTTGGAGATTTAGGGCAAATAAAAAGATTCGCCAATCAGATTTTAATGGCGAAAATATACCGAATTCGAACTCACGAATAGATGAACATGAAATGAGACATTATGTACCTTCCTGCACGACTGTGAAACTTTCGAAATTGATGATATCGAAATTTTATGGAAACTTTAGTGAATGGCTGACGTTTTGGAATTCTTTTGATTCGGCTATACACCAGAACAACTCACTGAACCCGATCGATAAATTTAACTATCTGAAGTCACATCTCGGCGGAACTGCACTAAACACAGTCGAAGGTTTCGCTTTATCTGCAGACAATTATGAGAAAGCTATAAAACTGCTAAAAGACAGATTTGGGCGAGAAGATATTTTGATTAGCCGACATATGAACAATTTGTTGTCAATGAGACCACTCAAAACGTCAAGCGATGTAAGAACCTTCCGCGAACTTTTTGACAACCTTTCTGTTCAAATAAGAAGTCTCGAGTCACTAAACGTGTCCATTGATGTTTATGGACAACTGTTGTGCCCGATAATAATAAAGCTTTTACCTGCAGACCTTAATTTGGAATTGAACAAAGAACTCCCGACAGGTCACGTAATTAATGACTTGATTACCATTCTAGAAAGACAATTAACTGAACGGGAGAGGAGTTTTAGAAACGAAATCGGTACAGGGAATGAATCAACTTCTAAACCTAATTTAGTAAACAAACATCTAAAGACAAGATTCTACAATGAAAAACCAATTGCGACAGCTTCAGAACTTTTGAATTCAGTTCACAAATCGAATGAATGTGTATTTTGTGGTAAAGACAACCATGGAAGCCCTAATTGTGACTTTGCAGATAATATGAGTTTAAACGAAAAGAGATCACTCATGAGGAAAAAAGGCGTTTGTTATAAATGTCTTCGGCCTTCTCATTAAATTTTGCAGAAATGTAGTCCGTTGTTCGATCTGCAACATGTCTTTCCACCTGGGTGTCATGTGCACAAAACTGATTTTAGATAGAGGTGGATCTTCCAAGTCTCCAACGGTGCAAGATGAAACTCTGGCCAACTTATCAACCTCTCCAGACGTCTTGTTACCTACTTTGAGAGTGACCCTCAAAGGGAACAGAACAGAGAAGACGGCACGGGCTATAATAGACACCGAATCTCAAAGATCATATATTTTACATAGCAAAGCAATGGAAATGGAATACGAACAATCAAGGAGAGAGTTCTTCCGGCATTCCTTGTTTAGAGGATCGAGTACCGACGTAGTTGAACATGAGGTCTATACCATTCATTTATCGGACATCAATAATTCCTATCGCTGTGAGTTTGAAGCACTAGGTCAACCCCTTATCTGTGGAAGCATACCTCCGGTGTGTCCTAGATCATTTTTAGAAGGGAGTGAAGAACTCGACGTGTCTGATTTGATGAGAGACCGTATAGAAGTCCTTATAGGGGCGGACATCGCCGGGAGATTGCTAACCAATGCTCAGAGAAGAATCTCATCTGGACTGGTGGCAATCCGTACCAAACTAGGATGGACTGTGATGGGAAAGATTCCTCCAACGGAGGTGAGAGATGACATCAGCTCCCTTTGCGTGACCACACTTCTATCTTTGCATCTAGAAAACTTGTGGGAATTAGATGCAATTGGAGTCTCTGACGCGGAGGTTGAGAAGAAGACTCAGTCATTACAAGCTGAAATGGAGGAACATTTCGCCCACACCACGACGAGAGTTATTGAGGAGCGCTATGAAGTAGCTCTACCCTGGATGCAAGACAAGGAAAGGATTCCTACGAATAGAGACCTAGCCGAAAACCAACTAAGTTCTGTAAGAAGAAAACTGAAAGAAGTTGGAGACACGTGAAAGAGTATGGACAAATCTTTGAAGAATGTATAAATCAGGGGATAATAGAGTATTCCAGAGAGGATAAACTAGAAGGTGTACACAACCTGCCACATCGACCAGTGTATAAAAGAAACAGTCAAACTTCTAAAATAAGGCCAGTATTTAATGCGTCGGCCCGGAAGAGAGATAAACTTTCCCTGAATGACTGTCTGGATAAGGGACCCAATTTGATAGAAATTATACCAAGACTTTTAAATAAATTCCGGAAATATGAAGTAGGTGTCTCTTCCGATATTGAGAAAGCATTTTTACAAATTGGAATAAAGGAAGAAGACCGAGATGCTGCAGTTTTCGAAATAGCAGGAGTTGATCTAACTGGGCATTTTATCTTAAAGAATAAGAAGAAAGCATGGATTGTCATCTTCATATGCGTAGTGTATAGAGGAGTTCATCTGGAACTTGTGACATCTTTGCCTATGGAAGCCTTCCTCCAAGCTTTCCGCCGATTTATTGCTCGAAGAGGCCGACCATTGATTGTGTATTCGGATAACGGGACTAATTTCAGAGGCATGGCTGATACTTTAAAGAAGGTTGATTTTTCGAGATTAAAATGTGATCCCACATTGAAAAACATCACCTGGAAATTCATACCGCCTGGTGCTCCTTGGTGGGGTGGATGGTGGGAGCGTTTGATTGGAATGATGAAACAATTGCTCTTTAGGATTCTCGGTCAAACCTCCTTGGGATAGGAAGAACTTTCCACGGTAATGTGTGACGTTGAAAGCTTGATGAACACACGCCCACTGACCTACCTAACTGAAGAAAGTGAGGATCTCGTTCCATTGACACCTTCGTTGTTCTTACAAGAGGTCAGAGAGGTTGGCGTTCCAGACCTGGACTTGATTGATAACCAGACCCTCTCCCGCAAATATCAATATATCAAACGTGTACGAGAAGATCTTAGAGAACGATTTCGTATCGAATATTTTGGATTCCTGACACAAGAAACGAGACGCCTGAAGACTACCATACCATTCAAGGTGGGAGACATGGTGCTCATAGGACAAATGAGTTTAAAGAGACTACACTGGCCGTTAGCCAGAATAATCCAACTCTATCCAGGAAAAGATGGACTTGTGAGGGTTGCGAAAGTGAAAACTTCATCAGGTGATAAAATACGACCTATTCAAAAACTCTACAATTTAGAGATAATGCCCGAGATAAGATTTCGAGACCCTCTAACGGAGCGATCTCCAACACAAGAAGTTCGATTGACAACTGAAGAGAACCCTTTGACTTCACAACAAGAGCAACATCACATTGAAACCCCGAATGTTGTGTCAAGTTACGGACGGCCCATCAAGAGACCCAACCGATTGGATCTACTGAACTTTTCCTTTCCATGTTTGAGTCGTCGAGGCGCCAACTCAAAGGTGGGAGAAATGTTGGAAAAGAAGGAGTCCGGAGCAGCCAATGGGAGGCCGACGGAAGCGGCTACGGGGATGCAGCGGCTAAAATGAGAAAACAAATACAGAAGAACCTGCAAACAACTTTCGAACACGAGAATTTGCCCTGAGCTCCGATTCTTTTAGTGTAAATATTTAAATATATAATTAATTAAAAGCTACTTTACTTATTTTCTTAATTTATAATAAATATAATTTTTCCTCCTGTTTTCGTCTAATATTTTAATAGTGCTATAAGCAGCGACACCTTAATTTTGAACCTTCAACCCGCCGACCAAGAATAGAGGTGATCGACTACCTCTATAGAATTTAGATCGTCGTCACAACACAGAGTGGCGGTGAAAACGCAATAGTAACCATTCTACAGAAGTTAAACCATGGTTTCAGAAAGTAACGAATCTACAGCAATAAAAACATGGTCTCAGAAATAAACCAACCTACAGAAGTCAAACCATGGGGTTACAGAAAGTAACCAACAACAGAAGTAAAACCATGATTTCAGAAAGTAACCAACCTACAGAAGTGAAACCGTGGTCTCAGAAATAAACCAACCTACAGAAGTGAAACCATGGTTTTAGAAAGTAACCACTCTAAAGAAGTAAAACCATGGGTTCAGAAATTAAAGAATCTACAGAAGTGAAACCATGGTCTCAGAAATAAACCAACCTACAGAAGTGAAGCCATGGTTACAGAAAGTAACCAACCTACAAAAGTAAAACCATGGTGTCAGAAAGTAACCAACCTACAGAAGTCAAATCATGGTGTGAGAAAGTAACCAACCTACAGTAGAAAAACCATGGTTTCAGAGAAAGTAACCAATCTACAGAAGTAAAACCATGGTTACAGAAAGTAACGAATCTACAGCAGTAAAAACATGGTTTCAGAAAGTAACCAACCTACAGAAGTAAAACCATGGTGTCAGAAAGTAACCAACCTACAGAAGTAAAAACATGGTTTCAGAAAGTAACCAATCTACAGAAGTAAAGCCATGGTTTCAGAAATTAACGAATCTACAGCAGTAAAAACATGGTTTCATAAAGTAACCAATATACAGAAGTAAAACCATGGTTTCAGAAAGTAACGAATCTACAGCAGTAAAAACATGGTTTCAGAAGGTAACCAATCTACAGAAGTAAAACCATGGTTTCAGAAAGTAAACAACCTACAGAAGTCAAACCATGGTGTCAGAAAGTAACCAACCTACAGAAGTAAAACCATGGTTTCAGACAGTAACGAATCTACAGCAGTAAAAACATGGTTTCAGAAAGTAACCAATCTACAGAAGTAAAACCATGGAGTCAGAAAGTAACGAATCTACAGCAGTAAAAACATGGTTTCAGAAAGTAACCAACCTACAGAAGTAAAACCATGGTGTCAGAAAGTAACCAACCTACAGAAGTAAAACCATGGTTTCAGAAAGTAACGAATCTACAGCAGTAAAAACATGGTTTCAGAAAGTAACCAACCTACAAAAGTAAAACCATGGTGTCAGAAAGTAACCAACCTACAGAAGTCAAATCATGGTGTGAGAAAGTAACCAACCTACAGTAGTAAAACCATGGTTTCAGAGAAAGTAACCAATCTACAGAAGTAAAACCATGGTTACAGAAAGTAACGAATCTACAGCAGTAAAAACATGGTTTCAGAAAGTAACCAACCTACAGAAGTAAAACCATGGTGTCAGAAAGTAACCAACCTACAGAAGTAAAAACATGGTTTCAGAAAGTAACCAATCTACAGAAGTAAAGCCATGGTTTCAGAAATTAACGAATCTAAAGCAGTAAAAACATGGTTTCATAAAGTAACCAATATACAGAAGTAAAACCATGGTTTCAGAAAGTAACGAATCTACAGCAGTAAAAACATGGTTTCAGAAGGTAACCAATCTACAGAAGTAAAACCATGGTTTCAGAAAGTAAACAACCTACAGAAGTCAAACCATGGTGTCAGAAAGTAACCAACCTACAGAAGTAAAACCATGGTTTCAGACAGTAACGAATCTACAGCAGTAAAAACATGGTTTCAGAAAGTAACCAATCTACAGAAGTAAAACCATGGTGTCAGAAAGTAACGAATCTACAGCAGTAAAAACATGGTTTCAGAAAGTAACCAACCTACAGAAGTAAAACCATGGTGTCAGAAAGTAACCAACCTACAGAAGTAAAACCATGGTTTCAGAAAGTAACCAACCTACAGAAGTAAAACCATGGTGTCAGAAAGTAACCAACCTACAGAAGTAAAACCATGGTTTCAGAAAGTAACCAATCTACAGAAGTAAAAACATGGTTTCAGAAAGTAACCAACCTACAGAAGTAAAACCATGGTGTCAGAAAGTAACCAATCTACAGAAGTAAAACCATGGTTTCAGAAAGTAACCAATCTACAGAAATAAAACCATGGTTTCAGAAAGTAACCAATCTACAGAAGTAAAGCCATGGTTTCAGAAATTAACGAATCTACAGCAGTAAAAACATGGTTTCAGAAAGTAACAAACCTATAAACCCACTTACATTATACCTACAATGTTAAAATGAAACCAACCCAGAGAAGTAAAACCAAGGTCTCAGAAAGTAACCAATCTACAGAAGTAAAATCATGGTGAGGAAGTAAAATCATAGTGTTACATAAGTAACCAACCTACAAACCCACATAGATGAACCATCTATTCATTGATCCTGGTACCGCCCAAATCGACCTAGCCCTAATTGGATCAATGCAATTGTGCCAGGCGTTGTCCGCACAGACCTTGACATCTCATGGAAACGCCCAGACATCCACACGCCGCGGTGTCTCAAGATTCCACTAACACTTCCACTCTTTCAAAACACAAAGTAAACTTCCTTCCTCTCTGATAACGTAACTACTTCTCTTACATCTCTTCCCAACATCCTTTCCCTTCGTTATCAAAGATGTACGGATTTAGACAAATTACATAAAGTTCTAAGACACTGCAACTCATTTCAGTAATTGTATGAATTTGCTTTCGAAGAAGCCCTTTCCTCAGCAAACGTAAATATAAATAGATAATGAAGAGAGATTATATAGAATTTCAAAGATATATCTATGTAAATATAAGACATAATAATTTAAGAATTTACATAATTGAAGAATTTTGAAAAACAAACTATGTAAAGGTTGATGAACTTAGTGAATAGAGAAATGGACAGATTATTGTAATAGATATCAATATACATACACACATATAACAAAAGAGTAAGTATTGAGATAGAAGGGGGACATATTGCGATGGTAGCTATATACCTTCGTTGATTGTATTCAGATTCTTAATGTTTCTTTTTTTTTATTCAAGGATATTTTTTTCAGACAATCATATTGAACCTAGCGCTCCTTATTAAATACTTCCATCCTTTATGCAACACATAGAATTCTTCTTTGGGAAGACACTTAGAGCCTGTGTGTAAGTTCTAATGTTTTAAAATCTATTTTCTATCTTCCTAAGTCGATAATAAAAAATATATTTATTTATTAAATAAATAAATTTCTAAGTTTGATGGATAAATATAATAAATGATTGAAAACAATAATAATAAAAAAGTTCATTTATCATTATATAAGTATATGTTTATATATAATAAAAAGTATAGAAGAGGAAAATATGATTGTTATAGTCATCTCTGATGATTTATTATATGCACTTATCGTAATGGTCCTCCATTTGATATATATAATTTTGATATACAGGGTGATCCAAAAGTCCCGCACAACTTTAAAAATTAATAACTCCGCGAATATTTGCGCTAGAGCAATGCGATAAACACCATTGTGTTCAGGATGCAATGGGATTTTTTATGGCAAATAATGAAAAATTCGAAATTGATTTTAGTTACAACTTTATTCGCTAGATGGCGCTCTACCAGAATCAGCTATTCAGCGGCCAAATTGTTTGATATATTGAAAAATATAACTGAACGACACGTATTTTTTCTTTTTGAATACCAGGAAAAAACCCAAATGATATCAAATGATAGATTAATAAAACACCATTTCGCCAAAAGTTAGAAGAAATGGTTAACGATTTTTAAATACAATCTTAGATATGTAAAATAGGTATATGCAAATTAAAACATGTAGCAAAAAATATTTATATTTTAGATGGAGTTTTGTGAAATAGATTGAATGTTTGAAAATAACTACTGATATCAATACACAATTTTTGAAATGTTAATATAGTACCAAAAATTATTATGGCACTACTAATAGGATTTCGTGCTATAAGGAATGTATAGTTTCTTGACTAATTGGCGACACTTGACTATTTAACTGGATATTTGTCATGATCCAAAGATGAAATATAGAGGGGAGTGACAAAATTTATTTGTCGTACTCTATTCCAAATATCCTATGGGTTTGTCAAATATTATCATTGTTTATTATACTGTACGTAATTTTGAAAATGTATCCCCTAAAAAAAATCATTTTTAAATCGACCTTTTGCGTTGAAAAACGTGGTAGCAAAATCATTTTGTATTTTTTTTTTGCGCAACATTTCTAAAGTAGAGGGGGATACAGAGAATATTCCTTATGCTATTTCTTCTAACGAGCGAAAAGCGATAAACTAAACATAAGGGTTAAAATTGTGTATACCAGTGTTATTCGAGAAGTTATAACACTTTGGCCTGCACGACATAATATAAGTTGTGGGAAAATGACAAACAAAAATATTACTGTTCACAGAAAAAAAAAGAGTTAAGATGTGAGGACAGCATTTATTATTCTCATAACCCAAAACAAAGAGCTGCAAAATATAACACATGAGGTAACTACCTTCTCTCTTGTAATAGGTCACAATCCTTGCTCAATGTGGCGCCCTTCATTCTCAAACACCGCCTGCAGACGATAGATGACAGAATGGTCACAATTGAATAGTTGAAATTTATAAAACGTGCCATCTGATAGAAGCCTTCAACATGGCCAATGTGGTAGGCCGGCATCGATAAAAACGCGACTTAATGTACCCCCATAACCGAAATTGTAAGGCGTCAAGTCTGGTGATCTTGGAGGCCACTGGTAGAAAGAGTGGCGAATTATCAACGAATTTCACCGAACGTATCCTTCAGCAATTGTTTGGCACCGCAGGAGATATGAGGAGGTCCTCCATCTTGCATGAATGTTATGTCGCTTAGTGCTTGTCTGTCCTGCAATATGGGAATAACCTTTTCTCTCAAAAGTTGAACATAACGTTCACCAGGTACAAAAACGGTTTTAAAAGTTCTTCCATTGATTTATTCAAAGAAAAATGGCCCAATAATAAAAGAAGAAATGTACCCACACAAATGTGTTACTCTGGGCTGATTAAGTGGTGTTTCTGTAAAAATCCTAGGGTTTTCTGTGCCAAAATGAGGAAGTTTTGAATGTTAAATTCTCCCTTTAGATAAAAGTGAACATCATCTGTTCTTAGAAAATTTGACAGCCAGTTTTCATCAATATCAATTTGCCAGAAAACCCATGCAGAGAATTCTTGACGCTTCTCAAAATCGCTGACTTTCAACTCGTGAAAACTTTGAATTTTGTTAGGGTATTTTTATAGAAAATTCTAAATGTGTGTTCTCTCCAAACTGTTCTATATGAAATCCCCGTTTGTCGAGAAACTTGTCTAGCACTTACTTCTCCATACTAGGATAACGTTTCAATAGCTTCAGCATTCTGCAAAACCGTAACAGCCACTGACTTGCATGTCGATGGTTTTCCACTCTGAGGTTTTGCTTCCAGAGATCCAGTTTCCTCAAAACTTTTAATCAATCGCTTTAGAGAGTAGCAACTCATTGGTCCTTAACAGCTTCGAATATTTTTAAAGGAACGAAACGCTCGTAAAGCTTCAGTGGCAGATTCTGAATCGCAATTAAAATAATTCACCAAGAGTGCTTTATCCTGTAGTGACGGCATTCCAGGGGGAAGGGGAGAAGTCCGACTACACCTCCTTGCGGTCCCCCCTGGACCCTTGGAATATTTGACCAAATTCAGGTTCGTGTCCAAGGTGACTAACGTTGCAACGGCACCCATTCTCAAATGAAGAGCAAAACTGATATCTCCAGTAATGCTACCGCTTCCGGGGTAACCGCCGAGTCAGGAGCTGCAGCTCGAGCTCATGATGAGAAATCTACTACGAGGACACAATTCAATCTACTACAACTCAATATAAATGGTACCCAGAGGAAAATGAAGAACTGACTTGTCTTCTCTGTGACAACAATGTACATATTACTTGTCCTCAGGAGACAAAATTGAATCGGAATCTGAGATTCAATATTAAAGATTATACAACACTACGAAAGGACAGACCGGGAAAATTCGGAGGAGGATTTGCCGTTTTGATTAAAACTCTAGAAATCAAAATTAAGGAAATCACCTATAATCAGAGTAAGCCTAGAGAAAGCACGACAGAAGCTCAGGCAATAGAAATCTATCTTACAGATAAAACAATTCCAATCATAAATGTTCATGACCACGATAATACTAGCATCAATACAGGCCTGATAGAGACATTAAGTAAAGCGTCTTCGGATTTCGCAATCATACTTGGTGATTTTAACGCCGAAAGACCAACTTGGGGATCACCTTTCGAGGATAACAAAGGTCAGCAGGTTGAGGACATGCTAACCGACCTCGACCTTACACCGTTAAATAACGAAAAGAACACCTATCTATCCAAGTCCACAGGCACAGAATCCGCAATAGACATCACAGCGATAAATTACAACATCGCACCCACAGCACAATGGAAAATTCTGAAAAGTGCAATCAGTGACCACAGACCACACACACAATTTTAACAACCATAAAATTCAAAATTGAGAATTTCCAACAGAATAAAAGAACACTGGAAAAAGAAAATTCACAGAAAAGCTTGAAGAACTGTGCAACGAAGAATTAAATCACAAAACGATTGACAAAAAAATTGGAAAAATTCTCTTCGAACATATCCAAAGCTGCAAAAGTATCGATACCAAGAGGTAGACGTAAAGACCTATGAATACTTTACTGGAAGGACCACAATATCGAGGCAATGATTGCAGAGAGAGACAATATCAATCAACTTCTTAAAACAAATAAAACAGAAGAAATCATAAAGGAACTCATTGAAATTAGTCACAAAATAGAACAAGAAATTTGGATATTCAAACAAGAGAGAGAGAAAAATGGGCAGAATTCTGCGAAAAAAAATGGATCCAAAAAAGGAAAGCCATCACTGGAATTTAATTATTGTTATAAAACAATCAAAACCAACACTAATCCTCCAAAACTCTAACCGATATGAATAGCGAGAACGAACAAACAGATGGCTGAAATAATTGCTGAATATCTTTCAAGCACTTCCAGACTCAGATATACGAATGAAGGCAGGACTCTAAAAAATAATGTAAACATGTTAGTTAAACAAGCAAGAAATTACCATCAACTAGATATTTACTCGAGAGACTTCACACTGAATGAGCTAAACTCATCAATAGGAAAGTTAAATCCAAGATGTCACCTGGAGATGCTCTAATCTTTGGTCAAATGATTAAACACTTTGGAGACAAAGCTAAAAATCTACTCCTACGAATACTGAACATTTCATGGCAAACTGGTAAACTACCAAAGAATTGGAAGATATAAATTATAGTACCAATACTGAAACCAAACAAAGATGCTAAGGAATGCAAGAACAATCGGCCAATTGCTCTTACCAGCATACTTTGTAAAATAACAGAATGAATTATCCACTCTACGCTCATAGTCTGGCTAACTAACAATATTAAAATAAACTTCTACCAAACTGCCTAAAGATCCAGACACTGTACAACTGATAAACTGTTCTACTTCTGTCAATCAATAATAGATTTCTAGGAAAAACCGCCAGAGAAGACAACGGCCGTATTCCTGGATATGACCTCAGCTTTTGATCGAGTGTAGAATTTTTTGAAAGGCTGCACAACATCGGAGTAAGAGGAAAAACCTTAATCTGGATTGCAGACTTCTTAAGGGGAAGAAGGATAAAGGTTCGGGTCAATGGAACATTTTCCAAGGACCGAAGAACATGGGCTGGTGTACCTCAGGGATCTGTGCTCAGTCATCTACTCTTCTCGCTATATATTAACTGTTGTTTATGTAAATAGATTAATATTATTTGTATTATTTAAAGCCTCATTAGGTAAAAATATATGTATATATAAATTGGACATTTGTTGTAGGCCATGGTCAAGTTTGATCTCTTGTACGACTAATTACGACACAACAAAAGTGGCGACGAGGATGCGCGATCTACAGAGCCAGTAAAAAGCTGAGGAAAACGGCGTCTATGCAAGTATAACAACTACATCTTTTAAACAAATCTGACTCTCGGATTATGGAGAGGAAAAATAGGAAAATGGGTTAAGATTACATCTTTTCAACTATCTGGATCAAGAAAACAAATGAGTAGAAAAGATCAGCATGACAAGTTCAAAATTAATAGTACCTTTTAGATGCTATAGCCCAGTGGAGGACACTTCGCTCTTTTTGTACAAAATTTTGAGGCTTACTTTTTGGCATCTGAAGGAGGAGATTAAAGTGCTGATTTTTACCTCGCTACCAGATTCTGAAACTTTGAAGCATGGAAACGACATTTTCTTCCTGGTCTAATGAAAGATCAACCCTATGATACTATTATTCAAAGAATTAAGATGCATTTAGATCTAAAGAAGAAAGTGATACTACAGCGATGCAGATTTTTAAAGAGAATTCAACAGGAAGGAGAATCAATTTCGGAATATCTTAGAGAATTGAAACATTTGGCAATAAATTGTAATTTCGTCGATATGTTGGGAACCATGATGCGAGACTGGTTTGTGGCTGGAATCAAGTCGGAAATACTGCAAAAGATGCTACTACAAGAGGACGACGATGTCACCCTGGATAAAGTTTTTGCAGTGGCGATCTCGTTCGAATTGGCGGAGATAAATACAAGAGAATTACAAAATAAATTAGTGGCCAAGATATCCCCTGTGAATTGAAAGGATAAAAAGGGTGAGTACAATAATAGTACGGCGCAGTATAGGCCTTTCAGGCAAAGTGGCAAAGTCAAAATAGTGTGTTATAGATGTGGTGAAAGACATTCACACGTGGTATCTGTTTTACCTCATAGAACAAAGACTTGTTTTAGAATGTAATAAACTGGGTTATTTAAGTAGGGTCTGCAAAGCTAGTAAAAGAATGTGGGGATGTAAATTTGTACAAGAGGACTCTATATATTCTGTACAGGGCGAAACTGATGCTACAATAAATTTAACAGTAGATGATTATTCTTTGTGCTTTACAATAGATACAGGAAGTCCAGTTACGTTAATACCTAAAGATATTCATAAGAATTATTGGCAAGGTAAAATATTATTTCCAACAAATTTAAGATTAAAATCCTTTTGTGGTAAATCAATAGAGATTATAGATCAAATAAATGTTTTTGTAAAAGAAGCCAACCAATATTTACGATTAATAGTTGTAAATGAAAAAATCAAGGTAATTTTATTAGGAAGAGAATGGCTCAAACAGTTGAAACTTGTTTTTCAATATTGTTCAGCATTAAAATTTTGAATAATGAATATAATAGAAATATATTTAAATATATAAAATTTTGATGGATAGGTATGCAGATTTGTTTTAACAAAGATTTGGGCTGCCTAAAGGACGTTAGAATAAATTTTAATTTAAAAAAGGATGTGACTCTTGTGTTTTGTAAGGCCAGAAGTTTACCTTTCTCTCTAAAAACAAAGTAGAGAATGAAATTGATCGTTTAGTGAATTCTTGCATTTTATAACCTATAGTTCATGCATATAGGACCGCTCCAATAGTACCGGCATCAAAAAAGGAGGGTAGTGTAAGTATATGTGGTGATTATAGATGTACAGCTAATAAAGCAATAGAATTAGATAGGTATCCAATTTCATCGATCGATGAGATCTTTTCAAAATTATCTACAAGCACCGTACTTGTACTGTAATGACTCTAGACCTATCACAGGCTTACTTACAAGTAATGTTAGCGGAAGAAGCCAAAGCTGTTGTTGATATAAACACAACAAAGAGGTTGTTTTCTTATAAAAGACTACCATACGACGTAGCGGTAGCACCAAATAAATTTCAGAGGATTATGAAAGGCCTATTTTCTGATTTGCCAGGTGTGGCCTGCTACATAGAGATATTTTGGTTGCAGGAAAAGACTTTGAAGATCATGAACAAAAGTTGGATCTATTGTTTAGATGATTGCTAGAAAAGGTTTAAAGTTAAACAGATATAAATGTAAATTTAAAAAGAAATCGGTGGAATATTTAGGGTTTAAAATGGATAAATATGGACTGCATCCCTTAGAAAATAAAATTGAAACAGTGCTAGAGGCGCCTGAACCTAAAGAAAGAATGTTTCGCAATTGAGATCTTTCATAGGACTCTTAATTTATTATTATAGATTCAAAAAGAATATAGCAAACATTTTAGCGCTATTCTATCAACTTTTGAATAAAAATTGTAGATGGAATTGGACGAAAAAATATCGAAGGTTATTTAAAAAATGTAAATCATTATTAATGGACTATGGACTAGGCGTAATTCTAAGTCATAGAAATGATAGAAAGGAAGAATACCCTATAGCCTTTGCTTCTAGAACATTAACTGAAGCGGAAAAACGTTTCTCTCAACTAGAAAAGAAAGCGCTGAGCATAACTTTTGGCGTTGAGAAATTCAGACAATACTTACTGGGACGAAATTTTGTATTGGTCACAGACAACCGACCCTTAATTCATATATTTTTACCTCATAAACCAATTCCCATATGTGCATCATCCAGAATTAAAAGATGGTCCTTAAAATTAGCTGCATTTAATTATACTGTGGAATTTCGAAAAACTAGTGATAATTCCAATGTTGACTCATTATCACGTCTTCGTTTAGAATCGAGTGTCAGGGAGTCTCTTGATGAAGTCCAGGTACTTCTTTTTAGGAAGTCGAATGAGGTACCGTTCTCTTTTATGGAGGTGGCTAATGAGACGCTCCAAGATAAAATACTGTCTAAAGTATTAAGGAATGTTAGAGAAGGCAACTGTGTGTGTGTGTGTGGAAATTCACAAGGGTACCGAGAGAAAACCCACTAGCTCCTCATTATAAGATCAATGAGGAATTAAGTTTGGAGTTTGGTTGTCTTCAATGGCGTGAAAGAGTGATAATTCCCCAAAAATTAAGATCTTTAATTTTAAATTACTTGCATAAAATACACATGGGGATTGTTAAAATGAAGATGATTGCCAGACGGTATTTTCTGGTGGCCAGGCATAGACAGTAACATCGAGGAGTTAACTAGAGAATGTAGAGTATGCCAAGAATCGGCAAGCATGCCCCCGGCTACCATCTCGGAATGGACTTGGCCCGAAACACCGTGGCATCGACTTCATCTTGATCTAGCGGCTCCGTTCATGGGAAGAATGTTATTGGTTCTCGTGGACGCATACTCAAAGTGGATAGAAATTTTTATCATCAAAGATATTACCAGAAAAACGATTATAAGTCATCTTAGAGAAATTCTCGCCAGAATTGGATTGCCCTAATTTTTTGTTACCGATAACGGAAGACAGTTTGTCTCCGGTGATTTCGAGCAATTTACCAAAATAATTGGTATACGGCACACTAAGCCCAGTCCGTAAAATCCTAATACAAATGGTTTAGCTGAGAGATAGTAAGAATGTTTAAAAATTAATTCAGAAAGAATAATGGGAAAAGAATGATTTAGAGACGAATCTACAAAGATTCTTATTTGCTCATAGGGCATTCCCCCAAACTGTAATAAAGGAATCCCCCGAGGAACTTCTAATGAAAAGAAGTTTAATATCAAGATTCTCGAATTTAATACCAAAGATGGGAAATCCGCGAGAGGTATTTCATGAGGCCGTAAGAAGGCAGGAGCAGTTTACTACAGGTTGCAAGGTTTATTTCCGCAACTATGCAACTGGACCTAAACGGTAAAAAGGTACCATTTTGAAATTACTGAGCTACCGTCACTACCTTATAAGTTGCGAGGGCGTCGTGTATAAGAGGCATATCAATCACTTGCGACCTGTGAGAAAGAAACAAGTGGAGACAAGAAATTTGATACTTCCTCGAACATCAGGAGAGAAGCCTGTAAGTGGAAGTCAGAAATAAAGTGAAGAGGAGGTTCCAGAAGTTACATCAGGAAACAAGGAGGAGTCTGCTTCTGTGCACGTACCCTCTTGCACTCCTATACCAGGGCCTGTTGCTGTGCACGTGCCCTCTTGCACTCCTAAACCGGAGGCTGTCGCTGTGCAAGTGCCCGTCCGCAGTCCTAGACCTCAGAGAGCCAGGAAATCCCTAGACCGACTGGAGTATTATTATATGTGTATATAAATTGGACATTTTTTGTTGGCCAAACGAAAAGAATCTGAGGCTCTCTATTGGACACGACAAAAACAACAACGGCATTCTAGAGTAAAATAAATCATCAGAGATAGATAAATATTTTTCAAATGAATTAAAATAAATATAATCGATACTGAGAGAGAGTTGAATTTAAAAAAATAGAAAATTATTATTTTCGAAATATAAATAGCTGAGAGGATTCCAGCAAACCGCATCTAAAATATCAGGGTTTTTTTTTTGCTACATGTTTTAATTTGCATATACCTATTTTACATATCTCAGATTGTGTTTAAAAATCGTTAACCATTTCTTCTAACTTTTGGCGAAATGGTGTTTTATTAATTTATCATTTGATATTATTTGGGTTCTTTCCTGGTATTCAAAAAGTAAAAATACATGTCGTTCAGTTATATTTTTCAATTTATCAAACAATTTGGCCGCTGAATCGCTGATTCTGGTAGGGCGCCATCTAGCGAATAAAGTTGTAACTAAAATCAATTTGGAATTTTTCATTATTTGCCATAAAAAATCCCATTGCATCCTGAACACAATGGTGTTTACCGCATTGCTCTAGCGCAAATATTCGCGGAGTTATTAATTTTTAAAGTTGTGCGGGACTTTTGGATCACCCTGTATATTTGATTCGACAATCTTTCCTCACATGTTATACGCCGCACCCTTTTGGGTACTTGACAAAGTAAAAGTAGTTGACCATCTTTCAAACATCTTTCTAAGACGTTACTTAAATTAATCAAAATATACTCCAGGCTTTATGCTGAGAATGGAATGCGGATGAGTATCACTGGAAGTTGTCATTATTAAACAGATTTTGAGATTTTGGGGGACGATCATGAAAATGGAAAAGAGCAGGTTGCCTCGCGTATGTTTGGCACACCTTTGGACATTGCACAACCATCAAAGAGCAGGCTGTAAATTTGTTGAAAACCTGTCAACTATTTTATACTCAAAGGGTGCTTCTCATTCTTGAAAGGTTGTACGTACTACACTGTTATACAGAATGAAATACCCGGTTTTATTCGAATAGAAACTGAGCAAAGCATTCAAAATGACTAAGCTCAAATATTGAATACCTCTCATTACAGCCACTTCAAACACTTAAAAAATTCAATAACCGCAGAACTATATCTACCCAAAATAACTCCTCTGGTAATTAAAAGACTTATTACGCAACTGAGACTCCTATGGGTGTTATTCCCAGAAAATCGATCAGAGTGCTGAAGACCGACTGTCCTTTAACTTGTGATCCTTGTAATAGCAGAATACAAGACGCATTCATGCATTCAATATTTGGTTGCTTTTGCGTAGAGAAACAAAAGGGGAATTCTTGGGGGGGGGGGGGGGGGGTGATCCGATAGTCAACAAATATATAATTGGATGAATGCAATGATGTTTGATCAAGCTCTTCTTTTTGGTCTATATAAATTCTACAAGGCCGCAGTCACCGTTCATAGGAGATTAATAGAATCGCCGAATGTCGTGGTCCATTTGAGGGAGGAAAGCGAAGACTAGAACGCGGTTGTTCTCACACTAGCCTTTTCAGTGATACGTTACTTTGACGTATGCACGGTGTGGCCACTGGACATGTGTCTGACCTGGAGGTTGTTGTTGGGTTCTGCGCTGCCTGAGGCATAGGAGCTCCATCTATGCTTCCTTTATCTTTGTGATGAATCTGTGTATGATATATATTATTATATGCAGAGTGGATCTATATAGGAAGAACATAAAGAGAAAGTCCAAAATGAAATTGATGAACACTATTTCGGGAGAAGACTTTGAAATACACACACAAAGCTTTATTAAGACCAGCGGTCTTATACAGATTCACCACAGGAAGAAATAATAGATGGAACTCCTATACTCCAGGCAGCGCAGCACCCAAAAACAGCTCCTGGTCCGACGCAAGTCCAATGGCCACACGTTCCTTTGTGCATACGTCATGGTTAGCGAATCACCGAACAGGCGGATGTGGAATCAGCCGCGTTCTAGAAGACTTCAAAATACTATTTAAAAAAAAATAGCAATAGAAATTAATCTCTGAGATCCAAGAATACTGCCAGCCACCAGCCTAGGGGTTAAATAGATAGATAAGAATGTTGAATTCGTCATTTTGCAGACGATATTAAGAATAGAGTTGATGTGACACAATGGGTAACGCATAGAAATATGGAACAGAAGATTTCAGGTTCGAATCTTAGTGGTCTTGATTTTATTTTATAACAAATATCTACCTTAACACATATTCGTGACATAATTGCATCTATATTCATCGCTTATTCCTCACAAGAGGAGGTTCACTGCTAAAACAAGCTCCCCGTAAATAGTCAAATCGTTAAATTGTTAATTCACCCAATAGAGAGAAGCACTGAAGTTTTGAAAGCGACACGAAATAATTTTGCCAAATTATTTGCTGGTTACAAGAGTGTACTTGAAAAAGAAAATAAGTACGTCTAGGGTTTTTTAAATTCTATATTTTCATATGTTTTGGAGTCTTACTGCTTCCTTCCTTAGGGGAAATGTATTCCTGAATTAAAGCTTATCTACATAAATTTGTAAAACACAAGAAAACTGTCAAAATTTGTAATATACTGATTTTTTATTTCTTATTCACATTTTCCCGGTATATGGCTTATGGCACTGACATTCTCCAGAACTACTCTAAATCCTAAATGTATCATCCTGAGATGTTTCATATTGTGCGGAAACGTATGTAGAAAACAGAATAAAGCAATTACATTTTCTTGATTTATATGTGAATAAGGGTGTCGAATCTATGAAAATTACTTAAATCAGACTAACTCAGAATTTTTATAGTCGAATAATAGATAGTTTGAATATTTCGGGCAGGTATACAGAATGAACAGGTTATGCAAATTGACCTAATATAGTGCTGATTGGTTTCAAAGAGTCATTGTCTCTCATTCTCTAAGTGTACTTTATTACATATTTTCGGTAATAAAACTATGGAAATTATTTAGGACCAACTAAATATTGTAACTAGATAATCTGTGGTGGCATAATCAGTGAATAATCATTAGTCACGTGACGTCAGCAATTATTTTTGGGAGAGTGGTTCATTCATATATCTTTCAGAGTTTGTATTTTGATATATTACGAAATATTTGTAAATACTTTCCATGTCAAAATAACTTTGTTTTATTCGTTCTGATCTTAGTTAATTTCTCTATTTCGACTTAGAGCGCTATGTCCCCCTAGGGACACATGTACTTTAAAATTAAAAAAAAAAATTAAAGACCAGAAGATATTTTAAATATGTACAGAATTAGTATGCAAGTTTTCAAAGAAATTATAAAAAAATATATATATATCAACACAATTGATATATGTACAAAGGGTTGGTAAGAAAATTTAGTTAAATGAAATCAAATTGTAAAGTATGTGTTATTCGAGAAAAGCAATTTACAGATTAAAAAAGGTTTTAAGGAATATTTTAAAATGAAAATATGCTAGATATTAGAAATTTATTCAGTTAAAACAATACAAAAAAGCTGAAATGGACAAATCTAACATTTACATGAAGCCAACCCCATCAGGACGGTGCAACAATATAATAAATATTGTTTAGTTTTATTCTGAACATAGGTGGCAGAAGGCAGCGCGCGGCGGTGGAAGGTAGAGCTACGTCATCGCTGACCAATGGGAGGCCAGCTAGCTGCACCGCCAGAGGGAGCTCGCCACCTTCTCGAACATTCTTCGCACGGTCGCCACTAAAGAACAATGCCTTTCAGAGCTGCGGCTTTAATTCTTTTGTAAATTCTTTAAAAATTCATTGCAAAGAGAGAGTTAAAATAAATTCATTTGTAAAGCTTGGGATGATTGCCTGACCAAAGATAAGTACATTTGTTTCTTTAAGCTATTATAAAACATTATATTCAATTAAGCCTAACGAGAACAAATTGTTTTGTAAACAATCATTCTGCTTTTCCTCCTTGCGTATTGGCCAAGTAGGAAACAAAACATTGGTGCCGAACCCGGGAATAAATTTATTAAATAATTATTTAAATATAAATAATTATAATTCATTTTTGAAATATATATTATTAAAATTAATATTAGCAAAAATTAAAAATGGCTGCCAAATTTAAAGCTACTTTAAATATTCTTGAATTTCATTTCAAACAAGTGGATTATTTTGAGCAAATTTCGCTCAAGATAATTGAATCGAAGGATGATGCAAATTTACAGACATTTAAAATTGAAAACATTGAAAAAACTTATTGTAGTCTTTTAACATTTTCTGAATTTGATGATGAAGTTTACTTTTCTAGAGTTATGCAATACAAGGATAATCTTAGAAATTTAGTGGCGAATATCAATAAAGTATCTTGTACACCAGTTCAAGCAAAATTGATGATCTAAATCAACCAACCACAAGTAAAATAGAACTTCCTAAATTTAATTTACCTTCCTTTTCTGGTGATGTTAACGAATGGCTTAGTTTCAAGCAATTGTTTTCTCTGTCTATTGATTCTAATACCGCTCTAACTGATTCACAAAAGCTGCAATATTTACAATCAGCTGTTACTGGAGACGCTGAACGACTTATTAGGGGATTTCCTGTTATTGATGAAAACTATGCCCATGCTTGGGCCACATTGGTCTCCAGATATGATAACAAAAAAGAACTTGCCTTTTCACAATGTACAAAATTATTCACTTTAAAACCTTTAAAACTGATAAATTCCAAGTCCATTTTCTAACTACTAGATATATGTAATGAAGCCATGAGAAATTTGAAATCACTGGGTTTGGAAAGAAATACACTTGTTGATATCTTTCTAATACATTTCCTACAACGAAAAATGGGTGATGATTTGAAAAGGCAATGGGAATTGACGTTGATAGATGATGGCTTTCCATCCTACGAAAATTTTATTATGTTTCTTGAAAAACAAGCAAAAAGTTTGCAATCGATAAAAGGTTATGCTAAAGAGGATAAATCTGTAGTGAAACAAACACATGTATATAATTCTATTTCAAAAGGTGATGATAAATGCCTATTATGCAAAAATTCACATCCTATATTCAAATGTGACAAGTTCCATAAAAGTTCTCTCCTTGAAAGATGGAACATAGTAAAAACCAATAACCTTTGTTTCAATTGTTTGCGATCCAACCACAGAGTAACATCATGTAAAATCACTATGCATTGTAAATCATGCAACAAAAAACATCACACTCTTTTGCATTCCTTCCAACCCGAACCTTTGAATACCACTTCAATTGAAGCCCCAATTGCCCAATCTAGCGTTTCATGTTTTCTCAGTGATACAACAAAGCCCAATGAGACAATCTTATTATCTATTGCTATTGTGAGAGTGAGAGCAGAAAATGGATCGTTTCATCCATGCAGAGCTTTGATTGATACTGGTTCTCAAAGAAGTCTAATAATAGAAAATTGTCGTGAAAAGTTGAATCTTCCTGTTAAAAAGAGCCAACTCACAGTTTTTGGAATTGGTAACCAACCAATACAACAGTCTGCTAGTGAGACATTTCTTCAATTTAAGCCTCATTTTTCTGATAGAATATTCAAAATTTCATCCATAATACTCGATCAAATCACTGTTGATTTACCTAATTTTCTGATAAATAGATAATTGGCCTCATCTTAAGAATACTTTATTAGCAGATCCCAATTTTGATAAAACAAGTCCCATTGATTTAGTAATTGGTGCAGACCTAGCCCCTTTTTTATATACAGGAAAACTACGATTCCAAAATCATCCAGGACCCACTGCCTGTAGTTCCAAGTTAGGATGGATACTTTCAGGAAATGTTTCCAGTTCTGAGACTGGAAACAACTATATCTCATTATGCTCAACATCCCAAGGAGATGATAATCTGCGACAGTTTTTTGAATTGGAATCGGTTCCTGCCGCTCTTCCATTGACTAAAGAGGAGAAGAGTTGCGGGGACATTTATGACAAAAACTTTTGCATATCAACAGATGGAAGATATTCTGTTGGTCTACCGTTTAAATCTGTGCCTAATCTCGGAGACTCACGTCAGAATGCCATGAAACGATTTCTTGCTCTTGAGAGAAAATTGCACAAATCTTCGAATCTTCTTCAGCAATATAAGGATTTCATGATGGAATACCTTTCTCTCAACCACATGGAGCTCATTCCGAAAAACGAACGTGACAAACCATCAGACAAGTGCTATTATATACCTCACCATTGCGTTCTGCGTGAGCAGAGCAGCACTACTATATTAAGAGTAGTGTTTGATGCATCGTGCAAAACGAGCAACAATTACTCCTTAAATGAATTTCTTCATACTGGACCAAAATTGCAGCATGATATTTTCAATATTCTTGTGAAGTTTCGTACTAATCCTATAACTTTTACGGGAGATATTGAGAAAATGTACAGACAGATAAAAGTGAACTCTTCTGATCTCGACTTTCAGAGAATCTTCTGGAGAAATAGTTCATTGGAATCTTTATTGGAGTACAGATTGCTCACAGTAACTTATGGAATGTCGTGTGCACCATATCTTGCAATCCGTACCTTGATGCAACTTGCCACCGACAAAGAACTCCTGTTCCCAGAGGCATCTAAAATCATAAAAACTGATTTTTATGTAGACGACCTACTTTCTGGCGCAACAACAATCGAAGAAGCAAAAGTTCTCATTGATGATATCCGGAAAATCCTTTTATCTGGTGGCTTTTGCATAAGAAAATGGATGTCAAATGTCCCTGAGGTTCTTTCAGAGGTACCAGAAGCGCTGAAAGCACATGATTCATATGAAATCGGAGATAATTCATCTGTTAAGATTCTTGGGATAAATTGGAATCCATCCACGGATAATTTCACAATTACAGTCAATTCACTAAAAGACGTATATTCTAAAAGACAATTGTTATCGGACATTTCTCGAATTTATGACCCTTTGGGATGGTTATCACCGGTGATCATTAGCTTCAAGATTCTATTCCAAACTTTGTGGAAACAGGATTTGGATTGGGATGATCCCTTGTCTGAATCGTTGTGTTCTCATTGGAGAAGAGTGAAAATGGATTTGGCCATGCTAAATCATATTAAAATTCCTAGATATATTTCCTGCAAGGGACTTATACATTCTTTAGAACTCCATGGATTTTGTGATGCTTCCGAATCTGCATATTCATCAGTTGTTTATATGAAATCTCGTTTTAAATCTGGTCATGTTCAAGTCACATTGATTGCTGCCAAGACAAAATCGCTCCCTTGAAGGCAACGTCAATACCTCGTCTGGAGCTTTGTGCTGCTCTTCTCCTTTCAAATTTATATGATTCCATTTGCAGCTCATTGCTGTTGCAGATTGACCGAGTAATTTTGTGGACAGATTCCCAGATTGTTTTATGTTGGATAAAATCTGAATCAAAACATTGGAAACCTTTTGTTGGTAACCGGATTGCAGAAATTCAGCGACTAACTCTGCAATCTTCTTGGTACTATGTGTCTACCAAGGATAATCCTGCAGATTGCGCCTCCAGAGGTATAACTTCTTCAGAACTAGTAAACCATTCACTTCGGTGGAATGGTCCTGATTGGCTATCAAACTCAAGTTTATAAGATCCGCTACCAATCACATATGAACTTCCAAAAGAAGTTTGTCATGAAAAAAGAAAGACTGTTCCGATTGTTCATTTCACTACTTGTCCTATCATAGACTTTATTTTTAAATTCTCAACATTCAGAAAGCTGAGCAGAGTTACGGCATGGCTCAAAGATTTATCCACAATGCTAGACACAGCAGCGACAAAATAAAACACACAGAATTGTCCTCTAATGAGCTCGATAATTCAATTCGAACTCTTATTCAAATCATTCAAAGTTCAGAATTTAAAACTGAAATTAAATGTTGTAATCAAAGCAAAGTACTACCAACAAACTCAAAACTTTTATCCTTAAACCCATTTATTGATTCATCAGGAATTCTACGTGTAGGAGGTCGACTGCGCAAATCCAACCTGCAATTCAATGAGAAGCATCCAATAATTCTTCCTCACAACCATTTCGTTACAGAATTGATTGTTTACAATTCCACGTAGAGCATCTTCATTCTGGTCTCCAATTAACTCTGTGTGCCATCCGTCAAAAGTACTGGATTCCATCCGGTAGAATTCTAGTAAAAAATCTCATTAATCGTTGCATGACGTGTTTCAAGACGAAACGCCAAGTGTTAAAACAAATCATGGGAGATCTGCCTATCCATAGAATCATACCCTCAAGCCCTTTTAGCAAAACAGGAATAGACTTCGCAGGACCATTTATAACTAAACCTAATGTCATAAGAACAAAAGTAACATTAAAATCATATATAGCATTATTCATTTGTTTCTCAACGAAGGCTATTCACCTTGAGATAGTTTCAGATCTGTCAACCCCTACCTTCCTCGCTGCTTTTAGAAGATTCATCTCTCGTCGAGGAAAACCCTCTGATATTTTCACCGACAACGCTACTAACTTTAAAGGAGCTAAGAATATTTTGAATAATATACATCAACTTGTAAAGGATTCTTCAATTCAAAGTTATGTCGCAAATGAACACATCACTTGGCATTTTATACCTCCATCTGCTCCAAACTTCGGCGGCATTTGGGAAGCAGGAATTAAATCATTGAAGTATCATCTTCTAAGGTGTTTAAAATCTGCAGTTTTAAATTTTGAAGAACTCAATACTCTGACAAGTCAAATTGAAGCGTGCTTGAATTCTCGCCCGTTGTATCCGATGAGTTCGGATCCAGATGATTTCAACCCTCTCACTCCAGGACATTTTTTTATTGGAAGACCATTAACAGCACTCCCAGAGCCCAGTTATCCCCCTAATGACAACTACTTAAATAGATGGAAATTAATTCAAAAGGCCAGAGATGTTTTCTGGCAAAGATGGTCCAGGGAATATCTAAACAATCTGCAACAACGGTCCAAGTGGAAAAAACCCTCTTTCAACCTGAAGGTTGGAGATTTGGTGTTGGTAAAATACTTTCCTATGCCTTCAATGCAGTGGAGCCTTGGCCGCATCACCAAGGTGTCACCTGGAGCGGATGGCATTGTCCGAGTTGTGTAACTTCAAACAGAGAAACAACATCATCTAATAAGACCCATCTCGAAGATTGCACTTCTGCCATTCTAATTCTTCTTCTTCTTCTTTAAAAAAAACTTTCTACACTATGTGATCCTTTTCTTTTGCCTTGTGTGTGGACTACGTCCACAGGAGGGGAGTATGTTTAGTTTTATTCTGAACATAGGTGGCAGATAGGAAATTCGGCCCTGCGAAGCAGGGCCTGGGACGATATGGGTTCAAAGTGGCCCTTGCGTCCACTGTATTTCGCTGAAATCTAGATCCACACAAGCCAGAAGGAATGATGCATTCTCCATGCACCGAGCGGCCATTGGTAGGCCCCTCGCGCCCGCCATTATGGTCTGGCTCCATGGGGTTGACCATTCACCCACAGGCGTCACCGAGAGTTCATTGGCAAGGTTGCTGACCGAGCCCTCTCGTTCGGACTTAGAAAGACCCGTCCTACGCTCCCATAGGACTCCCCCCCCTTTAGCCCTCGTACCCTTATCCAGTACTCCCTGAATCCGCCGACGAGTCAGGGACCTCTGAGGCACGAGGTTTTCACAGGGAACCGACGAGAAGGCGGGGGGGTGTTACTGCTGTGTGCACCCCTTGGTTTTTCAACACCAGGCGTCCCCGGTGCAATTTCGCGTACGGCTGGGACGCTCCCAATGGCGCACACACAGAGCGAAGACCCAAGAGTTTCAAGACACGTGCGCCGCCTCAGACGACCAAGGACAGACGGCCAGCTTACAGCTTCACTGGACATCAGTCAGTGGCACCCCTACGGAGGACACCACGTAGAGACGCCTCTCCACCCACTCTAGAGACGGAACCACCTACTAGAGTACAGGAAAACTTCTTCCCCGTAACATAGGTGGCAGAAGGCAGCGCGCGGCGGTGGAAGGTAGAGATACGTCATCGCTGACCAATGGGAGGCCAGCTAGCTGCACCGCCAGAGGGAGCCCGCCACCTTCTCGAACATTCTTCGCACGGTCACCACTAAAGAACAATGCCTTTCAGAGCTGCGGCTTTAATTCTTTTGTAAATTCTTTAAATATTCATTGTAAAGAGAGTTAAAATAAATTCATTTGTAAAGCTTGGGATGATTGCCTGACCAAAGATAAGTACATTTGTTTCTTTAAGCTATTATAAAACATTATATTCAATTAAGCCTAACGAGAACAAATTGTTTTGTAAACAATCATTCTGCTTTTCCTCCTTGCGTATTTGCCAAGTGGGAAACAAAACAAATATTATTTCGAAATGAATAAAACAATCCATATAAAATTCATCAATTATCACTATAGCTTATATCTTCTATCAAAAAATATATATATATTAAAAGCCTCAGACGAGGCTGATCGCCTAACCCAGGGGTCTGCAAACTTTGGAGTCGGAAGAGTCAAAAATTACAATTTACAAAATTTAAAAGTTTTTAAAGAGCCACGAATTGTTTTCTTGCCAACAAAAAGTACTCGCATGAATACACATAAATAATATTTACGTATGGAACTATACAAAGAGCCGTAGCATCACATCCAAAGAGCCGCATGTGGCTCGCAGTTTGCTGACCTATGGCCTATCTTCTTCTAGATTCGGGTCTCCAGAAACCTTCTATTCACTGGCGTTTATGAAAAAGTGATGGTAATGAACTATTTTTTCTATAAGTTATTTCTTATAATTATGTAATATGTAAATTTAAATAGTTTTTTATATATTTATTGCGGAACTTTGAACTTCAGGAATAATTTTGCTTTATACATATATATTAAAAATAATTAAAAGCATATCCTGACCAGGAGCACATGTGATTTTTAGATGGCAGAGCGCCATCTAGTGGAACAAAAATAAACTAAACATTGATTTAACCTGTTTCCTGGTATTTGGCCAACCCGATTTCTTGACCCTTTTATTTTTTCTATTGTTTTTTTTCATATATATGTTATATTAAAAATATTGTCGGCTATTGTTATAATTTAAAAAAAATGAGATTTCCTGTTTGATTTTTGGTTACCTTGAGGAATATACTATGGTAATGCAGTCGTGGTTGAAAATCTTGAAAGTATAATAATTAAAAATAGTTTTGATCAGATATTGTTTTAATTTAACTTATGGAATATATATAAAAAAAAACATAATTTGATAAAAGTACTGCCTGGCGTAAGGCGAGTAGAACAATGAAAAACAAAAGATTATTTACATAATGTACAAAAGTTTTGAGCCGGCCATCGGGAAACAACAACAATGAGTTTTTATAGGGGAAGTGTGACCTCTGGCGGTCGATTTAGCAGAGTATTTGAATCTATGAAATATAATTTTAAATAATATAATATTTTAATATAACATATATACACAAGTATATATTGATATTTTATTCATTCTATTTAATTATATTCATTACATTTGATACTGTACCTCACTCAATACTTTGGAAAAAACTTTACAACCTAGGCATAAGTTACCAATTCATAAGTACGATCAGAAGTTACTACGAACAAGCAACTATAGCTATCAGATGGAAGGGATCATTTACGGAAAGTATTAAGATAAACTCGGGAGTCCTCCAGGGAGAACCACTTTCCCCACTGCTCTTTATATTATTTATCACGGACTTAATAGAAATTTATAATAATTCAGACCTGACGAGTGTAAATTTGCCAGAATTTGGAGATATCCATTTATTGCTGTACGCCGACGACATAGCAATTATAGGTGAGTCCAGGATGAACCTCCAAAAGAAGATCAAAATACTGAAAGAATATCTCGATGAGAACTTAATGACACTAAATGAGTCCAAGTCAAAGATTATGATGTTCCGTAATGGAGGTAAAACCTCAAATAAGGATAGATGGTTCTGGAATGATAAACCCATAACAATAACTTCAAGATATACATACTTGGGATTCCCTCTGACACCAATAATAACAACTACTCACCCGGCAAATTACTTTAAAGGAAAAGCACTTACAGCAATTAACGCCACACACCCAATATTGATAAAATCAAAAGCAAAGTCAATAAATTTATCAATCAAACTCTTTGATACAATAGTGAGAGCTGTCCTGATGTATGCCGCTCCATTGTGGGCAAAGAGCATAAAGATTTACTGGAAAGTATACAAGACATATTTATCCGTAGGTTCCTGAATCTGCCCAGATACACTTCAGGCTACATAATCAGATTAGAAATCGGTCGTATCTCCTTGAGTGTAACAGCTTTAAAATTAACCCTGAAGTATTGGCTGCGCATGTTGAATATGAGCAGTGACAGATTGCCGCGTATATGTTTTAATAGAACACGGGAACTGTCTAATGCTTCGGGCACACCCATCGGTTTCATTAAAAAGCTCACCAATCTGCTTAACAATAATGGATCCCCTGCACTTGTTTCCTGTGATGATCCTGAAACGCTGAGGAATGCGATTACAGGGCTCTTAAAAACAGCGGCAGACCAATCTATACAAAACGATTTTACAAGAATGGATAAATCTAAGCTATACTCTCACTACAAAGACATTCACATATCTTTCATGACGGAGGGATACCTTTTAGAGGATTTTCCTTTCCCGGTTGTAAGACTACTCGCACAAGTTAGAATACTTTCAAGTTTTTTTAGAGAAAACCACACCAAGATGCTCTGCGGTGAGGACCTGATTTGTACCTTCTGTAATTCAAAACTAAAAAATGAAATCACTCACTATATTTTTGATTGCTCTGCTCTGAAAGAAGAAAGAAGAACCCTTATGCTTAAAACTGGGCAACTCTGTGCTTCACTTCCATCAATAATTGACAATATGACCCAGAATAAGTATATTGCTACGGTGTTTTATGGTTTCCACAAGTCCATATCTCAGAAGAAGGCCAAGTGACACTCACTCCTCACTTTCTTACTGCTACTCTTTTTGTGTTGTTTTTCTTGCTTCCCTCTTTCTCTTTCTTATTTTTTTCTTTTTCTTCTGTCTATATCGTTGTTTCCTTTGTCTCACTGCTTTGTTCTTATGCATACCTCTGGTGAATCCTGTATAGGGTCAGTGACCTTAAATAAAGGCTTTTTGTTGTTATTGTTGTAAAAATTATATTCATTAGATGCTCAGCTTTCTATAAAAAATTAGACTGTTTGCATATTTGTGATCATTACCATTACTTTACCTATTTAAAAAAGCCTAATTCAAGGAGACTCCCAGAGAATAGAAATTTCTAGAAACCTGCTTCTAGAAGACTGTCTATCTCGTCGAGATATTAGAGGATTTTGAGAAAGGTGTTTGATCTAAGAGAAAGCTCGGTGATAATTAATTAATAATTATATTATTATTATTCACTTAATATCAGTATCAGTATTCACTTAATTAAAATCTCTTAATAATAGATTGAAATAATAAAACAGGTTTCTGGTGATTTTTCTTTTTATTTATGTAATATCAAGTTTTCGGGATTCTCCCTGCTCTTCTATAAGAGTTACCTAAAACTAATAATAATAATAAATTATTCGTTTCATGTACTCCTGTAGAAGGGAAGAGGTGACCGAAAGCTTGAGTTTATATTAATAAAAAACTCATCTCCAGAAACTTGTTGTATTATATGTTCAATGTACATTTTTAATTCTGAATATTCGGTCATATGATTCGGTGATAAAGGCAATAAATTGACAATATATATTAGTATATTATAAAGGGGGTCAGTAGAAGGATGGTCTAAACTGTTGGTTTTCGACCGCTGCGACCCAGATTCGATTCCCGCATTAGGTACTTTTTTTATGATAAAAAATAAATACTCTAATGGCCCGCGATTCTTGCAAAAGTCCAACCCCACCAGCAAGGGCAAGTTAACAAACGGGGCTCTGGCACATTTGTAAGTGCAAAGTCGAATTGATTTTCACATCTGTGCAATTCACATCTAGACATCTGTTGCACCACTTTCTACCTACCATGATTACCATGACCTGTACCACGTGTACTAAGGATAAGCAAAAAAAAAAGAGACTGTTAATCAGCTAGTTTTCATAATCAAACTGTAAGAGGGAGTACTTCCAGACCTATATATAGTGTCAAAATATTATAAAAAAGATCGTATATTGTGAAAACCTATATGAATTTGAAATTATTTTTAAAATATCCAAATATTGTCTATAATATAGGCCTACAATGTTTATATGAATACTGTCCATCCGTTTTATTCGCGCTCGATTATCTTATTAAGGTCACGTGACAGTGAAATGGTTAACTTTCATTGGCTATTTACTGTAACGTGACATTGATAAGCCAATCAGCGTTGAATTGATTCACCAATCAGTGCACGGAGTTTCCCAGAATATCTACCATCGATATTCTATAATATAAATAAGATTGCGATTTAGACTCTAGAGAAAGTTCTATCCTTTTATTTTCATTTATTTTATTGGTAATATATAAAAATACTAGAATCAAAATGGGCATTTTATAATCATTCACATGAGCATTTTATATGGCAGTGCGCCAAGTAGTGGACCAATAAACAATTAAACGTTTGGTTTACCAAGAAATTGGGTTGGCCAAATATCACGGTACTAGTTGAATAGACGTTTAGTTGATTTATTTTCCATTTGATATCCCTCTGCCATTTAAAATGCTCATATGTAAGGTCAGTAAAAGCCATTTTATATTTTAATATCCACACCTGGCCTTTTTACTATTTTTTCCTCTTTTTTTCACAGTTAAAATATCTTTTATCGCTCTATATGTACATTTAAAACCAAATTTATGTTATTTGAGTGTTTTGTTATGAGACCTATTAGTTTTAATATTTATTAAGGATATTACGCCTCTGATTTACTTACTATGAAGATTGCCTTTTCCGTCAAAAATATCCAATCAATCTGCGTCATTCATTGACCCGTCTCCGCAAACTAGCGGCCTCAGGTTGGTGACAAAGCTACAACACCAGTTTTGATAAATTGAGAAGTCTCCACCTCGAGATCATTGTTTCAGGCTAATGGTCCTCGTAAGTCCACGGTAGACTTTGATTTCATGAGAGATCCATAATGGATCAAATGGAATCTTCAGAATTTTCTAAAAAAATTCCAAGATGGTGAAATGGCAAAACCAATTCGATGGCCTAACAATTCTCAAAACTGGTATTTTATGTTTTCACCAACCCAAGTCGACTAGTTTGTGGAAACGGTGAATAGAGATGGTGCTGTTTTAGGATTTACTTTGACGATAGAGGCAAATTTTATTATATAGATCAATATCCTTTCGGCAAATTTGTCACAACTATATATGTATAAACTAATTAATTCCCTAAATGCAGACAGCTCACACTAACATATACATTTTGATTCGATTTTATCAAAGTTATTATTAACACATAGCAATAACGCGCCATCTATACATATAAAATGAAAGAATTTAAAAGCACGAGGGTTTCTTTTATACATAACTAGCGGATATACCCGGCTTCGCCCGGGTTTTACCCGAGTAAAGGTTTGTCAAACTAACATTTGTTAAAACAATTCTCTATAAACTTATAAAAATATATATATATTTCGATAATTTGAAACTCGTAAATATGAATCTCTCGATAAAGTGTACATTTTTTCCCGGTCCCTGTGTGCCGTGTCATCCTGAATTTTGTCTTTCCTAATTTTCTACATTACAAAATCATCGTTTTATCTAGTGAACATTTTTTCCCGGTCCCTTGAAAAATACTCGATAGGTTGAATAAAATCAATATTAATTGGTTCTCTCGGTAATTGGAAGTTAAAGGAATAGTATATTTGCCTTGGAATTGTATCATTATTCTTGTCTCAAATAAATTGCGGTGTCATCCTGAGATAATCTTACTTTTGATAAATAATCTTTAAGATAATAAACTTAGTGATAATAAAACTTATAGATAAAAAAAATTGTTAACATCGTCGCAATGGTGGCGCTGCTTGCGAGTTAAATCTACAAATCTGCAAATAACTCTAAGGATATTCAAGAAATTAATTTTCAGAAACCTTCCCAGTACTATACTAAATAACTTCCCAAAGTTTCATGGCGTTACAATTAGTGGTATGGTCAGGCATAAAGGACAGACACACACACACACACACACACATACATTCATTTATATATATATATACTAGCCGAATGACCCGGGCAACGCCCGTGTTTTACCCGATTGAATGTTTTTATTCAAATACTATTTGTTACAGTTATAAATTGGAGCCGTGGATGTCACTCTTGTGAAACGTCCTGTTCCAAACTTTACATGTACATTAGGTCAGCTGGTATTACCCCTCATTTTCACCGCTAGAGGCGCGAGCGAAAGAGCAAATTTGCAAATAACACGACGGATATTCGGGATAGAGACCTGAAATTTTCACTAAGAGTTTTTCCAGATTCTACTTTATATACTGTTAAAATATCAGTCATATTAGTTACGTATTGTGGACGTGTATAGTTGACAAACATACATACGCTGCTTTTATATATATAGGGATAATAATATCTGAATTTCTGTGAAAAATAGACACTTCGGCCAGTTGGAGTGTTTTATTTTCTCAACGTTTCAACAAAAATCTTTTGTCTTAATACCTCGGGACCAAAATTGATCTTGATTATCCTGAATCTAAATATCTTCAGGATAATGAATCTGAACTTGATATCATGGATTTTTACACTCTTAGAATTTTGTATTTGTATTCACTTGCACCAAGTCGAACATTTCTAGTGTAAGGAGGATTGTTCTATTTATTTCATTGAAAAAAGTGATTCCAGACGACTCTTTGAACCAGAATTATATATTGAAAAATATTTAACTTCAAGCCTCACTTGACTCGATATTTTTTTAAATTCAGCAATATATTTTTAATATATGGTCAATGCAGGTTTAATTTAATTTGAAAATAAATTCTGGACAAAAATAAAATTAAGGAAGTTGTACCTTTAAGCATATATATCAGGATTCAGACGATAACTCTGAAAGATATTACAGTGACCTTTAATGAAGACACACGAGATAACCAAGTGTGAACAAAATTGTCTCTATCTCCTCAAAAAAAAAAAAAAAAAAACAGATGACCGGCGGCATCAAAAACCATCCTTTTCCTTAGGGTTTGTCCAAGAATGCCACTTAAGCGTATAGGGACATCATGAAATATTTTCTATAAATTCTCCAATTTACAATAAGAGCAATCGCCGTATATCATTGCTATGAAGAGGTCAAAGGTAAAAGAGAAGAGTTTCTTTTACCTTCAGTGTCATCTTAGCAACTCTCTAATTGCTGGTATCAAACTCGGATGAAAAAGGAGATTTTTAATAAAATCCCTGAGTTCAGCTAGACAGGCTGAGTGTTCCTTCTTAGTAGTACAGTTCCAAAAACACGGTATCTCGTCTGTATTATAAGTTAGAAGCGGCTGAATATGGTGTATATATTGTCGCACCAGGCTGCGGTTTGGCAGATTCTTCAGTCTTGATTCTTTCCTCAGACGCGTCTTGCATCTTTCCAGAACGTGTCTCAACCATCCTACAAAGTTAAACCAGTCAATAATAAGACAACTATATTTTAGGTAACACCTAGAATATCTCTTTATTTATCACATCAAAGTTTAAAGCAGGTGGTGTATTCAGTGTATCAAAATACAAATGTTTTATAGTACATAATATTTTATAGTAATAATCTGTTTTATAAAAATAAATAAATATATGTAATAAGTTGAGATTTGGTTGTTGACTCTCACTATACTGTGTTGACCGAGAGGAACAGTCAGGATGGGGAGTTTTCCAGTACCTCTCTGCACCTTGGAAGACCTTTTACAATTCTCACAAAGTACAGGCAGTCGTGGTCGAGGCAGAGTGGAAAGCTTGGAAATGTCCACACAAACAAACGAAGACACAGTTGTACTAAGAAAGTTCCGTGAACAGATAGAGTTGAGCTAGGAGCGAAAGATGGGGAGGTAGAAGTTTTCTTACTATTCTACATGATGGATGAGATGGCTCTGAGGGACGACCGACGTGGGCTCACACAGATGCTGCACTCACTGTGAAGTGACTGTAAAGGGACTGTATTTATAGGTTAAGACGGGGGGCCTTATGCGACAGGGGCCGTTTCTGAGAAAGGGGGCCTTGCATGTCACCAGGTGTGAGAGGGGGCTTTGCATTCCACCAGATGTGGAGTGTGGGTGGTCTTGGTCCATTTTTAGACCTTGTTGTGGGAATTCTAAATCTATCTCGATTTTGACGTTATGATTTCTATCTCTTGCTTAGCTCAACTCTTAATCTATTACAGATTATTATTTATTAATCCTCAGTTTGTACAAATTACATTACATATGATGATGTAAAGACACATGTCAATAATACGTATAATCATTTACAGATGTGTTTCTATTATACAACATTAAAATATTATTATAAGTTATATACAATATGGGGTTGTTGGTTTAAATTACCATATATATAGTTGTAATTTTAAATATATTAAAAATATTATTATAAATAATTTTTAAAATACGCGCATTAATTATGATGCAACAATATTACCCATACTAGAAAAGGCGCATACATATTTGAGCTAAGTCATCCTGGTACTAAGGAAAGCCACCAGCCATAGCGATGAAAGATATCACATAATTATCACTATAAATCCTGAACTTCAAGTTTAACATTTCATCTAATTATTAAGATAATAAAGAAGTTTTCAAATCCAATATTTGGAATAGGTTATCCCGAAAACGCATGACTTCATACATTGATGGGAACTCTAGTTGGAAAAGAGGCAACCTTAAAAAAGGCACCTGAATTAAAAATATTGTCCATCTATGATATTCATTTAATCATAAAATGTAAATGAATAATAAATTTTCATATAATTTCCATATACATGTTCCCTATGACCAGCAAAAAAAAAAGTTGAAGTATATTACAGAACCTCTTGCAAATATGTAAAAATAGGTTAAACATCATTTCAAATTACATTTATAAAATTGCGTTAGTACGTTGAAACACTATGTATAAATATAATATAAATAGATAATGGTCACACATATTGATGAATTACAATATTTCCCAGTGTTTCTGGGTCAAATCCTTATTTCCTATCTATGATTGAATAAAATTACTTAATGTTTGCGTGACCACTGGACTATTGCACGTCTTCTTGAAATTTCTAAACTGGAATTCGAGTAAATCTCCATATTTTTGTCATTTACACATTTAAAGAATAAAAATATACTAGGTGAACTCAATAGAATTAATGTAGAATTTTTATTTAAGAGTAAATATCCAATTATCTATATGGGTTATGCAAGAATTGCTTCGAATATGTTCAGAGAAAAGTATTATTTTGAATTTTTATATTAGAATTTTAATAATCTCAAAAAAGGCATATCCTGACAACGCTAATATAAGATTTTTAAGATAGCAGAGCGACATCTAGTGGAGTATAAATCAACTACACGTTGATTTTTATATTTTTAATATAATATATTAATATTATAAAATGTATAAATTTGTGGGAAAAATAATTTATATTTTATTATTTAATTTAATTATTCAATGAAAATATTCAACAGATTATATAAATATATATTACTCTGTATTTGTAAAATCATTCATAAAAATATTCCTTTTCTTGATTGTTCAATATTCTCTAGCTGTAGATAGTTTGGTTAATAATTGTCGACTAGTCCTACTGACGTCATCAATAAATACTTTGACATCTTAAGAAATTCCAAGACTTGATATCTACGCTACAATATATCTATATATTTTTTTAAATAATAACAATGGATATATTAGGGATTGAGAAGTATTTATTTATCAATAATTCATAGTTGGATGAACGCCAACCTTTTTCAAGGTGCACACACAGTCTTCACACAGCCTTCCATATAAAATATAAGGTATATCCCAAACCAATCCAATATAATAGTAGAGCGGTCTAGAGATTAAATTGGCAAAACCGTTGAGAGAGTTCACTACTGATGAGCCAAGCCCTCTCTTTCAATAACTCATATCATTGCATTAAGGTCTGTAAATATAATATTTGATGTAATTATGTAAATAAAACACATTTCTAATAAATTTATTTGTACAAAATTTTAACACACAAAAATGTATTTATTTTAAATTAAATATATCAATGTATGTGATACGCATCATTCAAATTATTGCAAAGAGTTTCATTAATAAATAAAAATGGCAAGCTTTCAAGCGTTAGCTCATCATCAGGTCAAATGTTTCACAAATTCCTACAATATAGTCGCAAAGGATTTATGCGATTATGCAATATGCGAATTGTAGGAATTTGCGAAACAATTGGTCTGATGATGAGCTAACGCTTGAAATTTTTATTTAATAAAGAAACATTTTGCAATTATTTGATTGATGTATATGTTGTATATATATTAATTAATTGTTCCACAGAGTGTGTGTAAGCTCATAGGTAAATAGGCGCTAACCGAAACAGAAAAAAAGTTCCTTTGTTCAATATTAGTTTCTCTTTTATATTTTGTTCTCTCTCTTGTAAATCAATAAATATAATGTTTAATTAATATTTATTGGAATCAGTTTCATTAAAAATATTCTAAGCAAAGTCAACAGTATATCGCATAAATCCTTTGCAACAATTTCACAATCTAAAATATCAATATATATTCAAAAAGAAAAAAATGAGATAAATATCTAGTTAAATATATACTAGTAAAACCAATTTAAATGTATTCTCAGCAAAAGAACTAAATTAAATGCAAAGTAAATAAAAAATAGACAATATTTATGGTAGTACGTGAGGTCTTTTTACTTAGCCAATTCCACTAAGCCTAATAAATAAAAGGCAGCCGAACCTTTTATGGCGGGATATTAATATTTAGAATGGTAGACCTAATCTACGAGTGTTTGGTGAGGAATCCAAACTAGCACTTAATCTGATAGTTAACTCTATTTGCATATTGCTTTGATTTATCAATTGGCCGATAAAAACACATAACTCTCCCTTTGTTAACTATAATTTGGTTGAATAATCTTGCTTGATTAATACTCATTTTAGGGTAAATAACCGTTTGATATATTTGATGGCCTTTTAGTTATTAAACTTTAATTATAAGAAGTACTTAGAATATTGACGTTGATGATTTTTTTATATGGAAGGTAATTTGTTTTGTTGTTAAGGAATTGAGTTATTTTAGAGTAAATAACCGTATGATATATTTGATGGCCTTTAAGGTGTTAAACTTTAATTAAAAGAATTACTGATAGTATTGACGTTAAAATATATTTTTTAGATATGAAAATTAATTCGTTGTTGATAAGTAATTAAGTATAATTAAAACGTTGGTAATTGTTACAGTCGCTTCTGTGAATGTGTAAAATTGAACTCTTAAAAAGGTTTCATTACTCTACCCTTAGGGGGAAGAAGTCCGACCACACCAGTGGACCCTTGGAATATTTGACCAAATTCTGGTCGAAGGTGACTAACGTGGTAACGTCACCCATTTTCCAATGAAGAGCAGATTGCGACTGCTGTGACAAAGATGCATGGGGACATCTGAGGCTCTTCATTGGACACAACAACAACAACTCTACACTTAATGTTTAGCAGTCGCTATTGATATTTATATAAATAAAAATGAAATATTTTGTGTTTTATTTTTGCATACTTTACCAATGTGCTTAAACTTTCCTAATATAATTTTGACCCCATATAGATATATCTGAAAAGAGTCACTTTCATAAGTTAAACTCGAAATATGCAATTAGTAACATAATATACAAAGTTTATATTTCTTAAAAAACGTAAATAAAAGACTTACCCGTTTCTCTGACGTAATTGTAAACAGGTATTCTCCGAAACACTTTAAAATAAAAATAAGTATATTCTTCTTCAAAGCGTTTCAAAATCTTAACTTTTCCTTTATCAAAAGTTGAATTTTAGCCAAATATGATATTCAGTTTATGATTATATATTGTGTACCTTCAGTTTATATTTTAAATGTTTACATGGCAGATAGTATATATATAAGGACAGTAGAAGTTTGCTTATATTAAAAAATGGTTTAGTAAATATAAATTCAATTCTTATAGTGTATATAAAATGTAAGCACAGAAAGAAGACTAACAGTAATTAAAAAGTAGATATACATTCAGTACGTAGTCTATTTTCTTTTTACGAGTTTCCCTAAGGGATCAGACAATTTGCCAGTTTAAAGGAATGTGCCTTATAAATATGTGTCTTATATAAGCAGAATCTTTCAATACAGTACTAGAACTTTGAAAATCTTTCTAGTGAATAAATTGACAAAACTTCTAGGAAGATTTACCAACTGATGCGCTAAACCCTTCCACTATTTTTCATTGCAGTAAATATAGTAGATAGTTGTTTTATTTGTGAAATAAACATTCGTGTTTAATGGACATATTTATTGAGTATATACAAGTATAAGGGGGTCGGTGGAAGGGTGGTTTTAACCGTTGGTTTTCGACCTCTACGACCCGGGATTGAATCCCGAATTAGGCACTTTTTCTAATTAAAAAAATTCTTCAATGGCCCCCGATTCAGGCAAAAGCCCAACCCCACCAGCAAGTGCAAATACCCATAAAGGCTCTGAAATATTTATAAGTGCAAAAGTCGAACTGCTTTTTACCTGTGTAGACATTTAATGCACTTATAGTGAAAGCATTCGCCAACTTCTACCCACTATGATTATCATGGCTTGTACCTCGTGTACTAGAGATAATAAAAACTAGTATTGAGTATTAAATAAAGTAAAAAAGGCATCTCCATATCGGGCAACTGAAAGATACTGATGGTTTGCGCCATCTATCGAAATAGATATCAACTATTCGTTGGTTTTATTTTATTCCGATAGATGGCGCAAGCCATCAGCAACTTTCAGTTGCCCGATATGGAGATGCCTTTTTTCTTTTTTCAATTCATGAACCTTATCCCAGTACAATATCTCATGTGTACTTATTTTTCACATAATCTTGAGTATTAAAAATGAAATAGTCATATCCTGACCAGGAGCACATTTGCTTTTCAGAAGGCAGAGCGCCATATAGTGGAACAGAAATCAACTAAACATTGATTTAGACTGTTTCCTGATAATTTGTTTCTATTATTTTTTTACAGTCTTGAGTATGTTTATTGATTTGTATTGAAGCAGTCAAACCATTAAGCAACACGAATCTACTGCGTTGAAAATAATAACCAAACACACACAATTTCACACAAGGGGCAAATAGCAAAGCATAAACAATATTAAATAATTGACTCACTTTGTTTTGAAAGGGATTTCAAAAATGTCTTCAATGTCTTCAAGAGGCTTCAAAAATGTGTTTTTTAAAAGATTACCACACATTAGTTACAGTAAATATTTTAATTAAGCGTAAACAAATACAAGTTATTTAGTTACACACACTGCTAACTATTAACCCTAATTTAATTAAGCTTGATCTTCAAGGACGCCATTTTTTAATTGGATTGCGGAAGCTGTAATTGGCAGTTTTTCCTGTAATGATGACAGATGTAATGGAATTAACACTAATTATGCTTCATTTCACAGTTGGCTTCATTAGCAAGACAAAAATATACAACCCTCATAATTACGTTTAGTTGTGACTGGCGTCGTTAGCAATTTGTTACTTCTCTTGGCAATATATATGAAATCTCTTTTGACAATCTTTTTTTAAATATCAACATACGTGAACTTAACACAAAGCAATAACGCGCCATCTATATATATAAAATAAAAGGATTTAAAAGCGCGAATGTTTCTTTTATACATAAAACGAACTTCTACTGTCCTTACTGCGATGAAAAAATATATTGGGAGGGCTTGGCTCATCAGTGGTGAACCCTCCCAGCGGTCGCCAATTTAATCCACCAGACCGCTTCTCAGAGCTCTAATACTGTATTGGATCATTCTGCTTTTATATGCTACACTGAAGGATGGAATCCTAGAAATGGTTTTCAAGTAAACTATGGACATAAGCTTATAGGACAGTAGAATTACATTCAAACATTCGCGCTTTTAAATCCTTTTATTTTATATATATAGATGGCGCGTTATTGCTTTGTGTTAATTTATGCCTAACTGGCCTTGTCTTTATAGTTTGCTGAAGAGCATTGCTCGAAGCAAATATTTGAATGTAATTCTACTGTCCTATAAGCTTATGTCCATAGTTTACTTGAAACCCATTTCTAGGATTCCATCCTTCAGTGTAGCATATAAAAGCAGAATGATCCAATACAGTATTAGAGCTCTGAGAAGCGGTCTGGTGGATTAAATTGGCGAAACCGCTGGGAGGGTTCACCACTGATGAGCCAAGCCCTCCCAATATATTTTTTCATCGCAGTAAGGACAGTAGAAGTTCGTTTTATGTATAAAAGAAACATTCGCGCTTTTAAATCCTTTTATTTTATATACGTGAACTTATCATTTTAAACATTATATCCCGAAACAGAAAATAACCTAGTACCTTTTTAGGGCCCTTGATATTATCTTTTTGATGAAAAACATGAGCATATACACTTATGGAAAAATTGTAAGAAAATAGAAAGTCTGATATCATAGGTCGTCTGGTTTTTTTTAATAAGAAAACAGAGGCAATTTTGTTCAAACTTGGTTATCTCGTGTGTCTTCAATTAAGGTCATTGTATATCAAATATCCTTCAGAATTATTGTCTGAATCCCGATATACATTTTAAAAGGTACAAATTCCTTAAGATTTGTCTATGAGTTTACTTAAAGTAACATATATCCCTATTTAATTCAGCTATGATCTTTTAATTCGAAGTTTTTTACTTTACTAAAATATCATTATAGAAGTTAATGACGAACATTCATACCAAAGTCAGCGAATATTTGAACGCAAAACGCTTCTTCGGCTGGCTTTATGACTTAATGATCCTAAGGAGAAATCATTTCCAAATGTAATGTTTGGAAAGATTAGTTATAAAACCCACCTGGACATCGCATATTAATCTCTTTTCCACAACCACACACATGATATGAAAATAATAGCACAAATGTGATATTGTTGTGGGATAAGGTGCATAAAAAGGCATCTCCTTATCGTGCAACTGAAAGTTGCTGATAGCTTGCACCATCTATCGGAATAAATATCAACTATTCGTTGATTCTTAATTATTCTAGAATTCGCCAAATACCCACAAAGATGTTAAATTACAATGAAGTGACACTTTACTGAATATTATTCTAAAATTACAAATTTATTTCCAATTTTGAAATAGAGGTTACGAATTCGATATTAAAATCATATTTTTACATGAGAAGATGAAGATTCAGTGTGAGTTATCAATTGTTATTTCAGTGTAGTGGAAGATGCAACGACATCATAGCTGTCCTAATAACTGAGGATGTCAAGTGTCACCAAGGTGGTTATTAAATCTTCAGTGAACACGTTGACATCTATTTACTTAGACACTCTTGTATGACATTCACTGTCTATTATACCCCAGGGGTACATTCTCCTACCTTTCATATAACCACAGTTTTGACTTTTTACTTCTTAAAATACCTGAATCCCTTCGATGTCATCTTCAAAATGTCAAATTTAAACGTTAAATAAATAAAATTTAATATTTATAAATTCTTTATAATACGATATAATGAGGCTATGATTATAAAACGTTATTTAACAAGTTTTACCGCAAATGTTTCTTTTTATAGAACGAAAAATCGTAAATTTAATTATTTTAATGAGAAATAACGTGTATTCCTATTCTTAGGGATGAATGCTAATTATAAAACAAAGGTTACAAATTCAAAATTAAAATTATATATAACATCTGGATATCGATTTTCTTATCACAAAACATAGGAACCGACAAACCTTCCACCTGCTTGATATTTGTATATCTCCCTCCAAACGAGCTGTACCAGAACAACTTAGTTAGATTAACTAAATATATGGAAAAACAGATAACTGACGGGAAAGAACTAATTCTAATTGGGGATTTATATATAAATATTAGAACTGGGGGGCTCGGGGGACTGTATAATCCAACAAATCTTCAACTCTCTTCAGTTTCCGAAAGAAAAGCAAGAGATCTAATAATTTCACCACTGGCTGAAGGACTCCTCGAGTTTCTCGAGGACAATTCGCTGACAATAATCAACGGACGATCAACAGGAGACAGAGAGGGAGATTTTACATATGTTTCGGAGAGAGGCTCATCAACTATTGATTACTGGAATACTGGAAAAAATATCAGACTTCAGGATAGAAACCCAGATGTACTCAGATCACCTTCCTCTTATCCTGAAGATAAGTCCAAAACACCTATGAAAATAAATCTAAGGTAGAAGAATATGGTGTTACGAGATACAGATGAACAGCTGAGGGAATTAAGACATTTAAACAGGAATTAAAGGAATTGCAAGTAGTAAAAATATCAAATCTCGATAGCTCCGTAAATACTTTCACTCAAAGAATTACTGAGGCAATGTCAACATCAGGAATAATGTACTCAACTAAGGGTGCCCCCGGAGATTCTAAACCATGGTTTGACAAAAACTGTTACGAGATGAAAAAGCTAACAAAAGAAAGTCTGAAGGAATACCGTAGAACCAACAGAAAAGAAGACCTTGAAAGCTATGCTTTCCATAGAAAGAAATATCTCGGTTTATTAGATGATAAAAGAAAGAAATATAATCAGGAAAAACAAGAATTATTGAGATATATAAAAGATTCAAAGTCCTTTTGGAAGACCATTGCGCTATTTAAAAGAGCAACAAAAATTCAAGGAGAAATTACTGTACAGGAATGGCACACATTTCATTGCGAATTAATGAGTATTGAGGAAAAAGAGAAGATTTGTAATATAGAAGTGAGGATTTTGCCGAGCGATCCAATACTTGATCCAGAGATAACTTCTGAAGAGATAGGCAGGGCAATCAGAGATTTGACAAATAACAAGGCAAGTGGACCTGATGACATCCCCAATGAAATAATAAAAGTACTCCCAGACTCATACATGGGTTTATTAGAACAATTTTACAATAGAGCTCTGATAATGGGACACTATCCTACAATATGGACTAAATCGATCATACATCCAATCTTTAAAAGCGGTGACAAAGACAACCCTTCAAATTATCGTGGTATAGCACTGATAAGTGATTTATCGAAACTTTTTACGACAATACTAAGATCAAGATTGAATGAATGGGTAGAAAGAAGAAACGTCATTCCAGAAAATCAGGCGGGTTTCTGAAGGGGCCGATCGTGTGTGGATCTGATATTCACATTGACCACTCTAATACAACTCTGACTGAGAAAAAAGAGAGGAAAATTATATGTATTTTTTGTTGATTTGAGAAAAGCATTTGACACAGTTCCTCACTCATTACTCTGGAAGAAATTAACCAATCTGGGCGTGAGCTATCAATTTATACATGCAATTAGAAATTACTACGAACAGGCGACTGTGGCAGTCAGATGGAGGGGATCAATTACAGAAAATATTAAGATACATTCGGGCGTTTTACAAGGAGAGCCACTATCGCCATTACTTTTTATTTTATTCATGACGGACCTGATTAAAATGTATGACAACTCAAATCTGACGAGTGTATACCTTCCGGAATTTGGTGATGTTCACCTGCTGATGTATGCAGATGATATTGCTATTATAGGGGAGTCGAGGATAAACCTCCAAAAAAAGATTAATATATTGAAAGAATATCTTGGTGAGAACTATATGACACTGAACGAGTCCAAATCGTAGGTTATGGTATTTCGCAAGGGTGGTAAACCCTCAAGAGAAGATAGATGGTACTGGAATGGTAAACCTCTGATGGTAACAAGAAGATATAATTACTTGGGATACCCTCTGGTCAGTACAACTAAAACCACTCAAGCCGCAAACTTTTTCAAAGGAAAAGCACTTGCGGCAATAAATGCTACAACCCCAATATTGGCAAAATCAAAAATTAATTCATTAAACTCTGCAATGAAACTGTTTGACTCTATTGTGATGGCTGTTTTGATGTATGCTGCTCCAATTTGGGCAACAGAGTATAAAGATTTATTAGACCATATACAAGATACATTTATTCGTGGGTTTTTGAATTTGCCTAGATATACACCAGGATACATAATAACCAGAAACAGGCCGCGTCTCATTAATAATAACAGCTCTGAAATTGACCTTGAAATATTGGCTGAGGGTGCTGAGTATGGATACAAATAGACTGCCTCGAATATGTTTAAATAGAATGAGGCAATTATCCTGTGCTACAGGTGCGCCCATCGGGTCTATAAAACAATTAAGCAATTTACTCAATAATAACGGATCCTCGTGGCTTACTTATTGTAATGATCCTGATTCACTAAGGAATGCTATCCCAGGAATATTAAGAACTGAGATAGAGCAAACAATACAAAACGACTTAACAAGAATAACCCAATCAAAGCTATATTCCCACTATAGAGTTATATATACAACGTTTACCACCGAAGAATATTTCTTAAATGAACTCCCTTTTCCTGTCATAATTAATCGCACAATTTAGAACCCTTTCAATTTTTTTCAGAGAACACCATCTGATTTTATTGAGGCGTTAAGACCTGAAATGCACTTTCTGTGGATCAGGAATAACAACGGAGATGTTTCACTACTTATTTGACTGTGCTGCTCTGTCTGAGGAAAGACGAAAACTAAATGATAAAACGGGGCAACTTTGTCCTTCATTTCCGGCACTAATTAATGAAATATCAAAGAATAGGTATATAGCGATGGCGATATTTGGATTCCACAAGACTATATCCCGGAAAAAGGCCACACAGTGTTCTCCCCATCCCTTGTGAACTGGCGAATCCTGTATAGGGCGAGAGGCCCTAAATAAAGGCTTTGTTGTTGTTGTTGTTGAAATTAAAATTATATTCTTTCTTTAGAAGATAAAGATTCAGTATGAGTTATTAATTGTTATTTTAGTGTAATGGAGGATACATTGACATCATAGCTGTCCTAATAACTGAGGATGTAAAGTGTAACCAAGGTGGTTATTAAATATTCTTTGTTGACATCTATTTTCTTAGACACTCTTGTATGACATCCACTGATGAATGTCTATTATACCCTAGGGGTACATTCTTATACCTTTCATATAACCTCAGTTTTGACTTTTTACTTCTTTAAGTACCTGAATCCCTTCGATGTAATCTTTAAAATGTCACATTTAAACGTTAAATCGATAAAATTTAACATTTATAAATTCATTATAATACGACTATTATTATAGAACGACGTTTAACAAGTTTTATCGCAAATGTTTCTTTTTACAGAAAAAAAATCGTATTTTTAATTATTGATGGAGAAATAACGAGTATTCCTATCCTTAGGGATGAATTCTAATTATAAAACAAAAGTTACAAATTCGATATTAAAATTATATTCTTTCTTGAGAAGATAAAGATTCAGTATGAGTTATTAATTGTTATTTCAGTACAATGCAGGATACAACGACGTGGTAGCTGTCCTAATAACTGAGGATGTCATTTGCGTTTTTTCTTTAATTTCAATTTAAAGCGCTATGTCCTCCTAAGAAGGACACTTGAGCTGTCATACATGTATGCATTTGCATTTGTCTATACATATATATGTGATAAGATCCTGTCGACTCTTCTGTAACAATATCCTGTCGACTTTTTATGTGACAATATAATAATAAGGTGGGGAAAGAGAAATAATCACACACACAAGTTTGGAAGAGGAATAACCCAGGCAACCCGCGAGAGATAGACGGGCCAGCCACCGCTGAGCGGCCGGCCGTTCCGTATCGCACACAATCACCAACTGTCTTAATTTGTCCTGAGTTTCCAAGTACGGCCCCTGTGGTCGCCTCTTGGAATGTCGCTGCTGTCTCAATTGACCCATCCTTACCCGCCCTCCTACTGGGTTGACTGTAGGTTTTCTTTATTATTCCTGGAAGAGCATATATTATGACATATGACCCCGTTGAAGAAGGCTGAACATGGTTTGAGTATACTTAAAGCTGGTGAAGCCAGGAATAGAGAAAATAATTTTACAGTTGAAATTAATTAAGGTTATGGTGACATAGTTTTATGTAAATAAAATATTGTATAGTACACAAGTAAATATTATTTACAAGCAGTTTTACAACACCGGAGAGTTTGATATTTAAGGGAATTTTTGAAAATATCAAGGTTATAAAAGGCTATATACAATAAATTCTAATGTATTATAAGGGAAATGCTATTGAGAAGTGTGAACAAGGAAAAGAAGAGTCATATACACATGATGAAAATATTGAGCCATTAAGACTGGGGAACTCTACACTTTAAGATATGTTTTCAGGCGGACATGGCAAAGGGAAGACTTGGCATGGGGTTTCTATGCTATAGATGTAGAGTACGAGAAATGAGGTTGAGGCTGGAAATTGCGTGAGCTCAGGACTGAGGTAAATATAGAACTACATACAATGTTAGAATTTTGGCGAACAGAGCGAGGGGAAACTTGCTTTGGGCAATTCTACCTTATCTATGCAGTTACTTGTGTAGCGAGTCCGAGGGGAAAAGTCCCGTGTGTAGGTGAGGAAGTCGCATGGACTTATAGTTAATTTGAGAAGATAAAATAATTCGAGATACAAAGGTAGAATATAGGCGAACAGAGCAAGGGGAAACTTGCTTTAGGCCTTTCTACCTTAATTATTTCGATACTATGAGACTTTAGTGGTTTTAAATAATTGGAGGAAAGTATGCGCGCACAGTGCCAAAAATTGGGACGAGGACGGCGTTGTCCTTTACAAGTGACAAGCTGCTCGGACACGAGGTGTTTGAACCGTCGTGGGAGCTTGTGCGAGGCGATGATTTCGCGGTGGGTTAAACGTAAAACCCATGTCTGCGCGAAATGATGACGGACCGGACAGAATAAGCGACGATGTTTAACGTACCTCCGTGGGAAATATCGGAGGTAGGTTATATCGTGCTGGTTTGGACAAGGGACAAACATAGATTTGAAAACAGGGTCCGTGTGGCGAACGTGTGGCGCGAAAGGAGGAGCGAACTGTGCCGCTCGATGCAGATTGTTCAAGTGCAAACAAAAGGGAGTGGATAAACATCTAACAGTTAGTCAATCTGCATCCTGTGACGAACACACCAGTGGCTAGATGGTGTGGGTCGGTGGATATGCTAGAGAGAAACTACAAAATATTATCATAAATGAAGAGTGGAGATTAGTGGCAAAAGTAGTTCGATAAATGATGAATCAATAATTTCATAGAGGGTCATGGGCTGGCAAAAGGTTAACAAAGTTGTAAGGATGAGTGGAACATTAAGGGGAAGATAGATAAGATTTTGAGTCGTTTAGGGAAAGGAATTATTTTTCGTGAGCCGTGCTTACAAGTAGGAGAGAAGGTCATATACAAATAGGTATACAAATGTTTAGGTTAAATTGATTATGAAAAATCTATTGCTAATAGTAAAAATCATAAAGCATTAATAGGTAGAATTCCATTTTTTAAAGGGTTACATTAAAATGGAAATTATTTAATTAAAAAATGTCGATTATTATATTCTATTGGTAAGGTAACTAATTCAATGAGTTTGACATAGGTAGATATATATGGTATGGATGATAAGAAATCACTGTTAATAGAGTGGAATAAATGTAGCTATTAAAATTTGTATATATTTAGGAATTGAACTAAACTAATTATGGAAATATTAGGACCAGAGTCCACAAGTAGTGACTTCTTTAAAAAATGAATGGTAGGGGTTAAATCTATTACACTCACAGGTTATGTTGGTTTAGGGCGAAAGTAGATTCATTGAGTTCATTGAGGGATGGTTCTGTCTGCTGTACGTGCCAGTGTTGTTGGCCACAGTAGCGGCAGGGGTATGGCGGAGTCCATGGTGGTGGAAGGTGTCCTGCTCTGGCGCGGCGATCGTTCTTGGGCAGATCTAGTGCTGGGAGAAGTGGGCGGCAGTTTCATCTCCGTCGTAGGTGATCACTTCATCAGGGTAACGGTTCAAAGGTTGGCGAGGAAGGGGGTGAGAGCTCGAAGTAAAGTGGCTACAGTCGAGTTGGGTTTGGCCGATCATCGTGGCTTGGCTTCTTGTTTTCTTCAAACTCTGGTATATGAGGGATTTGCTTCCCGGCCAGGTCTTATCCTGTCGACTCTTCTGTGATAAGATCCTGTCGACTCTTCTGTGACAATATCCTGTCGACTTTCAATGTGGTAATAATAAAAATAAGGTGGGGAAGAGAAATAATCACACACCACAAGTTTGGAAGAGGAATAACCCAGGCAACCCGCGAGAGATAGACGGGCCATCCACCGCTGAGCGGCCGGCCGTTCCGTATCGCACACAATCACCAACTGTCTTAATTAGTCCTGAGGTTCCAAGTACGGCCCCTGTGGTCGCCTCTTGGAATGTCGCTGCTGTCTCAAGTGACCTATCCTTACCCGCCCTCTCTCTCTGGGTTGACTGTAGGTTTTTTTTTATTATTCCTGGAAGAGCATATATTATGACATATATACAATAATTTTAGGCCGTGAATAGAATAGCCATATGATACAATGAGAAAGAGAGAAAAAAAAACGAGAAAAAACAACTGTATTACAAAAGAAAGAGGTGTCTGGCAATATGTACAATAAGCATAGTATGAATTATCAGTTTCTTAAAAGATATTTGTTGCTATATAATTTAAAATATATCTACAGAAGGTATTGCATTTAATATACATTTCTTTACTGAAAATAAAAATACTTGGATCTGTTACTATTCAAATTATTTTCGATTCTGTAATCTTGATGAACAGGACAATCTAGTAAAAGATGTATTGAGGTATTTATAATTATATATATATAAAATTTGCAGTAGAACTTGTTAACGTCGTTCTATAGATTTATTAGAATAAAACTTTACTATATAAGAGAGAGAAAGAGAGAGAGAGAGATATCTATATTTTGAGAAATAACTATTTTGTTTTATTGATTTTCTTTTGATATTATTCTAATCATAGAATTAATAGAAAAATATGGGGTTCATATATATAAATAAATATTTTTAAAATAAAGAAAGCATATCCTGACCAGGAGCATATGTGCTTTACGGAAGGCAGAGCGCCATCTAGTGGAAAAGAAATCAACTAAACATTGATTTAGCCTGTTCTCTGATTAATATTTTATAATATTGTTTCATATAAATATCTATTTGCAGAATTATTATTAAATATTATGGTTAAAACACTGTATATGGGCAACATATTTCGTTTTTTATTTTCTAAATAAAAAACACAAGAAAAATTTGATCTCAGTGGTTTTTATCATTTTCTTATTATTATTTATTAATACCACATAGTGCAACATATATTAATCATTAAATATTTTTCTCGAGATATATTCCATGAAATACAAAATACATTATTTGATAAAATGATAGAAAAAAATTCAAATGAAAGGTCAGGTGTTGACGAGCGCCAACAGCCCGTAACGCTTGGTGGATGGCTTTTCTTGATTTATCAAGAAATTGGGTTGGTCAAATATCAGGGAACAGGTTAAATCAATGTTTAGTTGATTTATGTTCCACTAGATGGCGCTCTGCCATCTGAAAAGCACATGTGCTTCTAGTCAGGATATGCCTTTTTATTTTTAATATATATTATATATTTTTTAAAAAAATGCAATGCATCTATTCAAGCTTCATTTTTGAAATATTATAAAAAGCATTAAGAATATTTATAAAAATATATATATATTTATAAATTAAGAAGATGAATATTAATAAAATAATCACTCAAATTTTAGAATGAGTATCTATTTCAATCCACAATAATTATATATAAATATTAAATAGCAGGTGATAATTATATGAAACGCAAAACTGAAAAAGTCAAATTCTGCCAAAACAAAGATTTCAGAAAATCGATTATTCATAGAATTTTGGCAAAATATTTTATTTTATATAATGATGGAGCAACTTTGGTCATTAAAATGATAATTTTAAATTTGTTTTTATTTTACAAAAATATTTTCTTTTAATGAAAGTATTTTAACAAAAAGAAAAGAGTAAACATTTTCCATTTTATTTTTGTCGAAAATCCTATTATCATAGCTTTAATATATGTAATTAGTAATTAATTCAATTGAAAAATATATTATATAAGCATTAAAAACATTTTTCAAAATGTTAAAAATAAGAAAATGAATTGTCAGTAAAAGTTTTATTACAATTTAAATAAAAAGATACAAAACGCTAATTAAATTAAGAAATTTTCTTAGTAATATTTTAAGAATTACAACAAAAAGTCGAAAACAATTATAAATAAAATATTCTATTGAAGTAAATATTACATAATAGTAATTATTTTGTTTAATCTTTACAACTTTTAATTAGAATTAAACAACAGAACACAACAAAAAGAAACAATTATTTTGCTCATCAATGATTTCAATATTTGAAAGAAATAATGGAGCAAATTTACTAATTGTTTCAGATTTTGAAATAGTCTATTGATTCTCGATTAAAGGTGGAAGGTTTTATATTGAATGATTTTACGTTAAATCTTATTTACATACTTATTTGTTTAGATAATAAAAGACATATATTGAATTGAATAAAATATATATTTTCCAATATATCGGTTGGCTAAACGCCAACCTTTGTCAAGGCATTGCACTTTTGTATAAACAAACTCAGCGCCTATAGCGCTATAAGATATCAGTAGAATTTTTGTTTTAATTAATTATTTGTAGCATGTATGACCTATTAGAATATCGGCTGGATATTGTTATGCAAATATTTTTACAAAAGAAAGGATATACGTATTTGCCGTCAAAACGGATCAAAACCTACTAACCGCTTTTACAATCTAATAAACTCAGGTCGGTGATAAAGGGAGCTTTGGCAAGCTTCGTAGGTCGACCTGGAAACCATGGTGTCGGGATAATGGTCATCGTTAGTCCAGGGTGAACTTTGATATCCTGTGATCGTCCTATTTTTACCTTGACCGGCGACTGAAAGCTCACAGCTACAACCCCTCCTACGGCCACACCAACGGGAACCGAACAACAACAACCCTCCGAGACCGGACCACGAAACCAGCATTGGAATGGGCCTTGGTGACCATAGCTCACCAGGATAACGCACTGAAGTCTTCAAATAAACTGAGCCTTACATCCCCACATCAGTCTCATGACATGGTCCACCATGAATTCCTGAAATCTTCAGGAATTATCAAAGAAATGAATATCTGATAAAGTAGTTTAGCCAATTCTATGGCCAAAATATAGTTGAGAATAGTTAGAAATTTTGCCTGGAAGAAAATGATCTATGAAAGCAAACGTCGCTTCAAAATAAACGTCAAAACTAAACGCTATCTATTGCCTGTCGCCGCTAAGTAGCGGCCTCTAGTCCGAGGCAAAGCTGGGAGAGGCGACCTTTGGTTTTATAGATCAATTATCTTCCTTTAAAATTATCATTTATATTTCGGTTATAGATTTGGCCTATACACTTTTCCAGATACACACCTATTTTTTCAGAATGTGAAGATGTCATTTGGTACCTTGTGTTTCTCATGGAATAAAATCCGCCTTGGACTGACGAGGGCCATTAAATCTAAACCATGGTCTATTGGTGGACGCTTCTCAGTTTGCCAAATCTGGTGTTGTGACTTTGTCAACGACCTGATGCCGCTAGTTTGTAGCGACGGTCAATAGAGGGCATCTAGTTTTGACGCTTATTTTGATGGGAGAGGCGACCTTAGCTTCTATTGTTAAGAATATTGTCGAGATGATATTTTCAGGCTAGGAAAGGAGAGTTAAGCTTTAACGGAAAAATAAAAACTAAACATCATCTATTGAGCGTCCTTGCAAACTAGCAGACTTGGGTTCTTGACAAAGTTACAATATCAGCTTTGAAAAATATCATACCCCCACTTGTAGAATATATTGTTCTAATCTTCATATATCTTTTAAATCCCTTAACCAAGAATTCCTGTAAACTGCAAGATATATAAGCAGAATAGTCTGACACATTATTGAAGCGGTAGATGAAAATGGTGAAACCTCTAGGTAACTTATTAACATTGATGAGCCAGTTTTTCCTGATATTTTCTAATGCAGTAAAGTCAGTATAAATTGTAATATTTGAAAAAGATATATTGTGGTAAATATTTTCATTTCTTGTATATTTAATATTCATTTTAGAAGGATCTGACGGTTATTCTTACAGGGGATTCCTAAGGGCATACAGATTATCCGGCGTAAATATGGATCAAATTTATTATATATCGTCATAGGTTTAGGCTTAAATATTTTAAGACATTTTCCGTCGCATATGCGACGAATAATATTATATTGATAATATATGGGCGGTAGCGGATGAGGGCCTAGCAGAGATAGCTAGGAATCCACTTTCTTTGTCTATAAGCCTGGCTAGTACTTTATGATTTGGTTTGGTAGAGTGTAACTGGATAGGCCAGACCTTTTCAGCTGAATATTACCCTTGAATTAGAGATGTTCAATTCTTTATAAAACCATCTGACTACGTGAGCAACGTCAAAACTCTTCGACTAGGTGAATCTCCTAACAATAACTGATTGGAGCACAGACTCATAAAACTAGACCCATTCGATGACTCCAAAGTATCTTTAAAGTGAGAGGTGCCCTATTGATCCATGAATACCATCCTTCCGTAACTTCATGTTGTATTCTAGACTGAAGATTGGCCCTTGCCAATTCACCAGCTTGAACACCCTTTTGGTAAATTCGACCGATTTCATAACTCCTCTCTCGTAGGATGTTATGAAATTGAAGCCACCTCTGTACTGGTGAGGGCCATAGTCCGACACCATGGTATACTGGTATGGATTCCCACACCTCATATATCTACCATTTTACAGCCAAGAACTGAAAATACCTAGTGAATGGGCAATATTTTAGTTCACAAACGACCCATTCAAAATGTTTACTTTGCTGTCTGCAGGCACTTTTAACACCTTGTTCTTCAACAGTCGACTACTGTTGATTATAACAACCATTTCTTTATATAATTGCCTTAACAGATAAAACTTTTTATCATACAACTGTGGAAATAAGCCATTACACATGGTAAACTGGTTGTTGGCTTTTGTCTGAATGTTCCGAAACTGGTGTTATGTCTCTTTTCCTATCACCACCATAAAGATTTGAACTAGGGTGATAAACAGAAATGCATTGTTCTGATGTATATTTGAAGGAAGAGTTACCACTTTCGGTATATATAACTACATGAATTGTTAATTATATATTTTAAATTATAATATTATACAATAGCGCGCCATCTGTTATGATAATTCGAAACTATTATAGAAGCGTATGATTCTTTTAAAAATTGAACAAATATCTACTGCTCTTACTGTAATGAAAAATTAATAGGAGGTCCTGGTTCACCACTGATGAGCAGGCACTCCCGATAATTTTTCATTGCAGTAAGGGAAGTAGAAAATTGTTTAATTTTTGAAGAATCATACGTTTCTCTCTATAATAGTTTCGAATTCTCATATATTTAAGCGTTGATAATTATACACTCGTAAGATATATCAAGTAGGTTCAATGATACCCTTATATGAGTGAGAGGAGAGATTCAATTATGAAATAATTGGTTCGATAATTGAGCCTTGTTAGAGCGTAGTGTGACGTGGTAATGGGTATTAATAATGCCTTGGTATTCCGTGAAACAAATTCACTCATACAATTACCTGTTGTAGCATGTACTATTGGAAACACAGTGAGAGAACAATAATGCCCTATTATATACGCATGGACAAAACTTAAGGAAGTTGTACCTTTTAGCATGCATATAGAAATTCAGACAATAACTCTGATATTTGATACACAGTGATCTTTATTGAAGACACACGAGAAGAAAAGGTGTTCACAAAATTGCCTCTGTCTCCCTCAAAACACAGATGATCGGCGACATAGAATACTTTCCACTTCCTTAATTTTTGTCTATAATCGTATTTAAATACATTTTATAATGATACTTTTAAAATTATAATTATATATTAATAATATGGTTGTAAATAACTATACCCATATAAATGAAATAATTTTGCTACATAGCTCATCGCAAAATATATGTTACGCCTAAATTCGATCTATAAAATAAATAATTAATAAAATTCAACTCTTAGAAACAATAGAGATAAGCTATCTCTAAACCTATTCTTTATCCTTAGATCTTTCAAATTAGTAAGCTGTTATTAATTAATTATTTTGTCAGCCGAATGTTTAATTTTACTCCAAAAGATTAATGTCATAGTTAAGAGAAAAAAAAACGCGGGAAAAAATATACAAAAATAAAATGATTGATGGTTTGGTTAGGTTAAAAATTAACTAGAAAATTGGATATAGATTGTTGTAAACAAGCATTCTAAACAAATTGTTGTGGTAAGAAAATGAATTGTTATTGTTTTGTGGAAATATAATTATATTATTTATTATAAATACGATGTATTAATAAGCTTTGACCTTTCAATGTTATTATATATAGTAATATGTTCTCTATCTTAGACATTTGTATATAAATAACAATTTTATCTAACACAGAAATGAACAGTTTACTATTAAAGAGCACTGTTTAAAGACCAAACCTCATTAAAAAGAGGATTGACCTTCAATAAAATAAAAATTATTTATGTAACTAATTCATCAATATTTGCAAATTTCTAAATGATATAATACATTGAAATAATAAATGTAAAGACCTTTTAACTATTCAGGTTTTATTACTATTCAGAGAGGTGTTTTTGGTAGTTAGTATGACTAATTTCAGTGTTCGCTGCATATATTAGTAAATAGAATGGGATATTAACCCTTGTGAGGTACCATGGGGCCTATGTAACCCCTGTGATTTTGGATTCGATTTTTAACATATGAAATTAATTGTATATTTTTTTAGCTTCTCTCCATATATTCTTAGAAATTTATAAATTGAGAAAAAGAGAATTTCTTGATCGTTCAACTAAATGTTGCTGATGGCTTGCGCCATCTATCGGAATATGTATCAACTAATCGTTGTTGAGCTGTCGGCCCTCACTCGAAACGCGTAATGGTTAGCTTTTCTTGATTAATTAAGAAACGGTATTTGGTCAATTCTGGAATAATTAAAAATCAACGATTAGTTGATATTTATTGCGATAGATTATGCAAGCCAACAATAAATTTTAGTTGCACGACCAGGTAATGCCTTTTTATTAAGTTATCCACCTGATCCAAGTACAAATACAATTTTGAACTATTTTCACATTGATTGGCGTTCTCACGCCCTTCCGGCCTAAATACCTGTTTAATGGTTTTTCAAGATGCCCAAAGGACCAGCTTTTCTCTAAATATCATAGTTTATAATTTGAATAAATGGAGCGGTGATTGATGTTACAATATGAACCAAAATGTCCTATATAGTTAATACTATTGACGATGTGTAGGTTAATTTAATTTGATAGGTACTTACTGCTCTTCTTGTAGAGGAGGATTTCGAACTGGTCCTGCTGGTGTGTCTCCAGACAGTTCTCTACCGCCCCGATTGTGGCTTTGTCCGTGAGGTCGCCGTACATGAAGCTGCACCTACACGACTTCTGCATCACCTCGGCTCTGTTGTAGCCTGAGATCTTGCAGAAGGACTCGGAGCAGTACACGATGGGGTAGTCCACGATCTGGGCGTTGGCCAGGAGAAAACTGCTGTCAGCTAGACATCCACAAAATCCTCTTAGCTCACATTATCCATGTGCCTTTAGGTGATTTAAAACATCACTTTCTGTACTTATATATTTATATATGGTAATTTAACCAACAACCCCATATTGTATATAACTTATAACAAGATTTCCATGTTGTATAATAGAAACACATCTGTAAATATTTATAAGCTTGATTGACATGTGTCATTACATCATCATATGTAATGTACTTTGTACAAACTGATGATAAATGAATAAAACTCTGTAATAGATTAGAGTTTAGCTAAAGAGATGGAAGTCACAAAACAACATCTAAAGATAGATTGGAAACTGTCAGGACGGCGCCAGTTTAGAATTTTTGCCTGACGATCCACACTCTTCACATCTGGGGAAATGCAAAACTCTCTTTCTCAGAAAAGGTATATAGAGCCCCCGTTTTAACCTAAAAATACACTCACTTCACCATCTGCGTGAGCCCTCTTCGGTTGTACCCCAGGTCCACCTCATCGACCATGTAGCCCAGTAAGAACTCTTCTATCTCCATCTTTCGCTCCTAGCTCAACTTTTATCTGTTCACGGAACTTTCTTAGTGCAACTGTGTCTTCGTTTTTTTTTTTGTGTATGGACATTTCCAAGCTTTCCACTCTGCCTCGACCACGACTTCCTGTACTTTGTGAGAACTTTTAAAGGTCTTCCAAGGTGCAGAAAGGTACTGGAAAACTCCGCATTATGACTATTCCTCTCGGTCAACACAGTATAGCGAGAGTTGACAGGGACTCACACCACAGTTTAAGTCGACTGGATACCTCATCACATATTTAGTCAACAGGATTCTATAAGAGTCAACAAGACTTCACCACATTTATGGTCGACAGGATGACCAAAACGAAGAATGACACAACGAAGAAGGTAAGAGAACTGTCCAGATAGAAGCGAGAAAGAGCAAAGATGGAGGAGCAAATCGACCATTCCAACGAAACGACCAAGCAATCTCTTCCCCAAAAAGATATATTTACGTTAGAAACGACGCCCCAAGGGACCTCCGCAGACCCGCTAACAGATCGCCAACGTCAGGAGCAAGCTGTCTGACCACCCCAACGACACAGTCGAAATTCCCGCAAGTCATGGAAATCGAGGAGCAGAATGACGCAGACCCGGTGACAAGTTCCCCACCTTCGTCCTGACATCGGCAATGCTTAAGGCGACAAGCTGCAATAAACTTTACAGAAGCTACAAGCTTATACAAGCCCTACATGGAGCGATTTCCACGTCAGCAGGACAACTAAAGACCAAGTCTCCTGACTGAACTTTATCACACAACTGTAAGTTTTTAAAAACCTACCTTAACTTTATCCTCATGTTCACAACTTGATTCCCCATAATATTTGTATTTATATTTTCACTTTAAGCATTTTAAAATCAATTTTTACCTTTTTTATATCATTTTTTATTCAATTTTTAAAACTTTCAAACTCTCATTTTTATTAAATTTACTTCAATTTTTAATCAGATTATAAATTTCAAGTTATTACTCTCAATTTTACTTTAAAAAACAATTTCGCCCATCAAGCATTTTTGCCAATTTACTAATCTTACATGACATTCCTAAATTTACCTAAAATGGCATTATCCAAATCTACAACAAAAAAATCATTATTATTATTTTTTAAAATTCTTATCATATCATAATTCTAAACTTATTTTTGTTTTTCTTAAGAATTTATCTTTATACCAATATACCAAATTCTCAATCAAATACTTAAACATTTTCAAAAATAATTGCCATATTCGCCATTTAATGTAAACCCCCAATTAAAATTATTTGTCACTCTCAAGACGTTGTCCTTTTACAAGAATCATTTTAGCAACCATAATCAACGATAAAAAAATCAAAATTTTAAATATAAATCAACATAGGTGAAACGCATTTTTTTTAATTGAAAAAATCGAAAGAGATACAATCTCTTCAAAATCACAACTAGAAAAATGACTGTCCTTCCCCAAAACAACGTTTTATTCTAATATAGATACACTCCCTCATCCTCTACTCCCTTTCTTTTACATGCATATTTAATCATCAACAAATCTCTCTCAACAAACGTTACAACACTCACACATTACTTTATCCAATTGGAAACAAATATTAGTGCGCGATTTTACAAACAAATCCAATTTCGAGCCACACAAGCTCCATAACGTCGCCCCACTAAACACTAAAAACATTTCACATTAAACGTGCCATATCCACTAACAGTCAGAAATTATCGATGTGTTTCATACAACCACCACCCATGACTTTATTAAATTTGTTATTCATGGTGAAACTTAGATTTTGTGCCAAAACAATGACTTCACGTGACACCCTTCCAAATCACTTATCATTTCGTGTCACGGCGCAACACCACAAAACCTTTTCACTTTTCAGGCCAAAGACGCCTTCATGCCTGTGACACATCTCACCCCAAAGCGTGTCCACGTCGAAAGTCGAACTTTCACCACACATCTAAACCTGACATCACTGAATAACATTTTTACTAAGTCTAAACTAACTTCGAAACACAACAACTACGAACACCGAGAAAATCATATCTTTCAATTATAACAGTAATATGCCAACCTCAACAGAGGTAGAGAGAAAAAAAAATCAGTTTCAAGTAAATGACAAAAATAACAAACATCCCACATGTTTGACCACCCCAAAAATAAAAAACACCCCGCACGAGTGACCCCTGAGTAATAGGATTCCCCGAATCTATTTCAGTTACATATCCCCGTTCCCCCTCCCCTCACAAAGCTATCAATTTGACCGCCATGATCATGATCGCCATTTTTTTAAACACATGTTTTACACTAACCATTTAGGTTTTCTTACACATCTCACCAACGCCTCAATCACAACACACACAACATACATTAAACATTTTACATGTTAATTGATATCACCAATTAAAACAATTTGGTTAAGTCTTATATAGACTTTATGACGCAAAAGAGAAATCATTCTCAACATATCACCATTTTGGACAAATGAAAATGTCATTTCACGTATTCCCAGTTTCAGAGAGTCATAAAAACACCGATGTTTACCAATAGGATATGATCTATTTACACACCAAAGTTGTAACTTCTTTCCAAAAGAGACAATTTTGTTCAATTTTCCACTACCCAACATTTATTTAATCACTATGATAATCTTTAATTAAATTCTAATTATTGTATAAAATCTTGAATAATTATTTTTATTTTTACCTTTTAATTATATAATCAAATTTTTAATCCAACATTATATTAAAAAAAAAAAACTTTAATCAAATTTACTTTTATTTTTCATGATATTATTTTAGTATTGTTTCAAAAATCATTTTTATTTTGTAAATTATTATATTACATGTTTAATTTTGTCCACTTACACTTTTTTTACCCGCAATCATATTTCTATCTTTTTATTCACTATATTTTATATTTGTGTAAATAGCTTTATTATATATGTCATTGTTTATCATCAACTATCGGGCATCTACAACAATCGTTTTCAACAATCATATTCTTTATCCAATTCCCTATACTTTATTATTAGTATCTTTTTCAGCCATTGCTTAACATCATCGTAGAAAAACGACAGCACTGCTTGGCATATTTTTTTTATTTCGTAATTTCAATAAACTCTTTGAACACAGTTCCCCAGATTTAAAAATCCCAACTTCTGGTCTGAACACGCTTCAAGAGTTCATTTCAATCATCCGCAGAGCACAATCACCAACGCATGCACAAAGCTTTCACTTTTTTCAACTTTCAATTTTTTTTCAGCTCTAGCGGACCACAATCAACCTTTGATTTCGAGTCAAGTCAGACCACCTACTGTCGCTACAACAATTCTACTTATCGCAATGGCTCTAGTTTACTCCTTTCCCAATCACATATTAATTATTTTCTTCAACAACTTTTAACCATTACAAAACCCTAAAATTGTGACAAAACACTGTATTTTCTAAAATATAGGATCGCAAGTAAAACATTGCCAAGGAAGACGCTCAAGTCTATATCCTCGCTTTGCACCTGGATTTGATTATTTGGTTGCATGTGTAAGGCTTACAATAGCATATTCTTCAACTACTAACCCTTTCCAACGCCCGCCAATATTCTCTTAGAATGTGATTTTTTTTTAAATCAAACAAAAATGTCATTTATTATTTCACTTTTATATATCCAAACGAATCATCTTGTTATAGCCCTTTTTAACCCTCACAGTTTAAATTAATTAAAATAAATTTTAATTACTTACCTGTGTTAGAGAGGCTTTACCCGCTTAAACCCTGATAAACCCTTTCACTCCCGGGGCCCATCTATGGTAATTCAACCAAAAACCCCATATTGTATATATCTTATAACAAGATTTTCATGTTGTATAATAGAAACACATCTGTAAATGATTATACGCATTATTGACATGTGTCATTACATCATCATATGTAATGTACTTTGTACAAACTGAGGATAAATAAATGAAACTCTGTAATAGATTAGAGTTGAGCTAAAGAGATGGAAGTCACAAAACAACATCTAAAGATAGATTGGAAACTGTCAGGACGGCGCCAGTTTAGAATTTTCGCCAGACGATCCACACTCTTCACATCTGGTGAAATGCAAAACTCCCTTTCTCTGAAAAGGTATATAAAGCCCCCGTATTAACCTAAAAATACAGTCACCTCACCATCTGCGTGAGCCCTCGTCGGTTGTACCCCAGGTCCACCTCATCGACCATGTAGCCCAGTAAGAACTCTTCTATCTCCATCTTTCGCTCCTAGCTCAACTTTTATCTGTTCACGGAACTTTCTTAGTGCAACTGTGTCTTCGTTTTTAGTGTATGGACATTCCCAAGCTTTCCACTCTGCCTCGACCACAGTATAGCGAGAGTTGACAGGGACTCACACCACATTTTAAGTCGACTGGATACCTCATCACATATTTAGTCGACAGGATTCTATAAGAGTCAACAGGACTTCACCACATATATATATTGATGTTTCTCAGTTTTCTAAAGCTGGTGTTGTAGCTTTTTAATCGACTCGTGTCCACTAGTTTGAGGCGACGGTCAATAGATGAGGTCTAACGTTGACGTTTATTTATACGGAAGATGTGACCTCTATTTTTATAGATCAATTTCCACCCGGCAAAATTCCCATCTATATTTCAGCCATAGATTTCGCCCATTTACTTTGACAGCTAAAACCTATTTGGAAGATTGTTAGGGTTCCATTAGACATCTTGTGGATCTCATGGAATAAAGTCCGCCCTAGACTGACGAGGGCCATTAGCACGATACCATTGTCTCTAGGTGACGCTTCTCAGTTTTCTAACGCTGGTGTTTTTGCTTTGCCACAAACCCGAGGCCGCTATTTTGAGACAATGCTCAATAGATGGCGTCTAGCTCTGACGTCTATTTTGACAGGAAAGGTGATATATACCTTCATAGACACACATATATATGTGGATATTTTGCTGAAAGGAAATATTATTTATAAAAATAAAGGTCTCCTCATCCATCAAAATAGAAGATAAAACTAAGCACCATCTATTGGTTATATCCAGAAACTAGTGGACTCGGGTCGGTGACAAAGCCACAACACACCAGCTTTGGGAAGCTGAGGAGCGTCCATCTAGAGAACATGGTTTCAGGTCATTGTGCGTGGCATTGTTTACATCTTGGATTGGCGCAAATACAGAGAAACTACTAATGAAGAGCCTAATTACTATGAGTGAATTTCGTCCTTATATAGCACTTTTTAAGTAAGAAATATATATATATTGTGTTAAACACCTTAGGATACAAAGGCTAATAATGATACTGTTCTCTGGTTGAGATTTAAGGATGAGGCATTGTTACCACCTGAATTAAGAAGTTGATAGAACGACTGAAATAATTTATATATTATACAAGAGGGTCGGTGGAAGGATGGTCTAAACCGTTGGCTTTTGACCGCTACGACATGGGATCGAATCCCGCATTGGGCACTTTTTCCTGATTAAAAGATTGCCCCAAAGGGGCCCACGATTCTTGAAAAGTCTAACCCCGCCAGCGAATTCAAGTAAAACTGCTTTTCACATGTGTAGACATGTGGTGCACTTACAGTAAAAGCAGTCGCCAAATTCTACTCACCATGCTTATCATGGCCTGTACCACGTGTACTAGAGATAATATATATATATAAATTTATACAAATTATTACACTAAATTTATTCAGAAGCTAAGTGCGAATTTTCAACACTTGAAATAAAAGATATTGAAAATGTTTACATGAAATCTATGCAGAATACAACACGTAATATCAATTTATAATATATTAAATATATATATGAAATTTGGAAACTATTATAGACGCGTATGCTTCTTTTTTAGAAATTGAACGATTTCTACTGCCCTTATTGCGATGGAAAAATTAATGGGAGGGCGTGGCTCATCAGTTGTGAACCTTCCCAGCGGTTTCGCCAGTTTAATCTACCATACCGCTGTTATATTGCATCACAGTAAGGGAAGTAGAGATTGTTTAATTTTTTAAAAATAATTATACACGTCTATAATAGTTTCGAATTTTCATAACAGATGGCACGCTAATATATATCATAAATATATATAATTATATATATTAAAAATAAAAAGGCATATCCTGACCAGTAGCACATGTGTTTTTCAGAAGGCAGAGCGCCATCTGGGGGAACAGAAATCAACTATTCATTGATATAACCTGTTCCCTGATATTTGGCCAACCAATTTCTTGATAAATCAAGAAAAGGCATCCACGAACGCGTTTCGCTCTGTTGGTGCTCGTCAGCGTGGAGTAGGCTGTACCACTGCGACCAAAGAGAATTTTGGACCTAGTGGCTTCCTGAAATATATATGAGAAACACTAATTATGTCCAAAATAAATATTTCGCCCGGTATTAATATTAATTGTATAAAAACAAAAGTATGGCCAGAATGAAATATTTATTCATTAGATTAGCGAAGTTCTGACAAATAGCATTTGTCTTCTTCAAGATGGCAGAAACTAGGTACGCTGTAACATATATTGTTTTATGTTATATCATTTTAGCGACTAGATATATATATAAAAAAATGAGATTTCTGTTGAATTTTGATTATCTTGATGATTATGCTATGTTAATGCAGTCGTGGTTAAAAATCTTTAAAGTATGATAAAAAAAAAGTAAAGTTTAGAAATAGCTTTAATTGAGCTTATGGAATATAGAAAACATAATTTGATAAAGGTACTGCCTGGCTTAAGGCGTAAGAATAAAAAATGAAAACCTATTTATATAATGTACAAAAGATTCGAGCTGGCCATCGGGAAACAACAACAATGAGTTTCTATAGGGGAAGCATGACCTCTGGCGGTCGTTTCAACAGAGTATTTGTATCTATGAAATTATAATTTTTAAACAAAATAAAATTTTAATATAACATATATATATAATATTAAAAGATATATTATATTTATATGTTATGAATAATTTGTTTGTTGTTGGATAAAGGATCGATAAGAAAAAGGGTTGAAGATGCAGTCGTGATAAAAAAAAGATAATTATATACCATCAAGTAGCCCTTATTTTCAATTACTTGAGGAAATATTATACATTAGTTGTTTTCACATTATATAGAATTTATAAAGTTAATCCTATATTAGTGATTCAAAAAGATAGATATGTTTGTTAACTACGCATATTTACATCAAAACTGAAAGTCTTTCTAAAAACGATGATAACAAAAAGTAGAAATGTCAATGAATAAAAATAAAATATATATTTTAAAATATAAAAATATTTGAGTTTTTATATTATATATAATATATTTATTTGTAATATAATAAATACATTAAGGTTTTAATGAATTATTGAGCATTTGCTTTTTGAATACCATTTACAAGTATACTTTTAACTTGTACTTCTATATTATTTGCTTGTTTCGGAATACATACAACTACCACGGGATTTGCTTCTTAATTCATTTATATTCGAAGAAAATATTTTCTCCAAAAAGACCATAAATTTGTACCTCAAATTATATAAATAATCTAATACAGTAAAACCTCTCTTTTGCTGACATCCCGCTAGTGGACACCTCTCTACAAGAGACAGTTTCATTTGCAAAATGACCATTTTTACTATTTAGCAACTCTCCGGTAAAAAGACACCTCTCCCTAAAAAACACTTTAGTTCTGAAATTAGGTGTCTTTTACAGTGTGGTTCTACTATATTATGGTTTTGTCGGAGTCGTGAACTTCTTGGTAAAATGTTAATTAAAAAACTTCAAATCACAATCTACTTTAATTGTGCTGATAGATATAATCGAGGAAGAAATACCTGATTTGAGGCGTGAAGAAGAAAATAAAAGATTACATATTTACATATCTACAGAAAGGTTTGAGCCGGCCAACGGGAAACAATACCAATAGGTTTATATAATTTAAAGCGGCGACATCTGGTGGTCGCCTTTACAGAGTAGTATTTTTAAATCTTAAAATATTTTATAATCAGTCAATATGAGTCAGGAGAGGTCCTTTTAATCATATTAATTTATTTTATGCTAATTTCTTTTTTATTTTCTCTACTTTAAACTATTTTCAAACATATACAAATTTGAATATAAAGAATTTTAAAATTTCTATTAAAATTTATTACATTTTCTTAAAACATTGAAACCTTAGCAGAATACTTCATGGTATATACTTAGAATTGTTTTATTTACACTTCAAGGCGCCAAACAGTAAATATAAACCAATTAACATCAAGCCTAATTGAAAGTTTTAGAAATACATTTCTAAGAGAGAGCAATTTACCATTCAATTTCAAAGCAATAAGATTTGGCAACTAATTTGTTTATTTTTCCAATTTACGAACAGACGAACTAATAAATTTACATATTTCTGGAGAAGCAACATTTATTTACAGAAAACTCTTCCAATTTTAATTGAAATTCTTTCAGAGGAATGAAGTTGTTTCTGATTGATTGCCGCCTTTTTTTTCTTCTGCTAGCAATTGTGTTGGCGCCATCTTGGCAACAAATGGCCACCAATAAGATTCGAAATGCAAAAAAAGAAAAATATCGAATTTTTTCGTATTCATTTAGGTCATTTTCTAAGAATCTCTTTTAGATTTCTTTTATCTCTTTTATTTTTATTACATTTATATATTAATATCTTTTTTTTTTATAAATCGAATTACATACAAAATCATATAAATTTGCTAGATATATATATAACTGAACCCTATATTATGTAATACAGTTATTATGATCAATAACACATGCAAAATTTCCTTTTTAAAAACAAGCTTTATATATTTAGACGTTACACGTTGTATATTTATAAAGATAGAGGCTGACTGGCCGGAATTCATAGTTCTTCAAATTAAAGATACTTCGGCCAGTAAATATTTTTTATTGTCTCGACGTTTCGGCAAAAATCTTTTGTCGTTCCAATTTTATATTTATCGTAAAGATAGAGTAAATATTTAATTTGAAGAACTAATTGTATATTTAGTTACATAAAATGATGATAAAGCATGCCAGAGAGAATGTATACAGAGTTATACATTATATTTGAGTTGCTACAATTAAGTCTGCATCATATTTGTTATTAAAATCAACACCATAGATTGTATATGACGTATTTAGTAATATCAAAAATTATTATTATATCGATTGCTTCTTTATTAAAGACTGCCTAGATGGATAATGAAGTTCGAATTGATTTTCTACAATTTCTTTCTAATTATCAACAGAAAGAATTTCCCATTCATTTTTATTATCGTTCATTTTTAACCCTTCCTAAGAAGAAGTTTAAATTTAACTCTGAAAAAAACGTTGCACTCTCTCTCTATTTCCAGATTATTTTATAAAAGGTTATATATTTTTGACTTTTATATAAAAATATGGAAGCAATGGTCGCCTCTCCCGTCAAAATAAACGTCAAAATCTGACGCCATCTATTGATTTTGACGCTTATTTTGACGGGAGAGGCGACCATTGCTTCCATGGATTAATTTCCTCCCGGCAAATTTTCCATCTATATAAAAATATAAAAATTTCATTGTATTCATTATTATATAATACAACAGGAGTTTCTGGAGATGTGTTTCTTCTTATTAATGTAATCTCGAGATTTCGGACATCTCTGCCCTTCTACAGAAGTACATAAAACTAATAATCATAATATTCGTTTTATGTACTCCTGTAGAAAGGTAGTGATGCCCGAAAGCTTGAGATTACATTACTAAAAAGAAGCTCATCTCCAGAAACTCCTTTTGTATTATTTTATTCTGTATTTATATACAGTATATCCTGTTTAGAAGTTCTCCTTTACATGACGGGTGCGAGAAGCAGCACAAGTAAGGGACTGTACTGTAGTACGGTGTCGTGAGCCGTTACGGTAACCGTGAACAGGGAACTCTGAAATGTGGCTGATTAACAGGGCAATGGCACCCCCTTTATCATGGGACAAGCCACCACCACCATAATTACAGTATATAAAATATTCATCATTAGACAACATGGAATGTGTGTAGTAATAATATTTAATATAATACCATCAATAATACATATATCTGATCATACGAGTAATAGGAAGTGACTGTAATAGGTTTCAAACTGTATTTCAAGAAATATCGGCTGGTTAGCACAAATTAAAGAACGATTCTAGTGTAAAAACTGTATCACTCATATTACATTTATCTACTGTCCTCAAAGATTATGTCCATAGTTCATTTAAAACACCAATTCCAAAGGTCTAACAGAAATATCAATAAAAAAGGAAAACAAAAAAATGCAATATAACAGCGGTGTGGTAGATAAAACTGGCAACACCAGCTGGGAAAGTTCACCTCCCATTAATATTTTCATTGCAGTAAAGGCAGTAGAGAGAAAATTGTTTAATTTTTAAAAGATTCATAATAGTTTCAAATTCTCATAACAGATGGCGCGCTAATGTATCATATTACATTTAGTTGCTCTCTCTTGGTAAAGCATAGACAAGAAAATTTGGGTGATTTGTGTACCCCACAACTCAACTATCAACAGTTGCATAAATACATCGTTGGCCGACTTCAGATATTTCAGATTCGACAAAGCTGACATCAATGTCAGGGCGGTTAATGGTACTGCAACCGACTGTTTAAGAGTCGAGCCCTTACGGCCTGCTTCTGTAACTCTACATCCGCTCCCTTCGTGATAACATGTACAAACTTTTTAAACTACTTTGTGGACGTCCTCCTTCTTTCGGGGAATCTGTATAAGACCAGAGGTCTTAATATATTTCATGTGTGTAAGAATTGGTGAAGTATTTACCGCTGCCTTTTGTAACGGAACGTCTAAGAACTGAATAGAAAAGTTTACTTTATAATGACAACACTATAACACGTGGTTTCAGAATAATCAGTTCTTTTGCAGGTATTATAATTCTAAATGACATTAAAAGAAAGACGATTTTATATATTTATTTATTCATCCATCAAATCAGACGCGATATCCCTACAAGGGATGCTTGCGTCAATAACAACACTAAATTCAGATACTATATTACATCAAAAAAAAAAATAATTACAAGATTTAAAAGATATAAAAGAGGACATTAAATCATTCTTGATTTTACATCACAACCAACAAAATAAACAAACCAAAAAATACATATATACAAATATGTAATAATTAAGGTTTTTTTAACCAAGAGAGAAAATCATAGATATATTTACAGAATTTTCTAAATTTAAAATACGAGTCCTTACTATTTACAAACATAAAAAGATCCTTGTATTCGATGTTTTCCCGGTTTCTGTAGTTTTGGAAGATTGGGCACTCAAGGAGCAGATGACTGGAATCCTGCTTTCTCTTTCCACATAAACATCCCGGATCGTCTATAGCTCCTATTCGAAACAGAAAATCTCCGAAATTTCCATGACCAGTAACGAATTGCACATTGTAAAAGTCAGGGCGGAAATATTTTGGAATGCCCAGAGGGAAGAAGAGACGAAAGTGATCATTTGTATTAGAAAACATATCTTCCATTCTTGTTCTCAAAAATCCTTTTATAATTGAAGGAGAATGTGGACTGAACGTTCGTTGGTCTTCCTCGCTTAGTTGGTCCAATTCATATTTAATCAATCTTGATTCGATAAAATCAGTCAGGAATGGGATCTCTGCCAGACAGTGGACACAATTTGAGGAAGATGTTTTAAACGATCTAGTAGCCCAAAGAACAATTTGGTATTGCATCGAATTTAATTTCTGTTTAGAGCGGTTATTTATTTGGTAAAACCAAATTTCAGCTCCATATGTTAGAATAGGTCTAATTAGCGTCTTATACAGGATTAACCTTTTATTAGAATTTATACCCCATATTTTGCCGCTGAGGGAAAAAAGCAGATTTTTCATGCGCTGCGCCTTATGCAAAATCTCATTGATGTGCGGGGTAAAATTTATTTTTGTTTTGAACCTATGATTAGATAATTTCATTCCCAAAATTTTGATTTCATTTGAAGGCTTTATGACGGTTTTTTGAAATTCCAGCTGGAACCTATGGAAATTGTGGAAGTGAATCAAGTTTGTTTTTTCTGGATTTATTTTTAACTTGTTTGAGCGGCACCATTGAGTGATATAGTTTAGGGTGTTCACTAACTCAGTTTTTAGACCCTCTAAATTATAATGCCAACATACAATAGAGATGTCGTCCGCGTAGCAAATAATTTCAGCTTTTGTAGATTTAAAATTCATTAAAATGTCGTTTAGCAAGATGTTCCATAATAACGGTGAAAGTGGACTACCCTGAGGACATCCCTTAGTAAGGTTTTTGGAGACCGTTTTGCCACCGTAAGACAGACAGACTGTCCTTTTGTTATTCAAATAGGATTGGATGATTTGAATCAGAGAGCTGGGAACGTTGTCTAAATCCATTCTTTTTATTATAGCTGGCCACCATGCATTATCAAAAGCCCCTGATAAGTCCACTGCGATCAACGCCGTCAGTTCTCTTTGCTTGTGTTCCAGAATAGTTTCAGTCAGCTCTTTCATAGCAGTAATTGTTGATTTATGCCTGGAGAAGCCATGTTGTCTATGACTCATCAAATTGTTTTCGTCATAAAAGGTAGTAAGTTTATTTTTAATTACGTGTTCGAAAATTTTTGAAATGTTAGATAGTAAGGAAATTGGTCTGTAACTTTTACTAACATCATAACTAGTTTTATCTCCTTTAGGAATGATTTTCACAAAAGAGTTTTTCCAATAATCTGGGAAATATCCTAAACTTATGCATTTTTCAAATATTTGATGGAGGATTATGGAAATCCTAGGGTAGGCGTATTTAATCATATTATTGCTAATATTATCTGATCCGGGTGCTTTCTTATTTTTCAATGATACAATAATTGTTTCGATATCTGTTAGGCTTATGATCACTTTGTTTCTATTATTGTAGATTGGCGAGTAATATCTAGTTGCTTTGTGGAGTTCCTCCTCGGAAGAAATATCATCGTCCGGGAAAAGATCGTTCAATAAACTTTCCATTTTTAAAGTCCTAGCAAAATCCGGTGCGTTATCTATCAATGGAATCCCTGTTGTGTTAAATGATGCTTTTAAGGTTTTGAAAGTTTTATAAGTGTTCCCAAATGGATTAGTTGATTCATTTTCTTCGAGAAAGAATCTCCAGCTTTTAAGTTTTGCCTTGTTGATGGCTTTATTATATTTATTACGAGCAGCTTTAAAGAATTTTTCATTAATTATTTTGCCTCGATAGAATAAATTTCTTATATAATTAAAATCATTTTTCATTTTTTCAAGTTTATTCGTCCACCACTTAAATTTGACTTTGTTTTTGTTTATAGTTGGTTTTAACTTAAGGGATGCAAAAGCTGCTTCCCTGATAATATCTGTGAGCTTTAAAACAGCTCTATCTACACTTTCGGAATTTTTTATTTGGTTAGTTTCATCCACGAGGCTGAGCAATTCGGGGGAGGAAAATTCATCATAAAAAGCATTCCAGTTTGCGTCAGTTTCGCTGAATTTCCACGTTGATTTATAACCGTTTATATGACTGTTGTCTTTACAAACGATCTCGTAGGTTATTGTCACGTGATCGGAGGTGTCCGTCATTATGGATATATTCCAGTTTTTTAAAAGACTGATTGAATTTCTGTTGGAGATAGTGAGGTCGATCACGCTAGAATTACGACACGTTGTAGTTTTAATATTATGGACGAAAAGATTGTGTTGGTTCACTAATGAATGAAGTTTGTGACCATTTGAATTTGTCTTTCGATCATACCAGACAGGGTGCCTAGAGTTAAAATCCCCACAAAGCAGAATCGGTTGAATTTTGAAGGTTTCCAAAATTTCCTCAATAAACTTTTGATGGGTTTCCGAAAAGGAATTGGGGAGAATGTAAAAATTCGCTGCAATTATATTTGACTTTGATAAAAGTATTGAGCTTGTAGTACAAAATGAGTTGGTGAATTGATCTATCTTATTGTATTTTAATCCTTTATTTAAAATTATTGTTGCCGAGTTTATCTTGTTTCCTTTTGCTGTTAAAACTGTATGCTCGTCTCCGCCAAAAATAACAACATTGTTCACTGTGTAGGGCTCCTGAATAAATAATATGTCTGGTGGGTCGTTAGCTATCTGAGCCAGGAGCTCATTTGTTGCGTTTATGCTTTTTCTTAAATTTTGTTGCACACACTTAATTATTGGGGCTTGCATTTTATACTTTCCTGACTCGTATGAATTAGTTATCTGATTGTTCAGTTGGGAAATAACTTGTTCTTTCGATTATTCTGTCGATTTGTGCCTTATACAATGGACATTCCTCCGAATTTGCTCTGTGAGCAATGATAAAAATGATAATCATTTTTATATATATATAAATAAAAATTAACTACTTTAAAGAAATAGAAATTATAGAATCAGAAAATAAAAGGGTAATATTCACGAGTGTGATACACTCTTCCAGGAATATTGCCAATACGATAAATATTCATGGATAAAATTTAAAGAAGAAGAAAGTCTTAGATGTTGGTGTCTGTTCTTTTAAGGAGTCAGGCAATTTTGTTCACACTTGGTTATCTGGCGTGCCTTTAATAAAGGTCACTGTAATATCTTTCAGAATTATTGTCTGAATCCCGATATACATACTGAAAGGTACAACTTCTTTATGTTTTGTCCATGAGTGTATAGTAGTTGTTTAAAACCGATTTAGTGAGAATATGCATCAATGGTTGTGTAAATACAGACTCAGAGATTAATTACAAATATTCTGTATTTTCCATTTGACTTTGATAAACAAGAAGAAGAGCGTCGTTGATCGAAAACTGAATTTTTTCCAATAATTAAGATCCCCATTGTTAATTTTTTTATTTGTTTGTGAAAGCCTATTAGCAATTATACTTAATATAATGGTTGTAGATGGTTTTTATATTATCTTAAGAGATCATGAGTAACTATTCAAAGTATTTACAGTATTCAAGTATATAATCCAAACATGAGAGAAGATTTTTTATTTATTTATTGTTACAAAAGCACGAAGTCCAAAGGACTATTGTGCTGTGCTAAGTATTATTTACATATATATGTTTAATTATTTACACGTTGGATTAGTAGTGTTTTGTAAATTATTGTACAAATAGTTCTAAACTTAACAAAGTTCTCATAAGAGAGAGAGTTAGAGTATATACACAAAGAGAATTTGGTAATGTTTCAAAGTATCTACATACAATTTGATTAGTCAGAGGGCAAGTTAAAAGAAGATGCTCTGGTGATTCAACATCTAAGCGGCATTCAGATGTTGGATCATTGATAACATTCAGTTTGAATAGGAAACTTAGGAAGGGTCCTTTGCCTGTTAAGAATAAAGTAGTGAATTTATCAGAAAAAATGAAATTTGGGACAGCAATTGGAAAGAATTTCTTGAACAGTTCATTAGATTGAAGGTTTTTTTGAGTGTTTGATCTGTGAGAGAATTTGTCCTATTATACTTTGTTTGTAATAATTCAAGATAATCGTTCAGTAAAGGAGTTTTCGCTAGTATATGTGTGATGTAAGAAGATGAAGTCCTAAGCATGAATGCATCTAATAAGAATTTTCATTGTATAGAATTCAACTTAGATCTTTTTGCTGCAGTGATAAAAGGAAACCAAATATTTGATGCATAGCTTATTGTAGAGCGTATCATAGCTTTATATAAGATCAATCTACGCCGAGTATCAATGCCCCAAGTACGTGCACATAATGAGAATAATATATTCTTAAGTTTCGTAGCTTTCATAATTATATTGTCAACATGTGTTCCAAAATTAATCTTATTCCTTTGTCTATGATTTTTAAAAATAACTCCCAAAATTTTAACAGTTTCTGATGGTTGAATTATTTTTCCATCAAAATTAATGGGCAATTTTTCATAATTATGTAGATAGAGCATACCTGTTTTGTTTGGACTTAGTGAAAGGTTTACCTTTTCACACCAGGCTTTGATTTTTATTAGACATTTGGTAATATTGTACTGAAGATCATAGATGTTTGAACTCCATACCACAAATGTCACATCATCCGCGAAAGCAATTACTCTAGCAAAACTTTCGTTAAAAGATGAGTTGAAATCATTAAGTAATATATTCCAAAGAATAGGAGAAATAATACCACCCTGGGGACATCCCTTATTTATCTTTCTTATAGACTTTACAATAGTATATTTAAACTCTACACTCCGGTCTTCAAAGTAAGAATTAATTATTTTTATAAGTACCGCTGGAAAATTTGCCTTGTCCAATTGTTGGAGAATTGCCGGATGCCATGCGTTGTCGAAAGCTCCGCTGATGTCCACTGTTACTATTGCCGTATTTTCTGTTTCTCTTTTCTGAAGACTTAATTTAGTTATTTCTTGTAAAGCAGAGATTCTTGATTTTTCTTGTGTAAATCCATGTTGAGCAGGATGCATAACATTATTACTATTAATATGATTCAAAAGTTCAGTATGAATCAGACTTTCAAAAATTTTACCTAAATTAGAAGACAAGCTTATAGGGCGGTAGGATTTCGGACCTTTAAAATTTTCTTTATTAGGTTTCTTTTTATATAATCATTACTGCTGACTTTCTCCAGGCCTCCGGATAATAATTAAGTCCAATACAAGCATTGAACAATTTTGTTAACACTGGAGATATATGATGAACTGACGTTTTGATCATCTGATTGCTTATATGATCAATTCCTGGAGCCTTGCTATTTTTGAGTTTTTCAATTATTGAACAGATTTGAATATTATCAAAATAAATGATTTTATCATTAGAGAGAGAAAAAGTATAACTCTTGCCTCTGATTAATTTATGATTGTTTGTGTCAGAAGGTTGACAGTCTTTCGGAAATAGAGAAGAGAGAAGATTTTTCATTTCTGATTCGAGCACATCTTGAGCTACATTTAGAATTGGTAAATCAAAAGACCTAGGAGAAATATTTTATTTAAAAGTTTTATAAGTATTACCAAAAGGAGATGTATTTTCAATTTCCTCCAGGAATACTCTCCAGCTTACATTTTTGTTTTTTAAATAATATTCTTATACTTCTTTCGTATTTCTTTATACATTTTTTCATCAACTAGCTGTCTATTAGACCGTTTACCCCGATAATATAGATTTCGAACATATTTAAAATGATTTTTAAAAGGTTCCGGTTCATCCGTCCACCAATTAAATGGATTTGTATTTAAATATTTGGTTTAACTCGTAGAGATGCATATGCAGCTTCAATTAATATGTCAGTTATGAGAGAAACTACACAGTTTATATCGTTTATATTTACTACTAGCCGAATGACCCGGGCAACGCCCGTGTTTTACCCGATTGAATGTTTTTATTATTTGTTACAATTATAAATTTGGTGCCTTTAATAAATGCATATATTAGTTAATAACTATAGCCTATGTGCTTTATCTGTCTATGTACTGTTGGCTTCCGTAGGCGTCACATACTGGGAAAAGGAAAGAGAGGATTCCATTTAGTTATTAACTAATATATGCATTTATTTAAAGAGCGACCCGCTCCAAACCAATAGTTACAAAAACGAAAGAGCGAGTGGGGAAGGCATGATGGGGGGCAAAGGTGGCGTGACCGTAGCCAACCAATAGGAGGGCGCCATTCCAAAAAAAAAAAGCAAACGGTGACAGAGGCCGATGAGGAATGACGCTCGTAACTGTATATATAGAATTTTACCTAATTTAATCGTTGCCTCATTTATCCTAGACACCTTGATTGCCTGCTCATATTTTTGCCAATTGACTCTTTTTTCTTGAAAATACTATGTAGAATTATTTTCATGTAATAAACTTTCTGTTTCCAGACTAATGTCGAATGAGATTGCGTGATGATCTGTAATTATAGAAAGATTTAACGTTTTCCTTCCATTAACAAGTACATGATCATGACTATTAGTAATAGTAAAATCTATTATACTTAATCCTCGATATGTTTTGTTTCGATTGTTATGTATGAGCATATTGTGAAAATCAATTATAGGTTGAAGTCTCTTCTACCGTTTTGATTAATAATATTATCAAACCACATCTGACTTCGAGCGTTAAAATCTCCAGCTAAAATCAATGGATTTGTGTTAAAATTTTAATTAATTTATCAAGAAATTGAACATGACAAGTATCCATTTTATTAGGGTGTATATAAATATTTGAAAGAATAATTTGCCGTTTAATAGTTTGTACTGATATAGTGGTTGCAAATGAATTTGAAAACTCTGTAATTAATTTACATGATAAGAAAGGGTTTGTAACGATTGTTGCGGTATATATTGGAACTCCCTGGAAGATAGGTTTCACAGTAATTAAGAATCTAGATATTCTAAGACGCTTGGTTTGAATCATCTTATTATTTTGTTCAAGAAGATATCCAGCGTCATTCGTTTCAATTTCTGTTCTAGAGAGTCTTTAAAAATTTTCCTTTTTCTACTTCGCCCCTGTATAATTTTGTCAATTAATATTCTATTAGTTCATATCTTCAGGATTTGTCCTCAGAAGAGAATGTGGAAGAATATCAACTGAACTTAATGCTGTAAAACTCACATTAAAGTTTTGGGTCAGGATTTTAAAAATGGAGACGAGCAGATTACCTCATGCTTGCTTAAACTATATCTGGAAAGTCACCGCGAAAAAGGAAATAGAAAACAGTTATACTCAAAATTTAATAAAAATTTTAGACTCCAAGGGATATTCCTTTCTGAAGGGCTGCGAAGACTACTTAGCCATACAGAAAGAATTGCCAGGCATAATTAGAACTACCACAGACCAACTAATTCAAAACGATCAGATGAAAATCACTGATTCAACCCACTTTGCTCACTACAAATTTTTGAGTGAATCATTCATGACAGAGGAGTACCTACGATTAAATATCTCGCTTCCCAACAAAAGACGAATTGCACAACATAGAGTTTTATGGCAATTTTTCAGGGAAGAAAGAAAAGACTTCTGGAAAGAAAATGGCCGGAACTGTTTACTTTGTAAGGATCTCATGGATGATAATTTGGTTCACTATTTCTTCCAATGCCCTCTCTTAACAGAAAAACGTACTGAAATTTTCCCAAGCCCTACCTCTGGTCAATTTGGATACCATAGCATATGTCAACTTCTCTCTTCAGATCTGAATGATAAATTACTGATTGAAAAATACTTTAAGTTCTGTACAGAAGCTGGGCGCATGAGAAAGAATGCAGGGCAAAGGATACTGGAAGATGATCCATCTGTAAATAGGTAACAAATCTTATTTTTGTTGTAAATGTTTCCTCTTCCCTCTCCTCTTGTTGACGTGTAAATACGGCGAATCCTGTATGGGGCGGAATGCCCTAAATAAAGGCTTTTGTTGTTGTTGTTGTAGTTCATATCTTCACAATTATTTTTTTAAGTTGATTTGATTCTCTTCTCAACAGGTTCTTTCCAAGTATGAACGTTTTTACAATATATTTCATTGAAACAAATTTATTTGAAAAAGCTTTGTCATAATTTTGATCGCAATTTCTATATTTTCAATCATATCAAGATTTTTCCATCTGGACTAGCACAATTTGTTTTGAATTTCTTTATTTTGCCTTCGATTTTATTTGCTGTCAAATGTTGACCACTGACAAGACTGCACCTGTGTCCTCCACATTTTCACGAAACCTTAATTCACTCACATATAGTTGATATATAGTTAAGGTCTAAATTTTTATGCTATTGATTTTCTACCTGTTTTGGCTTCTCGATACAGGCGCAACGGCTATTTTAAAAATAATAGGAGTCTGTGCAAAGATATGCGTTTTTTTTGCCGCTATAAAAATCGGTTCTGAAGTTTCTTGTTCCTGTTCAAAAATAACCTTATTAGGTACCATTCAAAAAGAGCAACCTAGCTTATATAAATTACAATGAAATAATATGAACAGGTTCTAACAAAAAAGTGTACAATGCGGGATTCGATCCCAGTTCATGGCTGTCGGGAATCGAGCGTTTTACCGACTCGTCCACTGACCTCTTGGTTCTCCTTCTTCTTCTTTTTTATCTCCACTCAATCATATTAAGGTATCAAGTTTGTAGAGTTTGACAACCATCATGACTGGGTGAAGTAGAATGCGTCTGCCTTTGTCATTAAGACTGGGAGCACTACTCAGTGGCAGGCCACGGACTTATCTCCAATAGAAATGGCCGCCGCTGACATGAGGAACAGAAGCCATGTGAAGCTGCTTCTAACATGGAGTACAAACGCTGCTCATACTGTATCCCTGGATTAAGAGCCCTTACAGGGTACTATCAGCCGGGCCAGCTGAACCCAGGTTTTTTAGTGAGCTTGTTACTGCTCCCCCTCCGGGCTTGGGACCGGCAAAGGCGGTTGGTTTTATTGGTTGATTTATTTAATTTTGCTCGACGGTACCTGGAGATGTGTTCTGGTTGGTCAATTTAAAACATATTAATCTACCATTCACTGTTTTCTCTCTAGTCTCCTGTAATTTCTTATCTGTGTTTGATTTATTTTTGAACGCGATAAGTTGTTTTTGTGGATAATTCAAGAGTAATTTGTTGATATTTAGTCTAATAAATTGGTTTAACTAAATATTATTTGGAAGTCCTATCTTTTTGCTTGTTACTCATGTCTTTTTTGGCTAGGAGTCTTGGCTTCCTGCTTGGAAGTTTAGGCTTCAGGTATTCTTGACTGAGATAAATTAGGGTTCCGTTGAGGAATTGGTTTGAAAATCTGTTTGCTCTTTTCTACACTATCTCTTTTTTCTTCCTAAAATGCATATAATATTTTGTCACCATTCATGAGGCTTCTTTCAAATCAGGAAAGATCAGGTATACTGGTAAGGAGTTTCTTTTTTAAACTCAGTTACATTTAATTTTTTCTCTTTCTTCCATTAATGGGTCGAATTTATTGCACATACAAAGGACCTCTTCTGCATATCGCGGGCTCGTTCCAGTTTTACATTTCTATGCAATATAGAGATTTTCTTTATTATCCTTTTTAGAAAAGATTTGAATAATTCGATCTTTTAAAGACTCCCATTTGTTTAAGCTTGGGTTGTACATGTTATACCAAGTCTTGGCTTGACCTATAAATTCATCGCAGCATATCATCGATGTTATAGTCTGCTCATTTGTAAATGAAGCTCATTTCTTCTAGAAAAACGATCCATTCACAGAAATCTTCGTTTACCTCTTACCTTTGGATGGTTATGTTTCCTTTGATAAATTTTGGATCAGATCCAGCCTCACCACTATATGTTTATTGTCATGGGAGGTTGGCTTCATGTAAACACTTGGTTAGACCATATCTAGATTAAAAACAAAAACAGAGCGAATATTTGAGAGAAACAACTTTATTTTCATAATAAATCTATTTACAATTTTCACACGATATCACGATAGCTATATTAGAAAGATGGATAAACAAACTCTATTCTTAATAGAAGCGATGACGTAGCGTCACGTGACTGTGGTCATTAACCGAGTTGGCCACGGCATTCTGCGACATTATGCAAATGTAAATAGGTCGGTTATTTGACTAGGGACAAGTTCTGCCTTGAGGCCATAGAATAGAGAGAATCACGAGTATCCTTAAACGCCTTGGGATTACAATTCGTTACCTGATCTACAGACAAATAATAACTTATCTGCCTCATCCCATCCCCAAACCGATCGGCAGGAACAGAAAATAATCCGGTATACGAAATTGCGTGTATAAAATGGATCTAAAAGACTTTGTGTGTGTGTATGTGTGTGTGTAAATGAGAAATACATTTTAAAGAATTGTATATATTCATTCTTCAAATATTTTCCCCTTCCCATTGAGTATAAGCGATAAAAAAAATGTTAACTTTATTTTATTGACGTTATATATGTGGGGTTGAGTTTGGTTTTGATATAAATACATTGTTATAACTTGAAAAAGTTTTGCGTTCAGCCAACTGAAATTTTGGTAACAAATTATGCCTTTTTAATTAAATATTTATTTATGGGTCGCTCTTTATTTTCAAAATAAATATATATCAAAAACAAAAAAGCATATCCTGACTGCTCACATGAGCAGTATATTTTAATAACAACACCTGCTCACCTTTCTATATATTTCAAATTGTTTTTCCACACACAGTTCAAAGGTTTCAACAGTTAACTCTTTTTGGAAAAAAATTAATGTTCGGGAAAGAAAGAAGGCTGATAATTACGAAGATCCTTTATTACTTAAAGGGGATTTCATAAAACAATGAGAAAGAACAAGAGACTAAGAGAAAATAAACTAAATTAAAATTATGTATATATACACTAGCAGCTTACGCTTATCAGCGGCCTGACCTATCCAAGATTCTTACATTGACTTACTAAGCTGAAATTTGTATAGCCAGAGTTGAAAATATAGAAATATCTTAAATTGCCACTTTAAACACCTCTCATATATATGCGGAACATTTAATATTTAATAACAATAATTATATAATGATGCATTAGCGCGCCATCTGTTATGAAAATTCGAAACTAATAAAGACGCGTATGATTATTTTTTAAAAATTGGATAATTTCTTCTGCCCTTACTCCATTGTAAAAATTAATGGGATGGCCTGGCTCATCAGTGGTGAATCCTCCCAGTGATTTCGCCACTTTAATCTACCTTACCGCTGTTATATTGCATTTTTCGATCTTCCTTTTATAGTGATACTGATGCTAAACTCTTGGAATTGGTATTTTAGGTGAATTATGGACATAAGCTTTGAGGACAGTAGAATTACATACAATTATGAATATATAATACGCATTTATAATAGTTTCGAATATTCATAATGAAATAAGGGAAAATAGAGAAGAAAGCTAAAGACAGAACAATGATGATGTTCAATCAAATAAATAGAAAAATTAAATAAAGGAAAGAGTAGTTTTTTTTTAAATTCTCGATTCTTTTATATAATTTAAAAAAATAAAAGTTTATATTTTATATTAAGATTTCTAGTTTCATTTTGAAATTGTTTATTGTTTTCATATTTTATATAGTGGAAAAACTTAAAAATACGTTTAAATATCTAAATAATATTAAAATTTAAGTATATCGAAATAAAAATATGTTCGTTTCATATATATTATTTTATGATAAATATTTATAATAGCTATTACAAAACACATTCAGCTTTAATATAAAAATAAACATAATCTATTCAAATATAGCCTATATCATTATATGTGATTATATTTTATTAGTTCTTTATAATTTATATTTTCACAGAATTATATCTTTCTATTTTGTGTAATTTATTAATTTATTAATATTTCTCTTAGGTAACATAAAATCAGATAGCTTTTTTTTACTTTTAAGTATATTTTGAATATTTAAATAATATAATTTTATACCTATATCGTCTAAATAATAAAAATATAAACATATTAATTAATTCGTTATTACTATATGAAATAATGCTAAAGTATAATAAAAAATATAAACATATTAATTAATTCGTTTAAGTTATAAATGAAAGAATGCCAAAATTATATTGTTATTACGATATAATATATATATATATATTTATGTATTCTAAACATATATCGTTTGATTATTTTGTAAAAACGTGTAAATATCCAGTTGTTTTAAGTTTCAATATGTTGAGAAGGGGTATACGTTTACAAAATATTCAATATCAAATCCTTGAGCTTAGGAGAATAAATGAAGGATTTCCATGAGAATTTGGAGAAAATGGAAACAGAAGATAGCGCTTGATTAATAGACCAGACGAGGATTACAAAGAGATGCAGACGACTAATTGCGACAGCAGAAGATTTAAAATCTTCAGAAGATTGTTTGTCGTCGTCTGCACAGATTCTCCATCACAGATGGAAAGCTGAATTTTCTTTTTTCTGTTATTTAAAAAAACAATTTCCTTTCTCCAATTTACCATCCTTAAACTTTTATTATCACTTCGATTTTGTGCAATTTATTTTTTGTTTTTTTCTAGTTGATTTCGAGACATAATCTGACGATTAGATTTCATTTTCAATTTTATATATATTTTTTAAAAGATAAATTTAATATTTAATGATTGATTTTATATAGTTATATATAAAAAATATTTTAACTATATCCATTGTATATTTTATATTTGAGAGATTTATTTTTCCGATTATAATAATAATAATATATATATATATATATATATATATAAAATTTTAGATTTTGTGAAGTAAAATATGTTCTGAAATGCAATATATATGTATATCTAAAATATACTTAAAATATTTTTACGAAAGAAAATTTTATTTTCTAACATAAATTTATGGTTGAAAACTATATAGAGGTAAATGTATAAAAAAAATATATTTTTTGATATCATTAAAAATATTTTCATTTTAATTTATGATCATTTATTATTTCATTATGCGTATTACGATTTTTGTATCTAGATAAATCCACCAGGAGTGCTCAGCGTTCCAAGCTGAACTGCTTGCCATTCTTTACGCAACAAAAATCACCATGAATTTCCCGAAAGAACACTTTATCATTGCCTCAGACTGCCAATCAGCTCTATCAGCCATATGTAGGTCTTAACCCCCAAGAACACAACTAATTGCGGAAATAATCTACAACCTGCATTTTTCACCAAATGTGCAACTCTGCTGGATCAAAGGCCACAGCGGTATTCCAGGAAATGAACTGGCGGATCAGGCGGCAAAGGCTGCAGCACATTCTAATCTGCCACTATCCTTTACCACCCTCCCAAAGAGCGTCGCGCGCGGTAAAAAAGAACAGATAGCCCTCAAAATGTGGACAGACTTCTACATCCAAGATTACTCCACCAGAAATCTACGAAGATTTATTGCTAGCCCGTAACTACTCCTCCAAATGCTTCGAAACATCAAGCATGGATCTACCTCCACAACAATCTTGACCGGCCATGGTTACATTCAGGCAGACCTTGCAACGGTATCGAAAGAAGACCCAATTTGCCCCCACTGCCAAGATGAAGACCAAACCGTAGACCACCTCCTCTTCACTTGCCCAACCTTCCAATACCAAAGATTCCAGACAGCCACTCTCCTAGGTATCACCAACATATGTCCAGCATCCCTAGAAAATCTCCCAAGAAAGAAATCTGCCTGGCGACACCTCATTAATTGGACTTCCACTGGCATTGTATATAAATCCAAGAAGACTTAGTTCAGAAGGACATCCCGGGTAGTTGGCGACTTCTGTACGCTCCAGGAACCTGGGTTACTTAAATAAATAATATCTAGATAAACATTTTACATTATTTTTTATAATGCAACCTTTTATAGTCTAAACACGAATATTTTAAGGTATAATAATTAAATTTTGATGTTTACCAACGATCTATCAAAGTTTAATAGCAATATTTGTGTCGAATAACAATCCTTTAGTTGAAATGGCATCGTATGTGAAAATAAAAACATTATTTAGAAATTAAATAATAAAAAACAAAAGCAATTTAAATTTCGGTTTATTTTTCTTTTATTTGGTGACTTTATATATACTCATGCTTATTTATTATTTACTCAAGCTTAACATATCTTTATTTTGATACATTATTGAATATGATATAAAATCAAAATAATATGATTTAATTCTAGATTAATTAGTATTATCTTGTAATAAATACATACTCGTTTTAAGTATATAATAATAAAATAGATATAAAATAGTTTAAAATACAAAAGTTTAAATATAGAAAGCTTCATTATCAATTAAAATATAATTTTTATATCTCCAATACACAACGCTTTCTGTTATTATTTATTTGTATAAAAATAAAGGTTGTTTCTACTGTCAAAATATACTTCAACACCTAGACTCCATCTATTGACCATCCCGACAAACTAGCAGCCTCAGGTCGGTGACAAAGCCACAACACCAGCTTTGGCAAACTGAGAAGTTTCCTTCCTAGAGATCAACATTAAGAATGTTTTATCACTCATGATGACCTATGGATCAAATAGTGTCCGTTGGTTCTGGAGACAAATTGTACATAGCCCTTAGACCTATGTCACAAGTTTACCTTTCATATACAGTGGTACCTCGACATACGAGCGCCCCAACATACGAGATTTTCGAGATACGAGCCGACGAGCAAGTGATTTTTTGCTTTTAGTTACGAGCGAAATTCGAGATACGAGTTCGGTTCGATAGTGTTGAAGATATTAATCTGTGATTTTAAATGTTTCTCTTTGACCAGTACTTTTGTTTTGTTTTTGCTTTTCCTAAAATGTTTCTTTCTTCTTCTTCATTATTATTTGTTCTATATGCAAAGCTTTGTTTTTTGAGACTTGAATAAACAAATTCAAGTTTATTATATTTTTGCGTGCTTTTAAAACTCATTTCCGGAAAATTCTGAGAGGGAGGAAGAAACAAACCTCCTTGGACATGTTTTTTTCTAAACGGCCTACAGGTGAAAGCGAGAAAAATGTAGCTAAAAAGGCAAAGACCAGTGAGGATATCTAATTTATTTCTTTACATTATCTTTTTTGTTTTTGTGCAATAAATATTTGATATTTATAAATACGTTTTTATTATTTAAAACCACGTAACAAAAATAACTGGGGTGAAATTTTGGAGGTTGGAACGAATTAATGGTAGTTCAATTGTTTTGTATGAGGAAATTTGCTTCGAGATACGAGTAATTCAAGATACGAGCAAGGTTGCGGAACGAATTAAACTCGTATGTCGAGGTACCACTGTACTATTTATTCCAGATATGTATTTCCCCCATCTCTACTCATGTTTGTTTCTGTATTCCAATTAGTCATCTATCCACTATATTCACCAGACCTAGCACCCTGTGACTTTTCTTTCATTTCCAAAAGTCAAGTTATTGTTGAAAGGGATAAAATTTGACACTGATGATGAAGCACTGGTGAATGCCGTAAATTCCATCCCCGAAGATGACTGGTGTAAGTGCTTCGATAATTGGTTTTCACAGATGAAATCTTGCATAAGTGCTAAGGGTGAATACTTTGAGAAACTCTGAAAATTTGAACGTAGCAGCTTTAATAAAAATAAGTGATTGCAAAATCTTTTGGAGTAACACTTGTAGATTAACCTTTATTCAAATAAACAAAAGCTACAGGTTTCTGGAGATTAGTTTCTTTATCTTTATTAAACGTAATCTCGAGCTTTCGGGCATCTCTGCTCTTCTTCAGGAGTACATGGAAACATATAAACGGTTTTAAGATTTATATGAAGCTTTATTATTGACTTCAAATGAAACATTTTATTGCCATCGACGGATTCACATATGAAGTGATAAATTCTGCAAAAAATATTAAATTCTGATTATATCTTATATATATTGTAGCAAAACATTTATTATTACATTAACAGATTAGTTATTTTTGACATTTATATTTTTCTACACTATGAACTTCCTTAATTAGTTCTCTTGTATATTTTTGTTTTGAATTGAATAAATTATATTATGATGCATCAGCGCGCCACCTGTTTTGAATATTCGAAACTATTATAGAGGTGTATGATTCTTTTGAAAATTAAACTATTTCTACTATTTTCCATTGCAGTAAGGGCAGTAGAAATTGTTTAATATTCAAAAGAATCATACACGTCTATAATAGTTTCGAATACTCATTAAATAAATTGCCGTGTATAATGCATTTTAATGAGGAAAGAGAAGCTTTTTCCTTAATTAATGTCATACTTCCCTCTTTTAACACAATGTTATAATATATAGATTTATTAATAAAAAGGCATCTTCTGATCATGAAACTAAAGGTTGATGTACAATTTCACTTTTGTACTATTTTTATCACATATAGGTTCATAATATAAAGCTTTTTATACTCGTAAACACAAACTAAATATGAAAATATATTTAAAGGTTCAGTATTGTAACACTCAGAGGTCTCTAATTTCTCTGGACAGACATGGTAACAAATAATCAAGTTCTCGATCGAATGGGTACAGAGCGCCAGTTGATATAGTTCATAAAACAAAGAAATATGACATTTGCTGGACATGTGATGCGCAGATCAGCAGGAAAGACATTTCTGACAGTGTTGGAGGGAAAGTTCCGGGGGAAGAGATCGAGGGGAAGGAGACGACAGGTATACACAGACGATCTAAAACAATGGACTGGACGACACGAGGAGATGAAGAGGATGGCGGAGGAAGTATGGAGAGGCCATGTGGCTCAGTAGAGGAAGGTATTGAAGAAGGGAGATATGGAGAAACCATGTGGCCCACCCTCAGTAGAAGAAGGCACTGAAGGATGATTGCAACACTGTTGAAAGCGTATAGGAATTTATAGAATCTCTAGTTTAATTAATATAATATATATTTCAACATATAACAAAAAATATATTATAGATGACTCATCAAACATATCATATAAATATAACACGAATATAATAGATTATATTCATTATTAGTTTGCATTTATATAGGCAGCTGTGTTAATGAATTTAGGCGAAGGGCGTAATTATGTAAACTTCATTAATAGTAATCAAATAATGTAACAAATCAAACAAAGTTATTATATTAGCCCTGTGTTGATATATTATCAGCTTAATATATCTCCTTCCAGCTGTTTGCTATGGCAGATAACCTCGCCTATAATATATATATAATATATCATATTTTGAACAATTTGACATGTAAGTAATAAAGTATGATGTCTTTTCTAGTCGTCTCAAATGACACCAGCTTGCACTGGACACCCGGGGGATCCAGAGAGGGACAAAAAGGGCGTTGGTCCGGATGTTGACAGTTAGTTAGGTTACATTGGATATTTACGGACAGCCCCGCTCAGTTCTAGGGCAATATCATCTCACGACGGTACCCGCGGCTTCAGGCTGGACGCCGAGCATTCCTCTGTTAATCCTCAACTTCCCCCTGGTTCTGGTGCCACTTGAGACGTACTGGGAGAGCGTCTTTTTATCCCAACTTTTGTCCTTACTGTCCCGTGCGGACTTCCCACTCTGCACGCCTTGCCACTCAACCCCGACTGCTTCCAACTTACTTGTTGTCTTACCCGGGTTTACGACATATATATATATATATATATAGTATATTTTGAGTTAGATAGTTCACAACCCTTTTCTAATATTTATTTTAACCCCATATCTATATAAAAATATGTATCGACCTTGTAAAAATGGATGTAACAAATAAACAAAGAGGCAAAGGTAGACCAGACGGCGACAACGACCAACGGCGTCAGAAGGTGGCGTGATTACAGGAGCCAATCAGGACTCACCGCCATATGCGGGGGTCCAGTATAAAAGGGCCCAGAAAATTAGACAAGGGAGTTGTTTTCAGAGTGACGCCGTTATACGGTCGGTCGGATCTCTCACCCCTTCTTCTATCCGCGAAAGGCTTAAGGCATCCGCGGCGCCCGTGGTCCGACTGCCTTCGTCCGTGGTCTATCTCTACCTCTTGAAGCTACCATCTAGACCTGCCTCTGTCCCTTGCTGTCCCCGTGCGGGAATCCCATCACGCACCCACGACCACGACTGCCCAGTACATTCCACGTCTGCTTAGTCGGGGTTACTACATATATATATTCCATACTGATTAAACTGAGCCTTGGAATATATTGATATCAATTTTAAAATATACATGGAATATAAAAAAATGTTTCTTAGCATTTTTTGACTTAAAGCTTAAAGGAAAATCTAACCAAATTGAAACTGGTATTTTTAGAAAGTCAACCTGCACAGGAAAATATTTTGAATTTCAATTATTTCGGCCCAGTTCATCATAAAATCGCTGTGTTTAAAACTCTCTCCAAAAGATTGGAAACACATTGCTCATCAAAAAGTAATGAAATAATGGAGAAATATAATCTTCAGAGAATTAAAAAATAATTTATTTTTACTACAAATTGAATATTAGCTTAATCTTTAGTCATTTTCAAATCACACTGTGTTTTATATATATATAATACTAGCGGATGTACCCGGCTTTGCCCGGGTTTTACCAGAGTAAAACGGCGCCCGTGGTCCGACTGCCTTCGTCCGTGGTCTATCTCTACCTCTTGGAGCTACCATCTAGACCTGCCTCTGTCCCTTGCTGTCCCCGTGCGGGAATCCCATCACGCACCCACGACCACGACTTCCCAGTACTTTCCACGTCGGATTAGTCGGGGTAAATAAAATTTATAAAACCAACTGAAGTTGAAGTTGAAACAGCTTATATTAGGAATAAAGCAAAATTTCAAAGCTATTTTAAGGGTGATTAAATTTACTTGAAAGAATTCGCAAATGCCTCAAATCTCATGCTTGAATATAAAAGATTAATATAAAAATACCTTTTAAATATGAAAATTTAAATAAAAAAAAACAATATTATATATATTTTTAAATTTATAAAAAATATAATTTAATTATTTAAAAACATCAAATATAAAATCCGAGATATCAATTTAAAATAAAAATTTTGTATTATAAAAAAGTGCAATAAATGGTTATTAATATGAAAATTGTTGTCGTTGAAATAAAAATGCAAAATAATGTTATTATGATATAAAATATTGTCTTAAAAAGTGTAAAACCTATATTTTGAAGGTATATATAAATATTTAATTAAATAATATATATATATATGAATTAAAACATCTATTATTAAAATATCACAGAAGCTCAAAATAAAAATAATTCTAACCCCACAATCAAAATATGGAGAAACTAAACAAACAAAAACAGCATCTATTGAAAATCTCCAATTCTATTTAAACAGAACTATAGGTTGTATGAAAGCCTTTATTAATTTTCTACAACTCCCACATTTTTATTCCAAGTTTAATTTAAAATATTCCCAATTCCCAAAATAATTTTGTCACTACAAATGGCGCCTTTATTTTTCATCCGGTGTTTTTTTTTAAATTTAGGGAAATAAGACCTTCTGCATATTTATTAAGAGTATGTTGAATCATCCCTAAAACTGTGTGCATATTTATTATTCAAATTGTTTTCAACTTGTTTGAATCGATTTTATTTTCTCTATTTGCTTATTGGAATATTATTTATAGAAATTTCTTTTCAAACATATTTTATTTAAACATATTAAATGTTATATATAAATATGTTATATAAATATACTCTCATCAATTATTTAAAATATATTTAGCAATTTGATTAAAAGGTATATATGTAATGGCAAAAAAATGACTTCGACATTCAAATAAATCTATAATAGAATGTGTGTTAAACTTTTAATGCTAGATACAAAATATGTTTAATTAAAAAGGTATATATTGGATCAAATTATCAATTATTTTACCAATATTTCAGTTGACTAAACGCCAACCTTTATCAAAAGGTATTATAACATTTTAAATTGTGTCAACAACAAACTCAGCGCCACATAACGTCAACAGCATTAAGTTTTAAAAATATTTTTTTATATTCTGTAAATTCTGCTTTGTTAATTATGTTGACGTTATGTGGCGCTGAGTTTGTTGTTGACACACTTTAAAATGTTATAATACCTTGATAAAGGTTGGAGTTCAGCCAACTGAAATATTGGTAAAATAAATGATATTTTGATTCAATGTATGCCTTTTTGATTAAATATTTATTTATGAATTGCTCTATTTTCGAATACAAAATATGTATTAAGGTTTAAAAACACCTTAAAATGTTTAAACAGCATTCATAAATTGAATGACCTTTTAAAATTTATAATCACCATTTAAGATTTTGGCAAATCCTAACTTAAACAGCTAGTATTGGGAATATAGAAATATTAAACGCCGTATTAAACAGTGTTTAAACTTTAAATGTGTTGAAATAATAAATCCAATAATTCTATTACTTGATTGAAACGGATAGAAAGGTGTTAACAATAAACAAATATCAAATAATTAGTAAAGTTTATCTATTATTATCTAAAATTATTATTTTTTATTATCCATTATCTAATATTAAAGTGTAAAATGTGGCTTTACAAATTTAAAATATCTATGGAGAGATTGTAAAATGTTGCTATTAAAAGGCAAAATGTTGTTATTATAATGAAGGTTGTTTACAATAAAAAATATAATTTTGTTGTTAGAGTGTAAAATATTGTGTTGTTAAGATACAAAAAAAACCTATATTTCACATTGCCTTATATTATTTTATGAAAATATCGAAATATTTCGATAAAAGCACTGTTTTGTAATAGAGAAATCTATTGCGCAAAATATTCGTTATTTCACAGTATTCACACAATGTTATCTATTTGTAATATAGCTAAACATTTAAAAATATGTATTAGACTAATTCATCATTGGTAATTTAAGAGAGTATGTTGCTCTGATATAATTTAACTTTTAAGTTTTTTGATTAAAAATAAAAAATTAAAAAATTAGAAAATTCTTCCAAATATAAAAAATATCAACCCTTAATCATTTAAAATTATTTTACCCTTTAATGTAGATTATTGAAAAATTTAAAAACTCAACGTATGAAATCAGCATTTAAAGGTTTTGTATGTCTTTTTAATCATTTAAAATTACTTATATTTTAATCCTTTTTTATTTTTATGAAATAGAAGATATAAGTGGAATATTTGACGAAATATTGTTCATAATAAATATTATAGAGCTATAAGAGAGAAGAGTAATAATTTTTTTACATTTTTCCTCTCTTGTAGAATCTATAATATAAATATCAATTTCATATTTTCAAAATTAAATTGAAACTTTAAATTTCAACTTCAATCTACTTATATCTATGCATATAAAGGAAAATTGCGTTTTACGATTATAAAATATCAAAACACCTTGCGAAATAATTTTTTTCTTATTGCGCGAGGTGTTTTGATATTTTATAATATCTGTTCGGTACACTTTTTGAATGGTACAGTATGACAGGTTCGTTTGGTATTGAAAGAATGATTCAATTAATCATCCTTGATATTTTAAATTTTATTCAGGATAAATATAGATATAAATATTATGTTACAAATTAATTTTAGTAATTAAAGAAGTTAAAAAATGTTCGATTGAAAAGGATGGATTGGGAAGGAAGTCAGTCCGTGTTGGCCGTCAGAATTCGAAGGGCCCACGCCCGTGCTTCCCACGTGACCGCCGCCGCCGCGCATGCGCGCCGACCGTGACTTCGCCACCGTCCGCCGGCGGTGGTGTTGGTTGAAAACTGTTCTTCTCTTCGTCGCGCGGGCGTGCCTTTCACTAACATTCCTCCCACCAATTTAATTGATAAATTAAATTCTAATACTATATTTTCTTGGCTATAGTAGAGGCCAATCTAAATTTGTTTTATTTCTAATGGAAAAAGTCGCTGTACTGGACGAAGAAAAACTCCCGATGATGTCTTCACTCTTGCGACTCGAACTTGTCCATCGGCCCCAGGTAGCACCTCCTCCACTTTTCCTAATGGCCATCAAATCCTTCTCCCCCTATTTTTTTTTTCTTTTTCTGTTGAAGGGTGTGACGACTGCCTTTCTCAGTTCACTATTGACTTCTTCGATTGACTCCTTTTCTGCAGACTGTGTCCAAAATTGTTCTTCTTTCTTAAGCCTAACTGGTCTCTCCCACCATCTAGTAGTAATCAATTGCGAGATTGAAGCTCCACGTGAGGGGATGTCTGCAGGATTTTCTTTACCAGGAACGTGCCTCCAATCAGTTATGCTTGAATTTTGTGGAATCTTCTTTACTCTTCCTGCGACAAACACTGACCAGTTCATATCACGTTTAATCCCTGCTAAAGCAGTAGTAGATTCAAGTTTCTTCTCCGAAATTAGCTTGTAATTAGGGAGTGGTGGGTGTTCTCCTATCCAAGGTAAATTGACAGAATATCGACCATCTTCATTCTGTTTCACTGTTTGGTTGAAATGTTCCAACGCTGCAACTGACAACTCTTCTTTCCTCTTTTCCTTCATGGGTTCCATGATACTGATAACATCTAATCTCCGAAGATCTTGTATTGTTGCATCACGGACTAAGCATGACAGAACTGATGATTGAGATTTAGTTGTTTGAACATTTCCCAAAACCTTTCCACTAACAGTCCAGCCCAGCTTCGTTTCGAGAGCGACGGGACCAGATTCCAATTCTATTTTCTTTCCTGTTAGTAGCTTGGCGTATACGTCTGCTCCTAGTAGTAGTTCAATCTCCGTGTTCGACCTATAGACATCCAAGTCAATTCCCTTTGATCGAAGTTCCGTCATCCATTCGGTAGGTTGAGCGGAAGGCATTGCACTACAAATCGTTGAGCAGTCTTGTACTTCAAAATTGCAGTTGTACTTGGAGTCCACATCAGAAATGTAGATTCGATACCGCTTGTGCTGCTGTGGTCTCGATTTCACTCCACCAAATAGTAAGTGTACAACTTCCTTTTTCCCGAGCATAGTGAGTCCAACTTCGGAAGCAGTTTGTTCCAATACATATGAGTTCTGGGATCCACTATCTAACATTGCTCGAACAACTTTTGATTTATTTTCGCCATCAATCTTTACCATGATTGTTTGAAGTAAGACATCTTGGCACCGAACTTGATTCGACATGTCCACGGATGCATTTATGTTCTTACTTCTCTCTTCAATCCCATCAGATTTTTGGCTGCCTTTTGAAACTGGACATAAGATTGCCCTGTGTTTTTTACTACAGATGACACATTTCACTACGTTTCTGCAATACTTGGAAAAGTGTCCGGGCTTCAAGCAAGAATAACAACACTGTTTCTCTTGAATTATTTTCCTTCTTTCTTCAAGAGACATTGACATGGCTTTACTGCATTGTTCACTCAAATGTTTTCCATCACAAAATACACATTTATAAGCGTTATTTGACTTCCCATCAGCAACTACCAGACTTGCAGCGGTGGCGACAGATGTCTTCGGCTTGGGCGGCTTATCTCGATTAAATTGTGATGGATACGAACTCGAAAACGGTTGACGAGCCAAACGCATTCTTTCACTTCCCTCAACTTCGTGTTTTAGGAATTCCATAAGCTTCTCCAGGAGGACTTCACTTGATTTATGCTTTCCATCTTCATCAGGCTTGTGATGATGACGAGTCCTTTCCCACGCGACGAAGAGATCTTCAGGTAAAGCTGATTCCACCATGGGGTACAGAATAGCAGCGCATTTATCTGTTGTGACTCCTAAAGATCCCAACGCTCGTAGTTGTGATGATAACCGAACGTATACAGTCGAAAAAGGTGTCGTGTTCCTTCCATGAGCATTTTCCAAAGTGATAGCAATCAAATCCCTTACGTACACTTCCACCAACATGTCTTCACGGCCAAAACGTTCCTTAAGAGTGCTGATGGCAAGTGGATAATTTGCCGCTGAATTTGGAAAGGATGAAACTATTTCCTCCGACACCGATCCCTTTATCATGCAATTTTGTAGGTATTGCAACTTGACACAGGCCGAAATGGAGTCATCATCGTGGACGCTTTGAAAGGCTGACCAGAACTGCAGCCACTCCCGTGCTTCTCCTCCAAATTTCGGTAGTTCCAACTTCGGAAGTCGATGAAGATTTGACTTTCCTTCGTTCCCCCCGGAAACTATTGATTCTCGGTCTACTGTTGGTTTTGCTAGTAATTGTTCCATTTTTTGCAAAACGCCTTCAGACCTTCCAAATAGATTCGCTTGAACGATATCGACATCTTCAATTTCTTCATCTTCTCTATCCGCCTTTATCAGTTGTTCGATGAGACAATCACTGGCAATTAAGAACCTGTCTTTACATCTGAGGAGCTTTGGTCGTAGAGACATCAACATTTCTAGGCTTGGTTCTTGCTTTCCAAGTTCGCCATCTGCTTCTGCAATAACACTTTCCAAAGTCCTCTTTTTCGTCTCACAAGCTTTCTTGAGTTTGTCCATCTTAAATCCTTGGCAGGGCTCGCCACAATGTTCGGTACACTTTTTGAATGGTACACTATGACAGGTTCGTTTGGTATTGAAAGAATGATTCAATTAATCATCCTTGATATTTTAAATTTTATTCAGGATAAATATAGATATAAATATTATGTTACAAATTAATTTTAGTAATTAAAGAAGTTAAAAAATGTTCGATTGAAAAGGATGGATTGGGAAGGAAGTCAGTCCGTGTTGGCCGTCAGAATTCGAAGGGCCCACGCCCGTGCTTCCCACGTGACCGCCGCCGCCGCGCATGCGCGCCGACCGTGACTTCGCCACCGTCCGCCGGCGGTGGTGTTGGTTGAAAACTGTTCTTCTCTTCGTCGCGCGGGCGTGCCTTTCACTAACAATATCTATACATGTTTATATCTATTTTGATCCAATATACAATGTATATATATTCTTGCCAATTTTACACACACTCATCATAAATAAAGATATTCATCAATTGTATATTGAAAAAACTAAACTATTTTCTACATTTGAGTTTTCCAATTGAAATTATAGTTTATGGTTATTTTTTAAAAATATCATTCATATTATTTGCTATATATATATATGTTATATAAAAATATTATCTTATTTGAAATTATATATTTCATAGATTCAAATATTCTGTTAAGTATACCACCAGATGTCGCGACTTTCCTTTATATAACCTATTGTTGTTGTTTCCCGTTGGCCGGCTCAAAACTTTGTACATTATGTAAAAAGATTTTTCATTTTTTTTATCCTTACGCCTCAAGCCAGGCAGTACTTTTATCAAATTATGTTTTTTATATATTCCATTAGCTCAATTAGAGCAATTACTGATCAAAACTATGTTTATTATTTACTTTCAAGATTTTTGCCACGACTGCATTACCAATACCATTTAGTACAAAAAAAAACAAATAATTCCATATCATAATCCTCAAGATAATCAATATATCAGCAGAACATCTTTTTATTCCTAATATATATATACAGTGGTACCTCGACATACGAGCGCCCCAACATACGAGTTTTTCGAGATACGAGCCGACGAGCAAGTGATTTTTTGCTTTTAGTTACGAGCGAAATTCGAGATACGAGTTCGGTCGGTTCGGTAGTAACACGCAGTCGCGCCATCACGATCAGTTAGCAACGTGCTTTCGCTGTGATAAGTTGTGTTTTGTGTTGCGTTTACATTTACAGTTTTAGTTCATTTATTTTTATAACCATGGATCGGAAGAAAGTTTGTAAAAAGTCAAGTGCTAAGAAAAAGATGATGAGTATTGAATTAAAACGTGTAATAATAGAAAAACATGAGCAAGGTGTTCGAGTTGTTGACTTGTCGAGGCAGTATGGCCGTAGTACGTCCATGATATGTTCTGTGCTTAAACGGAAGGAGTCGATAAAGAGTGTAACGCCGGCTAAGGGCCTTACGATGGTTACATTGGTTTTGAGGAGTCAGAGGAGGAGGTTATTTCTACAAGTGAGATAAAGGAGATCTTAGGAATGTGGGAGAGAGTTTAACAGTTCGTGGAAAAAAAAAAAACACCCAGAAAAAGTTGCAACAGGTCGTGCATCTGACCTTTTTAATGACACTTGCCTAACTCATTTCCGGAACATTCTGAGAGGGAGGAAGAAACAAACCTCCTTGGACGTGTTTTTTTCTAAACGGCCTACAGGTGAAAGCGAGAAAAATGTAGCGAAAAAGGCAAAGACCAGTGAGGATATCTAATTTATTTCTTTACATTCTCTTTTTTGTTTTTGTGTAATAAATATTTGATATTTATAAATACGTTTTTATTATTTAAAACCACGTAACAAAAATAACTGGGGTGATATTTTGGAGGTTGGAACGGATTAATGGTAGTTCAATTGTTTTGTATGGGGAAATATGCTTCGAGATACGAGTAATTCAAGATACGAGCAAGGTTGCGGAACGAATTAAACTCGTATGTCGAGGTACCACTGTATATATATATATATATATTTGTTTGTTTTGAGTATATCTATAAATATCGTCATTTTTCGGACATTTTAATTTAAAAACAGTTATTTTTCGCTATTATAAATCATTTTATATATAAATTTATAAATATATATATATATTTGATTTTGACATTCATTGAATATTATACATTTTTTGACCATAGTTTTAGAATATGCACTTTTTAATATTGTAATAAATATGTAGAGTCAATTTACTAATATAGAATTAATTTCGTAAATTCTATATAACTGTGGAAATATTTAATGTGTAATTTTATTCAAGTAATTGAAAATAAAACCTACTTGATAGTAAATAATTATTTTTCCTTTATCACAACTACACCTTGAATTCTTTATTTTACAACAAAATATATTATCCATAACATATATACATACTACATATATATATTATATAATATAAAAACTCAAATATATCTATATTCTAAAAATATATGTTTTATTTTTATCATTGATATTTCTACTTTTGATATCAACGTTTTAAGAATAACTTTCAGTTTTGTTGTAAATATGCGTAGTTAACATATTTATCTTTTTGAATCACTAATATAGGATTAACTTTATAAATTCTATATATTGTGAAAATAACTAATGTGTAATATTTCCTCAAGTAATTGAAAATAAAAGCTGCTTGATGGTAAATAATTATCTTCTTTTTTTTATCACGACTTCACTTTCAACTCTTTATCTTATCGATCCTTTGTCTTATCAACCCTTTATCTAACAACTAACAAATTATTCATAACATATATATAGCGTTATGAAATCCTGCCATGGGTAATTATCTATCTATAGAAATTAAATGGTCATTAAAATATATAAAGAAAAATGAAATCATTTTTATATCATTATTAACAATTCCTAATTTCTATTTTCAATAACTTTCAATTAATTTCTGTTCTTCATTTAATTAAATTTTGTTTGATTGATTGAATTGATTAATTCTTTCGATAATTGCAGATAATATTAATAAATCTAAAAAAAAAAGATAATTTTGAATATTTTGATTCATAATCTTAGCTAAATATTTGTACGTATATCAATTTGTGTCTAAACATTTAAAAATATATATATTTCAACTAATTCATCATCGATAATTTGAGAGAGTGTGAAAAATATTTACAAATGGGACATTTTACTGGGATAAGGTGAATAAATTAAGAAAAATACATCTCCTAATCGTTCAATTGAAAGTTGTTTATGGCTGGCGCCATCTATCGAAATAAATATCAACTATTCGTTGATTTTTAAATATTCCAAAATTGGCCAAATACCCATTTTTGATCAATCAAGAAAAGCTAACCACGTACGCGTTTCGGGATGTTGGCCCCCGTCAGGGCCCGATTCATGATTTTTCAGGATGCCTGAATGACCAGTTCTTTGGTCGTAGAGGTACAGCTTGCACCACGCTGACGAGGGCCAACAGCCCGAAACGCGTACGTGGTTAGCTAGACCAAGACTTCCACATTTTGTATACATAGATTGTAATATCTGTAGCTAATGATCATTTACCTTTTTGATATAAAAAAGAGCGTACTTGCAGCTGTGAAGGAAAAAACATTTTTTTCTCACAATATTTCGAAGGATTGCTTTCTATTTATCAATTTATTGCACAATAAACTTAAAATGATGCATTTGTACGTCATCTGTTATAAGAAATTGAAACTAATTTTGAAGTGTATGAATCTTTTTGAAAGTAGAACAATTTCTACTTTCCCCTTAATGGGAGGATCTGACTCATTAGTCTTGAACCCTCAAAGCGGTTTCGTCAGTTTAATCTATCATACCGCCGTTATATTACATTTTTCGGTTTTCCTTTCATACCGATACGCTGACCTCTTGAAATGAGTATTTTGAATGAAATATTGACATAAGATTTGAGGACAGTAGAAATACATACATTCAAACATATATCTAAAGGATTGCTCTTTCACTTAAACCATTTATCTATTGTTAATCAAAAGGAATAAAGATTAAAGGCCAAGTCTTTAATTAGAATGATTATTCGTAATGAGAAGTTTGACCACACAAATAGAGATTAAAATTTTGAAAAAGGCAAATCATGCATATATTGATAAAATATCTAGTTTTTTGAAGAATGATCAATTATATTTGACCAAAAAACCACATACAGTAAAACTCAGAAATATCCACGTATTTAGATAACCTCTTAGAAGGAAATTTCTGCTGAAAATATGTAAATAAGAAAATTATGCAAATTTGCAAACTTTATAGAAGTTTATTTAAGAGATTCTTCTACCTTTTTTTATATATAAAAATCCATGAAACTAATTAATTCAACGTAAAATATGCTACGTTGAAAAAGCCTAATTTATTAAGACTTTATTAATTTATAAATTAATTAGTGTTATTTGGGCCACATAGCGAAATCAGTTTGAAAAAAAAGATTGGTTTTTATTTTGTTCTGTTGTAAATTAATTCTAATCAGTATTTTCTAATTTACTTCTTATAATGCACCGGCATGAAAAAATTAAAGAAAAAATAGAGATAATTGAAAAGTAATAGACAAAATGCACTGATATTTGGTGTATATATACACTAAAGGACAATTGTACGTTTTAGCATGTAAATCGGGATTCAGACAATAACTCTGAAATATATTCGATATACAGTGACCTTTATTGAAGACACACGAGATAACCAAGTGTGAACAAAATCCCCTCTGTCTACTTAAAAAGAAACAGACTATCGGCCACATCGAAGACTTTCCACTTCCTTAGGTTATGTCGATTGTGTAATATATATAAAACATTTTTAAAAAATGGAAAAGCTATATCCAGACAAATACTCCAAAAGTGCATAAAATTAAAAGAGAGAGGGTCTTCTTTTAAGACTATATATAATTACTGGCCCCTTTAGATTACACTGTTCAACAAAATTTTCTCCCAAGAGAACCTGATGGTTTTTCTAGTGTTACCTTTCATACTGAACTCAAAAATCATATCAGAAATTTTCCATCACCCATGGTTTTTGCGTGACAGCCTTTTTTAGTATTGGAATAAATACAGCAAAAAATGCAAAAAATATTACATAAGCATTTTTGCACAAACCTTATTGCTTTACAATGGTTAATAAAAAATATGTTTCTTTGTCTCAAAAGATGCAGCATTTCATCTAAATTTACCTCTTTTTGCTGATTCCAAATATACCATTAGTTTTTTCTATCACGCAAGATTTCTGAGATACATCTATTTGAAATTTGAAAATATTTTCAATATATAGGGCTATATGAACGAAATATACTCTATAACAAAAAAACCGACGCACCAAGAAGCAGTTGTCCGATTTATATGAAAATACGTATACAAAGAGGTTTCGACCAAACATGCAAATGATTGAAATTTGGTGGCCGATTTATGCAAAGCAAGAGCTCCAGCGCATCTGAACTGCGCATCCAGCACGAGCATTCTAGACTCAATATTCGGCGCGGCACGAGCTGATTTTCAGAATTTCCGCTTTATATTTTAGCAGTACGCCTATTTCTACTGTATCAATGCCTCGCCGAAAGATTCGTGCTCATTACGAACATATGTCAGAGTTTGAAACTGGTCGTGCCATTGGATTGAAAGAGGCTGGTTGGTCTAATCGACTAATCGCGCGACATCTGTTTCGAAGTGATGCGGCTATTAGGCGATGTTGGAAAAAGTGGGTCAACAACGGAAGTATGCAACGTCAGGGCGGCAGCGGTCGACCAAGGGCAACAACAGAACGGGAAGTCAGAGCAATTGTCAGAATGGCTGTCGCAGCACCGGAATCCACGTTATCTACCATCCAACGTGTGACCGGCACACAAGTGTCCAAAATGACCATCAACAGGCGACTGAGAGAGCGGAATCTAAGAGCTCGCCGACCGTTACGATGCCTACCCCTCACACCCGTGCACCGACAAGTCCGACTACAGTGGTGTCGGGAGCTATCAACTTGGAACTGCGCTGACTGGGGACGTATAGTCTTTAGTGACGAGTCCCATTTCTTACTCTGTCCTGACGACCGTCGCAAACGTATCTGGAGACGTCCTGGGCAGCGTGTGGATCCTGGCCTTACTGTCGAACACCACGCAGGTCCACAACAGGGCGTTATGGTCTGGGGTGCCATTTCATTTGATAGCAGGACTCCATTGGTAGTCATTCCTGGCACCCTGACAGCACAACGGTACGTAGATGATATTCTTACGGCCTGTTTTGTTGCCGTTTCTCTCACATCACCCCGGGCTTACTTTTCAACAAGATAATGCCCGGCAACACACGGCACGTGTTACTACGGATTGTCTTCAATCTTGCCGAACTCTTCCGTGGCCAGCAAGGTCGCCTGATCTCTCGCCCATAGAGCACATCTGGGACGTGATGGGAAGGCGATTGCAACCATCTCGGAATGTTGACTATTTAGCCCGTCAGTTGGAGACAATTTAGCAATAAATCCCGCAGCACACCATCCGGAATCTTTATCAGTCCATGACACGCCGGGTGGCAGCCTGCATCCAGGCCAGTGGGGGTCCAACGACATATTGACATTCTCAATGTGTGACGATCAAACTCTGAAATAAAACAATTAATTGTTCTGAAATATTAATCGTTTTTTCCCCTATACATGCTCTTTACATACACCAATTTTGTGGCGCGCTAGTGCATCGTAATATAAATTGTTCTAATAAAAGACCCAATTTGATATTTGCGGAAGAGCAATTGCTCGAAGCATATTATATATTTATAATTGTATGTAATGCTGGTGTCCTCAAAGCTTATGTCCATAGTTCATCGAAAATACCCATTCCATGAGTCTAGCATCAGTATCACTATAAAAGGAAGATCGAAAAATGCAAGATAACAGCGGTATGGTAGATTAAACTGGCGAGACCGCTGGGAGGGTTCACCACTGATGAGCCAGGCCCTACCATTAATTTTTCCATTGCAGTAAGGGCAGTAAAAAATGTTTAATTTCAAAAGGAATCTTAAGCGTCTAAAATAGTTTCTAATTTTCAAAACAGATGGCGCGCTAGTGCATTGTAATAACCTAATTTGTTTCAATATTTAAAATATCATTTTAAATTACCTAAAGATGTGTACGAGTTAAATTGTGAAGGGAAGAGGAGACATTTTGAAATTAAATTAATTCATTTATATTCTCTATATTTTAGAACAGGTATCTTCACAATATTTGAATATATTTTTACTACATTTAAGACCTTATCAAAAGGTCTAGACTTGATCGACGCAAGAAAATTTTAAACAACAGTGATTGGCGACAATTCGCCCCTTTGGAAGACAATCGCCACATTGATTGTCCCAAGCTGTTAGGAAAGGACGAGAAAATAGATCATGGACAATTTCAGGAGAAGACCATATGATACCATCAAAAGATTAGTCATAAAATTATAAGTTCTGAGAGGGCGGGAATACAGACCCAATAAATATAAAGATTTGAGATATAAAATTAAAAACTAGGAATATCTTATCGAATTCAGCTCATTGTCACAAACACAATTAAATTATCGTCAATCAACATATCTTAGAACCAAATATATCGTGTACATAAGTAAAATGTAATTTTATACAATACATTGCTATTGTTGAAATATTACACAGAGTAACAATGGCTATAGATGAGCTCGTGTTTGAAAAGGAACTAGTATATAATAAATATTGTTTTTGTTGTTTTCATGTAAAACATATACCAAGATTTGTTTTGTATAATTTATATTAATAATAAATAATATGTAAAGTTAAATTGGTTACGGATTCATCCTTCTTACTTACTTTAATTACATAACAGATATATCATTTATTTAAAGACACAAAACGCGATATCCTGGCTAGGGATAATTGCATCGATTTACATTTTTAAACAGAAGCAGTTATAAAATTTGGCAAATTCTGGAATAATTAAAATCAACGAGAATGGTTGATAATTATTTCGATAGATGGCGCAAGCCATCAGCAACTTTCAGTTGCACGATAAGGAAATGTTTTTTCATAAGTTATAAAAATATTATACAAAAAAAAATAAATAAAATAGAAACAATAATATACAAGGTGCGTTCATTAATTTCCAGGACTGGTTAAAAAATAAAATAAATAAAAAAGCTAGAGAAAATATTTTTTTACAGAGTTGAATATTGGACATTCGACCACACCTGACTGAAAGCACGAGTCTCGTGGCGCACGCGCCGATCTAAAAATAGAACAAAACAACTTCCTTGTAAGGTTCGCATTTCTAATTTTAAAATGGCCATTTTCGAAGAGCAGAGAATCTGCATTAAGTTTTTTTTTTTAATTGAAAAAAGTGCTACTGAGACGTATGAATTGATTAAAGAAGCTTTTGGCGATGCAGCTTTATCCCGTTCAAGAACTTTTGAATGATTTTCACGCTTCCAAAAAGGTCGGGAAAAGGTAAACGATGATCAGCATACTGGGCGTCCAAGATCATTTCGTTGCGAGGAAAACAAGCTCAAAATAAAGGAGTTAATTAATCTAACAAAGAAATTCTATTAAAGACTTATCTTCAGAGACTGGACTATCTGTTTATTTGGGGATAATGAGGTGCTTAAGGGAGGCAGTGCGCCTTAAAAGACCTGAAAGATGGCAAAACAATGACTGGATACTTCACGTCGGTAATGCGCGGCCTCACACAGCCCATGTTGTTTTGCAGTTCTTGGCCAAGCATTCAACCATACAGATCCCTCATCCACCCTATTCCCCCGACTTAGCCCCCAATGACTTTTTCCTCTATCCTAAATTGAAATTGAACTTGAAAGGACGGAAATTTGACAACGTTGATATGATACAAGCTGAATCGAAGGCAACTTTGAGGAACCTCTCAAAAAGTGATTTTATCTCCTGCTTCGACAATTGGAAAAAAAGATGGAACGGGTGTATTGAGGCAGGAGGGGCATATTTTGAAAAATATTGAATTAGTTTTTTTATTTGTTTTATTTTTTAAAAGATACAGAGCAGTCCTGGAAATTAATGAACGCACCTTGTATATTAGAAACCTGATCCTTCCAGATTAGAAAGATAATCCTAAATATATTTACAAAAATGGTTAAATCTGTGATAATTATCTCAGGTATTTACAAATTGATATAGATCTACAACATTATTTACTGCCTGTTGTTTAGCGATAAAGAAGAGTGGAGATTCCAACAGATGTCTCGAGTCCTGAGTTTCCTTGCCACAATGACAGCTTGAGTCCTCAACCGCTCCAATTGTTGCTAAAAATCTCTTAAAATTCATTTCCCTTGACGAAATAAGCAGGGAGTAGACGAAACGTCTGTATAATGTAGAAATTTAAGATAATTGTTGTAAACAATATTATTTTCAAAATATATGCAAAAGTAATTTCAAAAAGTATTTTCTTCTAATCTGTAACCTCTAAATCAAACTATCTGTCAATAAATATTTAAACAAGGTTCCTATGTCATTCAACAATTGTATTCCATTATTTGATGTGATAGGCTGAAGGTATTTTCCATACAAAATCCATTATTTTGGGAAAGGAAATCCTTACAAGTTTGCAGAAGACGGTTGTCGATATACCATTATACAAAAGAAAAGTCTAGATTGAAAATTTATCCCCCACCCTCACTTATCTTTTGTTTGTTTGGGCATCTCTTGACTTTAAATAAAATATTCTAAATTTTTGTTTGAATAAAAAATATAAACATACATGTACTTGTTCTATGAATTCAGTTTTTGATAATTTTTTAAAATATATTAAATTTTCTTTATTATAAATAATTTCAACCTCTAAATGAAACTTTAAAATATCAAAAAAACATGCTTTGAATAAACATATTCATGAACAATAACAACATATTCAAAAACATAAACATGAAAAATCATAGAAAAACAGGGTAACGTGGTAAGATTCTTTTAATAGAACACGACGAGCTTTCAGGCAGCAACTGCCCTTCTTCAGGTCTAATAATTGGTATTAGACCTGAAGAAGGGCAGTTGCTGCCTGAAAGCTCGTCGTGTTCTATTAAAAGAATCTTGCCACGTTACCCTGTTTTTCTTTGAATATTACAGCGTGGCGATATGATGTCTGATCCTAACCATGAAAAATCATAATTGAGTGCTAATAATTTGACATTCCTAACTTATTTCTAATGTATACACCCAAAATAAATCGATTATATTAAAAATGAATAATATATACTAGATAATTATTTGTATATTTTAAAAAAAGTGTACTTTTTAAAATGTTAATATGAACTCGCTCTTTCTGTACATGTATTTTATTACTTTAAAAGCAATCTAAATACCTACAATAATAACCTAAATACATATATATATATATATTAAAAATAATGAAGGCATATCCTGAACACGAGCATTATGCTTTTTAGATGACAGAGCGCCATCTAGTGGAACAGAAATCAACTAAACATTGATTTAACCTGTTCACTGATATTTGGCCATCCCATGTGTGTGACAAAGTGAATGGATTTTCTTGATTTATCAAGAAATTGGTTTGGCCAAATATCAGGGAACAGGTTAAATCAATGTTTAGTTGATTTCTGTTCCAATAGATGGCGCTCTGCCATCTAAAAAGCATAGGTGCTCCTGGTCAGGATATGCCTTCATTATTTTTAATATCAACAACTGACCTTTTTATTTCTATTTTTTAATTGTTTATATATAAATGTGAAAAAAAAAATAATTTAAAAAATCAATAAGCGATAGAACTCTTCCTGTTTAGTTAATCAAATAAAGTAAAGCACGAAGGAAGATGAGTTTAAATAAAACAAAAAACAAAAAGAAACTCATCTTCCTTCGTGCTTTACTTTATTTGATCAAAAAATCAATGTTTAGTTGATTTCTGTTCCACCAGATGGCGCTCTGCCTTCTGAAAAGCCCATGTGCTCCTGGTCAGGATATGCCTTTTTTATTTATATATATATATATGATAATGCATTTTAAAAAATAATTAAATGATGAAAACAGCTGCGGGAATCCCAAGCTCTCCAATTTGATAAATTTCATTATTACAATAAGGAGTTTATAGATATTCATACTAATAACCGGGCAGTTGGCGTTTCTTGCGCTCCAGGGGCCTGGGTTATCCTTATTTCTCACTCTCATACCAATAATATGATAACATTTACAATAAGAAACTCACATTGATAAAAAATATATAACTCAAATTTTATCGATAAATGGCAATTAAATTTATATTTTATTTTTTCCACCGTATGAAATATAGCCTTAGTATTTTGACCTCGAACATTGAACAAGGAAATGTGATAATATTTGATCAAAATTTATATATATATAAATTTTATTTCCTATATCGTTGTGCCTGAAGAATGAAAAGTTGAAATTAAAATCGAAAAGGATATAATTAAAATTGGAAAGGTTTTATTTATATTGTAATATTGTATTGAAATAATTAATTTAATTTCTGAATTTGGAAATGTAATATTTGTAAAAATTATTATTTTTTTATTTGTTTGATTAAAAACGATATAAATATCTATCATGTTGAAATTTCTTAATTTAAAAATTAACCTAAAGTTTTCTAAAACGCACATAATTTATCACCAATTTTAAATAATAATTATTGTTATTTCAATTAAAATATGCTATTATAAATATAGTTAAATGTTATTATAAAGCTAAATTTCATTATCGTAAAGATAGATGCTGCCTGGCTGGCATTCATAGTTCTTCAAATTATAAAAGATTTACTGGCCGAAGTATTTTTAATTTTAAGAATTTAATTTCATTGTTTTCACAATTTATATAATCCTGTTAAAATAATACTTAAAAATTATATTAACAAACCTTTTTAAATCAAACTTATCAATAAAATATAAAACCTATGTAAAATTTAAAAAACGTGATATTATGTAATTTAAAATATATAACAATGGATTTTATGGTAATGTGTTTCTTTTCATATATATCATATAATACTCTACAGACCTTACTACATTGATAAACGTTATTGAATGAGAGGGCTATACGCCTATAAGCTTATACACATACGAGGTGTGTTCAAAAAGTATCGCGAATTTTGAATTTCTGCGGGTTACGTATATTCGAATTTCGATCTTTTTGTGGCTTTATGTTGGTACTCATGTCTCTCACTTATGCCGACAAGCTCGGCCATTTTGAATGTTCACTTAATTGGTGACAGCTGCTTTGCTTGCAGGTGTTTTGGATCGTCTTCGATTTTTACCTATTAAAAAAAATGGATCAAAGAACCTGTATCAAATTTTGTGTGCAAAACGGAATTAAGTGCGCGGATGCATTCTGAATGTTGACTGTGGCATACGGAGAAGCTACCTTGGGCCGAAGCAACGTTTATCGGTGGTACAAAATGTTCTCAGAAGGCCGAGAAGATGTGAACGACGAAGAGCGTGCCGGACGCCCGAGCACTTCAACAACAGACGAAAAAATTAATGAAGTGGAGAAAATGATATTGCCAATCGTCGAATCACCGTTAGAGAAGTTGCTGAGGACCTAAACATATCGATTGGCTCGTGCCATTCGATTTTTATCAATGATTTGGGCATGAGACGGGTCGCCGCGAAATTCGTACCAAAATTGCTCAATTGCGACCAAAAACAGCATCGCATGAACATTGCTAATGAGATGTTGGACTCTGTCCGCGACGACCCAAATTTGCTCCAGAGGGTCATAACTGGTGACGAAGCGTGGGTTTATGGTTATGACGTGGAAACCAAAGCTCAATCATCTCAATGGAAGCTGCCGCACGAACCAAGACCGAAAAAAGCGCGCCAAGTTCGGTCGAATGTGAAAGTTTTGCTGACAGTTTTTTTCGATTGCAGGGGCGTGGTGCATCATGTGTTCTTGCCACAGGGTAGAACGGTCAATAAGGAATATTACCTGCAAGTTATGCGCAATTTGCGCGAAGCAATCCTCCAGAAACGCCCGGATTTGTGGAAGAACAAAAATTGGCTTTTGCACCACGATAACGCCCCTGCTCACACAAGGTTGCTTGTGCGTGACCTTTTGGCCAAAAACAACACACAAATGATGCCGCAGCCACCGTATTCCCCAGATCTGGCCCCCTGTGACCTTTTCTTTTTCCCTAAACTGAAGAGGTCCATGAAAGGACGACGTTACGCTACGCTTGACGAGATAAAGACCGCATCGAAGGAGGAGCTGAAAAAGATGACAAAAAAAATGATTTTTTGAAGTGCTTCGAAGATTGGAAAAACCGTTGGAACGAGTGTATAATATCTCATGGGGATTACTTTGAAGTGGACAAAATAGGTATTCATGAATAAATAAATACTTTTTGAAAAAAACACAAAAGTCGCGATACCTTTTGAACACACCTCGTACACATAGGTTTACTAAACACCTCTAAGTTGCCTTTTTTAGTTGTCGTGTCCAATGAAGAGCCTCAGATGTCTCCATACATCTCTATCACAGCGGTCGCAATGTCCACTATCTTGGGTGTGTAAAGCTGCTGCTATGGGTCCATGTCAATTTGATGTTATTGTTTTTGTCGTGTCCAATGAAGAGCCTCAGATGTCTCCATACATCTCTATCATAGCAGTCGCAATGTCCACTATCTTTGGTGTGTAAATCTGCTGTTCTGGGTCCATGTCAATTTACCGCTGTAGTTGTTGTCGTGTCCAATGAAGAGCCTCAGATGTCTCCATACATCTCTTTCACAGCATTGTTCTCCATCTTGGGTGCGTAAAACTGCTGTTCTGGGTTCATGTCAATTTTCTGCTGTAGTTGTTGTCATGTCCAATGAAGAGCCTCAGATGTCTCTATACATCTCTTTCACAGCATTGTTCTCTATCTTGGGTGCGTAAAACTGCTGTTCTGGGTCCATGTCAATTTTCTGCTGTTGTTGTCGTTGTCAATGAAGAGCCTCAGATGTCTCCGTGCATCTCTATCACAGCATTCGCAATTTTTTCTATCTTGGGTGTGTAAAGCTGCGGCTCTGGGTCCATGTCAATTTTCTGCAAGCCTGCGGTCATTACTGGACATAAGAATAGGTGTGTAGGTGTTAGCTCCACACCAGGACAGTTGTTACATGTCCTGTAGGGTCTTGTGCCATCTGGATGTATTGTCATTTCTTTGAAGTGCCTCATATAATAAATGCAGGGTATATAAAAAAAACAGTCCATTAAAACAGTGGAGCGCAATGAAAAGGTTGATTTATCGTAACCGCTGAGTGTTCACCACTGATGAGCCAAGCCCTCTCATTCAGCTCCCTTAAGCATTGTAATATGGTCTGTAGAGATATTAAATGATATATGTAAAAAGAAACATATTGCCAAAAATATTGTTAAAAATTTTATCGATAGATGTCAATTAAATTTATAAATGTAATAAAATAGGTCATTCTAGGGGAATATGAGTGTATAGTAATTATCATTGTGGGTATGCATACTAAAGTTTATTCAAATAATAAAATTACATCTCAAAAATATAATTTCAATTTGTATATGTTTGTCAATTATAATAATGAAGAGATTTCATTTATAGTTATGCCTGTGTTGTGTTTGTTGTGTGTGTGTGCTTTGCTTTAAATATAAATTTTAAATGAACATGTTCAATATAATATTTATAATTTAAATTTCATAAATAGGTTTATGTATGATATATAATAAATATTAAAATGAATTTAGTCAAAAGGAATTTTACATCTAAAATAAAAATTCATGCAAAAATTTCAAATTCTTCAAACAGTAGATAGAAAATATTTATTTTTTATATTCGATACTAAATAACCCATAAAATTGTGTAGTTTTATTTCCAAATTTTATTTTCTGTCGTTAAAAATAGCAATATTTTAAAATTCCAAATGTAATCTTGCATGTTTGTTTGCGTTGTTCACCTTTGCCAACTGATGTTTTGCTAGAAGATACACTTAATAAAATGAAATCTAATTTTAGGCGTTGGTTTTTATAAAATATTCGTCAATGATAAATATTTATTGTGAATTTTAGAATATATGTAAACATTTTGTATAAAATTTAAAGCGATAAGAGAAGTTAAGGATTTTTGTAAAAATGTTCAACACCTCAATGGAAAACGTTTTAATATTTAATTCAATGCGCATTTATTTATTATCTATTACTACATATATATATATGTTATGAATATTTTGGTTGTTGTGATTAGATAAGGCTTAATAAGACAAAGGATCGATAAGATAAAAGGTTGAGGTGCAGTCGTGATAAAAAAAGATAATTATTTACCGTCAAGTAGCTTTTATTTTCAATTACTTGAGGAAATATTACACATTATTCAGTTTAATACATTATATAGAATTTATAAGTTAATCCTATATTAGTGATTTAAAAGGATTGATTGGTTAACTACGCATATTTACAACAAAACTATACAACAAAACTGAAAGTTCTTCTAAAAACGATGATAACAAAAAATAAAATTATCAATGAATAAAATTAAATATATATTTTTTAAAATATAGAAATATTTGAGGTTTTAGATTATATAATATTTCCCCCCTGTTAAAAAGATTTTTAAAAATTAAAATGTTAAAATAAAATTGGTAATTAAAAATAATTAATTAAACGAAATCAATAAATCTATAGAAATAATTAAAAATGAAACAATAAAAATCAATATCCACATTTTTCAAAATAAAAAAAGAAAGTTTGTTTACAAATAATTTATATAATTATGAAATTATGATAAAAGTATATATAAGAAGTATTAATGGGCGATTTATAGGAACTATGGATATGAAGCAAGAAAGGTATTTAAAATTGAGTAATTATGACATGCTAGTTACACTTCAAAATATCAAAAGCAGTAGAAAATGTTATTTTTACATAGTTGAATAATGAAACGCTAATAGATGTATGGAGTGACTTTAAGTTATTTGTGAAGGCTTAAGAATTGGGGTTGATATTTGTTCTTCATTGTCCATGTCCAAAAGATGGCCTTCCTGTAGAAAACATGGTTTATCATCAATATCTATTAACTTGGTGTTAGAATTTTGATTTTCTATTAAGTCATTTCCTATGTTAGTGCTATAGTGAAGTAGAAAATCTACTTCTGGGTAAAATAATTTAAGCTTATTAGAGTGTATAAATTCTGTTTGTTTTCTTTGGGGTAAATTGGGTTTATTAATTTCATATGAGACTGGAGAAAGTTGTTTTAAAATAGTAAATGGGCCTATATATCTTTGAGTTAATTTACCAGTGTTTGGATAAATAAAGGTTTTTACTAATACCTGATCTCCTTCTTTAAAAATGGGTTCTGGGTGTTTAATATCATAAAGTTGTTTGCTGTGTTCTGGGATTTTATGGTTCTTTCAATTGCTAATTTTCTTGCCTTTTCAATTGGTGTATGTGTCTGTGTCATGTTCTATATACTGTGGTTGTATTCCATAGTATAAAAAATTAGGAGTAAAGCCTGTTGTGGTATGTACTGTTTCATTATAGCTTTCAGTAATTTTAGGAATATATTTTGTCCAAGGAATATTTAAATTAGCATTATATTCACATCTTAACCTATTAATGATAGTGGAATTTAATCTTTCTACTTTTGCATTTGTTTCTGGGTGATGGGCACTGGTGAGTAGATGCTTAACATTATTTCTCTCTAAAAAGTGTTTAAATTTATTGTTAAGAAAAGCTGCATTTCTGTCAGTTATTAATATTTCAGGTTTATTAATTTTGAATAAATTTCTTAAACAAGTTATATAGGAATCAGTTGATACAGATTTTGTTGGAAGAGCCCAAAGGAATCTACTATGATGATCTACTATCATATGGATACTGTGTCTTGTTGTCCCATAATTATGTAACCCGCGCCCAATGTATCTAGAGAAAAAATGTAATTTGGGTGTGTAGCTATTGGCATCTGTTGTAGTGGTCCATAAACAATTCTGTTATCCCTAGACTTGTTAAACTGGCGAGTTTCACAATGTTTGGTATAATTAGCAATATCCCTAGTCATATGTGGCCAATAATAGTGTGGAGAAATCATTTTAGTCATTTGAGTTGTTCCAATATGTCCATGCTTTGTATGTACTTTGCTTAATAATTTGTGTCTTAGTGTTTGTGGTACATAAGCTCTTTTAAAACCCTTTCTAATTATTGTATAAAGACCATTTTTTGTATTTTAAGTTTACTATTGCTAATTTGTTCTGTTATTTGGTGTTCTTTTAACTCATTATATGTTAGGTAAAATGAGACAGGTGCTCTTGACAGCATATCTGCTTCTATATTATTTAATCCTTTAATATTTTAAATGTCAAAGTTATATTGAGATAGAATTAAGGACCATCTAAATAACCTACCATGTGGGTTTTTTACATGTTTTATCCATTTTAAAGGTGAGTGATCTGTGTGCAAGGTAAAATGTATGTTGTTTAGGTATGTATGAAATCTTTGTACTAAATTAATGATAGCTAATGTTTCAATTTCTGAGGCAGTATAATTCTGTTCATATGGATGAATTTTTCTTGAAAAATAACCTATGGGGTGTAAGGTGCCTTGTTCATCTGGTTGTTTAAGAACTCCTGCTACTCCTAGACTTGACGCTTCTGTGAATAAATGGCATGGTTTTGATGGGTCATAAATATATAGTTAATCGGCTAATCCCCTAATAGAATGTTCAAAACTATAAGTCTGAGGGATAAGTGTCTTATGCAATAAGACACTTATCCCTCAGACTTATAGTTTTGAACATAAATATATAGTACAGGTTGTGATATGAGTGAATTTTTAAGTTTTTGGAAGGCTTGTTCATGTTTCGCACTCCATAACCAAGGAGCATTTTTTAGCAAAAGTTCATTCAAAGGTGCCCTAATTTGCGCATAATGGGGAATAAATTTATTATAAATTTTTATGGTGCCTAAAAATCTCTGCAAGGTTTTAATATTATATGGTCTATTTAATTTTAAAATTGCTTCAATATTTGTGTTATTTGGTGTATATTTTCCTGAGTTAATAGTGTATCCTAAGAATTGTATTTCTTTTTGTAAAATTTGCATTTATTAAGATTGAGCTTTATATCCTCTTGTTCGAATATACCTAATATGTCATCTAAATGTTTAGTATGTTCTTCATAAGTTTTGGAGTGTATAATAATATCATCAAAATAATTTAAGGCATAGTGTATATTATGCGCTTAGTGAAAACTGACTTCATAATCCTTTCAAATTATGAAGGTGCATTTTTTAGACCATATGAAGTCTGTTCCATTCATAACATCCTAATTGTGTTACAAAGGAAGTTTTATGTCTATCTTTTTCATCTATGGGTATATGCCAGTATGCATTTTTGACATCTAGAATAGTATATATTTCTGACTGTGATAACCTATCTATAATTTGTTCTATAAGTGGAATTGGGGTATGTTCTGGAACTGTTTTTTGATTAAGTTTCCTATAATCTATACAGAGTCTTGTGGGGTGATTTGGGGCATCAGATATTTTATTAACTAATAATGCAGGAGAACTATAGGGGCTAGATGAGGGTCTAATAATATCATATTTTAATAATTCAGTTATTTGTTTTTGTATTTCAGCATTATTGTAAAAAGATGTCCTATATGGCTTTTGTGCTATGTGGGAATATTATCTAAAAGAGATATGCAAATTGGGTTAGTCTTTATGAGTCCTATATCAAAATTGTGTTTAGAGAAAACATTCTTATATTTATGCAATATATCTGAAATTGTTTGATTTGAGAAATTTGGATTAATATCTACTTTACTAAAGTCTAAATATGAATTATAATTTGTTATAGAATACGGTTGTCGCATACTGTGAAATGAGTAAGAATCAGTAATGGGATTTGAGAGAGAATTAGGATATATAAGTTTAACATTTGTAGTTGGTATATCAAAAGAATTGAAATTACACAGTGGGTTAATATTTGAAAGAGATGAATTTTTAACATAGTATGGGTTTGGAATACATAAGGTGGTAGCATATGACTTCTGATTATCAGTTTTTGGATTAAAAGAATACAAGAATTAATAATTTTGGAAAAGAAGGTTTTTTTGAGAAATCTATTTGTAACTCAAATAAATAAAATGTTGGTAAACCTAAAATAAGATATTATATTGGACTATCACAAAAAAACAAACATTTCTTGATACTTTGTAATTTTACCTAAGCTAAGCCTAACCAATATTTTGTATAATGGGTAAGTAAATCCTTCTACCTGACCTATTCTTTCTTTTGGGGATTATCAAATATTTTATAATAAATATGGTTTAAGTATTTTAAAGGGATAATAGATATGGATGATGCAGTGTCAAGTACACAGGGTAAAGATATATGGTCTATAAATACAGAGAAAAGTAATAATGTTCTACCTGGGTTGATGCGCTTCGGATGATTACACTGATAGACAAAACTTAAGGAACTCAGTGATATTTATCACTGTGCATCAAATATCTCTCAGAGTTATTTTCTGAATCCCGATATATATATGCTATAAGGTACAACTTCCTTAAGTTTTGTCTATCAGTGTTATTGTTCTTAAGTGGACAGTCTCTATGGAAATGGATCTGGTTGGGTAGCTGGTGAGATGCACATATCTTGCAGGGGTATGGAGGCTGGTTCATTGATTCGTGGGGTTCTTGCTGGTGGTGAGTTGCTGCTGCTGTCCTGGGAAAAGGCTGGTATTGATGAGCTTTAGAGGAGTTGGAGTTGAACCTTTTTACTGGAGTGCTTGTACTGGTAGAGCGTTGTTGAGGTTCTTCTTTTTTATTTGTTGATAATTTTAATTGGGTTGTAATTTTATACCAGTCTGAAGGTACTTGTACTCTTGCAGCTATTAGATATTTTTTAGGTAATCTGGCATTCCATCTGTAAGTGCCTCTAATAACAGTGTTTTTTCAAGATTAAGTTTATTGGCTAAGGCAGATATTTCTTTAAAATACTGTTCAAGATCATTATTATCATTATATTTTAAATTTAGAAACATACTAAATATATTTGAATCCTTAATTGTGAAATATGTTATCAATTTTTGTTCAATTTCCCCCCAATTATCTATATCTTGTAATTCTTCTATGTAATAACTGAAAGCTTCACCCTCGAGATAATTTGATATATTATTTTGTTTAAAATCTTCATCAAGATGCTTCTGTAAACATTTTCTATGAAAAAAAAATTGAGCCAAGATATTATGTCTAAAATTTGACCATTAAATTTCGGTATTTCTATAGTACTTGGATTTGGCGTCATGGCATGTTCTACATTCCTTTGTTTGCGAGACATTTTGTAAAATTAGTTTTATAAAATTTGAATAATTTATAGAGCAATTGGGTTGAAAATTCAGGTAATCCTGTCGACTTATTGTTATGAATATTTTGGTTGTTGTGGTTAGATAAGGTTTGATAAGACAAAGGATCGATAAGATAAAGGGTTGAGGTGCAGTCGTGATAAAAAAAGATAATTATTTACCGTCAAGTAGCTTTTATTTTCAATTACTTGAGGAAATATTACACATTAGTTAGTTCTATACATTATATAGAATTTATAAGTTAATCCTATATTAGTGATTTAAAAGGATTGATTGGTTAAATACGCATATTTACAACAAAACTATACAACAAAACTGAAAGTCTTTATAAAAATGATGATAACAAAAAATGAAATAATCAATAAATAAAATAAAATATATATTTTTTAAAATATAGAAATATTTCAGGTTTTAGATTATATAATATATATATATACTATAGATGCTATATTACTACACACTTATTATTTAGAAACTTTCATCATTGCTTAACATATTGTAAATAACTACCTTGCGATTTCTTCTATCTTCCTATGTTGTTGCTTATTTGTTTAATGTATATGTTTATTTAATGCTATTTTTCTTAATTGTTTATTTTCTTTCTGATAATTCTGTTACCTAATCTACTACAATATGAATTATTGTAAATAGTTTCACGCGCAATTATCCATATCAGATATAGCGTGTCTTGTTTGCCACTGGGAATAAAGAAGTAAATATTATTTAGTAAGATTATCTATTTAGATATAATATTAGGAAATAAAATTCAAAAATATTGTAACAAAGTATTTATTATTTTATTAGCAGAGTATTATTTTTTTATTATTATTAATAGGCTAATCCCCTAATAGAATGTTCAAATCAATAAGCTTGAGGGATAAGTATCTTTCAAAGATACTTTTGAAAGATACTTATCCCTCAAGCTTATTGATTTGAATATTAATTTTTATGTTTATATTTTGTTATACTCTGTACACTTCCCTCTTTTGCTTATCTTTTGTTTTTAAACTTATAGTTTGTTCTTACCGGAAATAAATTGGTGTCTCATCCCAAAGTTGGTCTTCCCTAATTTTCCAGGTGGCAATATTTTACGATGAAAGTAATGTATTGAGGGTTTAAGTGAAAATATATTTTCTTAGACATCCATATGATTTTTCAAAAGCATTCATCCATAAGTGTATTTATGTATAGTTTCGTAGTTCTATAATTAAATACATTACACTATAAAAAGAGAAGAGAGAGTAGAAAACTATTGGTTAAAATATATTGATGGCAATTGCAATGTATATTGTATATTCTCTTATTTATCTCATATAACATTAAAATGATAATGATTCTTTATATATGACCAGGCACTGAATTTGCCACACCAAGAATTAGTGGGCAAGGTTTTGTGAAATCTACATAAAGAAGGTACCAATGTCCATAGTTAATCTAAAATACCCATTCAAAGAGTCTAGCAAAGTATCACTATAAAAGAAAGTTCCAAAATGCAATACAACAGCGGTATGGTAGAATAAACTGGCGAAACCGCTGGGAGGGTTCACTACTGATGAGCCTGGCCCTGTCATTAATTTTTCCATCGCAGTAAGGACAGTATAAATTGTTTTTTTTTTTAAGAATCATACGCGTCTATAATGTTTTTGAATTTTGATAACAGATGGCGCGCTAATGCATCATAATAAATAATCTTCATTAGAACATAATATACACCTATATACTGAGTGACATCTCCGTCCACTTAATATGTTGTGGGACCACCGCTATGTCAACATGTCTTGGTACTGACTCAATGGTGTCCTAAGGGATGGCTGTCAACCATCAGCCATAGTTCATCTTCAAAACGCGGCTGTGGCAACGCACGCAAACGACGTCCAATTAGGTTCCAGACGTGTTCTATAGGTGAGAGATCAAAAGAGACTGGTGGACATGGAAACACCGAGGTTTCATGAAGGACGTATTGGCTGATCGTGCTGTATGTGATCAGACGTTATCCTGCTGGTAAATGGCATTTGGTAGCCGCAATCATGTCATCCACATAACTTTGTACCGTCATAGTTCTCTCAATAGGAACCATCGGTGACCTACTGTCATAGGAGATGGTTTTCCAAACCATATTGCTGATCTACCGTGAGGTGCGGCGTTCCACAGATGCGGCCGAATTTGATATGTTACCGAGGCGGCTTCGAACTCTTACTTGGTGACTGTCATTGCTAAACCAGAAGCAAATTTCATCTGAGAATACTACTCTGTGTCATTCCGCTGTCCATGTGGCTTTATCTCGAAAAGATATAGCAAATGGAGTTGTCTCTGCCGTTGGGTCAATGGCAGTCTTCTTAACGAGCGCCTTAAGTGATGACCAATCCACATATAAAGGTTCTGGTCGATATATGAGAGAATCAAGAGTGTGATGCACAACTTGAAAAATGACGAGAGAAGTGAACTGTGACGCCACCAACGCCGGTTCAAGCATACTGACGTCAATTTGACCGCTTCTACGCCATAGCCGGTGCACTGTGGACGCGTCAAGATGTCTGTCCGTAGAGATTTGACGTATGGATCAACCGGCCCTTCTGAGTTCAATCACCTCTCGTGAAATACTTCTGTCTACTGGAACAGCCTAGGCTAGCAGAGGCCTGCCATTCTCTGCTACTAAAACTTTTCTCCGAGACAAAAAACAAAAAAAGCAAATACTTTCGCTATTTTACAGAGAGGTGAGAATGTTATGTAATTAAAGTAAGTAAGAAGGATGAATCCGTAACCAATTTGACATTACACAAGGTGTATATCTTGGTATATGTTATTACATAGAAACAACAAAAATGACAAATATAATACACATTGCAAGTTCCTTTTCAAACACGAGCTCATCTATAGCCATTGTTACTCTGAGTGATATTCCTACAAAGACTATTGGTATATTTGAAAGTTTCTTCTATTGTATCTCAATCAACATGAGCGGGATACTGCGTAATCATTTACATATCTCCTTAACTAACTTCGAAATTTGAATATTTCTGCCCAGTAATTATTGATGTTTCAAATTCATAGTCACGAAGTGTTTTATAAAATATATAATATTTTTGTTAATATAATCTAATGGTCTTCACAGTTAATAGCTTGACAACCTACTTATATCCTCTCTTTATTAAAATATTGCTACGTAAAAAATTAGGGAAGACAAAAACTTCAGGAGGAGACAACAATTTATTTCATGCAAGAACAAACTATAAATAGTAAATAAAAGATAAGCAACGAGGGAAATTTACAGAGTAGCAAAATATAAACATACAAATGACCACTCTGTTAATAAAAATAATAAAATTGATAAATACTTTGTTACAATATTTATTACTTGAAATTAAGAGTGAAAGGAAGTTAAGCGATACTTCAATGCTAAAGAAGTATTTTCTTTATGTAAGAGATTTGTGCATTGAACGAATGATCTTTCTTTTTGCGTCTTTATTATCACTAAATCGATTTTATAATTTATATTTCCGCTAATAATATAACGCCTATTTCATAATACAATATAATTCGGCTTATGATTGTAAAACGATAAGGACGGGTAGCCTAGTGGACATGGCATCTGCCCGGTAAGCGGAACACTGTGGGTTCGATTCCCATCCCTGGACACTTTTATTTTCCCTTTCATCATTACTCTTCACAATTAATACTTTCATACTTCATTTCTAAGGTTAGAAATAATCGTTATTTCTCCTTAAAAATAAATTTCTATTTTTAGTTTGAAAGAAATATTAATACATGCGAGATAATTTTCAAATGTCGTTTTACCTATTTTATAATCAATTTTCTTTTCTGTTAATCGGAAAGATTTTTAATATTTTCATTTATATTGCAACGATAAAAAATTTGACGCGTTGTATCTTTTATGAAATAAACTATTTTCTACTGCACTTTACCGCTAAGAATTCATCACTGATCAGTCATAGCCCCCCTCCATTTATTTAATCATTGCAACAAGTGTTATGTAATTAAAGTAAGCAAGAAGGATGAATCTGTAACCAGTTTAACTTTACATATTATTTATTATTAATATAAATTATACAAAACAAATCTTGGTATATTTACCAATATTTCAGTTGGCTGAACGCCAACCTTTATCAAGGTGTTATAACATTTTAAAGTGTGTCAACAACAAACTCAGCGCCACATAACGTCAACAGAATTAATTTTTAAAAAATATTTTGTTATAATCAATTGGGAGAAAAATTATATATATATATATATATTTATTTATATTATGGACAAAATACATTTTGTAAAATATGGATGTGAATATTTTGAAAAAATAACAATGACACCTATTTTATATTTAAAAATATGTCTATATGAAAACAACAAAAACAATAAAACGTTATATACATACAAGTTCCTTTTCAAACTCAGTCTCATCTATAGCCATTGTTACTCTATGATTTTTCAACAGTAAGAACATTAGAAAATTGTTTATTTAGAAAAAAGATACATATACGTCAAAAATAGTTTAAAATTCTTATAACAGATGGCGCCCTAATGCATATAATTTATTACTTTTGGGGATTTAAGAAAAAAATATAGTTTTTAGATAGAAATATACATTTTTAAAAGAAACACTCTATGTTGGCTTGGTTATCTAATTTGTCCCATGTAGCCTTGTGTCCAGAAATCACTCCAAAAGATGAGTGGAAGCAGGTGTTTCTTTGTCATCCAATATCGATTTTTGCTTTTTATCCATTTTTTAACCTTAAAAATAGTTTTGTTTAAAATACCTGAAACAAATATTATATATACCTCTGAAATTCTGAATTTTAGTGGAATCAAAAACTCTATATAAAGCTTGAATTATAATATACATTGTAATAAATCGATTTATTCATTATAACGATAAACTTTTTTGCGTCTTGATAATCGCTAAAACGAGGTTATAATTTATATTTCCGTCAATATATATTTATAAAAGCTTATTTTTAAGATAATATTTTTTTGTGTATCGAAAAGATTTTAAACCTATTCATTTATAATAAAGTATATATATTAAAAATGTTTTCTTGTATTGAAAGACGCAATTTTTGGACGTATATCAATTTTAGAAATAGATTTAGCTCGATCACTCTCTTTGTAAAGGTATTATGACATCCCTCAAAAAAACAAGTTTCAATTATTTTAATAACAATTTGGTATTCTAAAATATATTTAAATCATAATAAAAGTAAATATAAGAGTGATCCAGTGTGAAATATTTTATAAAATTATTCCTCTCTCTATAATTTTATAAAATTTCTATAAAAAAAAACAAAAATTATTAATTTAAATTATTTTGAAACTATTGTAAGACCAAATTATTTTTTAAATACTATTTGAAATATATGTTGAACATATAATTAAACTATTTGATGATGATAAGTAAAAAGCAGAAGGCTCCATGTTTAAATGAATCACTAATAAATAAATATTATCGAATTTCCATTAGTAAGTCATCGATCAGAATTCTTTATTTTCCTTCAAATTCAATGCCATTCACAATTTAAAATATATTATATATAAGAGATAATACCTAAATATATATTTAGATAAATATATTTTTCCATTATTCACAGAATATTATTCATATTCTATGAATAAATAAATGTACAAAATATTATCAGAAATTGAAATGACTGCCCTCTAAAGGGCAACACAATCGATAGTCATATTTGATGGTCGCCATTGATTCCATTATAAAAAGGAAATTGATTCATCGACTGGAGATAGCTATAATGGGGGAATATGATAATTTAACTTTTTGCTGGATTTCTTATTGAAGAATTTTACATTTTCACTGAGGGTCGGTGGAAGGATGTTCTAGCCCATATTGTTTGAACGCTACGGTCCGGGATCGAATCCCGCATTTAGCACTCTTTTCTAATTTAAATAAATGCTCCAATAGCTCCTGAATCTTGTAAAGGTCCAACCCCACTAGAGACTGCAAGTAACCAAACAGAGCACTGGCACTTTTGTAAGTGCAAAGTCGAACTGCTTTTCACATGTGTAGACATATGGTGCACTTACAGTAAAAGCAGTCGCCTACACCTACCCACCATGACCATGGTACCACGTGAACTAGTGTAAATAAAAAAATCTTTTTCACTCATAGTACAGTAGAACCTCCCTTCAGCGGACACCTCTCCACAAAAGACAATTCTAATTTGCAAGATTACAATTTTACAATTTAGCAACTCTCCGGTAAGAGAACACCTCTCTCTAAAGGGCACTTTGGCTCTGTAATTAGGTGTCCTTTACAGGGAGGTTCTACTGTATATGGATATACATTATATATACATAATATATCTTTACCTAATGTTTGATATAGATAGAAATTTTTGCCGCGAGGAAATAGAACTATAGAAGGTAATAACACCTCATCCGTTAGAATAGACACCAAAAATGAGCGCCATATCTATTGACCGTAATACAAACTAGAGGACTCAGGTCGATGACAAACCACAACACTAGCTTTGGAAAACCCAGAAGGCTGACCAGAGACCATAATTTTAGATTGTGCACTAAATACCTCACTGTAAATTCTGAAGATACAGTAAAATTTGGGTTATCTCAGGAAAACTATTTCTTGAAGGCGGCATCACAGATTTCTTATATAGAAAAAATGCACATATACAATCATGGATAAAACTTATGGCTGAAACTTCAGCTGTTTGTCTACCTTTTGTAAAAAATATATTTTATAGGTAGAATAAAACACCAAACAAGTTAGTATTTTGGTTTCAATACTCTAGAATATACACCAATCGCATGAATGTGACGTATATATTTTCTAGATAATATAATATCCTTCAAATTTGAATATATTCACTAAATTTTGAAAACCAATATTAGGTCCTACATATATTGTATTCGGAATGAATACAATTCAATGAAAGAAAACTTAAGGAAGTTGTAACTCCGGCTTTGCCAGTCCCAAGCCCGGATGAAAAAAAAAAGAGGGGGAGCAGTAACAAGCTCGTTATAAAACTGGGCACAGCTGGCCTGGTTGATAGTACCCTGTAAGGGCTCCTGTTCCAGGGATACAGGATAAGTCTGTACTCCTTGTTAGGAGCCGCTGCACATGGCGTCTGTTCCTTATGTCAGAGGTGGCCATTTCTTTTGGAGCTAAGTAAGCCTGCCACTGAGTAGTGCTTCCAGTCTTAATGACAAAAGCATTCTACTTCACCCAGTCATGATGAAGTGGAAATAAGAAAGAAGAAGAGAAAGTTGTACGTTTTATCATATATATCGGGATTCAGACAATAACTCTAAAAGATATTCGATACATAGTGACCTTTATTGAAGAAACACGAGAGAAACATTGTAAACATAATTGCATCTGCCTTCTTCTAAAAAATAGATAACTGGAGATAAAGACTTTTAACTAGGTTCTGTCCATGAATATTTCGATATGTACATGGTCTTTCTTTATCGATATTTTACTGAAGGTTACTACGTGTATTCCAGTTCTGTGTGCCACAAACAGCAGTTTGAACATCAGTGGATCATGTCGCTTGATTTTTCTTTACATGTAGAGGACAACTTTTTGATCAACATTACTATATTGCAATAATGTAAAAGAACAAAAAGGAGTTTCTTGTGTAGAACACGTTTATTCCCGCTAGCTTTCTAACGACATCGTTCTTCAACGGGTGTGAAGATAAAGCAATGGTCAATATATAGAAGTACAATGAGAGACCAGTTCTATATATTGTCATGTGTTATGCTTCATCTTCACGCTCGTTGAAGAACGATTTCGTACGAAAGCTAGCGGAATAAATGTGTTCTAAACAAGAAGCTCATTTTGTTCTTTTATATTATCGCAATTTATATACATAATTTTTAGTTTTACATTGTATTTATATACATAGTTTTATAAAATCCGCATTTGCCGGTCCCAGGCCCGGATGAAAAAGGGAGGAGGGGTAGCAGTAACAAGCTCACTAAAAAACCTGGGCTCAGCTGGCCCGGCTGATAGTAACCTGTAAGAGCTCCTAATCCAGGTAAACAGGATGAGCAGCGTTTGTACTCCATGTTAGAAGCGGCTGCACATGGCGTCTGTTCCTCATGTCAGAGGCGGCCATTTCTTTTGGATTGCCACTGAGTAGAGCTCCTAGCCTTAATGACAAAGGCAGACACATTCTACTTCACCCAGTCATGATGGTTGTCAAACAGAAACCATCAAGGGTCACAACTTGATATCCTAATATGATTGAGATAAGAAAGAAGAAGAAGACGACATAGTTTTGTATTGTGTCATTGTAATATATAAATGTACGTAGCTACAATTTAAGACCGTTGTTACGGAGAATAAAGTATGTTTTTTTTTACCTTTCCTCTCTACTATTTTTCTACACGACAATATTTTCAAGCCTCTCTCTCTACCTTTATTTTAAAATATATAATTACAATAATTCCTACAGTCCTTATTATTCAATGATTACAAATTGAAAGAGTAAAGATATGGCTCATCAATGTTGAACCATCCAAGCGGTTTCGCCATATTATTCTCCAAACAGCTTCAATAGTGTATTAGACTTAATTCTTATATAACTTGAACTTGTTATTGAATACAGTAAAATGATTTTTTGAACAAACTTCGGACATATGCTTTATAGAACTGTATCAATGTATATTTAAAATAAGATTTAATGCACATCGAGCAATGTTTTTTTCGCAAAATCACAAATAAACCTGATTATCCAATAAAGAGTGTTAACGTGGTCTCTCTAGAGATTGAAATGTTAAAACCGCTGGGAAGGTTCACCACTGATGAGCCACGCCCTCCCTCTTTCAATTTTTAATAATCGCAGAATAAAGGGCGGTAGAAAGAGCTCTAATACTGTATTGGATAATTTTGCTTATTTTAATCGTAGTAAGGACAGTAGAAGTTTGATGTATGTGTGAAAGAAACATTCGCGTCTTAATGATTTCCTTTGCCATATACATAGATAGCGCGTCGTTGATTTATATTAGTTTGTGATATATATATATTTTTTTATTCCAACCTTCCAATACCAAAGATTCCTGACGGCCATTTTCCTAGGGATCACCAACCTAAGTATAGCATCCCTATAAAATCTCCCAAGAAAGAAATCTGCATGGCACCACCTCATGAATTAGACTTCCACTGACATTGTAAATAAAATCAAGAAGACATAGGTATCAGAAGGACAATCTCGGTAGTTGATGACTTCTGTACGTGGCTACAGAAAAGGAAATCTGGGTTAACTAAATAAATAATAATATCATTTAACCACCCCATTGTAATTTATATCAAAAACCTTAAATAAATACTTATTTGAACACACAATAAAAAAACCTCGATTATTATTTAAACTAAGAAAAAATGCACAAAAAGGTAAGAAAACAAATATTTTAAGCCTCTTAAAGTCTAGTTACTCTTTCTAATATCTAATCCTTTTTTATAATTTTAGATAATTATTTTATATTTTTCTTTTAGATTTTACGTATCTATATACTAAGGTAAAAAAGAGAAGTTAATATCACCTATTAGCAATAGGTAACCGAGAGGTAATAAGAAAAATAATAAAAAAGAATAATATAATTAGAATAATAAAAAAAAAAATATTACTGTTAATCAAATATAATAATTGAAGATGAAAATAGACCAGTCTTCTATTAATTTCATAATTAGGTTATTCTAAATAAACCTTGAAACTCTGGAAACCAGATATTTTCACTCTAATGTTGATAACAAGGGATAATTTTATTGAATTATATAATAAATATTGTGTGGTACCCAATAATATAATTAATTGATAACTTTGTCATCTCCAGACACCTGGGTTATATACAATATATGAATGTTGATTAATGGCTATTGTACTGTACACAGGAGGTAGAACCTAAGAAGCTGATTGGAGGAAATCAGTTCGAGCTAGAGAATCAACCAATGAGAACACATCAAACGATTACCATCAACAGATCTTGTTGATTATGCATCTGGGTCTCTTCTGATATCGGATAAAACATCAAGAATAAATATCCATATGTACTTCATATATATATATTCAGTATTCTGTGGGAATATATATATATTTACATATATGGAATAGTCTCCATACACATAATATTATGTAGATATTTCGAATTGAAACATATTGATATCTGCATGAATTATTTATGGGATATTTTTCAAATATATTTTTTATATTTACACACATATATATATATGAAAAATGTAAGAAAAATTTAATATGGCACTCTGCCTTCTAAATTACCCATGTGAGTTCAGAATATGCCTCTTTTATTTTGAGTATATTTTAAATAAAAATGATTTTCTGCTTGATATATATTTTGATTATCTTGAGGATTATGCTATGGAATTATCTGCTGGTTCTTTTTTAGAACTAAATGGTATTGGTAATGTATTCGTGGCAAAAATCTTAAAATTAGTTTTTATCAGATATTGCTTTAATTGAGCTGAATGATTATATAAAAAACATAATTTGATAAAAGTACTGCCTGGCATAAGGCGAAAGATTTAAAAAAAAAACTTATTTACATAATTTACAAAAGGTTTGAGCCGGCCATTGGGAAAAACAACAATAGGTTTATATAGTGAAAACGGCGACCTCTGGTGGTCGATTTATATAAAAATATACACTTCGGCCAGTTGGAGTTTTTTATTTTCTCAACGTTTCGACAAAAATCTTTTGTCTTCGTCAGGAGAGGTAAATATAAATAAAGCATTTGGCAAGGCGTTAAAAATTGTAAAATTAATTTAATCTATGAAAAATAATTTTAAAATAAAATACATTTTTATATAATTATTTTTATATAATATATATATGTATACGTTCTATATATATAATGTATTATACTTTATTGTTACATTTATCAGAATTATAAATCAATCGTCCAGCAATAATTGAAAGTTTGTTGTGAATTAGTTAAAATATAATTTTAAAGTTTTGAATGCGTAAAGTTTTCTAACGAAAATAAAAACTCATTTTTTGTGTAATCTCGTTTATTTCTTCTTTTTATTACAAACGTTTTGATTTTTTTTTGTTGCGTAATAAATTTTATTGAGTTTTACTTAATTTCTATATACATCATTGAGACTCTGTGAATTATATATATAATTAAAAATTCACACAAAATTGAAATAAAATGTGAAGAAAATTATGTTATTTAAAAAAATCTAATATATAATTCTTGGTATATAATTATTTTTATAAATATATATAATACAATATAATGCGGATTATGATTGTAGAATGACGTTTGATAATTTCACCGCAATTTTTTTTTAACGAAAAATCGTAATGTATTTTAAGATGAAATAACGACAATTTAACCTTAGGGATGAAGTATGAAAGAAAGAATTGTGAAGAGTAATGATGAACGGAAAAAATAAAGTGTCCAGGGATGGGAATCGAACCCACAGTGCTCCGCTTACCAGGCAAATGCCATGTCCACTAGGCTACCCTGGACATATTTTTTTCCGTTCGTAAATATTATATAATGTTAATTTATAATAAAATATAATGCGGCTTATGATTGTAGAACGACTTTTGACAATTTTACCGCAAGCAATTCTTTTTAAACGAAAAATCGTAATTGATTTTAAGGAGAAATAACGATTATTTCTAACCTTAGAGATGAAGTATGAAAGGATGAATTGTGAAGAGTAATGATAAATGGATGTCTTTGAAATTTCTTCCGAATTTTCAGTCAAATAAGACGAACAGTCAAATAAAACTGAATGGCGGCTGGAGATTAAATTTTCGAAAGTAAAATAACTTTTGAAAGAGTTATTTTATAATTGAATAAAACCGTAAAAAACTCTCAATTTTGATTAACTAATGTCTGTATGTTTGTATATATAAATATATGCTAGTGAATATAAAATGTGTTATATCTCGAAAGGAAACTAAAGAAATTTAATGGAATTTGACTCAAATTAACTTATTTTGGCGTGCAATGAATGACTAAATTCCAGACATGATATTCTAGGTAATGCTTGTAAATTCGTGTCAGGATTATTAATAATCCAACTTCTTTTTGAGTGCCACAATTTCTATTTCTACTAGTTCAGAACTATTCCAAATATATCAAATGAAATCTATGCAACCTCTAATATTATTTCAAACCTCAATAGCAATTAGCTAAATAAACTCTGCATTCAAATGATAACACTACAATATCTAACGCAACTAAAAGAGAAAGAGAAAAAAAATCCTAAATATATAACTATATAATATTTTCGAACAAGCACATGACGTGTAAAGACGATTTGGAATCTTGGTTCTGTTGCTAAATATTGCCGATAAACATTTTATATATTTATTAATGCATTATGAATATTCACTTAATACTAATATAAACTTCTTTATGCTCATTTTGTTTCTCTTTCACCCTTTATTCTTTTCTATATATAATAAATAGATAGTATATAATTGGGAGAAAATTACTCCGAATAGCTTTAGCCGTTACCCGTCATAAGCTAAGTAGAAAAAGGTATAAGCAAAAAGATAAGTTTGTCGAAAAGAGCAAATACATATCTTGGCTTATTCCTTTTCTACCCAACTTATGACGCGTAACGGCCGAAGCTAAGCTGGAGTTTTTTTTTTAATTACATTCAATCTATTTATTTATTATATATATAAAAAAAAACCTCTTATGTGTTTAAATTAGGTAACAAATTTATATATATTTTTTTCAAATTATCTTAATGATATTAAATATATAAATACAGCCTTTCATAATCAGGTAAACTCTCTGTATTTATTGTCAGATTTCAACTTGCATTTAGAAATTATTGTATCCTATTCAATACATGTTTAAATATATTTTAAGGGTTATAAGAATATTTGAATAATAGAGTTACATTGACTATTCCTACTTTATATTCTTTCTAACATTTATCTAACAGATTAATCATTCTTCAGAGGAATAGGAACTGGAACATTGGGGAATGAAACTAAAGTAAGAGTTAATGATGAAGCAATATCTCCAAAAAGATTCAACATTGATTGCAATCCTCACATTATCAAGTAGAAATCTATGATTATTCATCAATCCAACACCTACAAACCTTCTCATCAATTCAAATATTTTCGATTATGTAAATTCTTATGTCCTATATTTGCATAGATATATCACACACACACACACAAACCTTTATTAGGGACTTGCTCTATACAGATTCTCCCAATTGGGTGAGGTAATAATCATCTTGTGTTATTTACATAGAAATTGAACTGGCTTTACTCTTCGTCTCAAAGTCATTCACTTGTTGACTGGTCCTTACATAATGATGATCTAAAATATTTATAGTAAGCTATTGCCTTAGATTTGTTTGCTGATATTTTTGAAGCAATACGTAGGGTGAAGTGTTGGTACATTCAATTTGTTGATATATCTTTAAAAATCTATACAATCTCTCTCCATTACCTTTTTGATGTCTTAGTTTGCTGAGGAAGGGCTTATCCGAAATCTTATTCACACAATTAATATAAAAAGAATATCGGCGTCTTATACCATTTTGTGATTTGTCGAAATCCGCAAATCTTTGATAAAGTTTATCACTCTATATTGAAAAGAAACTCATCACCAGAAACCTGTTGCATTATTGAATAACTATCACTCTATCTAACGTAAGTGGAAGAGGATGCTAAGATAAATACTAAGCATCAGTAAAAGCGAAGAAAACTCAAGCGACAGACAAAGATGGCAGCATCCACTCTTGGAACAGATTTCCTCTGGGCCTCATCGATCCTGGGAAAGGAGTTACGTAATAGGGGAGTTGTTCAAGGTCGCGGGGATCGAAGTATACGCCCACGGCAAGGTCATGTCATTCTTCCTCACATCTCTCCACGGATACAACGTCACACTCGTGTAACACGATGTCACTCAAAAATCGAAATCAAGATTCTAACTAAAATGTAGTCGTATATGCAACTTTGCACTTATTCTCGTTCGCGCATAGAAAAATGGAACCACTTAAATAAAATAAACATTCTACAAATGATGAGGCACAAACACTCATTGACAAAACTCTAGATAGTGGAAGTTTTTTAGTGTAACCGGTTGTCTGATTTTCTTTCTTTATCTATTGTTGTATTGAGATAATCTACTTGTAAACCTGTCACTTGGAAGAATTTATTGGTTAAGGTATTTAACGAATCTACGGTCATAAGTTTAGAGAGGACAATAGATGTATATATATTCACTAATTGAAAAATCTTAAAAGACGCCTGTCATCTGTATTTATTTGTCTTTTTTTTTTTTTTTTTTTGAAGGAGACAGAGGCAATTTTGTTCACATTTGGTTATCTCGTATGTCTTCAATAAAGGTCACTGTAATACCTTACAGAGTTATTGTCTCAATCCCGATATACATGTTAACAGGTACAACTTCCTTAAGTTTTGTCTATGAGTGTATTTTGAGATTAAGGAAATATCCGGCGCGTGAAATCTAATAACAAGAACGCTACGAAATATTCTGAGTTCTTGAATTTTAAAATTCATTTTAAATATTTCAGTTTAACACAAAATGTGATATCTCACTATTGCTATATTTGCGTCAATATATTAATTATTAAAGCATATTTATATAAGAGAGAAACTTGAATAAAAATATATTAGGAAAATAAAAATCATTGAGTTATTTAAACATTTTATCAAATTTTAAACTACAATTTTAATAAAATAATACAAAAGTGCACTTTTTTAAATCAGAAGCTTCTATGGTAATCTCTTATGGCCGTTGAGGTACCGCCTATACCAAACTGACAAGGACCAACAAAATGAAGCGCGTACATGCATACGCAAATACGCATACATTTGCTTTTCTTTTTTATTTATCAAGGTAGAGTATTGGGTCGATATTCTGAATAAAAAAATAAAATCAACAATTGATTGAAATATTTTCTGACAGAAAGCGCAAGCCATCATGAACATTTATTTTCACGATTACCAGATGTCTTAACATAATTTTCTTTAAGCGCGTTAATTTTATTTTAAATGAGACACAATTTATATATATTGTACTTAATGGTATACAAATAGTGGGAAGCATTGTTCATCAGTGGTGAACTCTCCTTGCGATTTTGACAATTTGATTGACCAGATCGCTACAACTCTTTATATTGTGATTTTGCTTACATAGTTTACAAAATAATACAAATGTTTCAACACCTCGTTTGTTCACCTATACTCACTGGTGAAGTTAGACTTCTGTTGAAGAATTGGGGGCATTGTAGCAATTTATTCTTTAGGAAAAAATGTGTTCAAGGCGGGATTCGATTCCGGGCCGTGTTTGCCGTAATTCGACAGTTTGTACTATTCCTCTACCACCTGAAAGCGGTATCCTATCCTTGTCTGAAGGAGGACAAGATGGAGGAGCTTCCCTCCCTGAGAACAGCCTTTTATATTTTATCATACAATTATACAAAAAATCATTTATATCGGGGGAGAGAAGTCCGACCACACCTCCCTGCGGACCCTTGGAATATTTGATCAAATTCTGGTTCGTTTCCAAGGTGACTAACGTGGCAACGGCACCTATTTTCCAATGAAGAGCAAAATTGCTGCTGCTGTGATAGAGTTGCATGGAGACATCTGAGGCTCTTCATTGGACACGACAACAACAACAAGAACATCATATATATATCATTGTTCAAATTCTCATTAGTTTTTATAATATCTAAGTGTCCATTAAAATTTTTGAATAGTCAAAATTGTCTATCTTGGTACTAATATAGTGAACGATTATATATTTATCTTCAATTCATAAGGTAAATATAATCGTCTGTGTTTAAATAAATGGTATTTCCCTGTATACCTTCTCTAACATTAAACTGAGAGATCCAGTCCTTGTCTGGAGGAGGACTCTCTCAAGATGGAGGAGCCTTTCTTCCTGAGAAAAAATGGTTACATCTTATCAGCAATTTGTAAATAATATAATTTATCATTAGATTTTCAAAGATTAACTGTCAACAAAATATTATCAATTGTCGAAATATTGTCAAGCAATTTCATAATTGATTAACATTTGGAGCTGTTCGTGGTATAGACACGTGTTGAAACATGCGAGGAAACAGCCTTCTTAAATTATATAAGAAGGGCGTAGCTGGATTTCTGAAAGAAAATATTTTTTTTCAAAATATTTCGATTTTTGTGCAATAGATTGATAAAGAGGTAACAATCCTTTAAGATATTTCGAAAAGAAATTAATTTTTCCCTTTTTCAAACAGAGAGATCCAAAATTAAAAATATAATTATATTCAATATAAATCGTCTGTTAACTAAAATTTCTTCAAATTGCTTTCATGGCCAAGTTATCTGTTCTACAAGTCTGAACTATTAGCTATATAAGCTGTTAAAATAATCCAACGTGGCTATCATGTCTAGGATTGCTATCTCAACATAAGTAAACATTATTTAGGAGAATTATAAAATTATTAAACACAGAAACTTATGAGAATTATTAAATGATAATTATGTCTACAAACCTTAATGTGATTAGAATATTTTAGAGGTCATTCCTTATGCGAATCATGAGTCCTTATATAGGCCTCGCTAGTTTAATCTTAAGACCTCCTATGTATTGTGTATTAAGCTGATTGGCTTATACATTGATACTCCAGGCGTGATGACGTCACTCTGACCGTTCCAGCACCCCTCAATTATGTCACATTGCCTTGTCCAAGCCATCTTCGCCATAGCCTGTGCACTGTTGGCCCGTCGAGGTGTCTGTACGTAGAGATTTCACGTATGGACCAACCGGCACATCTGAGTCCATCACCTCTCGTGAAATCGTCTGTTTGCTGGAACTACCTCGGCTGGCAGCAGCCTGCCAATGTATGCTGCTAAAAGTTTTGTCCGAGTCTAAAAACTAAAATTGCAAATGCTATCCCCGTCAGACAGAGAGGTGCGTATATTAGAAAATTTAATATAAAACAATAACGCGTCATCTATATATAGCAGATGAAAACATTAAGACGAAGATGTTTATTTCACACATAAATCAAATTTCTACTCTCCTTACTTTGATGAAAAAAAATATTGGGAGTAGCATATATAAGAAGAATGATCCAATACAGTATTAGAGCTCTAAGAAAGCAGTATGGTAAATTAAATAGGCGAAACCGCCAGGAAGGTTCACCACTGATGAGCCAAGCCCTCCCAAAATATTCTTTTCATCGCAGTAAGGACAGTAGATATTTGATTTATGTGTGAAATAAACATTTGTGCCATATTGTGTTCATTTGCTATTGGAAAATGTGTATGTTCCACTCCTAATATCTCAATTAACATGCGGGATATATCAGCGCAATTTGCATCCTTTACATAACTCATAATTTACGTTACCCTGAATTTTATATCTTTCTGTTCAGTATTTATTGATTCTGAAATTTAGGTGTCACGCAGTGTGTAATAACAGAATACTAATAAAAGGTTGATAATTTAAAAATGATTCAACATTTCTATTACGCCAATTGTTTTGTTAATTTATCAAAAAATAAAAATAAATAAAGGTGGTTACAATAAATATATCCTCTGTTTTTGTTAACACTTGTCACATACCTATTTATAATAAGATAACAATTTATAAATATTCAATTGAATTATTAACTATCTTGCGAAAGAAAGTGTAATTTAAAAAGATTCTCCGAAAGAAAGAGAGCTCGCTCGCTAGTCTTTTTGTTTCAAATAAATAAAAGAATTGGAGTTTCAATAGAAATTTTATATCTTTAATTGTACAATATTGTATAACTTTAACCATGGGTATATTGATTTACTAAACTGAATACAAGTATTTATTTACATAAAATCGAAACCGAAACCAAATTAAATCTCGTTCAAACTAAATATTTGATTCGTTGTCGCTAATTCACTTATAAAATCGATTAAAATGATTCAAATTTCAAATATTTTATTTTAGAAGCTAAACGATATATTACTTGATCTTTGGAAGTATATAATTATATATCATAAGATTTTCTTCAAGGTTTCTATAAAAGAAAAATAAAATTGTTAACAGACAAATAAATATAATTCAAAATATAATGAGATAGTTGGATAATAAATGTTAATACCTCAAAATAATATAAATAATTACTAATATTTTTATTTGACATATGAGACGCCATATTCCAGCTTGGGTTACAAGCCCCTAAGTACATTTTTGCAGCTTAATTTAAAGAAAAAAGCTAAAAACAAACTCAGTATATATTAAAACTAAAAATTCGATTTTTTCAAATAGAGAGTAAAGAAAATCTAAAATAAATCGACAAAAATTATTGAATTTTCCATACGTGTCTTTGCTATATACAAATTCGCACATTTCTTCAATTTATTACCTCTGTAGCTATGAAAGATAGTGTATTCTATCAATAATATGTGTAGTAAACACATATATTTGCAATTCATATTTTAATATTTTCATTTATATATAATTAATTATTTATTTGTTTGAAAAAAATAAATTTTCTCTCTTGAATATTATATACATATATCCTTAATAGAGGAGAGGAGTGTTTGACATCGAGTCACGTGATTTGAAAAAATCGCCTTTCAAGGGTCGCATGATATTAAAATGGTCACGTGATGTAAATTATTCAGGTCCCTCTCAGCCTTGTCAAAATATTAAATATTTTATACTCAGTGTGATTTAACCTCGACCCCACACGCTACGATAAAATCTCGTTACAAATTCACTTATATCCACAACTCTCTCAAGTGGCCAATAGAAACATTCAAGAATGACGTCATCAATTGAAACAAATACCATCTGTCGGATAATTTTATAATTATCTTTTAAAAGTATATAAAAATGGAACATATAAGGTTATCCCAAAAGTTTTGTTTTTCTTATTACTTGGCGAATAATATTGTTACGGTTAAAACAATAATAATGGATAATACAAATACATTATATATAACGACGAATAATAATGGTATTTTAATTTTTTTTCAAGTGTTTGCGAACTTTTGGGACAACTTTGTATATTTGTTATTTTATTTTCATTTATATTTTACTACTATGAAATAATTATTATTGAGATTGACTTGATCAAATCCTAGACCTATAGATTTACACGTTTTAGTCTTTTAGAGCATTCATGAGAAGTGTAGGATATACGTATATATATTTAATTCAAAAGGCATATATTGGATCAAAATAACATTTATTTTACAATATTTCGGTTGATTGAAGGCCAAAATGATATTTTGATCCAATATATTTATTTGTGGATTGCTCTATTTTCAAACCAATACGTATATATATATATAAATTACTAATAGAATACCAGTTCTACGAACAGTTCAATAGCTACAACCATTCTGAGTTTATTTTCAAATTTGTATCTTAATAATAATGTTATTTTATTTTAATTTCACACACACACACAACAAACAAAACACGATATCCCCACTATAAATCATTGCATCAATTTAAAATTGTTAAACAAACGGTTATTCTCTTTCTCTATCTCTTTATCTCTCACTTGATTCAAATCTCCTAAATATAGATTAAAATGATGCAAAAGGTTTCTGGAGATGTGTTTATTTTACATTAATCCTTCCCGTAGGGGTTAAAATAAAGAAATTCATCTCCAAAAATACACACACAAACCTCTGTTGTATTATTTTAATTTGAATTAACAGTTATATGGATCATTATGCAAGAGAGGAGAGAAAAAAGCGAAAATATAAATGTTATTAGAATGTTTTAGATCTATGATGGTCGGGGTAAGTCTACACTAAAAGAATATATTGTTTCATTACAGAGGTTTTTATTTAGAAATTATATACAGTAGGACATCCCTATAAAGGACACCTAATTGCAGAGCCAAAGTGTTCTTTAGGGAGAGGTGTCTTCTTACCAGAGAGTTGCTATATTGTAAAAATAGTAAATTTTCAAAGGAAACTTGTCCTTTGTAGAGAGGTTTCTGCTAGCGGGGTGTCCGCTAAAGAAAGGTTATACTGAATATAGATATTAAAGATTTTAATATCTTCGCATTATAGATTAAGATTTGATTTCTCTTTTCGGTTTTGTTAAAAATAAGTAGTAGAAAGATAGTTTGTCTATAAATTTGGACGAAATATTTCAGTTATAATAATTCTTGTAGTATCCAGTTTCATGAGAAAGCTAATAACTCTAGTTCTAACATAGTGAGACATTGAACTGATGAAAAACAGAGATCTTGTTGAATTTATGAATATAAAAGCTAATCATTTATGGTATCTGAGATTTATGGCAAACAATAGGAGAGAGAAGAAAACACTACAATATTAACTATAGTTTTTCAAATTAAAGATGCTTCGGCCAGTAAATCTTTTTTATTGTCTCGACAAAAATATTTTGTCCTCGTCAGAAGCCAGCCAGACAACCTTTATCTTTACGATAATATTAACTATCTAAATTTTCTATAAGGCTGCCGCCAGCTTTACACACCCAAGATAGTGGACATTGCTGTTTTTGTGATGAAGATGCATGGAGATATCTGAGGCTCTTCATTGGACACGACAACAACAACAATAGTGACTATGTTAACTATAAAATTAACTGCTTTTTTTCCTCAAATTAAAATAGTAAAACAAAAATATCATTCTATTTAAAGCGTTAAAATTTAAATCAACATATTATACTGACCTCTTAATTGTTAGCAGAAGAAAAAATTCCAGAAGAAAAGAGTCTTAAAGAGAAAAACCCCAAAAGATAGGATTTGTGGAGAGGAAATTCTAAGAGAGTTGGGGGGTTGTGACATTTTTTAATTATTAAATCCCAGCAGGAGGTCGATAAGACTATTTTTAGCAGAAGACGGTCATAAAATCTCCACTGAGTAAATAAGAGTTATGAAGCAGACGAATTTTTTACCCCATCTATAAATAAGTGTGAAAATAGCTTTGAAGTATTTTGCCTGATGAATATTTTTCATAATTTTATATTTTAACATATAGCTGAGATAAATCTTTTTAAAAAATGACAAATGGATTCAGTTATTATTTGATATATAGTGTTCATAGAAACATTTTAGTAGTATTTTAAGATTGCAAACATATAATTTATAATACAATATAATGCGGCTTATGATTGTAAAATGACATTTGAAAATTATCCCGCATGTGTTTCTTTTAAACGAAAAATCGAAATTTATTTTAAGGAGAAATAACGATTATTTCTAACTTTAGGAATGAAGTATTAAAGGATGAATTGTGAAGAGTGATCATAAACGGAAAAATATAGTGTCCAGGGATGGGAATCTAACCCACAGTGTTCCGTTTACCGGGCAGATGCCATATCCACTAAGCTACTGTACATTTTATTTTTCCGTTTATCATTACCCTTAACAATTCATCCTTTCATACTTCATCCCTAAAGTTAAAAATAATCGTTTTTTCTCCTTAAAAATAAATTTTGATTTTTCGTTTAAAAGAAACACATGCGGGATAATTTTCAAATGTCATTTTATAATCATATGATTGATTGAAGTAGTTAAAATAATTCCATTAGGATTTTTATACGATAATATCATTTATATAACTTTATCTAAAAAAATATATATATAACATGAATGCATTATACATTTATTTTATTAGATGCATATAAGTGTTGAAAGTGGCGACTCCATATATTTCTACGATGGAATACTCTTGTGATTTGCATATAATTCCAGCATTGTCTATGATAATTGACATCTCTGTCTATATAGCGCGCCTTGTTGGCTTGTTAGTTGGCTAGCGGTTATTGGATAGGACAGGCCGGCGTGAGCTGCTGATGTACATATAATTTGATGTTTTGTCCTTCTTTTATTGTTTTATATCTTTAGGTAAAAAAGTATCTTTCTCTTCCTCTACGAACCTATAATTTTTTTCCCAACAATATATAGATTATTTATTTCTGGTATTCATAAATTTATTTTTATAACATCTGTGAATTTATAATATGCTAACATTTTGAAATTTTAAATAAATTAAATGTATATTTTATTATAATAGAACAGTGTTAGATTAAATTAATATATCACATTTAAAAAAAATATTATTCAAATTTTCGTTCTGGTAAATGATGGAATTTATGAAATTTATCAAATTTCGTTTTTATTGTAGTATATGGTATCCTATTTGTTTTCTATTTTATTTTGAAATATGCATATTTTATAAAATCCATATATTCAAACTTAATATTTTTATAATTTAAATTCGATGTTATTGTGTGTTCAGCTGTGTAAAGCTGCTATTCTTGGTCCATGTTAATTTTCTATTTTGTTGTTGTTGTTGTTGTGTCCAATGAAGTGCCTCAGATATCTCCGTATATCTCTTTCACAGCAGTGGTTCTCCATCTTTGGTCTGTAAAACTTCTGTTCTGGGTCCATGTCAATTTTCTGTTGGGGTGGTTTTTGTGGTGTCCAATGAAGAGCCTCAGATTTTTCTGTACATCTCTATCACAGCGATTACAATGTCCACCATCTTGGATGTGTAAAGCTGCTGCTCTTGGTCCATGGCAGTTTTCTGCAAGGCTCTGGAGATTGCTGGGCATGAGAATATGTGGGTAGGTCTTAATTAAATACTAAGATAATTGTTACATGTCTCGTATGTTTTTGTGCCATCTGGATGTGTTGTCATTTCTTTATAATGTTTCGTTCTTAGTCTTGTTTTAATTATTTTTCTCTCAGAGAGAGAGAATTTATTTCACATATTGGATCTTTTCTTGTCTTTTTTTGGATTATATTGAATCTTTAAAATGTAAATTTAATTGTTAATAATATAGGTTAATATATCAAAACAATATATAATAAAAAGTTAAATATGTTCTGAAAAATAAAATATCTACTTAATATAATATAGTACTTTCACCACAGAGGCCGATAAAATGACAAAGATATATAGATTACCAAAAGATGCACTCATAGGAGTGAATAAATTGCTATATAATATATACAAAGGTTTTGAAAGGTAAAATAATATATAAATCTATGATTTAAAACATAAAATTGATAAGCTAAAGATAATAAATATCAATAAACAATGAATAAATAAAAATATTTTAATAAATTAGACAGAAACCAAACAATAATTCAACCAATATATCCACACGCCTATCTAAATATTCAATATTCATTTAATTACAAAGATTAAATTAGAAAGGCCGTCTACTTTATTGGATACCTATATTGGAGGTTTCTAAATTTACACCCTATATGCAATATATTTATTATACTTTGTTTTATATATTGAAATTAAAGTAATTGAGTTAATATAATTTTTATTTAAAACAGGATTATGACAAGGAATATTCAAAATTATTGTCCAACGAGAGATATTCAAATATATTTCAATGTTTATTAAAAAAAGATGAAATCTTACAATTTATTGATCGTTTATTATTTTTCTGTGTGTGTGTGTGTGTGTGTGTGTGTGTGCAAATTCACGGGCCAAAAAATCTCCTCTACTGTTTTTTTTTTTGTTTCCGTTTTATATTTTAGTAGCTTAAATCAACCTTTAGAAACTAACAGGAAAGATATTATAATTTCTAAAAATGTCTAAAGAGACAAGGGCCGCCTCTCCCGTCAAAATAGACGTCAAAATCAGACGCCATCTATTGACCGTCGCCGCAAACTAGCGGCCTCGGGTCTGCGACAAAGCCACAACACAAGCTTTGGCAAATTGAAAAGCGTCCATCTAGAGACCATGGCCCTTGTCAGCCTAGGGCGGACTTTATTCCATGAGATCCACACGGGATCTAATGGAATCCTCACAATCCGCCAAAGAGGTGTTTAGCTGGCAAAGTGGCTGAGCCAAATCTATGGCTAAAATATAGATGGAAATCTTGCCGTGAGGATAATGTAATGTTTTGTAATATACTAGCTGAAGGAATTACTTATATCTTTCTAAAATTTAATATTACTTATTAAGAAAAAATAAGTGAGAAATAGAAAGAAATATTTGGCCAAATAATATGCAAGAAGCCTAAATCAAGGTTTAGTCAATTTTTGTTACACTTGATGACTATGAAATCTAAAAAATGCTCTTATGAGCGTACATAATATGTCTTTATTATTTTTAATATAATTTTATAAAATTATATTATTTTGGACGTATATTATAAAATATTATTTCTGGAAAACCTTTATAGTTAAAAACTTTGAAAACAATCACAATATTAATATAAAATATCAATTTCGGAACAAAAAGGCTAATAATTCTGCATATATGAAATTATATAGCTTGTAAAAGAGTATATGAATATATAAAAATGGTAAATATTTTGTTTTTTCTTACTAGAATAACGCGGTTAAAGAAATCTCAAATATTCTTTCTATCGTTTCTTAATAATATCATTTTATATAGAGGGAAATATTTTATTTCCAAAAGATTACTTTCACAAAATTTTTGCGTCATCAGTTTTAAAATGGTTTGCATAAATAAAGACTGCAAATATATTTATAGATTTCTTTGAGAAAAAAAAATGATTTAGCTAAAATCAATATTTCAAACCATCTTCCAATATTATTGGCATATTTTGTTAACCATTATTTTTGGATAAAAGATTTTTTTTCATAAAGAGAAGCATTTTATATTTCAATTTGTAGGCTTTTATCTTTAGCGTCTGCTAATATACTTGCAATATTTTATTACTTATATTTTGTGTTGATTATTGGATATTATATTCGATACTAAATATAAATGTTATTTTATATCAATATATATATTTACAGATGAAATTGATAATATAGCTTTAAAATGCGAGTTTTTCACCTTTAAGATACTTCTGAAAATATAATAACATGTCAAAATTTATTAACATTTTAAATTTACATTAACAACATTCATTTTAGAATCAATACTTTCAGTTTGATAACCATATAAAAACTGTTCCCCTACGACGACATTTTGAAATAATACAATAATATTATCATAATATTGAAATACCATATATGGTATATTTACATTAATAACAACATTTTGCATTTTAATAGCAACATTTTAAACTTTAATAACAACATTATACACTTTAATAACATTTTACGCTTAAATAACACTTTTGAGATTTTCTCAAGTAAAATTAATCAATTTTTAATATGGCGTTAAAATACATATATATTTTATGTATAAATATTATTTATATGTATAGATGGCGCGTTATTGCTTTGTGTTAATTCATTCCTAACTGGCCTTGTCATTATAGTTTGCTGAAGAGCATTGCTCGAAGCAAATATTTGAATGTAATTCTACTGTCCTATAAGCTCATGCCCATAGTTTACTTGAAAACCATTTCTAAGATTCCATCCTTCAGTGTAGCATATAAAAGCAGAATGATCCAATACAGTATTAGAGCTCTGAGAAGCGGTCTGGTGGATTAAATTGGCGAAACCGCTGGGAAGGTTCACCACTGATGAGCCAAGCCCTCCCAATATATTTTTTCATCGCAGTAAGGACAGTAGAAGTTCGTTTTATGTATAAAAGAAACATTTGCGCTTTTAAATCCTTTTATTTTATAAATACTTACAAAATTAATTGAAATTTAAGCTGTAAAGCAGCTTGAAGCGGTAAAGTGTATAGGACATTTTATCGATATTTTAAACAACTTTACTTGAGAAAATCTTTAATATATTTTCTCTAATGCCTAATTAAAATGGACATAAAAATGTGTATACAATAAACCTATTTCAAATAAAATAAAATAATATTTTGATAAAATTCAAAAATATTTATATTAAACTTGTAAAAATATTTTTAAAAAAACCTTTTGAAATTGAAAAGGTTGTTATTAAACTTCCGGTTTATTGTTACTTCCGGTAGGATTAGTTCTACACCTTATATATAGTTTAGATTTTGTGTTATTTGTATATATATATATTTTTTTGCGAAATCGGCCTGAAGATAGGCTAACGCCTGAAAGCTCGCCAACATTTAGAATAAAGAAACTATTTGCAATTTTTTCTTCCTTTCATTCCTTGAATATCTAATTGCAATTATTTAGGATTTTAAAGTATAAAATGTTGTCATTAAAGTGTATATTATTGTCATTAAAGTGTATATTATTGTCATTAAAGTGTAAAATATATTATCTTAAAATTGCAAAATCTATATATCAGTTAATATTATATTTTAAAAACAAATTTATAATTGAATATTTAAATATGGCACATTTTAAATTCTTAAAAGCTTTTTAAATATCCTACATTCTACATTTTAATATAATTTTTTTTTTCAGATTTGCAATATTTCACTTTGATTTATAAATCAATTAATATCTAATTACCCAAAAATGCTTATAAATATTTTACAATACCATTTAGAAATCCTGATACATGTATAATACATATTTAATATGTAAATATCTTTCCAAAATGTTCGTTCGTTTTATTCATATAAATGTCATTGTTATTTAATAATAAAAATAAATCACGTTTCAAATATTATCTTGCCATTCGCCTACGCTGTATGTCTAATGGGTTTTTATCTCAAACATCACTTCAGGGCTGAAAATAATTGTATTATATATAATACAATTAAGAGATAAATTTAAGATATAGTAATTCTTATTGCATATATAAACCTAAATAGGTTTATTTTTGATAAATATTTATATATAGATGCATATAATTTTACATTTATCTTTTAATGAATTATTGATTAATTATATTTTATGTACTTAATAAAAATATTTTTAAAATATAGGATAGAACTCATTATTTTTCTCCTTATTTCCAATATTTTAAGATATTTAACTTATTCTGATTGTAACTTATATAATATTTTTTCTTGAACAAATTTCCTCCACCTACTTTATATTTTTAAAATTATTTCACCTGTGATATTATAACACTATGCAGCGCTTAGTTTGTTTATACAAAAAAATCAACAATGGATAGTTGTAATTCAGTATAAATACCAATTCCACCGGTACACAGTGTATCTCATTAGAATCAATAAACTAAAAAGAAAGTATACGGAATAGAATGTTATCTTTACATATTGGTAATTCGAGTGGAAAATGTTGATAAATTCTCGAACGTAGAGATTCAGGGAATTGTGCGGTTAAGTGGAAATCTCTTTTGAATATTACCTGAGAACAATTATTCTTTTTTTAAATTTTCATCCTGTTGTGATAGATTTGGATAGCTGAATATAGAGGAACAACGGGCCATCTATTTTGGTAAATGAGAGCATTGAAGCAAGATAATGTTGTTTTATACATAAAATATCTCACTACTGATGAGCCAATACCTCCCAATTTATTTTCATTCTATTAAGGATAGTAGAAGTTTGTTTAATGTGTAAAGGACAGGTTCGTTCTTCAATGCTTTCATTTCCTATAGATGAAAATATCGCACCACCAACTTTAGCGAAAATAATGTGAGAAAAAGAGAGAGGTAATATTATCTTATCTGATCAGTTCGTTTTGTTTAAAGATAATATATCAGTGATAAATTATCTTATTACTTTACTCTGTTTGATTTGAGATAATCGAAGGTATGTGAAAATATTAAAAACTTTGTTTACAATATGTATGTATGCAAAAATGCACAATTGTAAAAAGACAATAAAATATTCATAGTAACATGAAATTTCGCATCTTCTGTTTTCTTTTAAAGATATCTAAATATAAAGTGCGATTTCTTATAAAATATAAATAACTTTCACTATTAATCTTCACCCTATATTAGAAACTTATTTTTGAAAAAGACGTTAGCATGCCTTATTGCAAATATATTATATCCTCTAACGATATTTTATATAATCTACCCACTTGTGTATAGGAGATTTTTAGGCAAACTAATTTGTGACGGTTACCTAGAAAATTTTAAACTTTTAGAGATACAATATCAGCTAAAGAAAATTGAACTATTTAAGAATCGGAACACAATAAAACCTCTGATAAGCGACCATATATTTATCTACTAATTTTCTGAATAATACAATGACTTGTTTTTATTGAATTCAACCTCTGATATGGTAAGCTCTTGTACTGAAGGCCACAGCACCAAATCATGGAATACAGGTTGACTGTTGTCTGAATTTGGTAAAACCTATGTTGTGGTTTGATCTTTATCGATAATAGCATATAGTGTTTATCAGCGCTATGAATATTATTGTACTGATACATATTAAAAAGGGAGAGATGCCTCTTTATTTATATACATGATTATCATTCTCCTGCAAATTTAATGTTGTATATATTCAGGTTTATTGAAGTATATCATCCAAAAAATATACTTAATATATATAATATAAAAAAAGGATTTATTTTCGTGATTTTTTCGATCAAAATATTATTTTTAAAAGAGAAGAACTCCCCAAACAAGTGTTAGAATGGTTTTAGGTTTTATTTTATTTTAAAAAATTAATACATACGATTTTAGTTGAATGTAAAATAGTTTATTAAAAATTAAAAAAAAAAAAAATATATATATATATATACAACTTACACCTTAGAGTTATTTACATTCTAAATTTAACAGCAATGTGTCAAGATATATATTTTAAAACATTTAAAAGAAATAATTATTAATTACAATTTTATAAAATATTAAAGTCTAAAATTGAATTCATATATTCGACAAAAAGACCATCTAAAATAGATATATCTGGTCTCGCTTGGTCATTCAGTTGAGGTTTCAGATAAGGAAGTTCAAGTTTTGAATTTATAAAATGGTTGCTCTGGCATGGTCTTAATATTAATAGGTGCTTCTAGAGATTTGTATTGTTAGAACCTTTCTCAGGTGGTGTAGTTTGGAAAGATTTCATCTCGTCATTTTCTTTCATATTGTATGTAAGACCTGAGTTTTGTGTATTCATAAAAGTAATGAAACGCAGGTAACAACGACATTCCCTGGTTGAACACATGAAGAGGAAAATCTATTTGCCTGACTCTCAAATATTAGAATAATATTTCAATTATATTTACATAAAGCAAATGTAAACATCAAGACGCAAATGTTTCTTTAACGAATAAATCAAACTTCTACTGTTCATTCTACGATGAAAAAATATATTATGAGGACTTGGTTCATCAGTGATTTAAATTCCCAGCGGTTTCGCTAATTCAATCTACCTGATCGCTTCTTAAAACTCGAATATTATATTGGATCATTCTACTTATATATGCAACACTTGAGGATGGAATCTCAGAATTAGTATTTAAGCAAACTATGGACATAAGCTTTTAAGTTGCAGAAGTTTGATATATGTATGAGAGAAACATTCGCGTCCCAAATTTTTCATTTTCTATATATAGATGGCGCGTTATTGCTTATATTAATATTTACATATATTTACAAAATAATTCATGATAAGGGTGAATAAAATTCAGGTGAAAAGGTTTCTTTTAATTATGGTTTTGCAAGGTTTCGAGCAAATTGCCCGTTGAAGAGCAGAAAATTTGCTCGAAACCTTGCAAAGCCAAATTTAAAAGAAAATTTCACCTGAATTTCATTTTCACTTTTTCAAATGATTTCTGGGTAACTATTGCTCACATAAGGCTGAATATTTACATATATCTCGGATTGTACTACAATCTTAATGTAGCAAAATAAAAAAACGATAATATCCCACACTAAATTATATTTAAGTAAAACTAATCCACAAATAATAACTGCTTTAATCAAGAAAAGGTAATTGTGACCAATATTCTACACTTTGGTATCTTCAAGGAAGATGGTGTATTCAAGGAAATAACACAATGATATATACGTGACCTGGCTACACCCAGGTTTTGCCCAAATGGAATTTCGCCCAAAGAATATTGTTTATTCAATTATTATTTATTGTCAGTCCAAACTACGACAGTACCTTCTTTCAGGACGTGCTGGTCAAATATTATTAAAATAAATGTGGGACACTCATTTATATTTTATTTATATAGCTGACATTCAGTATTAGTAAAATTTCCTTAGCTTTCAATTTATTTATTGAGGTTATCCAAAAGATTTTATGAATAGCTGAATATTTGTATTTAAATTTGATGAAATTCCAGCAACCATTAATATTCTAACGTCGAAACTGAAAGAATTTAGTGTTGTCCAGACTCTAATCTCTTTCTTCGGTTGTGTCGCTGAAGACCTGCTGGTTATCTTCCACCAAACTCTGCAGCGGTGGCAGAGGCGCCATATACATATTGACTGTATAAAGAAAATTTCAATCTTATCTATTTATTTCTCTTAATATAATAATCAATATAATACAATATAATGCGGCTTATGATTGTAAAACGACATTTGGAAATTATCCCGCATGTGTTTCTTTTAAACAAAAAATCGAAATTTATTTTTAAGGATAAATAACGATTATTTCTAACCTTAGGGATAAAGTATGAAAGGATGAATTGTGAAGAGTAATGATAAACGGAAAAATATGTCCAGGGTAGCCTAATGGACATGGCATCTGGCCGATAAGCGGAATACTGTGAGTTCGATTCCCATCCCTGGACACTTTATTTTTCCGTTTATCATTACTCTTCACAATTCATCCTTTCATACTTCATATCTAAGGTTAGAAATAATTGTTATTTCTCCTTAAAAATAAATTTGGATTTTTCGTTTAAAAGAAACACTTCCGGGTATTTTTCAAATGTCGTTTTACAATAATAATCATTGTTAATTTACCTATATGTGCAGAATTTGCATTTTGACCTTGTATTGATAAATAAGGACCTTTCATTATTATAAGATCAAATATTTCATATATTTATACATATTTTATATAATAATATTTATAATTATTTATATATATAAATATTTATTCATTTTTATTCTCAATATTGTGTATTTAATCTTATATAATCTTATATGAACGTTGTAATAAAGTAGTTTCAATATAAATCTCTCTCTCTTTGAGTATACTCCACCCATATTGGTCAAATATCGAGAAAACATATAAAAAACAAATAATAAACATCAACCGACTGAATCAGCTTTGTCCATCTTCTGGGCGAATCAATGTTTAACTGAAATATAGTGTTAGAAAATTTATAACTATGGTTATATTATTATTGCTTTTAGATTATAAAAAGGCATATATTTGATTGAATTAAAGAATTATTTGCCAATATTTCGGTTGCCTGAATGCTAATCTTTGTGCTTAATGCAAAATGTAATACCTTGATAAAAATTTGCATTCATGACAACCGAAATATTGGCAAATAATTATTTTATTATTTCCAATATATGCCTTTTTTATTATCTAAAGATTTAAATATGGATTGCTCTATTTTCAGAATTATTGATTTTATTAAATTAAGCATGCATATCTTTTTCGGTTAGAATTGCCACTATTGTAATTTAAAATGTTTTATTTCATATTCAGTTTTGTTGTGAAATTATTTTTAAAAGAATGTTTGCGTTACTTTTTAATAATTAAATATTTCCTTCTCTCTAAGATTAAGAGAATTGTGAAGGCTAGACTCATTAAAAGTGATTCATGTTTAGACAATAATGTCAATTCATTCACCAAACAGTTCTTTTTTAGGCACACAGTTCTATTTTAGAAGGTTTATTAATCATATAATAACCTTAGTCAGTGATATGTTTTCCTCACAACCAACTGAAAACTAGAAATGAAAAAGCAGCTACAAAGTTTACTTAGATTTCTTATATAACATTAACTATAAAAAGTAATTACATTTTACTAATAGATTTATTTATTTATTATTAAATAAGACGTGATATCCCCACAAAGAAGGCTTGCGTCTAGAAATAACACTAAACTTAGAGACTATATTACACAAACAATTGAATAATTACAAGGTTTGAGTAGAATTTAAAGAAGAAAATAAAGGAGATTAAAATCATGCTTGTATTTACAACCAACTAATGAAATAAATACAAATAAATATACCTAGTTTTTTTGGCAATTACAGTTTTTTTAACCAAGAGAGAAAATCATAGATATATTTACAGAATTTTCTAAATTTAAAATATGAGTCCTTACTATTTATAAATATAAAAGGATCCTGGAATTCAATATTTTCCTGATTTCTGTAGTTCTGGAAGATTGGACATCCAATAAGCAGGTGACTGGAATCCTGACTTCTCTCTCCACACCCTGGATCGTCTATAGCTCCTATTCTGAGATTTTCTGTTTCGAATAGGACCTATAGACGATCCAGGGTAATAGATATTCACTTTACACTTTCTATAAAATGAACAAATTTCCTGACAATATTTTATTTATTTGGATTTATTAAAGATGTCACAATTCTGAATATTTTTGATAGATAAATAGAAACAAAGATTTATAAAATGAAGATCTATATTAAATATCTTTAGAATTATTATAATTTTTAAACAATATATTTTCTATGTTTTATTTCAGATAGACATTTAAAAATTCTATTGAATAATAGTAATATAATTTACACACACATTATATTATAATTCCAAAGACCTTTCTTAAAATCATAAATTATCTTATAAATTTTAATTATAAATCTTATAATATTTGAATTAAATAAAATGTTATTTATTTTATTTATTTCAATTTTTAAAGCGCTATGTCCCCCTAGGGAAACTTTGCGCTGTCATACATGTTTCTATAGTTATCTATACAAATATACAATATTTTAGGCCGTAAAAATAGCCATAAGATATTAACAAAGAAAAAAGTAAATTTTAATTATTAAATATTTGTGTTTTCTGCAAAAATTGAATCAACTTCAATTTAATTTCTTAAAACAATTGGTATTTTAAACGAAGTGTAATACTGTATGCGATATATATACTTGGATAGATGAAATGTTTAATGCATTTAATAAAACAATTTCTCCTTTTTCATATATATGGATCTTATATAAAAACTCTCAAACTATAATAAAAATAAGAACTTATTAATCATTTATCTTTCATCAATCTAAAAATATCATTCTCAAAAAAAGATATAAAATTCCTGATATTTATTGATTTTTTCTAAAGTGCCTCAAGTTTTTATTGCATTCATAGAAAAATAACTCTGTGTTTCCAACCGCTGATTAAATAAAGTAACATATTCGTCTGGATTAAATTGTTTTGTCGCCATTTTGTTTTGTGGAGGATTTCATTTTCTAAATGAAAGAAGATGAAAAATAGGTTTGTATTTTAAACTAGCTATTAAATTCAATTTATTTATTTTTTGAAACTCATTTACATGAATATATAACTATTTTTTCTTGATATCTATTTATTTATTTATTATCATTTACAAAGAGCACGCGATATCCGTCTTGGATATTTGCATGCATACACAGGTTAGGGAGCTTTTACAGTAATTATTAATATGATTTTAGTAATTATAATAGAAATTATTAACGTATTCGTCAGTTAGTTAACGTTTTATTACCCTATAATGAATATTAGTGAACATCACAGTTAAGAACAGAAATTTAGAGCTATTTACAGCATATAACTATTTACCATTTATTACAGCCCAGGCTATCTATTACTAAAAAACATTCTACAAAATCTATTAAAATTTATATACATATATCTATTAGTAATTATTTGATTTAGACAATTTATATTTATTTGATTTTTGACTCTCAAGTCCTCTACAAGTCGACAGTCCGTTAGAATATGTACAGGATTTTCTTCTTCTGCACCACATGAGCATTTAGGCGAATCCGTCTTTCTGACCTTGTACAAATATGATCTAAAGTTACCGTGTCTAGTAAAAAATTGAACGCTGTAAAATTTTGGCTTGACATATTTGGGTATTTGGGAATCAGTAAAGAAGGACTTGAAAATGGTGTTAGTCTTCTCATAGTATTTCTGCAATTTTTCCCTTATATAATTAGAAATTATATTCCTACTTGAAGAGTCAAATCGATTGTAATTAATTTCGGTTTTCAGCATGTTAGATTCAATATATTCAGTAAGTTTGGGGACTTGTGCAAGTATGTGTGTACAATCCGATGATGTTGTACTGAAGGCTTGTATACAATGTTTTAAAATATTATATTGAAGAGAATTTAGTTTGTCCTTAGACTTTTTGTTTATGAATGGATACTATATTGGATAACCGTATGTAATTGTACTTCGATATAATGTCTTATACAGTATCAGTCTTCGTATAAAGTCTAGACCCCGTGCTTTCTTTGTCAGGCCAAATAGGTATCCACTAGCTCTAGTTACTTTTATGATCGTTTCATTAACGTGAGCGTAAAGTCCAGTTTGCTTCTGACTTGTGATTTTTAATAGTCACTCCTAGGATCTTAAGTTATTCAACCGGTTTAATTAACTTGCTACCTGAGACTATTATATCGCTATTGCATTTATATAAATATAATATTTTTGTTTTTCAATCTGACAATTTTAATTTACGACTTTCACACCACTCATTGATTTTTCTTAATACGTTATCTATTGTCTTTCTTAGTTGTTCAGGAGTTTTATTCCAACATATTAACGTAATATCATCTGCATATCCTATTGTTTCACAGTTATAATCCAGATTATTATCCAGTATCTCATTAATAAGAATATTCCATAATGTGGGAGACAGTGGTCCTCCCTGTGGACATCCTTTATATTTTGTTTTTTATAATAGCATGAATATTTAATCGTTTGTTTTTTTAAATAATATATTATCATTTCTCTCTCTAAAACTTAAAATTGTTGGCCTTCTCTTTTTGATACGTATATGATATATGAATAAATATATACAAAATTTTAGATTTTATTAGGTATAATAATATAGATATATTTTAGGTTTTTGTTTTAAGCTTAATAAATACTTTTGAAAATAATTTATTTGTTTATTACAGAAAACATATGCGCGAAATATATAGATTCTACAAATTTGTGGTTCTTCATTTAATAATTATCTTGGTATTTAAATTGTATTGTTTTTTTTTATGTTTATATATAATATTGCATATCTATAATCGATTTATGGAATATTTTATTTTTATATTTGTAACATGCTTTATATTTATTTATATAAATTATTTAATTATATTTTAATTTTTCTTCATAGATAGGCAGAGTTGGCAACATTAATTTTCTTATTTTCTCTAATTTTGCATAAGTTATTTTTTGTTTATATATTATGGTTAACCTTGTTGTAATATAATTAAATATTAAAACACAAAGTATTGTAACTATCCCTTATTTCTAAATAGGAAACGTTACAATATTAAAAATCCATATATCTCTTACATTGAGGGTGTATACGAGTGTGTACAAACTAAATTCTTAGTGGTTATATATGCTAATATGAAAATTCGAAACTATTTTAGACGTGTATGATTCTTTTTGAAATTGAATAATTTCTACTGCCCTTACTGCATGGAAAAATTAATGCATTGCAGTAAGGGCAGTAGAAATGGTTTAATTTCAAAAAGAATCATACGCGTCTAAAATAGTTTCGAATTTTCATAACAGATGGCGCGCTATTGCATAATATATGTTAAAATATTTTTAAATTTAAATACATAAATATATTTCTCCTGGGCAATTCAATTATTTCCTAATAACAACTAAACACTAAGCCACCAACTTAAATATAATTTTGAAGAAAATAAAAAGTATCTTTTTAAATATGTACTAATATATTTTCTTTTGCATTTAAAAAAATAAATCGATATTTAACATATAATATCAAATAAAAGCTTTTAATAATATATAATTATTATTTATAACTATATTTTATATTGGTCAAATATCAATTTATAGATAATGGGGTCTAAAAGTCATATCCAATTATTTTAATGGCGATAAATTATCTGAATACCCAACAAGCACTACTCTAAATATCAGGTTATCATTTCAATTTTGTTGCTATTTTGACGTAAAACTTATTTTTATATTTTACATACTAATATCAAAAATTTCAATTTGAATCAATATTTTATATTCTATTTATATATCAACAATTTTATTAGTTTTATTTATTGAAATACAAAAGAAGAAAAAATACATTTAATTTAATTCAAATTAGTTTAATTTTCACATATTTTAAAATATCATTTTTTTAATCAATATAAATAATAAATTTGATAATTTTTCTAAAGTAAAATTAATTAATGTTTATAATTGCATTTAATATATTCAATGTTTTCGCTACAAAGCTTTTACAAATTTAAACTTGGCTGTTTTTACAACTATTTCAAATAGCATTTTAGTTTGAAACCATCATCCCAGTCGGCATTTTGGATTTTATATTCTAGAATTTCAGTCGTCTGTGTGCCGAGTTAATGTTATAGTTAGTATAATATTATTTTCGAATTTGTATTCATTTCAATTTTTTAAAAGAAAAATCCTGAATGAATATAGAAGCACTCGAGAAATTCTAGAGGAAAATGCCAACTTAGGAAATATATTTTTTTAACCTACAAATATCTTATTCGAAAAACATCTCTAATATATAAAAAGCTATAGTATATAGTATTCATAATTTAAATCTTGATTATATATAAACGTTTTCTTCCCTGACTTATAATATTACAAGGTGGGGTCAATAAATAAGGTGAATTATAACTTATTTTAAAAAATAAGAACGATATTAAAAATTAGGACTTGATTTATTCAAAATAATCACCTTGGCTTTCTATACATCGTCTCTATCGTTCTGGCACCTTGTAAATACCTTCTTTATAGGCACTCTTAGGAAGCGTGTGAAAAAAATCTTGCACCACTTTCTGGACATCTTCATCCGAGTCAAATCGCTTTCCCTTTAACTCCCTCTTTAGTAGTCCAAAAAGGAAATAGTCAGAGGGGGCTAGGTCTGGACTCTATGCAGGATGTTCTAAAACTTCAAAACCTAATTTAATTATTGTAGATACAGTTTTACATTATGTATGCGGCCTTGCATTATCACGAAGGAAGAGAACACCTTTATTAAGCTTCCCTCTTCTTTTGTTTCTTATACCGGGCTTTAGCTTATTTACAAGAATGTCACAATAAAGGTCGCTGTTCATACGTTGCCTTGAGGATAAAAAATCAAGTCAGATTGGTCCATCAACATCCCCAAAAAATTGTTAACAAAACTTTACCGGCCGAACGTTGAGACCTGAGGAACATGTAATTCGTCCATTTTTGAACTCGTTAACCCATTTATAATTTTTTTTGAGACAAACAAGACTCACCATAGATATTTTTCATTCTTTGGCATATTTGAGATGTTTGGATACCTTCTGCATTCAAGAAACGAATAACTGCACGTTGTTCAAGCGTGGTGCAATACTTCAAGGGAGCTTCCATTTTAGTTTATTTATAAGCCTCGCGCCGCGCGTAGGAAAAAAAGAACAGAACACCTTAATAGTTTCTCGATGTTATATTTTAATATTCTGTGGTTTAAATTATTTTTGCTTTTTTAATTTTTAAGAAATAAGATAATTCACCTTATTTATTGATCCCCCTTTGTATAAAGTAAATAAAGCTTCCAGGGTTAAGTTTCTTGTTCAACTTTTTATTTTCAAGCTTTCGGACTGTAGAAGGACTGACACAAGTCCGAAAGCTTAAAAATAAAAATTTGACCAAGAAACTTAACCCTGGAAGCTTTTTTCACTTTATAATATTATATAGTATAGCTATAAGCTAGCTATAATATCTTGTAGTGGAGATATAAGAAGAATATTGAACTCAATATTAAACAATAATAAACTTATATTTCTATTACTTGATTGAAAAACGAATATATATTTATAAAATTAGAGAAAAAATAATTAAATTAAAGGTATTTTTATTGGAATATAAAATATATATTTTAAGATTTTGTTAAAATTAGAATTATATCGAAAAATAGCGATTTAAAATTTAAATATTATAATTGAAGTGTTAAAAGGTTGTTATAGAAATTTATAATATGAGAGAGAGAGAGATGTCATTAAATGTTGTATTTAAATTGCGAACCCTGTATTTAATATCAGAAGAAGTAAATTAGTTGAGAATGTTCATACAAGAAGCATCAATAAAACTGAAACATCTTTGAATTTATAATTTTCACTTCATTAAACCCTATATAAACAAGATTTTACTATTCTAAAATCATCTTTAAGCTAAACAGTATATAAAATGTACATACAAGAAAATATGTTCATATCACGGTCCTTAGTCAAAAGTAAAACAAGTTATTTCACAGCACTTTCGTCTGCTAACGAGGCTTTAAGTTGTTGGCAGCAAACAAATTTTCTATTTAAGAGATGGGGTTGTCTTCTGCCTCAAGCATTAACGTTTTTATTTTTGTCGTCTGGTTGGAAATCAATTTTGGCGGGAAAAGTTCCGGAGGCGTTCTTTTGAAAGCTAGTCAATAGGGCCTTGTTTAATATTTAACTACGCTTCTTATTACCAGTGATTAGCTTTTGTATTTAATTATTGAATGTGCTCCAGTCATCTGCTGTCTTCTTTTTATCTTCCCTTGTAGTAGTCGTCTGCCCCCGAACAATATCGCTGAAAATTAATTAAGAATATTTTGACGTTCTAATATGGGTTATTAAATCTATTCGCCTTAAATTATTTTCATAAATTCTTATTGGCCATAATTTATATATACATTTTTATTGAAATTTGAATTATTTTATACAAAATTAAAAACTGAATTTTTCGCGAAAAATATATATTCTTGAATCATATTATGAATAGTTTTAATAATATAGTAATAACTAATAGATTCATAAAGGATAAGTTTCTTTATTTGAAAAATCAATTCGAGCTTTCGGGCGCAAGCTGCCCTTCTACAGGAATAATAGATATAATTTCAAGCTTGCGCCCGAAAGCTCGAATTGATTTTTCAAATAAAGAAACTTATCCTTTATGAATCTATTAGTTATTATAATTATTGAAAGGATTATTCGTCTTAATAATATAGTTTAATTTTAAATTATTATTTTTCCAATAATAATATCTTGTAATTGATATCATATGATATGATAAGAATAATAGAATAAATAATACAAAACGGTATTTCTATATATTAAATTTAATATATTATATATATATAGTATATTTTAAGCTGTATTAAAATGTACATCGTTTCTATTTGCTACCACCTCCATATTTTGTATATATGCTATATCCTTATTAATAATACCTGTAAACCCCTATTTGTATTTAAACTAAAATTGGTGACATCAAAATAAAAATCCAAAGAGCGGTCAGCTGGGGACAGAGGGGAGGAAAATGCCAACGCCCATGTGGGGCCGGCCCCCAAGGACTCTTTATAGACGACACCTGAAAACAAGACAAGTTTTGACAGGGGGTCAACAGATGTTCTAGAGGTGTTGCTCGGTAGTTCGCTTCAGTCTGTCTGTCTCACACACTCTCCCTCCATGTCTCGGTGATAAACATCAAAGTTGGTGTCATGGCCTCTACCTCTGTCCCGTGGGCTGTCCCCGATCCCTCTTTGTGCTAACATCTAGCTCTGCCTCTGCTTCTTGTTGTCCGCGTGTGGGAAGAAAATAAACACTCGCCTCACGTACACGACTGCCAGTTCATCCATACGTAAGCACATTGCAACAATATTACATATATATATATATATTCGATATAGAATAGAAAGTATTAGAATATATATGTCTTAACACCTTTATTACAAAGGTTTACTTCAAATGGCAACATTATGCACACTTAAGTCATTATATAGATATAAAATCTAATAGAAACACACATACAAAACAGAATTTATAAAAACTATAGATCCTAAAAATATCATGAACATAAGATTAAGGCAAGATTTCGCAGATTTTAAAAGGTCCAAACAAACCTTTGCGCAATCTATTCACTAATACAAATATTAATTAATAATCAACGATTAGTTGATATTTATTCCGATAGATGGCGCAAGCCATCAGAAACTTTCAGTTGCAGGATAAAGAGATTCCCCTTTATTCTATATTCACTTTAGTATATCATTTTTCTCGCCGAATATGTAAGTTTTATTACTTTAGCCAAATATGCAAATTTCGATTGTTTAAAGCTGCCAGCTGGCTAATAAAATCAGTCTATTTATAGTCAGTCATAGAATCGGTCTAGTTCTTTGAGTCTGTGCTCCAATCAATTAGCGTTTGGAGATTCACCTGTCGAAAAGGTTTGATGTTGTTCATGTAGTCAGAAGGTTTTATAAAGGATCGGACGGCTCTAATTCAAGGATATTAATCAGCTGAAAAGGCCTGGCTTATCTAGATACAGTTCACCAAATCAAAACATAAAGTACTAACCAGGCTTATAGACAAAGCAAGTGGATTCCTAGCTATCACTGCTAGGCCCTCATCCGCTACCGCCCAATCATCTTGGCCAGAATCTGGCCATTCAAAGTACTCAGTCATCATAGATAAATATCAAATAACTCCGCCTTTGCCGGTCCCAAGCCCGGATGAAAAAGGAGGAGGGGGAGCAGTAACAAGCTCACTAAAAAAACCTGGGCTCAGCTGACCCGGCTGATAGTACCCTGTAAGGGCTCCTAATCCAGGGATACGGGATGAGCAGCGTTTGTACTCCATGTTAGAAGCGGCTGCACATGGCGTTTGTTCTTCATGTCAGAGGTGGCCATTTCTTCTGGAGCTAAGTCGGCCTGCCACTGAGTAGTGCTTCCAGTTTTAATGACAAAGGCTGACGCATTCTACTTCACCCAGTGTGGAGATAAGAAAGAAGAAGCTATGTCAAATAAGGCCTCAACGATACAGATATTCAATTGAGTCAAAATAAATCAAAACAAATATCAAAGAGCACGTAGCAAAGGTAATGTGTATTGAGATAAAATAAAATATAGTTTTTTAACTATAAAACAATTTCCTATTGTCCCACTCTCATAGATTTAAAAATGCATCTTATAGTAATAAGTTTTTAAAATAGAGCGATCCATATTTAAATAATTAGATAATTAGGCATATATTGGATTGAATAAAAAAATTATTTGCCAATATTTCGGTTGGCTTAACGCCAACCTTTATCAAGGCATTACAATTTTTGTTTGAACAAATTAAGCGCCGCATAATTTTTACACACACAAATTACCCCTATCTTCTTTGTATTTTTAAAAATTATTTCAACTGTGATATTATAACACTATGCGAGGCTGAGTTTGTTTATAAAAAATGTAATGCCTTGATAAAGGTTGGCGTTCAGCCAACCGTAATATTTGCAAATAAATATTTTATTCAATCAAATATATGCTTTTTATCATTTAAAAGTAGTAATATTTGAAAATAGAGCAATCCATAAATAAATCTTTAAATGAAAAGGCATATATTGAATCAAAATATAATTTATTTTACCAATATTTCAGTTGGCTGAACGCCAACCTTTATCAAGGTGTTATAACATATTTAATGTGTGTCAACAATAAACTCAGCCCCACATCTTTGTTGTTGACACACATTAAATATGTTATAACACCATGATAAAGGTTGGCGTTCAGCCAACTGAAATATTAGTAAAATAAATGAAATTTCAATCCAATATATGACTTTTCATTTAAAATAGTAATAGGTGTGTATATAGATATACTATAATGTGAAATATAGTACGAAAAAATGAAATTGTACTCGGGGTTTAGATGGATAAATCAAGAAAAAGGCTTCTCCTGAGTGGACAACTGAAAGTTGCTATGATGGCTTTATTTATCAAGAAAGGTATTTGGGCAATTCTGGATTAATTAAAAATCAATTAGTTGATATTCATTCCGACACATTCAATTTTAATAATATATAGAGGTATTGGGGGAAATAAACGTTGCTACCTTGTTGTAAATACTGTGGGTTTTATGTTGTTTTGTGTTTACATTCTTAATATCATTCTAATATTATCCTGAAGATAGAGGTTGCCTATCACACTAGTTCCAGACGGGAAATAGGCGAAAGCGCCATCTATTGGCGGAGGTTTTAGGGGTATTCTGTCCCATATACGCGACACTACCTCCCCCTTAAGGCAGATCGTCCCGATCCGGTTTAGTATAGTTAGGTGATGTATATAAAATAGTATGATTAGGTAATATATATAGGTAACGTGTATAATTAAGGAACGACTTGAAAAAGAACCTGTAGCTTGATATAGCTATTTCTATTCTATAGCTATTCATATTTTGCACTTTATGTACATAATGACAGGTTAATAAAAATAATATGCTTTCACACAAAAATGATTAAGGAACTTTAGAGCTACCTTGTATATATTTACTCAAATAATGTTTTACTTTAAAAGCATATCTATGCTAACATTCCATTTAATTTACATTTTTTGATTTCTCAGAGAGCCTCTGGGACCAGAATCTGTTCGTAAATATAGTCTCTACCACGCTGACGAGGGCCAACTTGCCGATACATGTAAGTGGTTGATTTATCTTGATTTTTCAAAATGTTTGGTTGGAAAAATATCTTTGGAACAATTTAAATCAACGCTTATTTGAATTTTTCCACGAGATGGCCCTTTGCCATCAAAAATGCTCAATTGATTAAGGAAATGCTCTTTTTTTTTGTTAATATATTTACCTGGTTTAGTGTTTTATTGTTTATATACATGTAGATATATTGAAACAGTTTTATAAACGAATTTATCAGTAAATTGAAAAAATATATACACTGCGTGACATTGAAAATGGAACACCAAGAAATAGTGGCCAGAAAGTGATGAAACTCGGTAGACAGAGAGAGACAGGGACGAACAATAAGTGATCTTTATTTCAAAATGATAGTCATAATACAGAGCGAGAACGGCGTCGGCTTAGTAGCAAGTAGGACCACCGCGGACGGCGATGCACGCAGCAACACGTCTAGGTAGAGAGTCAATCAGAGTACGGATGGCGTCCTGAGGGATGGCTCTCCATTCCCTCTCAACCATTTGCCACAGTTCGTCTTCTGAACGCGGCTGTGGCAAGGCATGCAAACGGCGTCCAATGATGTCCCAGACGTGCTCGATTGGTGAGAGATCAGGAGAGTACGGTGGCCAGGGAAGCATCTGTACATCTTGCAGAGCTTGTTGGCTAATGCGAGCAGTGTGCGGTCGGGCGTTATCCTGCTGATAAAGGGCATTGGGTACCCCCTGAAGGAAGGGGAGTGTCACCGGTCGCAGCACATCATCAACGTATCGTTGGGCCGTCATAGTGCCCTGAATACGAAGTAAAGGTGACCTGGAATCATACGCGATTGCGCCCCAAACCATGATTCCACGTTGTCGCACGGTGGGGCGTTCCACAATTGCTGCCGGATTGGACCTTTCTCCACGTCGACGCCACACGCGTACACGGCGACTATCACTGGACAAGCAGAAACGCGACTCATCTGAGAACACGACCCTGTGCCATTCCGTCATCCACGTCGATCTAGCCCGGCACCATTCCAAACGTTGGCGCCTATTCGGTGGGGTCAATGGCAGTCTTCTTAGCGGACGGCATGAGTGCAAGCCATTAGCAACCAATCGACGGGAAATGGTTCTGGTCGAGATGGAATGATCTAGGGTGTCTTGCACATGTTGCAGGATGGCGGTACAAGTGGCTTGTGGGGCCGCCACTGCTTGTCGAAGGATACGCCGATCCACACGTGCTGACGTCACTCTGGTTGCACCGGCATTCCTATAAATTGCCAAATTTCCTTGTTCCAACCATCTTCTCCACAGTCGGTGCACCGTGGACGCACCAAGGTGTGTATCAGCTGCGATTTGACGTATGGACCAACCTGCCCTTTTCAGTCCGATCACCATGCCCCTCGTAAAAGCGTCTGTCTGCTTAAACTGCCTCCGTTTACGATGACCTGGCATTCTCTGTTATTACACGTGTCTTTTGACACAAGAACAAAATTTCTACAATGATTTTCCTTGAAGAAATAACGACACGAATACTGTCCTTTATGCAAGTTCCTTCCCTTATATCTTACTCCATGTACGCACGAGCGCTGCGCATTTTACATCATTTGCATAACTCGGTTAGGCGCGTCTACCCTGAAATTTGCATAATTTTCTGGCCACTATTTCTTGGTGTTCCATTTTCAATGTCACGCAGTGTATAATTTACATTGAATGCAAAGGTTTATCCAATTTTTTCTTCAATCATTTCGAATCCTATTTCAAGTCTGGTAAAAATATACTGTTTCCTTTCTAAATTAATATATTGTCATAGATAAATAATCTATACAAGACAATTTTAACAAACTTTTTATAACAATATTAGAAATAATAATATATTTTAAATTTATTTTAAAATATAAAAAGTAATACGAGAGAATAAAAAAAATAGTTTTTGGTTCAAACACAAATTCACGATAAAATAAAGAAGAAGGATCAGTAAATTTCCCCCAATTTTTTTAGAAATTAATACATACGCGCGATTTTAGTAATTGAAAATAGTTTATTAAAAATTAGCAGAACAAAAAAAAAAGGTTTAACTTATACCTTAGAGTTATTTACATTCTTAATTTTACAGCAGTGTAACAAAATATATATTTTAAAACATTTTAAAAGAAATAATTATTAATTAATATTTTATAAAATATTAAAGTCTAAAATTGAATTCATATATTCAACAGCATGAAGGGCAGTAGAAATTGTTTAATATTCAAAAGAATCCTACGCGTCTATAATAGTTTCAAATATTCATAAAATAATGTTATAATTTAAATACATGTTATTATATCAATTTAATATATAAATGTGGTTTTTATAATAAATAGTGAAGTTAGATAAAGTTTTCTGTTGACATTCCCCTCGAGTATTTGGTGAAATGTTTTCTTATTCCTTTACTGTTGAAATAAATTGGATTTATTCAATTTCCTTCGTTTCTTATTCTATATCTCATTAGGCCTAGAAAATGATGATGATAGCTCTTAAGACATACCAAGTTTTTTTTTTCATAGAGAAATTTCTTGATAGAAAGACGAGAAGTGTTGCCAAGAAATTATTTTGTGTAAACCTGTCTAATATTATTTTTATTTTTTCTACTCTTACATGAATAAAAACATTATTTTTTGTTGATTTTTATAGTTTATTTTTTTTCAATTATTTCTGTTTTTTTTTATAGTATCATCACTGTGTTTCGAAAGTTTCAAAATATTTTTGCCTAAATATATCATCAATTGAATACATTTTCATATTCATGTTACTTCATGGAATATCTTTGATAAATTATAAGGTTGTCTTAAAATTTCGTAAACCCCTGCAACTGTTGTTTTTCTTATTACTTGGCGAATAATATTACTACGGCGAATACATAATAATATATTAGATAATAAAAAGGCATATATTGGATTGAATAAAAGATTTATTTGCCAATATTTCGGCTGGCTGAATGCCAACCTTTATCGAGGCATTACATTTTTGTATACACTTATATTTTCAGAATAATAATAAATAATACAATTTATTTATACATAATACAACGACATTATACATAACAGCGAATAATATTGGTTTTTCAATTTTTTTGCAAATGTTTACGAACTTTGGGACAAACTTGTAAAATTTGAAAGCATCGCCTTAACTTTCAATTGAGTAAAGCCGCTAACCCTTGTCAGTTACACTATCAAAAGATATCACAATTCAGCCATCTTGTTCATACACTATTCCACATTCTATTCTTTCTTTTTCTTAATTTAGATAAATTATTTTGCTTTTACAGCCTGAATACAATATCCTAACTATATTATGCGTATTAAAATATTCACATGTAAAACATTTTTGAAATTTGAATACTTTAATAGATACATTCTAAAATTTCTAAGTATCTATAGACGAAATAACTTGAAAATTATTATTGTCAAAGGATATATAAAGCTGCTCCATTCTATACACGTATCGTGTTACCTACAGTTGATATTACTCTAACATGGAGTATACATTGTGCAATTGCTATATTTATTTCGATATAAATATGAGTTTAAAATCTTTATTAAAAAGCGCATTTATAGGCACCAAAATATATATATTTTCCCTTTATATAAATATATGAACAATGAATTTAGTTTATCAACCTAGTAAAAACAAAGCTTAAAGGCACTGATAGATAATGAGCTGCAACGAGTGTTTTGGCAAATTTACACAAAAACCAACATGTAAACCATAGTTGCCATATATAATTTGTATAAACGTATTATTTGCATATTACCCGCCCTTGTCTTTTGGAGGAATAGTAATAAAAGTAACTGTTTCAAGTGTCGTAAAGATAGAGGTTGCCTGGCCGGCATTCATATTCACATGAAAAATAGACACTTCGGCCAGTTGGAGGTTTTTATTTTCTCAACGTTTCGACAAAAATCTTGCCTTCGTCAGGAGAATTAAATAAAAATAAAACATTTAACAAGGCGTTAAAAAAATATCAATTTTTATTAATAAAATTAAACAATTTTTAACGCCATGCCAAATTCTTTATTTTATTTAATTCTCTTGACGAAGACAAAAGTTTTTGTCGAAACGTTGAGAAAATATAAAAACTCTAACTGGCCAGAGTGTCTATTTTTCATGTGAATATGTTTCAAGTGTATTTAATTTTGTTTTCGTTCTCGTTTCAATTGAAATAGATATTTTGATGAATGATGTCTACAGAGTTTTGAAGCTGAGGTTTTTCAAATTATTAATCCTTTTTGAGGAAAATTCATTCTGACCATGAGAGAATATGGTTTTACGTGTCACTAATCAAAAACCTATATTCTCTCTGTAACATGCTTTGTAATATGATGCACTAGCGCGCCATCTGTTATCAAAATTCGAAATTATTTTAAACGCGTAAGAATTTTTTTTAATTAAACAATTTCTACTGCCCTTACTGCAATGGAAAAATTAATGGGAGGGCCTGGCTCATCAGCGGTGAACCCTCCCAGCGGTTTCGCCGGTTTAATCTACCATACGTAACGATCTCAAGGAAATATTGGACATATCTTGTGGTTGTAAACAATATATAGGTGTATGCGTGTATATGTGTGTATATATGTATATATTTTAAATTCAATGATGTAACTGTAAATAAAATTCAAAGAATATCTCTATATGTAAATAATATTTATGAATCTTTCTAAGTCGCTTTCTGTGTATTTTTCCATGTTTAATATTTTCTTTGTTATATTTGTATGTACATTTAGCGCAAGTGTCCCTGGGGGACATAGCGTTTTGAATTGAAATAAATAAATACCGCTGTTATATTGCATTTTTCGAACTTCATTTTATAGTGATACTGTTGCTAGACTTGTAATGGGTACTTTAGAAGAACTATGGACTTAAGCTTCGAGGACAGAAGAGTTACATACAATTATAAATATATAACATGCTTCGAGCAATCGCTCTTCCGTAAATATCAAATTGTGTCTTTTATTAGAACATTTATATTACGTTGCACTAGCGCGCCATCTGTTATGCTTTGTATTTATTCAATATATTTAATTATTCTTTGATTTTTATTCATAGTTAGGCAGTCGCCAACACTGTACTTTCTTTCTTTCTCTAATTTTGTATAAGTTATCTTTGTTTATATATTATAGTTAACCTTATTGTAATTTAATTAAATATTAAAACACAAAGTATTGTGATTATCTCTTATTTCTGAATAGGAAACGTTATACTCTCAAGTTTAGAATTATTTGAAGTCATCAAAAAGATAATATTTTGGCAAATATCTCAGCTTCCAAACTCAGTAGGCTTTATTAATTGATTACGAGAATACGTTACATACTTCTAGATTAGTCAATTCAGTCGACAATAAGCTGTTAAAATGGTATTAGAGCTATTGACAAAATATTTCCGATTAAAGAGAAATAAATACAACATCAGTAAGAGAATGAACTTTATAAGTTAAAACGCTATATTTAAAACCCCTCCGACTAACTAAATTGTACTTGCTTACTTTGATATAATGCCATCTTTCTGTATATACTCAATCTTATGAACACTTTGGCAAGTTTAGAGCAATTTGTACACAGATTTATAAATCACTACTAATTCATTGTGTAAATAATTAAATATATATGTTATATAAAAATATGTTTTTAAAATATATTTCATAGATAAATACTCTGCTAAAGCGACCACCAGAGGTCGGTTTTCACTATAAAAACTCGTTGTTGTTGTTCCCCGTTGGCCGGCTCAAATCTATGTACATTATGTAAATAATATTCTGTTTTCCTTGTTCTACTCGCCTTAAGCCAGGCAGTACTTTAATCTAATTATATGTTTTTTATATATTCTTTTAGTTCAATTAAATCAAGTTCAATTAAATTCAGTATTATACTTTCAAGATTTCAACCACGACTGCATTACCATAATCCTCAACATGATCTAAATTCAAGCAGAAAATCTCTTTCTTTTTATATATAATATATATATATATGTAAATAATTCTAATATAACACAATGGTCTGATAGACTTCGTGCTTCTGTAATAATAAAATAAAATCTTTAAAATTGAAAAAAAAGAAGGTAAAACGCAAATAAAACAAATATCTACTATTAGAATGTCCTGTTTTTCAATACTATAGAATCTAAAATAATTTAATAGTAACAGATCCAAGTATTTTATTTCCAGTAAAGAAATGTATACTAAATGCAATACCTTTTGTAGATATATTTTGAATTATATAGCAACAAATATCTTTTAAGATACTGATAATGTACGTATATGCTGATTGTACATATTGTCAGACACTTCTTTTTTTTTTGTACACAACTTTTTTCTCGTGTTTTCTCTTTCTTATTCTTAACATCATATGACTATTCTATTCACGGCCTAAAATTATTGTATAAATATGTATAGACAAATGTAAAGGCATACATGTATGACAGCGCAAGTGTCCCTAGGGGGACATAGCGCTTTAAATTGAAATAAAAAAATATATATAGATAGAAACTCTCCTTTAATAGATTTTAGCATATAACACAGAATAAAAAGTTAAATATTATTTACCAGTGGCAAACAAAACACGCTATATCCGATCTGGATAATTGCGCGTGAAACTATTTACAATAATTCATATTGTAGTAGAGTAGTTAACAGAATTGTCAAAAATAAGATAAACAATTAAGAAAAAGCGCATTAAATAAACATATCCATTAAACAAATAAGAAACAACATAAACAGATAGAAGAAATCGCAAGGTAGTTATTTACAATATGTTAAGCAATGATGGAAGTTGATTTAATGAAGTTATTTGTAATAATTAGTATCGTGGAGAGAGAAAGTTGATCAAGTTGAGCTATTTACAATGAGTTATATTAGTAACTTATTAAATATATTTAATAATATAAATAATAAATAAAATAATAAATAAAATATTTAATAGATTTTAGCATATAACACAGAAGAAAAAGTCAAATAGGTTTACTGTTTAGAAGTTTAAAATATAACGAAATCATTTAAATAAAATATTCACGAAATGTTATCTATAGAAGAAGAAAATGAATATAAGATGCACGCTGAAAGGTAAAACAAATATTTCTCTGGGAAAATCCATTTTGATGAATGCTTGGGAAGTGTGGTGTCATGTAGTTGTCTCTCTCTCTCTCTCTCTTCTCTCTCGGTTTGATTTATCCATTTTTTTTTATGGCCACTTACTGAGAACAATAAAACAATTTTAGTGTTGCCGCGATTGTATTCACAGTCATATATTGATGTGAAAAAAATAATACAAATGAGATATTGTACTGTGATAAGGCGCATAAATTATGAAAAAGGCATCTACTTATCGTGCAACTGGAAGTTGCTGATGGCTTGCGCCTTCTATCGGAATAAATATCAACTATTCTCGTTGATTTTTAATTATTCCAGAATTGGTCAAATACCCATTCTTGATTAATCAAGAAAAGCTAACCACGGACGCGTTTCGGGCTGTTGGCCGTGGTTGAGGTACAGCTTGCACCACGCTGATGAGGGCTAACAGCCCGAAACGCATCCGTGGTTAGCTTTTCTTGAATATTCAAGAATACGTATTTGGCCAATTCTGGAATAATTAAAAATCAACGAAAATTATATTATATTTATACCGATAGATGGCGCAAGCTATCAGTAACTTTCAGTTGCACGATAAGGAGATGCCTTTTTCATAATATATTGATGTGTTATAACAAATTCAGCGAGAATTATACTTTAATCGAATTATGAAAATATTCATATTGCAAAATTTCAGGAGGATGGTTTTTATGCATCAAAAGAGTACATTTCCTTTTGAAAATGAATTATGTATATCTAAGCGCTTTTTGCGCACGCAATAGATAGAATATAAAAACATATATTGTTTAATTAGATAGTAAAAAGGCATATATTGGATTGAATAAAAGATTTATTTGCCAATATTTCGGCTGGCTGCACGCCAACCTTTATCGAGGCATTACATTTTGTATACACAAACTCAGCGCCGCATAGTGTTATAATATAAGTTTGTGTATACAAAAATGTGATGCCTTGATAAAGGTTGGCGTTCAGTCAGCCTAAATATTGGCAAATAAATCTTTTATTCAATCCAATATATGCCTTTTTACTATCTAATGATTCAAGTATGGGTTACTCTTTTTTTTCAGAACAATATTTTGTTTAAATGCATTTTTTTTATGTGAGAGGTGAATCTTTTAGTACCTGATCAAAATTTCGCAAATTCTCATTGTTTTCTGTCTAAAAAACGGTCATCATTTCACAATCATGAACATCTTTTTATTATTATTTTTTTGGCAAATTCAGTCGATTTCAAATACAAAACCAACAACAAAAAGGCTTTTATTAGGGCCCATTGCCCTGTATGGATTCGCCATACAACGACAAAATGATCTATATATAAAAAATTGAATGTCTGTGTGTGTGTGTGTGTCCTCTATGGATTCAAAAACCATACATCCAATCGCCGTGAAAATTTGGAATATTATTAGGCATATCCCCGGAAAGGTTTACGAAAAATAATTTCTTGAATATCTTTAATATCCTTAGAGTTATTTGCAGATTTGTAGCTTTAACTCGCAAGCAGCGCCACCTTGCGACGGAGATAGGCTTAGGTCTGCCCCCCACCCCGCCCCCCCGTTCGGCCGGTCACTCCAAGTTCCCACCGACCAATCAGAGGGATCAAGAGCCCCCCCCCCCCCCCCCCCCCCGTCCGGGCGCCGGCCAATCAGAGGGATCAAGAGGTCCTGGCGCGCGGGGGGGCGGGTAACCTCCGGGAACTACGTCCATCTTCCATAAACGACCATGATTTTATTCAACTTATCGAGTATTTTTCAAGGGACCGGGAAAATATGTTCACTAGATAAAACGATGATTTTGTAATGTAGAAAATTAGGAAAGACAAAATTCAGGATGACACGGCACACAGGGACCGGGAAAAATAATCACTTTATCGAGAGATTCACGACCATGATTTTATTCAACTTATCGAGTATTTTTCAAGGGACCGGGAAAATATGTTCACTAGATAAAACGATGATTTTGTAATGTAGAAAATTATGAAAGACAAAATTCAGGATGACACGGCACACAGGGACCGGGAAAAAATGTTCACTTTATCGAGAGATTCAAATTTACGAGTTTCAAATTATCAAAATATATCTTTTTTTTTATAAGTTTATAGAGAATTGTTTTAACAAATGTTCGTTAGACAAACCTTTACTCGGGTAAAACCTCGGGGGAGGCCGGGTACAATCCGCTAGTTCATTAATATTTTTCCTCCCTTTCCCCATGTACACGTGAGCCTTTGTTTGAAAAGGGATTTATTTACACATCTGTTCTAAAACTTTCCTAACTACCTCTTTTGTGTATGAATCTATTTACAATTGATCTGTAGAAATTATAGAGTTGTATTGTTATATTTTTCTTTTATGAAATAGTTCTTAGCGTCTTCAGTGGGTTGCTAAATCTCCAGAAGGTGTTTTTAAGAGTGATTTCAACTATAATTGTAGGATTTTGTGAAATTGAAACCGCCTTAGTAATGTTGAGGGCCATAGACCGAAATACCGAAATTGAATATTGGGTTTTGGGTCTTTATTTCCCAGAATCCAGAGTTGGGGGCATCTTCAACAATCAAAATTTGTGCACATAGCTTAGAAAATATTTGATTTTTTAAATAATAAATCCAGGTAATTTATAGAAATATGGACCTATATAGAAGATAACAATATCATAAATAGAAAATAGATACCCCCTAAGTGTACCTACAATTTAAATTCTTATATCCCAAATCACTCTTTGCAAAATTAATTAATATATTCAAATAGCTTGTTACCTCATATTTAGTACACTTTTATTTATGTATTTGCTTATTTAAATTTCAATTATTAAATTACAATAAGTTCTTCATTCATTCTTTTTATTTTCATTTATTTTCAAATGTATTTATATTGTAGATATTTTATATAGCTTTACATATCACAGAGCAGTTATATAGACACATGAACTAATAATGGATCCTCTCAAATATCTTTTTCTCAATGAAATTTGGCTAATAGCCAGCAAAATATTGGGAAAATGAACATATTTGATCAAATATAAGCATTTTGAAATAAGATATATGCATTTATTCGAATAAAATATATTCAAACGTTTCTTTAATCCTGAAGATAGAGATTGCCTGGCCGGCATTCATATTTTTATGAAAAATAGACACTTCGGCCAGTTAGAGTTTCTTATTTTCTCAATGTTTCGACAAAAATATATTTTTATTTACTTCTCCTGACGACGAAAAAAGTTTTTTTTGTCGAAATGTTGATAAAAAAAAAACTCTAACTGGCCGAAGTTTCTTTAATCGTTTGATATATGCTCATATTAACAATTATATCCCTACTTTAGTCAAATTTACCAAAAAATAATTAGAATATCAAAAGGTAAATTACAATCAAAAGACAACCCCATCAAAACGAGGATAAACGGTGAGGTCTAAGGAGCTATAATAAACCCATGACGTAAGCAGAACGGTGTAAAAATAGAAAGCGGGATATAAACATGGCGACAATTTGAGTGGGGCTATCGTCTGTTCCCGCTTAGTTTAAACATTGACTCTGTGGATCAATGTTTATCTTCGGTTATATATAGGATTCTTATATTATCATCTAGTATTTTATAATTTATTAACATTTATTCTTTGATATTTATAACAATTAATTCTTTGGCACGAATTGTTGTGTGTTTCTCTTAATAATATTGTAGCGTAGAAATCAAGCCTTGAAATATCCTAAGATGTAAAAGTATTTATTGATGACGTCACAGCGACGAGTCGACAATTATTAACAGGTCAGCCCAAAACTATTTACAGCTAGAGAATCTCAAGCAAGTAAGCAAAGAAATATTTTAAGATGATTTCACAAAAACAGATTAATATATATTTTTATAATCTGTTGAATATATTTTCATTGAATAATATTAAATTAAATAATAAAATATTTCTTCGCCACATAGCCTCCTCCTATAAAGAGCATTGACCCGATGCTCAGAAGGAGACTTACATCCTCAGTCTCAAGGCTCGAGAACGGGTGATAGGGCCTGAGATCTCTTCGCGGGTCTGTGGTTGTTGTGTTCGTTCAGTGGGGATGTCTTCTTCCTGGAAGTTTGTCGAGTCATCTTCTGGGTCCTCTTCTAGCTGGTCCTCCTGGTCCTCTGGGTTTAAATAAGGTTTCATCCTACCAATGTGAACTAAATCTTTTGTTTTACGACGACCTTGCTGGTTTCCGAATGTTTCAACTTCATAGGTCACATCAGATATTTTTCGGGTTACTTTGTATGGGCCGAAGTAACGTCTCATTAGTTTTTCCGAATATCCCACTTTACGTACAGGAATAAAGATCCATACAAGATCTCCAGGCTGATAAATTATATTTCTGTGATGGGCGTCATAGCGATGTTTATTGCTACTTTGAGATCTCATGGAGTGGATACGTGCCAGTTTTCGTGCTTCTTCGGCTCTTGCCCCTAGAGTTTGGATGAAATCGTCGTCTTCTGGCAATAACTTGGGGAATAACACGTCAAGTGGAGTCTCGGCTTCACGCCCGTGTACAAGGAAAAATGGGGTAAACCCAGTAGACTCTTGTTTTGCTGTGTTGTATGCAAATGTAACGAATGGAAGAATCCTGTCCCAATCTTTATGGTTAACATCTACATACATGGACAGCATGTCTGCTATGGTCTTATTCAACCTCTCCGTGGGTCCGTTTGTCTGGGGGTGATAGGCGGTCGTCTTCCGATGGGTTATTCTGCACTGGTTGTTCAGATCACTTATCATTGAAGATGTGAAGTTCCTTCCTCTATCCGTGATTAATTCCTTCGGCGCGCCGTGCTTTAAGATGACATCTTCAATGAAGAATTTGGCGACTTCCATGGATTCACTTGTGGGTAGAGCTTTAGTTATCGCATATTTCGTTAGGTAGTCCGTACATACAATAATCCAACGGTTGCCACCTTCTGATGTTGGAAATCTCCCCAGGAGATCTATTCCTACCTTTTCAAAGGCAACTTCAGGAACAGGTATTGGCTGTAAGTGCCCTGAGGGGAGTTGGGGCTGATGTTTACGCCTCTGACAATCTGAACAGTGTGCCACATACCTTCTAACCGTTCTATACATTCCGGGCCAGTAATACCTTTTTCTTATTCGGTCATAGGTTTTAGTAAATCCGAGGTGACCAGCCGTGGGTGAATCATGGAAATTTTTCAGTAATTCCTGCCTTAAATGGCGTGGAACCACCAAAAGCCATGGTTTCCCCATTGGATCATAATTTTTTCTGTAGAGCGTGTTATCGATTTTTACAAAGGAATTATTAGGAGAACTTTGTAATTTGTCAGCGATTTTTCTAATAGCTTGATCATTCATCTGCTCTTCGCTAAAGTTCTGCAAAGTCACTATGCTTGGAATATCTTCCTCCATATCTTCACTGTATTCTAATGGACTTCTTGATAAGCAGTCTGCGTCCTGATGTTTCCTTCCGCTCTTATACACGACAGTGACGTCAAACTCTTGCAGCCGAAGTGCCCATCTTGCTAACCTCCCACATGGGTCTTTGAGGTTGGTCAGCCAGCACAAAGAGTGGTGGTCTGTAACAATAGTGAACGGCTGTCCAAAGACATATGGTCGGAATTTATTGATAGCCCAAATGATGGCAAGGCATTCCCTTTCTGTGGTTGAATAATTTTTTTCTGCCTTAAGGTTCTGGATGCATAAGCAATGGCTCTTTCCTTTCCCTTTTGTATCTGCACTAATACTGCTCCTATTCCGTAGTTGCTTGCGTCAGTGTGTATTTCGGTTGGGGATGAGTAATCAAAATGTCCAAGAGCGGGTTCGGAAATTAACGCTGACTTGAGAGCTTCAAATGCATTTTGCTCTTCCTGGTTCCAATTAAATGCTGAGTCTTTCTTCAAAAGGTCATTCAAGGGTTGGGCTACGTGGGCATAATTGGGTATGAAGCGGCGGTAGTAGGATGAAAGGCCAAGAAAACTTCTAACTTCCTTCAATGACCTTGGCGTAGCGAAGTCGCGGACTGCTCGAATCTTTTCTTGGTCGGGACGAATTCCATTTTCACTCACCTCATGTCCAAGAACCGTGATAGTTTTTGCACCAAACTTGCATTTCTTGGAATTGAGATATAATCCGGCTTTCTTAAGGCAATTTAATACAAGTTGAAGGCGTCTTAGATGTTCTTCAAAGCCATCTGAAAAAACGATGATGTCGTCGAGGTAACACAAACAAATGGTCCACTTAAGACCCTTCAGAAGATTATCTATCATTCGTTCGAAGGTAGCTGGAGCATTACATAACCCAAATGGCATTACTTTGAACTCGTACAGTCCATCTGGAGTTATAAATGCTGTCTTCTCACGGTCCGATTCTTCTACGTCGATTTGCCAGTACCCTGATTGGAGGTCCATGGAAGAATAAAATCTAGCTCCCCGTAAGCAGTCTAAAGTGTCGTCGATCCTTGGGAGAGGGTAGACATCCTTTTTTGTTATTTTTTTAAGGCGGCGGTAATCGACGCAGAATCTCCAGCTTCCATCCTTTTTTCTTATCAATACTACAGGTGAGGCCCACGGACTTTCAGAGGGCTGAATGATGTCAAGTTTTTCCATCTTGTTTTCCTCTCATCCTGAATAATTTGGCGTTCTCTTGGTGCAACTCGGTAAGGTCTTTGTTTGGTCGGTAGGTGGTCTCCAGTGTTAATTCTGTGTTTAACATTGACGTCCTTGAATTGTTTTCTTTTACTAAATTCGATAATATCCGTATAGTTTTTTAACAAATTTCTTAATTTTTCTTTTTGAGATTCATCAAGTGAATCATCTATAAAAGATTCCGAGATTTTTGGGTCTTCAGAATGTTCCGCCTCTGTTTCAACTTGGTTACAATCAGCTAGAGTACATAATTGACTATCTTCGATGACAGCAATATCGGCTACATGCATCCCCTGTGGGATTAGTTTCGGATATGGACTCCAATTCACCACCCAAAGTTTACCTCGGTTATTGGTAAGTGAAATGACAGAGGAGGGAGCCGTTAGTTCTCTTTCCAGCAATAGCTCTTTTCGACATTCTGCCACCACAATTGCGTCATTAGGAATGTCACGACTTGCTACTTCTATTAACTGAATAGAGGCGGGTTCAATTCTATATTCCAATTCCGAGTAGAGAGGTGAGCTGTTCTTAGGGGTATCCTCAAAAAGACATTTTTCTAAGAAGAGTGTGTCGTCAGCTGAATCAATTATCGCCCTAGATAACTTCAAAAAGTTTCAACCAAGAATAACTTCGTGACTACAGTCTTCCATAACGACAAATTCGAAGCTTTCCTGTAGTCCATTCAAGTCCAGTTTCAGTGTGCAGCGTCCTTTTGGTCTTACAATTTTACCGTTGGCTACTCGTAATGTGACGTCAGTTTCGGCAAACATTATTTTTCTTAGTTTGAGTCTGAACCTCTCAAAAATGACAGAATATGAGGCTCCTGAGTCGACGAGGGCACGCGTCATTTTTCCTTCTATTTTAATGTCTATGTAATTTTCTTTTAATTCTAATGTGGTCGATAAGGGAGGATTTATAAATTTTGCGGCCTTACCTCCAAAATAGGACGCATCTTCTAGTTTTCCTGACGGGAACGGCGAGGCGACTGGCTGGGTCTTCTATCAGGAGACGAATATTGTCCTTTTCGGCCAGTGTAAGGAGAGGGGCTTCGGTAGCGGCGTCTATTTTCTCTTGGCTGGTCGTCGTTGGGCTCTTGGCTGCTCCGAGAATTATAGAATGTTCTAGGCTCTAGCCTATCTCTCAGTTTGTAATTCCAAGTTTGTTCTCCTTCATATTCTCTCCTCCTGTCACGGCAGTAGCGCACGACGTGGCCAGGGCGTCCGCAGTGGAAACAGATTGGCTTACCTTCCGTGGTTCGCCATTCGTTGGTATCGCGTCTTCCGTTTACTTGTTTTGGCTGCTGCGGTCTTATCGTTTGGGCCACATATATATTATTATAAAACTCTCGGGGTCTTTCCTTCTGTGGGGAACTCCTCCTAGGCTTTGAGATTGGCGCCAGGGTTCTTCCAATCTCCTCCTTTACCATATCTTCGATGGTAGAAATTTTTGGTTCCTCTCGAGTAGAGCCTAATGCCCGCTGTACCTCCTCACGAGCAATTTGCCTGATCATAGATGACAGATCTGCCCTGTCATCATGATCACTGAGAGATGCCACATTTGGTAGTCGCTCATATTTGGTTGGGGTCACTCGCTTACAGTGTAGGCTTTCAATGCGGCGATATTCGGTGACGAATTGCTCAGTGTTATGCACATCCCTTGGGAGAAGTGCCTGGTAGAGCTCCTCAGCTATCCCTTTCATCAGATGGGATATTTTATCTTCCTCATTCATTTGTGGATCTACCTCTTTGCAAAGGCGCAGGACGTCTTGGATGTAATATTCGGTGCTTTCTCCTTTTAATTGTGCGCGAGTTTTGAGTATTTTCTCAGCTCGCAGTCTTGAGCTTTCATTTTTTCCAAATACATTTTCTAATTGTGACATGAACTCCGTCCATGTCTGGATGCTTTCCTCGTTGTTTTCATACCATTTGAGAGCAGTGCCAGTTAGATAGAAATAAACGTTAGCGAGACAAAGGGTTTCATCCCATTGGTTGTGCTTCGCCACACGTTCATACCCTTTTAACCAGCTACGGGGATCTTCAACACCCTCACCAGAGAACATTGAGGGGTTTCTAGGTAGATGTTGGACAAAAAATGAACCTACCTGAGTAGTTGCTTCTTTCTTGATGTTCATGGTTTTTTCTTCTTGCTCAACCGAGTCAATTTTCCGTTTTTTTTCTGAATGGGTATCGATCCAGCTTCTTCACCAGTTGTAGCGTAGAAATCAAGCCTTGAAATGACGTCACAGCGACGAGTCGACAATTATTAACAGGTCAGCCCAAAACTATTTACAGCTAGAGAATCTTAAGCAAGTAAGCAAAGAAATATTTTAAGATGATTTCACAAAAACAGATTAATATATATTTTTATAATCTGTTTAATATATTTTCATTGAATAATATTAAATAATAAAATATTTCTTCGCCACAATATCATAAAATATTATTTTCACAGACTTTACTACGAAGTTATTTAATGTCTTTTAATAACTTTTATCATTTCAGAAAGGTCTGTAGCGATAATATTTGATTATATTTTAGCTTAGTTAATTTGTTGTTTACCTAATTTTAAGTTTAGCTTTATTATATTTGGATAGTTTGTTTTGAATTGTCGTTTCTATATAAATGTGCGTAACTTTAGAGGTACGAGTTTTAGTATGTACTAAAAGTGGTATCTTCACCTTTAAAAATGCGCTATAACAATACAATATATTTAGCACCCCAATACAAAGCATGATAATAGTGATAAAAAATGAGCCACAACACAAATTTTGGAAATTTCAAACAAAATTGGACAGATGGAGCAAGCCATCAGCAACTCTTAGCAGCATGATCAATGAGAGGCTTTTTATTTCTTAAGTTATCCAACCTGATCTCAGTACAATTTCACCTTTGTACTATTTTCCACATTGTTTGGCGTTCTCACACTCTTCCGGCCTAAATACCTGTTTCATGATTTTTAATGATAACCCAAAGACCAGCTTTTTTGGTCGTTAAGGTTGGGTTTGGATCTGCCATCAGCCCCGAAACGCGTACGTGGTTAGCTTTTCTTTATTAATTAAAAAAGGGCATTTGGTCAATACTAGAATAATAAAAAATCAGCGATTAGTTAATATTGTTTTCGACTGATGGCACAAGCCATCTGCAAATTTTAGTTTCCAATATCAGGATAAGCCTTTTTTTCTTAATTTATTCACCTTACTCCAGTACGTTTTGACTTTTATACATTTTGTTTCCGAAAATTAGAATTGCATGAAATCTAAAAAAAGAAATCTTAGTTTAGATATCTACCGATATATAGGGCACTTCACCATCTCAACTCTTCTATCTTTGAACTAGTTTGAAAATAAAGATTTAGGTCATTTATATTATTTTATAAATTCAAAGCCTTTCTTCAAATAAGAAGATTCACAGTACGTATTATCTAATATATTGTCGCGTATATGAGCCTGGAAAACACCAACAACCTCCGCCAATAGATGGCGGTTTCGCCTGTTTCCAGTCTGGAACTAGTGTGGATATCGCCGACTGCTGTGATCCTGTTTCCTGGAGCAAATGTTTGTAAATAGCCGTTGATATTGGCCCTGGGATGTAAAATATTGTAAATAACCGTTAATTGTTATTCTAATTATATGTAATGTGTAGTAGAAATGACAATAAAATAGGAGTGTTAGAAATCTCGGTAACGGATGCTGTTGTTACTCTCGCCAACATCACAGTCGCTACTCTTCTGGTAAGTCTCTCGTGTCCCCCCACCAGTGGTAAGGCTGAGAGATACTGCCAGAGGAAAGGAGATCCACTTGAGTGTGGTTCTAAGAAGGTTTTTGCGTGACCTGCAGGGTAAGGCTGCAGAGGAGAGCCTAGGAAGGGGACGGGCGCTACAATATATTATACAAATTCGAAACTATTATAGACGCGTATGATTATTTAAAAAGATTAACAATCTATACTACCCTTACAACAATGGGAAAATTAAATGGAATGTTCTGGCTTATCAGTGGTGAACCCTCCCAGCGGTTTCACCAGTTTAATACATCATAATATGCTATACAAATTGACCTTTTATCTGAATTTTCCAAAACTAGTGTAGTGACCTTTTCTTTATTATCACTCGTATAGTTTTTACTAGGGTGATTAACATAATACATATTCTGATGCATAATTAAAAAGAAAGGTGCATCTTTTGGTGCATATTTATATGTAAAATGGAAAATATATATTCATTATTAAAAGAAGACTTGTACGAAGAGAATAATTGCGTATATAATATATTAAGATGAAGCTTGAAAGGAATGTATTAAAATATTTTCCTTGAAAAAGGAATTTTTATTGAGGCTATTATATATATAAATATGAAAAGGATTTCAATGGAACTTCATATATATATTAAAATTTGTTTTTAAAACAAATTATCACTAAATTTATGGAAAATATGTTAATCAAAAGTTTGCATTAATGATTATTTTCAAAGGAAATTTATTTTGAATTATATTTTAAAAGATGGAGATTTTTTTTTTAATAGCAGACGAAATGCGAAATGTGTGAATAATTTATTAGCGATGTTTCAAAACAGAATTCATGTTTATACATAATAAATATTATTTTAAATATTGAAAGTGTAATTCATGTGTAAGAAAAATGACAATTACATTTTAATACGAAATATTTTAAATTTTGGTGGCCATATTTTAAATGTTCTATCCATTTATATAAATTTAAGAAGAGATATAAATATTATTTTGTTAATTTCGAATGTTTTTTTCCAAATGCATATTTGAACTCAAATGATATTGTTTTTTTGACAAACACAATTTAAACATTATATATTAATTGCTATATAAAGACAGAAATGTATTCATTTAATGAATGTATTTTATCCCCAAAAATGCAAATATTAGTATGTTATTTAATTAAAAAGGCATATATTGGATCTAAATATCATTTATTTTACCAATATTTCAGTTGGCTGAACGCCAACCTTTATCAAGGTGTTATAACATATTTTATGTGTGTCAACAACAAACTCAGCGCCACATAACGTCAACAGAATTAAGTTTTAAAATATCTTGTTATATTCAATGAGGAGAAATAAATTGATATATATAATTATGGACAAAATATATTTTGTAAAATTAGTATGTTTTATGTTTAAATTGCTTATTCTATTATAGTAGCTTCTTGAGTGACATATCCTAAAATTCTTCAAACAGTCAACATTACGTCGTAATGTATGTCCCAGATTGTATATCTATACAGCTATGTTAGCAATTATAAATGAATATTATAGAAAATCAGCATATCCTCTTTTAACTTTATTGTTTCCATACAAGTTAAAATAATAAGGAATCTTTTGGTTTTATATCATATATACACTCATGGAAAGAATTTAAGGAAGTTGTTACGTTTTAGCATGTTTGTATCGGGATTCAGACATTAATTTAAAGATATTGATACACAGTGGCCATTATTGGATTGATGCGAGATAACCAAATGCGTAAAACATTTCCTCTGTCACCTTCGGAAAAAAAAAAGAACAGACGCGACATCAAAGACTTTTCACTTCCTTAAATATTGACTATGAGTGTATGTATATATGACATTTTCCAGGCTTGAAAAGGGTCACAGCGGACAACCGAAACACCGGAAATTTAAAAAAAAAGAAAATAATTTACTATATTTCTAATTCCAAAATCTGAAAATTTTTACATATTTTAAAGATTTATTACTGAAAGAACAACTACGAAAAATATCTTAATACTGCGTATACTGCAGGGAAAAAATAGGAAAGCCTGATAATCAGTGATGAATCCTCTTAGTATTTTCCTGGTTCCAGAATGACTATTAGGAACCGCTCGAAAAGAGCAACCTAGTTTATGATATTTACAACAATGAATAATATTTGAAGGTTATTCACATATTAAAACAAAGATTCCAACGCGGGATTCGATCCCGATTCATGGCTGTCGGGAATCGAGGGTTTTACCCACTCGTCCACCGACTCTTAATCTTAGTGATTTTTATACAATATAATGCGGCCTATGATTGTAGAACGACATTTGAAAATATCCCGCATGTGTTTCTTTTGAACGAAAAATCGAAATTTCTTTTAAGGAGAATAACGATTATTTCTAACCTTAGGGATAAGGTATGAAAGGATGAATTGTGAAGAGTAATGATAAACAGAAAAATAAAAGTTTCCTGGGATGGGAATTCTTAGTGTTTTCGCCAGTTGAATTGAATATATCCCATTTATAAGAATGTTAGTAAGGTATTTATAGTAAATATGTACATAAGTTCACGGGAGAGTATACATTTATACAAATAGTGATAGAAGAAAACGTGTGAAAGGTTGCAACCGGCGCCGCTTGGTGGCGCGGCTTCGTAAACTAACCAATGAGCTATGCCCACTGACATGCGCTACTTTTCTCTTTGTTATCACCTTGTCTTGTTTATCGCTTAGTGCGGATATGTTTTCATTTATAATATTTACAATCGTGTAAATATATGAATATACATATTCACTTACACTTATCACATTAAAAACAAAGATGGCATAATCTGACCACAGGCACATGTGCTCGTAGTTAGGATATGCCTTCTTTGTTTTTAATATCAACACCTGGTCTTTTTTTTCTATTGTTTTTTTTTCATAAATATCACATTATTTCAAACGCGGACCCTATATACCATAATTATAGACCTAACACTTTGTGTTTAATATATAAAAAGACAGCAAAAATGAATAAAAAATATACATCAATTCATAATATCATAGTTATAGGAAAAATAAAAAAATAGAAAAAAGGTCAGGGGGTAGATAATAGAAATATAAAAGATATATCTTTACCGCTTACATGAGCATTTTAGATTTTAGAGCGTCATCTAGTGAAAAAAATCAACTAAATATTGATTTAGATTAATTAAATGAATTTGTTGACCAAATATTATGAAACAAACGTAAATCAAGGTTTAGTTGATATTTCTTTCTCTAGATGGCGCTCTACCATCTAAAATGCTCATTTTTATTATCAATAATAATAATTATTATTAATTTATTAAATAATAATTTATTTTTCAAAAAGGTTACAAGTTTTTCTCTAAAATGTGTAGCGAATGGTCATTCTATTTACATATTTTTATTTACAACTTCAATAAATGACAACAGTAAAAGTGAAAAAAGATATTTACATTTGCTATCATGACTCCTGGTCAGTGCTGTGGCCCTTGCCGTTATGGTCCCCTGATGTCCTGCAGCTCTCCAGCAGTCTCTCTATGGCCTCTACTAGTGGCTCCTCGATAAGATGGGGTCCCCTGGCCTTTATCCATTCTTGTCTGTCAGGTCTCCTGTCATCTGCTCTAGGTCGTTCTCCTGGATCTCTTCTATGGTCGTCGTTTCCCTGTGCTCCATGTCCGGTGTTCCACCTTCCTCGTCATCACATGCCAGCTCCCTACATCGTTCCAACAATCTATCCATGGCTTCAATTTCTTTATTTCTCTGTAACTTATCATAAGGTTCATTCTTCTTTTCTGTTGAGATAATTTCCATCGTCTTTTTTAGCACCAGGGATTGAATATATGCAAAGTCCCTTTTTCTTATGTTTATTTCCTTCCTGTATTTTTTGTTATATTTGGTTACTATTCCATCCCATGTTAAGACTATCGGCACTACTTTTACGGACATTTTTTCAGTTTGGGCCATTTCCCTCGCCAGTAGCTGGTATTTTCTATTCCTTGTCAGCTCCGTAGTTTGGGTATTCTCTTGAGAGGTAACGCCTATCTCTATGATTGTTATGTCTTTTTTTATTTTGTCATATACAGTGGTACCTCGACATACGAGCGCCCCAACATACGAGTTTTTCGAGATACGAGCCGACGAGCAAGTGATTTTTTGCTTTTAGTTACGAGGGAAATTCGAGATACGAGATCGGTTCGGTAGTGTTGAAGATATTAATCTGTGATTTTAAATGTTTCTTTTTGACCAGTACTTTTGTTTTGTTTTTGCTTTTCCTAAAATGTTTCTTTCTTCTTCTTCATTATTATTTGTTCTATATGCAAAGCTTTGTTTTTTTGAGACTTGAATAAACAAATTCAAGTTTATTATATTTTTGTGTGCTTTTAAAGTTAAAACACAACAGGTAGTAACACGCAGTCGCGCCATCACGATCAGTTAGCAGCGTGCTTCCGCTTGTGATAAGTTGTGTTTTGTGTTCGCGTTTTGTGTTGCGTTTACATTTACAGTTTTAGTTCATTTATTTTTATAAACGTGGATCGGAAGAAAGTTTGTAAAATGTCAAGTGCTAAGAAAAAGATGATGAGTATTGAATTAAAACGTGAAATTTTCGAAAAACATGAGCAAGATGTTCGAGTTGTTGACTTGTCGAGGCAGACTGGCCGTAGTACGTCCATGATATGCTCTGTGCTTAAACGGAAGGAGTCGATAAAGAGTGTAACGCCGGCTAAGGGCCTTACGATAATTTCCAAACTGCGAACCTCCCTTCATGAAAATATGGAGAAACTGCTGATAGTGTGGGTGACAGAAAAGCAGCTCCAAGGAGATACCTTGACGCAGACCATCATTTGTGAGAAGGCAAGAGCGATCTACGGATACGCTAAGCATCTGTTTCGGCGCTGCTTTGAAGTGACGGAGAGCACAAACCTCACCCTTCGAGAGTTCTGGAAGGACCACTTTAATATAGCGATTTGCCTACAAATTATCGATCAGGCCTGGTTGGGAGTTACAACGAGGACCTTGACCTCTGCATGGAAAAAGCTGTGGCCTGAAGCTGTAGCTGAAAGGATCTATGAAGAATTGGAACCCGGTGTTTCAGTAAAGGAGGAGATTGTATCTCTGGGGAAATCCATGGGTTTAGAGGTGGAAGAGAGAGACGTGAACGAGCTCATCGAGGAGCACACCCAGGAACTGACGACTGAGGAGATACAAGAGTTACAGTCACAGCAGCATACTGAGGTTATGCAAGTAATTGGGTTTGAGGAGTCAGAGGAGGAGGTTATTTCTACAAGTGAAATAAGGGAGATCTTAGGAATGTGGGAGAGAGTTTCACAGTTCGTGGAAAAAAAAAACACCCAGAAAAAGTTGCAACAGGTCGTGCATCTGACCTTTTTAATGACACTTGCCTAACTCATTTCCGGAACATTCTGAGAGGGAGGAAGAAACAAACCTCCTTGGACATGTTTTTTTCTAAACGGCCAACAGGTGAGAGCGAGAAAAATGTAGCGAAAAAGGCAAAGACCAGTGAGGATATCTAATTTATTTCTTTACATTCTCTTTTTTGTTTTTGTGCAATAAATATTTGATATTTATAAATACGTTTTTATTATTTAAAACCACGTAACAAAAATAACTGGTTTGACATTTTGGAGGTTGGAACGGATTAATGGTAGTTAAATTGTTTTGTATGGGGAAATTTGCTTCGAGATACGAGTAATTCAAGATATGAGCAAGGTTGCGGAACGAATTAAACTCGTATGTCGAGGAACCACTGTACTATTATAAATACTATAAACTAAAGTGCCAGGAGAAAATGATTTTTTATTAATCGATTAATAAAAAATCATTTTCTCCTGGCACTTTAGTGTATAGTATTTATATTCCAAGGAGAAAGTTTCTATGTTTAAATAAACTGTACTATTATATCAGGTATAATGATAATAATAATAATAATAATAATAATAATAATCTATAAATATAAAATTGAATGTCTGTCTGTTTGTCTGTCTGTCTGTACTCTATAGATTTAAAACCCATACATCCAATCGCCGTGAAATTTTGGGATATTATTAGCTATATCCCTGGGAAGGTTTTTGAAAAATAATATCTTGAATATCTTGAATATCCTTAGAGTTATTTGCAGATATGTATATTTAACTCGAAAGCAGCGCCCCCATTGCGACGATGATAAAAAGTTTTTTAATCTATTAATTTTCTTATCACTAAGTTTATTATCTTAAAGATTATTTATCAAAAGTAAGATTTTCTACCTATTAATTGCGCAAAAGTCAAAGTTAGTTTTATCATTTATCTACAACATATATATTGGGAGAATAGATAAAATGATGATTTTGTAATGTAGAAAATTAGGAATGACAAAATTCAGGATATCGCGGCAATTTATTTGAGACAAGAATAATGATACAATTCCAAGGCAAAGATACTATTCCTTTAACTTCCAATTACCGAAGGAACCAATTAATATTGATTTTATTCAACTTATCGAGTATTTTTCAAGGGACTGGGAAAAATGTTCACTAGATAAAACGATGATTTTGTAATGTAGAAAATTAGGAAAGACAAAATTCAGGATGACACGGCAATTTATTTGAGACAAGAATAATGATACAATTCCAAGGCAAGATACTATTCCTTTAACTTCCAATTACCAAGGGAACCAATTAATATTGATTTTATTCAACTTATCGAGTATTTTTCAAGGGACCGGGAAAAAATGTTCACTAGATAAAACGATGATTTTGTAATGTAGAAAATTAGGGAAGACAAAATTCAGGATGACACGGCACACAGGGACTGGGAAAAAATGTTCACTTTATCGAGAGATTCAAATTTACGAGTTTCAAATTATCAAAATATATCTTTTTTTTTTATAAGTTTATAGGGAATTGTTTTAACAAATGTTCGTTAGACAAACCTTTACTCGGGTAAAACACGGGCGAAGCCGGGTACATCCGCTAGTTAATAATATATATGACAGAAATCTTATTCGGAATCACCTAAATTTTATTATAATGTATAAAATCCTTTTATATTCTCTTTAAACCTTATTTATTTAATATCGAAATTTACTAAAGCAACGTAAGTAGATATAGTAGCACTAGTTAGTTTATTTTGAGAATTCCTAATTTAAAAACTTTTAAATTATTAAAACTTAAAGAGAGTCATATATCTATTGAAGGTATAGTGTATATGAAAAAAGGAACATCAATAAAAACCATGAAGAACAAAGTAGAATGTTTTGACATGAAGAACAAAGGATGATATTTAATTTTTAAATACCCTTTTGTATTTATATATAGATATATAATCTTTTGCATTTAATCATTTCTTACTTTTATAATGTTGTGCTAAGTATATAAGCCAATAAATATATTTTATATCGAAATGGTCCAACTCTTCAATCGAAAATTAACAACAAATTGGTAGCAGAACGCCGTTAAAAAGAAGTGAGTTCTAACCGGCTCAACTTCATGATATTTGAATTTATTTTTAGAAAGTTGAACATAAATAAATTAAAGATTCAAAATGGACGTGTTTAACAAAGGAAAATTGAAACCTTAAATGATAGAAATTATGCTATTTGAAGTATGAGGCTTGAAACGCTACTTGAAGCTAAGCAACTTTTTGAAGTGATTGAAAATCAAATGTCAACTAAAAATGAAAGTGATCCATCATCTATCAAATTTTATGAAGATTGGAGCAGGAAAAACAAGGAAGCCCTTGGATATATGATCTTAAGTATGTCTCCTGAGATTGCAATTATCTACAAAGGAATAAAGAATGCCAGAGAAATCTGGAATTCTCTAAAAGAAAGATTTGAAGGTGAAACAAAAGACAAGGTAATGAATCTATTTTTAAACCTAACAAAATTGAAGAAACAGCACAATGAAAATATTGAAAATTATATAACTAGAGCTCAAGGATTGTGTAATCAAATATCTCAGCTAGGGAAATTAATATCTGAAAGATAATTAGTCAGATACATAATTGAAGGTCTCCCAGATAACTACACCAGTATTTCTAAGGCTCTAATTATGAATAGAAATATTTCTTTAGGATATTTAAGACAAACCGTTCTTGACTTTGAAAAGAAACATGGCATTAAATGCAACAATGCCTTTAAAGCACAAGAGAAGAAAACATTTGAAACATGTCATATATGCCATGAACTTGGTCATCTACAAAACCAATGTTGGCACAATCCAAAAAACAAGAAGACTTATAATAGATATACAAACAACAGATCAAAAGGGTTTCCATTTTCACAAAATAATAAAGAAGAAGATAATTTATCAGAATTTCAAGGTCAATCTTCTAATCAAAAAGGAGAATTTTCTCTCAATACAGAATTTTACCCAACATATTCTGATACTCAAATTTGGCAATTAGATTCTGCATGTATTTCACACATGACTAATGACAGATCACACTTGAAAAATGAAAATTTTGAAGAAAGAACCATCAATGTGGCTGAAAATGGAAGAAGCATAAAATCATTAACCAAAGAAACTGTAAGAATGAAACACATGATTCAAAATGAAGAAGAAAACAATATAAAACTGGAAAAAGTACTTTTTGTACCTGATTTGAAAGCAAATTTACTCTCAGTCCCAAAAATTGTCCAAAAAGGCAATGAAGTTACTTTTAATGATAAAGGGGATATTCATTTACTCTAAAGAAGGTAAACTAATTTGTTTTGGTAACTTCACTAATCACTTGTTTACCATTAAATTCTCTAGAAATGAGGAACTTAATCAAAATTGACGAAACTAAATAAGGTATTTTAGAATCAAAACAAAATACTTCAGAATATAACAATATCCAATATTTTGCTTTTGACCAAAATGAAGAATCAAATTATGAAGACAATAATCAAGATTTAAATAAATATATTTCAGTTTCAAGTGATTCAGATGATGAGTCGCACACTGATTTTACTTAAAATGAAAATAGGGAAATAGAAATTGAACCATCAACTTCAGATGCAATAATTCGGCCTCAAAGACTGACATAAATGCCAAATAAATATGAAGACTTTATTGTATACAGTACTCAAGAAACTCCTAAGACCTATGAAGAAGCAATTAAATCAAAAAACAAAATCTATGGCGCCATTGAGGCATGATTGAGGAAATCAACTCCATGAATATCCATGATGTATGGAAAATTGTTGATAGGCCTAAAGATCAAAAAGTAATAAAAAGCAAATGGGTATTTACCATCAAACACCAAGAGGAAAATTCTGAACCAACCTTCAAAGCAAGACCATTATATCAAAGATGACATCAATGATAAAATCATCACTCTCAAATACATCAGCTCAGATGTCATGACAAAGAATTTAAACGGAACTGTGTTAAACAACCATCTACAGAACATTGGAATTAAGTTGAATGATGCCCCTTTTGGAAGACAGGGAGGATATTGAAGGTATAATGTTTGTGAAAAAAAGGAACATCAATAAAAGGCATGAAGAACAAAGAAAAATGTTTCGACATGAAGAACAAAGGATGATCTTTAATTTTAAATAACCTTTTGTATTTAGATATAAAATATTTTGCATTAAAACATTTCTTACTTTTATAATGTTGTGCCAAGTATATAAGCCAATAAATATATTTTATATCGAAATGCTCCAACTATTCAATTGAAAATTAACAACCTATATATATATATATATATATATATATATATATATATTTCACGTGTTAAGCGTCTTTACGCAAATTCGGCCTTAAATAACCATTTCTTGATTTCTCAAGAAGCCTCTGGGACCAAAAATCTTTTTGGTCGCAGTGGTTACAGCCTACTCCACGCTGACGAGCGCCAACAGCGCGAAACGCGTTCGTGGATGGCTTTTCTTGATTTATCAAGAAATTGGGTTGGCCAAATATCACGGAGCAAAGCTAAATAAACGTTTAGTTTATTTTTGCTCCACTAGATGGCGCTCTGCCATCTAAAAAGCACATGTGCTCGTGGTCAGGAGATGCCTTCTTTATTTTTAATATATATAATATAATTTGCATTTGTGTGTGCCGATAATATTATTGTTCTATAATAAGTTAATAAATTTAAAATCGAAAATAGAATACACTCTAAATAAAAAACTGAAAAAGTTATTATAAAAATGACTATAAAATATATAAATTCTCCTGCTATTCTAATCTTATTTTTCATGTCAAAAGATAAATCCTATCAGGTGTCAGATGATGTCACACTATATAATTACTTCTACAAATAAAATAAAAACTGTATAAGAAATATTGTTAACGTATATTTTGGAATTTTTGTGAACATTTCTAAAATATTGTAATATTTGGAAAATTAACAACCTATATTTTATATACAAAATATATAAGATTTTATTTTGTGACAAATATATATTTTGCTAAATATAAGATGCCTTTTTCCCAAATTTATGCACCTAATTCAAATACAACTTCACTTATGTGCACATTTTTTTCACAAATATATATTTAGTTAATATTTCCGATATACGTGATATAGGCCTTTGAAACTTTAATAAGCACATTATTTTTAAAAATCAACATTTTTAGTTTTAGTAAAATAACTCTTAATATAATACATTTTTTCAAATATAAGACATTATTATAGATATCACATATATTTTATGCAGTTATATAAACATATTTTGAAGTATAATTTGGAGCCTCTTCATGAGCTTCTTCACAAAAAACGTCCTTGGGTTTGGACAAAGGAATGTGGAGAGGCCATTGACAAGTGCAAGAATTGCATTACCTCTGAGAGGGTGCTAGTCCCATATGATACGACTTTGCCATTGTGTTTGGCCACTGATGCATTGCAGATTGGAATGGGCGCTGTGTTGTCACATATTATAGAAGGCCAGGAGAGACCGATTATGTTTGCCTCACGGACATTATCGGGAGCAGAACGTAATTATTCTCAGATTGAGAAGGAGGCTCTAGCCATAATTTATGGAGTAACCAAGTTTCATCAATTTATTTATGGGAGAAATTTTATTCTTAATACAGACCATAAGCCATTGGCGACCATTTTGGGCCCAAGATCAGGAATCCCCACCTTATCTACTTCAAGATTGCAGCGTTGGGCGCTTATTTTGTCAGCTTATACTTACGATATTAAATTTCGAAGAACTCAAGACCATGGGAATGCAGATCTTCTGTCACGTTTTCCTGTGGGTTGTGAAGAAATTCCAAGACTAAATAATGTCTATGCTTTATCCTATGTGGAAGAATTGCCGATCACAGCCGAGGAAATTGCCACGGACACTGAAAAAGACGAAGTGCTCTCATTGGCCAAATTTTATACTCAGCAAGGCTGGCCTGAAAAGGTGGCTGATCACCTCAGACCTTATTTTCAAAGGAAACTTGAGCTAACTGTAGATGGGGAGTGTTTGGTTTGGGGAATGAGAGTCGTCATTCCACCATCTCTCAGAATAAAAATGTTGAACTATCTTCATGAGACTCATTCCGGTATTTAAAAAATGAAGGCTGTAGCAAAATCACATTTTTGGTGGCCAAATCTAGATACCCAAATCGAGTTTTTGGTGAATAAGTGCAGAAGCTGTCAGCAATCCCAGGATGGGCCAAATAAAAGAAAATGGCAACCCTGGAGATGGTCAACCAGACCTTGGCAAAGAATTCATATTGATTTTGCAAATAAGGAAAACATCAATTTATTAATAGTAGTAGATAGCCATTCAAAGTGGATCGAAGCCATCCCAATTAGAGAGACCACCACACGAAAAACCATTGAGCAACTACGGCGACTTTTTTCTTCCTATGGTTTATCGGAGGAACTTATGTCTAATAATGGACCTCAGTTTACTGGTAGTGAAATTAAAAGTTTTCTGGAAGGAAATGGAATTAAACAAATATTGATCCCGGGGATACCATTCAAGACACCTTATCAAAAGTTCTTCTGGCATATCGAAGCACCCCGCATGTGACAACGGGAAAGACTCCATCAGAGCTCTTTATTGGGCGTGCGCTTCGAACCGTTGATACATCCCAGCTTGGCATCTAGAGTTAAGAACCAGCAAGCCAGGCAAATGAAGTATGATCAGCGAACCCATTTGGAAGAATTTCAGATAGATGATTTAGTGTGGTGTAAAAACCTCAGAGGTGGTGATAAATGGATCCCACGAAAAATTGTGGGCAAGAAGGGAACTAGAGTATACACAATTTTGATCAACGAACAGGTAAAGGCCTATCACAGAGATTAAATTAGAAAAAGGTGGACGAATGGTGAAGAAGATGAGAGTGGAGATGGAGAGCGTCAACCTGAGCACTCAAGAGGAGCAGGTCCCAGTGCCATAATCTCGGAGGTTGTACGAGACAGAGGTTATATGGATTCGCTGTTCCCAGGACTAACTAGCCAGCGGGCGGATCAAGATTCAGAGGTTCAGAGTGATACAGACGATGGAAAGTCATTAGAGCCTCTTCGCTCGCTGGACTCCGAGGCCATGAGAGAGGAAGGTCCTGTCCTAAGGCGGAACACACCTCGAGCCAGGAGACCTCCTGTGAGGTTTCGTGTTTGAAGAGAGAAGATGGTGATATATAGCTAGCAATAAATATGTATATATATGTTTCTATGAAAATGTTAATCTGCAAGACGCAGGTTATCATCATCCCCTTTTGATTTGTTTTTGTCACTTTGGCGGTTCGCAAATAAACAACAAAAGCTGTATCAGACATTATAAAGACAATAAAGATTTTCTGATAATAAAAGTGCACAAAGATGTTGCAATAATGAAGAATAATTTGAATTTATAAAACAATATTTTGAAATTATTATCGTAATTTTACAATTTTAAAATAGCATTTCTGCAAAATAACAGGAATTTATAGTTTTTAAATTTCACTATGATATCAAAACAAAAGCTTGAAATTAAATTACATTTTTGATTTAAATTATCATATTTCCGTTTAATATTTTTACTGATTTCTATATTTATTTTCTCTATAGAACTCGTTAATATACAACATATACTTTGATTTTGTGGGAACGATATTATAATAAATATAAAATTTGAAGATATTCTAATGTAAACGAGCTTCATTGAATAATACAAATTTGAAAAGTTTCTAAATAGGAAGGTTTCAATAAGAAATATATTAATTTGAATGCTATTTGTGAACACAAAAATAAGCTCATTCGAGTTATCATAATTTTTTTCTTAAACTATATACTTATATTCTAACGGATATGTGATTTGAATTATTTTTTAAACGTCGATATTAAACTTTGAAAAGTCGTTGTTAAAAAAAAAAAACAATATCGTAATAGCTATTAAAAGCTATTTTCTTACTTTTTGAAAATTAATATCTTCATATTCTTTCATAAAATTTCGAACTTTAGAGAGTTATTACGTGTAAATACTTTATACAGAAAACTTTAAAATGTCCTTATTATTTATTAAGAATATTTTTAAATCATACTATATATATTCCTTACCCTCATTTCTATTATAAATTGAATATATTTTAAAAATAAATTGTTGTATTTTAACTTTAAAAGCACACAAAAAATATAATAAACTTGAATTTGTTTATTCAAGTATCAAAAACAAAGCTTTACATATAGAACAAATAATAATGAAGAAGAAGAAAGAAAGATTTTAGGAAAAGGCAAAAAACAAAACAAAAGTACTGGTCGAAAAGAAACATTTAAAATCACAGATTAATATCTCCAACACTTCCCCTTAATCAGATTTCAAATGTCCCTCATACCCAGTAGATATCTCAGCATTTGGAAACGCGGCTAAGGGAGCCCTTTGGTCATAATGTCAGCAATTTGATCTTTGTTTTGGCTAAGCCAACAAATAGCACCACCAGCCAGTTTACACACAACTCCACTGGTAGATCTTCTAGTTTCTGGGTCTCCAGCAAAATCTGCATCACTGAAAGATTCTAAAACTCCTACTTTATGACCCTTTTGGTACATAATTCCATATTCAGTTGTTCCTACTAGATATTTGAAGAATCGTTTAACTGCTTCCCAGTCATATTTTGTTGGTGCTGCAAGTTTTTGAGAAACTTTATTCAGTGCAAAAGTGATATCGGGTCTTGTTAAGCAGCTAAGATGCATCAGACTACCAATCGCTTCACGAAAGGGAACATTTTCTAGAATCTCTGCTTCCCCAGGAACAGTAGAATTATCAATTGCTTCTTTGTATGTCTTGGGTTCAAGACCTTCTGCAATATTTATTTCAGCATCAATTACCTTTGAGGTTTTGATATATTTGATCGACCTCTTAGATTGTATACGTCTGATGTTTGAACATTGCTTTCAATTTTCTCAATATCTTGAGTATCAATTTGTTCATCAATAGTGACTTTTCTTCAATTTACATACAAGATCTGTTCCATTGTTGAATCCTTCAGGTCGTTTGATATAAATTTTATCTTGTAAGTCTCCATATAGAAAGGCTGTCTTTATGTCAAACTGTACCAATTTTAAGTCTTCATTAGCAGCAATTGCTAAAAGAGTTCTTTTGGTGTCATGTCTTACCAGAGGAATAAATGTTTCTTCATAATCTATACCCTTCTTTTGTACAAACCCTTTTGCCACCAGTCTTGCCTTATATCTTGTAATCTCTCCTTTAGAATTCAATTTGGTCTTTAATACCCATTTACAATCAATTGTTTTTTGGCCAGGTGGTAATGTTGTGCATTCGTATACATCATTTTCCGTTAAAGAATTCATTTCTTCATTCATTGCTTCTTTCCAAAATTGTGCATTTGGAGATTCCATTGCTTCTTTGTATGTCTTGGGTTCAAGACCTTCTGCAATATTTATTTCAGCATCAATTACCTTTGAGGTTTTGATATATTTGATCGACCTCTTAGATTGTATACGTCTGATGTTTGAACATTGCTTTCAATTTTCTCAATATCTTGAGTATCATTTTGTTTATCAATCTGATTACTTGAAAGTTCCCTATTTCTCTTTTCAATATCAAGGCTAAATGTTGGTATAGTTTCCTTGAATATTACATACCGAATTGTGACAAATTTGTTTGAGTTCGGTATCCAGATTCGATACTCATCCTTGTTACTGCAATAACCAACTAAAATGCCTTTTTCGCTTTTGGCATCTAACTTTCTTCTCTTCTCATCAGGCACATGAACAAAACATTCAGTTCCAAATATTCGAAGATGATCAACTGCCGGTTTTTTTTTTATCAAACCATAGTTCATAAGGTGTCTTTCCCTCAATTTGTGTGTTGGTCCTGTTCTGTTCAAAACATATGTAGCAGTGTTAACTGCCTCTGCCCAAAGCTTTAGGCTCATATTTTTGGCATATATCATTGAACGAGCTGCTTCTATGAAAGTCCTGTTTTCTCTTTCCGCTGAACCATTCTGTTGTGGAGTATATGGCATTGTGATCCTATGATTAATACCATACTTGTTTGTAATTTTTGAGGTTTCTTTATTTACAAACTCCTTTCCTCCATCTGTGAGAATTTCTTTCACTATATGTCCAGTAGTCTTTGTTTCCAAGAGAAATTGTTCTAGCTTTTCAATGACTTGTGACTTTTCTTTTAGGAAATACACTGATCGGTATTTCGTAAAATCATCTTTGAAACACACAAAGTATCTCATCCCTCCTTTCGAAACCTCCTGCATAGGGCCACATACATATACATGAATTAAGTTTCCAGGTTGGGTAGAAGCATATTGGTCTCTTGATCCAAAACTCAGTCTATGTTGTTTGCCATAAATGCATGCCTCGCAAGGTTCATTGTCCATGACTGCATCTATTCCTTGTTCTTTAAGCCATTTTTGAACATGCCTTTTATTTTGATGTCCAAATCTTTCATACCATAATTGTAGCATATTGACATTTTGGGTTTTGGCTAAATTGACTTCTGCAGCATTTTCAGGTTTGATACTTGTTATTAACATACCATACAAGCCTCCTGGTAGTCTTTTCCCTTCTACAATAATTTCTCCAGTTGTTGTCTTAAAAGGTTTACAACCTTTTTTATCCATTTTCATTTCAAACCCTCTATCCAATGTGGACTGTAATGACATCACATTACGACTGAAATTGGGAATATACCATACATCAGTTAGGTAGTGAGTTTGCCATTTACCTTTTACACAAGTTTCAATTGTTATAGTTCCACTTCCATAAGCTATCAATATTTCATTACTTCCAACTTTAACAGTCTGTTGGGTAGGAAAATCCTTATAAGAAGTATAAAAACTTGCATTTCTTGTAATGTGGTTAGTAGCTCCTGAGTCACCAATCCAAATGTCTTCATCTTGTTCATTGAATCTTTCACTGATTAAACTTTCACTTAATTTTGAATTAAGTTTTAATTTAGTTTCATCCTTTTCTTTATCCTTTAGTTTCTTCTGTTTTGCATTACCTACAATCTTTGGCCAAGTGTCCTTTTCTATGACAAAAGTAACATTCTCTTGTTTCTCTTGTTTTCTGAAAAATTTCATTACTTTTGGTAACTTTTCCTTTCATATTTTGCCTAATTTCATGTGCATTTGCCATTAGTGCTGTCGAAATTGATGTGCTGCATTCATCTCGCTGTTGAATTCTTATTTCGAGTAACCGAAGCCTTTGTGTGAGATTGTCTACAGAACGTTCTTCTTTAGACACTGATTCCCAAACACTTTTAAAATCAAAATATTCATCAGGCAAGGTGTTTATGATTCTGCACATCAGGATGGATTCTGGCAATTTTAAATTTTCTTGTTTAGTAAGTACTTTTTGCATATCATTCCATAAACCTTCTAGTTTTGAAATGTGCTTTGAAATATCATCTGTAGGATCCTTCTTAAAATTAAAGAATTGATTATAGAGCATGTCTAATCTTTGACCAGAGCTTTGCTCATAGACACTCAACAATTTGTCCCACATATCTTTAGCACTTGAGCAGGGAATGATTAGTTGACTTACATCAGGCATCACACTTGTTGTAAATAACAATTGAGATATTGCATCTTCACTTTCCCATTTTACATATGCCTCTTTTTCTTCATTTGTTTCTTGTTTTATTGGCTTTCTATATGTTCCATCAACAACGCCTATTACTTTGTTTATTGTTAAAAGCAATTTTATATTTTTCTTATATCCTGGCCAGTTTATTAATCCTTCCAATTTAAGAATATTCATACCCATTTTAATATTATCCATTCCAGCCATTACTAATATAAATATTAACGTGATAAACAAAATATAATTATTTTTAGGCTTACCGTTGCTTCGTTTTTGTTATATTTCGCAGTGGAAGCGTGCTGGGCCCATAACCTGTTGTGTTTTAACTTTAAAAGCACACAAAAAATATAATAAACTTGAATTTGTTTATTCAAGTATCAAAAACAAAGCTTTACATATAGAACAAATAATAATGAAGAAGAATAAGAAAGAAAGATTTTAGGAAAAGGCAAAAAACAAAACAAAAGTACTGGTCAAAAAGAAACATTTAAAATCACACAGATTTATATCTTCAACATAAATAAAACTTAATATATATATATTTTATAAAATAATATTTTTATACAATCAAAAAAAAAAGGTCAAATTACAACATATATATATAACCCTAGCCAATTGTAAAAAAAAGCCATTTTCTAAATTTCTAAATGTAGTTCAAATAGCCCCAACAATGGTAATAAAAGCTGGTATAAAACTAACACACATTTCCTGTTGCAAATGGAAACACCCATTTCCTTGAAACGTTAAAAAATGAACCGAATCTTTTTTTTTTTGGTCACTTTTCAACCGTCAGCACATAAATTCTGTAAATACAACAAACACACAATAGCTTAAACGAACAATCGAATAGAGTATTCATTTCAGACGAGAATTTAAAAAAAAACATTCCTTCCTTCTTAATAGCTAAACGTGAATTAGATATTTTTATATTTGTATTATATGAGATTATAATAATATATTATATATGATACATTTCCACAAATTTCGCACTGTTAGCATTCATATTCAAATTTTATTAACTACTAACACTAAAACTGATGCCTTATAAAAAGCGAACAACGTCTTTTACAATTGGTATATGATTAATAGAACAAAATTAAAAATGTTTCAGGAGATGTGCTTCTTTTCATTTTAAAACTGTTTCAAGCTTTCGGGCATCTCTGTTCTTCTACAGGAGAACTTATATAATGAATAAAACGCGGCCTGATGCCATCAGAGTTTAGCATCAGGCGGTGTTTTATACATTGTATATAGCTTAATATAATTTTTAGATCATCATTATGTAAGGACCAGTTAATAAGTGAATGACTTTGAGACGAAGAGTAAAGCCAGTTCAATTTCTATGTAAATAACACAAGATGATCATTACCTTACCCAATTGGAAGAATCTGTATGGGCAAGTCCCTAATAAAGGCTTTTGTGTATGTGTGTGTTCATTGTATATGTTCTCCTGTAGAAGGGCAGAGATTCGCGAAAGGTTGAGATGGTTTTAAAATAAAAAGAAACTCACACACATCTCCAGAAACCTTTTTAATTGTTTTAATTAATATTCAGGAGATTTGAATCAATTGTTATGATTACTAACCAATCAAATTTGTTTCTACGTCACTATAATGTACATCCCAATGTTAATTTATGCAGGTATGATAATTATACCGCAAATATTTCTTTTGAACGTGGTATCTAAATTTATTTTAAAGAGAAATAACGATTATTTATAACCTTAAGGATGAAGTATGATAGGATGAATTGTGAATAATAATGATAAACGGAAAAATAAAAGTGTCCAGGGATGAGAAACGAACCCACAGTGTTCTGCTTACCGGGCAGATGCCAAGTCCACTAGGCTACCCTGGATATATTGTCTAACTTCGTTCTACAATCATAAGCCGCATTATATTGTATTATATGTAGGTATATATGGTTTGAGCTTGATTCGCTCGCTGATTGGCTATCTACTATCACATGACTTCAATTCATTCAATCAGGGTTTAGTTTATTAACCAACCAGCGCGTGCAGTGTTTCTTTAGCTTAGAACCATTAGACAAAAAAATCTTGATTATATATAAGATCTCGGGTTCTATCTAGAAACAACAGCTACTTTTTTATAAACTGATTAAAAATATTTATTTTTATTTTTATTATTTTATTATTACTTAAAATATTTATTCCAGGGTTAAGCTTCATACGTATTTATACAAGTATTACAAATACATTGAATAACACGCTATTTTTGAATCGCTAAAATCTATTTGATTTCATAAATTTATACTCATGGATAAACTTTAGGAAGGAAAAAGTCTTTGATTTCGCCGATCCTCTTGAATTTTTTTTATTTGAAAAATACAGAAGCAATTTTGTTCACACTTGGTTACCTCGTGTATCTCTCAATAAAGGCCACTGTAATATCTTTCAAAGGTATTGTCTTAATCCCGATACTCATGTGATAAAAGTACAACTTCCTTAAGGGTTGTTTATAAGTGTATTTTGAATATTTCATCGCTTAAAAAAAATTACTAATAAAAATAATTTTCAAAAAAGTAACAGAAGCAGATTTGACTATTTTGAAACAAAAAAATATTTTATTTCTAAATGATAAAAAATTCGAAAAATATTTTCAAAATTTGACATATATATTTGCATATTAAAAATAAAAAATACATATCCTGACCAGGAGCACATATGTTTTTTTTTTTTCACATATTTGCATAATATATTTTTAGGCATTTTATTTTTAAATAAAAAGGCATATATTGGATCAAAATATCATTTATTTTACCAACATTTCAGTTGGCTGAACGCCAACCTTTATCAAGGTATTATAGTATTTTAAAGTGTGTCAACAACAAACTCAAATGTTATAATACATTCATAAAGGTTGGCGTTCAGCCAACTGAAATATTGGTAAAATAAATGATATTTTGATCAAATATATGCCTTTTTATTTAAATATTTATTTATGGATTGCTCTATTTTCAAAATTCTTATACATGTGTAATAATAATAGTATTTATAAGGAAATATATAATAATATATAAAGGAAAAAATATATATATGTTTTGAATAAATTAATAGGTATAAGATTTTTTGATATAGGATAATATCAAAAACTCAACGTATATTTCGTATGGTAATTTGAGATTTTATCGGGAGTTAATATTTCCTACCATTAAAGGAATGAATAAAAAGCTCATCTAAAGAAGGTTAAATAAAAAATCAAGGAGGAAGCCGAGTTATAATAATATCATCATCAGAGAATGATGGGCCTTCTAATTAGCCTCGGTCTTTAACACTAATTATGGCTTTAAAATTACACTCAATCGTTAAATATGTAATTTTCAATTATTTCCTTTCTTGTTCGAATTTGTCATTTGTGCTTAATTTATATTCTCTATTGATTTTTGTCCTTAATGTGTAATTGTGCTCATATTTGACAATTTAAGAAAATGGATATTTTTAGTTATTATTATAATTACTAAGAATTTGAAATTTATTTTTTGAATATTTTTTCATTTTATAGTTGTTTTCTTCCTGTGGAATATTTTGTAAATTTATTTAAATGAAATTTTCATTATAAATAATAACAAAAATGAGTTTAAAATTAAAAAAAAATGGATATAAGAATTTGTAATAATTATTTTTTGGCATTGTGTTTTTTTTTTACATATCAAATATTATATCTACAGACCTTACTTAAATAATTACAGTAAGAGGTCTGTATAAATAATATTTGATGATATTTAAAAGAAACACATTGCTAGTAAATATATTTGTACAAAATATTAACGATAGATGGCAATTGAATTTTAAATGAATATACAACAACAACAAAAGCCTTTAGTGAGGACCTCTCGTCCTATAAAGGATTCGCCAGTTTACAGCGTAATTGAAGAGAAGAGAACTAAGAATACAGAGAGAAACCTATATGTAGTAGGTATAGTATAGTATTTTCTACACTGTGACTATATACAACAGCAGCAACAAGCCTTTTACTGGAATCAAAGTCCCATACAGGATTCGTCATTCTAGTCCTGACAAAGATTATTTACATATAATTATTTACATCAATTAGATTATGTGTATAGCTTCCCCTTCTTTTCAGCCGTCTTCCAAAATTTGAACAACGCAAACGCTCCAGCTCTGTTTCTCACTACCTCCTTCAACAGGAGCTCCAAAGATAGTCCCTCAAGACATATTTCATTGAGGAGCACTTCTCGTTCGTCTTTCAGCCCTATACATGAGATTATATGGTGATGTAGCTCCGGCTCCATTCTAGTCCCGCAAATCTCGCATGTCCATCCGTCTGTTTCAAATATTCTGGGGCGATCATCAGTAAAGAGCACCGAGAGGATTCTCAGTCCGGCAATACACCGTTTGACCCGGAGCGGGAAATCGCTGGACAGAAAGTGTTCCGGTAAAGGAGTTGAGCAGATGTTTTTATAGTGGGGGTATAGTCTTGAATTTATTAATCTTGTGTGATCCTTTTGCAGAGATTGATCTATTGCAGTCCTGATTATGTAGGGAATTTCTCTTTGTAATCCTCTATAGTCTGTGCAGAAATTCAGCCATTGAAATCCGGTGGTGTTAAGAATATTAACTATACTTCCTGTGAAACCTATATATTTTTTCGTTGCGTTTGAGATTTCCCACAGCTGGGACAAGCAGAGCAGCGGCAATCTAGTTTAACCCATTTCCAGCATTCTCAACCAGAACTTTAAGGTAAGTTTCAAGACTGTAACGCTGAGTGACACTCTTTCCAATTCTATCCTGAGCATATATCCGGGGGTGTATCTTGGTAAATTTAGATATCTACGCATAAATGAGTCCTGAATTTGATCAACAATTAATGTATGCTCATTTGCCCAAACAGGTGCCGCGTATAGCAGGGTTGATAGAACCATCGCGTCAAGAAGTTTCATAGAAGATTTAAAAGAGTTCATCTTCGACCTGGTCAAAATAGGCCATACCGCACCACTTACAGCGAGAGCTTTACCCTTATAGTATAATGCGGCTTGCTTAAAATAGTTTGTTGAGGTGAGTGGATATCCTAGATACATGTATCTTTCCGTGACATTCAGTGTTTGTTGTCCCCAATACCAATTTTCTGATTTTGACCGCTTCCCACCATTGCGAAATACCATTATTTTTGATTTGTTTTCGTTCAGCGTTAGCATATTTTCCTCAAAATATTTTCGTATCATATTAATTTTTAACTGCAAATTGTTCTTAGATTCGCCTATCAGTACAATAACATCTGCATATAGTAACAAATGGATATTTCCATGCTTTGGCAGAATTTTAAATGAATATAAAAATAATAAATTTCAAATATATGAAAAAAACGCAAAACATTTTATATATTTTACAAAAATGTTTAGTACATTTATTAAATTTATAATATATTTAAATAAAGTCGGTGGACGAGTGGGTAACACCCTCGATTCCCGACAGTCATGAACCGGGATTGAATCCCGCGTTAACATTTTGTTTAATATATGAATACCCTTCACCTATTATCCATTGTTGCAAATATCAACAACAACAACAATAGCCTTTATTGGGCACACGTGCCATACAGGATTCTCCCGGTAGTACAAAATAAATAAATTGTTTCAAATATCATAAACTAGGTTGCTCTTGTTGAACGGTACCTAATAAAGTGATTTTGGAACGGAAGTATATAATATATTTATATATTAAATATTTTTCAATCTATACATTGAACTATTGTGAAATTGGGGAAACAATATAGCTTACTAAACCAATAATTCATTTAATTCTTGACGTTCCAGTGACTTTCTGTTACTCTCCTCATGTCAGAGTAACAGATCACTGAAACTTCGAGAATTAAATATATTATTAGTTGAGTAAGCTATATTTTTTTTCCAAATAAACTTACAACCAACAAATGAACTTCAAAGCAATTAAAAATTAACAAATCTATAATTAACATTGATATGTAATCTCAACAATTAGGTCTATATTCAAGAAAAAATTTACCCATCACAAATTTATCGGTTATTTTCTTATCGTTTGTTTATAAAGGCAGCTTTACAATTAAGGCAATCAAAAAAGGCAGACGTATTAATTTTTGTATAAATTTTCTTTATGGCACATATTTAATGAGGAAGATAAACAGCGTATATGAATTAATATATATATTCATAACTATTATATTTATAAATCAATATGATTTCAATTTTCAAATATGATTATATACTCTCATGGACAATACTCCAGTTTAACTTTTCAGGATGAATAACAGGATTGTAACTCGGAATGATATTTGATATACAGTGACCTTTATTGAATACACAAGAGATAACCAATTCTGAACAAAATCGTTTATTTCTTCTTTAAAAAGGGCGTTTCTGCCTGTTAGCACTCGTCGGCGTGGTGCAGGCTGTACCTCAACGATTCCAGTTTAAAAAATAACTTTATTCAGCAAGAACAACCTATTTCGTTTGTCGTACCTCTACTTAAAAGATTGGTCCTGAAGGCTTCCTGAGAAATCAAGAAATGGGTATTTACGATCAAAATTTAACTGCCATCCAAAATGTTCATGTAAAAGGACAAGATATGCATTTTTTTTGTTTATAATATCAACACCTGAATTCTCTATTTTTTTAAATTTAAATTTTAAAATATTGTCTTAAAAGTTCAAAGGCTTTAAACATATACCAATATCTAAAATATTCTTTTTAAATTAAAAAATATATTTTTTTAAATTCGAAAATTTGTACTCTTAATATAATCAAAAAGGTATATAAGTGAAAATTGTTATTAAATATGTATCATAATATAGAATTTAATTTTTATTACTGCTGATTTTCCTTAGACTTTTTAAAGATACAGATTCCAAGAAGATTAAACAAATATTATTGATTTACAAGAGAGAGAACAAAACTTATAGCAAACAAATAGACACTTATCTTCTGCTTCGGTTAGCGCCTATTTACTTGTGATCTTACACACATACTCTGTGGGAACAATTAATTAACTAAACTTAAAATATATATACAAAATAATTACACACTTTATCAAAACTATAAAATTTAAATATTAATAAGAAAACTTCTAAATTAAAAAATATAATCATATATGCAATCACAGAATATTCAAATATATTCAAAACAAGATATTGTAAACAAGTATACAAATTATATATTAAATTTAATAAAACAACTTTTTCATATAAAATTTTACGAGAATAGTTTACATAATAGGTTCAATATAATAATACAGTAAAGATATTTTACGAAAAAGAAAAACTATTAAATTTAAACTATCAAGTTTTACCATACCAAAAGTAAACTACTATAATAAAAAAGTGATAGATCTATTTTTTGAGAAATAAACTACATGGCCAGAACTGTCAGTTGAGATGATGGATTAGTATGGAAATGTCGGCCATCTTGGGGTGATGATGATCTAAAAACATCTGCTCACAGAAGTTTCGTCTGTCTTTGAAATATTGGCGGGAAAAATAATTTTTGACCTCCATTCTTCACTTAGGAAAGCAATTTTAGAATTATCTTCTGACAAGTGAAACCATAGTTTGATAAGAAGTTAAAAAAAGGTTGAAAGGTTTCTATTTTAAAGAAATAGACAAATTGTTGCGTTCAAAAATGTCTATATTAAAATTGTACCTATAATATTATTCGAGATGTAATTTTTTAAAGATAATATATTTTATTTTTAACAGAAGTATTTCATTTTAGAAAAAAAAATGATAGAGAAAAATAAATAAATGGATGTTTATTAATCAAATATATCTATGATTTTCGAATAATCGAATCCTAAAATATAATATTTACATATTATAAACTAGGAGGTCGGTGGAAGGAAGGTCTAAACCGTTTGTTTTCGACTGTTACGACCCGGGTTCGATTCCCGCATTGGCCACTCTTTTTTATGATTTATAAAAAATGTTCAATGGCTCCCGATTCTTGCAAAAGTCCAACCCCTAAGCGAGTGCAAGTAACCAAACGGGACTCTGGCACATTTGAAAGTACAAAGTCGAACTGCTTTTCACATGTGTAGACATGTGGTGCACTTACAGTAAAATCTGTCGCCTAATTCTACCCACCATGATTATGATGCCCTGTACCACGTGTACTAGGAATAGGCAAAAAAAATTATATTAAGTAAAATAGGCGTTATTGTTAATTTTCAAAATATTCACACCCATATTTTACTAAATTAATTTTGTCCATAATATAAATATATACATTAAAAATGGCATATCCTGACCAGGAGCACATGTGCTTTACAGAAGGCAGAGCGCCATCTGGTGGAACATAAATCAACTGAACAATGATATAGCCTGTATAAATATATATATCAATTTATTTTCTCCCCATTGGATATAACAAAATATTTTAACCATTAATTCTGTTGACGTTATCTGGCGCTGAGTTTGTTGTTGACACACATAAAATATGTTATAACACCTTGATAAAGGTTGGCGTTCAGCCAACAGAAATATTGGCAAAATAAATGATTTTTTTATTCAATATATGCCTTTTTAATTAAAGAGATAAGTATGTTCATCCTTTTATCATGTTCAGCTAATTACCTAAGATGATAACAAATAGGACGTTTTAATGGAAGAAGTTGTTCAATAAAATTCAATAAAACAACCCTTTGTATTAATATTGAGGTAAAATTATCAGGGTTCCAGGAATACGATTTTTTTTTAAATTCATATCTCTAGCTTTCGGGTATAAAAGCCATTATACAGGAGAAAATACGCAATATATGCTTTCGTAAAATGACAAAAAATATAATTTTTGTATTGTCTGTACTAAATAATATACAGTAAAACCCTACTTAAACGAACTTAATATATAGAAAACCTTCCCATATAACGAACCTGAAATAATCTCTATTTATATTTTATAATACAGTGATCTATATTATGATGCATTTGCACGCCATCTGTTAAGAAAATTCGAAACTATTATAGACGCGTATGATTCTTTTAATCATTAAACAATTTCTACTGTCTTTACTGCAATGGAAACATTATTGGGAGGGCCTGGCTCCTCAGTGGTGAACCCTCTCAGCGTATTCGCCAGTTTAAACTACCATACCTATGAACTATGGCTATAACAAACCATGGTTATAGTGAACCACAGGGTCAGTCCCATTGGTGTCCACTATGGAGGGGTTTACTGTATGTAACAAATTTTACAGGTTGATTCATTTTTGTGATATTTTACACCGTTACTAAATATATAGTAGGAATTAGAAATTATATCGTTTATCTAAATTTCTTGCATCTTCCAAAAATTTATAGAAATAAAAAATACCGGTCAAATATCAGATAAAATCCATTTTAACTTTAAAAAGGTAATTTATGCAAATAACAATTAGTTGATGAAAAGTTTTAATTGAATTCCAGTGAATTAGACGGGTGAAGCTAAATGGGAATGAAAATTGATGAGACTTTGAATATACTGTGAATTTTAAAAACCTTTAATATCAATCATTAAAAGAATATTTTCTCAGTCAAAAAACTGTCAATTTTCATATTGATATATAATGGGTAAATTTCGAATTGTGAGAGAAAGCCATATTCATATATATATTCTCCATAAAAAATATAATATATAAATACATTTTTATTTCATTTCAAACTATTATAGAAGCGTATGATTCTTTTTTAAAAATAAAACAATTTTTATTACCCTTACTGTAATGGAGAAATTAATGGAAAGGCTTGGCTCATCGGTGGTGAACCCTCCCAGCAATTTTTCCAGTTTAATCTACTATACCGCTGTAATATTGCATTTTTCGGTTTTCCTTTTATAGTGATATTGAAGCTAGACTCTTGGAATGGGTATTTTAGATGAACTATGGAACTATAAACATAGTTCAATACTGATGAGCCAGGCCCTCCCATTAATTTTTCCATTGCTGTAAGGGCAATAGAAATTGTTTTATTTTTAAAAGAATCATACGCGTCTATTATAATAGTTTCGGATTTTCATAACAGATGGCGCGCTAATGCATTATAATAGATTATTATAATTATTTTAAAATAAAATATAATATTTAATATAATAAAACACAGATAAATCTATATTTAAATATATTTTCAAAAATAAAATTTTACGTTAAAAAAAAAAAAAAAAGAGTTTAAAATTTGATTTACCCAATTAGAGTTCAGCAACCAAATTAAAATACACTAATTAAAAGTGATGTTCTAATAAGTCAAGTTTAATTAATAAATTAACGAACAGTTTGATAGAGCTAAAATAGGTTTGTAAATTAATTCATTTTCTTTAGTAATTTAATTAGAGAACATTTCCATCAATCAAACAATACTAAGAAAGGATATGATTTATAACCTATTGTGCTAACTTATCGATAAATCGATTATTGAAAGAAATCAATAAAGGAAGTATGTCAGCTTTTGATTGACTTGTCTTTTGAGGAAGTTCATGAAGACGTTTGTATAATTTGTCTTGCAATTGATATTGTCCTCTGCGTAGAATAACAGAAAGCGTCTGCTGGCAGAACAATCTGATTGGTTGATGGATCATCTTCTGACCATTTCTTTAGGAGGAAGAACTCACTGAGGTGGAATATATTGTCCGATATTGGAAGACTCTCAATATAGACTTATGATCAGTTTTATAGAATTCTAACTGTTTGATTTATTGTAATATATATAGCGAGATCTCTCTTTATTATTAAATTATATTTTAATTTGTATAGTTGATATTAATTATAGGATAATAAAACGCCATCTTTATAAGAAAATTAAACATTTTAAGTGCAAAGTTTCTTTTTAAACATAAATTAAAATTCTACTGTCTTTACTGCAAGTGAGCTGAGTCCTCCTAATATTTTCCATTGTAGTAAGGACAGTAGAATTTGATTTAGTGTAAAAAGAAACGTCGTGCTTTAATTTTTTTATTTTACATAGTTGCTATTTTTACATCCAGATGATTTAGGCTCTTACAATAATATTTTACATCGCAGAAATTCAGTTTAAAATAGGTTTTAATTTGTGGCATATATTAATGTACAAAAGGAGGCATTTCTACCTTTATACTGTTACGACGCTTCTCAGTCGTCAATGTTTGCGTTCAAGGTTTCTAAGAGAACAATGTGGATTCTTTAGGATACAGCTTAGTGCGGTATATTTATTATACGAGCTTAAAGAGTAGATACGTAACTATACAGTAGAAGATTGACTTGCCTTCAATGCCCGCCACTAGAGGGATCCTTCTCCGCTACCGTCTTCCCGGTCAGTCCATACGGCCACACGTTCGGAGCCCACCTGCTGCGTCTGTTGTCCCGCCGTTCTCCCTGCTGCAGGTCCCGTTGTCATCAGACAGACTTCTTCCCTCAGACTGCCATGTCTTCTCGGCACACACAAATCCTCGGCAGGCCGGCCAGCTTCCTTCCACTGCGGCACCAGCTGGGCTCGGCTGATCCCTTCCCCACGGCGGCGTCAGCTGGACTCCCGTCTACCGTCTGCCACCCCCCCTCTGGAATTTGTCAATCCACACTTCCCTGGGGGAGCCCCGGCATACCTTCTCTCTTGGCTTCCCCACGTCTTCTCTTCTATTTCTCTGCTGCATCGTTTCACTGCCCCCTTCTCAATCCTTTTCTTCCCGAAAAGGCTGATTTCACCAGAGGCGCTGATCGGCGGCCCTTTGATCTCCCTGACGTCTCTGGCCACATGAGGGTCGTCCGCCTCCCGGAAGCGTAGCGGCAGGGTTAACACCAACCCTTGTTTGCAGAACCACATCTCAACTCGGGCTTTCTTTCCACTCTCAACCAGTGCCGACGCCATTGATTGGTCTCGCTGTCTAGCACAGGGCGGTGGTTCTCCACAAGATGGCGGCCATATTTCACTGCCTACGATGCTTCCATCTGATATTTTGAATTCGCCTTGAGTACACTCTGTAGCCGCAATGTACAAAGGGTTGTAATCGTTTGTGTTGCGCTTTCGCCGCTTCCTTCCACGACGGGGCTGTAGATCGCCGATCTTTACAGTGGATTCGTCCACCCGATCCACGCTGTCCATGTCGTGGCCTCCCTTTTCTTCTTTAGGTTTCACATTCTCTTGCTCTAGAGGCTCTCTTTTTCCTAACCCTTCAAACCTGGGCTCCTTAGTGCCGACCACGCACAGGGCTGTGAATTTCTTAAACCTTCTGGAGGTGTCGGATCCCGTGGCAGTCTCAAGGTCGGTAGAACTTTTCCTAGACGGTGGCTGCTTGATCTGCACCTTGTCGGGCGAAGGAACGAAGATGAATGGTACACATTCTTGGCACATCTCTTCAGCTTGCATTGCAGACGACGGCGCTGACACATTGCGCGCGACTTCCGCGTCACAGACATTGTCGTCGGACTTCCACAGAGCGTCCAATGCTCTATCCCGTTCAGTCGGGTTGCCGGCTCCAACTTTAGGGTGCTTCGACCATCTAGCCTTGTCGCACTTCCGCGGAGCATCCAGCTCCGTCCCGTCCAGTTGGATCGCCGCTGTAGTCCCTGACAGTCTGACACTGTCGCTGAAGTCAGCCACGCTGTCGCACTGCAGCTCGCCAAGATCGTTGCTGTTCTCGTGGAGTATTTCAGAAAGAATACCAGGGGTTGAATTTTCGCTCTGTATATCACCTTGAGGGCATTCTCTTTCCGTCCGCTTGATTTTATACACAACACTCGTGCCACAGCCGTTGTCGGAGGCGATCAGCTCACCCTCCTCCGCTGCACAACCAGTCTGGATCATTTCCTGCTGTCGACACTCTTCGGACTTCTGGATCACGGGAGAATCTTCTAGAGTAGATTCTGGCAGTTCACTTACAACGTCTCCTGACGTGATGATCTTTGTTGTGATGGTCTTGTCGGGATCTTCATCACCTGGGATCGTCTTTTGTCCCCTCAGACATTGAATACGTGGGCTATTGGTTGCTGTGATTGGTTTTGAAAAGCCATCAGGATTTTCTGGCGGTAGTACATTGAACTTAACTTCGCAAGACATGGGTGTGGCAGAACGTTTGTCATTCCGAATATGCTCCAGTCGGCTCAATCGAGTATCCAAGTTTTCTCCGAGCTCATCTACTTTCTGGCTTAATAGTCTGAGCAATTTTGTGAATTTTTCAATTTCGAGGTCGGTTAGTTTTTCCATTTTTCTTTTTAAATTAGCGCAAAATAAAATCTTCAATTAAAATTAACTAAGCTGTACCCCACATCTGACACCAAATGTTACGACGCTTCTCAGCCGTCGATGTTTGCGTTCAAGGTTTCTAAGAGAACAATGTGGATTCTTTAGGATACAGCTTAGTGCGGTATATTTATTATACGAGCTTAAAGAGTAGATAAGTAACTATACAGTAGAAGATTGACTTGCCTTCAATGCCCGCCACTAGAGGGATCCTTCTCCGCTACCGTCTTCCCGGTCAGTCCATACGGCCACACGTTCGGAGCCCACCTGCTGCGTCTGTTGTCCCGCCGTTCTCCCTGCTGCAGGTCCCGTTGTCATCAGACAGACTTCTTCCCTCAGACTGCCATGTCTTCTCGGCACACACAAATCCTCGGCAGGCCGGCCAGCTTCCTTCCACTGCGGCACCAGCTGGGCTCGGCTGATCCCTTCCCCACGGCGGCGTCAGCTGGACTCCCGTCTACCGTCTGCCACCCCCCCTCTGGAATTTGTCAATCCACACTTCCCTGGGGGAGCCCCGGCATACCTTCTCTCTTGGCTTCCCCACGTCTTCTCTTCTATTTCTCTGCTGCATCGTTTCAATACATTCTTCATTCCCACTCGTAAAGTTTTCTACTAGGGTGTTAAACATAATACATTGTTCTAATGTATAAATGAAGGGATAGGTGTCTCTTTTTGTTACATGACTATCATACTTCCGTATCTCTGTGTCATATATATACGACCTAAAGTTGAAAAAGGATGAAATTCATGTGCACCAAAAGAGACACTTATTCTAATAATGCATCAGAACAATGGATAGTGGACATTGCTGCTGCTGTGATGGAGATGCATGGCGACATCTGAGGCTCTTCTTTGGACACGACAACAACATCAGAACAATGCATAACACCTATTTGGTAAATTTCACCGATTTCATAACCTCTCTCGTAGGATGTAATGAAATCGAAGCCGCCCCTGTACTGATGAGGGCCATAGCCCCAAACAATGGTATTCAGGTTGTTGGCTTTTGTCTGGATTTACCGACACTGGTGCTGTAGCTCATTCTTCATCGCCATTAGTAAAGGGCTTTACTAAAGTGATGCGCAGTTTATCGTTCTGATGCATTATCAAAGGGAGAGGTGCCTTTTTGGTATTCATATTTATATAATTAAAATAAATGCTATTCAAAATGAAGCACACTTTGGATTATCTATATATATAAAATTGAATGTCTGTGTGTGTGTCTGTGTGTGTGTCCTCTATGGATTCAAAAACCATACATCCAATCGCCGTGAAATTTTGGGATATTATTAGGTGTATCTCCGGAAAGGTTTACGAAAAATAATATCTTGAATATCTTTAATATCCTTAGAGTTATTTGCAGATTTGTAGCTTTAACTCGCAAGCAGCGCCACCATTGAGACGGAGATAGGCTTTTTCAAGAGGGGGAGTAATGTTAGGAGAGAGGAGCGCGTCTCGAGGCGGGTGCTCACGTGTCACTGTTAAAAACCTATTTGTTTTGGCTACATCTTTTCCCGTGGACTTAACGATAACTTTTCTAAAACTTATTTCAAATTTCATGTATAATTATTTTTACATCATTTAGTTTAGTATAATTATTTTCTATAATTTCCTATCGTTCAATTATTATACTTTTTGTTCTTAAAGATTATTTAAGACAATAATCTTTAATATTAGAAAGTGCTTTGCCAAAAGTTTGGAGTGGGGCAGACCCCGTGCGAGAATGGATTCGCCCGGCCGCCGGCCGACAGTCAAAGTACCCACCGACCAATCAGGGCAGAGTTGGTGACACAGCTATGCCAAGTAGACAAGAAAAAAAGCCTCGCGGGAGCTTGCCCAAGATGACCTCCGGGAACTTCGTCCATCTTCCATAAACGACCATGAATTTATTCAACCTTATCGAGTATTTTTCAAGGGACCGGGAAAAAATGTTCACTAGATAAAACGATGATTTTGTAATGTAGAAAATTAGGAAAGACAAAATTCAGAATGACACGGCACACAGGGACCGGGAAAAAATGATCACTTTATGAGTTTCAAATTATCAAAATATATCTTTTTCTTTTTATAAGTCTATAGAGAATTGTTTTAACAAATGTTCGTTAGACAGACCTTTACTCGGGTACCGATTAATATTGAATTTATTCAACTTATCGAGTATTTTTCAAGGGACCGGGAAAAAATGTTCACTTTATCGAGAGATTCGTTAGACAAACCTTTACTCGGGTAAAACACGGGCAAATGTTCGTTAGACAAACCTTTACTCGGGTAAAACCTCGGGCGAAGCCGGGTAGGTCCGCTAGTAGATTATAAACACAAGGTAATAAGACCAAATCCAAATAAATAAATAGTATGTGAGGTATCGGCAACAGCGTTGTTACCATCTTCAGACAAAAGTACTGAATGAGAAATTTTACCACAGCATGTTTTAAATAGTTACTGTTATCAAGTGTGTAAACAAGATAGTAGTTAGGAAGAAGATGGTTTTCTGAGAAACACAGAAAACTCAGAAAGTTTCTCAGAAAACTACCTTCTTCCTATCTACTATATTTTTTACACACTTGATAACGATAACTATTTGAAACATTCTGTGGTAAAATTTCTCATTCAGTACTGTTGTCTGAAGATGGTAACAACGCTGTTACCGAAACTTCACACACTATTTATTTGGATTTGGTCTTATTACCTTGTGTTTATAATCTATAATCCTTATTGTGCCATATTATGAAAACATTTATTTTAATTATATAAATATAGATACCAAAAAAAAGGCACCTCTCCCTTTAATAAGGCATCAGAACGATACACTGTGCATCACTTTAAGAAAACCCTTTACTAATGGCGATGAAGAATGAGCTACAACACCAGTGTCTGCAAATTCAGACAAAAGCCAACTTGTATACCAAATAATTTTTAAGGCACTGTTGTCTGAAGATTGTAACAACGCTGTTACCGAAACGTCACACACTATTTATTTGGATTTGATCTTAATAACTTGTGTTTAAATGTTATTCAGCAAAAAGAGACAGAGAATTAGAAAGTATTAGTAAAGGCAATAATTGGAGTCAAGGGCTTCCAAACTGAATTAACTTACAGAAAATTACATTTCTCCAATCAACTGGAATGTCACCAGTTCATATTGATCTGAGAGGTCTTAGGATTGTTAATGGTGGCGTGAGGTAATCGATCAATTACCAATTAATCGATAATGTTTGTTTACTCTTAATTAACTAATCAACCCATTTGTACTTGGCACCATCTTGATTGGTGTTTGCTCCTGTCTTCACGAGACATATATTGACTTGTGTTGTTTTTAGTAGCATCTATCGATTGAAAAAGGAATTAAAGTATGGGATTTTTGTTTAATTAACACCAATTAGATATCTTTATAGGAAATCAAAACATTATGATATATTAGCGCGCCATCTGTTATGAAAATTCGAAACTACGTATTATAGACTCTGTAGAAAGACATTTGAAAATTATCCCACGTGTGTTTCTTTTGAATGAAAAATCTAAATTTATTTTAAACGAGAAATAACGATTATTTCTATCCTTAGGGATGAAGTAGGAAAGTATGAATTGTGAAGAGTAATGATAAACGGAAAAATAAAAGTGTCCAGGAATGGGAATCGAACCCACAGTGTTCCATTTATCTTACTCTTCAAAATTCATCATTTCATGCTTCATCCCTAAGATTAGAATTAATCGTTATTTCTCCTAAAAAAAAAATTCGATTTTTCGTTCAAAAGAAACAAATGCGGGATAATTTTCAAATGTCGTTCTACAATCATAAGCCGTATTATATTGTATTATATATTATAGACAGGTATGATTATTTTCAAAAATAGAACAATTTCTACTGTTCTTATTGCTGGAATGGTGTACCACTGATGTGCCAGGCCCTCCAATTAATTTTTCCATTGCAGTAAGGGCAGTAGAAAATGTTATATTTTTAAAACAATCATACGTGTCTATAATAGTTTCGAATTTTCAAATTAAAACATTAACAAGAATTAGGAAAAAGGCACCTTATCCCAGTACAATATCACATTTGTACTATTTTTTTCACATCAACAAGAATGTTTTTTTTACACATAGAACAAACCTCTCTCAACTGTCCTTATTGCGATGAAAATATATTGTGAGGGCTTGGATCACACATAAACATCAGTGAAGGAAATGTTGCCTGAATGGCTTTGATTCTTGAAAAGTCTAACCTCACCAGTGAGTGCAAGTAACCAAACAGAGCTCTGTCATTTTATAAGTGGAAAATAAAACATCAGTGGTGAACCCTCCTAGCAATTTCCCCAATTTAATCAACGAGACCGCTTCTTAGAGCTCTAATACTGTATTGAATGATCCAGATTATATATACGCTATACAATATATTTTCATAAGAATATTGATTACGGCTTATTCTTGCATGTGACTGGAGAGAGAGTGAGAAAGACTTCCAGTCAACATCAAAACAAAGTTACAATAAAATTACAGCTATCAGCAATATAAAATATATATTGTCGCGTATAAGGCCTTTAACACCTACAACCTCCGCCAATAGATGGCGCTTTCGCCTGTTTCCGATCTGAAACTGGTGTGGGAATCGCCGACTGCTGTGGTCCTGTTTCCTGGGACAAATGTTTGTAAATACACGTTTATATTGGCCCTAGGAGGTAACGTAATGTAAATACCCGTTGATTGTTATTCTAGTTATATGCAATGTGTAGTATAAATGACAAAATGAGGAGCGTTTGAAGTCTTGTTGCCGGTTACTGTTGTTACTATCGCCACAGTCACTACTCGTCTGGTAAGTCTCTCGTGTCCCCCACCAGTGGTAAGGCCGAGAGATACTGCCAAAGGAAAGGAGTTCCACCTGAGCGGTGGTTCTCGGAGGTCCTTAGGTGCTCTGCAGGGTAGAACTGCAAAGAGAGAGCAACGGGAGCCCGGATAGGTGATCCACGAGGGAAGAAGCGGCGTCGTCGCAAAGAACCGGAGGGGTCAAGCGCGACAATATATACATGACATCAGACTCGAGGCCTTCCCCGAGGGACGTCTAGAATATATCAAGGACTACAAGCCGCCCTGAGACCAGATAGGCGCTTGGCCATAATGGAATTATTGTCCCCAACATATACAATTGCCATGTTCTCCACAGAGATACATTTATAAAATAATTAAACATAAAATCGTCAATGTGATCAAACTCAGACGGCTGAAATTTACTATTACAGAAAGGGAGATTTAGCATTATTATTAACGATATATAAAATCTAATATCGTTGTGATTCTTCATATAAATGCTCCAGGTTTCTGGAGATGAGTTTCTTTAGTTTCAATATGCAAATATAAACTAACTGAGTAAATAAGGGTAAATATATAAATATATAAAAATTCGAAAATATTATAGACGCGTATGATTTTTTAAAAATAAAACTTACTGCTTTAAGGGCAGTAGAAATTGTTTTATTTTTAAAAGAATCATACACGTCTATAATAGTTTCGAAATTTCATAATAGATGAAGCGCTAATGCATCATAATATAAAAATATTTTTTACAACATCTAGCAATATACAAAATCAATCCTAATATTTGAATGTAAATATAAATCAGTTAGCATTCTAACGGCGTTTATATGTTTCTATGTACTCCTGTTGAAGGGAAGAAATGCCCGATGGTAAGCTAAAGAAACTCATCTCCAGAAACCTGTAGCATTTGTTTGATTAATATTCCAATCAATTGTGATATTAATATATTTCATATATACAGTTAAACCTGTCTATAGCACCCCCTCTCTATAGCACCCTATTTTGGTGAGTCCCAAGAGGGGGCGCTATTGACAGGTTTAACTGTATATTCAAAGAAATAAATTTCCTTATATAATATCTAGCCATACCAGGCTAGATATAACCTCCTCCACCAGAACATTCCGATTGAAACTGTTACGTCTAAAAAAGTCCGGCTCCATCACAACTGAGCAGTATCACACATTCACTTCAGATATATCCAATACGCCCTACATCTACGGACTGCCCAAAATCCATAAACCTACCGTCCCCCTCCGCCCCATCATAGCCTTTTACCTCTCCCCGGCATACAGACTTTCTAAATACCTATCATCCTTCTTAACACCCCTTGTAAAGACCCGACCACAATCTTCCTCCATAACAGACATCCCGGCCTTTATACAGTTCATCCAATCTCTCACCCCACTTCAGAACTCGACCATGATTTCCTATGATGTTAATTCAATGAATTTATCACTACCCCATCAACTGATAATTTCACAGCTAACAAAATTCCTGCAGGACACCCAATTGGACTCTAACACTGTTGCTACTATAGTAGCGCTCACCTCCATCTGCTTAGACATCACAGATTTTGCCTTTAATAACCTATTTTACAAACAGATTAGGGGCTCACCCATGGGCAGCCCGTTATCATCACCCTTAGCCGAAATAGTCATGTCCACAGTTGATAACTGGATCCAACAGCAATTCACACCGGGTATTCTCATATGGAGGAGATATATTGATGATATCCTCTGTATATGTGAAACCGGACAGGAGAACAGTATCTTATCTGTTCTTAACTCCTTTCACCCCGATATTTCCTTCAGTCATGAACCAGAAGCCAATAATGTAATACCTTTTCTAGACATACTGATTATTCGTACCCCTTCACACTACCACACAACAGTATATCATAAAATCAATAACCCAACTTTCTACACCAATTTCAAGTCTTTCTGTCCCTTATCCCATAAAATTAATACAGTTAGAACACTTACCAAGAGATTGGTTACACATTGATCCCTGCCCATATTCAGATCATTAGAGTTCTCTAACATTAAAAAAAGCTTGCCCTCTCCCAATATCCACACCATTTCATACACAAATATCAATACAACCCGGCCCATATGAAACCCATGTTACCCCATAGAAATACCTGCATCTTACCTTACTCAACACAATCCGCTGCCATATCCCACCTTCTTAAATCTTACGGCATCAATACCTTTTTTAAAAACAATAAAAGCCTGGCCACCATCCTTAGACATCCTATTACCCGATTACAGAGAACTGCCAGTGTTCAATCATCGGTTGGCTCGGTCTACTCAGTCTCATGCAACGATTGTGGTGCAACCTATATAGGTGAGACTGGTAGGTCCGTGGCCATCAGAATGGTTGAGCATGGCAGGTGTATCAATAATAAAGATAGCAAATCCCTCATTTACAACCATACTCTTGATACAGGCCACTCATTCAATTTAACTTCTCCCACCACCTTATACAATAACATCCCCAATAAACACCAAAGACTGATCATAGAGGCCATTTTATCCATATCTAAAAACAGCATTAACCGACATATAGATTTACCTACACAATATCAGGGGGGGGGGATATATATAATAACTTAAATAACCTTTGAACCCCCCCCCCCCCCCCTCCCCACCCCCCCTCTATAGTTCCAATATGGCCGCTGATGGCGGGTTGAACAGTCGATGTCCGGTCTCATTTGATAGTTTCATAATATAGCCATCTGCAAATTTACCATTTGTTTGTTTTTTGGCATTACAGGATTAGCATAGTTACGTAAATATCATATACAATAGTTTAGATTTGCAAAATATTTTTAACCCAAATAATATTTTAGCCGTCCTATATTCTTCTCATATGTAAATATATCTCAAAAACGGAATCCTATATAAAGCCTTTTGCTATCATGTTTCTTGTCGCACGTTTAATTGATTAATAAAAAATCTTTTCTCCCTACGTTTTATTTCTAGTATTCGTGATACATGCCATAATAATTATGGTGAATAGTAGTTGGCGACTGCTTTTACGGTAAGTGCACTACATGTCTACATATGTTGAAAGCAGTTCATGCAGACTTTTGTGCACTTACTTATGGCTGAGATACCAGGTAGGTTGATAGCACTTACTGGTAAAACTGGACTTTTGAAAGAGTCTGGAAGATTGGAGCAATTATTTTTATTCAGAAAAAAGTTCCCAATCCCGGATATGATCCCGTGTCTTGGCTGTCTAAAACCGCGGCTTGATCCACACCTCCACTGATCCCATCCTCAATAATAACCCTCGTAAATTCCTTTTCTTCCGAGAAAATAAACCTCACATGGAAAGTAGCAAACCATCAGAACAAATACCCATATTAACGAATTGAACTTACAATTGTTTTCATATCTCTAAAATTTATAAAAACATTCCTTCTGATTCCGAAAACAAGGATATTTAAGTAATGGAAGCATTAAAGCACAAATGTGTATTTTACAGAAAAATGAAATTTTGTATTGCCCTTACTGTGATGACAAAGTATATTGGTAGGGCTTGGCTTATCAGTGGTGATCCCTCCTAGTGGTTTCGCCAATTTAATCCACCAGACCGCTTCTTAGAGCTCTAATACTGTATTGGACCATTCTGCTTATATATGATACACTGAAGATGGTGGAATCTCAGAAATGGTATTCAAGCAAACTATGGACATGATACAGAAATATTTTATCTTGCAATTTGAAAATTTAATTTAGTCATTGTGAAATTTAGTTGCAAAGTAGTTATAACTTATATATTTTTAACAGAATACATTATTTTTATAATACAATATAACGCGGCTGATGATTGTAAAACGAAAATTGCAAATATACCGCGAATGTTTCTTTTATAAAAATCGAAATTTATTTTCAAAGAGAAATAGCGACATTTCTAACCCTAAGGATGAAGTATGGAAAGGTGAAACATGAAGAGTAATGGCGAACGGAAAAATAAAAAGTGTCCAGGGGCGGGAATCGAACCCACACCCTTCTGCCCACCGGGCAGGTGCCTTGTCCACTCGGCTACCCTGGACGTATTTTTCCGTTCGTAACTAATACTTGAAGTAACATTTAAAATACAATATAACGCGGCTGATGATTGTAAAACGAAAATTGCAAATATACCGCGAATGTTTCTTTTATAAAAATCGAAATTTATTTTCAAAGAGAAATAGCGACATTTCTAACCCTAAGGATGAAGTATGGAAAGGTGAAACATGAAGAGTAATGGCGAACGGAAAAATAAAAAGTGTCCAGGGGCGGGAATCGAACCCACACCCTTCTACCCACCGGGCAGGTGCCTTGTCCACTCGGCTACCCTGGACGTATTTTTCCGTTCGTAACTAATACTTGAAGTAACATTTAAAATACAATATAACGCGGCTGATGATTGTAAAACGAAAATTGCAAATATACCGCGAATGTTTCTTTTATAAAAATCGAAATTTATTTTCAAAGAGAAATAGCGACATTTCTAACCCTAAGGATGAAGTATGGAAAGGTGAAACATGAAGAGTAATGGCGACGGGAAAAATAAAAAGTGTCCAGGGGCGGGAATCGAACCCACACCCTTCTGACCACCGGGCAGGTGCCTTGTCCACTCGGCTACCCTGGACGTATTTTTCCGTTCGTAACTAATACTTAAAGTAACATTTAAAATACAATATAACGCGGCTGATGATTGTAAAACGAAAATTGCAAATATACCGCGAATGTTTCTTTTATAAAAATCGAAATTTATTTTCAAAGAGAAATAGCGACATTTCTAACCCTAAGGATGAAGTATGGAAAGGTGAAACATGAAGAGTAATGGCGAACGGAAAAATAAAAAGTGTCCAGGGGCGGGAATCGAACCCACACCCTTCTGCCCACCGGGCAGGTGCCTTGTCCACTCGGCTGCCCTGGACGTATTTTTCCGTTCGTAACTATTTTTTATATTTGGCAAACCTGTCATGATTTCACATCAGTTGAAACGTTGGCGGTGGAGAAAAAAGGATTGGCAGGGTATATATATAATTGTGATATTTTGTATTTTATTCAAAGGTTAAAAAACTACTTCATAATAAATATTCTCAATTCATTTACCAAACCATTCATTTTTACAAATATCGTAACATATATTTATGTTATGCAAGTAAAATGAAGGTCGGTGGACGAGTGGGTAATACCTTCGATTCCCGACAGCCATGAACCGGGATTGAATCCTGCGTTAACATTTTTTTAAATATATGAATAACCTTCACTTATTATTCATTGTTGCAAATATTATAAACTAAGTTGCATTTTTGAGCGGTACCTAATAAAGTGATTTTGAATCAAGAAATAAAATGAAGGTACAAATAGAATTTTAATAGCATTTTTATCGAATATTCATCTATATTAAAAATTAAACAACAGAACAATGACCCTTCTGTTTGGGGATCTTTATAAACTTCCAGATTGTCTGCATAGAGAAACATTATCTTAGTATTGGGAATTTCAAATACAAAGTGCTCAAAGAAAAGGTATAAAAGGAGATATTTCCAAGTGTAACAGAGTTAAGTAAAAGTAAATCTGAGAGATAAAGCACATAAAAGATATCTCCAATCATTAAGTCTATCTACCTTGTCTCCACAATACAGCCACGCCTCGCATTGTTGGCCCACTTATTGCCATCGTTTGCCGCGCAACACTAATTGATGATGATGATAATAATAGCAGACGAATTTTTTTCACATTTTCTTTGAAATATTCCATATAAACAAATAAACAATAATCTTTAATTAATTATCTTACTCTTTTTTATGTAAGCATAGAGAATTAAATAATAATAAATGTATAAAATAAACTTATATATCAATAAAAAATGTTATATTTATTGTGATAATATTTTTTTCTTTTATTTTTTTTTCATATCATTTTATCATTCTTTACTTTTGTTAAACTTTCTTTTATTTCTATAATAAAGTTGTCGTCTGTAAAAATGAAATTAATATTCACATTATTCATATGTTTTCAAAAATGTGGTTCAAATATTATTTTAATCTTTTAGTTGTAAATATATTATAATTTTCCTGAATTCTGGTTGTCTTTCGAAATTACCCTTCGTTTGTTTCTGTTCGAAAATAAAAGTTTAATGGAAGTTGAAAGAATTTAAATTTTTCTCCCTATCATTTTTAAATAAGTTATTTTATTCTCCAAAGAAACAAAAGTCTGATCATTCTACTGTATAAACTGAGGTAGATAAAAGGCGTCCTACTCAGAAAAATATTATAAAACATGTCGGGTGAAAGAACAGCTTAATATACAGAGGCCTGAAATCCAATTATTCATAGAATACAATAATGTTTAGTTGATTCCTGTTCCACTAGATGACGCTCTGCCATCTAAATATTTCATTTGAACGTGGTCAGGATATACCCCTCCTTTATGAATATAATACCAATACCTGGACCTTTTTATTATTATATTTTTCAAAATTACTTTTCACATATATTTATGAAAAAATGATAGAAAAAATAAATAAATAAAAAGGTCAGGTGTTGATATTAAAATAAAAAATGCATATCCTGACCAGGAGCACATGTGCTTTTCAGAAGGCAGAGCACCATCTGGTGGAACAGAAATCAACTATTCATTGATTTAGCCTGTTCCCTGATATTTGGCGAATCCAATTTCTAGATAAATCAAGAAAAGCCATCCACGAACACGTTTCGCGCTTTTGGCGCTCGTCAGCGTGGAGTAGGCTGTACCACTGCGACAAAAAATATTTTTTTGGTCCCAGTGGCTTCCTGAAAAACCAAGAAATGGGCATTTAAGGCCAAACTTGTGTAAATACGCTTAACATATATATATATATAGTGCAAGAGAAAAATTCATCCGGAGAAAGTGTCTTACAATTTAATTAACTGAAGATTTCAGGTGTTATAAATCTACAGAAGTTAGGTTTAGATATTAATATTAGAATTATATATCTATCAAGAATTTCGGAATTCTTGTGTTTATAAAAACTCATGAATCTAAGATTCTCTAACTTCAGATATTTATCATAATTAATAATTATAACACGTAATATACATTCCTTGAATTACACTTAAATTTTACCCTCTTATAGGGAAACTTAAATAAAGCGCAATTATTTTGAAATTAAAGCTGATACTTCACACTGTGGGAGGGTTTATTGCAGGTGACTCAATACATCCCAACAATCTTTTGGCATTACAGTAAGGATTATTGAAGTAGAAAAGAGTTTTAATTTTGAAAATAATTTTGCTTTAATAATTAGTTCAATATTCACACATAAATTATGGTACTGATAGGATCCAGACGTCCCTTAGAAGAAGGCTCTGTCTGTTATAAATATTTCTCTTTATATCCAATTTTAAAACCTCATTTTTCTGTTGACTAAATGCCAATAAACTTGTTTTAATTGTTAATTGTCACACAAACAAATTATGACATTGTTGCATCAGGATTAATATGCCTATTTTTAAAATTATTCAAATAATATTTTTGTTGGATCGTTTTTGAAGACAACTCTCAGATTTATAAAATTAATTTATTAAAATTTAAACATATTTAGATATATATAGAAACGCGTTAATTACCTCGTATTTAATGCAACAAAAGAATCATCTAATTTTCATACATCGTTCTAACCAGATTCAACTTATGTAAAAACAGATGACAAAGCAAAAAATAAACAAATTAATAATGTAGGGTAAGTTCCTATTTTTTACAAGCTTTCACACTCAAAGAATAATAATTTTCTTGCTTCAATTTTTCATATATTTCAAATTTAAATTTTATATTTTTTTATTTTAATAAAACAGGATATTATTATGAAATATTATATACTATAAAATAATTTGTATTTTGATAGAGACTGAATACCCAACCTGCTTTAAATTTTATGTGATAAATAAAGAGAGATTCTAGGTGCTACCTAAAAATATAGTTGTCTTATTATTGACTGGTTTAACCTTGTAGGATGGTTGAGACACGTTCTGGAAAGATGCAAGACTCGTCTGAGAAGAGAATCAAGACTGAAGAATCTGCCAAACCGCAGCCTGGTGCAGCAATATGTATACAAGTATACGTATACTTGTATTTTCAATTTTGAATGAACCAATAGAAAATGACAAGAAGCTAAGAAATGAAGTTTTTACACTAATTTGCATAAGTAGATGAGATATGTAAATTTTGTACGTATCTAACTAATTTGCAAATTCAACTGACAACCATCGAGTATATGCAAATTTAAAACGTGAAAATAAGTTTCTTTCATATTTAATTTTGACATCACAGACTTTCAGGCACGTTTTTCCAATTAAAGGACTATATTTACAATGGCTATAATTTGCATAACTGGAGTTTATAACAGCCAATTTAAATATAACTATTGATCAAATATATATGCGAAAGGAACTAAAGTAATTACTATATATAATATATAGGGGGGTCGGTGGAAGGATGGTCTAAACCGTTGTTTTACGACCGCTACCACCCGGGATCGAATCCCGCTTTGGGCTTTTTTTATGATTAAAAAAATGCTCCAATGGACCCGATTCTTGCAAAAGTCTAACTCCACCAGGGAGTGCAAAAAAACAAACGGGACTATGGCCTATTTGTAAGTGCAAAGTCGAACTGCTTTTCACAGTAAAAGGAGTCACCAACTTCTACCCACCATGATTATCATGGCCTGTACGTGTACTAGGGATAAGCAAAAAAAAAAAGAACTATACATTTTTACTTTTCATTCCATTAGCCCAATAGGGGTAGAGTAGCTATTTAGAAAGATTGAACAAATATAGTATAAAGATAGAGGAAAATGGCATTCAAGTGTATAAAAAAAGGCAAAGTTACCATTATCTGAGTACATTAAAACAAATGCATTCATTAGATTATCCCTCCACAGAACGTACAAATGAAATTAAAGAAATGGCCATAACATTGGTTTGGGGTAATTTTGAAAATAAAAATACATTTATACCAGGGTTTTGGGCTATGAACCTCATTGGGACAGATATGCTTAGAATATTGTAGCATTCTCCGGGGGGAGTCGCTGAAATTTGCCAAATTGTTTTAGAATTAAGGTAAATAATGTTCCAGAATACTTATATTATAAATAATAAACAAAAATGGATTTCAAGGATAAGTCTCTTGCTTTATTATATTTTCATCTCAAGCTTTCGGGTACCAAAAACCTTTCTAAAGGAGTATATAGAAGGGTTTGTGATATCTGAGAACCTTGTGATTAACCTATAGATATATAAATGCGAATTTTCATTAGTTGGCTCTGCTTAAAACATTCGTTAGAATCCATCACTTTCAATAAAATGTTGACACTTGTGTAAAACAAGAAAGAGAAATTTTCCGTAACATCAAAACTTTATCATTTTAAAAATTATTTAAATACAAAAATTAATACAATTTTTTTCTATTTATTAATTATCTTTGAAAGGACTTGTACTATATTGGGTAGTCTTATATTTGTTAAAAAAACTATTTATTAGGAAATGTTCCACTATGCTATGGTACTACACTATGCAGCCGGGTAATTTCCTTCTAGTATACAGTAAAACATGAAACACTCTCAGAAATCATTTTTACTTTTTATTTATTTATATGTAATTGCAGAGGTGTTACCTTTTCTACTTTTTGATATTCCTGAATTAATATATTAATAAACACAAATGATCTCTCTTTTGATTAATCCTTTAAAACTATCGTTTGTTTGCTTTTCTTTGAACAGAAAGTGATCCTGTGTTGATAGGGCTTTATCCCGAGCTGGTATCATGGCTTATTGATTGTGGATACATGCGATATCAGGAGATATAATCAGAAATGTTTTAATGCATTTGTTGAATTTTACTTTAAATGCTGCTTGGATAAGGTAAAATGAGGATATGAAAACGTTAGATGATATTTTACACTTCTTTACCGTTAATTATTGACTCAATATCCATAATATTATTTCTCCATGTCTAATTATTGGTCTTGTAATTAGCCTCAGAAATTTAAAATGTTTTCCATTTTATATTACCTTTATATATTTATTCTAAATGTATATATATATATATATTTAAATAATCTTCAATACAAAATAGAATAAAATAATATGTGAAATTCAAACTACGCTCTTTTTGTAATATTTTGTAATTTATAATAATTTGTAATTAATTGTAAAGGGGGAAAATTTGTTAGAAATTGCAATTTGGGATTTAAAGTTGCAATATCTTTTTAAAATTCTTTAAATGATATATTAGGGATATATGTAAATACGATGTTTGTGATAAAGCCATTATATTTGATATATTGTTCAATAAACTACTTCAATAACATCGAGTCTTCAGTATCAATAAGTCTTTTACAAAATAATATTAATATACCCTTTAACATAACCTATATATATATATATGCTCAACATCCAAAGGATACATATAAAGCGACTTACCTACGTATTATTTTCAAAGCAGCCGATCAATATAGAAAATAGGCTAATTTCGTGCAGACGAACCCAAAGAGTAATGTGATTTAGTAAAGTGACTTCTGGTGGTGAATATTTATGAATGTGATATCTGTGGTGTTCTAAACTAAATAGAATATTTTACCTAACTTATTGAATAAAGAATACATTTGATCAAAAATTTAAAATGCTATTTACTAATACGTTTCAAAATTGAAAATTAATTTTAAAGAAAAAGTAACAATCAATTTTTTAATATTAAAATTCAAAATATATTACTTTTTTATATGTTAAGAATTTAAAGGATGTATAAATAAAATATAAATACATTATACTTCTATGTTAATTTAAACAAAAATAATTTTGTAATTGAATATGACAGTTTATATTAAACACATGTGAACGTTTGTATAAGAGTTTTTAATTTTTTAATTTAACATTTTAATAAGTTTTAATAATCTTTTTTTAAACATCAATCTTCTTCAGGCAAAATTTCTTTTTATATATAGCTAGATATATTACCTCTCTGGTTATTTATAAATTATAAGCTTTTGAGTGAAAATATCAGGCCACCAGGGAAAAGTATATTTTGAAAAACCTTTTTAATCTCTAGCTTTCGGGCACGAACGCCCTTCTACAGGAGAAAACATGGTACCATGTTTTACCTGGATACTTGGTATTTTTACTCAAATATTGATACATGGGGTTATTTTTATTGAATTTAAAGGGTTAGTTTTAATTTGAAGAAATTGCTTTGTTATGCTGACGTTAATCTTTCCTAATTTTCTAGGTGACATTTTGGTGGATATGCTGGGTAGATTAGGGAAAACAAATTGAAGATAGCTGAATAGACTTCAAGGCAATAGGTGCTGTGGGTTACACTTAAAGCGAATGCCTTCAGAATTCTACCGCCATGTCAAAGTCAAGACTTCATTCTAAGATGAAGATATCCATATAGATTATATAGAGAGACGCCATCCATTGTGCAGGGAAAAGGACACAAAGGTACCAAGTACACACTTCTAAGACTCTGAGGAAATTCTTGACAGAATAACGTCAACTTCATGTCAGCAGCAATAGTATTTCCGAACTGTAGGTCACAGCTCCCATAAGGAAGGAGCTAGGTAGCAAAATGTTATATATACAAAGTAGAACCTCCCTGTGAAGGAAATCTAATTGCGAGCCAAAGTGACCTTTAGAGAGAGGTGTCTTTTTACCGGAGAGTTGCTAAATTGTAAAAATGCTAATTTTGTGAATGAAAACTGTCCTTTGTGGATAGGTGTCCGCTAGCCTGGTGTCCACTAAAGGGAGGTTCTACTGTATATACATATATATGTGTTATATTAAAATATTATTTTATTTAAAAAAAATATATATTTCATAGATACAAATACTCTGTCAAATCGACAGCCAGAGTTCACGCTTTCCCTATAAAAACTCATTGTTGTGGTGTCCCGATGGCCGGCTCAAAACCTTTGTACATTATGTAAATAAGTATTTATTTTTTTCATTCTTACGCCTTAAGCCAGGCATTACTTTTATCAAATTGTTTTTTATATTCCTTTAGATCAATTAAAGAAATCACCAATCAAAACTCTTTTAAATATTTTTGCCACGACTGCATTACCATAATCCTCAACATAATAAAAAAATCAACAGATCTTTTTATATAACATATATATATATAAAATAAAAGGATTTAAAAGCGCGAATGTTTCTTTTATAAATAAAACGAACTTCTACTGTCCTTACTGCGATGAAAATATATATTGGGAGGGCTTGGCTCATCAGTGGTGAACCCTCCCAGCGGTTTCGCCAATTTAATCCACCAGACCGCTTCTCAGAGCTCTAATACTGTATTGGATCATTCTGCTTTTATATACTACACTGAAGGATGGAATCTTAGAAATGGTTTTCAAGTAAACTATGGACATAAGCTTATAGGACAGTAGAATTACATTCAAATATTTGCTTCGAGCAATGCTCTTCAGCAAACTATAAAGACAAGGACATTAGGAATAAATTAACACAAAGCAATAACGCGCCATCTATACATATAAAATAAAAGGATTAAATTGGCGAAACCGCTGGAAGGGTTCACCTCTGATGAGCCAAGCCTTCCCAATATATTTTTTCATCGCAGTAAGGACAGTAGAAGTTCGTTTTATTTATAAAAGAAACATTCGCGCTTTTAAATCCTTTTATTTTATATGTATAGATGGCGCGTTATTGCTTTGTGTTAATATATATATATATTTGGCAATATAATAATAATGTGGGGAAAGAGAAATAACCACACCACAAATTGGAAGAGAAAGGACCCAGGCAACCAGAGAGAGATGGAGAGCGACGGACCCGGCACCGCAAGGCGGCCGGCCGTTCGTATCGCTCACAATCACCCAACTGTCTGTTTCGCGATGGGTCGAACGTAAAACCCATGTCTGCGCGAAATAACGACGGACCGGACAGAATCAGCGACGATGTTTAGCGTACCTCCGTGGGAAATATCGGAAGTAGGTTATATCGTGATGGTTTGGACAAGGGACAAACATAGATTTGAAGACAGGGTCCGTGTGGCGAACGTGTGGCGCGAGAAGAAGGAGCGAACTGTGCCGCTCGATGCAGATTGTTCAAGTGCGAACAAAAGGGAGTTGATAAACATCTAGCAGTTAGTCAATCTGCATCTTGTGATGAACACACCAGTGGCTAGATGGTGTGGGTCGGTGGATATGCTAGAGAGAAACTACAATATTATCGTAAATGAAGAGTGGAGATTAGTGACAAAAGTAGTTCGATAAATGATTAATCAATAATTTCATAGAGGGTCATGGGCTGGTAAAAGGTTAACAAAGTTGTAAGAATGAGTGGGACATTAAGGGGAAGATAGATAAGAGTCACCAAGAGTTGGTTGTAAGCAAGGCTCACGTGGTGGTTGAAATTCTTCGACGCCTGAATTACAGAGTGAATTTTGGGTCGGTTAGGTAAAGAAGTTATTTTTCGTGAGCCGTGCTTACAATTAGAAGAAGTCATATACAAAGTGGAACAAATGGTTAGGTAGAGGAACACTATTTTTATACATAACTTGATTATGAAAATATATTGTTAATCTTGAAAATCGTAAAGTATGAATAGGTAGAAGTTCATTTTTAAGGGATGTGTGACTTTAAAATAAAAATATTTCATTAAAATGTCTATTATTAATTCGATTGGTAAGGTACAAATTTAATGGGTTACAAATATCTAGATAAATAGTATTGAGAGAGAGAATAAAATCATTGTTAAAAGGCGTGGAGAGAATAAATTGAACTAAACTAATTATAGAAAATATTGGAATCAGAGTTTACAAGGAATGACTTTTTTGAATAATGAATGGTAGGGGTGGCAACAATTACACTCACAGGTTATGCTGGTTGAGGGCTCAAGTAGATTCATTAAGTTCATTGAGGGAGGGCTGTGAGTGTTATACGGGACAGTGTTGTCCGCCACAGTAGTGTCAGGGATATGGCGAAGTCCATGGTGGTGGAAGGTGTCCTGCTCTGGCGCGGCGATCGTTCTTGGGCAGGTCTAGTGCTGGGAGAAGTGGGCGGCAGTTTCATCTCCGTCGAAGGTGATCACTTCTTCAGGGTTCAAAGGTTGGCGAGGAAGGGGGTGAGGGCTCGAAGTAAAGTGGCTACAGTTGAGTTGGGTTTGGCCGATCATCGTGGCTTGGCTTCTTGTTTTCTTCATACTGTGGTATATGAGGGATTTGATTCCCGGCCAGGTCTTATCCTGTCGACTTTCAATGTGGCAATATAATAATAATGTGGGGAAAGAGAAATAATCACACCACAAATTGGAAGAGAAAGGACCCAGGCAACCAGAGAGAGATGGAGAGCGACGGACCCGGCACCGCAAGGCGGCCGGCCGTTCGTATCGCACACAATCACCCAACTGTCTCCAAAGTCCCGAGGTGTTAAGTGACGGACCCCAGGAGCCCCTTGAAATGTCGCTGCTGTCTAAAGTGACACCCTTTAGCTGCCCATCTCTTTCTGGGTTGACTGTAGGTTTGTTTTATTATTCCAGGAAGAGTATATATTATGACAAATATATATATATATATATATATATATATGAAAAAACAATATAAAAAAATTCGTGGATGGCTTTTCTTGATTTATCAAGAAATTGGGTTGGCCAAATATCTCGGAGTAAGCTAAATAAACGTTTAGTTTATTTTTACTCCACTAGATGGCGCTCTGCCATCTAAAAAGCACATGTGCCTGTGGTCAGGAGATGCCTTCTTTATTTTTAATATCAAGACCTGACCCACTTATCTTTTATTTTTTTATTGTTTTTTCATGTGTTAAGCGTCTTTACGCAAATTTGGCCTTAAATACCCATTTCTTGATTTCTCGGGAAGCCATTGGGTCCAAAAAATATTTTTGGTCGCAATGGTTACAGCCTTCTCCACGCTGACGAGCGCCAACAGCGCGAAACGCGTTCGTGGATGGCTTTTCTTGATTTATCAAGAAATTGGGTTGGCCAAATATCTCGGAGTAAGCTAAATAAACGTTTAGTTTATTTTTACTCCACTAGATGGCGCTCTGCCATCTAAAAAGCACATGTGCCTGTGGTCAGGAGATGCCTTCTTTATTTTTAATATATATATATATATTATGAACAGATTGACAATTTTAATAAGTATATCTCGCTTTTCTATAAAATTCTCTCTTTACCTCTCTGAGTTTTGATAAATTACAATTCATCATTACAATTTGATAAATTACAATTTTTGATAAATTACAAGTAAATCCTTGACAGGAGCACGTCAGCTCAATGTCACTAACACCAAGATTTCTAAACTCACAGCTCCCATAGGAAGGAGCTAAATAGCAAAATATTTATTATTTAATGAAATATATTGAAAAATTCAAAATATTTATATTTTGTTACTCTATAAACATATATATTTACCTCTTCTAGTATTTTTTTATAAATTATTATTTTTCGTTTTTACATCAAATAAATTGCCGTTTCATTATGATGTTTGTTTTTCCTAATTTTCTCTCTTTCTCTCTACGTGACACACACAATGAAATATATAAAGTAATATAGAATTAGTATTTGAAATAGGAATTTCTGTATTTATTTCACTTACTTAGCTTGGTAAAATATTAATGGTGCTAAAATAAAAAAAGATGTATAAACAAATTCAAAAATTTCAGTTTTGAGAAAGGCTTTTTTCTAATATATTTATCTCCTCACTTATTGAAAAAGCAGTTAATTATATTACATTTATTCATCAGAAGAGATTGTGATACTATGTAATTTTAAAAGTATTTTTGAAAATTGAATTATAATCCTTTTTACCTATTCCAAACGGGAATTTTATAAAATTCGTATTAAGGCTATCTAAAAACAATTTCAAAGTACCCAGAGAATGAAAATTCTCTAAAAGTTCAATATTACATCAGTGGAGATGCCAACATTGAATGTTCTTGACAAATATTGGAAATTCCAACTTTTTTCTCAAAATATCATCGGTTACGTTCTTCACCCTTTTACACTGACACAATTTAGAAAGAATTGAAATAAGTGATTCTATTGTAGGTCTTTCTATGAATCTTTACATATAAATTGTTACACCAAGTTGCAGCTTTGCAGGGTCGACGACCTTGGTTTCCTCCTTCTTGTTGTTATACACCGAGCGGGTTTCCATACTTAAAGCAAATAAAGAAAAATAAATTACCTTTTAAAGTTATTTTGTTTATATATTCGTTGTCTTCCTCGTAAGTCGTGATCCGCAGTCTTGGTCCAGGACCTCTCTCGCTCCAATAACCAATCAAGATATATGTACAATAAAATATCACAAAAGGAATGAAAATATAAAAAGGAATGGTGATAATCTAAATAATCAGTTTTAAATAAATATTAAATACCATAGAATATTTTGAATTAATGTAGGGCGCATTAAAATTGATATTGTATATACACTGCTTTTAACGATAGAAAGGGGGTCAGTGGACAAATGATATAACCATCGGTTTTCAGACAAGATAAAAGTTTTGAATCCTTATTTGGACACTTTTTTGTATAATAAAAAATTTGCTCCAATGGCCCCTGAATTTTCAAAAGTTCAACCCTCAATAGTGAGTGCAAGTATTTAAACGGGACTCTGGCACACTTACAAGCTACGCCTCAGAATAGTGTGATATCCTAAAAACTTAAAATGTATTTTTCGTTCGATAGAAGTCTGTGGACGAGTGGTTAAAACCCTTGATTCCCGACACCCATGAAACGGGATTGAATCCCGAATTTGACACTTTATTTTAATATGTAAATAACCTTCACATATTATTCATTGTTGTAAATATCATAATCCAGGTTGCTCTTTTTGAGCGGTACCTAATAAAGTTATTTTGGAACCAGGATTTTCGTTCGGTTCATGGAATCAGATATCCATACAGAATCTGTGGTGAAATTCGTTATAAATGTACTTCATGTAAGGGCAAAAGCCGAACTTATTTCAACATTACAGAAAAGGTAGTCGCCAAATACTATCTACCGTGATTAGCATGGCCTGTACTACCTGTTTGTATTTGGAATAATTGACAATACTAATATAAAATTATTAAGATTATATAACAGATTCATCAATTTCGTTTTTTTCTTCCGAGTATTTTGAAGGGAACGATGGTTTAACGGTCCAGATTGAAGACTTCGGCAAACATTCCCGTTGTCAGGATTCTGTCTTTTTCCAAAACTGCCGAAAGTGTTTGGCCAACGAAATTTGATAGTCAAACACTACTTTCTTCATTCACGAGTTTGTGTAACTTTGTCTTCATCCTTGCATAATAAATGGAACTATTTAGCACCAGCGTTTCTTTCACAAATGAAACAAACTTCTACTATCCTTAGTAAGATGAAAATGTATGATAAAAGCTTGGCTAATCAGTGATAAACCCTTCCAGCAGTTTCACCAATTTGTCCACCATACCAGCTTTTAGAGGTCTAATGCCCTATTGGATGATTCTACTTATATATGAAACAATGAAGAATGTAAGCTTATTAATGTTATTTAACAAACTATGGACATATTCTTTTAGGACAGTGGAATTATATAGGAATGTTTTCATAGAGCAATCCTCTACCGAAAACAATAGAGATAAAACCAGTTAAGCCAGTTCATGCCTGAGGACAGTATCTAACAAGAAAATTTATTGATCAAACCCGAGTTGGGATAGAGGGCAATCCGAAAAATTTGAAAATGTTTCACTCGGTTCATGGAACGAAGCATCCATATAGATCCTATGGTGAATTCCGTGAGGTATATATTATGTTAATTAAATAATACAATAGGTTTATCTCCGGAGAGGAGTTTCTTTTCGTTTTTATTAACACAATCTCGAGCTTTCGGGTATCTCTGCTCTTCTACGGGAGTACAAGAAACTAATATAACTCCGTTAGATGATAACTAATTATAAATTAAATTATACACTAATTAGGATCCTAATATTTAAATATATATTTATAATTAGTTGGCATCTCTAACGTTGTTATATTCGTTTTTATGTACTTCTGTAGAAGGGCAGAGATACCCGAAAGCTCGAGGTTGTGTTAATTCTTCTTTTTTTTTTCTTAGGTTGCCCAGACTGGACGGGGCCACACACCCGCCCACACTCCAAGGAGGTCACTTCCCCTCCACGCTCCAAGAGTATATACGATGCTCTAGGCATCGCTGATTGTGTTAATAAAAAGAGAAGAATAAACTCATCTCCAGAGAAACATTTTGTATTATTCAATTTATATCTAGGATATATTTTGAATCAATTGAGACATATATTATGTATTGAAGGCATTTTCAGGTGTGTATATATACGTTTTCCACTTATTTATAGATACATATATAAATTACATATTCTATCTAGAGATACAATAGATGTGAATATATCCTGTATATGAAAAAAATAAGGCAACAGGTTTCAATGTTTCTTTTAATATTTATTACGATCTCAAGCTTAGCGCCTTCCTACAGGAGTACAAAATTCATATTTGTTTTTATCTAACAACGTTTCATTAATGTTGATTGTTGTATTTCTATAGAAGGGAAGTAATGCCCGAATGCTTGAGATTGAAATAAAGTTTAGAATAAACTCATCTCCAGAAACACGTTTCCTTATTTTATCTATATAAGTGAGTTAACAAATTTCCATTTATTTGATTGAATAATAATATATATATTCTATCTAACGAGATAAAAGTTTGTATACATTTTTAAAAAGGCAAAATAGAATAACAATTTTAATACTATAAGGTTACGTGAATTGAAACAACGTAGAACAATTTAAAGAGAAACACAACGTAGAACAATTTAAAGAGAAACAGTTATAGTTTAATATTATTCTTTTCATCATTTTTACCTCTGGCTAAAAATAAAGAAAATTAGTTTGATTTTTGAAATAAAACGTTTGTTTTCAGCTTTTTGCCTCGTTTTCTATCAAGATATAGAAAATAATAAACAATTCTAAAGTTATAAAAATATTGAATGTTTTTATAGTTTGAGGTAGATACCTTATTTATTTTAAGAATATTATTTTTAGATTTTGAAATTATTGTGTTAATATTCAGATATTCCATATGCTTAATAAACGTTTTAATGTTTTACTAAATATTTTTTCAATTTATGAATATGGATGAAAATATTATTAATAATTAATGTAAAATAAAGCACATATTTATCACGAAAAAGGTATTTTGGCTTGACTACAAAGAAATATACCGTGGACAGATAGAGAGATTGAGGCGAGGGGGTCAGGCCATAGACCAGGTTTCACTACTCAGAAATGTACCGTGGACAGATAGAGAGATTGTGGCGAGGGGGTCAGGCCATAGACGAGGTTTCACTACACAGAAATGTACCGTGGACAGATAGAGAGATTGAGGGGAGGAGGTAAGGCCATAGACCAGGTTTCACTACAGACAAATGTACCGCGGACAGATAGAGAAATTGAGGAGAGGGGGTCAGGCCATAGACAAGGTTTCACTACACAGAAATGTACCGTGGACAGATAGAGAGATCGAGGCGAGGGGGTCAGGCCATAGACCAGGTTTCACTACACAGAAATGTACCGTGGACAGATAGAGAGATTGAGGCGAGGGGGTCAGGCCATCGACCAGGTTTCACTACACAGAAATGTACCGTGGATAGATTGAGAGATTGAGGCGAGGGGGTCAGGCCATAGACCAGGTTTCACTACACAGAAATGTACCGTGGACAGATAGAGAGATTGAGGCGAGGGGGTCAGGCCATCGACCAGGTTTAATGGCCACTTAGACATCGCCATTTAATGGACAGATTATACGGATGATGACAGAATCGATCGCAAATCGCGAGTTGTCAACCAGAATCTCTGACCTCATTCCTCACCGCTAATTGTTCATTATTGGAGTTAGGAACTAGACAATTATAGAGTTGAGTGGAATCGTGTGGATTGTGGAGTTCATAGCGGGGTCTTCTGTAGAAATGTGAATTGGAATGTAAAAATTACATAAAATTTTATTGGAGAGGTTTGTACATTATGATGTGATATACTTAGGGTTTAATTAAAGATATATGTCTTGGAATTTATATGAACATTTATCGGATATATATTAGAATTAATATGTAAACACACAATTTTTTACAATTACACTGTTGTATATAAATCTCTATATCTTTCATAGATAAAATAATAATCTATAATATTAAATATAATTATTTGCTGTATATAAACTCTATACAATAGTTAAATCAAAGATACAATTCTTTCATTGGCCTTGTAGAACGAGAGTGGTGTACGCGTGCGCGCATGTTCTAGTGAAAAACAAAAACATCCTCGATAAAGAGAGGCGAGTTGCCCCTCGAAATATTGGAACAATAAAATAATTAGAAATCCAATATATGCATCTTTTTTAAATATATATATATATATATATAGTATATTTTATACTGTATAATAATGACACTTTCTATTTACTACCACCCCATATTTTGTATATATGCTATATCTTTATTAATATAACCTGTACACCCTTATTTGTATTTAAACTAAAAATGGTGACGTCTAAATAAAAGCGGTCAGCGGTCAGCTGGGGAGAAGGAGGAAAATGCCAAAGCCCATGTGGGGCCGGCCCCAGGGACTCTTTATAGATGACCCCTGAAAACAAGACAAGTTTTGACAGGGGGTCAGCAGATGTTCTAGAGGTGTTGCTCGGGAGTTGGCTTCAGCCTTTCTCTCTCACACACACTCGCTTCCCAAGTCTCGGTGATAAGCATCGAAGTTGGTGTCATGGCCTCTACCTCTGTCCCGTGGGCTGTCCCCGATCCCTCTATGTGCTAACATCTAGCCCTGCCTCTGCTTCTTGTTGTCCGCGTGTGGGAAGAACACCAACACTCGCCTCACGTTCACGACTGCCAGTTCATCCATACGTCGGCACATTGCAACAATATTACATATATATATGTAGTATATTTTTGATGTTTATTGTAATCCCATCTCTATATAAATATGTATCAACCTTGTAAGATGTATCACAATAAAGCAAAGAGGGAGGTAGACCAGCGACGCCATAGATCAAACTATCGCAACCAAAACCAAACTATAGAAACCAAAATCAATCCATCGAAACCAAAACCTAAGATGAAAGGCTAGACACCGAGGCGCGCCGTCACGCCTGAGCAAACAAACAGCTTGACCAGCAGCCAATGAGATTCAAGGCCAGGTAGACGGCTGAGAGTTGCTATATATTGGGGTCGTTAGAAAGTTTCGTCAGTTGGATAGTCAGATAGTTGGAGAGTCAGATAGATAGTTGTTATCAGAGCGACCCAGTTACAGTCGGTCGGATCCCTCACCCCTATCCGTGATGTAGGGCATCCGTGGCGTCCGGGTCCGCTGTCTTCGTCCGTGGTCTACCTCTTCCTCTTGAAGTTACCATCTAGACCTGCCTCTGTCTCTTGTTGTCCCAGTGCGGGAATCCCATCACGCACACACTACCACGACTGCACCCAGCACATTCCACATCGGGTTTACTACATATATATACAGTGGTACCTCGACATACGAGTTTAATTCGTTCCGCAACCTTGCTCGTATCTTGAATTACTCGTATCTCGAAGCAAATTTCCCCATACAAAACAATTGAACTACCATTAATCCGTTCCAACCTCCAAAATGTCACCCCAGTTATTTTTGTTACGTGGTTTTAAATAATAAAAACGTATTTATAAATATCGAATATTTATTTCACAAAAACAAAAAAGAGAATGTAAAGAAATAAATTAGATATCCTCACTGGTCTTTGCCTTTTTCGCTACATTTTTCTCGCTTTCGCCTGTAGGCCGTTTAGAAAAAAACATGTCCAAGGAGGTTTGTTTCTTCCTCCCTCTCATAATGTTCCGGAAATTAGGTCAGATGCACAACCTGTTGCAACTTTTTCTGGGTGTTTTTTTCCACGAACTGTGAAACTCTCTACAACATTCCTAAGATCTCCTTTATCTCACTTGTAGAAATGACCTCCTCCACTGATCGTGATGGCGCGACTGCGTGTTACTACCGAACTGAACTCGTATCTCGAATTTCGCTCGTAACTAAAAGCAAAAAATCACTTGCTCGTCGGCTCGTATCTCGAAAAACTCGTATGTTGGGGCGCTCGTATGTCGAGGTACCACTGTATTCTTAATAGTTTACTTTTCCTCTATTTTCCAAATATAAAAAAATACTATTAATATATATATATATATATATATATATATGGCCGTGCGGCCGCGCGTCACGCGAGCTCCTGAGTCTTTCGCCTTTTCGCCAGCTTAAAGTCTGTTTTGCTATTTCAAAATTGTATCATTCTTTTCATCTCTACTCAGGCTTCATTTAGAGCCATCACTCATCGAATTTCATCAAGTTTAAAATATTTCTTATTTCATAATTTTCATAAATCCGCAAAGCTACAAGTTGTAGCTTTGCCTCATTACCATGGCAACGGCCAAGTTGGTCGTTGCGTCATCAAACACGTCATCTGCTGCTGAGGACTCATTGGTCGCTCACCCTCATGAAGAAAAATCATTTACATCTAAACCATTAATCGCTGAATTACCATCTTTAGAGAAAAACAAACAGCAAGGCAATTTGCATACCCAAAGAAAACAATTTACGCCTCAAGAATGGAAGAAATTTGAAGAATCACGGAAAGAAACATACGAAAAAAGAAGTAAAAACATTAACTCCACCATCCAATTCACCGCCCTCTCAGAGTGCAGTGCTGAGGAGCACCTATCCTCTATAGCCAAAATCATTGCACACGAAAACATCCACTCGGTTGGAAAGATGAATGGCCAGGCCGTTGTGTCGGTTGCCGATGGTGAACAGGCCCTACTACTCATTAACAACGGCTTTGCTGTAAGAGGCAACACCATCTACCCAACACCCCTATTCAACCCCCCAAAGAAATACATTCTCTCAGGAATACTTGCCTTCATCCCAGATGAAGAGGTCACCAAAGCCCTGGCGCCATTCGGAGAGATCCTCAGCATCAGGCCCCTGCCTTTCCCCACCGAGAACCCACTATTTAAACACCTCTCATCTCTTAGAAGAGAGGTCGTGCTGAAGAGAAGAGAATCAACCGACATGCCGGCAATCATCCCAATCGACTACATGCAAAGGACCTTTAAGGTCTTTGTGGGCGAAGACACCATCTGCCTGAGATGTAAGAGACATGGACATATTAAATCCAAATGCCCATTCAACCCGGAAATCAGAGCCAACATCACAAGAACTTATTCAGAAGTCATCAATCCCACAGCCCCACCCGCTGTGCCAGGCCCATCAGGAGAAACAGTTACAGTGAAAACCACCGCGAATGATGAAACCTTGGGCAGGAAAAGAACACTGTCTGAGACGTCTAACGACAACACCGTAGAGGAGTGTACTGACCAGGGCAAAAGGCCAAAACCAAGTCCACCAACAATCGAAACCCCACTTCCCAAGAACATCTCGATGAATATTGAAGTGAAAAGGATTAACGTCGCTAGTTCTGCTGAGGCTGACAATCTCGAGACTCCCCCCAGCGAAATCCCTGTCGTACAATCCATTCTAATGAAAAACGGAAACGATTCAGATGACGACGCTCTTTCCACCAAGTCCGATTTATCAATGACGTCCTCGCAATTCGAAACCGAATTCTGCGAAGAAACAAAACCAGTCCCCCCTGGTGGAGGAACAGCCATTCACCCGTGTTCTGAATCGAGGACCGACGCAGGAACCGAGGACTTTGACGAAGACACATCAGCCAGGTGCTCACAGTGGTCGATGGACTCCTCTCAACTCCAGAGGGAGTTGATAGACTGCGAGCACAGAGACAACCCTAAAATGGAAAGGATCATCGCGTTGGTATTCAAAAGGACAGGTACTTCTAGACAGACCAAGGTCTGTCAACAGCTTGAACTGCACCCCGACCTGAAGTATAGGACCTCCTGCTACCTCAAGAAATGTGAAGATTTTAAGTCAAAAAACTTCAGAGACCCCAATACCGACCAAAAAAGAGCACTCAACGATAAAATAGGCAAATTGAGGCTAATTCAAACGGAGATCGACAAGTATGATGCAATATACGATGCAATCCTCGATGCAAAATATCCGACGAAGAAGTGACCGCTTAATGCGTCTCAGCACGACAACTCTGACCAACAAGAAGACAGGAACCTAGATAAAAAAACCTAAGCCCACTCCCCTAGAAGTGAAGACAACCCCTCCGCCATGTATAGAAATGGAAATAGACGGAAAGACTACAACAGATAGATCAACTCCTTCTTGATACCCCTTCCCCTCTGACTGCCGACTGTATTTGCCTCTTTTAACTGAATAAAGACCGTTTTTCGCGTTATATATATATATATATATATATATATATATATATATGAAAAAAAAACAATTTAAAAAAAGATAAGTGGGTCAGGTGTTGATATTAAAAATAAAGAAGGCATCTCCTGACCACGAGCACATGTGCTTTTAAGATGGCAGAGCGTCATCTAGTGGAGCAAAAATAAACTAAACGTTTATTTAGCTTGCTCCGTGATATTTGGCCATCCCATTATTTTATATATCTTTATTATTTTTCAAATTATGTATGCGGTGAATATATGGAGTTCACTTTAACATTGCTAATTATAGATGAATATATTGGGGAATAATCACAATAAAAGATTGTTTAGGATATGCATGTATTGAAATGATGTTTACTGGAGTTATGTATAGGAGCTGTACGTATTGGAAAGGGATGTAATGATATTGTGGATTTCAGTTTTGGCGTTTGTAAATTTACATATTGTATAAGATTTTATTGGGAATTAATCTAGGGAAACTACGAATTGATATTAAATTTATCGAAGTGGTTTACTACATTTGTTATTGGAATGTAACTATCGATAAATGTGCGTATAGTATTTTTGTGAAAAGAATTGCTCATTTTGGATTTTATTGTTAAATAGAGTTACAAGTATTGGTATATGTTTATTTTATTTGGAACGTATTGTGCGCTTATTTGGATAGATAATCGTCTAGAAATGTAACAAAAATTCTTAATTAGAGAGGTAGATATAGAAATGGATTTGACTGAATTGTTTATTGGAGTTAGAATTCGGATTTTGGTTTATTTAGAGAGAGATCTATGTATTCAAATATATGTAGAAATTCATATATAGGTATACATATATTATATGTAGGTATATATATATTTTAGTGAATATCATTTTTTAGGGAATAATTTATTGATTTTGTAAATATTAGGAGTTCATTGAAGCTGATATTTAGAGCTGTTGATATGTAATTTTAGTTTATTGAAAGTGGCTTTATGATACATATGTAATAGAATGCACACTCGTATATATATACATATATATTATACTAAAATGATTTCTCTGTTTATTTTGGAATTGTTGAGATAAGGGTTTGTATAAGTGGATTGTTTGATCATTATGATACTGTTTTGCAGTCGTGGGAAAGATATTAATAAAATATAGGTTTAATCACAAATTGCTCAGATACATTCTCCATGATTGCTTTAATTGTGCTAATAAATAATACATAATTTGAGAAAAGTACTTCCTGATTTAAGGCTAGTAGAATAAGGAAAGCAAAAGACTTATTTACATAATTACAAAAAGCGTTGAACCGGCCATCGGGAAACAACAACAAAAGGTTCATATAGGGAAACCCGCGACTTCTCGCGATCTACTTAACAGAGTATTTCATTCTAGAAATTCTAATTCTAAAATAAATACAATTTTCTATAACATATATATACTGGTTAGAATTTATGGAATATATGGCTTGTCTATTGTATATTGGTGGATTAGGGTTAATTTACAATAGAGAAGACGTATACTACATAAAATGTAACCATTGTAGCAGTATATACATCGGTGAAACAGGCAGACTGGTAAATGAAAGAATGGACAAACAACAATAGATGTATTAGAAAAAGGAAAAAAAAAACCTAGTCCCTCAACAAATAGACAACACAGACACTCTTTCAAATTAAAAGAACCAAGAACCTACTGCATAAGCATAAACAATGAGCATAAAACACTAATTCTTGGAACTATGTTATCCATAAAAACACAATAGTATCAATAGACATATTGACATCCCAGAAGTCTAGAATAGATTTGTAAATAGCCAAAACAACCCTGGATAGACAATAATTTGTTAAATCTGTATATAAGAAGAAAAACTCAATTCCTATTATATTACACCTTAAACAAATACTATCCTAAAATATTTCTTAGCCATTCTGAGATATGTAAATAGTTTATAAGAGATATAAATAGTAGTTTAAAAAGTGATATTCGTTTCGTTGTATACTCAGGTAGAAGGGTTTGCAATACCTGAAAGCTTGAGAGAATATTTAATAAAGTAAGAACCTTATCCTCAAAGGTTGCGTTTTCATTGTAATATATAATTTTGCCTATATATTCAAATGAAATATAAAATTTAGAGCGAAGAAAAATGGAAAGGAGAAAAGGTTCACATGTATGGTCAAAATATGTATGGTTTGTATGGTAAATGTATGTTTTTTTATTTTATTTTAAGCAACAAATTGTGGGTATAACAACTTCAGGCTTTATGTAAGGTAATTACCCCATATAATAGCAGAAATTAAGAGAGAAATGTAAGAATTAAATATAGCAATAGAGGAAAAAATAAAAGACAGAACCATGATAACATTTGTCAAACTAGTTGAATAAAATAATAGAGAAAGAGAAGTTAATTTTCTAATATGCATATTTGAAATGTTTATGTTTTTAATTTGAAATAAATTTTATATGAATTGTAAATCAAATTTCTATTTTGAAAGTTTTTTTATATATAATGGAAACCTTATATGGCAAGAAATTGGTTCCTGTGTTGTCAGTCAGGACAAAATACCAGATTAGCTAAACACAAATTTGTTGAGAGTATTTCGCCTTCGGATTTACTGGATTTAAATTCAGCTTCTAAACACATTGTCAATTGTGAAGATATTGATAATGTGGTAAACAAATTGACAAATTTAGTAATTGAAGCTGCATACTCTTCTCTCGACGTCAAGCATCACACCTCTATAAACACGACAACTTCCAAAAATTGGTGGAACAAAGAGCTTAAACAATTAAAAGAACATTTACATTATCTCAGGAATTTGTATTATAGAGGGGGTAACCCGAATCCGAGTATTTACAGAGCGGCAAGAAATAAATACTTAAGAGCCATTAATAGAGCAAAAAAGACGTCGTGGAAAATATTTATTGAAGAAAATGAGTCTACGAATGCTTTCGGGAATGCATACAGGATTTTTAAACGGTTAAGATCGACCGACATTCAAGTGGGCATACCATTACTGAATAAAACTGCAGAGTGCATGAGAGAGCAAAAGATGAAGGAAATGCTAACAGCATTTTTTCCTGATGATGATGTGCGGTTGGACAATGAAGAACACACTTTAATTAGAAATCACATCCCAAGTTTTACCAACAGGGAAATCATTTTTATTACTGAAAAGGAAATAAAGGATTTGTGCTCGAATCTTAATATCAGAAAGGCTCCTGGTCCAGATAACGTGAGTAATTATATGATTAAGCACTCATTATTATCAATCCTACCCAGTTTAGTCAAACTCTTTAATGAGTGTCTCGTGCCTGGTTACTATCCTGAAAGCTGGAAACATTCGGTATTAAAAATTATTACGAAACCGCAAAAAGCTGACTATGAAGCAATTAATAGCTATCGCCCAATTTCACTAACATCAAATTTCTCAAAAATATTTGAAACGATCATTAAAAATAAAATACTCAATTATTATAATCATAATAACTTACTGAGCCATAGACAGCATGGATTTACGAAAAGAAAATCTACAATAACGGCATTGGACAAAATAACCGAGACCATACTGAAACACAAACAAAACGAATTGGTTGCATTGATTGCCATTGATATAAGTGGTGCGTTTGATTATGCGTGGTGGCCTGCCTTAGTAAAAAGAATGGACGAAGACCACGTTCCAGCAGTTCTTATAAGAATCATCCAATCATTTTTAAATCGGAGAAGAAAAACAAGTCTCACCTTCTCGAATACAACCATTTCAAAATATTTATCAAAGGGATGTCCTCAAGGCGGACCATTATCACCTTTATTGTGGAATATAGTCCTGAATGATTTGTTGATCAACTTCGCATCCTCAAATTCTGAAATAATCTGTTATGCGGATGATGTTTTCATTGTTTGCTGGCACAAGACCATAGAAGGGTTAAAAAATGAAACTGAAAGTACTTTGAATTATGTAATACAATGGTGTACAAGAAATAAGCTAAAACTAAGCCCGGAGAAACCCGGCTTAAAACATATGCACGGCAAACAAAATATTCCAATGGGAACTCCAAACTTCATAATAACACCAGTAAAAGAAGTAAACATTTTAGGTATAAAATTTTCTAATCACAGAATTAAGTCAAAAATTAACTTCACACCCCACATTAATGATATTCTTTGTAAAATCAACCGTATGAAAAATCTGTTATTTTCACTCTGTGGGAAAGTGTGGGGATTGGATGCTAAAAAAAGATTAATTTTATATAAAACTATTTTCAGGCCAATACTAACCTATGGATCTGAAATATGGTATAAATTTATTAATAAAAGAAGTAAACAAAGATTAAACTCTCAGCAATATCAGATTCTTCTTTGGGTAGTGAGAGCCTATAAAACGACCTCATCAAATTGTATTCATAGTTTGACAAAAATACCTATTCTCACGGATCACATAGAATCGTTGATAATAAAATACGATTTGACCAATTTATCAAAAGAAGAAATTAATGTATTCAAACCGCATGCCCCAACTATAATTCATAACTTCATAGAATCAAGAATGGCTGAAACAATAGCTAACACTAATGAAACATTCCGAAAATTTTTCCCATTTGGAATTCCTTTTTATTTTCGTCCGAATTTTTATAACTCACAGTTCGTAACGGGTCATGGTAATTTTGGAGAATTTTTGTCGAAAATCGGGGCAACGGATGATCCTAGCTGTTTCTGTGGAAAAGACAACCAAGACTCAATACATTTATTAATAGAATGTCCGATATTTCACAGCTACAGAAGTAATCATTTTTATCCCATCGAAGAAATTTGCGAATTTGTATATAACAAAGACACTTATGTAAAATTCAATGGTTTTTGTAAATTCATTTTGGATTTTCTCTTCTGTTTGAGAGGGCCATCGTTTCAGTTTTAATTGTGTTTTTAGTCGGTTATTGAGTTGTATATAATGAATTGTATATAGGTTGCTAAAATAATCCATTTTAGATTTTCTCTTCTGTTTTGGAGTGCTATCGTTTAAGTTTCAATTATGTTTTTAGTCCGGTTATTAAATTGTATAAAATGAATTGTATATAATCTACTAAAATGTATTTAGGCGCAAGTATCCCGAGCTGGGATATCGCGTCCGATATGTCAAATAAATAAATAAACAAATTATTTTAATAATTATGTATATATATATTTGCATCTCTACAAGTCAAAAGATATATATCAGCAGAATATCATTCCTTTTCTTATCAGATCTCTACAATCTCTGAGCCTAATACTCTGCACATCTCCTCTCTTACTTTTACAAGAATCTTTGAGGTTTCTTGACCACCCTTCCATATCTTGTCTGCAATACTGGCGTTGAAGGGAGGCTCCTCTCTTTGATCCTGGTCTTGGTTTTCACTCCGCGTCCTTCCTTCTCTTGTAGGTGAGGTTTTTGATGTCGGGCAATCCTTCTCGGTCTCCTGGTCGTCCTTGCATTTCCTTGTATGTCCGGTTGATGTCGAAGGGGGGGCTCCTCAGCTCCTGGCTCCGACGATCTCCAGGAGCATTCATGGTACTTTCCGTAGTTGGCAGGCATGTGAGGTGAAGCCTGTTTCGCCTAACTTTTCCTTGAGGAGTTTGTACCCAATAGGAGCGAGGTTCTTGGGATTTGTGTAGAACTTTCCCTTCTACCCTTTGATCTCTAATCCAAACGCTGTCTCCCTGTTGAAGCTGAGGCAAGCTATGTACGTCATGTCGTTTATCATATAGACGCTTCTGGTTGATCATCCTCCTTTTCTCTCTTTCTTGCAAGGCTTTGGAGTCCAAGTATCTTGGCATCAGTGATGACTCTATAGCGGGAACCGAGGTCCTAAGGCGTCGTCCCATTAATAGTTCGGCTGGACTATACGCATTTTCCAGGGGCATCGTTCTATATGCTTGAAGATTCAGGTAGCAATCTTCTTCTTTCTTAAGACTTTGTTTTATGTTCTTAATGATTGCTTCAATAAATACATTGCTTTGAGGGAATCTCGGGCTGGAGGTGATGTGCTTGAAAGACCATTCCTTCGAAATTCTTGAAAATTCGGACCCAAGAACCTTTTGGAATTGGGGTCCATTATCGCTTCTAACTGTCTCAGGCGTTCCGTGCCTAGCAAATATAGATTTAAGACGGTTTATCACTTCTTGAGCAGTTAGATTTTGTAAAAGTGATATTTCCAGGTACCTGGAATAGTAATAACAAACAATTAGGTACCATCTCCCATTTAGGTAAAAGAGGTCCATTCCGACTTTTTGGCAAGGTCTGATCGGGAATTCATAGGGCATCAAAGCTTCATGCTTTGGTCTTCTCTCCTTCAAGCACTTTGTACACGACGAACCATCCTTTCAATTTCTTGGGAAATTCGCAACCACCATACCGACTCTTTTGCTCTAGATCTGCATTTATTGATCCCAAAATGGCCTTGGTGCAATTTTTCAAGGGTCTCTTTCCGCATTGACATAGGGATCAGAATTCTTTGTCCTCTAAGGAGAAGACCATTCTGATAGGTCAGGTCATCCTGAAATTGCCAGTATCCTCTTATTTCTGGATCTACTTCTTTTTTGTTCTTAGGCCATCCACCTGTACAATAATTAGCCACTTGAGAGCAAAGTGAATCCTCCTTTTGCTTTCTCGAAATCTCTAGAGGTCTTTCTTCTGTTGCTGAAAATTCAATGGATTGGATGTACGCAGAAAGTTCTTCTTCCAGTTTATCTTTATGCCGTTTCGAGATAGGCTTCCTTGATAATACATCAGCCACTATTTGCTTTTTGACAGCAATGTGACTTATTTGATAGGAATACCTCATCATCCTCATTTTCAATCGCTGAAGTCTAGGAGTTATGTCTTCCAAGGATTTGGATGTAAAAATGGCAATCAGGGGCTTGTGATCTGTTACAATATTGATTTTAATTCCTGTAACATAATATTTTAGTCGATCGCGAGTCCATACTATAGCCAGTCCTTCTTTTTCAATTTGGCTGTATCTTCTTTCCGTTTCTGAAAGTGTTCTAGATACATAAGCTACAGGTTTTAAAAATCCATCAGGTTGTTCTTGTCTTAGGACTCCACCTATTCCAAACGAGGAAGCATCAGCTGATATTATGGTTAGTCTTGAGGGATTATATAAGGCTAGATTAGGTCTGGATGCCAATTCTTGCTTCAGTAGATTAAAGCTCTTTTTCTGAGGTTCTTCCCAAACCCACTCATTTTTTGTGCTTAATAATGAGTTCAAAGGTTATATTTTGTCCGCAAGGTTGGGAATGAATTTTCCTAAGTAATTCACCATGCCTAAGAAAGACTTCAATTATTTTGCTGATCTAGGCTCTTCCATTTTTGTAACAGCGTCGAGCTTTTCTTCGACAATGAATAAGCCTTCTGAACTCATTGTGTGTCCCAGGAATTTTATAGTTTTAACTCCAAATTGGCACTTTTCTGGGTTGAGTGTCATTCCTTCTTCTTGAAGTTTCTTCTAAACTTGGCGTACCCTTTCGTTATGTTCTTCTAAGAAGGATCCGTATACAACAATATCATCCATGAAGCATACCACCCCTTCTATTTTGCCCAGAAGCTGAGTCATCTTTCTTTGAAAGATTTCTGGTGCCATGATATTCCAAATGGGATTATTTTAAAGAGGAACCTGCCGAATGGCGTTATAAAAGTGGTTAGTTTTTGGGATTCTTTAGCTAACCCGAACTGCCAAAATCCCGAATTTGCATCTAGCTTGGAAAAATAGCAAGCATTTCCAAGCTGTCCCAGGATATGCTCTGTTGCCGGTAGTGGATAATTTTCTCTTCTTATATACTGTTTAGCTTTGTTAAATCAACACAAATTCTTATTTTCCCTCCTGGTTTAGGTACTGCAACCATTCCCGCATACCACTCAGTTGGCTCTTCTACTGATTCAATGACTCCTAGCCTGGTCATCTCTTCAAGTTGTTCCTTCAACTGTTTCATTAAGGGAATTGGAACTCTCCTAGGGGTTCACAAGGCATATGGTTTCGCATCAGGTTGTAGGGATATTTTGTAATTTATTTTAGCATGTCCTAAACCATTAAATAATTTTGGAAACTCTCTTTTTCGGGTTAAAAGGATTTGATGATAATTGCTGAATCATTCTCACAATATTTAATTTCTCGCTTGTCTCCCTAGAGAGAAGTGGTCTGCTATCATACTCTGCTGATATATATATTTGCATCTCTACAAGTCAAAAGATATATATCAGCAGAGTATCATTCCTTTTCTTATCAGAGCTCTACAATCTCTGAGCCTAATACTCTGCACAGTACCAGTCAGGGTCTTAACAAAAGTAAACCTGACAATAGTTTCAACTCTTTAATTAAAAAGGCATATATTGGATCAACATATATTGATCCAATATATGCATTTTTAATTAAAGATGTATCTATGGATTGCTCTATTTTCAAAACAGTTTCAACTCTGTTAATAAACTTTTATGCCAATCCTTGAACGAAACAAATTGATATGGAGAAAAGAAAATTAAACATTCAATGTATGTGAATGACATTATATTTACACAAATATCTGTGAATTATTCTATAGAATTAATGCAAATTGAATTATCTAAATATTTGAAGATAATTAACCAAAATATTTCCTATATTGGAACATGTCGACAAGAGCTTCGATACCCGTTTATAAGCTGACACTTCATTTTAACAAATTTCTGAATTTCTCATTAATATTATATTTATCAATTAGAACTCAATATAAGGAAATCATAAGAGCCGGAAAATCCAGCACAAACTTAAAGAGATAATACTTCTTAAAAGAAGAAAGTCGGCAACAGAATAATCTATGACTCTACTTGATCGATCCAATTTAAAGGAGCTAAACTCTTCTAAAAATAGCTCCAGGATCCTCACCACATCGACCCTGGGTTAATTACACGGAGACCTTGCTGAATATGCAAATTAAATGGATTGTATTATAACTAACTTTAATTTTAATAGTTAATTCTACCTTTACATTGCTTCATGACTTTTTTTCTTGAATTCAGATTATAATATATCTATGTTCAGATTATAATATATCTTTTGATAAAGAGAAAAAGGGGTAAAATTGTTGATTTTAAAATGCATTTTTCGTTTTTGAAGAATGTAAACACAATGAGTAATCTATTATTCTTCCTTGCAATCGTATAGAATGGTGGACAAAGTTATAACTCACTTGATTTCAATCTACTAATACAGATCAAAACAATACAAAAGGTCTTTAGAGATGAGTTTCCTTTTATTAATGTATTCTCAAACTTTCGGGCATCCCTGCCCTCCTACAGAAGTACATAAAACGAATAAATAAAATAGGACGTTTATGATTATTTGTTTTATATACTCCTGTAGAATGGAGGAGAGACAAATCTTCTAAACATTAATTTATTTTTTAACCTCTTTTTAAATAGAGAGGACAATTGTTGATGATGGGTGTCTGTTTTTAGGATTATATAGGGGGTTGGTGCAAGGGTGGCCTGTAGGGATTCCCGAAAGCTTGAGATTACATTTAAAAAATGAAACTCATCTTCGGAAGCCTGTTATATTGTTTTGACAAAGTTATAACATCAGGAATGGAAAATTTGGAGTTGTCACATTAGTCGATGGTATTGGGTCCTGGACTGACCAAGTTGGTTTTGATTTCGTTCAATCCACATAGGAATTCTGATAACTCCCGAATTGACCAAATAGGTGTTTAATGTTAACGTATCTGTGTCAATTCTATGCCTGAAATATGATGGAAAATGATATTGGAACTCATATAATATATATTTTTCACACAACAATATTTTACAAACAATAAATCAAATAAATCAATTTACTTGGTGCATTCCTCATATATAAACTTCTCCAATTGGACTAACGCCCTCTACATTGGTCTCTAAGCTTTCTATTTCTTTTCACAAATATCTCAAATGGAGGAGAGACAAATCTTCTAAACATTAATTTATTTTTTAACCTCTTTTTAAATAGAGAGGACAATTGTTGATGATGGGTGTCTGTTTTTAGGATTATATAGGGGGTTGGTGCAAGGGTGGCCTAAACTGTTGCTTTTCAAACGCTACGACATATTTGATTCCCGCATTGGACACCTTTTTCTGATTAAAAAAATGTTCCAATAGCCACCGATTCTTGGAAAAGTCCAACCCTACCAGCGAGTGAAATTAATTAAAAAGGGCTCTGGTACATTTTTAAGTGCTAAGTCGAACTGCTTTTTACATGTATAGGCATGTGGTGCACTTACAGTAAAAGCAGTCGCCTACCTCTATCCACCATGATTATAATGGCCTGTACCACGTGTACTAAGAATAAGCAAAAAAAAAAAAGATTAGATAATTATCATTTATCATCATATATTTAAAGACCAATAAATGATTGAATACAGCAGCAGGTTTGGAAATAAATACGCGGAAATAAATAGTCACTTCACCATCGGCGGAAGCCCTCGTTAGATGTCACCAATGTCCACCTCATCGACCATGTAGACCAGTAAGAAATTTTCTCGAATCTTCATCTTGCTCCTAGCTCGACTTTTATCTGTTCACGGAACTTTCCTAGTACAACTGTGTTCCTTCGTTTTTTGTGTATGGAAATTCCCAAGCCTTCCACTCTGCCTCGACCACGACTGCCTGTACTCTGTGAGAACTGTTAAAGGTCTTCCAAGATGCAGAGAGGTACTGGAAAACTCTCCACGTCCTGCTGTCCCTCTCGGTTACTACAGGTTTTCCCCTCTCGGTTACCACACCACAGCGAGAAACCCTCGGTTATCACAGTAAAGCGAGCGTCGACAGGATCATACACCATAGTTTAAGTCGAAAATATTCCACAACGACAGGATTCCACATATATATAAATGATTTGGCTCAACTCTCCAAAGAAGATCAAAATGCATTTAGACCACATGCTTCAAATATAATCAGATATTTTAGATGTAAAAATCAATAATATTTTTTACTAAAACAAATGAAACTTAACAAAGCTTTTTACTGTTTCGGAATTCATCATTTTCCCGTTCAAACCTCACAAATATTCAGTTCACAACGAATTACGAAAATTTTAGGGATTTTTGTCAACAATTGGAACTGTTGAGGACTCGAGTGTTACTGTGGCAAGAAAACCAAAGACTAAAGACACCTACTTTTAGAAAGCCCACTTTTATATAGCGTTGATCATCAGACAGTTACTAATGTTTAATTACTTCATTAATTTATAAACAACAGAAATTATATTCGATATTTAATCACTTTGGTAAATATATTTATGACTATTTGTCTTACTTGAAATGAACAGGTTCCTAATCTATCTTATCCTTTCTTTTATTTTCTTTATTTTTATAGTGATCCATATATATATATGAGAAAACAATAGAAAAAAAAAGATAAGTGGGTCAGGTGTTGATATTAAAAATAAAGAAGGCATCTCCTGACCACGAGCACATGTGCTTTTTAGATGGCAGAGCGCCATCTAGTGGAGCAAAAATAAACTAAACGTTTATTTAGCTTGCTCCGTGATATTTGGCCAACCCAATTTCTTGATAAATCAAGAAAAGCCATCCACGAACGCGTTTCGCGCTGTTGGCGCTCGTCAGCGTGGAGTAGGCTGTAACCACTGCATCCAAAAATATTTTTTGGACCAATGGCTTCTTGAGAAATCAAGAAATGGGTATTCAAGGCCAAATTTGCGTAAAGACGCTTAACACATGAGAAAACAATAGAAAAATAATTTTGGCCTTGAATACCCATTTCTTGATTTCTCAAGAAGCCATTGGGTCCAAAAAATATTTTTGGATGCAGTGGTTACAGCCTACTCCACGCTGACGAGCGCCAACAGCGCGAAACGCGTTCGTGGATGGCTTTTCTTGATTTATCAAGAAATTGCGTTGGCCAAATATCACGGAGCAAGCTAAATAAACGTTTAGTTTATTCTTGCTCCACTAGATGGCGCTCTGCCATCTAAAAAGCACATGTGCTCGTGGTCAGGAAATGCCTTCTTTATTTTTAATATCAACACCTGACCCACTTATCGTTTATTTTTTCTATTGTTTTCTCATGTGTTAAGCGTCTTTACACAAATTTGGCCTTGACTACCCATTTCTTGATTTCTCAAGAAGCCATTGGGTCCAAAAAATATTTTTGGATGCAGTGGTTACAGCCTACTCCACGCTGACGAGCGCCAACAGCGCGAAACGCGTTCGTGGATGTCTTTTCTTGATTTATCAAGAAATTGTGTTGGCCAAATATCACGGAGCAAGCTAAATAAACGTTTAATTTATTCTTGCTCCACTAGATGGCGCTCTGCCTTCTTTATTTTTAACATATATATATATATATATATATATATATATATATATATATATATAATAGTTTATATTTACATGTGTAAATATGTAAATATCTCATCCTACGTTTTAATTTGATGTTTTGTAATAGGGGTAAATACTTCAATATCGCGCCTTGTTGATTAATAAATGAAAATATTAACAACTATAAATTTTGACGCAATTCTCCTTGGCGAGGATATTGCGTATTTCTGTGTGTGTTAAAATAAATAAATAAATCTGGTATAATCGATTCAAAACAAATTCACAAGAAACCGTGAAGCCAGTAAGAAAGAAAAAAAAAGCGAAAACAAATTGTTTCTGAAGATAACGAATGGTTCTAGCTAAGTGAATACGTCACGCTAAATGAAATTACAACAGGAACCATCGCTAATGGAATAGAAACAAAAGAAATTGTAAACCAAATTGAAAGCTTTTAGATAATCGAGGCGTCTGTGGTTCATTGAATGGTCAATAGTCAACTAATTTTATCGATAATACTCAATGAATCTGGCAACACTTGAAAATATTAAATTTGAATGGAGAGAGATTTGATTGGTCGATTGAGGTTTCTTTTGGTTGAGTATTTCATTTATTGATTTCATTTATTTTTTCCCTTTTCAATATTTTTATTGTATGGTCCATTCAAATGGTTTGGGTTTCTATCCGAGTGTATTTATAGATTTAAAATCTAAATAGGGGTCTATTGTCATCATATGACTATATTTAAGTAGATATATCAATTTTTAGATTTCAAGAAATTTCTCTCTATTATTCACATGAGCATTTCAATATCAACAAATGGCCTTCTGTAAATATATATATATATATTTTTCATATATATAAAAATCTCATATGAGTATGGTCAGGATATGCCTCTTTTGTTTTTAATATCAACACCTGACCTATTTTATTTATTTTTATTTTTTTATTGTTTTTTCACATGAAAAGCGCATTTACGCAATATTGGCTTCAAATACTCATGTCTTGATTTCTCAGGAAGCCTCTGGGACCATATTTTAGTCGTAGAGGTACAGTCTGCACCACGCTGACGAGGGCCAACAGCCCGAAACGCGTTCGTGGTTGACTTTTCTTGATTTATCAAGAAATTGGGTTGGCTAAATATCACGGAACAAGTTAAATAAACGTTTAGTTTATTTTTCTTCACTAGATGGCGCTCTGCCATCTAGAGAAGCTCATTTGAGCCTAGTCAGGATATGCCTCTTTTGTTTTTAATATAAACACCTATCCTGTAATGATACTAACTTAGATTTTATAAGAAACTTGATTAATACTTTTTCAAATAACCCTATAGTCCTATGCGGAGATTTCAATTCCCGTCATACAATCTGGTTCGACAAAATAACAAATTCAAATGGTTACAAATTGCAAACAATAATAAATGAAAATCACTTGTACATTCTCAACGATAAAACTCCAACATGTAGAGGGGCAAGTATAGTAGATTTAACAATCTCGAATAGACTTTCAATAAATATGATCAGACATTGGACCACCTCATCACTGACGAATATTTCTGATCATTTGGCAATTCATTTTGAAATTCACTCAAAATTCAATAATATAAAATATGAACAGAATTCTACATGGAAATTCAATGAAAAAACGCCAACGGGGCAAATTTTTCCAAAAATCTCAAGTATCAAGAATTTATCAAAAAAAAAAAAGAACGAGGCAGATATGGTGGAAAATTGCATGGATATTGTAAAGTTGTAAACAAACTCACGGATAACATAATAGAAGCAGCTTACATATCATTAAAAGTAAAATCAAACAACTACACATACGATACAGGTATAAAATGGTGGAATAAAGAACTTGAACAAATGAAAACACATTTTCATTATGTAAGAAACTTATTTTATCACAGTAAGACTATCGATGCAACAAGATTTAAACAAGTCAGAAACAAATTTAATAATATGATAAAGAAAGCAAAGAGAAATATATATAAATATATAATATATATATATATAGTTTGAAAATTTTAATCGAAGAAAATTAATCAAATGATCCTTTTGGTAACGCATATAAAATTTTCAAAAAGCTCAAATCCTCAAACAAACAAAAAGGACTTCCCATAATAGACAACAATCAAGAATCAGAAAAAGAAAAACGCATTACAGACATAATAAATGTATTAATTGCAGATTAAAGTATTGATCAAGACAACCATCAACAAGAATTGGTTAGAAGTTACGAACCTTTTCTAAGGAACTCAAGCGCTGTCCATATTGATACCGAAGAAATAGAATATCAAATTGACAATAGCAATGCTAAAAAGTCACCAGGTCAAGATAATATCAGTAATAACATGATAAAATACGCAAAGACTCTGTAACTTCCGGTGCTATATTCATTATTAAATAAATGTATTCAGATGGGATATTTTTCAAGGGAATGGAAAACGACAGTTTTAAAAATTCTAATGAAACCAAACAAATCTAACGTCGAATCAATAAAAGGCTATCGACCTATTTCGTTAACATGTAATCTGTCTAAGATCTACGAAAAGTTATTAAAAGAAAATTTATGATTATTATATGAAAAACAATTTATTAAGTCCCAAACAGCATCAAGTCAAAATCTACTATTACAGCCTTAAATAATATAATCGATATAATAATGGAACACAAAACCAAAGAACTGACAGCTCTGGTCACAATAGATATTGCGGGAGCCTTTGATAACGCATGGTGGCCTGCGATTTAAAAAATATAATTTTTGAAAGTCTAATTCATATTGAACTTTTAAATCATATTAATAGTAATAATGTTATGCATCCTGCTCAACATGGATTTACACAAGAAAAATCAACAATATCTGCTTTACAAGAAATAACTAAATTAAGTATTCTGAAAAGAGAAACAGAAAATACGGCAATAGTAACAGTGGACATCAGCGGAGCTTTCGACAACGCATGGCATCCGGCAATTCTCCAACAATTGGACAAGGCAAATTTTCCAGCGGTACTTATAAAAATAATTAATTCTTACTTTGAAGACCGGAGTGTAGAGTTTAAATATACTAATGTAAAGTGTATAAAAAAGATAAATAAGGGATGTCCCCAGGGTGGTATTATTTCTCCTATTCTTTGGAATATATTACTTAATGATTTCAACTTATCTTTTAACGAAAGTTTTGCTAGAGTAATTGCTTTCGCGGACGATGTGACATTTGTGGTATGGAGTTCAAACATCTATGATCATCAGTATAATATTACCAAATGTTTAGTAAAAGTCAAAGCATGGTGTGAAAAGGTAAAACTTTCACTAAGTCCAAACAAAACAGGTATACTCTATCTACATAACTATGAAAAATTGCCCATTAATTTTGATGGAAAAATAATTCAACCATCAGAAACTGTTAAAATTTTGGGAGTTATTTTTAAAAATCATAGACAAAGGAATAAGATTAATTTTGGAACACATGTTGACAATATAATTATGAAAGCTACGAAACTTAAGAATATATTATTCTCATTATGTGCACGTACTTGGGGCATTGATACTCGGCGTAGATTGATCCTATATAATGCTATGATACGCTCTACAATAAGCTATGCATCAAATATTTGGTTTCCTTTTATCACTGCAGCAAAAAGATCCAAGTTGAATTCTATACAATATCAAATTCTTATTAGATGCATTCATGCTTATAGGACTTCATCTTCTTACATCACACATATACTAGCGAAAACCCCTTTACTGTCCGATTATCTTGAATTATTACAAACAAAGTATAATATGACAAATTCTCTCACAGATCGAACACTCAAAAAACCCCTTCAAAAAGAATTAAACAAACTATATCTGGATCTAAAATTTAAGTTTTATCTTTCTCAATCTAATGAACTGTTCAAGAAATTCTTTCCAATTGCTGTCCCAAATTTCATTTCTTCGGATAAATTCACTACTTTATTTTTAACTGGCAAAGGACCCTTCTTAAGTTTCCTGTTCAAACTGAATGCTATCAATGATCCAACATGTGAATGCCGCTTAGATGTTGAATCACCAGAGCATCTTCTTTTATCTTGCCCTCTGACTAATCAAATTGTATGTAGATACTTTGAAACATTACCAAATTCTCTTTGTGTATATACTCTATCTTATGAGAACTTTGTTAAGTTTAGAACTATTTGTACAATAATTTACAAAACAATACTAATCCATCGTGTAAATAATTAATCATATATATATAAATAATACTAGCACAGCACAATAGTCCTTTGGACTTCGTGCTCTTGTAACAATAAATAAAAAAAAAATCTACCCATTTAAAATAATAATATCAGAAACTATTAATAAAAATTAATAAATTATTAATTAATAAAAATAAGAAACACGAGAGAGGACACCTCAATCTCACCAAAACAAAGATTTGCTCAATTTCTAAATTAAAGTTTTGAGTAGAAATCTTAAATACAGAATTCCAAATCAAACAAATTCCTACAGAACCATTAGTGTAATTGAATGGTCTACAGCCTCCATATCACCAATACTTTGAAAATTGAAATTAGAAATTTAAAAGAGCCAAAAAAAGCTGAATACACTTATATTTGTATAAAGTAAATAAAGCTTCCAGGGTTAAGATTCTTGTTTAACTCTTTATTTTCAAGCTTTCGAACTTGTCAGTCCTTCAACAGGAGTATCACGATAATAAATTGATGATATATACTATTTTTATATACAAATTAATATTTACATATTTATATATTTATAATATTAAAAGAGAGATAGAAATATATTACATTCTTCGTGTGTTAATAAAAAAAAATTGAAAATATACGTGCATGGTGGATGCTTATATTTTAAAAATATTTTGAGCGCCTTGCCAAATGCCTTATTTTTATTTATTTCTCCTGAGAAAGACAAAGTAATTTTGTTGAAACGTTGAGAAAATAAAACTTCAACTAGCCGAAGTATCTATATTTAAAGAAAAATATTTGTTAATACGATTATAGCAATTCTTGGAATAATAGATACAAAAAGTAAAAATAAATAGCATAATAATAAAATCCACTGAAGCTCCATTATAATAACGGGAAGTAAAATTTTCTGCAGTATATAGAATAATAAATAGAACGGATTTCTATAATGAATTTTTTGTTTTATTCTTATATTTTCTTTTCAAGCTTTCAGGTATTACAAAATCTTCTACAGGAGTATGATCTATACTCCTGTAAAAGAATTTGTAATACTTGAAAGCTTGAGAAGAAAATATAATAATAAAACAAGACTCAACCTCAGAAGCGTTTTATTTAATGCTCTATGATTATAATGAATAAAATAGACAAAATATCGCATCAAAATCCTTAACATCCTTCAATATACTTAAACGTTCAAAGAATAAAACTACCACGGAAAATATTTAGTGTGTGGATCAATACCTTATTTAAAACATATATTCTTTCTCAAAATATTTCTAATTAATATACTTTAAATAGACTTGTAGTATACCCGTAGTCAGAAATTGAGGTGACCGACGGAATCATTCTTTGTGTCAAGAAGTTTATTATTACCAATCATAATATTTTGTATCTTCATTAATAACTTCAAGTAACTATAAAGAATATAAGTCATTGTTATAAGAAATATTATTCTCACGTAAATATTATTATAACAATGATTCCCCCCCAAAAATTGTTGCAACACTAGTATATTATATATATACACTATTGGTTATATTAATGATATATAATAAAATATATTATAAATATTAAAATATGATAAGACTAGAACGCGGCTCTATTCACACTCGCCTTTTCAGTGATACGCTAACCTTGACGTATGCACGGTGTGGCCACTGGACATGTGTCGGACCTGGAGGTTATTGTTGGGTTCTGTTCTGCCTAAAGTATAGGAGCTCCATCTTTGCTTCCTTCCTGTGGTGAATCTGTATAAGACCGGTGGTCTTATTATACCTGTAGATATAAAATATAAAATAATATTTATTTTAAAAATATAGTATAGTGAAAGGGTCTGAAGGAGTAATTTCTCTTCGTAACAAATAATACTTGGTTTTGTATGCTCACCTTGGTGTACGCCAATCCAAACGTTGGTTTCGAATTAACATTTTATTGAAACCTAAGCCTTTATATATATTAATACCATATATTCTGTTTTCTATCAAAATAACATTTTTCGAAAAGAAATCTTAATGTGAGATAATGATTCCTGTCATTACAACACAGAGTGGTTTGACTTCAAGCTGTTTCAATACGGAACTCGAAAATCCCATAAATATTTTCATGAGTTAAATTGTTAGGGAATATACAGCCTTTTTCTGGTCTTAGTTAGAATTTCTCAAAAATAAAGGCTATTATTTTTATATATCATAATTTACAGAATATAATTGTAGTTTTTTTTACATTTGTAGTGTAGTTTCTAATATTATATAACTATGACAACACATAATTAAGGTAACCTATATAGGAATATACATGTTATATTAAAATATTATTTTATTTAAAATTATATTTCATAGATTCGAATACTCTGTTAAATCGTCCGCCAGAGGTCACGCTTCCCCTATAAAACTCATTGTTGTTGTTTCCCAATGGCCTTCTGGGCTCAAAAATCATAACTTTTGGTTAGTAGCCCGTGAAACCATATTTTCTCTCTTCCCAATGGCCAGCTCGAACCTTTTGTACATTATGTAAATAAGTTTTTCATTTTTTGATTCTTACGCCTTAAGCCAGGCAGTACTTTCATCAAATTATGTTTTTTATATATTCTTTTATATCAATTGAAGCAATCTCTGATCAAAACTATTTTTATTATCATACTTTGAAGGTTTTAACCACGACTGCATTACCATAGCATAATCCTCAAGATGATCAAAAATCAACAGAAATCCATTTTATTTCATAACATATATATATGTTATACCGTGCCTTTAATTCACAGAGAGTTATAAAATATTGGATTCAACAATATCGGTTCATAAGGCCAAGTTCCACAGAGTGGCGATGCTGCAATAGTGAAGAATGCTAGGATAGAGTCAGTTTAAACCAGAGCAGAAAATGGACTCATCTTTCTTTGTCCACGTGACTACAGACAGCCGCGGGGTTCCCAGAGATGCCAGAAATCAATCAAATCTTTGCTGGGCTAAGCATCCTATATGGTCTTCTTTACCATTCCCAGTCACATGTATTGTATATTCATCTTCATATAGCCACATGTTTTGTATACTCATTTAAATTATTTAAGCTATATGTATTGCATTTCCACACCCAAACACGTACATTTTTCCCGAATAACATGTATTGAATATTAACGTACATCTCTCTCCCAGCTATATGTTTTGTATCTTTATCTTTACATAGCCACATGTTTTATATCTTCATCTTCACATAGCACCATGTTTTGTATATTTATTTACATCCTTTAAGCTATATGTATTGCATTTCCACACCAAAACACGTACTTTTCTTCCCGAATAACATGTATTGAATCTTCACGTAAACCTCTCTCTCTCAACCACATGTATTGTAAATTTACTTACACCCTCCCTATTCATATTTATTGTATTTCCACTTACATACCTTCCTAGTCACAACTATTTTAGTTTCACTTACATCACTCTCATCTAAATGTTTTGTTTTGTCACTTATATATCTCTCCGCCAACCACTTGTATTAAATGTACACGCTTGTTCGGCGGTACATATACTAAAATTGGAACTATACAGAAAAGATTAGCTAGGCCCCTGCTCAAGAATGACACGTGTATGGTATTTTCAGTTACAAACCTTCCAGCTATATACATTTTCTATCACCAACAACTCTCCTCCAACCACTTTCATTGTATTTTCGCTTACATCCCTTTCAGCTAGATGTATTATATTTTCAACCACAGCTCTCTTCCAGATACATGTATTGTATTTTCTCTTACATATCTCCTAGCTAGATGTTTTGTTTTTCGTCTACATTTCTCTCCCAACCACTTGAATTACATTTTAACCTACAGCTCTCTTCCAAGCTACATGTATTGTATTTTTCCTTACATATACCACCCAGCTATATTTTTTGTTTTTCGTGAAGATAGAGGCTGCCTGGCTGGCATTCATAATTCTTGAAAATAAAGATACATCGGCCAGTAAATCCTTTTATTATCTCGACGTTTCGACAAAAGATTTACTGACCGAAATAACTTTATTTTCAAAAACTATCTTTTGTTTTGTCACTTATACATCTCTTCCCTAACCACTTGAAATGTATTTTCCCTTACATCTCTTCCAGCTAGATGTATAGTCTTTTACCTACATCTCTTTCCGAGTCACATGTATTATATTTTTACCTATATCTCTCTCCTAACCACATGTATTGTTTTATATCCATATAAGTCATATATACAGTCTCTTTTGACTTATATTTCCTCCTAGTACATATCTTTTCAAATATATCTTTTACGGGAAAATATTTTCTTCAATTTAAATATATTAAAGTGTGAATATATAAAAAGTAAAACCATTTTAAATATATACAAGGTGTGTCCCATAAGTTCCCGGACTGGGTCCATAAAAAAAAAAGGTAAGATATTTTTTTAAAAAATTATTAAAACTTTTTAAAGTAATCCCCCCTTGCTTCAACGCACCAGCGCCATCGTTTCCCCAAATTGTCGAAACCGTTTTTATAGAGCTCTTTTGGAATGCTCTTCAATGCCAACAGCGATTTTTCTATTATGTCATCCCTGGTGTCAAAATGTCTTCCTTTTAGAACTGCTTTAAGTTTGGGGAACAGGAAAAAGTCATTTGGTGCGATGTCTGCGAAATAGGGTGGTTGAAGTAGGATTTGTGTCCCGTTTTTCGCCAAAAAACTAGTCATCAAGTGCGCTGTGTGAGGGCGAGCATTGTCATGGTGTAGGATCCAGCCACCATTAGTCCATTTTTCTGGCCTTTTTTTTCGAATCGCTTCCCTTAGACGGCGAAGAATGCCCAAATACATTTCCTTAATAACTGTTTGGTCTGCAGTAAGTTACTCGTGTTGAACAATGCCCTTGTTATCCGAAAAAGCGACCAGCAACACCTTGTTTCTGGATTTCAATATCCTGGATTTTTTGGGTCTAGGCTCACCCTGACCTCTCCACTCGGCAGATTGGCGCTTGGTTTCAGGGTCATAGCCATAGACCCATGTCTCGTCGCCTGTGATTATCTTGTCTTTCCATTCCGGATCCGTTATTTTCATTTTCAACATGTCTTCACAGGTTGCAAGCGACACAGATTTTGCTCATTGGTGAGGAATCTTGGGATGAATTTTGCAGGAGTCTTTTTGAGCTTCAATTCTTCGGTTACGATCCTTCCAATCGTTGTTTTAGAGATGCCTGTGTCTTGCTCTAGCTCAAGCAAAGTGGTTCGAGGATTTTATTTTATCAAATCGGTGATTTTTTGCACATTTTCATCAGTCCTTTGAAATTTTGGGCGTCCTTGACGAGGATCATCTTCAATGGAAATTTTGCCAGCTTTAAATCTAGAATGTCATTCAAAAACAGTTGTTCTCTTTGGGGCGTCATTGGGGAATGCTTTATTAAGCATTTCAAAAGTTTCGGTTGCTGATATTTGAGTTTCACACAAAATTCTATGCAAATCCTCTGCTTCAATTTTTTTTTCCATCGTAAAATCGCCGCAGCGCTAGGTGTGACCTTTAAATAAATTAGAATAACCTTGGCGCGCGCGCAAGTACCGCCTCGATATTGGTACCACCGTGTAGCCAGATATTTTTTCTATAATAAACAGTCAAATTCATTTACATTTTTCATTTATTTATTTTTTTTATGGACCCAGTCCGGTAACTTATGGGACATACCTTGTATTTATCCATCCAAATAAAATTCAATAATTTCATTTTGCCAAGATATTTATGCTGTTTGTGGAAAATAGCAACAATCATTTTAAAATTTTAATATGCTATTAGTGTATTATTTAAATTGATAACACACAATTTGGATTATATATTAATAGTCACGACCGTCTGTCGTGGCCTCTGTCACGGATAATATACAGTTATCATCGTCATGCGTTCTTAATTCTGTCACCGTTTGCTTTTGGTTCAGTGGTAGAATGCTCGCCTGCCACGCGGGCGATTCCCTGCCGATGCATTTTTTTTTTTACAATTTTTAAAACTCATTTATATATTATACAAGAATGACATTCACGGCGCCAATTTATAATTGTAACGAATAGTATTTGAATAAAAGCATTTAATCGGGTAAACCCCGGGCGTTGCCCGGGTCTTTCGGCTAGTATATTATAAACACAAGGTAATGAGACAAAATCAAATGAATAAATAGTGTGTGACGTTTCGGTAATAGCGTTGTTACCATCTTCAGACAAAAGTACTGAATGAGATATTCTGCTACAGCATGCTATAAATAGTTACTGTTCATATATTTCTATGAAAAAATAATTGAAAAAATAAAAAATAAAAAATGTCAGGTGTTGATATTAAAAATAGGTTAAGTCAATGTTTAGTTGATTTCTGTTCCACCAGATGGCGATCTGCCATCTGTAAATCACATGTGCTCCTGGTCAGGATATGCCTTCTTTATTTTTAATATAATTCTATATATTAAAAATAATGAAGACATATCCTGACCACGAGCACATGTGCTTTACAGATGGCAGATCGCCATATAGTGGAGCAAAAATAAACAAAACGTTTATTTAACTTACTCCGTGATATTTGGCCAACCCATTCCATATATATATATATATATGAAATAAAAGGATTTAAAAGCGCGAATGTTTCTTTTATACATAAAACTAAATTCTACTGTCCTTACTGCGATGAAAAAATATATTGGGAGGGCTTGGCTCGTCAGTGGTGAATCCTCCCAGCGGTTTCGCCAATTTAATCCTCCAGACCGCTTCTCAGAGCTCTAATACTGTATTGGATCATTCTGATTTTATATGCTACACAATATATTTTTTCATCGCAGTAAGGACAGTAGAAGTTCGTTTTATGTATAAAAGAAACATTCGCGCTTTTAAATCCTTTTATTTCATATGTATAGATGGCGCGTTATTGCTTTGTGTTGATATATATATATATACAGGGTGTACCAGGTAAATTGGGAATTTCAACAATGGTATTTTAACTGAAATTTTTTGCAAGTAAAAATTAAAATATCCGAATGAAATTTGACACAGTAGTAGATAATATGATATAGTTTTTATTTATCCAATGTAGTTTCCATTATTAGCTACAACAGTCTCGAGGCGAGTGCGGAATGAAGCACAGGCCTTGGCGACGATGACCTTGTCCATTTGGGTCATCACCGTGTGAACTGCTTTCTTGACAGACTGGATGGTGGTATGAGGAGCTTTGTTGACATCTCTCTCAACAACGCCCCATACATAGTAGTCGAGGGGATTGCAATCTGGAGAATTAGGGGGCCAAATATCAGGACCCCAGTGACTAGGGACGTTAAGTGTCAGCCACGATTGTGTCTTTTTTGCCTTATGGGCTGGAGCTGAGTCCTGTTGGAAGACATACTTCCTTCCTGCGGCCCCCTTGTCCATCCAAGGCTCCACAACGGTCTCCAGAACATTGATGTCGGTGTCAGCGTTCATCCTAAGGCCCTTCTCAAAGAAATGGGGAGGCATGACATCACCTTCACTGCTGATAACGCCAAGGACCATTACGGAGGCAGGAAATTTCGTGTGCATCACGACAGGTATCTCTGAGGGGTCTTTACAGATCCAGCGATCATTCCTGGGATTTACCTTTTGGTCCACGTCAAAGTTCTTTCCGTCAGAGAAGAACCTTAGCATGCCAAAAGAGTCGTGTTTCAGGTTGTTGAGGAGGGCAGCAGCCTTTCCTTTTCTGTTATTCTTCATATTCTCAGTCAGCAACTGACCTTTCCGAAGGGCATAAGACTTGAGACCAAGGTCCTCATGGATAGTTCTGACAATTGTCATAGAGCCAACGTCCATTTCCTTGGCTATGGCCCTCATGCTCTTCCCAGGGTTTCCATCAATCTTCTCCTTGACATTTTTGACAAAGTCTTCGCCTCTTACCCTGTCCGATCGACGCGAGTGCTTTTTCCTTGTAGCTATCCCCTCTTTGCTACTGTCGGCCTCATCAAACTGCTTCTTGACACGATAAATAGTGGTTTTGGGCAACTTAAGAAAATCCACTATCTCTTTGGGGCTCCTTCCGGCGCGCAGAGCAACGATGATGGCAGCTCGATTTTCAAATTCTCGGTTACTCTTCATGACTACACTGCGCACACATGTACTGTTGCATTTTACATGAATATGGCTACGTAATGAAAAAAAAAACAAGTTTTTAATCTCAAGTAGCTTTTGTTTTATGGACTGTCAAAGTTAGTCCCAATTTACCGGGTACACCCTGTATATAAATATATTTAATAATTATATTTTATATTTTGTTCGAATGAAAATATCCACATATATACATTCATAAGAAATTATAAAATGATTGTTCATTATATACAAGCAAAATTATATTGAGCTTTTAAATTCGTTCCATTTATATTAATTGATATATAAATTGATATCTAACAAAACCCACTTAAATTATTGAACAAATATTAAATTTTCAAATATTTAATCTAGGAGATTAAGATGTTTTGTTTTTTTTTTACATTTTAGATTGCTATTTTTATTTCAAGGTTTTCATTTTACTGAGAGCCTATGGCCCTTTTTCCAAATAATATTTTTTTTAAATTTATTTTGTTACATAAAAAAGAAAGTTTAATTAAAATCATTCGTTTGGTTTATTTAAGGCATTAAGTGGAATCTTTCGTCTGACTTTGAAAAATATTTAATTAGTTAAAGATTTTTAGCCATTTTATCTAATGTTTGTAGTTTTTAAATTGACTCGTTTTATATAACCACGGTAATATTAAATTTGTCAATCACAATTAAACTATTAAAGCGCGGATTTTTAATTATTAATTTAAAAAAAAGTATTAATGTCCTTAACTACGATGAAAAGTATTGGGAGGTTCTGGCTCATCAGTGGTGAACATTTCAAGAGGTTTTGCCTGTTAAATCTATAATACTACTTTTAATTGGGGGGGGGGGGGGGTTAAACCGTTTGGTTTTCGACCACTACGACCCGGGTTCGATTCCCGAATTGGACACTTTTTTCTGTTTAAAAAAATGCTCCAATGGCCCCCGATTCTTGCAAAAGTCCAACCCCACCAGCGAGTGCAAGTAACCGAACGGAGCTCTGGAACATTTGTAAGTGCAAAGTCGAACTGCTTTTCACATGTGTAGACATGTGGTGCGCTTACAGTAAAAGCAGTCTCTAACTACCCACCATGATTATAAGCAAAGAAAAAACAACTTTTGATTGCCTTACAACTGTATTGGATGATACCACTTATATATTTGACTCTACCGAAGTTATCGTGGTAAATTTCAGACATTCTATGAGAAATATTTCACAACTATGCAACAAGGGTTATTAATTACATCATAGAAAACATAATGACAAGCTATAGAGTATTTACATAGGCTGGTTTAGAGAAAACTGGTTATATAAAATATACACTCATGAAGACAAAACTTAAGGAAGTGGTAAGCCGGTCGTCTATTTTTTTTAAATTATTTTTTTAAGGAGACAGAGATTTTGTTCATACTTGGTTATCTCGTGTTTCTTCTATAAAAGGGTTGCTGTGTATCAAATATCTTTCAGAGGTTTTGTCTGAATTTGATAAAAAAAAAGGTTAAAAGGTACATCTTTCTTAAGTTTTGTTCATGTGTGTATGTATAGTAGTTCTTTTAATACATAGTAAACATTTTTGATATTGAATAACTTCGGTCTATGCCAAAATTCCTTTTGCACAAATTTGCTGTTCTGTGAACCATAAATTTCGAGGTAGGTTAGTTCAAATGATAAAATTATGTGTAAATGGCCTTGTCCTTATTGTTTGCGGAAGAGCATTGCTCGATGCAAATATTTATATGTAATTCTACTGTCCTAAAAACTTATGTTCATAATTTGCTTAAATATCATTTTTTAAGATTCCACCCTTATTGTAGCATATATAAGCAGAATGATCTAATACAGTATTAGAGTTCTAAGAAGCGGTCTGGTAAATTAAATTGGCGAAACCGCTAGTAGGGTTCACCACTGATGAGCCAAGCCTTTCCAATATTTTTTCATCGCAGCAATAATAGTAGAAGTTTGTTTTATGTTTAAGATAAACATTCGTTATTTAATGCTTCCATTTTTGACCAATATTATATAAAATAGAGAGAAATAGATATATACTAAAATTAGAATGTTTTCTTCACCTAGTAGTAACTATATGTGAAAAAAACAAGAATGAGAAGTAAATTATGGAAAAGAGAAACGGCCGTTAGTTTTTAAAAGTTGAGCAAAATTCACTGATGAAGGAATTAGAAAAAGGAAAGTGTGTTTCGCTAAATTAAACCTGTCCTAACTCACGCACTACTCAAGATTTATTGCAGCAGATTTGTTTAATTGTCGTTTGCCTTTTTATTCAGTGTGTCGTCTGTTTAGGGTTAACCACAGATTACAATGAAAAATTCTATGAATAAATTTTGTTTTTTATCATTCCTCTGCAGAATATATTTGACTGTGTAGAGTGGATATAGCTTTTGAATTTCTTCACACCAAATTTACATTTAGAGACAGAGAGAGAGAAAGAGAACAATTCATTATAAATATATTCGGGGAAGAGAGAGATAGTTATTAAAATATAAAAATATCTATTCATCGTAATTATTTTTTATAACTTTTGAAATAAAATAACTTTTTTTTTTGCTCTTTTTTGCGATGGAAAATATTAAGACGTCATATCTCATGATTAGCCAACTTCTACTAGGGGTAGAATTTTGCTGGGATCAGGTATATAAATTAAGCAAAAGACATCTGATCTTGCAGCTGAATGTTTTGATGGCTTGCGCCATCTAGCGGAAAAAATATCAACTAATTGTTTATTTTGAATTATTTCATAATTGGCCAAATATACATTATTTTTTCATCAACTAAATCTAACCACGTACGTGTTTCGGGCTGTTGACTCTCATCAGAGTAATGTAAACTGTACCTCAACGAAAGAAATTGCTCCTTCAGGCATCCTGGGAAATCATGAAACGGATATTTAAGGTGAGAATCTTTTAAAACATTTTTTGGCGTTCTCGCGCAATTCAGGTTTTAAATATCCATTTCATGATTTTTCAGAAAGCGTTAAATACCAACTTTTTTTGTCGTTGAGGTAGGGCTTTTATAATGCTGATGAGGGCCAACAGCCCGTAACGATTACGTGTCTAGCTCTTTTTAATTAATAAATGTTGTAATTGACAATTGCAGATATTTCTAAGGTATTTGATAAGCAGATATTTGCATAGTTTTAGTATTGTCTATGCAAATTGACATCTCTGCCTATATAGCGCGGCCTTGTTTGTTACTTAATAGGCTAGCGGTTAAGTGAATAGGGCAGGCCTGCCTGAGCTGGATATTTTTGGCCAATTCTAGAATAACTAAAAATCAACGATTAGTTGATATGTATTCCAACAGATGACGCAAGCCATCAGCAACTTTTAGTTGCACAATCAGGAGATTTGTTTTTTTTTATTTATTCACCTAATCTCAGTACAATTTCACCTTTGTACCTTTTTTTACCTTATAAAGATATGTGATAGGTAAAATAGGCAGCGAAACCGCTGGTAAGGCCAAGTTGATATAGATTTTTTACACACACACGTTGAAATTACTTATAATTTTGATGTATTAATATTTGTTCTTTATTAATTGACAAATTATACTTGATCACACCGTGTATAGAAAATATAATGTGTAGTTACCCCTTAAATTTGAAAAGTTGAAATATAGCTACAATATTCAGAATTGAAACATATTTTCAATAATGTATTTATAGTTATATTTATACTCTGGTCTTTGCATATCTATTCCGAGTAGAGATAGTACAGTAAACTATGATAATCATTGTGGAAATTTAGAGAATGCTCTATCCATAGAACACCACATAGGATACGCCTGTAAATGTACCTTTGCCTCAGTATTTAATTTTTTGCGTATATTATTAGCAATATATTGCTTCATAATGTTTAGTGCGCCCCTCCATTTATTCAAAATATTCTATGATATTCTAAATTTATTTTAAACAGATTATGTACTGTAGATCGAAATTAGAAAATTATACCGCAAATGTTTTTTTTTTTAACGAAAATCAGAGATTAAGGAGAAATAACGATTATTTCTAATTTTAGGGATGAAGTATTAAAGGATGAATTGTGAAGAGTAATGATAAACGGAAAAATAAAAGTGTCCAGGGATGGGAATCGAATCCACAGTGTTCCGCTTATCGCACAATTCATCCTTTCATACTTCATCCCTAAGGTTAGAAATAATCGTTATTTCTCCTTAATCTCTGATCTTTCGTTCAAAAGAAACGTTTGCGATATAATTTTCAAATTTCGATCTACAATAATAAGCCGCATTATATTGTATTATAGATTATGTACTATAGTATCATTCCTTTTATAGTATTATTCCTTCTGTAACATTGTTATTGTACATATTGATCTTGATTGGTTATTGGAGAGAGAGAGAGAGAGGACTGAAAATCACCAACTACGAGGAAGACAACGAATAAATAAAACCACAATAACTTTAAAAGGTAATTTACTTTTTGAATTACTTATATTTTCATCTTATTCGTTTTAACTATGGAAACTGGAACGAGAAACATTTATAACACCGAGAAGGTAGAAATCAATGTAGATGATCCTACAAAGTTGCAATACCATGCAACAATATGTAATTCAACACATTTATTCTCATATATAAGAAATTAAAGCACGAATATTTCTTTTACACATAACACAATCCTCTACTGTCCTTACTGAGAATAGAATAATCACGGAGGACTCCCAGCCGTCTCGCCAATTTAATCTAACAGACAGCTTCTTTAGAACTCTAATACTGTATAGGATAATTCTGCTTATATATGCTACACTGAAGTTTGAAATATCAAAATGGTATTAAAAAAACTATGGACATTCTTTTTCTATCTCTTTTTAAAAGATGTAAATAAAAAAAATCACAATTTTTAATTAACAAATTGTATAATCATTACTTACATTTATAACCAAAATGAAATCTTATTATTTCAAAACGCTAGCTTTCAAGCGATAATCGCTCTTCAAATAGTCGATGTTCTATTACGACCGTTGAAGAGCGATTATCGCTTCAAAGCTAGTGTTTTGAAATAAAAAGAAACCCATTGTGAGAAAATATTTTGTAATATTAAAACGTTTTCACAATTTTATCATGAATAGAAATTATATATTTATATAAGAAATGTTAATTATTTCGACGCGTATGATCCCTTTTGCAAATAAAAATAATTTCTACTGCTCTTACTGCAATAATATAATAATTAGAGGGCCTGGTTCATTAGTGGTGAAGCCTACTATTAATTTATAATTGCAGTAAGGGGGCAGTATCAATTGTTTTATTTGCAAATATATCATATGCGTATAATAAAATTACTTGAAAATTTTCTCCATAGATTGTATAAACGATAAGGAAGAGTAAGGAGAAAAGATTTTTATTCAATTAAACTTGTGACAAGCTTTCGGGAAGTTACGCCCTTCAACAGGTAATAAAAAGAACAATTGACTATTAAAATAGGAAACAAACTGAGCTTTAAACAAAAATGATACAACTGCAGCCTGGCCGCGAGAAAACGTGAATTCAGGAAAGTAATATGAGGTGGGGGGGAGGGGGTTTATCCGGTTTTTAAGTTAATACATATATCATGATATTGTTTAGGTAAATCTATATGTCGATTAATACTGTCATTAGAAATGGATAAAATGGCCTCTATGATTAATCTCTGGTGTTTACTGGGAATGTTATTGTACAAGGTGGTGGGAGAATCTAAATTGAAAGAATGGCCAGTATTATGGGTGTGGTTGTATATGAAGGATCTGCCGTCTTTATTATTGATGCATCTACCATGTTCGATCATCCTGATGGCCACGGACCTACCTGTCTCACATATGTAGGTTGCACTACAATCGTTACATGAGACTGAATAGACCGAGCCACCAGAAGATCGAACAGTGGTAGGTCTCTGTATGCGGGTAATGGGATGTCTAAGAATGGTGGCCAGACTTCTATTATTTTTAAAATAAGTATTGATACCGTGGGATTTAAGCATGCGGGATATGGTAGCGGATTGTGATGAAAAAGGCAAAAATACAGGTATTTCTATGGGCGGTAAGGGGTTTCAACTTAGCAGAGTTGTATTGGTATTTGTGTATGAAATGGAGAGGGTATTGTGAGAGGGCAAGCTGTTTTTTTGATGTTGGATAATTCTATTGACCTAAATATGGGCAGGGAGCAATGTGTGACCAATCTTTTGGTAAGTGTTCTGACTGTATTAATTTTATGGGATAATACAGTCAGAACACTTACCAAAAGATTGGTCACACATTGCTCCCTGCCCATATTTAGGTCAATAGAATTCTCCAACATCAAAAAAACAGCTTGCCCTCTCACAATACCCTCTCCATTTCATACACAAATACCAATACAACTCTGCTAAGTTGAAACCCCTTACCGCCCATAGAAATACCTGTATTTTGCCTTTTTCATCACAATCCGCTACCATATCCCGCATGCTTAAATCCCACGGTATCAATACTTATTTTAAAAATAATAGAAGTCTGGCCACCATTCTTAGACATCCCATTACCCGCATACAGAGACCTACCACTGTTCGATCTTCTGGTGGCTCGGTCTATTCAGTCTCATGTAACGATTGTAGTGCAACCTACATAGGTGAGACAGGTAGGTCCGTGGCCATCAGGATGATCGAACATGGTAGATGCATCAATAATAAAGACGGTAGATCCTTCATATACAACCACACCCATAATACTGGCCATTCTTTCAATTTAGATTCTCCCACCACCTTGTACAATAACATTCCCAGTAAACACCAGAGATTAATCATAGAGGCCATTTTATCCATTTCTAATGACAGTATTAATCGACATATAGATTTACCTAAACAATATCATGATATATGTATTAACTTAAAAACCGGATAAACCCCCTCCCCCCCACCTCATATTACTTTCCTGAATTCACGTTTTCTCGCGGCCAGGCTGCAGTTGTATCATTTTTGTTTAAAGCTCAGTTTGTTTCCTATTTTAATAGTCAATTGTTCTTTTTATTACCTGTTGAAGGGCGTGACTTCCCGAAAGCTTGTCACAAGTTTAATTGAATAAAAATCTTTTCTCCTTACTCTTCCTTATCGTTTATATCATATGAGTCATAAATAGTGTCAATTTATTGCGAACTAGTGTCTTTATCTTTCTTTACTTTTCATTTTACTATCTTTAGTTTTTCATCTTTACAGCAGAAAATTATGCAACACCAAATCTCTTAATAAATGGCTTGGTGCGCGTGTTTACCAGTCGTCAGAACCCCATTTGGCTATGTTAACTAAAAGATAAGGTTAGATTTATGTAGGTTGAACCCATTGAAGCAATTAGGTTTCGAGTTTTCAATTTGGGATTCGATTCAAGCTTTTTAACATCGGCCTTTTATATCAGACGATGTCAACACCTATTTGGTTATAAAACGCCATTTGAAAATTATCCCGCATGTGTTTCTTTTGAACGAAAAATCAAATTTTATTTCAACGAGAAATAACGATCATTTATAACCTCCTTGAAATAAATTTTGATTTTTTGTTCAAAAGAAACACATGCGCGATAATTTTCAAATGGCGTTTTACAATCACAAGCCGCATTATAAGGGTGTACCAGGTAAATTGGGAATTTCAACAATGGTATTTTAACTGAATTTTTTTGCAAGTAAAAATTAAAATATCCGAATGAAATTTGACACAGTAGTAGATAAAAGGATATAGTTTTTATTTATTCAATGAAGTTTCCATTATTAGCTACAACAGTCTCGAGGCGAGTGCGGAATGAAGCACAGGCCTTGGCGACGATGACCTTGTCCATTTGGGTCATCACCGTGTGAACTGCTTTCTTGACAGACTGGATGGTGGTATGAGGAGCTTTGTTGACAACGCCCCATACATAGTAGTCGAGGGGATTGCAATCTGGAGAATTAGGGGGCCAAATATCAGGACCCCAGTGACTAGGGACGTTAAGTGTCAGCCACGATTGTGTCTTTTTTGCCTTATTGGCTGGAGCTGAGTCCTGTTGGAAGACATACTTCCTTCCTGCGGCCACCATGTCCATCCAAGGCTTCACAACGGTCTCCAGAACATTGATGTAGGTGTCAGCGTTCATCCTAAGGCCCTTCTCAAAGAAATGGGGAGGCATGACATCACCTTCACTGCTGATAACGCCAAGGACCATTACGGAGGCAGGAAATTTCGTGTGCATCACGACAGGTATCTCTGAGGGGTCTTTACAGATCCAGCGATCATTCCTGGGATTTACCTTTTGGTCCACGTCAAAGTTCTTTTCGTCAGAGAAGAACCTTAGCATGCCAAAAGAGTCGTGTTTCAGGTTGTTGAGGAGGGCAGCAGCCTTTCCTTTTCTGTTATTCTTCATATTCTCAGTCAGCAACTGACCTTTACGAAGGGCATAAGACTTGAGACCAAGGTCCTCATGGATAGACGCGAGTGCTTTTTCCTTGTAGCTATCCCCTCTTTGTTACTGTCGGCCTCATCAAACTGCTTCTTGACACGATAAATAGTGGTTTTGGGCAACTTAAGAAAATCCACTATCTCTTTGGGGCTCCTTTCGGCGCGCAGAGCAACGATGATGGCAGCTCGATTTTCAAATTCTCGGTTACTCTTCATCACTACACTGCGCAAACATGTACTGTTGCATTTTACATGAATATGGCTACGTAATGAAAAAAAAAACAAGTATTTAATCTCAAGTAGTTTTTGTTTTATGGACTGTCAAAGTTAGTCCCAATTTACCTGGTACACCCTGTATTATATTCGAATTATAAATTACCTATTTGGTTAGTCTAACAATTCTAAATAAGCGTTGATGGAATCTGATTTAAAATAAACTCTTTTCTAAAGAAAAAGCAGCGTTAAACATAATAAAAATAGAAAGACGAATTATAAAGTGATAAAATAGTATAAATCTGATATCGTACTGGGATAAGATTCGTAAAATAAAAATAAAAATGACATCTCTTTATTATTAATCAAGAAATCAATTCTGGAAGCATTCAGCAAATTTCCGTTGCCCGATAAGGAGCATTTTGGCCTTTTTTTCTTTTTTTTTTTTATTATAAAGTAGAACGAAATTTGACACCGCAAATGTTTCTTTTGAAATAAAAATATAAATTTATTTCAAGAAGAAATAACGATTATTTCTAACCTAAGGGATGAAGTATGATAGGATGAATTGTGAAGAGTAATGATAAACGGAAAATAATTTTCGATCAAAAGAAACATTTGCGGTATAATTGTCAAATTTCGTTCTACAGTTCCCATCCCTGGACACTTTATTTTTCCGTTTATCATTACTCTTCACAATTCATCCTTTCATACTTCATCCCTAAGGTTAGAAATAATCGTTATTTCTCCTTAGAATAAATTTCGATTTTTTGTTCAAAAGAAACATTTGCGGGATAATTGTTAAATTTCGTTCTGCATACATAAGCCGCATTATATTGTATTATAATTATAAAGTGTTTCTTCATTATATATTTGACAAATATTTAGCCTAACTCCCCTTCTCATGAAGTACGAACATTTGAATGTTTTCGCATATTTAATAAAGAAATAGATTGTAAATCAATTTTTGATTTTCATTGCCTATCTCTAAGTAATTCATAGAAAAATCTTAAGGAAGTGGAAAGTCTTCGATGTGTCCGGTCGACTGTTTTGAAAAAGACAGAGGCAATTTTGTTCACACTTGGTTATCTCGTGTGTCTTCAATAAATTTCACTGTTTATCATATTGTCTGAATCCCGATATACATGTTAAAAGGTACAAATTTCTTAAGTTTTGTCCATTGTATGTATGTATCTTTATATATAAAACGCTATTTTTTTACGATCATTTGCCACTAGGTTTTACGCTAATAAGTAGAATTTTGTTTTATGTATATAAAAGAAACATCCATGCTTCAATGATGTCATATCCAACATATAGATAACATGTTATTGCTTTATATTAATATATATAGAATTATAATTATACACTGCTTTATATACTGCAATGAATAAAAATTGATATGGGGAGGGGCATGACTCATCGGTGATGGACCATTTCAGCGGTTTCGCCAGTTTAATCTGTATATATAGCTCTACTATATTTATAAACTGATTTTATTATATAGACTGCCTTTATGCAATACAAATATGCAATACAATAAACAGATGTTCAAGGTAACTACGGACATATGTTTATTAGAATGCAGAATATACCTACCTAAGCGGCCTGGTAGATTAAATTGGCTATACCACTGTGAAGGTTCACCACTGATTAGGCAAGCCCTCTCAATATTTTTTCATTGCACTAAAGACAGTAGAAGTTTGATATTTTTGGGGAAAGAAACATTCGTGCCTAAATGTTTTCATTTGTTATATTTGCTATATATCGTATCGTTGGCGTGTTATTTCTATACCAACCTGAATTGAAGTTTTAGTTTTAATTTCCATCGATAGATGGCGCTAAGTTTATAGTGTTGAAATATATTACATACACTAGATTGTCAGTTTCTGTAGTAGCTCAACATTGATTTTTTTGGCTTGTCGAAAGGCGTTTTGTCCGAAATATTTCCTTGTTACGTTTCAAAATAAATTATTAATAGCCACACAAAATTGTATTTTCTGGTTTATTTTTAAATAAAATTATTTTCCTGAATAGTATTTATCAAATAAATTAAGATAAACAAAATTATTATAAAATTAAAAAAGCTCCCAGAGCCAAGTTTCTTGTGCAACTTTTTATTTTCAAACTTTCGGACTTGTCAGTCCTTCAACAGGAGTATCACGTTAATGAATTAATGTTAAATACTATTTTATATATAAATATTTATATTATGATGCATTAGCGCGCCATCTGTTATGAAAATTCGAAACTATTATAGAACAATTTCTATTGCCCTTACTGCAGTGGAAAAGCCAGGCCCTCCCAATAAGGGCAGTAGAAATTGTTTAATTTTTAAAAGAATCATACGCCTCTATAGTGGTTTCGAATTGAATATTTAATTAAGATATTAAATACTTATTGAAAGAGAGAAGAAATTATAAACAAATTATCAAAATAAATTCATTCTAAAACAGGGACTGTAGATAGTCGTTTCAAAAGTTGAATTCTCTAAGAAATTCTACGAACTGTTGTTTCACCTAACAGATAATAAAAACATCAGCTATAAAAAAATCCGCTTATTCTACAAACATTGTATGTATGACCTGGCCCAGAAAAAGTAAGTTGATTAACTATTCTAATTAAATCCGTTGCTAACTATTAGATTAATTACACGCTAAGCTTTCATTAACACACTTGGCTTAGTGATTTGGGAAGTCTTCCTATAACGGTCTCTTTTACCATATTCTCTAGGTTTACTTTGGATGTGAACCTATCTAGGGTTCCTCTTTTATATTCTGATATAAACATTGGCACAGACTAACTAAACTATATCCTATACTAATAATAGATTAAATTACAAAACTATTTTAGAGGCGTAATAATCTTTTTAAATTAAAACAATTAATTTTTCCATTGCAGTAAGGACAGTAGAAATTGTTTTAATTTAAAAAGAGTATTACGCCTCTAAAATAGTTTTGTAATTTGATAACAGATGGCGCGCTAGTGCATCGTAACATAATAATAGATTAGTTAACAAAATAACAGATGATTTCATAAATAAAAGAAAATAAGACCTATTCCAAATAAATTAATAGTGTGCGACCTTTCGGTAACAGCGTTGTTACCATCATCAGACAAAGCACAATTTGGATTATAGATACAAGAAAATAAGACCTAATCCAAATAAATAAATAGTAATGAAGATGGTAACAATGCCGTTACCGGAAGGTTATAACTTTTAATTCATTTTAGGTCTTATTTTCTTGTATCTATAATCTATAATCCTAATTGTGCTTTATTTGATGATTTCATAGTTTAGTTTATTACCATGTGCATTTAAGAAACAGAAAGGAAGCTTTCCCGATAATTTTCTTGTAGTTACAATTGTAAAATTGAAATTGAATAGTGTACTAACCTCCTTTATCAAACTCAATACCTTTTATTAAGGTCATCAGCTCCATACAAGATGCTCCTGAATATAATTGTGAGTAGAAAAGAAAGATTTTCATGATATTATTTAAACAAAGGTTTAGAGTTCATCCATATATATATAAGCCAAATTACCTAGTACAAAACGTAAAAGTAATAAAAATGAATGAGTCTCAAAGCAGTATATTTGGTAAATTTATATTAATATTAACTTGTATGTTATGGTTGCAGGCTATGGTACTAATCATATTGTCTGAAAATGCCAAAACCGGTGTTATGGCTTATTCTTTATCACCAAATTCACGTTTTGTACTGGTATAAATAGCAAAGTACAGGTTGGCCTATAAGTTCCGAACCCTTTTAAAGGGTAAACTAGAATAAAAAACTATAACTATTTTATTTTGAGAGTTATGGGCCACTCTGTATATTGTGTCAATGCCTTATAAAATTTAAAAATGTCTCTTTTGGTACATGAATACCACCCATCTATAACTTTTAAGTAATAGAAATATATACCTAGTTAATATATTGCAAGATATAATATTGATTGAAAGTAGCAAATGGCAGTTTGAGATATGATAAAATTTATAACAATGCTCATAAAGTCGAGAATTGTAAGTGACATTGAAATAAGCTAGCATAGTAATATGTTTTTCCGTTTATCATTACTCTTCACAATTCATTCTTTCATACTTCATCCTTAAGGTTAGAAATAATCGTTATTTCTCTTCAAACTAAATTTCGGTTTTTTCGTTCAAAAGAAACACATTCGTGATATTTGCAAATGTCGTTTTTACATTTTTAAGCCGCATTATATTGTATTATAATATATAGCGTGTAAATGTGAAATTCATATCATTATTTGCAATATTTTTGTTATATTTTGAAAGGAGACAAATTTATACAAATCCAGACGGAAGAATGAAAAATGTAATATTAAGGTGCTTGGAGCATTATATTGCTTTAAATTAATGGCAAATAGAACGTCCATTCAGACTTTCAGAGTTAATATATACACTGAGGTACATAATATAGGTGACAAGCACGTATTTAAACAAAACTTTATATTTTTCGGAGCTAACACTTCCAATATGTTACATAAAATAATTTATAATATAATATAATGCGGCTTATGGTTTTAGAACGACGTTTGACAATTATCCCGCAAATGTTTCTTTTGAACGAAAAATCGATATTTATTTTAAGAAGAATAACGAGTTTTTCTTACCTCAGGGATAAAGTTTGATAAGATGAATTGTGAAGGGTAATCATAAACGGAAAAATATGTCCAGGGTAACCTAGTGGACATGGCATCTGCCCGGTAAGCGGAACACAGTGGGTTCGATTCCCATCCTTGGACACGTTATTTTTCCGTTTATTATTACTCTTCACAATTCATCCTTTCATATTTCAACCCTAAGGTTAGAAATAATCGTTATTTATTCTTAAAATAAATTTCGAATTTTCGTTCAAAAGAAACATTTGCGGGATAATTATCAAACGTCATTCCACAAATGTATATATGAAAACTCTGTTATAAACTCACTTTCTACAATAATTGCTGATATTTTTATCCATTCCAAAAAGCGCTCGCTGTGGTATCCCGCACTATAACAGTTATTCTTTTTGAATATTGAAAATTTAGAAATAAACAAAACATAATGGCTTCCCATAATCATTTATTCTCTCTCTATCTCCCCATTCACTATAGAGATCTATTAAGAGAATGGAACGAGGCCAATTCTTGATGGAAATCTCCAAAAAGCTCAATGCGGTCTACATGCTCTGGAAACAAATCTGGAAAAACGAAAAGATAACCAGAAAATAAAGTCATTGCCAAAGGAAGATCCTCCACAATCTAAATCTGGGGATTGTTGGTGGTGGATCTCAATAATTATTCTCTTCTAAAATATGAATCTTCTTTATTGAAGGTACAAAAATAAGAAACATAAATTACTAAATATATCTAAGTAAACATTACTAATAAAATGATATCTCTCTCAAACCACACCTCTATTAATTCTTACTCATATATATACATTCCTGACACCACAGATTTCACCCACAAATTGTTACTATCATAGAATAAAAATAATATTTGACAATATAACATCCAACAGGGATACTAGCTTCCATAGAAAGATAATAAATACTCAAATCTCCGGTGATTTCACATGTACCTATAGAACAATAAAATTACTTCTACACCTTTATATATTAATAGAAAGCATAACGCGCCATTTATATATATAACGTATGAAGACATTAAGACGCGAATGTTTCTTTCCACAAATAAATCAAACTTATACTGTCCTTATTGCGATGAAAAAATATTGGGAGGGCTTGGCTCATCAGTGGTGAACCCTCATAGCGGTTTCGCTAATTTATTCTACCAGACTGCTTCTTTAGAGCTCTAATACTGTATTGGATCATTCTGCTTTTTTTGCTACACTGAATAGTAAAATCTCAGAAAGGGTATTTAAGAAAACCATGAACATAAGCTTTAAGAACAGTAGATTTATATTTGAATATTTGCATCGAGCAATGCTCTTCCGCAAACAACAACTGTCCTTACTGCGATTATATAATAATAATAATATATATATATTAATATATGGGATTTTGCCGGTAGAAAATTGATATAAAGAGACAAAGGTCGCCTCTCCCGTCAGAGAGTCTATATATACGTATCTGTATCTGTACGTATTTGGAGAACAATTGGCTTAATGATAAACTGACGCTTGAAAGTTGACAAATTTTAAACTAATAAAGACACTTATTATAATTATCTTTAGATACTTATAATTCTCTCATTTTGAGATAAATTGTGTCTTTTTGAAATGAACTTTAGACAGCTTCAAGCATTCGGTCTACATTATTGCACCAGGTTACGGCTTGGCAGGTTCGTCTGCTTTAATTTTCTCTTTTTACATGACATTTATCTTTCCATAACGTGTTTCAACCATAATTATAAATATATAAGAGAATGAAAAAGCAATCTATTTCAAATATATTCAAATATATTTCTCATCCTTCTTGTTTCCAAAACAAATACTGAAGATATAAACAATGATAATGTTTACAATAGGAATGATACTGTAGTACATATATAATCTTTCAATATTAATTTTAAAATATATCAGATTATTTTGAATATATGAAGGGACGCATCAAATCTGATGCAACAATATGAAATATTAAGAAAAAGGCATCTCCTTATCGTGCAACTGAAAGTTGCTGATGACTTGTGCCATCTATCGGAATAAATATCAACTATTCTCGTTGATTTTTAATTATTCCAGAATTGGCCAGATACCCATTCTTGATTAATCAAGAAAAGCTAACCAAAGACTCGTTTCGGGCTGTTGGCCCTCATCTGCGTGGTGCAAGCTGTACCTCAACGACCAAAAAATTGGTCATTCAGGCATCATGAAAAATAATGAACCGGGTAGTTAAAGCCAGAATTGCGTGAGACCGCGACACAATGTGAAAAAAAGTAATAATGTGAATAATAGTGTGAAAAAGATATGAAGGATGTTATGTATATCTACCGTGTGTGTTCCTTCTCAAAAAAGAATTTCTACTATGAACACATCCCTCCTATAACTCGAGGATCAGTGGATCCATGGTGTCTTCAGTGCCGAGTCAAGATTAAGAGTAGACTCTAATTCTCTACGAGTCTTTATAAGAAAAACGAGGACTCGCTTCCATCCCACTAACATCAGAGAAAGAGAGCGTTTAGGGGAAGATGTCTTATAGTCTGGGCTGGCTTTAATTCGTACAATCGTACATCTTCCGCTATTTCCGAGAGATTATTTCCCCATTTTCAGTTTAGTAAATTCAGTCATCACAGAAACCTAAGTTGACAGAACTCACAAAGTGAGAAATCACTTGTAATATTTAGACGGGTAATACTTTCCCCAGTTCTGCCCGAGTAAATGTTTGCTAAACCAATAGTGTTTTAACAAAGATGTGTATCCAATGATATTGTTGTCGTGTCCAATGAAGAGCCTCAGATGTCTCCATGCATCTACATCACAGCAGCAGCAATGTCCACTATCTTGGGTGTGTAAAGCTGCTGCTCTGGGTCCATGTCAATTTTATGCAAGGCTGCGGCCATTGCTGGACATGAGAATATGTTGGTAGGTGTTAGTTCCACACCAGGACAGTTGCTGCATGTCCTATAGGTTCTTGTGCCATCTGGATATATTGTCATTCCTTCATAGTGTTTTGTTCTAAGTCTTGTTATAATTTTTGTCAGTTTTCTCTCAGAGTTTATTTCAAATATTTGATATTTTCTTATTTTTTGTTTAATTATCTTGTATTTTGCCAAAGCATAATCGAATGTGTATCCAATGAAAAATACATTTCAAATTCTTCAGAATTTCATGTCAGCCGTTTCGGTGATACATTCTCGCTCTTTTCATGATGGAAAACTTAACACAAGGTCTTAGCCCACAACAATTCTCTTATCTATAAAGTTATGTAAATCATAATCTCTCATTTATATTATTAAAACTAGTTGAGTAGTAGTCGTGTCGAAGTTATCATAGGAATTCATTAATGTACTATTATCAATCGGTTGTATATTGTCGAAAGTTAGGCAGGCATAAAATATATATTTTATTTAGAGATAAAACCACCTTTAATATATCTATAGATTCAATGGATAGCAAACTAAACTCAAATAGTTAAATTGATGAAAGGTATATATTGAGAAATTATTTAATTGAAATTTGAATATTGTTCTAATTAACGGACTAATTAGAAATCCCCTCCCCTATCCCGAGCAATCTGTATGAGAATATTTTCGACTCCAGGTAGTTTATGCATAATTTTCAAATATCAGTTACCATTGATGCTATCTCACATTTCATGAAACTCTAACACATAAATTAATGACAATTTTTATTTATTTAAAAGATTCACATTGCCCACAAAAGTTTAATACTTCCATTAAAACTTCAATGTAATGAAAGAGGATTTATAAATTTGATCAGAACTCCATTGAACATTTTATCATTGATTTCTAATAAGGAAACCTGATGAAGGTTCTAATTAGGAATCTTAAATATTAACTAAGTGTCTAATATTTCTTGAAATAATTAGGTTAATACTAAAGTTAAAATATAAGGTTGTCCCAAAAGTTCGTGTTTTCTTTTTACTTGGCGAAAAAATATTATTACGGTGAATACATATTAATACATTCTGAAAGGTATATTCCCCACCTACTTTGTATTTTAAATGATTTCAACTGTGATATTATAACGATATGCGGCGCTGAGTTTGTGTATACAAAAATGTAATGCCTCGATAAAGGCTGGCGTTCAGCCAGCCGAAATATTGGCAAATAAATATTTTATTCAATCCAATATATGCCTTTTTACTATCTAATAATATTAATACATATTACAATCACTTTATACATAATACAAATACATTATACATAACGGCGAATTATATTGGTATTTCAACCTTTTGCAAGTGTTTAAGAATTTTTGGGTCAACCTTATATCAGGCTTCTTAGGATAAGTATCTTTCCAAAGATTTTAATTTATAAATCTCTAGCTTTCTCGGGCACCAATGCCTTTCTACAAGATAATACATTTAACCACCAATCTCCTGTATAAGGACTTTCTTGTCCGAAATCAAAAGAGAGATTTATGAATTAAAATCTTCTGAAAGAAACTTATCTTCTGAAGTTTGTTATTTTAACTTTAATTATAACACAAGGGATCATATATATATGGTAATTTAAACCAACAACCCTATATTGTATAATTACTTATAACAAGATTGTCATGTTGTATATAGAAACACATCTATAAATAATTATATGCATGATTAATCTGTGTCATTGCATCACCATATGTAATGTACTTTGTACAAACTAAAGACAAATAAATAAAACTATGTAATAGATTAGGAGCTGAGTTAAAGCAAGATTGAGAAGTTCAAAAACGTCTACAATCCAACAACCCTGAAAAGGAATTCGGCAGCCCGTTGCCATCTGGTCCAAAGGGTGCGGAATGCCGCAGACGTTTAAAGTCCAACTCCCCCCCTCCTCGGGAATGGTATATAAACACCTCGCTTTTTAGCCGAGCGCAGTTAGTCCGCAGTTAGTCCGGAGTTAGTCAGCAGTCACCACTTCACCGTCGGCGTGTGCCCTTGTTGGTTGTAGCCAGGTCCACATCATCGCCATGTAAAACAGTAAGAACTCTATATCTCCATCTTGCTTAGCTCAACTCCTATCTGTTCATGGAACTTTCCTACTTCAGCTGTGTCTCTTCGTTTTGTGTGTGTGAACATTCCCAAGCTTTCCACTCTGCCTCGACCACGACTGCCTGTACTCTGTGAAAACTGTTAAAGGTCTTCCAAAGTGCAGAGAGGTACTGGAAAACTCTCCACGCCCTGACTGTCCCTCTCGGTTATTACAGGTTTGACCCTCGGTTACCACAGCTTATAGCGAGAGTCGACAGGATCTCATCACAGATAAGTGGACAGCAACACTTTCATCACATCTAAGTCGACAGGATTCTACAAGGCTTACCAGACCACATTTTATCACATCTAAGTCGACAGGATGACCACAACGAAGATGACCACAACGAAGAGGTAAGAAGCCTGTCCAGATAGAAGCGAGGAAGAGCAAAGATGGAGGAACAAACCCGCCGCCAGTCCAACGAAACGACCAATCAATCTTCCCCCCAACGACACAGCCGAAAATCCCGCAAAATAAGCCGGTGAGAAGTTCCCCACCTTCGTCCTTACAACGTAACCACCTTCCAGGCGACATGCCGCCGTCACCAAACAGAGGTTACAAGCTTCTACAAGCTCTACTTGGAGCGTCTTCCACGTCATCAGCAGGACAACAACCAAAGACCAAATCTCCTGACTGAACAATCATAAAAACTGTGAGTTTTTAAAAAACTTTCTCCTCATGCTCACAACTTGATTTTCCATAAGTTCAATGTTTATTTTCACTGTAATCATTTTAAAATCAATTTTTACCATTTTTATATCATTTAAATTCAAATTTTAAATCTTTTACACCCTCATTTATCAATTTTACCTCATTTTAAGCAACTTATAAATTTTAATTCATTACTTTCAATTTTACATTTTTTAAAAAAATCATTATTTTTTTAATTACTCGAATCATAATTCTAAACTTATTTGTGTGTTTTTCTTAATATCTTATTTTTATACCAAAACACCAATTTCTTAATCAAATGCTCAAAACTTTGCAAAAATCATTTTTATGTTCAATATTTTATATAAATGACCCATTCAATTTATAAGTCACTATCACGCCATTGCCCCTTTTACAAGGATAATTTTTGCACTACCATAATCAACGATTTAAAAAATATATTCAAATTTTAATAAACATAGGTGAAACGCATTTTTTTTTAAATTGCAAAAATCGAAAGATACAATATCTTCAAAATCACAACTAGAAAAGTAACTATCTTTCCCAAAACAAGTTAAAAATAAAAATCCCATCAACTACCACGTCAGTAGCTAAATTAAGTCACACTCTTCCAAAACTATTACAATCGTTAAATCCCAACATAGCTACACTCCCCCGTCCTTTCCTTTTACATGCATAATTATTAATTATCCACACATCTCTCTCAATAAACTACAACACACTTCCCATCACTTTCTACAATTGGCCACCATCTATTAGCGCGCGACTTAGCACCAAATCAATCTCGAGCCACACAAGCTCCATATCGTCGCCACTAAACGTGCCACATCCACTAACATCCAAATTATCTCGATGTGTTTTGTACAACCACCACCCATGACTAGTAAATTTGTTATTCATGGTGAAACAGGTTAGATGCTGTACCAAAAACAAAGACTTCACGTGACACCTTTCCATTCAATTCACTCACTCGTGTCACACAGCGCATCACAACAATTTTTCTCACTTAACAGGCCACAAAGACGCCTTCATGCCTGTGACACTTCTCACCATAAAGCGTGTCCACGTCGAAAGTCGCACTTTTACCCACATCTAAACCTGACATCATTGAATAACATTTTTACCGCAACAGCGTCGAACGACAACACTTACGAACACCGAGAAAATACATTTTTCAAATAGACCATAAACTGTCAACAAGTTTTCACCACTCTCAACGGGAGTTTAACCAGTTAACCAGTGCACTAACGTACATGCAAGCCCTCAGCCTGTACTACAACAAGGATTTCCAAAATGTCTGTTATCTGACAGAGCGCCCGCTTTTACCTCAGAAAAATCCGCAAATTTCTAATAACACACCCCATTCTGTCACAAGTTTTCCACCCACCTATTTAATGTTCAATGTTATCCCCACAGATCTAATAATTCATCTTAACCCATACCCCGAAATAACTAGAACTAGAGAGATAGCACGCTCTCTTACCCAAAATAAGCTTAAAAATGAACACTAGTTAACATACTCTCGAGACACCATGCCGCGTCACCTAAATCTATCGCCACTCTTCCCCCCAGAGGCCCCCAGTCCTTCCATCCCCATGTCCCGCATTCCTTTTAATTCCACACATTTTTCTACAGTCGATTTCTTAACCTAACTTTTAAACATTTAGATATTTGAATTTGAAAAAGACCTTCCTTAAATTGAACATTTTTAATATTTGGATTCCGTGTAAATCTCTAATTTTTTCTACATATCAAACATTTTACATGTTGAATTGAGATCACAATCTTTAATTACATTCTGTTTTTTTTGTATAAAATATTTTATTTTTATTTTTGCCTTTCAATTATATAATCACTAGCTTTTAATCCAACATTATATATAAAAAAATCAATTTTATTTTTCATAATATTATTTTAGTATTACAAAAGATATATTTGTTGTCAAAAATCACTTTAATTCTTCATTATTATCACTTTTATATATTGATTGTTTGATTTTATCCTCTTAAACTTTATTCAACCACAATGATATTTCTATATTTTATTCATTTTATATTTGTTTTTATACCTTTATATAAAATGACTATCTTATCATTAACTTTCGGGCATACAACAATCTATTTCTCTAACCACTTCAGTGTACTTTACACTACTATCTTCTCAGTCATTGCTTCACATCAACGTAGAAAAACGATAGTACTGCTTGACAATTTTTTGATTTCATAATTTCAACAAACTATTTGATCAAAGTTCCCCAGATTTTAAAAATCCCGACTTCTGGCCTGAACACGTTTCAAAAGTTTACTACAATCATCCCTAGAGCATAATCACCAACGCAAACACAAAGCGTTCACAACTCACAATTTTTTTTAGCTCTAGCGGACCACAATCAACCTTTGATTTTAAGTCAAGTCAGATCACCTACTGTCGCTACAACAATTCTACTTAATGCATGACTCCATTTCACCCCTTTCAATCATATTAACAACTTGTTCTTCAACAACTTTTCAACGCAATAACCCTACAATTGTGACAAAGCACTGTAACCCTTATACAGGATCACAGGTGAAACATTGTCTCGGAAGACGCACAAGTCTATATCCTCGCTTTGCACCTGGACCTAAGTATTTGATTACCTGTGTAATACTTACAATTGCATATTCTTTAACCACTGACTCTTTCCAACGCCCGCCAACAATCTCTTAAAACATCATTATTTTTTATCAAACAAAGGTTTTATCTTAATTTCTCTTTTATATGAATATCATAACTTTTAAATTAAACATAAGTTGTATTTTTTATAATTTGCAGATATATCCAAACAAAACATCTTGTTATAGCCCTTTTTAACCCTCACAGTTTAAATTAATTAAAAGATATTTTAATTACTTACCTGTGTTAGAGAGGCTTTACCCGTTTAAACCCGGATAAACCCTTTCACTCCCGGGGCTCATCTATGGTAATTTAAACCAACAACCCTATATTGTATAATTACTTATAACAAGATTGTCATGTTGTATATAGAAACACATCTATAAATAATTATATGCATGATTAATCTGTGTCATTGCATCACCATATGTAATGTACTTTGTACAAACTAAAGACAAATAAATAAAACTATGTAATAGATTAGGAGCTGAGTTAAAGCAAGATTGAAAAGTTCAAAAACGTCTACAATCCAACAACCCTGAAAAGGAATTCGGCAGCCCGTTGCCATCTGGTCCAAAGGGTGCGGAATGCCGCAGACGTTTAAAGTCCAACTCCCCCCCTCCTCGGGAATGGTATATAAACACCTCGCTTTTTAGCCGAGCGCAGTTAGTCCGCAGTTAGTCCGGAGTTAGTCAGCAGTCACCACTTCACCGTCGGCGTGTGCCCTTGTTGGTTGTAGCCAGGTCCACATCATCGCCATGTAAAACAGTAAGAACTCTATATCTCCATCTTGCTTAGCTCAACTCCTATCTGTTCATGGAACTTTCCTACTTCAGCTGTGTCTCTTCGTTTTGTGTGTGTGAACATTCCCAAGCTTTCCACTCTGCCTCGACCACGACTGCCTGTACTCTGTGAAAACTGTTAAAGGTCTTCCAAAGTGCAGAGAGGTACTGGAAAACTCTCCACGCCCTGACTGTCCCTCTCGGTTATTACAGGTTTGACCCTCGGTTACCACAGCTTATAGCGAGAGTCGACAGGATCTCATCACATATAAGTCGACAGCAACACTTTCATCACATCTAAGTCGACAGGATTCTACAAGGCTTACCAGACCACACTTTATCACATATATATATATTTTTTAAAAACATGTATTTTATTTTCATCATTGACTATTCTTTCATTTTTGACCATAGATTTAGAATATAGCACTTTGATATTTTGTTATAAATATGTATAGGTAACCTACCTAATTTTGATATCACGAATATAGAATTCATTTTATAAATTATATATTACTGTGACAAAAAAATATTATGTATAATTTGCTTCAAGTAATTCAAAATAAAAACTACTTGATAAATAAATAATGTATTTCCTATTTTTTTCACGACTGCCCCTTAAATTTATCTTTTTCAACAACAAAATAATCATATCATATATATATATATATATATACATTATATTTTAATAGTAAGTGTTATTTCATTTGAATTATTAAAATTCTATCGTTGAGGAAATCTTCGCCTTGATTAATTTCTTCAGGTATATGTCATAATATATATTCTTCCAGAAATAATAAAGTCAACCTACAGACAACCCAGAGAGAGACGGGAGGGTAAAGTCCCTTGAAACACCAGCGACATTCCAAGGGGCGACCACACGTTAGTTAACACCTCGGGACTTTAAGACAGTTGGGGATTATGTGCGACACGAACGGCCGCCCGGCTGTGCCGGTCCCGTCCCTCTCTCTCTGGTTGCCTGGGTTCCTCTTCCAACTTGTGGTGTGTTTATTTCCCCACCTTTCAAACCACATATATATAAATCGTGCTTATTTTATTTTCTACTTAAATTTAGGGAGATTTCCAATGAATATTAACTATTATTCAAATATTTTAAATATAAAATACAATGAAAAGTATTGGGAGAAACGTATTCATGTACCAAAAGTAGCACCTCTCTCTTTAAATATGTGCATTTGAATATATTTAAGAATTTTTCGGGAAAATTTGGCCGATTTTATAACTCCTCATTAGGATGTTATGAAATCGAAGTCACCCCCTGTACTGATGAGGATCATGGTCTGAAACCATGGAATACAGATTGTTGGCTTTTTCCGGCGATTTTACAAAAAAAAAAAGTTTTTACTGGGATGAGAATATTAATGCATTGTTTTGGTATGCTATGATATATATAATATATATAATCTAAATACTCAAATATATCTATATTTTAAAAAATACTTATTCTATTTTCATTCATTGATATTTCTACTTTTTGTTATCATCGTTTTTAGAATAACTTTCAATTTTGCTATATATATGCGTAGTTAACATATCTATCTTTTTGAATCACTAATATAGGATTAACTTAATAAATTCTATATAATGTGAAAATAACTAATGTATAATATTAATTTAAGTAATTGAAAATAATATGGTTAATAATTATCTTTCTTTTATCACGACTGCACCTTCAACCCTTTATCTTATCAATCCTTTGTCTTATCAACCCTTTATCTAACAAAAAAAAACCAAATTATTCATAACATATATATATTGTAGCAAAGTATTTATTGTTTTATTAACAAGAGTATAAATTTTGATATTTGTATTTTGTTGTGTTTTGTTTCCCTATTTCTTATCTTGTATTTCATAAAAATTAATTGTTACTTGCTTTAAATAAATTTCTGTGTCCTTCTGTTTGTATTTCCTAATATTCCACGTGGAAATATATATAACATACGGTTGAAATGAGATTATATTGATGTAAAAAAGAGGCCCCCTTTGCCTAGAAAATGATTTTAAAATAGTACAATATTTTATAAAATTCTATCGTTGGAAATTTTTTTCGCTTCATTTTCATTTCTTTAGGTATGTAAGTCGCGCGTATATTTATTTCTCTGCCTAAAATAAGTAAGTTAATTTGTAAAAATTATTGATTATTCAAAGATTTTTAATATAAAATATATAAAAGAAAATGATTTCGGAAGTAAAGTATTCAAGTACTAAAGGTAGCCCATCTATCTTTAAATATGTACATTAACACACACAATTGGTAAACCTTTGTTTTTCACAGTTCTAGTTTTGTAGCAAATTTATGCTATGTTATACTCTTTAAATATTATGCGTTTATATTGATATATTTTCAAAACATATTCAACAAACTCAATTGTACCTTGAGTAGAAAAGATAAAAAATACAAAGAAAGGAATGATGTCGAGAAGATACTCAGTGACTGTCCTGATTCCACTCGAAGATTTTGTTGTTTACGTGTTTATTTATTGATAGCCTTGCAGTCTCCTTTTCTTTGTCACTCCAGTGGGGAAAACTCTAAATGGAAATTAGAAATATTTTAGACGCATAAGATTCTTTTTGAAATTAAACAATTTCTACTGCCCTTACTGTAATGTAAAAATTAATGGGAGGGCCTGGCTCATCAGTGGTGAACCCTCCCAGCGGTTTCGTAAGTTTAATCTACCATACCGCTGTTATATTGCACTTATTATTATTAAACTGGCGAAACTGCTGGAAGGGTTCACCACTGATGACCTAGCCCCCCCCCCCCCCCCCCCCCCATTAATTTTTACATTGCAGTAAGGTCAGTAGAAATTGTTTGATTTCAAAAATAATCTTATGCATCTAAAATAGTTTCTAATTTTCATAACAGATGGCGCGCTTGTGCATCGTAATACAACTCTAAATAAAACAATGGTGTCCTATTAAAAGTTTTTTTGTAGTTGTCGTACATCGTTGAATATATGACATCCTTAAATGCTAAAATATCTCGTCAAAGACAGGTATAAATATTTGAAAGAAATTTTACTGTATAGTGTTTATTTATTGATACTTTCGAAGTTTCTTGTACTTTGTCACTCCGGTGGACAACTTTATGCTCCTCAAGGACAAGTGATTGGAGCAAGTATAAATATTTTAAAATAACACTTTACTGTATAGGTATTTATTTGTTGATACTTTTGTATTTCTTTTCTTTGTCACTACGGTGGATAACTCTATATAAAACGATGGTGTCCTATTAAAAGGTTTTTATAGTTGTTGTAGATTGTTAAATATATATGGTATATTTAATTATTAGATGTTCGTGAGAAACAAGTGATTGATACAATTAGAAATCGAAACTATTATATACACGTATGATTCTTCAAATATTAAACTATTTTATATATACTGCGCTTAGTGCAATGCAAAATTAATGGGAGAGCCTGGCTCATCAGTGGTGAACCCTCCCAGCTGATGAGCCAGACCCCCCCCCCCCCCAATAATTTTTCATTGCAATAAGGTAAGTTGAGAGAGATTTTTTATTTTATTTTTTAAATAATCATACGTGTCTATAATAGTTTCGAATTCTCATAACAGATGGCGCGCTAATGTATCATATTAGAATTGGTTTCCTAAAAAAAGCACTTTACTCTATAGGTGTTTGTTTTATTATTACCCTTGCGGTTTCCTTTCCCTTTACACTATGGTGGACAACTCTATAAAACTATGATGCCTATTAAAGGGTTTTTGTAGTTGTCATACACCTTCAACTATGACATTCTTAAAGGCAAAACGCTCGTCAAAGACAAATGATTGGAACAAGTAGCAGTCTTTAAAAGAGCACTTTACTGTACAAGTGTTTTTGCTGATACTTTTGCATTTTTCTTTCTTTTGTCACTTCAGTGGATAACTCTATATAAAACTAAGAGGTCTATTAAAAGTTTTTGTAATTGTCTTACATCGTTAAATTTGGCATCCTTACATGCTAGACCCTCGTCAAAGACAGATGATTGGAACAAGCAGTAGTGTTTAAAAGAGCACTTTACTGTATAGGTTATTTATTTATTGATACCCTTGCCGTTTCTCGTCCTTTGTCACTCCGGTGAATAAATTTAAAGAAAGCAAGATTTCCTATTGGAAGGGTGATTGATGTTGCCGTACAACATTCAGTATGTTATCCTTAGAAGCTAGACCCTCTTCAAAATCAAATGATTGATACAAATAAAAATATTTAAAAGAGAACTTTACTGTATAGTTGATTAATTTATTGATACCATATCAGTTTCTTTTCCCTTTTCACTCCAGTGGACAAATCTATTAAAACTATGGTGTCTATTAGAAGGTGTCGTAGTTGTGGTACATCGTTAAATATGGCATCCTTAAATGCTAGACACTCCGCAAGACAGGTGATTGGGATATAAAGCAGTCTTTAAAAGAACACTTTACTGTATAGGTGATTTATTTATTGATACCTTTTCAGTTTCCTTTAAATTGTCACACCGGTGGACAACTCTATATAAAACTAGATGTCTTGATGAAAGGTTTTTGTAATTGTCATACATCGTCAAATATGGCATCCTTACATGCTAGACGCTCGTCAAAGACAAGTGATTAGAACAAGTGGCAGCCTTTTTAAAGGAGAATTTTACTGTATATTGCAGGTTTCTTTCCTTTGTAACTCCGGTGGATAACTCTATAGAAAATAGGGATTTTAACACAGCCACATCAAACAATAGTCCATTTCAACTCCAGGCGTTTCAGTGACAGTGGGTCACTGATTAGGAGTTAAAATAAACTTTTGGTTGATGTGGCTGTGGTTTTCTCTGCATAATCTTCCAACCAAAAAATTATATTCAGATCTATAGATATGTACTTTTAAAAGTTTATTTAAAGGTTTTTGTAATTGTCTTATATCGTCAAATATGGCATTCTTACATGATAGACGCTCGTCAAAGACATATGATTGAAACAAGCAGCAGCCTTTAAAAGAGAACATTACTGTATAAGTTATTTTTATTGATACTTTTGCATTTTTCTTTCTTTTGTTACTACACAGTGGACAACTCTATATAAAAAGATGATGTCTATTAAATGTTTTTGTAGTTGTCATACATCGTCAAATATGGCATCCTTACATGCTAGGCGCTCGTCAAAGACAAATGATTGAAACAAGTAGCAGTCTTTAAAAGAGCACTTTACTGTAAAAAATTCGAGGAGTTATAAAAATTTTGAAGTTGAAACAATACCAAACAAAGAAGCCAAAGATGTTTCCAAGAAAATAATACGTAGAGAAAAACATGAAGTGTGGAGGAATTTAAATAAGGTCTGAAGGAATCAATAAATGAAAGTGTTTTTGTTCAAGGCCTAAACAAACATCGCCTGGGAACACAATAAATTATTTTTAACAGAAATATACTAGAGAATTAAGATTAAATTTATATTTACGAAATAATGTTGATTTTATTTTTAAAACTATAAAATTTCAAATATATTTATTATCATTTAATATAGGGTATAATTAATTTAGTTGAATTGCTCCAATTAAAAAGGGATTTATATGAATATATAAGTTTTTATTTAATGCAGCTATATGAGATGTATTTAGTGTAATTTATAGAGGACAGGATTAAAAAGGTGGATGTTTATTTTTCAATGCTAATTTCTTCATATATTTATTATGTTTCTAATTAAATTATGTTTTGAAACCACAGCTGTTCCAGAATCTATTGATTTTACCTGGGTCAAGAGAGAGATAGTATTGTAGTGTGATACTATCAGGTTATAGCTATCATAGTACAGTCCATGGATATATAAGGGCTATATAATATTCAGGAATATTGTCAATGATAAAATTTCAATCTGTAATATTCACATGTTAAAATCAGCAACGCCTTTAATTAGGGACACTGGTCCCTTACAGGATTCTCCCAGATGGATAAACAGAAGTAAACGTAGCGGTTATTTACAGAAAGTGGAAAATATCATCAATCTATCATCAAATACCTCTTCTACGCCTTTTGACTGTGCTCTTCTCCAGAATTTGTGAAAAGCACAATGCATTGGTCCTTCTTTTCACTACTTTAGACAATATATAACAATAATAAAAGCTTTTATTAGAGACACTTGTCCCATACAGGATTCTCCAAGTTGGGTAAACAAAAGTGAACATAGAAGTAATCTGCAGAAAGTGTAGATTAACATTAATCATACTCTAAGTTGATTCCTTTTTCTGTGTAACCCTTTTTGACTGTGCTGTTCTCCAGAATTTGTAAATACTCAGTGCATTTGTATTGCTTCTCACTACTTTTGCCAATAAAACATATGGCGAATTGTTATCATAAGTAATCTTTTGGCGGTGGATTATGCTTTATTCATATATTCTAAGGGGGATTATTTGGAAATTATATTATATATGTCCTGCAATTTTGGGAACTGTGGGATGGATATGCCTTAATATAACGTCCCATATTCTAGAAAGATAAAATCTCTGCCAGTCACGTCCGAGGGGCGATGCGTTACAAAGTCCTAGTGCGACTAAGTAAAGAGGGGTCGAGCAAAGTCCGAGATAAGTCTTCAACTCCATCCTAATATGGAAAAAGGCTCTCAACTGTCCTTGACTTCTAAAAGCAGATGGAAAAGAGAGAACCTGTGGCTAGGTCATATGTATATGGACCTGTCCAGAAGTCCAACCCCTCCTCTACGTGCTAGGCTGGAGAAGCAGCACAAGTAAGGGATCGCGCCCTGTAGGGTGAAGTACGGTGTCGTGAGCCGCTACAGTAACCGTGAACAGGGAACTCTGAAATGTGGCTGACTAACGGGGCGATGGTATCCCCCCCCCCCCCCCCCCCCTTTCCATGGGGATAAGCTATCACCACCATAATATATTGAAGTTGAAGGCAAGGAGATACCACTGTATTTTCCTCTCGAAATTTTCTCAATGATTCAACAGTACCAAAGAGCAACATCTTACCACCAAACAATGGTTATATATCGATGGCCTTAGAAGTCTGATTAAGGAAGTACACCAGTGTACGAACTAAATCTCCTGAAATAAACACATTACTAATCATACAACTCTATATATTGCATTTTACCCGTTTATTTATGTAACAATTTAGTTCATCATGCGATGATGCTGTCCATGCTAATCTTCTATGTATTGTTGCAATATTTCAATACATGCCGTGTCCAATAAAATTTATAATAAAAAACCTATAGCATGTCCTCCTACTTTTTAATTTCACACAATATAAAAATAACCTATGTATAAACTTAAAATTTCATTTAACGAATAAAAACATTTATGTAAATAAGATGCAGTGTCGAATGGTCTCCTCTAGCGCGTATTCCAACAATCCTATAGGACTATAGCCATACATTAGGTAATATCACCATGTTAGCTTGTCGTAGATGCGACGTAAAGCTACTTCATACGGACTCTCTTGGTGCTTAAATCTTCATGAAAATTATTCAAAATAGAAATATATATAGTTATAAAACCCCTATTAAGCGAATAACTTATTTTCAGTCTATAATAAAAGTAGAAGTGGCATCACAAATGGTCAACTCTAAAAATCTACGATCGAAATTGAAACAAAATTCACCTATAGAGATATTTATTAAATTCAATAAGAATATATGTTGAGCATATACACACGCACACAACCATAACAATTTTTGAAAATAAAGATACTTCGGCCAGTAAATCTTTTTATTACCTCGACGTTTCGACAAAAATCTTTTGTCCTCGTCAGGAGCAAACAAAAATTAAAACATTTAGCAAGGCGTTAACTCGAAACGTCGTGGTAATAAAAATATTTGCTGGCCGAAGTATCTTTATTTTCAAGAATTAGTTATCTGAGTTTAGTGTTGTTAGTTGATGCAAGCATCCCTTGTGGGGATATCGTGTCTGATTTGATGATAATAAATAAATAAAAATATTAAATATGTGAAAACAGTGATGAAATTTCAAACCTATACCATTTTAACTATCAGTTAAGTATTGACTTGAATATTATCCCGAATGATTTACATAATGGAACATTTTATGTTAACACAGTTAAACCGCAATCTATATAGTGAATAGTATACATAGACGTACCCCTATATCTGTACAAAATAATGTATTTGAAGCAAGAAAATGATTATTCGTTGAGTGTGAAAGTTCGTAAAAAATAGGAACTTACCCTCTACCATTAATTTGTTTATTTTCCTTGTCGTGTGTTTTTGCATAACTTGAATCTGGTTAGAACGATGTATGTAAATTAGATGATTCTTTTGTTGCCTTAAATACGAGATAATTAACTCGTTTCTCTCTCTATATCTAAAAATTTTTAAAGTTTAATAAATTTATTTTATAAATCTTAGAGTTTTATTCAAAAACAAACCAACAGTATTATATATGATTTTAAGTAAATATGAGATAATATATATGGAAAAATAGTTATTGGTAAGTAAAAAAGGGCTATAGGTCTGTCAGAGAAGTCAGATAAAAAGAGCATATCCCTGGACAAGGAAGGGGCTCGAGTTTATTTGTTTGGCAGATAATCTCATCAAAGAAAAAGTTGGGTAATTAACCTCAGGAGATCGCACAATTGATCCTTCCTATTCCTCGGACATTTCTCCCTTGAGGTGCCTATACATAAACATTTCTCTATATTGTTGCTTCTTCATTCCTGAACATGCCTGTAATATTTATTCTTTTGAAAACCTGTACATCTCTATCTTCTATATTGTTTTAACTTCCCTCCCTGCTCTTTAATAAGATATTTCTCCATTTGTGTTCGGTCCATGTATAATGGGTTTATTTTCCTCTGATTTACCCAGACTAACCTATTTATCAGCTTGATTGTTTTTATATAATTTCTCCTGTATATAAATATCATATTACCATTAGGATACTATTGCATTTCTTTCCTGCATGTATCCTACAGTTCTGCTTGGATAATCTGTATAGGACTAAAGGTCTCAATAAATCTTTTTGTTGTTGATGTTTCTCCATTTCTCCATTGAATTTTGTGATAATAAAACCGTTTTTCTTTCCAAGAAAGCAAAAATAATCGAGATATTGAGATCATATAAGAATTATTCTTGATAATATAATCTTAAGGATTGGTAAAATATCTTTATAGCTAATGAATAAAATATAATATGTGCTTTTACCTTTTTAATATTGATGTACTTTCCCTGCTGTTTTCCTATCCCCTTGTGTAAAGATTACACGAATTCCATTGGTACTTGCTCCTCGAGCTGAACTCATGGAATGGGGTATAGGAATGCAGCTTTCGTTGATCATGGCACCATGATCCAGGCACACTTTGATGAAAGTCTGACTTTGCCTGTAGTTTGAGGCCGTTCCTAACATGGAAGCCTTTGCTGCCGACTCTAACATGAGTACAGACACAGCTCCTCTGTTTACCTGGTGAGGGAGCCTTGCTGAGGTCTATAAACCGGATCAGTTGAACTCAAGATTTTTAAAGAGGTCTACTCCTCTTCCCTCCTTTCCATTTATAAGAAATTTCTCCTTTTGAAAACATGTAAACATCTCTACCTTTTTATATTGTTGTTCCTTCCTTCCTTGCCTATTTTTTATATTTCTCACTTGAAAAACTTGCAAACTGCTACAAATTAGTAAGAGAGTTTCTGTTTCTCTAGAAAATGTTGATTAAATATGTGAAAAATCTGAATGGATTCACCACTGATGAGCCAGGCTCTTCCCAATTTTGTCCATCACACAATCGTCCGTAGAATATTGTTTGATTTTGAATGTAGAAAATAAACTTTCTCTTTTATTTTATTTCAACAAACTTAACGCGATATCCCGGCTAGGGATATTTCCGCGATTTAGATTATCAAACAAGAGCAGTTATAAACATTTTATACAAAAAAATGAATTAATAAAAAAAAAAAAGAATAAGATATATTAGAAACCTGATCCTTCCAGGTTTGCAAAAATAATTATAAATATATTTATAAAAAGGGTTAAATATGTGATAATTATCTCTAGTAGATGAGATATAGCCACGTTTGAAGTGTAAAAGGGAGATCAAGAGGAACGTGGTGAGTTTCTTTATTGAGCGGTACACAAGCTTTCGGACGTCACCCGTCCTTCATCAGGTGTTGACATGAATAATAAAGAGATGCTATATTTATAAGCGACAGTTTAAAAATATTAAAAACAATCTGATGCACGCCCGCGAGAGCACATGTTAATAACAAAAAATATAAAAAATTATTTTCAATTTTACTGTGTATAAATATCAGCCCGTTGAAAATCTGCATACTTAAGACGAAGTGAGAAAGGCGGACAACGAGAGGCGAAGACAAAAGCAAGAAAAAAAAAAAATAAAAAAAAAAAATAATAAAAAATAAAAATAGAAAATCAGAGGAATAAAGATAAAGTTAAAAGTTACGAAGAAGGTGTATCTGAGGTAGAATAAAAAACAGAATATTGGGGCGGGAGGTCAATCTTTCTGTTGAGGCTGGGGGTAGTATTAGAAACAAGGGCCTCAAGAACTAAGCGTTGGTATTTGTTTGCTATATCGCTATAAACGGGGGTTGTGTTGTCGAGTTTGAAGGAATGTCCGGACTCGGCGATATGTTGGTATATGAGCGATTTTTTGTCTTTCGAGCGGATGTTACGGGCGTGTTCACTGGCTCTGATGGCGATTGTTCGGCCTGTTTCTCCAATGTAGTGTAAATCGCAATCGTTACAGGGAATTTTGTAAACGGCGTTGGAAAGGGATTGGGGGTTACGTTTGGCGGAGCTTTTTGTGATAGGATGTCTTAAGAAGGTGTGAAGGGAAGGTGTGCACTTGTAAAAAGTGCGAATGCCGTATTTACGTAAAAAGGAACCAATACCGGAATTCGTGGTGGAGTATGGGAGGACGCAGGTGCTTTTAAATACAAGAGGTGTGGTTCTTTTTTGGTTGGGTGTGAAAAAATGCCGGTCGATAAAACTGCGTGGATAGCCCGCGGACAGGAGATGCGAGTAGACCGTACGCCTCTCGATATTGTTAAAGAAAGGGAGGGAACAGTGGGTGTAGATACGTTTGGAAAGAGTTCGGACGGTGGTGATCTTGTGGGAGACGGGGGCGTGGGATGAAAAATGTAGGTACGAGGGGGTAAAGCCAGGTTTGCGAAAGACCGTTGTGTGGAATTTAACGTCGGTGTTAATAATTAGAATGTCTAAAAATGGAATACAGTTAGAGCGGGACGGGTTGTGTGTAAAAAGTAGATCCGGATGGTAAGAGTTTAGAGCGGAGAGAATGGGCGAATGATCAGTATCTCGATGCAGGCAGAAAATGTCGTCTACGTAACGTAACCAAGTAACAACCCCCAAATGATCCTTGGACACCAGCCATTGGTCCAGCCCTAGCATGACAACCTCCGCTGCGATTGTGGAGAGAGGACTGCCCATAGGGGAGCCTCGTATCTGTAGAAAGGAACGGCTGTTGAATTCGAGGGTATTCATGCCAAGACAGATAGTAAACAGATCTATTATCGATTTTTGGTCTTTGCTAGAGAATGTAGAGATGGCAAGGAGTGAACTAAGGCCGTCTATAATCAAAGAGTGCGGAAGGCACAGGAACAGGGATGTTACGTCGAAGGTGGACATGACCAGTCTATCAGGCTGGGGAATACTCTTTAACTTGGCTAGAAATTCGGTAGGATCTTGAACTGAAAAGAGGTTGTGTGCCTTAACGAGAGGTTTAAGGAGGTTAGTGAGATATTTGGCCAAATGTAGTGCAGGGGATAGGTGGTAAGCTACAATGGGCCTAAGGGGGATGTGGGGCTTGTGAGTCTTAGGGAGGCCGTATATGTAAGGGACACCGGTAAGATTGGAGGTGAATCGCTGAAATTGTTCAGGGGTAATGCCTCCATTCCTCTTGAGTGTTCTGAGTGCGGACTTAAAGTTATCGGAAAGGGCAGCGATTCGTTCGGTTGGGATCTCCTGGAACGTGTCAGGGTCAGATAGGATGTCGAGCATTTTTCTCTCATATTCATCCGCCTTCATCATAACAACCTGAGAGCCCTTATCAGATCTGGAAATTATAATATCGCGATGGTTCTTTAAGGCTTTAAGTGAAGCGAAATCCTTCTTGGTGGCACTGGGAGCGGTTGAGGATCTCCTAGAGGAGGCAAGTAGCTTGTTGGTGATGGTAGACCGAATATAATGTTTGTCGACGTGGGATTGGTGTTGAAGGGATGACTCAATTCCACTGATTGTGTACAAGAGATCAGGTTCTTTGGGCAGACGGAAGTTGAGGCCTTTTTTTAATAGAGAGATCTGGGTGTCAGAAAGTGCTATGTCAGTTAGGTTCACGATGCCATCTTCAGGTTTTGACCGGGTGCAAGAAGGAAATCCGTACTTCAAACGCCAGAATTCAAACTTTTTGTGGTGACGGGATTCTATCTCCGAGTTTTGGATCTTGACGCGAGAGTTTATGGTCAGTATAAGAGAACCAAGTTCAAAACAAATACCAACGCTTAGTTCTTGAGGCCCTTGTTTCTAATACTACCCCCAGCCTCAACAGAAAGATTGACCTCCCGCCCCAATATTCTGTTTTTTATTCTACCTCAGATACACCTTCTTCGTAACTTTTAACTTTATCTTTATTCCGCTGATTTTCTATTTTTATTTTTTATTTTTATTTTTATTTTTATTTTTATTTTATTTTTCTTGCTTTTGTCTTCGCCTCTCGTTGTCCGCCTTTCTCACTTCGTCTTAGGTATGCAGATTTTCAACGGGCTGATATTTATACACAGTAAAATTGAAAATAATTTTTTATATTTTTTGTTATTAGCATGTGCTCTCGCGGGCGTGCATCAGATTGTTTTTAATATTTTTAAACTGTCGCTTATAAATATAGCATCTCTTTTTTATTCATGTCAACACCTGATGAAGGACGGGTGACGTCCGAAAGCTTGTGTACCGCTCAATAAAGAAACTCACCACGTTCCTCTTGATCTCCCTTTTAATTATCTCTAGTATTTACAAATTTATATAGACATACAACATTGTTTACTGTCTGTTGTCTAGCACTAAATAAGAGTGGACATTCCAACAGTAGGTGTCTCGAGTTCTGGATTTCCTTTCAACAGTGACAGCTAGAGTCCTCAACAGCTCCAAATGTTGCTAAAAATCCCTTTAAAATCCGTGGTTCGTTGTGAACTGGGTATTGTAAAAGTTAGAACGAAAAAATGATGGAATTCCTAAGGGGGAAAAGCTTTGGAATGTTTGATTTGTTTTTGTTTATTCTCGCTAATATTGTTTATAAAATTTCATAAAGAATTATAGAAAGAGAATGAAAAACTTTACAAAAGATATACAGTTAGAAGTTCTAATCATCAAAGTGTGATCAGTATCCCAATATTGGCCTGACGACTGTATCTGAAAGGAATAATTCGAAAAAAGAGAAAGCTTTAATTAAAATTCTCTCAAGCGTAGAAATGTATTTCGAAAAAAGCGTCAAAAATAATTAATAAAAAAAAAACAATAGAAAAATTTCATTTTCCAATTGAACTAAAATAGATCTCCATTCTACTGTATAGGTTTTCTTTTAGATTTAAGTTTATTTATTTATATATCTATAGAAATAGGTAAATATATATTCATAGACATTTATATAGATGGAAATTTTGCCAGGAGGATATTGATCTAAAGAGACAAGGGTCGCCTCTCCCGTCAAAATAGACGTCAAGACCTGGTGGTGGCTTGTCAGTTTCAGTTTGCCAAAGCTGGTGTTGTGGCTTTGTCACCGACCCAAGGCCGCTAGTTTTCGGCGATTTTCAATAGATGGCGTCAGGTGTTGACGTCTATTTTGACGGTAGAGACGACCCATGTCTCTTTAGACATTGATATATGTAATGACATAGAGCAATCTATCATATATTCAATATTATTACAATTATTCATGATATTATGAACAAAGCATCAAATTTAATATATATGTATTGATGTACTGTAAACATTATTCGTTGAATATATTGTATTTTATAAAGTATCGATTGTGTTTTATATTTTAAAACATTCATGTTTCATTCTAAGGTTTTTTCTTATTTTCGAATATAATATTTTCTAAAATAAAGTTGTCTTAAAATGATATTTATGTACAAAAAGAAAAACCTCTCCTTTTATAATGCAGTTTTATTGAATTTTAAAGGGATACGTGTGGCTCCTTTCGTATATATGGTTAAAAGATATTAGGATTTCCTAACGAATCTTTTTTCCACACCCTTACTAAGGAAGAACAAACGGTGATTTCAAGATTACGAACAGGACATCTTGGAATGCTCAAAGTTAATGGAAAAATCAAAACATTCCCAAAATGCCCCAAATGCGATTCCCAACCAGCCAGTCCTGAACATCTATTGATTTGTATCAAATCCTCTGAAAGACCTCTGGAAAAACCTCAGGACTATAATAGAAAAGCTTTGACAATGGAACCTAATGGAGATCGTTTAACGAATTGAGGAATAAGCAACAACAACAACCGCAACAGAATTTGGGATATTTCATTATGTGTATTAATGGTAGCGTTAAAAAAAATTCTGATTTCCAGCGATAGCTGGCACTAAAATTGAGACAAATATAGTTTTTACATGCACACAAGTGTTTATTTTATTCCTATAATAAACAACAACAATAGCAATCTTTAAGAGAAACACAACTTTCTTTATTAATATAGGGTCCATTTATTCGGAATTTTACGATTGTTCACTACACATAAAATTCCCTTGGTCAAAACAATAAAATTCAGTTATCATTGGCTAAGCATAAAAAATAATTACTTCATTTATAATTTATTTATTTATTATCATCATCGAATCAAACGCGATATCCCCACAAGGGAAGCTTGCGTTAGGAACCAACACTAAATTCAGATACTATATTACATAAACAATTGATTAATTACAAGGTTTGAGTATATGTTTAAAGAATAAAAGAAATGAAAGGACATTAAAATCATGCCATTTATAATGGTGGACAAGATTGTCTACAGAGAACGAGAATTTACTTATAAAAGATGAATCATTTGAATATTCTGTAGATATTTCTACTGTCAGAGTGGTTGAGTACAACCTACTATAGGAAATGAAGAATTCAATATTGATATTGGAGTAAATGGAAAAGTATTCATCAAAAAGTTAAGAATGTTTGGTATATATGCTGACGAGCGCCAACAGCGCGAAACGCGTTCGTGGATGGCTTTTCTTGATTTATCAAGAAATTGGGTTGGCCAAATATCACGGAGCAAGCTAAATAAACGTTTAGTTTATTCTTGCTCAACTAGATGGCGCTCTGCCATCTAAAAAGCACATGTGCTCGTGGTCAGGAGATGCCCTCTTTATTTTTAATATCAACACCTGACCCACTTATCTTTTATTTTTTTTTCTATTGTTTTTTCATATATATATATATATATATATTGAAAAAGGTGTCAGCTCTTGCATCAAAAATATGAAATATTACAGTCGTCCTATGTGAACTACTAAGGAATGATTCTTTATGATTAACTACATTTAATTTGTGACACGTGTAAAGAGTATGGTGTGCTGTAGGAATGGTGTATTGTCCCATGTATTGGTGGGGTGCCATTGCCCCGTTAGTCAGTCACATTTCAGAGTTCCCTGTTCACGGTTACCATAGCGGCTCGGGCTCACGACACCGTACTTTGCCCTACAGGGCACTCCCTTATTTGTGGTGTGCTGTACCAAGTTTTTTTTTAATTGACAAATTAAACAATTTTATTGATTCTTTCAATAAAATTTTACAAAGGAGAAAATATAAAAGAGTAAATGGGCATATAAAGTGTAGGGGAATATATATACAAATATCTTCAGCAAGGAAGGCTTCCCCACCTTGAGAGAGTCCTCCTCCAAACAAGGAGGGGGTCTTCTTGTACACTCCTCAGTTCCGCGCCGAGGAAGTGCCTATAGATGCCTGTCTTGGCAGACGCCAGGATGGCCAGGGCGTCATCGTCTAGGCCATGCCCGAAGACCCAGCCCTGCAAGTCAGGGGGCCGCCCGATAATGGTAAATGCCTCCCGGATGAGAGGCCTGATGTAGCGGCAGGACCAGTACCTGTGAACCAGCGACAGGTCGCCGGACCCACAGGCGATGCAAGACTGTTGTGCCGATGCTGGATGGGCTGGATGGGGCAGGGCGTGCAAAGCTAGCCTCACTGCCACGTCCGCGTTGTGCCCGGAGAAGGCGCAGCGCCGGAGCGACGACCAGCCGATGTTGATGGGTAGGTTTATATTTTCCTCCCACCTTCTAGCGAACTGGATGATGGGCAGGGCAGTCAGGCGTGGACGCTCTAAGATGCGACGGGCAGTTCGGGTGATGACTCGCAAGAACGGCCTAGTCGTCCCGCGCATCACTACGGCTTGGCCGATGGTGTTTACTCGGTAGGTCCCGCGTAGATTTTCGTCGATAAGACGACGGCAGAAGCTGGTCAGCGACGCGGCGTCAGCCAGGGCGCAGCGCGTAGGCCGAGTGAGGGGAGGGGCAGGGCCAGCGAAGTCCCCAATGCAGGCATTGACCCAGCGGGTAGGAGCGAGAAGGTCGGGTGGCCGGAGAAGACGGCAGCTACCTATGATGAGGAGGTTCAGGAGTTGATGTGGTGTAAGCACAGAGTGGTCTAGCGTGAAGATGTCAGCGACCGCCTCCCAGATCTTAAGAAGCCGGAGACGCCGTGGCGAGATCCAGGACCCGGATGGAGGTGGATATAGCCACGCATCGCTCTCGACCAGCCAAGAGTAGGCATTACGGCTTCCACGCAGTGCGGCCTGCACGCCCTTGAAGCACGACAGCCGCAGCTGGGTCTCGATGTCGATGAGGCCGAATCCTCCAAGAGAGACAGGTCTCGCCAGGACGCTACCAGGAAACCAGGCGAGGCGCTCCGGGCCCCAGATGAACCGCGCAAGACGTGCCTGGATCTTGTGGATAGTACGGTCGGTAGGCAGGTAGCCGTGGATGTGATGGACCACCGAGGAGAGAATCAAGGAGTTGGCCGCTCTGGCCCGGCCGACGAGAGAGAGGCCGCGGGTGTAGGGGGACCACCTCGTTATAGCAGCTTCGAGCAGGACCAGGATATGTCTTTCTTGGGCTGAGTTTTGATTTCCTGGCGTCACATTGCAGCCCAACACCTTCAGTTCGACCGACGACCAGGAGATGCCGAGTGGAGCGTCGTTGCGGGCACGCCAGGCGACGCACCATAGACCTTTGCTCTTGGTAAAATTTCCCTTTATGCCGGAGGCGCGCCGTAAGTTCTCGAAGATGGAGGTCAGCACGCCGAACTGTTCCTCACTGCGGATGAGCAGGACGAGGACATTACCGGGGCCGAGCGCTTGCTCAAGGCGACGTAGGAGAGGGCTTGTGGCGAGGCTGAACATTGCGGCGCTGATGGCGCAGCCCTGTCTCACACCGTTCAGAAGCTGGAAGGGTTTGGTGTGGAGGCCTCCGGCTTGGACTGTCGCGTCCGCTCCGGAATAGAGGAGGAGAAACCACCCGATGAAGACCTGTGGCAGCCGCAGCGAGACCATCAGGGACACCAAGAAGCCGCGGTCTAGGGTGTCGAAGGCAGACTCGAGGTCGGTGGAAATGACGGCCAGCGGCGAGCCGGTCCTCACAGCCGCGTCGACCTCGTCGCGCACACGCGCGATGTTCCAAGAAGGGGACCTACCGGGAACGGCGTAGGTCTGGCACTGAGGTACCAGAACCGGAAGATGGGGCCGCAGACGCCGGAGGAGGACATTCCCCAGGATCCGGTAGTCCGTCGTGGGGAGCGAGATAGGCCTGTAGCCGCAAAGTCCAGGGCCGCCGTGAGACCTGGGGACCAGGCAGATGGTGCTGCGCCGTGTCGATGTAGGCAAAACCCCGCCGAGTTGGGAGGCCTCGTAGATGCGCTTGAGAGCGTTGACGAAGAAGTCCTCGTAGGCCATGTAGAACTCGCAGGGCAAGTCGTCCCATCCGGGGGCCCTTCCGAGCGGCAGGCGGCGGATGGCGGTGGCGATCTCTGTCGCGGAGATCTCGGAGCGGAGCAGGGGATCGTCATCTTCGAGGATGAGGGGGGTCGTTGTCCCCTGGATGAATTCTGTATCGGCGTTGGAGTCGCACGACTGACTGGCGAAGCGGCGTTGTAGGATAGAGTAGACCTTGCGTCGTAACTCCGTGCCCTCGATGATGTTTCCTTCTTCATCGCGAAAGTTCGTCCTTGCAGGGTGCGCCCAAGGTTGGGCAGTGATGGATAGTCCGCTTCCGTCGACGCAGCTTCGAGCCTGGCCTGCAGGAACCGCCTGGCCCGGACGATGTGGTCGTCGTCAGCGACGCGAGGGACGTTGAGGGATCTCACCTCTGCCAGTTGAATTGAAAATGATGATATTAGAAAATTTCCCCAGTAGAAGTAAACATGGCTACTGTGGATTGGAGTTAGATTTAGTTATATCGTATGTAAGGAGATATTTTCCGTTAAAACCTTTACAATACCCAGTTCACAACGAACCACGGAAACTTTAAATTATTTTTTTTAACAATTAGAGCTATTGAGGACTAGGTGTTACTGTGTCAAGGAAACCTAGAACTCGAGGCACCTACTGTTGGAATGCCCACTTTATCGCTAGACAACAGACAATAAATAATGTTGTAGATCTGTATGTAAATACCAGAGAGAATTATCACAGATTTAACCACTTGTTTAAATATATTTATGACTATCATTCTAAACTGAAAGGATCGGGTTCCTAATCTATCTTATCGTTTCTTTATTTTTATTATTATATTTTTCTTTTATGATGAGTTTATAACCGTTTCTGTTTAAAAATGTAAATTGACGCAATTATCCCTAGTGGGGATATCGCGTTTCATGTGTTGAAATGAATAAAAAATGTGATATTTCATCAGACTTATGATTCGTATAAGATTGAATGATTGTAAGCAGTAGGAAGTGTATCTCAGTAGCAGAGGAAAGTGCAAAGAAATACGCAGCTCAGATTATATTTAGATAGCTTCATATGCAGCCAACCAGATGTTGACACAAGTGTGAAAGAAGTTATAAATAAATACTTATCTTTAGGTCTTTCTTCAAGACTTCCAAACCGCTGGGGATAGAATAACTCATACTGTGCAGACTTGGTACCTCCATATAGTTTCAAAAGCAGCTTATTAAAGAATGTGAAAGAATGGTCTAAATCGTTGGTTTTCGGCCGCTACGATCCGGGTTCGATTTCCGCATTGGGCACTTTTTTATTATGTAAAAATGATCCAATGCCCCCGATTCTTGTAAAAGGCCAAGCCCACCAGCGAGTTCCAGTAACCAAACGGGGCTCTGGCACATTTGTAAGTGCAAAGTCGAACTGCTTTTCACATGTGTAGACGTCTGGTACACTTACAGTAAAAGCAGTCGCTTACTTCTACCCACAATGATTACCATGGTCTGTACTACATGCACTAGGGATAAGCAGCTTATCTTAGGGATATGATATTGGAGACCCGTAAGCATTTGAACGAGCCCACTTAAACTTATTCCGAAGATCAGATCTTGCAATCCTTGCGCCGTTAAATATAACTCACAGTAGCCTGTTCAAAAGACTGGGTTTTTCGGCTCTGTTCTTTCAAAGAGATGATCATTCGGAAAAAGCCAATATGACAATTTTCCAGCTCTCTGTCGCTGGTATAAAAATTGAGAAGTGCGAGTTGTTGCAAGCATAGTTTTAAAAATAGAATCCCAATGATCTATACCAAGAGCCAAATTTTGCCTTAAAAGCTGAATATGTTTAGGTCTAGATCTTGCAGCCCTTATGCTGAACAAGATGAATCCATGGTAGTTATAGCAAGATCCAAATGGACTTGTCACAAAGGTTTCTGCCAGAATCTGCAGCCTTGATACCGAAATAAGCTACACAAGCTGCCTAGGCGAAGGGCCAGATTTTGCAGCCCCGTCACCGCCCCATTCTATCAAATATATATTCTTCTTTCATTGTAATAATATTTCCCAATAAAAGTTTCATTTAAATTTCCTACGTGATATTGTTTTCATATGTTGATTATGGTTCGACGTTCTTTTTCTTTATATTGTTCCTAATCAAAGCGAGATACTTTTCTAAACATATAGATGAATTCAATAGGTCTTGAGATGAAAACATTTTATTCATATTAAATTCATTTCATCGAAATTTTCTTCACAAAATATAATCATCATATCAATTTGAGAATTACGATAGATTTACAGCAATGATATTCAAATTCGCGGTTCATTTGACAACCAAAGTTTCAGTTGAATTGTTAATTAGCTTATCCAGTGATAATTAATTTCTAAAAAGATTGAATAATATAATGTTTTCAATTAATATTCATAGATAATCATCAAATATATCTGCATGTCAATATCAGAATATAAAAATTGTTTTTTGATTCCGATAGATGAAGGAATTTCCTCAACTTCATTTAGAAGGTAAGACAGATTGGATTGTTAATTGATGCTTATATTCTGTCAGAGTTATCGTATTCTAAATTGATCTTCAAATCAGTTCATTTCACTTATATCGTTTGTTTTCTTGAATAAAATATCTTGTGAAATTCCGCACAATGAAAACATAAAATTCAATGGAATAAAGTATCTCCATTTGTGCAGCCATAGATCTCTAAGGTATTCTCAGAGCATTATACTTCATCAAATCAGGTGTTATAAATTCAGGAATGGCGCAAGCTTTGGGAAAATTGCTCCAAATCGAATCAAAAGATGAATTCCATATTTTAAAGTCCTCTTGTTGCGCAACTTTCAAACTTGAAATTCGCCTATTGAAACAATAAATAAGATTTTTGTATTTATGAAAAATGGAAAGAAAGTTCGAATATATATTTACCTTATTAATGTTCATTCAAAAATGGCATCAAAAATTGATATCCATTGTTGCAATTTGGATATATTTTTAGAAAACGCATTTTTATTTCTATTTATAACTCTCTGTGAAATAATATTTTTAATATGTAAACACTGTAGGGAATCTCTTATGGTTCAGACAATGAAACAACAAATAACAAGTTTACTTACAGCTGAAGTGGTTTTAAAGAATTAGGCAATTTTACATTTTAAAAAAGTATTTTTAATTTATTATTTTCAAAAAGAGAGAGAAAAGAACATTTAACAATTTACATTACAATTACTAATTTGTAAACAAAACAAAACACTTCTTTGTTCTCGGTTTTATATTACAGTGTTGTCAGTCTAAAAGTATTTCAAGATCGTTGATTTACTATTCTTCTTTTTTTTCCAACATTTCCTCTTAAATCAGTGATCTTATCACATTCAACAGTTTCTTCACTTGACTTATGTTTTAAATGGTTGTCATAAGAAGGGATTTGAATTTGTCAAACTTTGGTGTGGCTAGAGGTTTTGTTAGGATGTCTGCAATTTGGTGTTCTGTTGGACAATATATCAGGTTAAACCTTTGAGCTTGATCTTTCACAAAATGATATTTGACATCAATATGTTTAGTTTTAGTGGTAATTTGGCTTGATTTTATAATTTTTCTAGTGCTTTGGTTATCAACATAGAGATTTATATCAAAATTATCTGGAATTAATTCTTCTGATAGGGATCTTATGTATGACTCTTCTTTGCATGCATCTGCTGCAGCAATGAACTCTGCTTCAGTGCTGAAAAGGGCAATTACAGGTTGCTTTCTGGAGCACCAACTTATGGGACCTCCACATAAGTAAACTACATATCCTGTGGTACTTTTTCTAGTTTTAATATCTCCAGCAAAGTCAGAATCACAATACACATTTAATTCAAATAGCATCTCTCCATTATATGATATGCCTAAATTTGTGGCGTGATTTAAATATCTTAGGGTTCTTTTGATGTTTATAATATCTTGAGTTGTAGGATCATGAATTCACCTGCTTTCAAAATTTGTGGCAAAGGTCATGTCTGGTCTGTAGAGAAATTTGTTATCATTTGATATTTCTAAGTTTTTGCCTAATTCTTTTACTACATCTGTAATAGGAGTGGGTACTGGTTTTGAGTTTTGCATATTATATCTTTCAAGAACTGATTTTGCATAATTTTCTTGTGAAAGTAAAATTTTATTTTTTTTCTCGAAACACAAATTTATTCCCCAAAAGGTTCTTTGATCATTGTTTATCTTAGCTTCAAACTCTTGGAATAGTTTTTCTAAAATATTATTTAATTCTTCTTCATTATCTCCCATTAAGATACCATCATCTACATCATCTACATATATTGCAAGGTACATATTTCCTTTGTTGGTTTTGAAAAGACATGGCTCTGATTTTATTTGTATGAAATCTTGGGATTTGAGAAAGGTTTTTAATCTTTCATTCCATTTTAATGGGGCTTGCTTTAAACCATACAATGCCTTTCTTAACCTACATATATTCCCTTTATAACCTTCTGGCAATTGAACATATATTTCTTCACCTAAAAACCCATATAGAAAAGCTGTTTTTATGTCAAATGTTTTAAAAACAAACCTTTTTCATAGCCATTAGAGCAAAGTATATCCTTAAGGAGACAGTGCTTATAACTGGACTGAATGTCTCATCATAATCAATGCCTGCTTCTTGTTCAAAGCCTCTTACAACTAGTCTTGCTCTGTAGTGGCCATCTTTTCTTTCACTTTAAAGAGCCATTTAGAGGTCAGAATCTTCTTGTTTGACGCTTCATTTTCTTTTACTATTTCCCAAACTTCATTTTTGGCAAGAGACTCTTTTTCTTCTTTTATTGCCTTTTTCCATTTTTCTTGATTTGGACCAGATATAGCTTCCGAGTAAGTTAGAAGAGCTGATTCTGTTGTACCATCCCGCTCTAAATAGAAGTCTTCATATCTTGATGGTGTTTGTAAACTACTTCTTGGTCTAAGATTATATTTTGAAGTACCTTGATTTTGTAGGGATATCTTCTTTGTCTTCAGAGACTTCTGGTAGACTTGGTTCTTCATTTAATTCTAGTTGATCTTCAGATTCTTATTCTGGTTCGACAATAGGTATTTTTCTTCTTTATTTATACATCCTTTATCTAAAAAAAATACATCTCTAGCTGTAAAGATTTGTTTGCTTTGTTCATCCCAAAGGCGATAACCATTTGGTTCATAACCTATAAAATATATTTTTTTACTTCTGTCTTCCAATTTCTTTACGTGTTTTAGGGTTTTGACATAAGCTTCACAACCAAAAAGTTGTAAGTTTGACAAATTTGGTCTTTTGTTGAACCAAAGTTCTGCAGGGGTTTTCTCTAATTCTTGAGTAGGGCTTCGGTTCAGCAAATAGGCTGAAACCCTTACAGCTTCTCCCCACATGTATTTTTCTACACCAGAATCAATCAAAAGAGCTCTAGTTTTCTCCATCAGGGTTCTATTTAATCTTTCGGCTTTGCCGTTTAGCTGGGGTGAGTGAGGTATGGTGAGATCCATAATGATTCCTTTAGCTTTGCACCAGGATTTTATATCTTCATTTACATATTCTCCGCCATTGTCACATCTTATTTTTGAAACTTTTAGATTCATTTGGTTCATTAGATTCGTTTGCTTCTCTAATAAATTCTTTTAGATATCCTTTTACTTCATATTTATTTTGTAACAAATACACATGACAAAAATGTGTGTAGTCATCAAGAAATGTTAGAAAATAGTTTTTGTTGTCATGGGTAGTGGGATCTAAAGGTCCACATACATCTGTATGGATTATTTCTAAAGGCCTTTTTGATTTTGTTCTAATGAAATTGAATGGCTTTCTTACCTGTTTAGCTTTAATGCATGTTTCACAAATTTCATCTTGACTTATTTTTTCTATGTTTATTCCATTAACCATAGATTTTAATTGTTTTAAGCTTGAAAAACTTATGTGACACATTTTTCTGTGCCATTTGAGCATTTCTTCATTTTGGGTAGCTGTTAGGCGAGATTCTTTAATTTCGGGATTTTCTGTTTCTATATTTATTGTATAGAGTCCATTTTCCTGTTTTTCTCCTTCCAAAACTTTTATTCCATTTTTTACGACAAATACCTTTTCATCTTCAAAGACGACTTTGCCTTTATTTCTGATAATGGCACTTACAGATAGTAAATTATTTGTCAAGTTTGGTACAAACATCACCTCCTTGAGATCACATTTCTTCCCTTGAATTTTTCCGACTGATTTTGCTATTAGAGTTTCTTCCTTTTTTGCTATTGATATTTTTGAGTTGCAATCTGCTTCATCAAGTAATAACCTTTTACTAATTATCATATGGATTGTTGAGCCACTGTCTACAATGAATTCTAGCAATTCCTCATTTTTACATTTTAAAGTCTCTCCTGCAAAAAAGGACAATTTTTCTTCATTTTTGTTTCTGAAAAAGCAATCCTTTTCTTTATGATTTGTCTTTTTACAAATTCGGCAAGGAGTATTTTCCTGGAATATATTTTGAGATTTCTTAGATCAATGCTTCTTCGTCTTTTTACAGATGGCACACCATTTTTTATTTAGTCTACAGTATTTTGCTAAATGCCCGCTCTTTTTGCAGTTAAAGCACTGCTTTTCTTTAGTAGCACTTATGGCTATTCCCTCTTCAGGCTTTACCTTTTGTTTAGTTTCTTCAAGTGATAGTCTTGATATTAAGTTTGTTAACGTTTTTTTCACTTTTTGGTGTCGAATCCCATGCTGTGCTGAAGTAATTAAAGTAGTCTGGCAAAATGCTCAATATTTTAGAAATTACAAAGCTTTCCTCAATTTCTTGTTTTACATTATTTAGTTTGAATACTAAATTTTGCATTCTGCTTATATTTGTTGCCATATCTGTATTTTGTCAAATTTGAATCCATGAAATTCTTGTAGTAATTTGAATTTTAATTGCTCATCTTCTCTTTGATAAATGGCTACTAGTTTTTCATACATTTCTTTTGAAGTTTTGCAATTTAGAATATGTGTTAAAACATTCTTTTCAATGGTTAACATTATGTATTTTTGTGCTTTGGCGTCTTTTAGGCTCCATTTTTCTTTTCCAGTTTCATCTTTCAAGTCTTCAAACAACGATTTTCCATTTACAATATCTAGAAGGACATTTGCTTTTAAAATAATTGTTATCTGAAAATTCCATAAATCAAAATTTTCAGGATTTTTAAGTCTCACAATATTTGCGATATCTTCGCTGACAACCATTTTTGTTTTATTCATATTTTATCCTATATTTTATATATATTTTACCGCGATTCAAAAACCACGGACCTCTGCTACCATTTTGGGAATCTCTTATGGTTCAGACAATGAAACAACAAATAACAAGTTTACTTACAGCTGAAGTGGTTTTAAAGAATTAGGCAATTTTACCTTTTAAGAAAGTATTTTAAATTTATTATTTTCAAAAAGAGAGAGAAAAGAACATTTAACAATTTACATTACAATTACTAATTTGTAAACAAAACAAAACACTTCTTTGTTCTCGGTTTTATATCACAGTGTTGTCAGTCTAAAAGTATTTCAAGATCATTTATTTACTATTCTTTTTTTTTTCAACAAACACACACACATATATAACAACAACAACAAAATCTTTAAGACATTTTAGTCTTATACGGATTCTCCAAGCACAGAAATTTAGGGTACATACAAGAATAACAGTGTGTTCGATTCCTATCCCTGGACACATTTATTTTTCCGTTTATCATTACTCTTCACAATTCATCCTATCATACTTCATCCCTAAGGTTAGAAATAATCGTCATTTCTTCTTAAATTAAATTACGATTTTTCGTTTAAAAGAAACATTGCGGGATAATTGTCAAATTTCGTTCAAATCATAAGCCGCATTATATTGTATTAAGAATAACAGTGATAACAACAACAAAAGTCCCTGTTAAGACCCTTTGGTCTTATACAGCTTCACCAAGTATAAGAAGGTATATACAGGAATAACAGTAATAGTTACAATAATCAGAAATTTTATTTTCAATGTGTCAAATAAGGGGGGGCTAAGCAAGAAAGAGCTTGTTGGGGAAGCTATACATATATACATTATAAATGCCCTCTTAAAGTTCAACGCTAAACATTTATATAGGTTGGCCTTATATTAACATAATAGATCATTAAGATAGAAAAAGCCTAGAGGTTTAATATTAAAATTATTAAACTTTGTGTTGTTTTTGTATTGAATTTTATAGTATGGAGTTTCAAATGATATATCGGATAAATTGAACACAAGTTTATTTCGACATTGAACGAAAATGCGAAAGCAATGGGTTTCAATCAATGTTGTTTACAAGAATGTGTGAATAATATAAAAAGTCAATTTCAGTATTAATATATCGTCTGTTTTGAAATAATTTTAAATTTTTTACTTTGTTGAAGGCTTCAAACAAACATTTATGAACTTTGAGAACACAATATTCTAATTATTTTACATATATTAAATGCGTGTAAGATTATTAATTTCTGGAAACCCTGTAGGTAAAATGATATTTGGTTCTAAAAAAAACTAACATTTTTCAACAAAGACTTCAAAATCGACAATTAAATCATCATACATTACATACATTACCATATTTATTTATTACCAGTTGCAAATAAGACACGCTATATCCGATCTGAAAAGTTGCGCGTGAAACTATTTACAAAATTCTTCAAAATTCTCTTTTATTTATTTACTTTTATTGTTGTTTTTTGTTGTGTAATAAATGTGGTATTTCTGTGTTTAAAAAAAATTTACAATAATTCATATTTTAGTAGAGTAGGTAACAGAATTGTCAAAAGGAAAATACACAATTAAGAAAAAGAGCAATTAAATAAACATATCCATTAAACAAATATGCAACAACATAAGCAGATAGAATAAATCGCAAGGTACAATACACTACTATACATCATGGAAATAACTTGAGGAAGTTGTATTTTTTATCATGTAAATCTGGATTCAGACAATAACTCATAACAAATAAATATTTGATACAATGACCTTTATTGAATACAGTCGAGATAACCAAGTGTGAACAAAACTGCCTGTCTCCTTAAAAAAATAATAGATGACCGACTACATGGAACACTTTCCACTACCTTAAAGTTTGTCCATTAGTGTAAAAAAAAGTCGCCGTGTCCATCCTCCATTGTCAAAGCACTTCTCCAGTTAGTCCTATAAGTACACTATTCCAACAGAAACATATTGTCAAATTGTAAGGAAAATATATCTCTCTCTACATTAAAGATCCCATTAAATAGTTTCCATTCTAACCTACATATAACGCGCTAATTATCTTATATAAAATATATATTGTTGGCAAATAATATTTCGTAATGTGTACCAGAAATTCAAATGTTTTCTATTATAGGAAAATATAAAACACATCTTATTCAGTTAAAATAACAGAAAAGGGTGATAATTTTAAATTTATATTCTATTTGAATTCATAAGAACACCTTATAAAGGTTTTAGCATCTATATTTGATATGTATTTTTTTTAAATGTCCTATATAAATATTTCGACCATATATTAACACTTCTATATTAAATTTATATAATTAATATTATATATATACTTTTAAAAAAATTACCATATTGATTACAAAATGAAAAAACAAGGTGTTTACGAGAGTAACAATCTCTTGCTTCTAATCAGCCTGAGGTAAATTCTTTTTTGTGTAACAGAGGCTCGTTCGATCAATGTCAACTCATAGAATATTTATGTGTTGTTGCGAATAATTTAAAGAGCACAAACAATTTGGTCTCACTGAAAATTACTCTGATAAATGACTGCCATTTTAGCCTCTGATTCTACTACCATCAGTGTGTGTTAACCCTAAATTTTACAAGTATCGTCTGCACGTATTTATTTTGGCGGGAATGGCACCAGACGATCAAGAAACTCGCTAAGTCTAATGGTATCATTAGCTAATTGATGGTCTACTCTAACATAGGATAACTATAACTAAAGAAAATATATCAGTTTAGTTAATTACCTCTTTTATTCTATGATGAATGGTTATCACTAATTTTATTTATTTGTTTTACAAAAAAAAACATAAAATATTATTTAATTTAATTATCGTTCAAAATAAAATTATTTGTAAATATTTATTTGAGTTTTTTCATGATACTTGTGTATAATACGTAGATATTATCTATTTTCTTTAAATATTTTTATTCACTAATATAAGCAAAAATAGGTTATTTAAAAGATAAAATTATATTACAGTATAGCAATAATTCAAATAAATCGTTCTCTACAATATTGTGTTTTAATTGTTTAATTGAATAAGCACATTTATTATTTAAAATATTTGCTTGAAATAAACTTGAAAAATTGTATTCGCTTGAGGGTGCTTCTATCTTTTGTTTACAGCTTAAGATGACGGTCTAAAGGGTTGGTTTTCGGTAATCATATGCAACGTGGATGACAAGGCCAAGATACCAGAGTAAAATTGAGTAAAGAGGGGTGTACTCTAGCGGCCCCCGCTGCCATGTGGCAGGCGCTAAAAACAGCATTCCTGTGTGAGGGAGGACAGACTCTGGTTACATCTGCGGAGGAGAAGACGTGGCGACTTGCCTCCGGGCGTGTGGATGATCCTACAAGGTGGTGCCAGGAGAGACTGACATCGGAGCGACCTACAAGGCGGTGTGGGCCAGGCTGCATATGTATAGTGTGGAGCGGAGCGCTTCACAAGAGGACATCCACGGCACCAAAGATTCTTCTGACGAGGAGGTTGGAGGCAAGACCCACTGTTGTATTCCTTCCATTAAGTGAGATACAATAAAACGCTAACTTTAGCTGTAATCCCTTCGAACTCACATGTGTATCTTTGTGGCATACTGAGTAGACAAAGTACACGAATAGCGTCTGGGTACGACGTAACACTTATTTGTTTACACAGGAACTGACCTGTCACTAACTGAAATCTGTATCAGGCTGAAGAATTGCTGTAAGAGACGAATTGGGTCGCCCCAGACAATGTTTACTGGCGATAGTGTACATAGTGTTTGGTTAAAATCATTATTATTATTATTATTTTATTCTTATTCTTTATTGTTATTGTGATTTATTAATTTGTAGATATCTTTATTGATTATTAGTTTTTATGTTTGTTTATTTTTTTTTCTTAATTCGGAAACAGTGTGTTGTTGATTTTTGTTTTGTTTTGTGATATAAATTAAAAATCGTATTCAATGGTGTGTATGTAAAATTATAAATTCTTTTGTTTTGTTGTTTGTAGTAATTTAAAAAATTCTAAACATTAATTTAATTCAAGTCTTTGTTTTATTCTAAAACGTCTCCTGGAGAAGAAGAACTCAAACTCAGCGAAACACTTATAAGATATAAGTTAAGTATATGCGCGAACAAATAGATTAGGCTTAAGCCTACCTATTCACTTTTTCAATAACCACAATTGCTGTGATAGAGATGCATGGGGACATCTGAGGCTCTTTTTGGACACGATAACAACAATAACCACAATAGCTGTGATAGATATGCATGGGGACATCTGAGGCTCTTCATTGGACACGACAACAACAACACACATGTAACCACAATCAGATAGGTTTATGATTGATTATCATCATTACCATATAGTTGAATAGCAGGTTTTATTATTGTAATTATAATTTGCCATCTTGAATCTCTCAAAATTTACTTTATTCACAAATATGAAATAATATTTTGAAAATTAATTCATCTTGAGAATACTAAGCGTCTTTTAAAAGGTATCATATTTTCTGGCCCATTCCGTACTTTTTGAGCGTAAAGAGAGTTTTTATCTTAAATTACTCCTTATCTCTAACATACAAAATGTCTGTGTTTATTACAAATATTGATGTAGGATCAGGTACGTATCTTGATAACTGACGAATAAATAGAAAAAAAATGGATTTTGCAATTTAAAACATTTATAAAACAGCGAATGGTCGGTGGACGAATCGTACCGTCGATTTTCGACAGCCAAGATCCAGTATCGAATCCCGAAATTGGCACTTTTTATTAATTAAAAATAATTTATTGTATAAGTTGAACCCACCAGTAAGTTCAAATAATCAAACGGGGCTCTGTAACATGTGTAATTACAAAATTCGAATTGTTTTACACATATGTAGATATGTGGTGCTCTCACATTGAATGTAGTTGCCCATACTATACACAATGATTATCATATATACACATACAGCTTTATTATGATTAAACTGGCTGGGAGGGTTCACCACTGATGAGCCAGGCCCTCCCATTAATTTTTCCATTGCAGTAAGGACAGTAGAAATTGTTAATTTTTAAACAGAATCATACGCGTCTATAATAGTTTCGTATTTTGACATACATCTTTATTAAGACCACCGGTCTTATACAGATTCACCGTAGGAAGGAAGAATAGATGTAGATACTATACTCCAGGTAGCGTAAAACTCAAAAACAGCTTAATTCAACTATCCATTAACAGATTAAAATGTACCTTTTCGAAGTCCATGACCAAATGCCAAGAAATCAATTCTCTACTAGAGAATAAAGCAGACAGGGACAACCTCTAGTACATCAAGAGTCACTCCGCCATAATAAGGAATTCTAGAGCTCTAGAAAATCAATAAAGATAGCGTAATAGCTTCCTAATGAGAGGTCAAGGTGAGTCCATAAATAGCCAATTAATATAATTACCCAATTAAATGCTGATAATGAAGAGAGAATGCTCCTAGAGGCAGGATTAACTGCCGCTCCAGCCTATTTAGATAAAAGCACAAATAATAAACTGCCCCCCTTTCTTCTGGCTTAACCGAGCAAAAAATGAACAAAAATGCCATAATATATATATATATATATATTCATTTTCTTTTAAAAATACCTCGACTTTTTATTTTACGGATGAGTTTTTCTATTAAAATAAATTATTTTTGTGTTCTACTTTTGAGATTTTGAAATCAATATTTACGTTATATGTTATTTCTGGGTGTGATTTTGGTTTACTTTATGGCGTTTATAGACTTCATATGTTTGTGGTTGACTTCGTTTGAATTGACTAGAATTTATTGGTTGTTTCTCTAGGAGTATTGTGAAATGTTCATCAAATAACTGTTACATATACACATGTGTAATGTTGAGAACGTACTGAAAGTATTTTAAATTGCTTTGTACTTACTGGAAACAACAACAAAAAGGCTTTTATTAGGGCCCATTGCCCTGTATGGATTCGCCATACAACAACAAAATAATACAGTAATTTTCCTCCCTTTCCCCATGTGCACGTGAGCCTTTGTATGAAAAGGGATTTATTTACACATCTGTTAGAAACTTTCCTCACTATCTTTTTTTTGTATGAATTTATTTACAATTGATCTGTAGAAATTATAGAGTTCTATTGCTATATTTATCTTTTATGAAACAGTTCTCAGCGTCTTCAGTGGGTTGCTAAATCTCCAGAAGGTGTTTTTAAGAGTTTTTCTTCTTTCTTAACCTAAATAGCTTTGTACTTACATATTGTTTTATATGATGCATTTGTGCGCCATCTGTTATATAAATTTGAATAATTTTTTGACGCTTATGATTCTTTTTTAAAAATATCAATTTTCTCTACTGCCTTTACTGCAATGATAAAATAATGGGAGGGCCTGGCTCATCGGTGGTAAACCCTCCTAGGGGTTTCGCCAGTTTCGTCTACCATACCGCTGTAATATTGCATTTTCGGTTTTTCTTTTATATCTAAAATACCCATTTCAAGAGTCTAGCTTCAGTATCAGCGCCTGGTTGATTAATAAATAAAAAAATTATTAACAATGTATCAAATAGAAAGAAAGAAGAAAGAAAGGGCTTATCATAAACTTATATACGAGCAATCGAGAACAAGCAATTTATTTTCTTGAAAACCAATAATTATTACAACAACAAAATATATCAATTACCATAAATAATGTGATCTGTAAATGACACCCGATCTGTGCCAAAGAGACAGATCCTATATGCTCCTGTCAAATTCAATCCACATTGTCCAGTTCGGATTTGTTAGAACCAAATCTGCTCAGTTTAATGCGATCATCTCCCCTTTTCATCCAATCAGAACACGCTCTGCTCTCTTGGGTTGACCAATCAAATTGTCTGGAAGGCCCGATTTTATTTTATTTGACTTGAGTCCTACAACGGAAGAAATTCTCTCATTGCTTCCTTTCAAGAATATCTATACACAATATAAACTAAATTTTTTTTCCTATCCCTAGTACACGTGGTACAGGCTATGATAATCATGATGGGTAGAAGTAGGCGACTGCTTTTACTGTAAATGCACCACATGTCTACACACGTGAAAACCAGTTCGACTTTGCACTTACAAATGTTCCAAAGCCCCGTTTGGTTAATTGCACTCGCTGGTGGGGTTGGACTTTTGCAAGAATCGGGGGCCATTGGAGCATTTTCTTTTATCAGAAAAAGGTTCCCAATGCGGGATTCTATCCCGGATCGTAGTGGTCGAAAACCAACGGTTTAGACCATTCTTCCATCGACCCCCTAAACTAATTCTTGAAAGTAAACAGTTATTTAATCCAATAATTATACTCTCGGTATAAACAGCACAATTTTAAACGGATATTTTTACTGGGCTATTTCAAATGTTCGTTCCCTAAATAAGATTTTAATACACAATAAATAATATATAAACAAAAATAACAGTCAGCCATACTTTTGCCAGGTTTTAATTTGCTGACAATACCATTCTCGGGCTTTGGGCTCGAAAAGGTCAATCTATGTAGTATCAATGGTTTCAAGCTTTGACCCTCATCAGTTGTTGTTGCGTGTTCAATAAAGAGCCTCAGATGTCTCCGTACATCTCTATCACAGCAGTCGCAATGTTCACTATCTTGAATGTGTAAAGCTGCTGCTCTAGGTCCATGTCAATTTTCTGCAAGGCTGCGGCCATTGCTGGACATGAGAATATGTGGGTAGGTGTTAGTTCCACGCCAGGACAGTTGTTGCACCATCCTGTAGGTTCTTGTGCCATCTGGATGTATTGTCATTCCTTTATAAGGTTTCTACTGAGTCTTGTTATATTTTTTGTAATTCTTCCCTCATCAATATATATATATATATATATTGGTGATCATACTCACTATTGATATCTTATTTCTCTAAGATCTGGAACCTTAGCTTTGGGTATGTTAGTAATAATTTGCATATTTCATAATTTCAAATATATTTTTTAATTTTCATATAGCTAGTCAAATTCTCCATAGTTTAAACTATTTGTATACTAAATTTTATATTTGTTAATAAATTAGATTTTGAGAAATTTCAATATTGGTTAAGTTTCTTATTTTTTGGACACCAGTGTATATCGTTTTGAAAATAGAGCAATCCATACTTAATTTATTAGATAATAAATTTATTAAATCCAATATATGCCTTTTATTATCTAATATATTAGAATACATAAAGTATTTAAAAAACCTTGTAACATTGGATAAACCTTATATATAGGCATATATTTTCTAAATAAAATTAAATGATATTAAGACGAAGCGCACAATTTTATGTGTAGTAATTTTCAGAAGTAGATACCTTTACAAGATTATTGGTTACTACCTTATAACTTGCATAATTAGAAATATTTTACAAGATTATTTATTATTACTACTTTTTTTAATTTAGTGTGGAGAAATATTCAATTAAAATTTAGAATTTTAAAAAACAATATATATTTTTTAGGAGAGAAATGTTACTTATATCTATGTTGTGGCGTACTGCCCGTATGTGTAGTGAGCTTTGTCCCAGTTCGCGATCGTTGAAGCAAAGTGTGGTCGCCACATCTACATAAAAATTTAAATTACAAGAGAAGGAATCGCCTAACAACATCTTGAAGAAGGGATCAAAGTTTACAGCGACGTGTTACTTTTATTAATGCTGTAAATTCGGCAAGCGAAGAAACTAGAAGATAATATTTAAATACACGTAAATATTTACATAATTAGAACTTTTCTTAATGAAATAAATGATTATTATAAAAGATTATTTTCTCTTTATCTATGTAAACAAATTTGTTCTAAGAAAAGGATGACAACCTTAGGATGCAGTGAAAGACAGGCGGACAAACACATACAGGCAGTGCGCAACCACTCACAGTATAGATATAAGTAACATTTCTCTCCTAAAATATATATATTGTTAATTTAAAAATGAAACTCTTCATTGATTTATCATATTATTTATTTTTATATAAAGAATATATGCTTAGTGATCACACAGGAGAGTCTATTTTGGGCCTATGTCATATTATCTATAAGGTTTTACTTAAAAAAAAATTGATATACGATATTAAATAAAAAGGCATATATTGGAACAAAATATTATTTATTGGTAAAATTATTGGTAAAATAAATAATATTTTGATCAATCTACCAGAGCCAGGCCCTCCCTTTAATTTTTCCATTGCAGTAAGGACAGTAGAAATTGTTTTATTTTAAAAAGAATATTACGCCTCTAAAATAGTTTTGTAATTTTGATCAATATATGCCTTTTTATTAAAATATATATCGTTTCATATTCCGCTAGTTTTTGTACTTGTATTACAGCCTTTTGTAGGACGTTATTGTCTCAGAGCTCTTGCCAAGTTTATACCTTCTCAACAAAGAAACTCAGTCGCTTCTACCTATGGTCTCTTATTGGTAAAAATAAATATTTCAGCTAATCTAGTAGTATGGTGTAAGTTCTTCAGGAAAAGAAGCATGTTTATCTCAGAGAGGCTGTTGTCCAATCAGGAGAGAGAGAATTAGGAAGTGGACGTGAGCAGACGACTGAACAGTCCTTCCTGTCCTTGGAACCAAAAGATCTACTTCCTCTAAGACCAACAAGACAATTAGTGGTGGGGCTTCGGGGAAATCTTCAACACACACTCCGTCTTGTCACCGTATCACATTATAGATGGAAACACAACCTTTTTTGGCGATCGTCTGTTTATTTTTAAAATTTAAACATTTTGTTCGTTCTTTTATATTTATTGTGTTTAAATGTCAATTTGTGTTGTCGAATTATTATTGCATACGAATTGGGATATATTTGAAAATATTGGTATTTTGAGTCATTACTGATAATTTCAATCTACAGTGGTGTTTTTATATGTATATTATTATATTGTAGATATTGCTAAACATTTCTTTCTTTTGTACACAGTTCTCTGTTTCCGTTTTATTTTCTTCCTTTCTCCTTTTTAATATCATATTACTATTTTTACCGTTAAAATTATTGTAAATATATATATAGACAAATGTAAAGGCATACATGTATGACAGCGCAAGTGTCCCTAGGGGGACATAGCGCTTTAAATTGAAATAAAATAAATAGTGATATTTTTAATCGTTTCTATAGTTTACACCATTTAAAAAGGGATACTTTTGAAGATATTAAAGAAATATCCGCTATATCAGAAAGGAAGATTCAATTAAAATATCTAGAAATCGCCTCTGTACCGATGAGGGCCGAAGCCTAAAACAGGTTGTTGGCTTTTTGTCTGAATATGCCAAAACTAGTGTTGTGGCTCATTCTTTATCATCACTAGTGAAATTTTTACCAGGGTGATGAACATAATGTATCGTTTTGATTCCTAATTAAAGGGAGAGATGTCTTTCTGGGTACTTGAATATAATCCTCCCGCAAATTTATGTTGTATTTATCTAAATTCATTTATTTTTGTATTTAACTTTATATAATATGGGGTCGGTGGAAGGAAGGTCTAAACAGTTGGTTTTCGAACGCTACGACTCGGGTTCGATTCCCGCTTCGGGCAGTTTTTACTGATTTGAAAATATGCTCCAATGGCCCTCGATTCTTGAAAAAATCCAGCCCAACCAGAGAGTGCAAGTAACCAAACGGGGCTTTGGCACATTTGTAATTGCAAAGTCGAACTGCTTTTCACATGTGTAGACATGTGGTTCCCTTACAGTGAAAGCAGTCACCTACTTCTACCCACCATGATTATTATGACCAGTACCACGTGTACTAGGGATAAGCAAAAAAAACGTATATAATCTTGTATGAATGATATAATAAAAGTTATTTCAATCTCTCCTTCAGTGATGTTCCTTTTAAACGGATAATACAAATTAATAATCACACCGGTCTACTATTGTTTTCGCTTAATTGACCAATGCAGAAAAAATCCAATCCAATAAGTAGAGCGGTCTAGAGAATAGTTTGGAGAAACTGCTGCTCACTAAGGTGCCAAGCTCTTTATCTGTGGTGAACCTTTTAAACTGTTTCTTCAAACTAATCATCAAGTCGGTCTAATACTGGTTTGGCTTTCTTGATACACATTCTAAATGATAAAACAATAGTAAGCGGTCTGGAGAATTATTTGACGAAACCGCTTCACTAATAAAATAAAAAGTTCTCTCATCTAATAATTCCTATTACTGCAATAGAATATGCAGAAATATATTTGATAATAAATGCATTGAGAAAAACAAGTTCCAATAAAATTACCCAAAATCTATCTATAAATCTTTATACTTGAGTTCTAGAGGCTAGAGTGTATCTACTTCTCCTGCTAGAAGACAAACGGCCAGGCGCTCCGAAATATTGGAGCGAAAAATCAATAATTTTATTTTCTATAAATAGAATAAAAGCTGAAAGTGAAATTTATCTTAATAAAAAGGTAAAAGCTTACGAAATTTCGGACAATAACGTCCTTCGACAGAGAGACTGGATAAGGAATACAAGAAATATATTTGTATCCAGCCTGTTGAAGGACGTTATTGTCCGAAAGCTAGCCAAGCTTTTATATCATTAATAAATAATCTCTTCGCGTCAGTTTTTATCTCCTCTTAGAAATAATACCCGGCAATTCCTCTTATTGTATTTTATTTAGATTCAAGAATAGACCATTATATATGATTGGATTTTACCTTTTTTTCAGTTGCAAGCTAGTTGTAAATCCATGTATAAGAAAAATTTATATTCCTTTGATTTACCGAGAAAAATCTATTTATGAGCTTGATTGTCTTAATTAGTTTTTTCCTGTATATAAATTTCATTATTACGATTTAATGTGATTATCTTTACTTTTTATTTTTTTCCCTTTGCAGAAACCTTGTATAAGAATATTTGTCTTGATAAAGGCTTTTGTGTGTTTGCTTTAAGAAAAGCTTTTCAATGTATTTAAAAAGGCATCTCCTTATCGGAAAACTGAAGGTTGCTGATGGCTTGCGCGATCTGTCGGAATAAATATCAACTATTCGTTGATTTTTAATTATTCCAGAATTTTTCAAATCCCTATTCTTGATTAATCAAGAAAAGCTAACCACGTTCGCCTTACGGGCTGTTGTCCCTCGTCAGCGTAGTGCAAGCTGTACGTCAACGACAAAAAAAAAAAAAAAAATTGGCCATTCAGGCATCCTGAAAAATCATTAAACGGGTATTTAAGGCCATTTTAAATGTATGCCATATGAATGACTGCATATTTCGCAAATCTCTATACGAGTTTGTAAACATATGTTCAAAGTCATTAAATATAGTTATAACTGGAGAGTCATTGAGTGAAATGGGCACATTCACTTTTTATTATTTTTATTTGCACACTCCATGCATCAAACTATATGTTTTGATTTCCTCTATCTTTTGGGAACCTCTATTATATACTATACTATTAATAGTTTGTTAATAAAATATACACTGGTGTCCAAAAAAATAAGAAACTTTTGTTTTTTAATGATATATTTTAAAATATTCAACGCTAAAAGCTAAAAAGTAATTTAATTAGGTATTTTAAGTCGTATAATTTATTTATCGCAACCATTCGATTCGGTAAAATTGAAAATATGCAAATTTTTGCTTGTCTTTATAAGTGTGCTATTTGGCGTGTCGTTTACCCCATCTAAGAATTGTCCAATTATAATTTTATTTAATCCTTAGTTAATTATGAGTTTACGAAAATTTTTAGCAGATGATTTAAAATGGAGAGCTGTTGGAAGAATGGAGGCAGGGGAATCACAAGTTGAAGTAGCAAAATAGCTAAATGTGAATAAATCTGTTGTCAGCAAAATATGGAAACAGTTCATTGAGACAGAAACCATCAAAAGAAAATAAGGTTCTGGTAGAAAAAGAAAAACAGCTACCTCTGAAGACCGTTATCTGGTCGTAACTGCCAAGCGCCATAGTGAGATGACAGATATTCAACTCTCTAATGAACTCTCAAGTGCTAATGGAACGAGAATACTCGTATTCGAAGGATGGATTGGCCAGCCAGATCTCCGGACCTGAATCCAATAGAGCATGTGTGGGATGCTCTAGGGAGGCGTATTGGAGCTCGTCACCCCTCTCCCAGAACCCTCGTTGAGCTAAGAAATGCTCTATTGGAGGAGTGGGGTTTACTACCCCTGGACCTCCTCCAAAGCCTGGTAAACAGTATGAGGGCTCGCTGTGAGACCTTGATAGCTGTTAGAGGTGATCATACTCCCTATTGATATCTTATTTTTTTTAAGATCTGGAACCTTAGCTTTGGGTATGTTGGTAATAATTTGCATATTTCATAATTTCAAATATATATATTTTTTTATTTTCATATAGCTAGTCAAATTCTCCATAGTTTAAACTATTTGTATACTAAATTTTATATTTGTTAATAAATTAGCTTTTGAGAAATTTCAATATTGTTGAGTTTCTTATTTTTTGGACACCAGTGTATTATGATGCATAAGCGCGCCATGGTAGATTAAACTGGCGAAATAGCTGGGAGGGTTCACTACTGATGAGCCAGGCTTTCTCATTAATTTTTCCAATGCAGTAAGGGCAGTAAAAAAATAATTCAATTTTTAAAATAATCATACGCGTCTATAATAGTTTCGAATTTTAATAAATTATATAAATATAGTTTTACTGTGGAGAGTTATTCAGTGAAATTGTCACATTTATATTTTATTATTTTCATTTACAGAATTGATGTATAAGACAATATGTCTTACCTAAGTCTTTTGTGTGATGTTTCTCATATATAATTAAATAACATCATATGAATGACTTTATCTTCCGAAAATATTTATACTAGTTTATAAATTTATATGGCGGCAGTGGTGTCTGGTCCATGTAGCAGATCAGCTCGGTCCATGCACCCTGATCACAATACCGGCCAACTGAGGTGCCGTATGGATGTCCTCTTCTGGCTTGATGTCTGCCATATATGGTAGAGGGCTGCAAGGATGGCCAGGCAACTGTATATATGTTCCGGAGTGAGTTGGGTGTTGCGACAGTTATTGCAGTGGTGGTTTCTTGTCCATTGCTCCATGGAAAGAAGGGGATGCCATTGCCCCGTTATTCAGCCACATTTCAGAGTTCCTTGTCAACGGTTACCGTAGCGGCTCGGGGGTCACGACACCGTACTACAGGGCAGTCCCTTACTTTTGCTGCTTCTACCGCCAGCCACGTAGAGGCGGGGTTGGACCTCAATTATTGCAGTAATAGTGTTATTAAAAAATAGTTAAAACTAGAGATATAATGATCGTTCGATATAGATTTATAAATCAGTTACTCTAAAGGTCGTCTTAAGGGCATAGTGAAAATCACAGAGGTTATAATGAGGCATTTAGACTGACGGCAGAGATCTCTCTGCTCACTTAGAACTTCCTTTTATCTTCCCTCGAGCCAGCTCTGGCGCTTTACGAGCTCACAAATTTAGGTGGCCTTTCGTTCGCCCTAAATTGCTTCTTTTATTATTTAAGTTCTTTACTGCAATGGATGGGGAGTATATATAGTTATGCTGAACTTAATTCTAATAGTATTGGTTAGGTTTTGTATGGAGTAAGAACGCATATATATATATAAACAAGTTAATAGATAGAATAATTGATATTTTTGTTTAAAAAAGAATTTAAAATGTTTCTTTTATCATTTTAATTCTTTACTTCAATGAATAAGGAATATAGTTATGTGCTGAAATTGATTGTTAGGATATTGGTTAGGTTAGTAGTGAGTATGAACGCATTGACACATTGGTAGAGAAAGAAAATTGATATTATAGATTGATTCAATAATTGAAATTGCTTCTTTTATTATTTAAGTTATTTACTGCAATGGATGGGGAGTATAGTTATGCTGAACTTGATTTTTATAGTATTGGTTAGGTTTGTAGATAGTATTAACGCATATAAAGATTATAGTTGTGTGTTGGGAATTATAGTATAATATAAGAATTAAAGGCTTTTCTTTTATATTTATATATTTAAGATTTTTTTATTGCAATGGATGAGGAGTATAGTAATGCTGAACTTAATTGTTAGAGTATTGGTTAGGTTTGTAGAGTGTATGAACACATATACATGTTGATGGGAAAAAAGATTTAATTTGAATCAAGAATTGAATTTTCTTCTTTTTATAATCTAATTTCTTTACTGTAATGGACAAGAGAAATAAAGTGAAGATAACTTAATTGTTATAGTATTGGTAGGTTAGTAGGGAGTATAAACGCATATACACGTTAATAAAAATAATAATTGATATTTTAGTGTCAATTAAGCACTTGAAAATTCCTTCTTTTATAGTTGTAACATGGTTTGTATTTATTTAGGTAAAATATTTGAATTTATTCTTTGATTTTTTCTTTATAGTTAGGCAGTAGGCAACACTGTACTTTCTTTCTAGCTCTAATTATGCATAAGATATTTTTTGTTTATATATTATGGTTAACCTTGTTGTAATTAAATATTAAAACACAAAGTATTGTGACTCTCCTTTATTTCTAAATAGGACACGTTACATATGTATATAAGTTATTTACTGCAAAAAATGAAGAATATAGTTAGGCTGAATTTGATTTTTATATCGTAAAGATAGAGGTTGCCTGGCCAGCATTCATATTTCTATGAAAAATAGACACTTCGGCCAGTTAGAGTTTTATTTTCTCAACGTTTCGACAATATTCTTTTGTCCTCGTCAGGAGCTAACAAAAATTAAAACATTTGGCAAAGCGTTAAAATTTATTCTGAATAGTTTTTAACGCTTTGCCAAATGTTTTAATTTTTGTTTGCTCCTGACGAGGACAAAATATTTTTTTCGAAACGTCGAGATAATAAAAAAGATTTACTGGCCGAAGTATCTTCAATTTGAAGTACTATGAATGCTGGACAGGCAACCTCTATCTTTACGTTAAATGTTATAGTTTTGTTTAGGTTTGTATGAAGTATGATTGCATATATAAACGTTAATAGAGAGAATAATTGATATTTTAGTAAAATATTAACGATAGATGGCAATAAAATTTAATTTAAATATATCTTTCATTTAGAATGAAAATATGCCGTTTTTGAAATTGTTTAGATTCTTTTAATTCTTGATTTCACCCTTTTTCGCCATTCATTTATATAATTATAGTTTATAAAATGACATTTGAAAATATCCCGCATGAGTTTCTTTTCAACGAAAAATCAAAATTTATTTAAAGGATAAATAACGATTATTTCTAACCTTAGGGATGAGATATGAAAGGATGAATTGTGAAGAGTAATGATAAACGGAAAAATAAAAGTGTCCAGGGATGGGAAGGTTAGAAATAATCGTTATTTCGCCTTTAAATAAATTTTTATTTTTCACTGAAAAGAAACTCATGCGGGATAGTTTTCAAATGTCGTTTTACAATCATGGGCCGCATTATATTGTTTTGAATTATAGTTTATATTCGAAACTATTTCAGACGCGCGTAAAATTCTTTTTGAAATTAAACAATTTCTACTGCCCTTACTGCAATGGAAAAATTAATGGGAGGGCCTGGCTCATCAGTGGTGAACCCTCCCAGCGGTTTCGCCAGGCCCTCCCATTAATTTTTCCATCGCAGTAAGGGCACTAGAGAAATTGTTTAATTTCAAAATTTTCACACGCGTCTAAAATAATTTCGAATTTTCATAACAGATGGCGCGCTAGTGCATCATAATATAGTTTATATCAATTTTCCTTTGCTTCTTCTATTTCATTTATATTTTATCTATTTATTTTATTCATATATTTTATTTATTAAAAATATCATTGGATAATACAAATTATTCATTTTATTGCGCATGAAAAATATTATTTGAAATATATTTAATCTATTATATTAAAATTTTATTCTCTATTTTTAAAGCAACAATAAAAATAACCAAAAATGAGTTTTTTATAAATAACTTTTTTTTAATTAAAAAAAGCGAACGTGTCGCCTATGGCTGTCAATTTAACTTTTACTCACATCGTCTGATATTTTATTAAATTTTCTTCTGAAGGCTTTAATACCTTTTATACAAGTTAATGAATCAAATTTAATTATTTAGTTAAATTCTAATTTCTTTTTTATTATTATATTTTTAAGTGTCTTCTTATTAAATATGCACATTTAAAATTGTATTTTTATTAATTATTTGAAAGCTTTTTGAACGCATTATATTATAACAATGATAATGTATATAGAAAAGTTTCACACGAATTTAGGGTTTTATTTAAAATTGAATTAAGGTGTGTTTGGTCTTTTTTTTTATCTCTATACGAAGAATTAGGCTAAATCGAAATGTGAAACTGAATCTAAATTAAAATTTAAATAAAACCATTTTACCTAGTTTTGAAATAATAATTATGTTATCTTTTTTTTTTTTCTTTTACTTAATACACGTGGTACAGGCCATGATAATCATGGTGGGTAGAAAAAGGCGACTGCTTTTACTCTAAGTGCACTACATGTCCACACATGTGAAAAGCAGTTCGAATTTTGCACTTACAAATGTGCCCAACCCCGTTTGGTTACTTGCACTCGCTGATGGGGTTGGACATTTGCAAGAATCGGGGGTATCAAAGAATTTTTTTTTTAATCAGAAAAAAGTGCCCAATGCGGGAATCGAACCCGGGTCATAGCGGTAGAAAATCAACAGTTTAGACCATCCTTCCACTTACCCCCATTATGTTATTTGAAATATAATAATTAATTGAAAATTTAAGAAGAAATTATCAATTTTTATATTAAATACATTGGAGAAAGAATATAAGAGATCAAGTCTTTCTCGATTGATTCATTGCTCGAATATTTTCAATAACTATTGAAAATTAAAGTCAATTTCATTCAACTAAATTGGCGAAACCGCTGGGAGGGTTCACCACTGATGAGCCAAGCCCTCCCAATATATTTTTTCAACGCAATATGGACAGTAGAAGTTTGTATTGTGTATAAAAGAAACATTCGTGCTTTTAAATCCTTTCATTTTATGTGTATAGATGGCGCGTTATTGCTTTGTGTTAATTTATACCAACTCTTTGTACATATTTCAATCGTGTTGATATTTTCTTTCTTTTCATCTAACTAACTTGCATACTAATTATTGTACATATTTTTAATGTTTTTTTTTCTTTCTTTTCTTTCTATGTTTAGTTTATCTTAAAAGTACAAGTGTCCCTGGTGGGACATAGCGCTCTAAGTAGAAATAAATAATGAAACCAAATCTACTGCGCATGCTACAAAGAGGGAAAGACAATGTTGGAAATGCCTGGTTCATCATTGGCGAATCCTCTCAGCGTTTCGCCAGTTTAGTATACAGTCGAATTTGATTGAATTTGACTGTTAGGTTTATAAAGGATGGATGTTAGTGAATGCTCGTTAAGTATAGTTAGAGAATTGATTATAATAATAAAGGAGGAAGAATAAAAACACGTTTTTTTGAATTTGTATAGATTCTTTTAATTCTTGATATTTCACCAAGTTTTAACTTTCTTTATATTCTTATAGTTTATATTATTTTACATTCGCTTTTCTATGACAAAACCTATCATTGCAAATTTGAAAAAATGCACATGTGCAACTGATAGTTTTTGAATAAATATTAGTTTAAATCCATTATATTCAATTTTTCTTTATTTTAAAGCAACGATTCAAAAAATAGTTCCTACTATTCATGTGATGAAAACATATTGAGAGGGCCTGGCCTATCAGTGGAGAACCCTACCAGCGGTTTGACCAATTTAATCCATCAGACCGCGCGCGTTTTGTAAAATTTCTAATATGGTATTGGGTCATTATGCTTATAATATCCGATACTGTGGGGAAAACTCTTTGGTTACGTTATTCAGTCAAACTATGGACATGATAGCTTTGAGCACATCCGAATTACATCTATATATTGACGCCAAATTAGCAAATACGAGTATTACTCGTATATTACGAGTATACTCGTATTTGCTGAAAGTCCAGTTTGACATAGAATATATGAGGAGATCCATATATACACAGGATAAATATGTAGATATATAAGAAATGAAAGCATTTAAAAATGGATGTTTCTTTTCTATATATATAAAAATGAATGTATGTGTGTCTGTTTGTTTGTTTGTTTGTCCTTTATGCCTGACCAAACCACTCATTGGATCGCCATGAAACTTTGGGAAGTTATTTAGTATAGTACTGGGAAGGTTTCTAGCAAATAAAATTTTTGAAATAACTTTTCGCCTAGAAATAATCAAGATAAATATTCTAATTTATCTGTTATAATTCAACAATCTGCTCTAAATATTATCATGATGATACGATGATTTTGTAATGTAGAAAATTAGGAAAGACAAAATTCAGGATGACACAGCAATTTATTTGAGACAAGAATAATGATACAATTCAAAGGCAAGATACTACTCCTTTAACTTCCAATTACCGAGGGAACCAATTAATATTGATTTTATTCAACTTATCGAGTATTTTTCAAGGGACCGGGAAAAAATGTTCACTTTATCGAGAGATTCGTTAAACAAACCTTTACTCGGGTAAAACCCGGGCGAAGCCGGGTACATCCATACAAGAATAATGATACAATTCCAAGGCAAGATACTATTCCTTTAACTTCCAATTACCGAGGGAACCAATTAATATTGATTTTATTCAACTTATCGAGTATTTTTCAAGGGACCGGGAAAAAAATGTTCACTTTATCGAGAGATTCGTTAGACAAACTTTTACTCGGGTAAAACCCGGGCGAAGCCGGGTACGTCCGCTAGTTACAAATAAAACAATCTTCTACTGTCCTTACTGCGACTAAAAAATATTGGAATGGCTTGGTTCATCAGGGGGGAACCCTGCCAGCGGTTAGGCCAATTTATTCTACCAGACTGCTTCTTTAGAACTCTAATACTGTATTGGATCATTCTGTTTTAAATGCTACACTGAAGGGTGAAATCTCTTAGATGTTATTTAAGAAAACTATGGACATAAGCTTTTAAGAAAGTAGAATTATATATAGATGAAGAATATGTAACATATAGATCCTTACTGCAATGAAACAAATATTAGGAATGCTTGGCTCATCAGTGGTAACCTTCCCAGCAGTTTCACCAATTTAATCTACCAGACCGTTTTTAGAGCTTTAATACTGTATTGGCGGATTCTGCTTATATATTTTACAATGAAGGGTAGAATCTTAGAAGTGACTTATAAGCAAACTATGGAAATATGTTTTTAGGACAGTATATTTACATTTAAATGAAGACATGTCGCAAAATATACTTACTGCGATGAAAATATTTGGGAATGCTTTGCTCATCACTGGTTAACCACCCCAGCGGTTTCGCCATTTTAATCAACCAGACAGTTTTTTAGAGCTCTAATATTGTATTGGATCATTCTCTTTATATATGCTACACTGAAGGGTGGAATCTTAGAAATTGTATTCAAGCATTTAGGACAGAAGAATCACATATAAATGAACACTATGGAGCAGAAATATCCTTACTGCGATGAAAGAGTATTTGGAGGGCTTTTTTTTTTTTAAATCTAACAGACAGTTTTTTAGAGCTCTAATACTGTATTGGATCATTCTGCTTATATATGCTACACTGAAGGATGGCATCTTAGAAATGATATTCAACAAAACTATGGACATAGGCTAATAGGTCAGTAGAATTACATATAAATGAGGCCTATGGAGCAGAAATGTCCTTACTGTGATGAACAAATTTTGGAAGAGCTTGGCTCATCAGTGGTTAATCTTTCCAGCAGTTTATCCAATGTATTCTAACAGAACGATTCTTAGAGTTCCAATACTGTGTTGGACGATTCTGTTTGAATAAGCTGCACTGAAAGGTAGAATCTTAGAGATGATATTCAAGTAAACTATGGAAATAAGCTTTTAGGATAGTAGAATTACATATAAATAAAGACAGTGGAGTAGAAAGATCTTTACTGCGATGAAACTACATTGTGAGGGCTTGGCTCATCAGTGGGGCACCTTCACACCGGTTTCGCTAATTCAATCTACCATACAGATTTTTTAGATATCTAATACTGTTTAAAATTACAAAATATTTCCTCACAATGAGTTTCTTTTTGTTTTAAATTGCTAGCTTTCAAGCGATAATCGCTCTTTAACAGGCTAAAAAAATATCGACTATATCTTAAAAGAAATATTTACATATAAAAACGCGCGCGGCGTGAATATTTACAACTGAAATATTAAATTGATATGTAAATTAACAATGTTATGGAGGATTATATTTTTGAGGGCAACCAGAACTTATAAAATTGATCTATTGATTTCTTCTAAGATATCTAAGGTATTGTGATGGTATCTTCCTGTTTATGCTGTTATATTCATTGGAAATGAGAGATTCTAAAAGTAACCTTTGATATTTGTTTTTAATGTTTTTGTAGTGGCATTTGTTTTTATGTTGAATTGGTGACTGGTCTGTGCAACATGTTGATAGATCATAAAATGTTGGTCTTTTGTTCTGATATTTCTATTGTGTTCGTTAAGTCTAATTTGTATTGATCTTCCTGTCTCACCTATGCAGTCTTGGCATTGAATTGAATATATTGCATTGGTTTGAAGTTTAGGTTCCAGTTGTTTTTCAGATTTAGTTATGGGATTTCTAAAAGGTTGACCTATGGATTGATGGTTACTGAAATAAGTTTAAATTCCTTGTCTGCGAAGAATATGGGCTATTTTTTCATTACATTTTGAGTAAGGGAGAATGCATTTTTTTCTATATACTTTAGCTGTTCTATGTTGAGAGGCGTTAATAACTAATACTGTATTGAACTATTTCTCTTATATCTTGTGGTTAATACATAATTTTATAACTTTATTATTTATTTAATTAAAGAAAATACAAAGCATAATATAACTCCCTATTTATAATATCATGTTATATGTTTATAGCGCTTTGTTTTTAAATATTCGTTAACTGAAAATATTTCTGTTAGTTTCTAATTATAGTCACTTAGTCATGCTGACGTCAACAATTTATACTGTTTTATAATTGTGATATGCTTAATCATCTATTACTATTTTAAAATTACAAAATATATTTCTCACAATGAGTTTTTCTTTTATTACAAAACGCTAGGTTTAAAGCGATAATCGCTATTCAACGGTCTTAATAAAACATCGACTATACCCCACAAGAAATATTTACTACGTTTTTCACAATTTTATCATGAACATCTATTACTATTATGAAAATGGCATCTCCATATCGTGTAACTGAAAGTTGCTGATGGCTTGCGCCATCTATCGGAATAAATATCAACTATTTTCGTTGATTTTTAATTATTCCAGAATTGGCCCAAAATACCAATTCTTGATTAATTAAGAAAAGTTAAACACTGATGCCTTTCGGGCTGTTGGCCTTCATCAGCGTGGTGCAATCTGTTTTTCACATCTACTACTATGTAACAATATGCTGCAATAAAGGGTGGTATCTTAGAAATTATTTTCAGGCAAAGTATAGACATAGGCTAATAGAACAGTAGAATTACATATAAATGATGACATTATGGAGACGACCAAAAGATTCCATGGTTGCCCTCTACACCCAACATGGCGAATCTTGGAGTTTTACGAGACGATAAACATCTATCCGGCAGTTGTAGTCCTGAAGGCTACAATAAAAATATCCTTAAACAACTTTAGATATTCTTTATGTATTTTTTATCTCTTCTGCCTTTTAAACTTTTTATTTAATAAATATATTAGTTAAGCTCTTTTACTCTCTCTTTAAATTAAAAATGGCATGATTATAATTTAATAGCGCTAAGTTAATAATGATAATTGTTATGTACTCTTCTACCTAATATTCAATAATCTTGGATAATGTAGTTTCTATTAAAAGAGATTGTATGCTACTGTTATATATTTGTATAATATTTTATTATTACATAATTATCATAAGAACTAAAAACATGAATATCTCACGCTAAATATTGATTACATCACCCAACAACAACCAAGTTCTTGGTCAAAGCCATATATACATATTATATATTACAATTATCATTTTTATAATAATAGTAGCGATTTTTTAACATGATTTAAAGTTTTCATTTATGATTCATTTATTTTATTTTATTCATTTTTTTCATTTATCTTATAATCAGGATAGGTCGGTTATTGATATTTGTGGTATTCCACTTAACACGAATGATTTTAAGTAACAATGAGACGATTCTAATTAGTAGAAACTCTAACTTTATTATTCTCTTCACCTATATATATACATCGCGCTACTCGCGGACATGCAAATATATTCACCTATCATAAGAAACAACATGTAAAATATATAAAACAAAACAATACTATGCAAATATGTCGAGGTATGCGACAGACTCCCCCTCCATGACCTCTCATCACTCCTGAGATGAGACTCTTTTGAAGGTCTCTTATTTCGTTGAAGATCTGAAGGCCCAGAGGTATCGTCTGAAGGCTTAGAGGTATCGTCTGCAGGTCTAGAGGTATCGTTTGCAGACCTAGAGGTATCGTCTGCAGGTATAGAGGTATCGTTTGCAGACCTAGAGGTATCGTCTGCAGGTCTAGAGGTATCGTTTGCAGGCCTAGAGGTATCGTCTGCCGATTTAGAACAGTCATAGGGTTGGATGTACTTGCTGGCCTGAGGAGCTTTCTTCAAGACAACTAGCCAGAGATATGGGACTCCCAACTCATCCAAGTCTTCAGTTTCCGAATGAGATCTTTGACTTTCTTCGGCGGTAATCTGCGTTGATGTCTCCTCAATGGATTCAGTATGCACTTCACAAGCAGAGTTAAATTCTCGTATTTCATTATGGGTCCAAATTAGCTGAGAAACATTCTCGTAAAAAACATTCGGATTAGGATCATCATTCTCTACAAGTCGAGATATCTCAAAATCAGTCAACTTGGCAATGCAGTTGTTGGTTGGGATTTCATAATTCTCTCCTCCATATTCAGGATGAAAAAAGACAAAATGAGATAAATTCATATCATGCCAATCCAAACGTTTTAGCGCTTCTCTAGTCTGGTCACACCACATCATACTACGATCGTGCTTGAAAACATGCTGGTAGAAAACAGAAGGTTCGTCTTCATTGCCAACGAATAACCTGGGATTAGTCCACTTAGGAATCATGTCATATAAATGTCCTATAGATGTTGGTTTACCTACGACTTTAAGATATGCCAAATCTTTTAAGATTTGAATCAAACCCTCATACAGTTGTAGACATGTAGTTACTCTTGGCAGTTCAGGTAGTGTTGCACGAAGTTCCAAACTCATATTTATCATTTCAAAGTAGAGTCCACTCAGCATAAATAGATTCTTTCTTGAATACTCAATTGGACATGGTCTCTTTCCATATTTACCAATCATCCTTTGTCCATAATCTATATCCTTAATACACCTGGCATTCCCAAAATCGGTTACTCTAGCAATATATCCAAGAGTTGGGATTTTAATCTTTTTTGAAGCTACTTCATATTTGATTAGTTTCTCTTCTGTAACTAGAACATTGTTAATATGAAAATCATCATGTAAAAGTTCAATTTCCTCTTCACCAATTGCAAAAACTATACAAATCTGGCGAAATAATACTAATAAATCCTCACATGAAAATCTCGATTTGATAGCCGTTTCGAGAGTTATTCGTCCATATTCCATTAGGAAAACAAAATAATTTTTTCGTTCTCCTTCACAATAGTAAGGCCATGGTTTTCCTTTTTCAAAGATATTTTTGAGAAGCCTAAACGTCTTCTCAGTATCTTTAACAAGCATAAAGGAACATAAATTGATCTGACCATTTTTTAGGGTTCTTAAAGAATTGTAGATGGCCAATTTATTTCGTAAATCATCAATGTCATATTCCTCAAATTCTTCAGCAGTAGATTGTCCCCATGAACGTCTTTTTAAATTCAATCGTCCAATTCTATAAATAGTTGAAAACTTTTCGCTTGATAAGACTTCACCATAGCAAATACATTGGACACCTTTTCCTACATATTTCATTCTTTTTCCTTCGAAAATATCAGCGAAGGTTACAAAAGCATTATGTACGGATGCTGTTAGCAATTCCGCAGATCCTTCAGCTTCTCTTCTGAATCCACTTTCTATCTCTGAAATTTGCATCTGGCTGAATTCTTTAGCATAAATCCAAACTTTTTGGCAGCGTGTTAATTTCTTTAATATTAACAAACGAGGTCTTGCGAGACTGCATTTATCGAAATCACCTATTCCATGGCAGATAATAGCATCACATATTCCTAATTTCATATTTCTTTTTTCACCGCTTGTTTTAAACGAATAAATTCCTTTTTTGAGAGTTTCCAATAGAGTATCGTAACACGGTAGCTCTCTCAAAGCTTTTTTCAATAACTTCATGTCTTCGGTGATGGTGTTTCTGTTATTCCAGGTGGTGGGGAGGCTCAACTCCTTTGGAGGTGCTTCTTCGCCGGTACCAGGCTTTGGTTCTTTTTTGCCAGTACCAGACTCCTTAGAAGGTTCTTTTTCTCCAGCATGGGTGTCAGGGACATCAATAATGCAATCAGAAAGTTTTTCTGTATTCTCTGAATCTTTGTCAATTTCCCCAGCTTGAGTGTTAGGAACATCAATAACGCAATCAGAACTTTCTTCTGTATTCCCTGTATTATTGTCAATTTCCCCAGCTTGAGTGAAAGTGGCATCATCAAGATCACAAAGTCCTGCATTATCTGAATCAATACCAACACTAACATCTACCTCTTTCGTAATAGGCTCTGCACTATCAGTTCCTATAACTGACTTTTTTTCAACTTCAGCCTTTTCACTTTCATCTGCTTCAACGGACTTTTTATCAACTTCGGCTTTTTCACTTTCTTCCGTTTCTACAACTGAATTTTTCTCGACTTCGGCTTTTTCATTTTCTTCAACAACAGACTTTTTCTCAATTTGAGCTTTTTCACTTTCTTTAACTACAACAGACTTTTTTTCATCGTCAGCCTTTTCACTTTCATCTGCTTCAACGGATTTTTTCTCAACTTCGGCTTTTTGACTTTCTTCCGTTTCTACAACTGAATTTTTCTCAACTTCGGCTTTTTCATTTTCTTCAACAACAGACTTTTTCTCAATTTGAGCTTTTTCACTTTCTTCAACTACAACGGATTTTTTCTCAACTTCGGCAAGTAAGTCCATGATCAAACGTTGCTGCTTCACCATCGTCCTGATTTCAGACTTTTCAAGACTCTCTAGAGACTCACTATTTGCCTCTTCTTTCTCTTCATCTTCAACAATTGAATATTTAAGATATTCCTTTCGTTCATAGTAATCCTCTTCACTGAGATATTCTTCTCTCCTATTTCCACAAAGAATGCTCATCATTAAGCTTTGTTGATCAGCCATCTCCCTTAAGAGGCTTTCCAGGGAAGGTCTTGCGGATCCTGCCGGCTGCGCCATTTGTGGTATTCCACTTAACACGAATGATTTTAAGTAACAATGAGACGATTCTAATTAGTAGAAACTCTAACTTTATTATTCTCTTCACCTATATATATACATCGCGCTACTCGCGGACATGCAAATATATTCACCTATCATAAGAAACAACATGTAAAATATATAAAACAAAACAATACTATGCAAATATGTCGAGGTATGTTGATATTAAAAAATAAAAAAGGCATATCCTGACCAGGAGCACATGTACTTTTCAGAAGGCAGAGCGCCATCTAGTAGAACAGAAATTAACTTAACATTGATTTATCCTGTTCCCTGATATTTGGCCAACCCAATTTCTTGATAAACAAGAAAAGCCATTCACGAACGCGTTTCGCGCTGTTGGCGCTGGTCAGCGTGAAGTAGGCTGTACCACTTCGAGGATGACTTTTCTTGATTTATCAAGAAATTGGGTTGGCCAAATATCAGGGAACAGACTAAATCAATGTTTAGTTGATTTCTGTTCCACTAGATGGCACTCTGCCTTCTGAAAAGCACCTATGCTCCTGGTCAAGATATGCCTTTTTTATTTTTTAATATCAATACCTGACCTTTTTATTTATTTATTTTTTATTAATTTTTCATAATTATATTTATTAAAATATAAAGGTCATATGCTGACCACGAAAATATGTTATATTTTAATATTTTTTTTCTCACACACAGAAATATATATAATATTAGAAGCATAGGGCGCCTCTCCCGTCAAAAGAAACGTCAAAACCTGACACCATCTATTGACCTTCGCCGCAACTAGCGGCCTCGGGTCGGTGACAAAGCCACAACGCCAGCTTTGGCAAACTGAGAAACGTCCACCTAGGGACTATGGTTTCGGGCTAATGGCCCTCGTCAGTCTAGGGCGGATTTATTCTGTGAGATCCACACGGGATCTAATGGAATCCTCACAATCTACCAAAGTGATGTTTTGCTGGCAAGGTGGCTGGGCCAAATCTATGGCTAGAATATAGATGGAAAATCTATTGTAACGTAGAAAAATACGGAAGACAAACTTCAGAATTATATACACGTAAATTTATTTAATGCAAGAACCCAATTAAAAGTAATAGAGTAGCAGAGAGGCAATGAGTACATTTTACATTGTAGCAAAGTACAGCTATCGAAATTAAAAATCCTTTTATAGAATATATAATATGTTACAATATATAGGTATTTAAAAATTTGATAAAAACCAAAAAAGGAAAACCTCTTTATTTTGAATTTAAATGTTTAATTAAAGTTACTGAATAGTTTTGTTATTAATACAAATTCCGAATACACACGTATTTTAATACCAAAAGACTAGATCATATATATTGCCACGTGGAATGAGACAACATTTTATTTCAGGTAAGAAAGAACTATAAGTGATAAAACAAAATATAAGCAAAAGAAGAAAGTGTACAGAGTATAGCAAAATATAAACATAAAAAATAATACTCTGCTAATAAAATAATAAATACTTTGTTACAATATTATCAGCAGAAGGTATTGTATGTAAAAAGAGAGAAAGGGGATAAATTACCTGAATAATCTATGGAGATCGTTTTACCATCTCCTGTAAAGCGATGGTAACATGATACTGAGCTCACCACTTCTGGAGATTTATGTTTCTTTCTTAGTCAGTCCATGATAGTCATTGTCTACACCTTACTTCTCTGATTGGAGTTACCATGATCATTTTCTATTTAACCTATATACCTTCTTTCTATTTTTTAAATTTATTTATTTTTTCATTTTAGGAAAATACGATTTTCTGCTGATATTTTGATTATCTTGAGGATTATGCTACGGAATTATTTGCTGGTTCTTGATCTTTTTGATCAGAATTGTTTTAATTGAGCTTATAAAACAAAAATAAGACGAGAAAATATTGCCTTATTTAAGGCATAAGAATAAAAAAATGAAAACTTATTTACATAATGTACAAACGGTTTGAGCCGGCCATCGAGAAACAACAACAAACGGTTTTATATAGGGAAAGTCCCGCAATCTGGTGGTGGATAAAAACAGAATATTTGAATCTATAAAATATAATTTTAAATGAAATAATATCGTATTTATACGTAAACTTGGCCTTAAATGTTTATTCCTTCATCTGGAAGCCTCTAAGACAAAATATTTGGTGGTTGAGATACGCGCTTCAAATTTTCTAATTCTGACTTCGACAGACAATCAGGTATAATTGCATGACGACTCTTTTTACTCTGGATACAGCTTTGGAACTTGTGACCGACTTCTGTGACATGTAAGTCGGAATTTTTTGTAAATTTTTCGGTCACATAGTACGATGCAGGGGAATACTGACAGGAAAGACTTCTGGGCGACGCATACCTGGACGTCCGCCGACACGCTTCGTGTACCAATTAAAAGAACTCAATGGCTAAACGGTCACCAAGATGGTACATCGAGCTTAAGACAGAGATGGCTGGTGTCGTGTTTGGGATGTAATATGTACAGTGGGCCACAACGTTCGATCGCGAATAAAATGATTTATACATTAGAATGTTCAGAGGAAGACTCTCAAATTCTACGATCTGGAAAGGAAATCAGAAACAAGCCTTGAAGATTTCGCTCTTTGAATGAATCTTTATTATCTTGGCCTTTCTGTATACATTAAATGTTTTTTAAGGTTAAAATCAAAGTATGATATGTCTTAAAAGTAAAAACTTTATATTATCGTTTTATGAATATATTAATATTATATTTGATTAAAATATCAACATGAAATATATTAAATCTTGATACTGTTCACACAAATAAACTTTAAAAACTATGAATGAAGTAAAAAGAGATAGAAAAATATATTTTGGCATCCCCTCAAAAAAAAAGTATGGAAAAAAAAGGTGGCAGCGGTTGTATTCGAACCTACGTCTCCGAAGAGACTGGTGCCTTAAACAAGCGCCTTAAACCGCTTAGCCACGCTGCCTATTTAAATAGAAATAATATCAATAATTATTTAAATAAAAAGGCATATATAGGTTCAAAATATCATTTATTTTATCAATATTTCAGTTGGCTAAAGGCCAACCTTTTTATCAAGGTATTATAACATATTAATGATTAAAAGATTAAAATGTTATAACACCTTGATATATATATAAAGGTTGGCGTTCAGCCAACTGAAATATTGGTAAAAATAAATGATATTTTGATCCAATATATATGCCTTTTTACTTAAAGATTTTTTTATGGATTGCTCTATTTTCAAAATCAATAATTATATAAAAAATGAAGCATTTAAAACTTTCATTAATTGAAATGGGAGTCAATAGTATAAACTGTAGATTTTATACAGCCGCGATCCTGTTTCGAGTCTCTCATTAGGCATATTTTATGAAAAAGATTTGCTTCGATTGCCTTCGATTCTTGCAGACATCCAACGCCATCAGGGATTGCAAGTCACCAAACAGGGATCTAGCACATTTATAAATGCAAATATCACATGCATTCTACATATCTTGACATGTGGTAGATTTATAGTAGAAGCAGACGCTAATTACTTTTCCTGATTATCATTGCTTGTATTTGAGAAATGAAAGATTGAAAAATGAAATTAGATTTTACATTTACAGTCGAAGTTCGATGATTCGAAGCTCAAGAGACAAAAAAAAAAATTAGAATTATCCAAAAATTCGAATTAAAAACCTTTTGAATAAAAGGATTAAAACTTCTAAAGACCAAGATAAATATTTGAAATCAAAACCTTCAAATTATCCAAGAGTTATACTATATTATTCCTGAAAAAACAAACAAAATAGTTATTTTTCTATAAACAAAAATTATATTTGTCAAAAGATTCGGTAAAAATAGAATCTATATAGCAATAATATAATTGAGATAAAAAGAAATTACATATTAAATATCAAGAAATATTGAATTTCCTTTCAGGTTAAAAAAAATGACAATGCAATTAAAAATGGCGTCCTATCAAATAACAATCTTCTGCTTGATCTAGAAAGGTCAGTTGGATAGTTAACCTTCGTCTGACATTTCCAACTCCTTCAATATCTTTGGCAACACTGTTAAATATTCTATGAAATTATTTTCTCATATTTTATGTTAAAAACACCTCGTTTACTTTTATTTTTAACTAATTATTATTTTGTTGAATATATATTTTATACACATATTAATTTTTTTACAGATATATATACCGAATTAAGATATTAAAACGTGAATGTTTCTTTTCACAAATAAATCAAACTTCTACTGTCCTTACTGCGACCAAAAAATATTGGAGGGGGGGGGGCTTGGCTCATCAGTGGTGAACCCTCCCAGCGGTTTCACCAATTTAATCTTCCAGACCGCTTTTTTAGAGCTCTAATATTGTATTGGATTATTCTGATTTTATACGCTGCACTGAAAGATGGAATCTTAGAAATGGTATTTAATAAACTTATGGACATAAGCTTTTAGGACAGTAGAATTAAATTAAAATATTTTCATCGCAGTAAGGACAGTAGAAGTTTGATTTATTTGTGAAAGGAAACATTCGCGTATTTATGTCTTCATTCGTTATATATAGATGGCGCGTTATTGCATTGTGTAGATATACACACATGTTCAGAATTATCTTTCATTTATGAATTTTGTGTTTGAAATTTATGTGATAAAATAAATAAAGTTTCCAGGGATAAGTTTCTTTTGCAAACCTTTTATTTTCAAGCTTTCGATTTGTCAATCCTTCAACAGGAGTATCACAATAACAAATTACTGATAAATACTATTTTATACAAATTATTATTTACATATTTTAAATATTTATGATATTGAAAGAAATATTAGATAATAAAAAAGCATATATTGGATTTAATAAAATATCTATTTGCCAATATTTCGGTTGGCTGAACGCCAACCTTTATCAAGGCATTACATTTTTGTATATACAAACTCAGCTCCGCATAGCGTTCAGCCAACCAAAATATTGGCGAATAAATCTTTTATTAAATCCAATATATGCCTTTTTATTATCTAATAAATTAAATATGGATTGCTCTATTTTCGAAATGAAAGAAATATATTACATTATTTGAAAAATAATATTTTGAAAATAAACGTGCATTCATTTCATCCTTCTGTTAGCTATCTTTTGGCTTCTCACCAGGCAACCAATCAGAACGAAGCATGCTATTATATTAGTATTTATTATTACATGAGACAACACAAACTATAACCGTTATAATTAGGAACAACAATAATCTTCCTATTCGCTATAGAAGAAATAGGTTTAGTAATTTAGCTTGGAAAAATATTTTATAAATTTGTAAAAAATAATCGTAAAAGTGTATATATATATATAAAGAGACAAAGGTCGCCTCTCCCGTCAAAATATACGTCAAAAACTAGACCCCATCTATTGACCTTCGCCGCAAACTAGCGGCTTCGGGTCGGTGACGGTCAATAGATGGCGACTGGTTTGGACATCTATTTTGACGGGAGAGGCGACCTTTGTCTCTTTAGATCAATATCCTCCGGCATGATTTCCATATATATATATATTATATAATCTAATATGCAAATATTTTATTTTTTTATAAAACATGTATTTTACTTTCATCATTGACTATTCTTTTATTTTTGACTATATATTTAAAATACCTTTTGAATATTGTTATAAATATGTATAGATAACCTACCTATTTTTTTAATTCACGCATAAATTCTATATTACTATGAATAATAATTAATGTGTAATTCTCTCTTTTCAAGTAATTGAAAATGAAAACTACTTGAAAGGTAAATAGCTATCTTTACCTTTTCACGACTGCACCTTCAATTCTCTATCATTTCAACATCAAAACAAAATATTCATAACATATATATATATATATATATAGACCATTGGCCACTCGTGTCTTTTTGTGCCCGTAGAAGAACGTCTTACCCAAAAGTTTGTACACAAACCGTCCTCTTATAAATGAAGATTTTCTCCCCGACTTGTGTCTCTTCGTCTATAATCGTTATAATAACAGATTTTGTATGAATATTTGTCAATATATTGTTGCATCAATTTGAATGCGCCATACATTTATTCAAAATATTCTATGATATTTAATATTTATTTAAAACAGATTATTTACAATGTTATCATTCCTTTTTATAGTTTCATTCCTTTTGTAATATCTTTATTGTACATATATCTTGATTGGTTATTGGAGCGAGAGAGGACCTAGAGGAAGACAAATAATAAATAAACACAATAACTTTAAATGGTAATTTACTTTTATTTACCTTCCTTTATTTGCTTTGAGTATGGAAACCTGCTCGGTGCATAACACCAAGAAGGAGGAAACCAAGGTCGACGACCCTGAAAAGCTGAAACTTGGTGCAACAATTTAGATAAATTATAAAAAAGGCATCTCCTTATCGTGCAACTGTAAGTTGCTGATGGCTTTGGCCATCTAACGGAATAAATATCAACTATTCGCGTTGATTTTCAATTATTCCAGAAATGGCTGAATGCCCATTCTTGATTAATCAAGAAAAGCTAACCACGGATGCGTTTCGGGCTGTTGGCCCTCATCAGCGTGGTGCAAACTGTACTTCAACGACCAAAAAAAAAAAAATAGATAAAGTTTTTATCAAGAGATTAATCTTATACATTCAAGACATATCAAGAATATTATATATAATTTGGTAACGGTACTGGTCATGTAGCTGACCTCTTATCCCAAATTCCTTCAGAATCATCCAGCGACAAGCAGGGCTACTGACTCTTCAGGCAAGAAATGGATTAAAACTCTCACTACATTCTTGAATAAACATAAAGGTCCATCTTCAAGTTTTTTTCTGAGCTTTGAGGGGAGATTATTGGGACCCCATGGTTATCTGGTAGAGAACTCCTAGGTGTTGGGGTACAGTCTCCTAAACCGAATGTAATTGTTCATAGTCTTGTGTTTATAGCGCTATACTCTTACTATAAATCTTTTAACTTAGTATTAATGCTTTATCTACGGTATATTTCAATAAAATAGTTTTTTTTTAATATATCTAAATTATTTCGAGGATCAAAAAGCGAGATAGAAATGGAACAGAAAACGGTGTAAAAAAAACTGAGTGTTGCATTTTTCAATCGTATATTGGAAGTTAATTCTATACAATTTAACACACACGCAAAGAATTTTATTTGTAATAACTTAGTGATATTTCGAAATCGTTACGATTTTTTCTGAATTGAATCGTATAAAATCCCGTTTTAAATTATATATACTACAGCAAATTGAGAAACACTATTTTTCTCTACAAGGGTTTGGTGTGCGAGTGGTAATGAACCGTGGACTTTCGATATCCACGTTATGGGATGGAATCCCACATTAGGAACTTTTTTTATGAAAAAAAATTCTTTAATGGCCCCCGAATTTTGCAAAAGTCTACCTCTACCAGTGAGTACAGATAACCCAACATATATGGAGCATTATGTGAAAAGTGGAATTGATTCCAACATGTTCAAATATGTAGTGTACTTACACACACACACAGGTTTTTTAATTATCCCTAGTACACGTTGTACAGTCCATGATAATCACGGTAGGTAGAAGTTGGCGACTGCTTTTACTGTAAGTACACCACATGTCTATACATGTGAAAAGCAGTTCGAATTTTACACTTACAAATGTGCCAGAGCCCCGTTTGGTTACTTGCACTCGTTGGTGGGGTTGGACTTTTACAAGAATCGGGGGCCATTGGAGCAATTTTCAATCAGAAAAAAAGTGTCAAAGCAGGATTCGATCCCGGGTCGTAGCGGTCGAAAACCAATGGTTTTGACCATCTTTCAACCGACACCATGTACTTATAGTAAAAGGAGTCACCAACTACTACCCACCATGATTATTATGGCCTATACCACGATTACTATAGAAAATAAATTAAAATTTTGTTTTAATATTCAAACGCTTTATAGATAAGAGGGTTAAAAAAACGATCAATTGCCCATTAGGAATTTTGAAATATTTTCTAGAATAACTAAGCTAATCAGAATACGCCGCTGAATTCAGCCATATTCGATGCAACCTGTTTATCTATGTCTCGAATTTTGGAATCCGTCAGTACAGAATTCCAGGATTTCCTCTATTATAGAATTTTAATATATTTACCAAAGAGAATCATCCTCTTAAGATGCTAGAAAGCCAATTACAAAATAAGTCCCCATATATTGTTTACTGAAGAATCATATACGAATATATATACATGTAGTAAGGTAATCGATCCTGTAGGATGACTGTAGTGTGTTGGTTAAACGCAGTCGTTGTGGCCTCGATGTTAGAGTGGTTTCAGGCGTGAATCTACTGTACCAAAGAACGAGACATGTTGGATGTCACCATAGAGATGGAGAGAGAGTAAGTAAAGCCGACACCGGTCAGAGCAGGTCTGTAGAGAGGGGTCAGTCAATCGTGTCTCAAAGCGGACTAATCTTTTCGAGTAAGGTAGGGGCACTCCTGGGAACCCGACTTGTTTTTCGGACCTTTTTCCTCCTACAGGCGCCGGCTGTCACTCACTCGAAATTTCATTTGTTACCTTGGCAATTACATTATAACTATAAAAAAATGGGGATATAGGCATATATTGGAATATATTACAGCATATATATATTATATATATGTCGTATATTTTACTCATATGAAACCAAGAAGAATGTCTCTTTTTAAATTATATAATTTTTTCCAGGGAGTCGGTGTAAGGATGGTCTAAACCGTTGGTTTTCGACTGCTACGGCCGGAATTGAATCCCGATTTGGGCAATTTTATCTAACTAAAAATAAAAATAGATATTTGGAAATAATTTTAAATATATTAAAAATTTAACTGTACTTTTCATAGCTTAGAATATTGAAAAATAAAATTAGACATTTGATATGGAAAAAAAACTATACCCACATTATTCACAGAAATTTCTTAATACTTTTGTTTGGAAAGCCAAGATTTTTCAATTTTTGTAAATATATATTTTTATGATATTGTATCGGATATTATTGATATTTTCTATTAGTTCTGATGTAAATATTTTAAGAATTTTCAAACTTCATATTTCACTTCAATTATAATTCTTCTTCTTTTCCTTATTATTTTATTTATTTCAATATACAAAACGCGATATCCCGACTAGAGATAATTGCGTCGATTTACATTTTTAAACAGAAGCAGTTATAAACATGTTATACAAGAAAAAATATATAATAAAAAAGAGAAACAATAAGATATATTAGAAATCTGATCCTTTCAAGTTAGAAAGATAGTCATAAATATATTTACAAATATTATATATACATATTTTTTATTATTATACGCATTAAGCGAAATAATAAATTGCATTGCAAACGATATTAAAAAAAAACATCAATAAATTGCTTAATAAATATTCGTATATTTCACAGAACTTTTAGAAGGATAATAGTGTTGCCATATATGCATATATACCAATATCAAAAGATACGCTAGAATAACTAAAATTTAGCTCCATTGTTTTTAAATTCTCGTCTGACCTTTACCCGTACCTGTAGACGGTTATCAGAATAATATTCACAAGGAACGATCGTTTGGTGGTAAAGATATTGATTCCCATTGGTCGATGGCATCACGTGACCGCCCACCTGGCCAATAAAGGCCCAGGTTGGAAGATACAGTTGTATGCTCACAAAGGGCACTGACACACCTGTGGCTAAAAACGAAATCTACCTTCTTGTTCGCCAGACATAGCTCCCATTTCCTGCTCAGATATTTGACCTATATTTCTTACAAAAATGCATATTTACATAGATCCTAGACCATTACAGAATGTTCAATTAAACATTAGTTCATCATTTTACAATATAATGACCTTCATGTGAAATATGCATACCCTTTTATTTATATAGGTTGAGAAGAATCAAATGCTTCTATATCACAGTATTTAGAATTTATCATGGATGATAAACCCGGAATATATTTGATGCTTAAAAATGTATTTTTGATTTTTTTACGAGAGAGAGAAAGAACATTGCTCGATTAGTAAATTTGAAATTTGTATATATTTATACTGTCTTTTTTTTGTTTCATTGAATTTATTGATCATCATGATGCAGCATTAGCACTTTCAATAATGAATTAAAGATTTCTATTTTGTCTTTAAATTGTATATGACCTTAATTTGCTTATATACCTTTGTCGTCTTACGCTAACTCTATAATACTTAAACAATTATATTTTTCACTGCCAAGATAAAACTACAATAGACATCTAAAGTAACAAGACTACTCGAATCCAAACACTGGAATGCTCAATTTAAACCATACGTCCTATTTATAGCACAAATAAGTTAAACTGAAACTATGTAAATTGTGCTACAACAAAGAACAAATATTCAAAGCGTAAATATGCAAAGACACAACACCTTTAATCAATCCCCATAAATTATATCACAAATTAGTTAAACTGAAACTATGCAAATTGTTCTACAACAAAGAACAAATATGCAAAGCGTAAATATGCAAAAACACAACAACTTTCATCAACCCCATATATTCTAACTATAAATGCAGAACTGCCTAAAAGAATAGGATAGCTTATAGACAGATTCAACTGGAGAATGCAGCTAGTTCCTCAAATATGTTTCTAAATTGAAAGATCATCTTAGTAAGATGAAATAGAAAGATCATCTTGGTAGATTTTTAAAACGCAAAACCATTATTAAATAAAAACGTTTTAAGTGTGGTTGACTTATTTCTACGTTCGCTTGTAAATATGAAGTTGATTTTATTTATCCGCGTCGGGCCTACTCGATATGGGCAAAAATAGTCCAACTCCGCCTTTTCCGGTCCCAAGCCCGGATGAAAAAGGAGGAGAGGGAGCAGTAACAAGCTCGGTAAAAAACCTGGGTTCAGCTGGCCCGGCTGATAGTACCCTGTAAGGGCTCCTAATCCAGGGATACAGGATGAACAGCTTTTGTACTCCATGTTAGGAGCGGCTGCACATGGCGTCTGTTCCTCGTGCCACAGGCGGCCATTTCTTTTGGAGCTAAGTCAGCCTGCCACTGAGTAGTGCTCCCAGTCTTAATGACAAAGGCAGACGTATTCTACTTCACCCAGTCATGATGGTTGTCAAGCTTTACAAGCTTGATACCTTAATATGATTAAGTGGAGATAAGAAAGAAGAAGAAGAAGAGGGCTGACTGGTAGATTCAAATGGAGAATGCAACTAGTTCCTCAAATATTTTTCTCAATTGAAAGATCATCTTAGAGCCATATACACCTGAAACTTGGTGGAATTTTAAAACGCTACTTCTTAATAAATAAAAACGTTTTAGGTGGGTTTTATTCATTTCTACGCCCGCGTGTATATAAGAGGTTGATTGTATTTATTCGCGTCGGGCCTACTTAAGATAAGCGAAATTAGTCCAAGGTTTAACTGTCCTAACACTGTCAGGTTAAACAGTGACCTAATATTTAACTAACCTAAATTATTCTATCGTAAAGATAGATGCTGCCTCGTCGGCATTCATAGTTCTTCAAATTAAAGATACTTCAGTCAATAAATCTTATTATTATCTCGACGTTTCGACAAAAATATTTTGTCCTCGTCAGGAGCGAACAAAAAATATTTTAACATTCTGCCAAAATGTTTTAATTTTTGTTCGCTCCTGATGAGGACAAATCATTTTTGTCGAAACATCGAGATAATAAAAAGATTTACTGGCCGAAGTTTCTTTAATTTGAAGAACTAAATCAATATATTTGAAAATAACCTAACCTGACTTAGCCTAGAGGATTGACACACTCAGCGGTATGTTGCAAGCATTTGCCTCGGAAATCAGATCTAACCATTATTTCTTCATTAAATTTCGAAACTATTATAGACGCGTATGATTATTTTAGATATTAAACAATTTCTACTGCCCTTACTGCAATATAAAAATTAATAGGAGGGCCCCTGGCTCATCAGTAGTGAACCCTCCAAGCGGTTTGATCAGTTTCATCTGCCATACCACCGTTATATTGTATATTTTTCGATCTTATATAAAAGCGGTATGGTAAATTAAACTGGCGAAACCGCTGGGAGGGTTCACCACTGATGAGCCAGGCCCTCCAATTAAGTTTTCCATTGCAGTGAGGGCAGTAGAAATTGTTTAATATCTAAAAAAAATCATACGCGCCTATATTAGTTTCGAATTTTCGTAACAGATGGCGCGCTAATGCATCACATTATTTCTTTATAACTCATAATTTAATAAAATCTATGAAGCATCCTTGAATAAGTTTCTTGTACAATTTTATTTCTTTAGATAACAGCTCGCGCTAACATACCTTCAACAGGATAATCCTAGATGGTCTTGTTGAAGGGCATGTTATCTCGAAAGCTAGAGAAATAAAAGAATTATGAAAAGAAACCAAACCCTTGATTCCTTATAGATTTAATTAAAATGTAAAAGATAGGAAGAATCTCTACTATATATCAAAATTTATATGATGAACCTTTTGCCGGAAAATATTGATTATTATCAGAATCTATAAGGAAGTCATTGCAGCTAGTGAAATGGAAATCTTATAATATTATTTTTATATATATTATAATATTATCTCATAATCTTATTTCTCTCTCCACGATACTAATTATTACAGATAACTTCATTAAATCAACTTCCATCATTGCTTAACATATTGTAAATAACTACCTTGCGATTTCTTCTATCTGCTTATGTTGTTGCTTTATTGTTTAATGTATATGTTTATTTAATGCTCTTTTTCTTAATTGTTTATTTTCTTCTTGATAATTATGTACCTACTCTACTACAATATGAATTATTGTAGATAGTTTTACACGCAATTGTCCAGATCGGATATAGCGTGTCTTGTTTGCACACACAACTGGTAAATAAATCTCATCAAACTTTCAACAGATTGTGTGAAGAAAATTTTATTCCGCCATTATTAAGAAACAAGGAACAGATACTTCTGGTGTATCCGTGTTGAAGGGCATGTTAGCTCGAAAGCTCGAGAAATAGAAGAATTATGAAAAGAAATCAAATCCTAGATTCCTTATTTATTTAGTTAAAAAGAAATATAATTATACAAGAAACTTAGCCTTGGATGCTTTGTTTATTTTATAAAATTATAAGTCAGGAGAAGAACGTTTATTTTCGACATCAGGCATCAGTATCACTATTTGTAAATCATCATAAACGTTCCTTAGATTGCTTACTGATATTATCTAGCTGTAGATTAGTTGTTTGTTGATAATTGTCGACTAGTCGTACTGACGTCATCAATAAATACTGTCACATCTTAAGATATTCCAAGACTCTAATTCTACGTTACAATATATTGTAATACTGTGGCAACGAATTCCAGGACTCGAGACACCTACTGCTGGAATGCCCACTCTTCTTCACCGCTAGACAACAGACAATAAATAATGTTGTAGATCTATATCGATTTGTAAATATCAGAGAGGATTATCATAGGTTTAACTATTTTTGTATATATATTTATGATTATCCTTCTGGCCTGAAAGGTTCAGGTTCCTAATATATATTATTGTTTCTCTCTTTTTATTTTTGATTACTTTTTCTTGTATAATATGTTTATAACTGTTTCTGTTTAAAACGACGTAAATCGACGCAATTATCCCTAGCCGGGATATCGTGTTTTGTGTGTTGAAATAAAAAAATATAAATATACTAGCGGACGTACCCGGCTTCGCCCGAGGTTTTACCCGAGTAAAGGTTTGTCTAACGAACATTTGTTAAAACAATTCTCTATAAACTTGAAAAAAAAAAGATATATTTTGATAATTTGAAACTCGTAAATTTGAATCTCTCGATAAAGTGAACATTTTTTCCCGGTCCCTGTGTGCCGTGTCATCCTGAATTTTGTCTTTCATAATTTTCTACATTACAAAATCATCGTTTTATCTAGTGAACATATTTTCCCGGTCCCTTGAAAAATACTCGATAAGTTGAATAAAATCATGGTCGTGAATCTCTCGATAAAGTGATTATTTTTTCCCGGTCCCTGTGTGCCGTGTCATCCTGAATTTTGTCTTTCATAAATTTCTACGTTACAAAATCATCGTTTTATCTAGTGAACATATTTTCCCGGTCCCTTGAAAAATACTCGATAAGTTGAATAAAATCATGGTCGTGAATCTCTCGATAAAGTGATTATTTTTTCCCGGTCCCTGTGTGCCGTGTCATCCTGAATTTTGTCTTTCCTAATTTTCTACATTACAAAATCATCGTTTTATCTAGTGAACATTTTTTCCCGGTCCCTTGAAAAATACTCGATAAGGTTGAATAAATTCATGGTCGTTTATGGAAGATGGACGAAGTTCCCGGAGGTCATCTTGGGCAAGCTCCCGCGAGGCTTTTTTTCTTGTCTACTTGGCATAGCTGTGTTGCCAACTCTGCCCTGATTGGTCGGTGGGTACTTTGACTGTCGGCCGGCGGCCGGGCGAATCCATTCTCGCACGGGGTCTGCCCCACTCCAAACTTTTGGCAAAGAACTTTCTAATTAAAGATTATTGTCTTAAATAATCTTTAAGAACAAAAAGTATAATAATTGAACGATAGGAAATTATAGTAAATAATTATACTAAACTAAATGATGTAAAAATAATTATACATGAAATTTGATATAAGTTTTAGAAAAGTTATCGTTAAGTCCACGGGAAAAGATGTAGCCAAAACAAATAGGTTTTTAACAGTGACACGTGAGCACCCGCCTCGAGACGCGCTCCTCTCTCCTAACATTACTCCCCCTCTTGAAAAAGCCTATCTCCGTCTCAATGGTGGCGCTGCTTGCGAGTTAAAGCTACAAATCTGCAAATAACTCTAAGGATATTAAAGATATTCAAGATATTATTTTTCGTAAACCTTTCCGGGGATATGCCTAATAATATCCCGAAATTTCACGGCGATTGGATGTATGGTTTTCGAATCCATAGAGGACACACACACACACAGACAGACAGACAGACAGACACACAGACATTCAATTTTATATATATAGATTATAATACTTCGGAAAAGGTTGGCGTTCAGCCAACTGAAATATTGGTAATATAAATTATATTTTTATCCATAAACAAACATACACTAACGGGTTCAACAGTTTATTCCTCAAACCGCTAAAATTATGTATGTATTAGGCTGACCTATTATATAATCTACATTCATATACGAATACAGTATGAAAGTGTTTAATTTCTCTTATTGTTATAAAGACAGTAAATAGTATTGCTTTATATTTGAAAGAATGGCGTTAAAAAGTATTTTTTATTCTTACCTTTCAACAAGAAAAACTTTCCAGTTCATAGGTGCACCACTCCCAGGACTATAAGAAAGTCCAGAAAAATCCCAGGTTTGTGTATTTCGGACTCAATGGACCATTTTTTCCTTCAAGTCGATATTCACCGCGGATGGTGGAATTCTCTTCTTCCCTCCGTTTCCAAAGAAAAAACCATTTTGAAAGTTTTCCCTTTCTTTAAAATCTTGATTTCTTTACGGGGAAAAACTATATTTAAATCCTTAAATCAATGGCATTTAAAATCCTACTACCTGAACAGATTTTATCGCAAGATGGTGTTTATATATATACATATATACAGTGTATAAGAATATATTCGTTTTCTTTGTATGTAAATATCAGAAGCACCTAAATTGTAGGTATTATGTATATTTACTGTATATTTGTTGTTTATGTGTAATATATGAAATATGTGTAAAATAGATATGTAAAATAGGTTAGGATAAAAGGAAAATATTTTATTAATAAAGGTCAGTGTGAAAGTAAGGCTGGTCTTGTCCTCCTACTGAACCTCCTTTACAGCTTGAAATTGACTCCACGTGAGAGACTGGTCCCTCATTATCTGAATCTAAGGGCACCTAGAGCAAACAGCCCTTATCGCACCAACATACAGTAGAACCTCCCTTTAGCAGACCTCTCTACAGATAACAGTTTTCATTTGCAAATTAGCATTTTTTACAATTTAGCAACTCTCTGGTAAGAGGACACCTCTCCTTAAAGGACACTTTGGCTCTGCAATTAGGTGTTGTCCTTTACAGAAAGGTTCTAATGTATATACTAATAATTGATATTGAAAACCATAATCTATACAATTAAACCTAAGTTTTGCTGGTACTATAATTAGATTTCGTAATCAATATTATTCTTAATTTTTCTTTCTCCTTGTTGATTATCGTTTTAGGTTAAATGTACTTCGGGATGTTATTATTTACAGTTGTCAAATTTATAATTCAAAATCTGAATACAAAGGTATTTAAAATTTGAAACTAATATAGACGCGTATGATTCTTTTTAAAATAAAACAATTTCTACTGTTCATACTGCAATGTAAAAATTGATGGGAGGGCCTGGCTCATCAGTGGTGAACCCTCCCTGGAGGGTTTTTTGAAAATAATTATACGCGTCTAATAGTTTCAAATTTTGATAACAGATGGCGCGCTAATGCATCCTAACATATGTATTTACATAAGTTTAAATTTAGGTTTCCTTCTTGAACTTTATGATATGTTTCTTTTATAGGTTGAAGATTAATAGTGAAAGTTATATTTAATAAGAAAACGCACTTTATATTTATACTATATCTTTAAAAGAAAAATAGAAGATGCCAATATTCATGCTACTATAATTATTATTTTTGTACAATCCTGACGTTTTGCATACATACACATTATAAACAAAGTTTTTAATATATTAACCTACCTTCGATTATCTCAAATCAAACAGAGTTAAGTAATAATATTTTATGAAAAAAGGCATTTTCTGATCGTGCAACTGAAATTTGCTGATGGCTTGCGCGATGGGTAAACCTTCCCAGCGGTTTCGCCAGTTTAATCTACAATTTAAACTGGCGAAACCGCTAGAAGAGTTCACCACTGATGAGCAAGGCCCTCCCATTGATTTTTCAATTACAGTAAGGGCAGTAGATATTTTTTAATTTTCAAAAGAGTCATACGCGTTTTTAATATCTTCGAATTTTCATAACAGATGGAGCGCTAATGCATCATAAAATGCTATTATGTAGCCATAGATATGCAAATTAACAAAAACTATAACCACATGGTCAAATATTATAAAATAATAGATGAATTTTCACCGAAATATTCCCTTCGAGTGCCTTTTTTTCAATAACTTCTATTGTGTAGAATAGTGAAGTTCGATAGAATGATGGTCTAAACCGTTGGTTTTCGACCACTATGACCCGGGTTCGATTCCCCGCATTGTGCACTTTTTTTTTATTTAATAAAATGCTCCAATGGCCCCCGATTCTTGCAAAATTCCAAACCCACCAGCGAGTGCAAGTAAACAAACGGAGCTATGTCACATTTATAAATGCAAAGTCGAACTGCTTTTCACATGTGTAGACATGTGGTGCACTTACAGTAAAATCAGTCGCCTACTTCTACCCACCATATATTCAGAAGTTTCTTCTATTTCTAAATAAATTAAATACCTAAATATAAATACAGTCACAATTCTTGTAGAATCTACTGCGGGGGAATGTCTATTATATGCCTGGTCTCTCCTGGAGGTGGTCGCGTATCGGAGGGATCGTTCCTTGGAGGTCTTATTGACCACATCAATATGTTCCAAAAGAACTTGATGTACAATCAATCAATGTACAATCGTCTGATATATGTTTATGTCAGTTCTATTAAATATCAACTGTCTCTTACTATCCAAAATGAATATTTATCCAATTGAGGTTTTTATTTAAACTTTTCATCTCACCCTTATTTCGGACAATTTCTCTATGATACACAGTGACTTTATTGAAGACACACAAGATAACCAAGTATGAACAAAATTGTCTCTGTCTCCTTCAAAAAAAAAAAAAAAGACGTCTATTGACTTCAAAGAATCCACTCATGAGTGTAAACACATGAACAAAACTTAAGGTAGTGGATTCTTTGATGTCAATAGTCGTCTTTTTTTTCTTTTGAGGGAAACAGAGACAATTTAGTTCACACCTGGTTATCTTGTGTGTCTTCAATAAAGTCACTGTGTATCAAATATCTTTCAGAGTTATTGTCTGAATCCCGATATACAAGCTAAAATGTTCAATTTCTTAAAGTTTTGTCCATGAGTATATCTAATAAAAGGCACAACATATTTCCGAAATTTGATTAATTGTATATCAAATATATTTTCAGAAATAAAATAAAATTTATAAATTAAATTGCCATTTATCGTTAAAATTTGTAACAATAAAATTTGGCAATGTGTTCCTTTTCACATAAGATAAATTTATTTAAGTTTCAAAATACAAAAATTCAATGATAAATAAATTAATCAGTGAAAATAAAATAATAAAATTTGACTAGGGACTTATAAATCAAAGTAAAGTGTAAATCAGAGCAGCGGCGGGGTAAGCCATCAAAGTTGGGCCTGTGGGACAAGTATCTAGTTACCATGGTAACCATAAGAAACAAGCTATATTCACGTGGCATCCTTGGTGGTCCTTGGTCAAGTTTTAATTAGGTCAAATCGAACTGGCACCATTGGCTTTTATTTCCCAAGCGTTGCTACGCTGGGTGGTTGACCCAATAGATTTGGTGGTTTTATTCTCCCATTGTGGCCAAAATAAAGAGGCATTTATTTAAATTTTGATGAGATCTCAATGAATACATACTTTTTACACTATAGAAACCAATAATATGAAACAAATAAAATAATTTTATTTATACTAATTATCTTCTATTGAAAGCATTGAGAGTAGCAGACGACTTTTCATTCATACATCTACGGCTTTCAAAACATTTCGTTCCGTTCAGTTATTGGCCATTTATTTTATTTGACAATATGGGCGGAACATTTTTCGTGATCACTTCAATATTTATATTCTCTAATATTATTTTTATAGGTACCATACATTCTAAAATATATTGTAACAAATGCCTTTCATATAAGATCGTATTCATCCAGATCAAATCTCAATGAATACATACTTCGTACACCTAAGACCTACATTTTATTCAAATAAAAATATTTTATTTATACTAATTATCTTCTCTTGGAAGCATTGAGAGTAGCAGACGACTCTTCATTCTGTTCAGTTATTGGCCAGTTCTTTTATGTGACAATATGGGTGAAAATATTTTCGTGATCACTTCAATATTTATATTCTCTTTCTTATATTCTTTTTCTAGGTACCATACATTCTGAAATATAGTGTAACAAATGCCTTTTTTATCATGGTCTTTTTATCCAGTATAATATTTAAAGCATCATTATCATTATTTTGATTAAATAATTTTATTTTCAGTACATTCATTCATATAGATTCGGTGAGAGAGAATTCAAAAAATAATAATATTATTTAGACATTTGTAAAAACATATATTAAAAGATAATCAACCTTTCTTATAAAAATACCAAAATATTTTCTCATAATGAGTTTATTTTCATTTCAAAATTCTGGCTTTCAGTTGTAAATATACACGCTACGCCCGTATATATTTGTAAATATTTCTTGTAAGATTCATTCCTCTCCAATTTTGCGATGATATTTATAGACCTGGAAAATAGGTCCTCTATTGTCAGTTCTGAGCATGATATGTTCAATTAAGTCCATTGAAGGGCGATTATTGCTTGAAAGCTTGGATTTTAAAATAAAAGAAACTCATTGTGGGAAATTATTTTTGTATTTTTGAAAGTTTTTCACAACACACCTTCCTTATATTTTAAGCATTTTATTTATTAAAAAATATGGCACAATGTTTCATTACAGAATTAATATATTTAATTACATTTTTGAAGCCGAAATCTTCGAACATTCGAAAATGAACATTCTAACGCCAACTTCCATTTTGTATTCCAAATATCGACTAGAAAAATTTGGCAGACGATGGATTGAGCAGCTAATAAATTGTTGTTTATGTCCTGCAGACGATCTAACACCAATAGCCTGGCAACACAACTTCTCTCCGCCAGAATTCTGCTCAGCTATTCATAGACTGCTTTGAGATTTGAATGGTAGAATAGTTATTTCAAATAGTTCTACTATGTATATTGTTGCATCAATTTTAATGCGTCCTACGTTTATTCAAAATATTCTATGATATTTAATATTTATTTGGAACAGATTATATGGATTATCATCACTCCTTTTTATAGTTTCATTCCTTTTGTAATATTTTATTGTACATATATCTTGATTGGTTATTAGAGCGAGAGAGGACCTAGACTGCGGATCACGACCTACGAGGAAGACAACGAATAAATAAATGCAATAAGTATGGAAACCCGCTCGGTGTATAACACCAAGGAGGAAACTAAGGTCGATGACCCTGCAAAGCTCCACTTGGTGCAACAATATATATTTGTATTTATTTCATTGGTTGTATTTAGGTTTGATGTAGAATCAAGCATGATTTTAATGTCCCTTCCTTTCTTTTCTTCTTCAACTTATACTTAAACCTTGTGATTATTCAAATGTTTATGTAATATAGTCACTGAATTTAGTGTTGTTTCTTGACGCAAGCAATACAATAATTCATATTGTAGTAGAGTAGGTAACAGAATTGCCAAATATAAAATAAGAAAACAACAACTTCTTAGTTGTTGTTTTCTTATTTTATATTTGGCAATTCTGTTACAAAAATAATGTCTTTTTCTTAAAAAGAGCATTGAATAAACATATACATTAAACAAATAAGCAACAACATAAGCAGATAGAAGAATTCGCGATATTTGATTTCTAGATACTATACCGTAACTGTGAGGATATTGCGTCTGAGATGTGATTATAATATAAAAATAAATAAATATTTCTGAACTACTTAAGATTTTAAAATTTATCGTTAATTATCGATATTTAGAAGTATAAATTTATTCTATTTCTTTCAACACACAAAAATGCTTATAAAATATTAAATTATTTAAATCTGCGCGATCTGAGAAATGTATATATTAAGACATTTGCATAAATATCAAACAATCAGAACCTTCGTTTGTCTGCTGCTATATATATATTTTTTTCATTGATGGACTTAACGTTTAGAAAGTCCCCTTTGTTAAATCCCCCGAGAAATAATTAATCACATGAATAATTATATTCTTAATTAACAAATACAATTGCGAATATACGAATTATATAATTATGCACACAAATTTATTTTTAAATGAACTAAATTATGTAAATAAGAGAATAAGAATAAATTAAAATAAATTATTATATTACTTAGAGCTCTCTGATATATGAACAACAAAACATCTCTTTGTAGAAGAAATGAAAAACACAAACTTTATAATCATCTCTACAAAGTTTAAAATGTGTAGTTGTTTAGATATATACTAGAGATTAGTGTGTGTGTGTGTGTGTGTGTGTGTGTAATTGGTGATTACAGCATGTGGATCAACACAAAATATCACTACTAATAAGCGTCCTTTTTTTTCTATTTCTAAATAATAACTGGTACTTATTAAATCTTGAGAAATTATTATATAAAACTTACTATGTATATAAAATAATTATATTTTTTAATAAAAAATAATAATTGATAAATAAAAAACTGCTTACGAGGTTGATTTTCTTGCTCTATATATATTTGTTTCTAAAGCTTTCGGGTTTTGCAAACCCTTCTACAGGGGTATATGATAGTATACGAGTATACTCGTATAATCATATACTCCTGTCATGATGGTTGTCAAACAGACACCATCAAGGGTCACAACTTGATACCCTAATATGATTGAGTGGAGATAAGAAAGAAGAAGATATACTCCTGTAGAAGGGTTTCCAAAACTTGAAGGCTTGACAAGCAAATATACAATAAAGCTAGAAACTCAACATAGGAAGCGGTTTTTTATTTATTATTCTGTATATTTAAGATGAATATACTTTTCCAAATGATAATTCAGGTCTGGAATCTCAACATAGTAGAATTTCATTATTTAAAAAACTTTAATTGTTGTGGATTTTCTAATAATTTCTAAAGTTTTGGATAAAATAATGCTGCACTTCTTTGTTACATTGGAAGGTATCTGTTATTAGAATGTCACTGCTTAATGATTTACTAATAAATAATTGAATATCTGACGTTCAGAAATTTATCTGAATCACAATAATATACTGTATTGATTATATTAATACTGTCATTCCATCCATAACATGTCGCCATACTACTATGATTGCAAGTGAAAAGTTTTTATTCGTCTTTCTCAATTATGCATTTCTAAAAGATCACATCTATATTTTTGATAATAGAATTAATAAGCGGTATTGTGCCTTTTTTATGATATAATACAGATTTGTACAGTTTTTCAATTGAAGATGATTAATAATTTAGGAAGGTTTTGTTTATCATTGGTGATCCTTCTCATAAATTTCATCATTTTATCCATCGAATGCTCGAAATATCTCTAGCTTTCAGGCATGAGAGCCCTTCTACAGTAGAACATTATTCATAAAAATAAACTTATCCCAGGAAGTATAATATTTTCATATTAATATTGATACAAGGAATTGTATATATTTTGAACTATTGTATTATTTATTCAGCTTATATAATTTTCATTTGAAGGTTTTTCATGGTGATGGAGTTTTAAGGAATATATAAAGGTAGTTCCTCTTTGAAAACGCAAGAAACGCCTATTTCTGATATTCTCTTTCTCTCTTTGAGTATATCTCTGAGAGATCTTAATGATCTTTATTTCAAGTGTTTCACGAAATCCTGACCACAATACACTAAGGTCTGTAATTTTGGTGTGTTTAAATGCAACGAATTTTAGTGATAATGTAGATATAATTATTCACATATTCCAAAAACGAGTTATAACAACTTTCATTAAATACGTTAAAAATGTATATAAAGTCCTTATTAAAGATAACTTTGTTAACTCTTGAAAATCTACAAAAGTATTTTACTTATTCCATGAATAGGTCGTACTGGTGGTTAGAAACTGCCTTTTACTGTAAGTGCAACATAGTTTTCACATTTATAAACGCTCTTCCTCCCTGACATATAATTTAATTTTTTAAAAATCTATAAAGCATTCATGGATGGGTTTCTAGGTTTTGCATTTTCAGCGTGTATAGTTAGCTAGAAGTTAAACTCTAGTTTCTCCTGTGTTGAAGGGCATGTTAGCCCTGGATTCTTTTTTGCTTTCATTAGACACATGTATAAAGCAGCTTTGAACTTACAGGATGCCTCAGGTTTGATACTTACACTCACTGGTGGGGTTGATTGTGAAGGAATTTAGGGCAATAGAAGCAAGACTATTGATTTCTTTTATGACCTTTTGTACTGGCCATGGCACGTAAGCCACCTACGTGTTGTGTGAGAGTTAACTATGTCTAATTAACTAAGACACAGAATCTAATTAAAATTAACTCGTCACCTTAACAAGGTTTTCTCTAAGATACCCTTGAAGGAAAGTCAGCATAGCGTGACAAGGTTTCTAGACCACCACCGTGACAGGTTTTGGCGTGATATACTTGACTTTAATGAGAAATTCTCTGTAACTCTCACACAGGAACACAATGTAGTTTAGGATGGTAATAGAATGTACCCAATATAACACCCGTGTAGATTTACTGGGAGTCATTTGAAGGAGGAAATCTCTATTTGGGTTGATTATGTTATAAAATTACTGTTTTATATTAATGTTATAAAGCAATAACGCACCATCTATATACAAGAAATAGAACTATAAAGTACGAATGTTGATTTTACCAATATAATAAACGTTCTACTGTTTTTGGACTGCGATAAGAATAGTAAGGATGATTGGCTCATCAATGATAAACCCTCTCAGCGGTTTCGCCAGGTTAATCTACCAGACTGCGATATTTAAAGCTCTAATACTGTATTGGACGATTCTGCTTATATATGCCTCAATATAAAACTGAATTTTAGCTATAATATTTCAGCAAACTATAGAAATAATCTTACAGAACAGTATAATTAATTTATATAAATTTTTTTAACGCCTTTTGCCAATTTTTTTATTTCATTTACTTCTCCTGACGAAGACAAAAGATTTTTGTCGAAACGTTGAGAAAATAAAAAAAAAACTCCAACTGGCAGAAGTGTCTATTTTTCATATAAAAAGTATAATTATTTTTAAATATTTTTTTACGAACAAAATACATTTTCTACTGTTTTTACACTGCGATGAAAAATAGTAAGGGAGATTGGTTCATCAGTGGTGAACCGTCTCAGCGGTTTTGCTAATTTAATTTATCACGCCGCGATTCTTGGAGCTTTAATACTGTATTGAACAATGCTGCTTATATATGTCTCAATTGGAAACTGAATATTAGTTATAATATTTCAGCAAATTATAGAAATAAGCTTATAGGAGAGTAGAATTACATATAAATGTTTTCATCGAACAATGCTCTTCCGCGCAAACAATAATGACAAATTAAGAAAAAGGCATCACCTGATCTGCAACTAAAGGTTGCTGATGGCTTGAGTTTCGAAAGGTATAATTGAAATGTAAAATATTGTCTAAAAGTAAAATACCCTACATATAAATCCTCTAAAATCTTATATGATACATTATTGTAAAATACATCATTTTTCCACATATATTTATTTTGAAAATAGAGCAATCCATACTTTTAAATCATTAGAGAGTAAAAAGGCGTATATTGGATTGAATAAAAGATTTATTTGCCAATATTTCGGCTGGCTGAACGCCAACCTTTATCAAGGCATTACATTTTTGTATACACAAACTCAGCGCCGCATAGTGTTATAATAGTTATTATAGTTTGTGTATACGAAAGTGTAATGCCTTGATAAAGATTGGCGTTCAGCCAGCCGAAATATTGGCAAATAAATCTTTTATTCAATCCAATATATGCCTTTTTACTATCTAATATATTTATTTAAATTTCATAAATTTGATTAATTATTAAGAAACTTTATAAATCACCTTTGTACTCTTTTAATACGTTTATAACTAATTTACTCATGTATGACTAATTATATAATATAATCTAAAAATTCCAATATTTCTATATTTTAAAAAATATATATTTATTTTATTCATTGATAATTTTACTTTTGTTATAATCGTTTTTAGAATGACTTTCAGTTTTGTTGTAAATATGCCTAGTTAACATATCTATCATTTTATATCACTAATATAGGATTAACCTTTATAAATTCTATATACCACGTTATATTTTCGATTTCTCTTTTAAATTCTATATAATGTGGAAATAACTCATGTGTAATATTTCCTCAAGTAATTGAAAATAAAAGCTACTTGACGGTAAATAATTATCTTTTTCTTATCACGACTTCACCTTCAACCCTTTTCTTATCGATCCTTTGTCTTATCAACCCTTTATCTAACAACAACAAATTATTCATAACATATATGTCATAATATATGCTCTTCCAGGATTAATAAAACAAACCAACAGCCAACGAGAGAGAAATGGGCAGCTAAAGCGAGACACTTTAGACAACTAACTTACGACCATTTTTTGGCTACATTCCTGAGGGGGCCGTCACCACCTGGCGACTATCCTGGTTAGCCCCCGGTTGTGTAGACAGGGAAAACAGTCGTTCAGCTGATAACGTCTCGCTCGCCCTCGCTCGGCTGGCTGCCTGGATGATTGCTCTAACAACTCGTCGTGTGATTATTTCTCTCCTCACCACATTTACCACTATATTGCCACATTGAAGTCGACAGGATAAGACCTGGCCGGGAAGCGAATCCCTCATATACCGGAGTATGAAGAAACAAGAAGCCAAGCCACGATGATCGACCAAACCCAACTCAACTGTAACCACTCCTCTTCGAGCCCTCAACCCCTTCCTCGCCAACCTTTGAACCGTGATCCCGAAGGAGTATTCACCTACGACGGAGATGGAGCTGCCACGCACTTCTTCCAGCACTAGATCTACTCAAGAACGATCGCCGTGCCAGAGCAGGACACCTCCCGCCATCATGGACAAGACTCCGCCAGCTCCCTACCGCTACTGTGATGTACAACACTGGTACGCACAGTGTCACAGACAGAACTCTCCCGAAGCTCAATGAACTTACCTGCGCCCTAAACCAACATAACTCGTGAGTGTAATTGTCTTAATTCCTACCATTCATTCTTTAAATAAGTCATTCCTTGTAGATTGTCCCAATATTTCCATAATTAGCTCAATATGTGTGAATATGTAAAAATATTTAATATTTCCATTTATCTCTCCACCCCTATTAACAGTGATCTTATTATCCATATTATATCTAGCTATGTGAAACCCATTTAATTAATTACCTTACCAGTAGATGTAACAATCGTCATTTTAATTAAATAATTTCCATTTTAACGTAACTCTTTAAAAAAAATCATAAAAAAAAAGGAATTCTACCTATTAACGCTTTACGATTTTTACTATTAACAACAGATTTTCATAATCAAATTATTTATAAAAATATGCCCCCAGCACCTAAACTTTTGTATAGACCTCTCCTACTTGTAAGCACGGCTCACGAAAAATAATTTCTTTCCCTAATCGATTCAAAATATACCCTGTAATTCAGGCGTCGAAGAATTCCAACCACCACGTGAGTCTTGCTTACAACCAACCCTTGGTGACTCTTATCTATCTTCCCCTTAATGCCCCTCTCATTCTTACAACTTTGTTAACTTTATAACAGCTCAGGACCTTTATAGAGAATTATTGATTAATCAATTATCGAACTTCTATATTGTCATTTCAAAATCCTAACCTTCGCCCTTCATTTATGATAATTTATTTCGTAGTTCATCTCTAGCCTATCCACCGACCCACACCATCTAGCCAATGGTGTGTTCGTCACAGGGTGCAGATTGACTAACTGCTAGATATTTATCAACCCCTTTTTGTTCGCACTTGAACAATCTGCATCGAGCGACACAGTTCGCTTCTTCTTCTCGCGCCACACGGACCCTGTCTTCAAATCTATGTTTGTCCATTGTCCAAATCAGCACGATATAGCCTACCTTCGATATTTCCCACGGAGGTACGTTAAACATCGTCGCTGATTTTGTCCGGTTCGTCATTATTTCGCGCAGACATGGGTCTTACTTTCAACCCACCGCGAAATCATCGCCTTTCACAAGCTCCCACGACGGTTCAAACACCTCGTGTCCGAGCAGCTTGTCACTTGTAACGGACAACGCAGTCCTCGTCCCAATTTTTGGCACTGTGCGCGCATACTTTCCGCAAATTAAATATAAGTCCGTTCGACTTCCTCATCTACACACGGGACTTTTCCCCTCGGGCTCGCTACACAAGTAACTGCATAGATAAGTTAGATTGGCCCAAAGCAAGTTTCCCCTCGCTCTGTTCGCCGAAATTCTAACATTGTATGTAGTTCGATATTTACCTCAGTCCTGAGCTCACACAATTGCCAACCTAAACCTCATTTCTCGTACTCTACACTTATAGCATAGAAAGCCCATGACAAGTTTCCCCTTGCCATGTTCACCTGAAAAATATCTTAAAGTGTAGAGTTCCCCAGTCTTAATGATCTTCAGAATTTCACCATATGTATGTGACTCTTCTTCTCGTTGTTCACACTCCTCCATATCACTTCCCTTATAGTACATTAGATTTTGTTGTATATAGCCTTTTATAACCTTGATATTTTCAAAGATTTCCTTAAATGTCAAACTCCCCGGTGTTGTAAAACTGCTTGTAAATAATATTTACTTGTGTACTATACAATATTTTATTTACATAAAACTATGTCACCATTACCTTGACTAATTTTAACTGTAAAATTATTTTCTCTATTCCTGGCTTCACCAGCTTTAAATATACTTAAACTATGTTCAGCCTTCTTCAACGGGGGCCATATGTCATAATATATGCTCTTCCAGGATTAATAAAACAAACCAACAGCCAACGAGAGAGAAATGGGCAGCTAAAGCGAGACACTTTAGACAACTAACTTACGACCATTTTTTGGCCACATTCCTGAGGGGGCCGTCACCACCTGGCGACTATCCTGGTTAGCCCCCGGTTGTGTACACAGGGAAAACAGTCGTTCAGCTGATAACGTCTCGCTCGCTCTCTCTCGGCTGACTGCCTGGATCATTGCTCTAACAACTCGTCGTGTGATTATTTCTCTCCTCACCACATTTACCACTATATTGTCACATATATATATTTATACTAGCCGAATGACCCGGGCAACGCCCGTGTTTTACCCGATTGAATGTTTTTATTCAAATACTATTTGTTACAATTATCATATTAGTTACGTATTGTGGACGTGTATAGTTGACAAACATACATACATACATACGCTGACTTTTATATATATAGGGATAATAATATAAATGAATTTCAAAAATTGTAAAAAAGAAAAAAAAATGCATCGGCCGGGAATCGAACCCAGGCCGCCCGCGTGGCAGGCGAGCATTTAACCACTGAACCACCGATGCTTAAAAGAAATGGCCCTATTTGGGTATTTATTCCATTCACAAAAGCAAACGATGACAGAATTGTTTATGACTCTGATACTTGTATTTATAATTATGTTAGCATAATGAATTAGTCAGTATTCACATGGTCTCCAGCGAAGAGGTGTGAATTGACTTTTTGAAAATATACATAATTATAAAGATAGAAGCTTCTATAGAAATAAATAAAATAAGCCGAAATAGCTCAGTTAGGAGAGCGTTAGACTGAATATCTAAAGGTCCCTGGTTCGATCCCGGGTTTCGGCATCTTTTTTAATTTTTAAATTTCATCCGTGACAGAGGCCAGGAAAGACGGTCGTGACTATATATATTAATACATTTTTTTGTAGAAATAGGATTAGTTAACTCTATAAGGTAAACTTATTCGTACAGTTTGTATCCCTCGATAGCTCAGTTGGCAGAGCGGAGGAGTGTAGATGTTACAACTGGGTGATCCTTAGGTCGCTGGTTCAAATCCGGCTCGAGGGAGTTTTTTTATTTTTATTTTTATTGGCTGCCGGCGAGCACGTGACCTCCCTGTGCGCGCGCATCCGTGACAGAGGCCGATGAGGAAAGACGGTCGTGAGTATATATAGGGATATTCCAAATTGTACCTTATCAGTAGATTTGGTCTTATTACCTTCTAATCTATAATCCAAATTGTGCCTTATCATTAGATTTGGTCTTATTACCTTCTGTTTCTAATCTATATTCCAAATTGTGCCTTATCATTAGATTTGGTCTTATTACCTTCTGTTTCTAATCTATATTACAAATTTTGCCTTATCATTAGATTTGGTCTTATTACCTTCTGTCTCTAATCTATATTCCAAATTTTGCCTTATCATTAGATTTGGTCTTATTACCTTCTGTTTCTAATCTATATTCCAAATTGTGCCTTATCATTAGATTTGGTCTTATTACCTTCTGTTTCTAATCTATATTCCAAATTGTGCCTTATCATTAGATTTGGTCTTATTACCTTCTGTTTCTAATCTATATTCGAAATTTTGCCTTATCATTAGTTTTGGTCTTATTACCTTGTGTTTATCTTCTTCTTCTATATATATAAAAATGAATGTTTGTATGTTGGTCTGTGGGTATGTCCGGTATACAAATTCGCAGTAGTTCACTAATTCAAACCAAAATTTCCATACATGGGTAAAAAAATAACGGGGGTGACGATAGGCTATTTTAAAAAATATATAAATCAATTATTAAAACTATATATTCAAATTATTCAACTTAGCTCACGAGCAGCGCCCTCTATCAATACTAAAAGGTTATAAATACGTTTAAAATGTAAATCTTCTCAATATTTTATTAATAATAGTTCGCTTAATAACACATATAATATAAATATTTATATAATAACTGCTCTAATTTGAAATATTTGGTAGGTTTTATTTATTTATATATTTTCATTTTTATATATAACTGATCTAATTCGCCGTTTAAAATATCTGTGGGCATTTCTTGAGGCTCAATTATTACAACTTTGAATAATTAAACAATTTATTTTTCTTCACACATATTAATTCAATATCTTATATTTAAAAAATGTCTATAATATACAAAGTTTGTTTACAATTCGAAGGCAACAATATAATTGATGATGATAACAAATATTTTTTACAAAAAGATTATAATTTCTAAACTATCAATTATAACCAAAAATAAAATATACAAATTGAATTTACATTTTCTAGAATAATTATTAAGAATGAGTGGTGTCCCTACATATCTAATAATAGTTCGCTTAATAACACATATAATATAAATATTTATATAATAACTGCTCTAATTTGAAATATTTGGTAGGTTTTATTTATTTATATATTTTCAGTTTTTGATATAACTGATCTAATTCGCCGTTTAAAATATCTAATAATAGTTGGCTTAATAACACATATAATATAAATATTTATATAATCACTGCTCTAATTTGAAATATTTGGTAGGTTTTATTTATTTATATATTTTCATTTTTAGATATAACTGATCTAATTCGCCGTTTAAAATATCTAATAATAGTTCGCTTAATAACTAACTGATCTAATTCGCCGTTTAAAATTGTTCGCTTAATAACACATATAATATAAATATTTATATAGTAACTGCTCTAATTTGAAATATTTTGTAGGTTTTATTTATTTATATATTTTCATTTTTAGATATAACTTATCTAATTCGCCGTTTAAAATATCTAATAATAGTTCGCTTAATAACACATATAATATAAATATTTATATAATAACTGCTCTAATTTGAAATATTTGGTAGGTTTTATTTATTTATATATATTTTCATTTTTAGATATAACTGATCTAATTCGTCGTTTAAAATAGTTCGCTTAATAACACATATAATATAAATATTTATATAATAACTGCTCTAATTTGAAATATTTGGTAGGTTTTATTTATTTATATATTTTCATTTTTAGATATAACTGATCTAATTCGACGTTTAAATTACGGCTCTTGAAATATTTGGTATGTTTTAGTTATTTATATATTTTCATTTTTAGTATAACTGATCTAATTCGCCGTTTAAAATAACTGCTCTAATTCGAAATATTTGGTATATTTTATTTGTGTTCACTCTATTTCTATTTATTTGAAGTATTATAATTTCCATGTTTCAAAAACCTATTTCAAAAAGGTCGGTAGAAATATGTAAGGCCTGAAATAGCTTTACATGCGAACATTTATGATGCCAAGCGTAACTTAATGGTTAGGTGTGCGGCTTCGTATTTCCACAACCTTGGTTCGAAACTTAGCCTGGGTGTTTTTTTTTTTTATATTATTGAAGCAAAGTTTTTTTTACAGTACCAAAATTCCCATACATAGGTAAAAAAAAAATACGAGGAAAACGATAGGCTATTTTAAATTATATATAAATTAAATATTAAAACTATATATATTCAAATTATTCTGCTTAGCTCACGAACAGCGCCCTCTATCAAGGTTATAAATACGCTTAAAATCGATATATTCTCAAAATTTTATTAATATTAGTTCGATTAATAATTAGAATACTTGATCTAAATCGAGATATTTATAGACGCTCGCTCGATTTGAAGATTTACACATGTGTATATCGTAACTAATCTGACTGTAAAGTTTGGAGCGGGACGTTTCACAAAAGTGACGTCCACGGTGCCAATTTATAATTGTAACAAATAGTATTTGAATAAAAACATTTAATCGGGTAAAACCCGGGCGTTGCCCGGGTCATTCGTCTAGTAATCTATAATCCAAATTGTGCCTTATCACACACTATTTATTTATTTGGATTAGGTCTTATTACCCTGTGTTTATAATCTATAATCCAAATTGTGCCTTATCACACACTATTTTTTTATTTGGCCTTGTTACCTTGTGTTTATAATCTATGACGTAATGCCTGCGGCGCGCGCCCGTTGGCTGCCGGCGAACAAGTGACCTCCCTGTGCGCGCGCATCCGTGACAGAGGCGGCCGATGACGGTCGTGACTATATATATTAATAATCCAAATTGTACCTTATCATTAGATTTGGTCTTATTACCTTCTGTTTCTAATCTATATTCCAAATTTTGCCTTATCATTAGATTTGGTCTTATTACCTTGTGTTTATAATCTATATTCCAAATTCTACCTTATCAGTAGATTTGGTCTTATTACCTTCCAATCTATAATCCAAATTGTGCCTTATCATTAGATTTGGTCTTATCACCTTCTGTTTCTAATCTATATTCCAAATCGTGCCTTATCATTAGATTTGGTCTTATTACCTTCTGTTTCTAATCTATATTCCAAATTGTACCTTATCATTAGATTTGGTCTTATTACCTTCTGTTTCTAATCTATATTCCAAATTGTGCCTTATCATTAGATTTGGTCTTATTACCTTCTGTTTCTAATCTATATTCCAAATTGTGCCTTATCATTAGATTTGGTCTTATTACCTTCTGTTTCTAATCTATATTCCACATTTTGCCTTATCATTAGATTTGGTCTTATTACCTTGTGTTTATAATCTACTAGCCGAATGACCCGGGCAACGCCCGGGTTTTACCCGATTAAATGTTTTTATTCAAATACTATTCGTTACAATTATAAATTGGCGCCGTGGATGTCACTCTTGTGAAACGTCCCGCTCCAAACTTTGTGTCTGAGAAGCGATATTTTTATAGAAAGATGATCTGGCTTTTGTTTTCTGCTCGAATGAATGTTTTTTCTGTGTGAATTTTGTTCCTGCGTACAAAATAATGAACTGGTTTCACCCGTGGTTCTGCTTTTTGGAATTTTTCCCGATATAATTTTGTATCTGATAATCAAACATGATACAGCAATATCGTCATCATCATTTTCTGACTAAAAATATATAGTTTTAATATTTGATTTATATATATTTTTAAATAGCCTATCGTCTTCCCCGTATTTTTTTTACCTATGTATGGAAATTTTGGTTTGAATTAGTGAACTACTGCAAATTTGTATACCGGACATACAGACAGACAAACAAACATACAAACATTCATTTTTATATATATAGAGAGATAATCCAAATTGTGCCTTATCACACACTATTTATTTATTTGGATTAGGTCTTATTACCTTGTGTTTATAATCTATAATCCAAATTGTGCTTTATCACACACTATTTTTTTATTTGGCCTTATTACCTTGTGTTTATAATCTATGACGTAATGCCGGCGGCGCGCGCCCGTTGGCTGCCGGCGAGCACGTGACCTCCCTGTGCGCGTGCATCCGTGACAGAGGCGGCCGATGAGGAATGAGGAAAGACGGTCGTGGCTATATATATTAGGATATCCATTGTTATGCAAAAAGCATGTCTCTGCTTTACTAGATGCATTATAACAATGCCATTATATTTCTGGTATAAAAACAACACAGAAATATAATTTCTATAGTATTCACCTCTGTTTAAAGCATATTCATGTACAAGTATGTACTTGTATTCATATTTTCATAAAGAGCATAGAAACAATTTTAAAAACATTTTTTACAAAATATTTCGAAGGATTTCTTTCTCTTTATCAGTTTATACATAATAAACTTGGTTTACTTTATTAAAAAGAAAAAAGCATATTTTTATCGTGCAACTGAAAGTTGCTGATGGCTTGTACCAACATTGGTTTACTTTGTTAAATAAATTTTTGTGCAATAAATTGATAAAAAGGGAGAATCCCTCGAAATATTTTGAAAAAAAAAAAAATTCACAGATCCAGGTGCGCCTTTTTTATTCATATTTTACATTACAAGTTTATACAATTTTATTCTTGTAAAAATATAATGAAAATGTATATTCAATGTATCGCCTTTTGACTCAAATATTGATAAATATTTGTAACAAATAAATTTACTGGCAATGTGTTTCTTTTTAATAAAATCTCCTAATATCTCCACAGAGCTTACTATGCTATATGCTGCAAATGATAAAGGTTATTGAATGAATTCATTGTAGGAAGGTCTGTAGAGATAATAATGAATGTTATTAAAAATAAACATTTTGCCAGTAAATTTATTTGTTACAAATTTTATCGATAGATGGCATTTTAATTTATAAATTCAAATATTCATATATATCCATATCTCTCCATTTGAATAAATGTATTTATAAAATGAATCAAGCAATGCCTTTAATAAAAAGCCTTCTTTTTACGCATCAATGTTACCATTTCTCAATTCTACACCATTCAAATTTTTGTTTGAATTTTTAAAATCTTTTTTTTTTCATACTTTCCTATACGATAGTTCTATTTATAATAAAAATAATATTTTTTTTAGTAACTAATGATATTTTTAAAAATCTTCATTAATAAAATGTTGGTAGTTTAGTCTAAATTAGTAAAGATTTTTAAAAAGTTTTAATGAACCAACTCCGTTAAATAGAAAATTCTATTTTGAGAAAGTTTATGGTTTGTCTGGGGAAGTGGAAAGTCAATATGGGAATGGATTTAAAAAGCTATAAATAAAACTTAGCTATTCTGGTTTATACGATGTAGTTTACTTTTTACTTTTAGAGTCTATGAATCCTATCCTATGTAGCCATTCAAGGGACCTAGGTAAAATAGCTAGTTAACAAAAGATTTCCTGTAGTTTTAGAAACTTGCAAAACTGATCTTCTTCTTTCTTATCTCCACTCAACAATCAAATGAGGGTATCTATCTTGTAGAGCTTGTTGATGGTGTCTGGTGGGGATGAGTGGAGCTCATAAATGGATGAGTGAATACAGTCAATGATGTGGTAGAGCTTGTTTCTTCTTCTTTCTTATCTCCACTCAATCATATCAGGGTATCAAGCTTGTAGAGCTTGTTGATGGTGTCTGTGCTGGGGATAAGTAGAACACTCATCAATAAATAAATCAATACAGTCAATAACACTGATAACTGATAGCATTTACTTATACAAAAATAAACAGCATAAAAAACTAGTGATATCACTGAAAAGAAAATTTTCAAACATAACAATATGCAAGAAAAAAAGCAATCAAATGCAAACATGACAAAATAATCAAATACAAAAATGGAAACATCAATTAGAACAAAAAATTCCAATATAAAAATAAGCAAAAATAGAAATATATTTCTACCTTTATATAAAAGTCAATGTCTGTTTCGCAATAAACTCAAAACTACTGAACCAATTGGTACCAAATTTTGCATGTCGCTTTTTATAAACCCGAGGAAAATTTTCGGCTACATTTTGATTAGTATTTTTGCCTATTTTTTTTTTTGTTTGAAGAACTTTTTTACGCGGAGTAAATACGAGTCGAAGTAACAACATCAGGCCTATTAAGCGACCAATGAGTGTTCTACTTTTTTTTTTCGAGTTGCTTGCGTACTTTTTTTTTTAAATATATTTTTATACGAATGTTACTTTTTTTACAAAGGTATTGAGTATTGAGAGAGAAATTTATATTATTAACTAAGTTACGGTAAGTGCACACAATGCAATTTAAAAAAAAAACTTTACAAAATTAGCGTTGCTGTATGTAAATAGTGGCTTTTGTATTTTTTATTAATTTTTGTTCTGGTCACTGTTTTTTTTTTTAATATCTTTTTTTTTTATTGTTTAAAAAGCAGTCGCAGTCTTTAGTAAACACATATGTTTGCCTAATTTCCACGTGCTCCTTTATTTTTTTACAGAAAAATATTTACATGCCAGTATTTTGGATTAATTTTTACATGATCCTATTTTTTCTTATTCTTACTGAGAAGATCGGCATCGCAGTCAAGATCCATCGCAATCTCTTACTCAACTCAGGTAATTTCAAGGGTTAATGCGCTGGAGCGGGTACCTCGGGGGTTGGGGGTAGAATCTGTTATCTATTTAAACTATATTTATTTTGAAACAACTAAATGGGTTGCAAAAAAAGATAATTATATCAAATACCTAAACACTCATATAATACAATTTTGTCATCAGACACACTTTTTGACTGTGGTTTGAGTTTTACTTCTGTATTTCTATTCTATGGAATTTCTACTATTTATTATTGATGTACTTTCAGTATGATGGAAATTGCACTCGGGGGAATGGTCGGACGAAGCCAGGTCATTCGTCTAGTACACAATAAAACTAAATACAAATATATGGTAACAAATTGCAAAAGGGGTTACATAACAATGCCATAAACGACAAAATATAACAAAATAAAATATTAAACATTTCTAAACCCGAAATTATAAAATATTTAAAGAGAAAAATGGCAACATAACAAAATGAAAAAAAAAATACAAAAAAAATTAATGCAAAAATAAATATATATTTTTTTTTTAATGGAAAAAGAAGCTACATAAACAAATACCAAAATTCTAGCAATATGCGCAACAATGGGAGCATAGAAAATGTAAACATTAAAATACGAATGTTTCTTTCACACATCAATCAAACTTCTACTGTCCTCCTGCACTGAAAAATATTTAGGGAAGGCTTAGCTCCCAATGTTGAACCCTCCCAGCAGTTTCGCCAATTTAATCTACCAGACCGCCTCTATTTAGAGCTCTAATATTGTATTAGATCATTTTGCTTTTATCTGGTACACTTGCCTTATAGAAATTATTGCATTATAGAAAAATGTATAAAAATCTAAAACCATTAAACACGAATTTCTCTTACAAATAAAACAAACTTCCGACTGTATTTACTGCGGTTTTTTGAAAAATGGGAAGACTTGGTAATTAATAGTAAACCTTCCTAGAAGTTCCGCCAATTTAATCTACCAGACGCCTCTTAGAGCTATAGTACTGTATTGGATCATTCTGCTTATATATCTTACAATGAAGGGTGGAATCTTTGTTATGGAATATAATAAACCATTAGAATATAATTAAATAATAAATATTTACATCAAGTAATTAATACTCTTTCGCCTCACAACAAAAATACGAACAATTTTTAATCTCAGAAAGTTTGTTTTATTTGAAAGAAACAAATTCCTGATTAATAGTTTTAATTTATATTGTAGCAAAGTATTTATTATTTTATCAACGGAGTATCTTTTTTAAGGTTTATATTTTGCTACTCTGTAAACTTCCCTCATTGTCTATCTTTTTTTTTTTAATCATCCATAGTTTGTTATTGCCTTAAATTAATTGTTGTTCATTCCTTAAGTTTGTCTTTCTAATTTTCCACGTTGCAATATACAGTATATAGATGTATATACAGTATATAGATGGCGTGTTATTGTCTTTTGATTAGTATTTTCTAACTAGCTTTGTCATTTTATTTGCGGAAGAACATTGCTCTATGCAAATATATATTTATATGGCAATAATGCACCATTCATATACAATAAATGAGAGCATTAAAGCACGAATGTTTCTTTTATACTAAACTAGCGAACCCGGCCACGCGTTGCTGTGGCTAAGTTGTAATATGTTAAATTAATGAAACAAAATTTCTTACCTCTTCGATAGAGAGGAAGGTATTGCTTTTGTATCACAACAGATTTAGGTTCAAACTCTCATAGAAGAATTTCACCTTTTATAGAAGTCTCAAAATATTTCTAAGGCCCTCACGTCTATAAGAATAACCGCAGAGTGAGTTCAAGGCAATCACATAGGAATCTTAGCATACAATAATTATAATATGGCACTTTGTCAATATGTAAATACAGTGGGGCCCGTAAGTCCTGATACCATTTTAAAATGTTTACCTAATAAATTATTTATAATATTTCTCTAATTAACATATGTGTGTGTTTAGGTTCCATCCAAGTTTAATTCATTAAATGTCCTTCGATATTAAAGAAAGAATTAAAATTATCAAACTCTATCATCAACATGGTCGTTTCACAACTCTACAACCTCAATGGTTAAAGCATTCTGAGTCTTCTGCACTTTATAAATAAACCGTAACAAGAATAATTAAAAATTTGAAACTACCGGTAGTATAGCATATCTTCCTAGATCAGGAAGACCATACTCTGCTACCTCTTTCTCTGTATTGATTATTATAATTTTAAAGTGATGCGCAGAGGGTTAAAGAAATAACTTTGAATTCGACTCAAATTAACATCTTGTAGCGTGTAATGAATAATTAAAGTTTGGAGGCAAAATTTCTGAAACATATTTAAATGTATATTAGGTTTATTTTTCTAATATATTTCTATGTAATGTCCTCCGTACAACTATACCACGTTTAATGATATTCGAGCAGTTGTTTCTGAGTGTAAAACACACATACTGTGGTGTACTTATACAATAGATATATGTTCAGAGTGATATAACAGCGATGTCCTGGTGTATTTTGTATATCTGTGTTGTCTTTACAGCATTTACAATTGCTCAGGCTATAATCTAATGACTTATTTACCTTTATAATATCGAGACAATTCGGCAATATTAACGCTGACGTGGTCCAACACCCGAAACGCGTACGTGGTTAGCTTTTCTTGATTAATAAAGATTGAGAATTTGATCAAATTCTGGAATAACTAAAAATCAACGAATAGTTGAAAATTATTTCGACAGATGGCGCAAGCCATCAGAAGATTTCAGTTTCACGATAAGGAGATGCCTTTTTCTTAATTAATTCACCTTATTCAAGTACAATTTCAGATTTGTACTATTTTCCTATATAGTATGCTATAGGTACAGTAGAACCAGAAAGAGAGAAGAGAGAACAATGGGAAATGTTTCGAGGAACAGCCTGTGACTCGAGGGAGAGAGTAAATATTTAACGTGGTCAAAAACTCACTACAATTAAATTGAAAAGCGACGTCCGTATCAGCAGTAAAATCAATGCCCATGAATATTTCACATTACACTCAGATTTTTATTGGACGTAAAATCCCAGAATTGATTTTGTAATCATGTGAATCGATGCAACAGAAGTTATGTCCAATGTCACAATGGATTTGACTAGACATTGAAGAAACCAAACGATACAAACCGACATGTTTCTGTATATATTTTTTTATTATTGGAATATTGATATATTTTGTAGCTTAATATCAAGTTTTATTCGTTACTGGGAGTTTTTAGCACAATATTTAAGCTCTAAGAATTTGACAAAAGAATATCTCTAGAATAAATTCTCCACCAAACTCTGCAGCGATGGCAGAGGCGCCATATTTATTGTACATAGTATAATTTATAGCACATAGTACATATATAATTATCCTTTTAAAATAGTACAAGCTGTGCACTTTCGCATGTATTGACAAGATGTCAATAAAGTTGTTTTATCGTCAAGATAGAGGCTACCTAGCCGGCATTCATATTTTTGAAAATAAAGATACTTCGGCCAGTAAATATTTTTATTATCCCGACGTTTAAACAAAATTCCTTTGTCCTCGTCAGGAGAAAACAAAATTTAAACCATTTGGAAAAGTTTTAGAAATTATTTTATAAAATAAATATATGAGAAAATAAGATTTACTGGCCGAAGTATCTTTATTTTGAGAAAAATTGTTTCAATTGTCAATTATCTAGAGTAAACTAGTTAACTAAACAGGACACCCTGTTGCCATGTTAGTTTTTTTTTAATTCTCCCTAGTACATGTGGTACAGGCTATGATAATCATGGTGGGTATTCAGCGACTGCTTTTACTGTAAGCGCACCACATGTCTACACATGTGAAAAGCAGTTCGACCTTGCACTTACAAATGCGCCAGAGCCCCGTTTGGTTACTTGCACTCGATGTTGGTGTTGGACTTTTGCAAAAATCGGGGGTCATTGGAGCATTTTTTTAAATCAGAAAAAAAGTGTCCAATGCGGGAATCGAACCCGGGTCGTAGTGGTCGAAAACCAAACGGTATAACCAGCCTTCCAACCGACCGAATATGTTAGTGGAAATTCTTGTCACTTCAGCTGTACTGATATGTCTATTTTAGTAGCTAGTCAACCTGATAACAACAATGATACATTCGTGCTAAAAGAGATTTGCTGGTTGGATGTTTGTTTAAAAAGATACAGCTAAATAAACTCTATGCCTTCTTTCTTTTCCCTCTGACCTTTCAGTCATTCCATGTCTTTTCCCTCAAGAGAGCAATAGGGAATCATCCTGTGTTGGGTTGAAAATATTTTCAAATTTACATTGCATGATAATCATGATGTGTTTGTGCTGTGGTTTTATCTCGTAGTATGTCCAAGAGAGAGAGAGAGAGAGAGAGAGAGATACTTTCATAAATCAGATAAACCCCTCAAATAGATCATTCGTAGTTTCTGTATAGTGTCTAATGACCTACCAAATAAGTATTCCCTCTGAAGATAAGTCCATAGTAACTATTGTGCAAACGGTACGTGGTGAACATTTCGAAATCTCCACCGTAACTCACTTAACCACAAAGATTGGATTGGTTGAATAGCTTAACACACAAGCGCGTCTTCATACTATGAAAGTTTTATATCTGAAATATTAGCATAGGTTATTCTGTTGTGATAGCTGACAGGCAACATGCAATTGTGCCAAGAAAGGTATCACAGAATGGTATCCCAAAGGTGCCATTTAGTCGTTAGGCGGAAGAACGCGGAAGAGATTGAACAATTAGATTTAAACCTTTTTTTTAAAATCGATAATCATATAATGGTTAGATTTTCTTGATTAATCAAGAATAGGTATTCGGTTAAATCTGGAATAATTAAAAATCAACGGATAGTTGATATCTATTCTGACAGATGGCGAAAGCCATCAGCAACTTTCATTTGCATGATAAGGAGATGCCTTGTTCTTAATAATTATACTCGTTAACCGTTACATCACAGCAAATTTAAAGAAAAATGAAATATCAATTTATACATCAAATTGTAACATATACAATGTTATTAGTTACGGGGTAGACAAGAAGTAGACTCTCTTCGGAATATACATCTTATTTGTTTATTATCTTCTGTAATTTTCTAGGTCAATATTAGAAAGAATGAAATGTTTATAATCCTACGCATATGCGTATTTTTAAAGAAAAACTGGTTACTTGTATGCTTATATTTTTAAGCCTCGTTTCTACACGTTGTTGGACTTCTATATCTCACTTTCTGTTATTTAACTCAACTCTTATTCTATTACGTAGTTTTATTTTATTATCTCCAGTTTGTACAGAGTACATTACATATTGTGATGTAATGGTTCATCTATAACATGTGTATAATTAGTTACTGTGGTGTTTCTATTATACAACACGTTTTACATCATACAATGATGTTATATTACATAAATAAAGATATTACATCAATACTCGTACAATACCTTGAATTAAGGGATTTGGTGTTGAACCCGTGATTACATAGAATGTCCGCCATCTGAAACCTATAGTTGTATAATCAGGAAATACATTTTATTGATGATACCATATATTGATGATATACCTTCTATAGATGATAAACAAATACAATGCATATTCCGATGAGAGTATACTTCTTGTTTACCCCGTATCTAATAACATCGTATATGTTTCAATTAGATGTAAATATTGATATTTGATTTTTATTAAAAATTGCTGGGATGTAACGGTTATCGAGTCTGATTATTAAGAACAAGGCATCTCCTTATCGTTAAACTGAAAGTTGCTGATGGCTTTCGCCATCTGTCGTAATAAATATCAACTATTAGTTTATTTTTAATTATTCCATATTTAACCAAATATATTTTCTTGATTAATCAACAAAAGCTAACCATGAGTCTGATTATTGATAAGAAAATTATTGGTTTGAATCTGACTGATCATCTCTTTTGAGCTATTTCGTCGCACGCCTAAACGACAACTATTAATTTATTAAAATGACATAGTCTTTAGGAGATATAAATAAATCAAAAATCTATTGTATGTACATTTTCAAAGAGATTAATCAACGAGTTTAAAAATAGTTTCCTTCAATACAAAGATAAAATACTGAAATATCTATAACAACGCTTGAAACGTTATCAAAAGATAATTTAGGCAGCTCTTAAATACTAAAATTTCATAAAGACTACGTTAAGGCATTTCTTATACAAAACAAAGCTGGCCAAAATTATCTATGAAAATTTCCTGAATGAAACGTGAGTGAAAAAAGAGTTTTAATCTATTTTTGACGCGTATGATTCTTTTAAAAATAAATATATATTCTACTGACCTTATTGCAATGATAAAATAATGGGAGGGCCTGGCTCATCAATGGTGAACCCTCCCATTATTTTATCATTGCAGTAAGGTCAGTAGATAATTGATTTATTTTCAAAAGAAACATACGCGTCAAAAATAGTTCAAATTTCTTATAAAAGATGGCGTACAGATGCATCAAAGAATAAGTTGTTTCAATTAAAAAGTTGTAAACGAATGTTGGCCATTAGAATACGAAACAAAGGTTTCGACAGCTGAAGAAGGTTAAATCCCTATGGTTTGTCGGCTATACACGTCCACAATACGTAACTAATCTGGCTGAAAATTCAACAGCATATAGAGTTGAATCTGGAAAAACTTATAGGCAAATTTTCAGGCTTCAATCTCGAATATCCTTAAAAATTATTAACAAATTTTCCCAATTTCACTCGCAACCAGCGCCTCACTGCGGTAACTTCGGGAAGTAGAGTTGAGGAAGGATGGACCATGTGGGGCGACGGGGGATTGGTGGAGCGGGACGTTTCACAAGAGTGACGACCTTGATTGACGTAATGACGGCGTAGGGGCAAGAAATCACTTGCTATCATTTTATGTATATATCAAATTTAAAATATATTCATATAAAAATCAAAATAATACAATTTTCAAATATCGTTGTGAATTTATTTTTAAACACACAGTTTGGAGCGGGACTTTTCACAAGAGTGACATCCATGGTGCCAATTTATAATTGAAACGAATAGTATTTGAATAAAACATTTAATCGGGTAAAACCCGGGCGTGGCCCGGGCCATTCGGCTAGTCTATAATAAATTGGTGTATTGAAGTATCTAGGATTTACAAGAGGTTTCAAGTTTGTTACCTGAAATAACTATAACGTCCTCAATGAGCTGAACCTGAAAAAAAAACTACAAGATAATAAGATCTAATCCAAATGAATTAATAGTATGTAACGTTTCGGTAGCAGCTTGTTACCATTATCAGACAGAAGAATAGATGTGAAAATATATCACAGCATGTTCTTAAATAGTACTGTTATCAAGTGTGTAAACAAGATTAAACTATTTAAGAACAGGCTGTGATATTTTTTTCTCATTCATTCTTTTGTCCGATGATGGCAACAACGCTTTTACCGAAACGTCATACACTATTAATTTATTTGGATTGTATCATATTTTCTTGTAGCTATAATCTATAATCCAAATTGTGCTTTATCAATATTAACAAAAATAATATTATAGATACCTATACTATCTGGTTATCACTTCTTTATATACAAATGAGGTGTTAAATGCGAGATTCCCCAATGACAAAGTTTTAAGCCATACTACTGAATATACAATATAAACGGAATATTAGGAATTTTTTCGAAAATTAACAAAAAATTTACATTCGTCTATTACCACAGTCTTATTTGTCCTGGTCTGGAACTAACACCTACCTACATATTCTCATGTCCAGCAATGGCCGCAGTTTTGCAGAAAATTGACATGGACCCAGAGCAGCAGCTTTACACACCCAAGATAGTGGACATTGCGACTGCTATGATAGAGATGTATCGAGACATCTGAGGCTCTACAATGGGCACGACAATAACAGAAAATTGAAATGGACCCAGAACAGCAACTTTACACACCCAAGATAGAAAACATTGCTGTGATAGAGATGTATGGAGACATCTGAGGCTCTACATTGGACACGACAACAACAGAAAATTGACATGGACCCAGAACAGAAACTTTACACACCCAAATAGAGAACATTGCTGTGATAAAGATGTATGGAGACATCTGAGGCTCTACATTGGACACGACAACAACGGAAAATTGGCATGGACCCAGAACAGCAACTTTACACACCCAAGATAGAAATCATTGCTGTGATAGAGATGTATGGAGACATCTGAGACTCTACATTGGACATGACAACAACAGAAAATTGACATGGACCCAGAATAGAAACTTTACACACCCAAGATAGAGAACATTGCTGTGATAGAGATGTATGGATACATCTGAGGCTCTACATTGGACACGACAACAACAGAAAATTGACATGGACCCAGAACAGCAACTTTACACACCCAAGATAGAGAACATTGCTGTGATAGAGATGTATGGATACATCTGAGGCTCTACATTGGACACGACAACAACAGAAAATTGACACAGACCCAGAACAGCAATTTTACACACCCAAGATAGAAAACATTGTTGTGATAGAGATGTATGGAGACATCTGAGGCTCTTCATTGGACACGACAACAACACAGTCTTAATAAATATCCTTACTATTCGTAACTTTAGTTTGCAATTTTTTGACTCCTGCTCAGGTAATATGTGAAGAACTTTGCGAAGTTTTCAATGAGCAGTGGGTAAAAATGTACGCTTTATCTCTTGTAGATCTTCTTCGATATCACGAAATAAATATTGTTTAAATGGTAAGAACTACCGCTTCCAATTATAATCACTCAGAATACAAAAATACATATAGATATATACACGAATTATAATTTTACATAAATACATATGTAAAAAAAAGAAGAAAAATAGATAAGATGGTCAGTTGCTAATATTAAAAACCAAATAGGTATTTCTTTACCGCTCAAATAAGCACTTTAGAAGGCAGAAGGTCAACTAGTTGAACAAAAATCATCTAAACGTTTATTCAGATTGTTTCAAAGATACCTGGACAACCAAAAATCTTGATAAATCAAGAAAAGTCAACGACGTACGCGTTTCGGTCTATTGGCTCTCGCCATATATAAAATAAAATATTTGTTTGTCACAATGGTCCCATCATGATGCCATCATTCACAATGGTTACAAGGTTCTCACACTATGTACTAAGTGCAATTTTCAACCTGCAACCCCAAAACACATTATTGACTATTGACCTATCCATTGATGTGCCCTACTCTTCCCTGGCAGACACCATCAAAAGTCTCAAGCTTTAAAAGCTTGATACCCTAATATTATTGATTGGAGATAAGAAAAAAAATACAATGATGACAAAAGTGTCTAGCTTATAAAACAATCAATATCGGAAGATATATCGATGAATTTGTAATCAAGTATTGAACCCCCCAAGTGTAATAAAACAGCTAATTATGTATGCGATTTTTTAGCGGTTACTTCATTAAAATTCAGATGAAGCCGGTTTATCTATAAACTGCCGTGGGTTAAACTCTTTAGTGGTTTGTATGTCACCTCAGGGAGTTGTTTATCCATCAATGGCTTGGTGGGGAATCAATGATTTACTCTACTTTACACAGTCACAAGGCTAGCGTTCTTGGACTGAAGGACATAGCAGTGGTATGTGCCATATTGGGCTAGAGTTGACAGCTATCACATTGTCTTGACTATTCTGTCGGAAAGAACTCTCGCGGTCCACCGATGGAGGAGTCTTTACGCTGTTTAAGCGGAGTATACATGCTGGATTACCATCTCAACGCATTCAAGTTTTTTTTTTTTTAATTAACAATTTTTTCATCAAAAATTTTATATATTTATTTTTGTAAAACGAAAATTGAAATTATAATTATACCGCATTTACACAAAGAAAATCTATCTTTTCTCATCAGTTGCTGAATCATTCCCGCTTTGTCTAATCTTCTTATCTAAACAACACCTGTCTTTCTTTTGTCTTTTATGGCCTGGGGAATCTAGCCTCTTTGGACAACCTTGGTTGCGTGCAGCACCTTGGTACTTTGATATAGTGTATTGCGGCTTGTCTGCTTGCTATGTTATTTTTGGGCTCAAAAATCATACACTTTAGTTAGTAGCCCGTAAAAACATATCCTCTCGCTCGATGCATTCAAGAACAACATGGTATCATATTCAGAAGAACAAGGTGAACGCTTCCATCAAGATATTGAGGCGTTTGAGTCGCTATACAATGATCCGTATACGATGAACATGATGTGGGACTATATGATTAATTTATTTCGTGAAATCAATTAAAATTATAATTTAAAATATCGTCAAAAATAACTTTTAGAAATTTTATAAAATTAGGGGTGAGTAATTTTTTTACAATTTTAACTCTACGTGTTAACTATATTCGACCGCTACGACCCGGGATCCATTTTGGAAACTTTTTCTAATAAAAAAAATCCAATGAACCGCGTTTCTTGTAACCAGCGAATGCAAGTAACCAAACAGGGCCCTGACACATTTGTAAGTGCAAAGTCGAACTGCATTTCACATGTGTAGTCATGTGGTGCACTTACAGTAAAAACAGTCGCCTACTTATACCCGTGATTATCATGGCCTGTATCACCTATACTAGGGATAAGCAAAAAAAAATACAAAATTTTAAAAACATATATTTTGTCCTTTTCTCAAATTATTATTATTATTTTTAAATTGATGTCCTAGATACGAAACCGAAGTGCAAATTATATCATTATTATTTTCCTATTATATAAGTCCTAAAACACTTAGTAAGTAACTGGTTATTCATCATGATTAACCGTATAGGGAATATTTTAAAAGCTTTTATTTAACTTACCTACCTGTTTTCAGAGGAATTTTGTAATCAATTTTTAATATATTTCGAGACCACCTAAAAGCCTAAAAATTGACACACTCAATCAATTCTAATGAAAATGCAAGTATGCAAAATTGTAAATGCCTGGATGGACAGGAAGTATGTTAATTTTTATTTCGCCTTTTTTTTAATGCATTGTCACCATTATTATACCTTTTCTCTTGTGTCCTTCTTGTATTTTTTAAATAGATGTCCTTGACTCAAAAGCGAAGTTTAAAATGTATAATTGCTATTTACAATTCTGTGTGTATCCTGAAACATCAGAAAAGTATAATTAGAAATTAGGAAAAATAAAAAGGTTTTTTGTTACACTGTGTAATAGACCATTACCTCTCTTCTTGTTGAATCTGCCAAAATTAAATAGTCATATACCTAACTGGAATGGTACAGAAATAATGTACCACAATGTCCCACCAAATAAGAAAGATTATATATTTATACTACTTTGAAAATTCGAAACTATTATAGACCCTATGGTTCTTTTAAAGAATTAAACAATTTCTACTGCCCTTACTGCCGTGGAAAAATTAATAGGAGGGCCTGGCTCATCAGTGGTGAACCCTCCCAGCGGTTTCGCTAGTTTAATCTATCATACCGCTGTTATATTGCATTTTTGGAACTTCCTTTTATAGTGATACTGATTATATATATACATATATGTTATATTGAAATATTATTCTATTTAAAAAATTATATTTCATAGATCCAAATACTCTGCTAAATCGACCGCCAGAGATCACTCTTCCCCTATTGAAACTCGTTGTTGTTTTATCCCAATGGCCGGCTCAAAACTTTTGTACATTATGTAAATAATCTTTTGTTTTCCTTATTCTACTCGCCTTAAGCCAGGCATTACTTTTATCAAATTATGTTTTTTTATATATTCCTTTAGTTCAATTAAATTACTGATCAAAATTATTTTTATTATCATACTTTCAAGTTTTAACCACGACTGTATTACCATTACCATAATCCTCAACATGATCTAAATTCAAGCAGGAAATCTCTATTCATTTTTATTTTTATAACATATATCTATTTATAATTGTATGTAATTCTACTGTCCTCAAAGCTTATGTCCATAGTTCATATAAAATACCCATTCTAAGAGTCCAGCATCAGTAACATTATTAAAGGAAAACCGAAAATGCAATATAACTGCGGCATGGTAGATTGAACTGGCGAAACCTCTGGGAGGGTTCACCGCTGATGAGCTAGGCCCTTCCATTAATTTTTCCATTACAATAAGGGCGGTAGAAATTTGTTTAATTTTTAAAAGAATCATACGATTCTATAATAGTTTCGAATTTTGATAACATATGGCGCGCTAATGCATCATTATACAATACTTTAATTGAGCCTTACAACATAAATAAGAGTATTGATATCTGCAGACTTACCACCAAGTTATAACTCAGTATCTCCTCACTCTCTCTTCCACCTAGCACGGTAAAAAAAAAACTTTAAACTTATCTTAAGATAAACGTGCTTAGCTTTTAGAATTATCAAATATTGTAGTTGTACTTCTCTTATGTACGCCTTGATAAGATCGTATTTTACACTTACAAAGTGTCAGATCTCAGTTTTGTTACTTACACTCAATGGTGGGGTTGGAAATTTGCAAGAATCGATGGCCTTTGAGCCATTTTTTAGGAAAAGGTGCCCAATTCGGGATTCGTTCTCTTGTCGTAGCTGTCAAACGGCTTTCAAATATTGTGATAACGATAAAGTGTAAAACCCGAAATATGCAATTCATTCATTGAGAGAAATATAAAATCGGTCACTATATAGGTGTCAAGATAGATCATTTTGATCATTCAAAATATTTTTTATTGGCACTTAGTCAATTGAGAAAAAGGGCATCTCCTTATCGTGCAACTAGATGTTGCTGATATCTTGCGCCATCTATCGGAATAAATATCAACTTATCGTTGATTTTTAATTATTCCAGAATTGGCCAAATACCGTTTCAGCAACTTTTAGTTGCACGTTCAGGAAATGCCCTTTTCTTTCAATTTATCCACCTGATCCAAGTACAAATTCAATTTTGTACTATTTTCCCTTAGTTAATTGTTATAAAACTAAAAATATATAAATATTGAAAAATGATAAATGATATTATTTACAATTTGATGATAAAATGTAAACATTTGTTCTCGGTTATTGAGGCTAGGCTCCTCCATCTTGTCCTCCTCCAGACAAGGACAGAATCTCTCAGTTTAATGTTAGAGAGAGAATAGAGGGAACACCATCTATTTAAATTCAGACGATTATATTTACCTTATGAAATGAAGAGAAAGCACACACAGTTTCGAACATCACGCTATTCATTACTTCCCAAATAATTTAGACACACTTAATTAATTTTGTTAATTATTGTTAAATATTTGTCGCCATGACTTGTAATGTTTACAATAGAAACTCCTGAGAGTTACCAATTCGAAAATAGAATTTCTTAAAATTTAACTGAAAATAAAGCCTGAGATAATTAATAAAATAAATTAAAAACGAAGGAATTTATTGTGTTTACTTTATCCAGAAATTAGTTATGTGTGAACTATTTGATGTTTATTTTTTGATATTTGAATAAATTAATATCAAAAGAATATTAATACTTTACATATCGGGGGTCGATGGAAGGATGGTCTAAACCGCTGATTTTCGATCGAACGCCCCGGGATCGAATCTCGCATTAGGCACTTTTTTTTTTCCTAATTGAAACAAAATGCTCCAATGCTCCCCGATTCTTGCAAAAGTCCAACCCCACCAGCGAGTGCAAGTAACCAAACGGGGCTCTGGAATATTTTTAAGTACAAAGTCGAAATGCTTTTCACATATGTAGACATGTGGTGCATTTACAGTAAAAGCAGTCGCTAACTACCCACCGTGATTATCATGGCCTGTACCACGTGTACTACGGATAATAAAAAAAAACATTACATATTACCTCCAGTCAACCCTCCCATAAGAGATCCATTCGACGAGAGAACAACTTAATAAAATCATGGTTCAAACCTCCAAAGAGAGCCCATTAACAGAATAAAATAAGAGAATATGAATATTATTCAATATATATATTGAAGTATCTATTAATTTTCAATATATATATAATTAAAATATATAGTTTTATTTTGGCGTTAACTATTAGCCTTTTCCGCAAACTTACATCTCTAAAAAATAAAGGTCACCTCTCCATTCACACAAAATAGACATTAATACAAATTATGAAGATAAATTAATTCAAATATCCGACTTATAAACCAAATAATACAACAGGTTAATGGAGATGTGTTTCTTTTAATTTTTATTAATGAAATCTTAAGCTTTCGACATCTGCCCTTCTTCAGGAGTACATAAAACGAGTAATAATAAACGATTTTATAATAAACAACAACAACAAATGCTTTATTAGGGCATTTCCGTCCTGTAAGGACTCGCCATACATCATTTTCATGGAGAAAGGGGGAAAAAACATAAACAAAGGAGAGAAGGGAAAATTAAAAGGAAATCAAAGTATTCAACATAATTTTACAAATTAACTATGGAAGGAAATTGTTCTGTAATTTTAGTTCTTAGATATTACCTTCTTCTATAACGCTTTATGGAAATTAAACAATTCTATCGCTATATATTTTTTCTCGGACATTATTCTGATTAGCTGAACTGGGTTCATGTAGACTTGGATAATGTTCTTTAAGATCTTATTCCGTTCCTCGTTAACAATAGTGCATTCAGAGATGTAGTGGGTTTTATAATAAACGTATTTATTATTATACGTTTATCATGTAATCCTGTAGAAGGGCAGAGATGCTCGAAGGTTTGTGAGATTACATTAATAAAAATTAAAAGAAACACATCTACACAAACCTTTTGATTATTTATTTTGTGAAGATATATCAAAACTCTACATGTGGATCTCATGAAATCAATGCCAAGTCTGGGCTAACAAGAAATATTAGCGACCTTCTCAACGATTAATATGTATAAAACCCAATGTATAAATATGATTCTTTGATTTGAGATAGAAATAAAATTGTTTTTCATCCAGAGAGAGGAAAGAGTGTCTTTCAAAAAAAAATAATAATAATTTAATTGGCTCAAGCTTACGGTCCTTGGAGCCCTTCTACAGGGGTAAGGTTGACTATAACACTGCTTCATAAACGCCTGTTCCCTGCATGGAATATTTTATATCAAGTAATATTATACAATATATATATATAATATATATATAATATATATATATATATGTGAGTATAAGAATTTAAGACATGCGAGGATGTGTTTCTTAAAGGTTTTAATATGGGCGAGCTTTCGGGTTATTAACCCTTCTACAGGACATCATATCTGAGTAAAACTGCATCTTATATACATATCCATATTGAGAAAATTAGCATATATACAAGAAAACTATAAACATATTAACAAAATAAAAATTTGTTAATATGTTTATAGTTTTCTTGTATATATGCTAATTTTCTCAATATGGATATGTATATAAGATGCAGTTTTACTCAGATATGATGTCCTGTAGAAGGGTTAATAACCCGAAAGCTCGCCCATATCAAAACCTTTAAGAAACACATCCTCGCATGTCTTAAATTCTTATACTCTTCAGAGGATTTTAACTCTTTTTATATATATATATATGGTTTGATAAACTACAATTTGGATTATAAATTAAAGACACAAGATAATCAAATTCAAATAAATAAATAGTGTGTGACATTTAGGTTACAGCATTGTCACTCTCTTCAAACAAAAGTGCTGAATGAGAGGAAAAAGATAATATGGTTTTACGGGTTACTAACCAAAGTGTATGTAAATATTGCCACGTGGAAAATTAGGGAAGACCAACTTCGGGATGAGGTAACAATTTATTTCAGGAAATTACAAACTATGAATGGTAAACAAAAGATAAGCCACGAGGAAAAATTTACAGAGTAGCAAAATATAAACATAAAAATGACTACTCTGTTAATAAAAATAATGAAATTAATAAATACTTTGTTACATATCATACACTTTGGTTAGTAACCCGTAAAACCATATTATCTTTTTTATTCTTATTCAGCACTTTTGTTTGAAGAGGGTAACAACGGAATGAAAAAATATCACAGCATGTCTTAAACAGTTACTGTTATCAAGTATGTAAACAAGAATAGCTAGAACCTTGTGTCTATACAAAGAATTATTATTTTCGGAAATGATACGTAGATGATGGTCAATTGTAAGTTCTTCACGTGTAATTCGGGACCGTTAAATCCTTCCTATCAAACAAGCAGCTATGTTGAAGTGGAGTTAAACAATGCTTAGAAAGTGGACGTGTGCCCTGAGGGAACATTAGAAACTGGAATCGTTTCCCAGTGGAGTAAACTCACTTCTTTAAACTCCACACTTCTCTCCCTGCCCGCCTTTCTGGATTTGGAGATTTTAAAACATTTATATTGAGATGGCCAATAGTTGGAGAGAAGAAAAAACAGTCGCATTTAACAAGAGATTCTGTCTCATTAAAGAAGATACACACCTTCAGAATTGCTTCTATTGAAACACTACGTTAGATATATGAACACTCAACATATAAGAATTTTGAACAATTTTTGACTCGTATGATTATTAAAAAAAAAATTCTACTCACCTTACTGCAATGATAAAATAATGGAAAGGCCTAGCTCATCAGTGGTGTACTCTCCCAGCGGTTTCGCTAGTTTAATCTACCATACCGCTGTAATATTGTATTTTCGGGTTTCCTTTTATACTGATACTGATGCTAGACACTTGGAATGGGTATTTTGAATGAACTATGGACATAAGCTTTGTGGACAGTAGAAATATATATATATAGTAAATATATGAAATGCTTCGAACATTGCTCTTCCGCAAATTGTGAGTAAAATATTTTACAAATTTCATATAACAGATGGCGCGCTAATGCAACGTATATTTAACATGTAATATATCTGCATCTGATAGACTTTGTATACTTCTTGTCTATTACATATATACTTATTTTTTAATTTTTATATGCTTTATATATATATATATATCATATATAATTCTTGTCTATCATAATATCATATTATCAAACATCATTATATATATGATTCTATAAAATCTAGTGTCGAAACTTGTTTTCAGAAATATTTTTAATTGGCAGACATCAATCCAGAAGAGAACATCCATACGGACAAGGCATCTCGGTTGGCCGGTTTTGTGATTAGGGTTCACGGTGCTTGATTTTACATATTACCTAGGAACAACCAATTAAATGAATACAAATGCACATAGTTTATATAACAAATGAAAACATTAAAGACTCGAATGTTTATTTTCACTAATAAATAAAACTTCTACTATCCTCACTGCGTTTTAAAAATATTGGAAGGGCTTGGCTCATCATTGGTGAATCCTCCCAACAGTTTCGACAATTTAATCCACCACATCGCTTCTTTAGAGCTCTAATACTGTATTGGATCATTCTGCTTTTATATGCTACACTGAAGGTTGGAATATCAGAAATGATATTCAAGCAAACTATGGACATTAGCTTTTAGGACATGTTCTTCCGCAAACAATGCTCTTCTGCATGCATAGTTTAGCAATTACGGTTTTTAATGTATTATATAAATTTAAGCATGATGGCTATATAGAGAGAAATATCTCATACAAATATTGCATACTTGGTCTTCATTAAAAACAAAAAGAAAATTTTGATGGTTAAAACTCAAAAAAACGAAGTTTCAAATTCATTCTTGCGAATTTTCAATCTATAGCGTTCGTTTTCTAATAGAAACAAATCCCCAAAGAGGATCGAATCAAAAACATAAAGAGAAAACAATGATTAGAAACTTAATCAAAACCTCATTAAATAGATTCTAATTATAATGGTTTGATGAAAGACGATGGGGTTTCAATTAAGAAAATTCAATATTTATCTCAAGTCAACAAAGTTTTCTCGAATTAATTTTCTATTTCTTCCCTCAATATTTCAAGGGCGAGATATATACCTAAATATCTGTGAATTATAAAAGTTTAGGATTTGACTAACGACATTTTAAAAGATACTTGTTCTTTTCTTAACTTCAAACTTCCTCGCCTCAATGACTTTCTGCCAGAAATAAAAAGCCTCAAAAAGCTTCTGAGAATTAAAAAAAAAAAAAAACACGATAATATTTGAGGAAGAGAAAACTTTCCCATCTCGGAAGCTTTTAAATTTAAAATTAATTTCAACTTTTTATCTTCCCATTTCTAAACTTGTTGATGGCTTCTCGACAAACGATTATTTTAGGAATTCTCTTCCTTGTACCTTTTTTTTTTTCAATTCATAAGAATTCCTTATTTTTTAGATCTTCAAATAACTTTAATAATAAGATCTTTTATTACTGTAAGAAATCTACTTAAATAAGATTTTTCTAAAGTTTTGAAAGTTCACAACATTTTATTCCACTGTTTGCTTTAATTTTGCCCAAATTAAGTCTCTAAAAATTTTAATAATTGTGGAATTTTATAGAAACGAATAGCGACATATCAAAAGAGTTCAGAATAAACTCATATTGTAACGTAGAAAATTAGGAAAAACAGACCTCAGAATTACAGGGCAATTTATTTAATGTAAAGAAAAATTAAAACTGATAAAATATCAGAGAGGAATTGAGAAAATTTTCTAGTGTATCAGAATACAAATATCGAAATTAAAAATATTTTCATAGAATAATAAATAATGTGCTAAAATATACATATATTGTAGGCAATAAAAATATATTGGGATTGATACAACAACTCTGAAGGATATTTGATACACAGGGACCTTTAATAAAGATATACAAGATAAACAAGTGCGAACAAAATTGTCTCGGTCTCCATAAAAAAATAAGAGACAACAGGCGACATCAAAGAATTTTTACTTCCTCCAGTTGAGTGCATATCATTGTATGTTATGAAACCGTCCTCCCTTATACTTATAAATATTACTGCCCATTACTATTCTATATTATAAAACGGTTTTATCTTTTTTAGAATTCTATACTAAATTTGCGCCATTCAGATAACATATACCTTATTTTTGTTTCATTATTTTCATAATAAATTCAAATTATTTTGACGCGTATGCACCAATTTAAAATCATTTTCAACTGATCCCATACTGCAATAATAAAATAATGGAAGGGACTGGTTCATCAGTGGTGAACGCTTCCAGTGGTTACGCCATTTTAATCTACTATACCCTTGTAATATTACACGCACATGAGCCGTTTTGATTTTATAATGAAGATAAATTTTTGGAAAAGGTATTTTCATGAACTATGGACATTATCTTTGAGGAAAGTAGAATTAAATGTTGCCGCCAGGAGGCGAAACTGACCGGACGTGCGTCGCTAGGCTCCGCTAGTTCCGGTAAATATTGTTTTAAATATTCATTTTACTTATTGTATAATTTATAAAAGTTTTATAAATTGTTTAATTAAAAATATTATAACCTTTTTTTAATTGGCAATCACTGTTTAAGAGTTTAGTCATTTTTGAAAGCCTTTTCAATTGTTGTTTTCGCACAAATATGCAAAAATAGAATATGGAAATAATTATTCAAACATTAAATGATAAGTTGGATGAAATTTATAACTATTTTGACAAAAAGGTTCAACAAAATCAAAAAAATCTAACTAAAAATGATATTACATTTTTGTCAACTATGGTTAGGCAAACCAAGGATGGTATTTCAACTTTAAAAGAAATAAATAACCAAGATATATTGGAACTAATGAAAACAACAATTACAGATGTTATGGACCAAAAACTGAAAGGGATCCAAGATGAATTAGTCAAAACAACTCCAACATATGCTCAAGTAGCTCGTACAGAAACATCACAAGATTACATAAAAAAAAAAAAAATTTACATAAGGAGTTCACAATAGTGGCAACACCTATAAATGTGGAAGATAATACAAAAATGTATCAAACTATATCAGGCAAAGTTAAAAAGCTTAGGGACGAAGGAAAAAAAATAAAGATTAACAAAATTATAAATGCTAGGAAATCTGTAATAATAAAGACCCCTACAGAATCAGACATGGAATCTCTAAATGAAGAGTTAGGCAGGGCAGAGGAACTCGCAAATATCAGCAAAATTTTTATCCCCAAACCAAGAGATCCTACAGTAATAGTCAAAAATGTTAATAAACTTACAGAAACCGCTAATTTTACTAAAACAATCTGCAGTATGAACCCTGAATTGAACGAAATGGAAAATGATATCCATGTTCTGTTTAGCATGAAATCGAACACGCCCCACCACAACATAGTTCTTAGGGTTTCTCCAAAGGTTTACCGAATCCTTAAAAATATGAATAATAAATTATATACTGACTTTGAACGCTGTTTTGTGGAAGATAAGATTCTGGTAAAACAATGTCAGAAATGCCTTCAATTTAATCCCAACCATAAATTGGCCGATTGTACTAACGTCGAGATATGCAAATTATGCGGCGCGCAAGGAATTCATGACTATTCAAAAATTTGCAATTGTTATAACTGTCTAAAACATCCTAAATTTAGAAACTCGCCGAATCATAGAGCTAATTCCTCGGACTGTCCTCTATACAAAATACAGATAGACAGAATTATCCAACGAACGAGATATCATCCAACCGACAATTAGGCAAATTTCGCAGCTAAGATTTTTGTTTATTTAGTTTGAATATCATGCAGGGAAAAGGAATTAAATGTTTACAACAAAATGTAAGAAAAAGTATCTTGGCACTGAATGAGCTTCAAGCTTCTATAAAAGACAACCCACCAGATATCATCCTAATACAGGAACCTTATCTGATTGATAGAGATGTAATTTTCGATTTGGAATCTCAAATAGTGCATTCAACGACAGATGAACAAATTTATACTGCAACGATCTTTATGAATAAGAGTTTAAAATTTAATAAAATCAATAAATTCACAAACTCCTTTTGTACAACCACTTCTTTAAATTCAGCAAAATCAAATACTATTATCGCAAACTTTTATATACATCCACATAGATTTAATGACACTCATAGAAAATTTATTCAAAGAGCTTCTGGAGACCTACAATCAACAACCTATTATACTATGTGGTGACTTTAATTCTAGACACCCAGTCTGGTTTGATCCGACAACAAACTCCAATGGTTTCAAATTCCACTCCATTATAGATGAACATAACCTATTTATTCATAATCTTAAGATACCCACCTGCCGAAATTCTAGCTTTATAGATCTTACGATTTCAAACAAAAAATCAATAGGTTTGGTACAAAACTGGAAGACGACTATATTGACGCACATTTCAGATCACGTAGCAATAACCTTTGACATTTATCACAATTTTAACAGGCAAAGGACAGTTCAAAACTCAACATGGAAATTTATAGAAAAAGATGCTGATTGGAAAACATTTACCGAAAAAATAGCAATACAAGACGTAGATAATATTATCACCATGATAAACCACGCGTCAAACATCAAAGATATTGACAACATTGTAAAGACTCTCACACAAATAATTAAAGAGGCAGCTTATATGTCACTAAATGTCAAGACAAGAAGCGGAAATCATAAAACAAATACATACTGGTGGGATGGGAAGCTGGAGAAAATGAAAAACGATTTCCACTATATTAGAAATTTGTATTACCGACATGGAAAGGTCCTCGAAAAGACCTATAAATCAATGAGAAATAAATATTTAAATAAAAGTAAAAAGGCAAAAAGAGCGAGTTGGAGAATTTTTATAGAAGAAAGTCATTCAAATAACTCATTTGGTAATGCTTACAGGATATTCAAGTCATTGAGATCGAAAAATAGAAATTTAGGATTACCACTAATAGATAATTTACCAGATCATTTAAAGACCGACAAAATAAAAAGTTTAATGAACGATCTATTTCAGGATGATATTGGAGGTTTGGATAAAGATGATCATATTTTGATTAGAAATTATACGCCTAAATATAAAAATAAAAGTAGTGTTTATATCGAATCTAAGGAAATAGAGGAAACAATTTTAAAAACAAATATTAAAAAAGCACCGGGCCCTGATTACATTAGTAACAATATGATTAGACAGGCTAAAATAAAAATAATCCCAATTCTGCATAAATTATTCAATAAATGTATAGAAATGGGATATTATCCGGATGAATGGAAAAAATCATTCTTAAAAATAATTCCAAAACCAGGCAAAACGAATTATGAAATAAATAAAAGTTATAGACCTATATCATTGACATCTAATCTATCTAAAACATTTGAGAATATAATAAAAAATAAATTAAGTAACTATTATTTAGAGAATAATTTAATGAGCTCAAGGCAGCATGGTTTTATGAAATCTAGATCAACAATTACTGGAATGGATAAAATTATAGAAACTATATTGAAACATAAACAAAAAGAATTGACTTCCTTGATAGCTATAGATATTGCGGGTGCATTCGACAATGCATGGTGGCCTGCTATTATAAAAAGAATGGATAATGATGATGTTCCTTCAGACTTAATACGGATCATAAAATCTAATTTGAATAATGAAAGGGAGGTGAAATTTACATACGAATCAGAAACTTTTTATAAGAAACTAACTAAAGGATGTCCACAGGGTGGACCTTTATCTCCACTTCTATGGAATATTTTGCTAAATGATTTGTTGATAAATTTTGATTCAATGAATGCAGATATTATATGTTATGCAGACGACGTTACAATAATTTGCTGGAATAAGACTATTGAAGGACTAAAAACCGCAAGTGAATACACCTTAAATTATGTGATCCAATGGTGTAATAGAAATAAATTAACGATCAGTACAGAGAAGACTAATATGCTATACCTACATAACAGACAAAAAATACCTATTAAGGTTAATAACAATATAATAATGCCGGTCAAGCAAGTAAAAATTCTGGGAATGAAATTTTCTAATCACAAATGGAAAAACAAAGTTAACTTTACACCGCATGTTAATGATATTCTGTGTAAGACAGGACGTATGAAAATTTTATTGTGTTCACTAAGTGGCAATATGTGGGGTTTAGACACTGAAAAGAGGTTAACTTTATTCAAAACAATCATTAGGCCTGTACTTACATACGGTTCTGAAATTTGGTTCAAATATTTAAACAATCGTTGTAAACAAAAACTGAACTCCATGCAGTACCAGATCATTTTATGGGCAGTTAGAGCATACAAAACCACTTCATCAAACTGTGTGCATAGCTTGGCAAAAATTCCACTCCTAACAGATTATATAGAATCCAGAATAATCAAATTTGATCTAGCTCAAATGTCCATTGAAGATCTAATTACTTACGAACCCCATGCTCCAAGTATAGTCAAATCATTCTTACACGCAAAAATGAATGAAATTTTTGAGAACACTAATGAAATTTTCAGAAGCTTTTTCGTATTAGGAATTCCAAGATTTTTCCGTCCAAATTTTTATAATATCCAATTCATTACAGATCATGGCAATTTTGGGAAATTTTTGGCAACTATCGGCGCCGTGAAGGAACCAGGATGCTTCTGCGGAGGTGAAATTCAAGACGCGAGACATCTACTTCTGGAGTGCCCAATTTTCCGGGATTTTAGGGAAAATAGATTTGGTCGTATTGGACAGCTTGATGAATTTGTAGACAAAAAAGAAAAGTATAAAAATTTTGATCAATTTTGTAAATACATATACAACTTTCTCTTGAATTGGAAAAAAGAGAAGGAATCTTAGAAGAAGAGAGAAGAACTGCGATGCTTGCTCTGTGTGTTTTGCTTTGTTGTTTGTTTTTCTCTTTGGACAATTTTCTTTAGTTAATTTATGTAAAATAATGAATTGAACAGGATTTTATATAGCCGAATTGCTGTAATGCAGTGAAATGTATTGGCGCAAATATCCCTGAGTTTGGGATATCGCGTTTCATGATGTTAATAAAGTTAATTAATTAATTATGTTGCATATTTTATCGATAGATTGTAATTCAATTTATAAACAGTAGAAATACATATAACATGATTTGAGCATTGATGTTTTGCAAATTGTAAATAAAATTTGTTTTACCATAAAATAAAATTTTATAAAAAAAAGCGCATTACCAGTGAATCATGTTAATATTATTTCTTTATATATAACGACTTAAAATTGCAATATATATTCTAATGTCAAATTTTCTATGAAGAATTCTATATTTGTGTTGGAAATAGGGGTGATGAATTGTTAATGATTATCTTAAGATAATGAAAAGGTAGTTATTGACCGAAAGCTCGCCAAGCTCATACCTCTTCAAAACTCCGCCTTTGCCGGTCTCAAGCCCGGATGAAAAAGGAGGAGGGAGAGCAGTAAAAACTCACTAAAAACCTGGGCTCAGCTAGCCCGGCTGATGGTATCCTGTAAGGGTTCCTAATACAGGGATACAGGATGAGCCGCGTTTGTACTCCTTGTTATGAGCGGTTGCACATGGCGTCTGTTACTCATGTCAGAGGCGGCCATTTCTTTTGGAGCTAAGTCGGCCTGCCACAAAGTAGTGCTCCCAGTCTTAATGACAAAGGCAAACACATTCTACTTCACCCATTCATGATAGTTGTCAAGCATTACAAGCTTGATACCTCAATATGATTAAGTGGAGATAAGAAAGAAGAAGACACCTCTTCAATAAAGAAACTCGTCCCTTTTTCCTATTGTAATAATGTAATATACATATATTTATTGAGTAAAATTAATCAGGCCTCCAGGGAAGAGTACCACGTTTTCTATTGACGAATTATTGTACCATGTTTTCTCCTGTAGGCGTCCGTGCCTCCAAAAAAAAAACTGATTAATTTTACTCAATATTGTCACAAGGTATTATTTTATTGAACATATATTCATTAACATATTTTAATTCATATTTACCCCCCGTTATCAAAAATCTATAACATAAAGCTCCATAAACACCTTGCGCTGCAAACTACTTCAACAAGATCACCTTCTGCTGCCTTACCAATGGCACAAGAATAGAGGGGTTACATCATTCGTGTAAACTACGTATCTGAAGGTATGTAGATTTGTATATAAATCCTCTATTTAAAATGTTTAAAAAAAGTAAGTATATCGTTCATGACAACAAAGTATCAAAATGTATGTAGATTTGCATATATAGTTCCCTTTTTTACATATATTTGTAGGAAACAATATGATTCTTTTAAATAAACTATAATATATTTTATATATTATAATAATGTAAGGACCACTCAACAAGTGAATGACTTTGAGATGAAGAGTGAAGCCAGTTCAATTTCTATCTTACTACCTATATAAATAACACAAGATGATTATTACCTTACCCAATTGGGAGAATCTGTATGGGGCAAGTCCCTAATAAAGGTTTTTGTGTGTGTTAATATATTAAAATTTTCTACAGTAGAAATTCTATATATTTTGGTGATTCATTTATTCCATTTCGAATATTTGCAGTCAAAACTTCATCAAGTAAATACAAATCTTGATAATCAAACACTTGACCCAATTATCAGGATAGCAATTATATAATATTATATAAATAATAATAATTAACTCTATTTAGAATTATTTGATTAAAAATATTCCATATATATCGAATATTGTTCTTTTTAGATGCTGTATATTTCTAAGCATGAAAAATATCAACTCGAATACCAACGTTGGTTGTGTTAACGCAATAAAATAGCAGACGATGGATGGTGAATGTTTCCTTTTGGAATTGGGGCGATCAATTTATCAAAGTTTTCCAGACGACAGGCGATTAACGCTGCAGAAGATTGCGTGACGTGGGGAACCAGACGAACTGAAGATGTATAACAGCTTGGCAATATTATTGATGAAACCGATTTACCAAATGATATGTGCAAATAGCAATTAAAAATATCAAAGAGTTTAATGAAACTAAATTTAGCATTTTAAAACAATATAAAAGGTTGATTTTTAATTTTTATATTAACACCTGTATCTACTTATATATTTGCCTTATTCTGTCTGTTTGTCTGTCTGAAGCTCACGGATGGGATTTTTCATAACCATCGGTGGTTCAGTGGTAGAATGCTCGCCTGCCACGCGGGCGGCCCGGGTTCGATTCCCGGCCGATGCATTTTTTTTTTTTACAATTTTTAAAACTCATTTATATATTATACAAGAATGACATCCACGGCGCCAATTTATAATTGTAACGAATAGTATTTGAATAAAAGCATTTAATCGGGTAAAACCCGGGCGTTGCCCGGGTTATTCGTATATAATAATTGTATAAACGAATGCAAGACAAAATCACCGCGAATGTTTCTTTTTTTTAAGGCAATTTCTTTTTAAGGCAATTATCGTTATTTATCGTTAATTTTTGTTTCGATTTTATTGAAAAAAAAAACGATATGGTGCCTTTAAAAATGATCTTTATTACTATGCAGTTTTCTATTTAGTCAATATACCTAAGTTCATGTTGCAAATGTAATTATCTCTATCGATTTAGTAGGTGAAATGCAAAAAAAAAAAAAAATCGACATGATGAAATCTTTATGAAAATTCACATTTTTATTTTTATATTTTCAAGACACACACAGTTTGGGGCGGGACGTTTCACAAGAGAGACATCCACGGCGCCAATTTATAATTGTAACGAATAGTATTTGAATTAAAACGTTTTTAAAATATATACGCACTCGGGTAAAACCCGGGCGTTGCCCGGGCCATTCGTCTAGTATATATATATACAGTTAAACCTCTCTATATCGCCCCCTCTAAATAGAGCCTTCCTCTCTATAGCGCCTGATTTTAAATACGTAGTACGATGCAATTTACATTAAAAGTGACCTGTCTATAGCACTCCCTCTCTATAGCACCTTATTTTGGCGAATCCCATGGGGGGGGGGGGGGGGGTGGGGGGGGGGCGCTATAGACAGATTTAACTGTATATGTAAGAAAAACATTTTTTTTAAAATAATAAAAAATCAGGTGTTGGTTTTAAAATGAAAATAAATTCATATCCTGTGACCATACACCTGAGCTTTTCAAATGGCAGAGCGCCATCTAGTGTAAGAGAAATCAACTAAACGCCTGTTGTTTGGGAACAGGCTAAATCAACGTTTAGTTGATTTCTATTCCACTAGATTGCGCTATTCCATCTAAAAGGCTCATGTGTTCGTTGTCAGAAAACCCTTTTTTGATTTTAATAAACACCTTGATATAGTTATTTATAATATGAAATTTCAGGATGATGGCATTCATTTGTCTTAAGAGGCATCACTCTCTTAAATATATTTGGCCTTTATATTGCCACGTGGAAAATTAGGGAAGACCAACTTCGGGTTGACACAGAAATTTATTTAAGGCAAGAACAAACTATGAAGGATAAACCAAAAGATAAGGAATAAGGGAAGTTTACAGAGTAACAAAATATAAACATAAAAAATGATACTCTGTAAATACTAGTGTAAAATAATGAATACTTCGCTACAATATGGATTGCAATAACAATTTGAATTACACTAAACTACTGTTGTGTTAAATTAAAAATTCATAGTACGCGTTCTGTAGTAGAAAAAAGTACAATTATATCAAAATGCATTGTTTTAATGCAGAGAGGTGTTTTTTCGCTGCATAATCAGGTATACATAAAAAGCATAGATATCAAAAATATGTTTACCAATATATATCAGTTAAAACCTTTGCTATATATTTAGTTTAATTTAATTTGAAGGTTATGCATTCACAAGACAAAATGTATACCTTAATGCCAACCACGAATGCGTTTCGGGCTGTTTACCCTCGTCAACGTGGTATAGGCTGTATCTGTATGACCAGAATTCTTTTGGTCCCAGAAGCTTCTTGAGAAATAAAGAAATGGGTATTTAAGGCCAAACTTGCGTAAATACGCTGAACATGTGAAAAATAGTAATATATATATTATATTATCTAAAAACTAAAATATATTCTATATTTGAAAAAATATATATATTTCATTTTTAATTCATTGATAATTCTACTTTTTTATCGTGGTTATTTGGAATAACTCTCAGTTTTGTTTTAAATATGCGTAGTTACCATATCTATCTTTTTGAATCACTAATATAGGATTAACTTTATAAATTCTATATATTTTGGAAATACCTAATGTGTGATATTTCCTCAAGTAATTGAAAATAAAAGCTGCTTGATGGTAAATAATTATCTTTTTTTATCACGACTGCACCCTCAACCCTTTTATCTTATCGATCGTTTGTCTTATCAACCCTTTATCTAACAACAAAAAAATATATTCATAGCATATATATATTGAATATGTTTATATTGTATATATATGTAACTTTCCTAAAATAAAATTAAAAATGAGATATATATGAAATAAAATTTACATATTCAAATATATTAAATAAAAACGAAAGGAAAAAGTCAAAAGTTTTTATATCAATATTTTATGTTCATAGAGGAAAATATTAAAATTTTACGGCCAACTTTATTGATAGTGGTGAAAAAATTAAAATCAAATTTCTTTTTAATAGCAAATTGAATTTGATATTTTCTCTTATTTCTACATTTTATTTATTTCTCTTTTTTTTTTTTGCAAATGGCTTAAAGATACCAGTTTGAATTTGGAATACAAGAAACCATCGAAATTAAATTTTGAATTTGACTATATAACTTTTTTTACTACAAGTTAGATAAAAAATGGAGTTAATTTATTTTGAATTTAGTTTTCTCTTTCCTTTAAATATGTATAGAAAGTATTGAACAACATTTTATACACTTTTAATAACTGCATTTTAATATGGAAAGAGTACTATATATAAGTATTTAGTAGCATATACTTGTATATACTATATATATATATTCAGAAAATATGCATATATTGGATTTATAAATATTTTTATTATTCCGATATTTCGAGGGGCAACTCGCCTCTCATTATCGAGGAGGATGTTTCTCACTAAAACACGTGAGAACGCGTGTATCACTCTCGTTCTACAAGACCAATGAAATATTAGAGTTGAATAATATTGTGGCGAAGAAATATTTTATTATTTAATTTAATATTATTCAATGAAAATATATTCAACAGATTATAAAATTATATATTAATCTGTATTTGTGAAATCATCTTTAAAATATTTCTTTGCTTGCTTGCTTAAGATTCTCTAGCTGTAAAATAGTTTTTTTGGCTGACTTGTTAATAATTATCGACTTGTCGCCGTGACGTCATCAATAAATACTTTTACATCTTAGGATATTTCAAGGCTTGATTTCTACGTTACAACTGGTGGAGAGACTGGACCGATACCCATTAAGAAATAAAAGAAAAATTGATTCTGTTGAACCAGAAGAAACTTCTATGAATGTAAAGAAGGAAGGTACTCAGGTAAGCAACTACGTTGTTCAACATCTGCCAAGGAACCCTTCCATTTTCTCCGGGGAGGATGGTGAAGATCTCCAAAAATGGTTAAAAGGGTATGCACGTGTGGCAAAGTACAACCATTGGGACGAAACCCTTTGTCTTACTAAAGTTTATTTTTATCTGTCTGGAACTGCTCTCAAATGGTTTGAGAACAACGAAGAAAGCATACAGACTTGAAAGGAATTCACATCTCAATTAGAGAATGTGTTCGAAAAAAAAGAAAATTCAAAATTGCAAGCGGAGAAGAAACTTAAAACACGGGCGCAATTAAAAGGCGAAAGTACCGAATTTTACATCCAGGATGTCCTGTGCTTGTGCAAAGAGACTGATCTTCAAATGAGCGAGGAAGATAAAATCTCGCACCTCATGAAGGGGATAGCTGAGGAGCTTTATCAAGCACTCCTACTGAGGGATGTACAGAGCACCGAGCAATTCATTACAGAATGTCGCCGTGTTGAAGCGCTCCGTTGTAGGCGAGTTACCCCAACCAAGTACGAGCGCCTACCAAATGTACCCTCTCTCTGTGACCAGGATGACGGAGAAGATCTGTCATCGCTGATACGAAAAATTGTTCGTGAAGAGATAAAGCAAGTATTGGACTCTCCTCATGAGGAGCCTAAAATCGCTGTCATTGAAGATTTAGTGAGGGAAGAGATTGTAAAGACCTTGGCACCTAGATCAAAACCTACAATAAGTCCCCCTCAAGCAACCAGGCCGGAACCAAATACTAGATACGAGGCCCAAATGATACGACCGCATCCTGAACCTCATTACCGAAAGCAAGGAAGAAGATGTGACACCAATGAATGGCGGACAACTGAGGGAAAGCCAATCTGTTTCTACTTCGGACGCCCAGGTCACGTCGTCCGCTATTGCCGCGACAGGAAGAGACACAATGAGGAGAGGAGAAATGAATATTTCCGAAGAAAGAAAGACGCAAAGGAATTCTACAACTCTCAAACCGAATCTCAGGAACCCAACGATGAATCATCGAGGAAAAATTTCAGTCGCTACCGAAGTCCTACCCCATATACCGGTCGAAACAGACAAAATTTCTCACCTGCTAGAAGATCAAGCTGGTCGCCCCGCCATGAAAATTAGATGATAGACCATATTGGAGGTGAGGCCGCAAAGTTAAGAAATCCTACCTTGCCGACCACATTATAAATAAGAAAAAACTACATTGACGTAAATATAGACCTGCCAAGCCCTCATGAAGAAGTTATTTCAACTGAAAGAAGACATCCCCACTGAACGAACACAACAACCACAGACCCGCGAAGAGATCTCAGGCCCTATCACCCGTTTTCGAGCCTTGAGACTGAGGATGTAAGTCTCCTTCTGAGCATCGGGTCGATGCTCTTTATAGGAGGAGGCTATGTGGCGAAGAAATATTTTATTATTTAATTTAATATTATTCAATGAAAATATATTCAACAGATTATAAAAATATATATTAATCTGTATTTGTGAAATCATCTTTAAAATATTTCTTTGCTTGCTTGCTTAAGATTCTCTAGCTGTAAAATAGTTTTTTTGGCTGACTTGTTAATAATTATCGACTTGTCGCCGTGACGTCATCAATAAATACTTTTACATCTTAGGATATTTCAAGGCTTGATTTCTACGTTACAATATATTTTTATAATATATATATATTATATAATCTAAAATACAATAACTTTATTTTTTTTTAAAAACATATATTTTATTTTTTCATTCATTGACTGTTCTGCATTTTTGACCATATATTCAAAAAAATATCACTTTTAATTATTATTGTTGTAAATATGTATATTTAACCCTACCTATCTTTTATTCACGATTATAAAATTCATTATATAAATTCTATATTCCTGTGATATAAATAATTTTATATATGTATATTTTTACTTCAAGAGATTCAAAATAAAAATCTGCTTGAAAGGTAAATAATTATTTTTATTTTTCCACGACTGCACCTCTTTTCAACAATCAAACACACAAAAAAATTCTAATCTATAACATATATATATATATATATATATATATATATATATATATATATATATATATATATATAGTATATTTTGAGTTAGATAGTTCACAACCTTCTTCTGATATTTATTATATAACCCCATATCTATATATAAAAATATGTATCGAACAATAGAAGTGACAAATAAAACAAAGAAGGAGGTAGAACAGACGACAAAGGCCAGACGAAAACAACTCGGCGCCATAAAATGGCGTGATTACAGAATCACCACATATGCGGGCGTCCAGTATATAAACGCCCAGAATTTGGACAAAGAGTTGTTCGGTAGTTGTTTTCAGAGCGACGCCGTTATACGGTCAGTGGGATCTCTCACCCCCCTTCTATCCGCGATGTAGGGCATCCGTGACGCCCGTGGTCCGACTGTCTTCGTCCGTGGTCTACCTCTACCTTCTTGGAGTTACCATCTAGACCTGCCTCTGTCTCTTGCTGTCCCAGTGCGGGAATCCCATCACGCACCCACTACCACGACTGCCCAGCACATTCCACATCGGGTTTACTACATATATATATATATATGAAAAAATAGTACAAATGTAACATTGTACTGGGATAAGGTGCATAAATTAAGAAAAAGGCATCTCCTTATCGTGCAACTTATTTTGTATATAATATAACAAGAAATTCATGTTGTATAATAGAAACGCATCTATAAATAATTATACGCATGATTGGCACGTGTCATTACATCATCATATGTAATGTACTTTGTAAAAACTGAGGATGAATAAATAAAACTCTGTAGTAGATTAAGAGCTGAGCTAAAGCGAGAGGTTGAGATAGAAGTCCAACAACCCTAAAGAGGAATTTGCTAGGTCGTTGCCATCAGGTCATTGGGTGTAGAATATCGCTGCCGCACCACGCTCTTGTTGCACCTGCTGAAAGTCAATACTCCCGCATACTTCCTCTCTCGGCAAATATATATAAGACCTCTGCCCTAGCAGAAAAATTAGTCACTTCACCATCAGCGGGAGCCCTCGTCGGTTGTACCCAGGTCCACCTCATCGCCATGCCGTAGAACAGTAAGAACTCTTCTATCCCCATCTTGCTCTCTGCTCGACTCCTATCTGTTCACGGAACTTTCCTACTACAACTGTGTATCTTCGTTTTTTGCATGTGGACATTCCCAAGCTTTCCGCCCTTCCTCGGCCACGACTGCCTGTACTCTGTGAGAACTGTCAAAGGTCTTCCAAGGTGCAGAGAGGTACTGGAAAACTCTCCACACCCTCTCAGTTACTACAGGTTTGTCCCTCTCGGTTACCACACCACAGCGAGATACCCTCGGTTATCACATATATATACTAAAATATATTAAATTACCCTATTTATAGTTATATCAACATTAGAAGAATTAATAATCCTTTAACTATATAAATATTAAAACAAAACAAAATTACACTTTGGAATTTTTTTTTAATCATTAGATATTTTTTTAATTAAAAACAAAAAAAGCATATTCTGACCAAGCTCGCATGAGTATTTCTATAATTATATATAAATTAAACAGGTGAGTTTTCTATATATTCGTAAAAGGTGTTGTATAAAATGATTTCGTTGTTTTAGAAAAATAAATTAGCTTGATTGACACAAATATTTCAGGACAAACTACATTCATAGACAGATTTAAGGAAGTGGTAAGACCATGATGTCGCTGTTTGTCTTTTTAATAGATAGAGACAAATTTGTTCAAACTTGGTTATCTCGTGTATCTTCAATAAAGGTCATTGTAATATCTTACAGAGTTATTGTCTGAATCCTGATATACATATATACAGACACCTCAGTTGGCCGGTATTGTGATCAGGGTGCATGCACCGATCTGATCTGTTCCATGGACAAGACACCACCATCTTTGAAGTCTGGGTTTTGATTGGTTTACTGATGCGTTGAAAATAAGTAAATTTTATATTTGTTTGTTGTTGTTTGGTGCTCTTTGAAATTCTTACGAATATATAATAACCTGATAAATCCAACAGATAGTTTTGACCAAATAAGGAAATAGAAAGCCAAAGCTCGATTGAAATAAAACATTAAGATAGATTAATTTATTAATTTAATTGCCATCTATCTTTGAAATATTACACAAATAAATTTACTGGCAATGCGTTTCTTTTAAATATCAATAAATATTATCTCTACAGACCTCACTGCAATGATATGAGTTATTGAATAAGAGGGCTTGGCTCATCAGTAGTGAACCCTCATAGCGGTATCACCAAATTAATCTCTAAACCTTTCTACTATTGTATTTGGTTTACCTGTAAACAACATTAGTTGATTTATAAGAAAATATTATTTATTTTAGATTATTATATCGAAGCTCACACACACACATTTGAACATATTAAAATATAACCTCCTGCATTATAAATACAGAATTAAATCAAATAATTGCATTTTGAGTAGATAATCCCAAGTTTACTCCAAGTTAGAGAGGTAGAAAATGTATTAGAGCTATTGTACATGATTACTTTACGTGACATCATACCAGGTACAAATTATTTGTATATACCCTCATAAAAAAACAATAGAAAAAATAAAAAGGTCAGGTGTTGATATTAAAAATCAGGGAACAGGTTAAATCAACGTTTAGTTGATTTCTGTTCGACTAGATGGCGCTCTGCCATCAAAAAAAAAGCATGCCTTCTTCATTTTTAATATGCCCTCATGTAAAATACATTTTAAAAAACATTTTCCCATTCATTAAGTTAAAATTACGTGCCTTATGGTGTTTTCCACCACAATAACGTAGAAAAAACGAATTACCCAAAATATCAGAATAGTGTAAATTTGTATTAAGTCCTCTATAGAACGTTGCCAGAGCACGAGATGTTCGATTAAAAGAAAGATAAAAATGTTACAATTATTGAAATTACATCGATTTGAAATAAAAGTAAATGTTTTGATATATTTACTAAACGGGTATTTATTGTGTCTTTCAACGTACTCGTGGAAATTGCACAAAATATATTTATTTCACAAATTTGTTGAGATATTGTTGCACCAGGTTGCGGCTTGGCAGACTCTTCAGGCATGATTCTCTCCTGTGCTGGGTCTTGCATCTTACCAGAGCGTGTTTCAACCATCCTACAAATTTATATAAGGGAATAATGAGATAAGTCTACTTTAAGTAGCCTCCAGAATCCTTTATTTATTTTCTCACATCAAAGAGAGCAGTGAAGTCACACGTGTACCTAAATACAAATAATGAGAATCTAAAAAATAATCTGTTTTAAATAAATATCATAGAATATAAAAATAAATAAATATATAATTTAAATTTCAAATATATTAAAAATGATATAAGAAATACGCCATTAATCATGATGTAACACTTCCCCCTCTCCAGAGGTCGTCACGTCCTCGTGAGTTACCTCATCAATTCTCTCAAAATAGGGTTTGAGTCTTGAGACATGGACAATCAATGGGTCTTGGCCAGGATTATCTTTCGGCTCAATTAAGTAATTTACGTTAGACAGCTTCTTTAATATTCGATATGGGCCAAAATATTTTCTCAATAGTTTTTCACATTTTCCGATTTTCCTGACTGGTGTCCAAACTGCCACTAAATGTCCTGGTTCATAGATTCTCTCGTTGTGTTTTTTGTCATAGTTTCTCTTCATTCTTTCTTGAGTCTTCTCTGTGTTGTTAATGACTACCTGTCTCGTCCTTGCTATTTTATCTAAGTAATTTTCTATATATTCGTCATAATTGTTCATGTTACTGTCAATTGGGATATTATCGTCGTCTAAGAGGGACATGGGTTCCCTCCCAAATAACAGGAAAAATGGAGAGTAGCCTGTGGTTTCTTGAATCGTGGTATTGTACGCGTGGGTGACGAAAGGGAGGATTTCGTCCCAGTTTTTCTGGTCTGTATTTACATACATGCTTATCATGTTGATTAGAGTTCTATTTAGCCGTTCCGTTAGTCCGTTAGTCTGGGGATGGTAGCTCGTCGTGAAGCAGTGTTTAACTTTGCACATTTTCATAACCTCCTTCATCAAATTGCTAGTGAACTGTGAACCTCTGTCACTAATAAGAAACCTTGGGGCCCCGTGACGTAAAAAAATTTGTTCGATTAAAAATGTAGAGACTTCTTTCACTGTTGCTTCTGAGACTGCCTTTGTTTCAGCGTACCTGGTATAATAATCAGTCAACACAATTATCCACTTCCTTCTTCTTTTCGTTGATGGCAAGGGACCAACAAAGTCAATCCCGATTCTTTCAAAAGGGTAGTTAGCTGGGGGAATGGGTTGCAAAAGTCCAGAGGGCGACTGATTTGAACCTTTCCGACTTTGGCAAAGATGGCACGTCTTTACAAATTCTGAAACATCTTTCAGCATGGAAGGCCAATGATATTTATTCTTCAAACGGTATGTGGTTCTGGCGACGCCTAGATGGCCATTCAGCATATGGTTGTGGAATTCACTCATGATTTCTTTCCTTCTCTTCTTCGGCACTACCAGCAACCATGCTCTGCCTTCAGGGTTTGGGTTCTTCTTATATAGACATCCATTTTCCTCTTTAAAATTCTGTGTGATTGCTCGTTTGCTTCCTTTAAGGCTTTTCTTAACATTTTCTATGAATTCATCCTCTTCATTTATTATCTGATTCAAAAATAGTCGTTCATAATCTTCGACCCAATCCATTTCAGGTAGGGGTCCTCTAGATAAGCCATCAGCATCCATATGTTTTTTACCCGCTTTGTGTATTATGTCAAAATCGTATTCCTGAATTTTCAGTGCCCACCTTGCAAGTCTACCTGTTGGATCTTTAAGATTTTTCAGCCAGCACAATGCGTGATGGTCTGTAATTATCTTGAAGTGTCTTCCATATAGGTAGGGTCGTAGTTTTGATATCGCCCACACCACAGCCAAACATTCCTTTTCGGTGGTTGAGTAATTTTGCTCAGCTTTACTTAGAGTTCGACTCAAATATGATATCACCTTCTCTTCCCCACAGATAATTTGGACCAGTGTTGCACCTAAGCCGATGTTAGAGGCGTCTGTGTGAATGTAGGTGGCTGCATTTGGATCAAAGTGACCTAAGATTGGCGGATTTATCAGAGCTTTTTTAAGGTTTTGAAATGCTTCCTCTTGTTTTTCTGTCCAGGTAAATTGCGCATTTTTCCTGATGAGTCCTGTCAATGGGTCAGCAATTAATGAGAAATCTTTAATGAATTTTCTATAATAGGAACACATTCCTAGGAACGATTGTACTTCTTTGACCTTCTTGGGCTGAGGAAAATCCCTAACGGCTTTGATATTATATTCGGCCGGTTTTATACCCTGTTGGTTTGTTATATGACCAAGGATCTCAAGTTCTTCAAAAGCAAATCTGCATTTCTTGTCGTTCAGTTTCAAATTAGATTCACTAAAACATTTTAAGACAGCTTCAAGTCTTTTAAGGTGGGTTGGAAAGTCTGAGCTGTATATAATAACGTCGTCCAGATAACAAAGGCAAATCTGCCATCTTAGATTTCCAAGCACATTGTCCATATTCCTCTCAAAAGTAGCAGGGGCGTTGCATAGTCCAAAGGGCATGACGTTGAATTCATATAAACCGTGGGTCGTAGTGAAAGCTGTCTTCTCCTTGTCTTTCTCTTCAATTTCGACTTGCCAATATCCCGATCTAAGGTCTATTGCTGAGAAGTACTTCGATCCTTGGAGAGTATCCATTACGTCATCAATTCTTGGAATTGGGTAAACATCCTTCACTGTTACATCATTCAATTTTCTGTAGTCAACGCAAAATCTGTACTTACCATCTCGCTTCTTGACCAAGATTACAGGGAAGGACCATGGACTCGAGGATGGTCTAATTATGCCGTCTCTGAGCATTTCATCAATTTGTTCTTTTATGATTTCTCGCTCTTTCGCGCTCACTCTATACGGCTTGTGTTTGATCGGTTTCGCGCCTTCTGTATCGATCCGATGTTTCGCTAAGTTGGATCTTCCTAATCCCGACGAAAACAAATCCTCGTACCTTTCCAAAACTTGTTTCAATTGCTCCTTTTCCTTATATGCTAAATTTTCGTTTATCTGAAATTGGGGTTCTTCATGCTCTTTTTGTTCACTTTCTTCCACAAGATTCACTTCGGCTGGCTGGCTTCCAAAGCACAATGTTTGGTTTTTTAATATTTTTAATGGTCGAGGGTAAGGGTTTGTTATCCAGATATATGTTTCCTTATTCACAACATTTATTAAGCTTCTCGCTAGTCGAAGTCCATTTGTTTGAAACATTTTATGGTTCTCCTCGATGATGTATTCGCCATCCTCTGCTTCTACAAATGCATTAATCAATTTAATAGAAAGTTCTGGTATAATGGCATCCTTTGCACTTTTTATTTTCTTCTGTTGATATTTGATTACGTCACGATTTTCTGTCAAGTCATATTTGATTATTTCACGCTGACAATCAATTTTTGCGTTCATTTTCTTAAGAAAATCACGTCCAAGTATAAATATTCGCAAATGTGTTCTCATTATCACAAATTGATGTGTGATTGTTTTGTCATCAAATTTTATCTTTAAAATAATATTTCCTACGATATCTAATTCTTTGCCATCGGGTCCGGAGCACATTTTATCAGGATTTATTATTTCAAGACCTGTGTTGAGAGCTGTATTAAGGTCGACCACTGAAAGATCGGCGCCTGTATCAATCAAAGCTTCGCAGATACCGATTCTATCCACGTTAATGTTCATTTTATATTTGGGGTCCAACTTTTTAATTCCATTTATGGTCGACTTGCTTTGATTGACGGACTCAGGCGCGATGTTTAGTTTAAATCTTCTAATGCGGCATATCTATTCCTTGTAGGGATACTCGAGTACGGGCTATTACTTACGTCCGCGTAGAGCAGAGGTCTCGACTTCTGAGTTCCATTATCCATTCGGATTTCTTCTTCGACCTTGTCTTGTGTAACTATGGGGTCCTCTTCCACAATTCTTACAAACCTGACTCTGCAATACCGCGCTACGTGTCCTGGCTTGTTACACTTGAAACATATTGGTCTCCCGTCTTCTGTCCTATTCCTATTTGAATTTGGATTCTTATTGTATGTTTTACTTGGGTAGACCGGTTTTGGCTCAGGATTGGGAGTGTAAGATCGTCTAGGGGCAGATACCTGGGGCAGAGGCTTGTTCTGGTAATACCTCGGAGTGGGGGCCTGGGGCTTGGAGGTGTTCTGGTAGTACCTCGGAGCGGGGGCCTGGGGCTTGGAGGTGTTCTGATATGGTCTTCTGAACGACGTAGCATTCTTCCATTGCTCTTGATGATGGGGACGAGGAGAGCGTGGTCCATTATAAAGAGCTTTTGATTTTTCTGCACGTTCTTGGTAATTCTTTTCGAACAAATCCAGCTTTTTACAAATTTCTAGAAGTTCATTGGTATTTTTAGGAGGGTTTAGGTGAAGGGCAAAAGAGTATTCTTTCTTTAACCCTCCAATAACCCAGTTTATTTTAGTCTCTTCTTCCATTTGGGGGTCGACCTTGTTGCACAGTACAAGGATATCCTCTGCGAACCTGATTGCAGGTTCATTCCACTGCTGCATTCTGTTTAGCCTCATCTTCATTTCTTCTTTGTTGGCGTCTGAGGCAAAATCCTGAATTAGGCGGCTCTTGAAATTTTCCCAGCTGGTGAAACTTATCTTGTGTAGGTTCAGCCAGGTTTTGGCGCTACCAATCATATTCATGGCAGCATAACGAGAGATAATGTAGTCTGCCCAATGGTACAGGAAGCCAATTTCTTCAAGAGATTCAATCCATGGGCGAGGGTCTTCCGTTCCATCAAACTTGGGGATGTCGATGTTGGGATTCAGGACAACTGGGTCGGAACTAGCATCTCTACCAATTGTTGCACCAGGTTGCGGCTTGGCAGACTCTTCAGGCATGATTCTCTCCTGTGCTGGGTCTTGCATCTTACCAGAGCGTGTTTCAACCATCCTACAAATTTATATAAGGGAATAATGAGATAAGTCTACTTTAAGTAGCCTCCAGAATCCTTTATTTATTTTCTCACATCAAAGAGAGCAGTGAAGTCACACGTGTACCTAAATACAAATAATGAGAATCTAAAAAATAATCTGTTTTAAATAAATATCATAGAATATAAAAATAAATAAATATATAATTTAAATTTCAAATATATTAAAAATGATATAAGAAATACGCCATTAATCATGATGTAACAATATATCATTCTTTATCTAATTATTTTATAATAATGTATAAACGATGTATAGCTCAATCGAGAATACTATTTACAGTCTTAAAAAAAAAACACGTTCTGACGTTTGAAGCTAAAACCTTAATATGTACACTGTGTGACAAGAAAATTACTGAAGAACTCTCCTATTACCTGCTGAATTATACAGCCCTTGATGCAGAGAGGAAGGCCCTACTGTAGTATATCAACAAATTAAATGTACCAAAATTTTACCCTACGTATTGCTTTCCAAAATATCAGCAAACAAATATAGTTCAATAGCTTACTATACTTTTTTTAGATAATCATTATGTAAAGATCAGTCAACAAGTGAATGACTTTGAGACGAAGAGTAAAGCCAGTTCAATTTCTATTTCAGTACCTATTTAAATAACACAAGAGGATTATTACCTTATCCAATTGGGAGAATCTGTATGGGGGAAGTCCCTAATAAAGGCTTTTGTGTGTGTGTATTTATCTAATTATTCCTATCTAGAATGGATTCAAAAGTATCTAAATGTGGAGTCTTGGAATTGTCCAAATCCGTATAAGGGTATGTAATACAATGGTCCTTCTAGGCCGTTTCCTAAATTCTGTGATAAATGGCAGGATAAAGATGGAGGTTATTTACATAAGTGAGTAATTTAGATTTGTAACAAATGGATATATAATACAATATAATGCTGCTTATGATTGTAAAATGACATTTGAAAATTATCCCGCATGCGTTTTTTTTAAACGAAAAATCGAAATTTATTTTTAAGGAGAAATAACGATTATTTCTAACCTTAGGGATGAAGTATGAAAGGATATATAAATAAATATATATATAAACAGATATATAAAAAAATAATGAAGGCATATCCTGACCAGGAGCACATGTGCTTTCTCAGTAGACAGAGCGCGATCTGGTGGAACAGAAATCAACTAAACATTGATTTAGCCTGTTCCCTGATATTTGGCCAACCCAATTTCTTGATAAATCAAGAAAAGCCATCCACGAACGCGTTTCGCGCTGTTGGGGCATGTCAGCGTGGTGTAGGCTGTACCACTGCGACCAAAAAGATTTTTGGTCCCAGTGGCTTCTTGAGAAACCAAGAAATGTGTATTTAAGGCCAAAATTGCGTAAATACGCTTAACACATGAAAAAGAAAAGAAAATAATAATATAGATATATAGATATATATTCCCATGATATGTAAATATTAAAAATTTACAAACAAAATACGTAAGGGTATTTCTATGTGGAGATAATGGAAGCCCTAAATAAAGCAATGGTCGAGATTAGATTGACAAAACAACGAGACGTTCTGGTGACTAGGTTATGGATGGTCCTCGGATCAATGGACTTCATTCGGCGAGTACCCGAGGTGTCACAATTTGTCTCCGGACCTCTTTGTCACTTGTTCTACTCCCACGTGCCTCACTTTGTCAATGGTTCTACCTACCTCCACGTGTATCTCCGGACCTCTTTGTCCCTTGTTCTACTCTCAAGTGCCTTTTTACGCCACATTTTGTCACTTGTCCTGCTCTCATGTGCCCCTATGGATTTCGTTTTGTCACTTTCAATGCACTCAGGTGCCTCTATGAACCTCATTTTGTCGCTTTTTCTGCTCGGTGTGCCTATATTAACCTCATTTTGTCGCTTGGCCTGCTCTATGTGCCTCTATGGACCTCGTTTTATCACTTGTATTGCTCTTAGGTGCCTCTATGAACCTCTTTTTCATTTGTTCTGCTCTTAGGTGCCTCTATGGACCTCTTTTTACTTTTTCTGCTCTATGTACATTTATGAACCTCATTTTGTCGCTTTTCTTGCTCTATGTGCCTCTATGGACCTCATTTTGTCACTTGTCCTGCTCTATGGACCTCGTTTTGTCACTTGTCCCGCTCTATGTACCTCTATGGACCTCGTTTTGTCACTTTTCCTGCTCTTAGGTGCCTCTATGGACTTCATTCTTGCACTTGTCCTGCTCTATGTGCCTCTATGGACCTCATTCTGTCTCTTGTCCTGCTCTTAGGTGCCCTTCGGAGCCCAATGTCACCTGTTTAATCCCGCGTGCATCTATGAGCCTCATTAGACCTTATTCAGCGAGTCTCCACAAAGCACCCTCTCACCCTTTATCCACGAAATTCTTTGCCTTATTTTTGAATTCACTCGCTTCTACGAATCTATCTTGATTAATCTTACATATATCCATGGACAAAAGGTCCCTTGTCAAAAATATCTTCGGATATCTTTGTCAATTTCTCCATTTCGACATACAATGTTCTTTAATGGACCCCTTTGTCACTAATCATACTTCCGTGTGTCTCTACTGAACTCTTTGTTGGTTTCCTCAATTCCTATACACGCGGAAGTTGAAAGGCAATGAGAAGTATTATTCTATGGATTTACATGTTGAACAACTGGCCAATAGGCGATCAGAAGAGAAAAATATTCTTCAGAGGACTCATCTTTAATATAATACCAGAAAGGATAACTTCTCACTAACAAATGTACCCACCAATAGAATTTCATACTTTGGAAGTCTAATTACTCTAAAATCTCTAATTAGCGATGTTTCTATTACATGTTATAAAATATAAATAAAGGTGACAAAAAAAAACTTTGAAAAAAGTTTAGATAACATAATAAAAAATAAATATAAATAAACTTTCAACTTACAACAAAAGATCAAAAGCTTCGTTACCTACAAGCACTTAGCAATAAATTATGAAAAAGGCATCTCCTTATCGTGCAACTGAAAGTTGCTGAGGGCTTGCGCAATCTTTCGGAATAAATATTTGCCATCATTTCATTTTCACTATAAGGAGATGCCTTTTTCATAATTTATTTACTTTATCCCAGTACAATATCACATTTGTACTATTTTTTCACTTAGCAATAAGCCATAACTATTCATAGTAAAAAAAAAAGAAGAAAGGAAAGCTGGCATATATTTATGAATTTTATCAACTCACAATATTTTTATTAATAATTGTGTGTGATGTAATTAATACAATAATTAAATTTAAAGAAAAACAAATTCTTGTTGTCTAATCACAAAAGAATAACAATTTTTAATAAATAATATTTAAAAATAACACTTTTGGCTGTAATATTAAAATACAAAATAAAAATAATTTAATTGCCGAAGTAATTCTTTGGGAAGAAAGGAATGGTAAAAAATGCTGAATAATTCAGGAAGATCTTGAGGGCGGTTTTCAGTGTTACCGAGTCAATCGCCAAGAAAGATTTGGGATGCAAATTTCCTAAGTGCTCCGCCCACGTTCCTAGGATTTAGCAGACGAGAAATTACCCCTTGACCTTTTCTTCAATATATTCCAATCCTAAGATGTGAAAATAGCTTTATTTTAATCGAGTATTTATTCAAAACATTTCATATAGTCTCAACTAGAACACACTTCTTTGTATATAGCTCTTTTGCTTTAACCTATACGTACATTTCTCTGTTAAAAGTGTAAAAAATATAGGAAGATAAAATCAAGAAAATAAGTGCAGTGAATAGGCATTCAACGTGTCTCCACAAAGCACACTCTCACCCTTTTTCCACGAAATGCTTTGCCTTATGTTTGATTCGATGTGCTTATACGAACCCATCTTCATTACTCTCTCATATATCAATGGACAAGAGGTCCTTTGTCAAAAATATCTTCGGATACTTTGTCAATTTTGCATACTACGTTCTTGACTTAATTTGAAGTAGAATGGAAAAGGTGAATAGGGACGATTTTAAGAAAGGAAATCTCACTTACCCCTTAGCAAAATTATATAAAGAAGACTTATCTGCTGGCCACCGTAAATGCAACAACCAGAAAGAAGCATGCAAATAACATGATATTTACAACATGCATTAGCGGAAGTGAGATATGCAAATGATTAGAATTTCAGCGCAGACTCACATAATGCGCGTCTGTGGCTAAACTTCAAAGCACTATTTGAGGCTTGGAGATTTCGACGATATCAAGTTCGGCAATTGTGTTTTTCTTGTGTTTTTTTTTTGCCTATCAATTATGCCTCGTAGAAAACAGCGATCATCTTTTGATCAAGTTACCGAGTTCGACAGAGGAAGGAAAGTGGCATACCGAGATTGTGGATAAGGGAAATCGGAGAAATCGGTAGTCGTGTTGGACGAAACCAAACAACTGTAATGCGGATATGTGATCGTTGGATGCAGGAAGGTACGACGGACCGACGTGTTCGATCGCATCTACCTCAGTGCACCACTTCACGTGCTGACAGACAAATTGTACGCATGTCAGTGACAGATAGCTCAGTCACATCACGAACCGTAGCACAGCACATTCAGTCTGTAACGCATCATCCAGTGTCTGCGCGTATTATTCAACGCCGTTTATAGCAGAGTGGTCTGTCCGCAAGACGTCCATTGCTTCGTCTACTCTTGACGCAGAACCACAGACGACTCCGCCGCCAATGGTGCTATGAAAGAAAGATGGTGGACAGCAGAATGGAATGAAATGACTGACGAGTCACGCTTCTGTCGGCAACACCACGATGGTCGGATTCTAATCTGGAGACATCGTGGAGAGGGGATGCTGAACAGCTGCGTTATGCACCGCCACATTGATCCTGCACCAGGTATTATGGTATGGGGCGGTATTGGATATCACTCTCGCACTCCTTTAGTACGCATTGCCGGTACTCTAAACAGCCAACGCTACATCTCCGAGGTGTTAGAGCCAGTTTTCCTTCCTTACCTTCAGGGCTTGCCCACAGCCATATTTTAACAGGATAATGCGCGACCACACGTGGCACGCATTGTCCAAAGGTTCTTCGTTAATCGCCATATTGAATTGCTTCCCTGGCCGGCTCGCTCTCCGGATCTTTCGCCGATAGAAAACATGTGGTCCATGGTTGCTCAACGATTGACCTAGATTACATCCCCAGCTGCCACACCAGATCAACTTTGGCAACGTGTAGAAGCTGCTTGTTCTGCTGTACCCCAAGAACATATCCAAAGTCTCTATGAATCAATGCCGTGTGGCAGAGGTAATTTCCAACAATGGCGGCTACTCTGGCTACTGATTCTGGCAAGAAACACACTTCGCAGAAGTCTATAAATTTAATCATTTGATACTTGGCCAACATGTTATCTACAAAATAAATTTTGTTTTGATATCTCTTGTCTTTCTTGGTGTTACAATTTGGGTGGCCAGCAGTGTATATATAGAGAGAGAAATATCAAAGAGTTTAATGGTTCGTAGTTGAAAATGTGCTTCATGGTTTTATAAACCATTATATTCTATATATTTTTACATATTTTACACGTAGCTCATCATTATTGTTATCCAAGAAGGAGAAAACTACAGACTGCACAATAGAAAGAAAATACTGTGATATGCAAATGATTAAACAAGTATTGCTACATACTGTATTTTCAGCATAAAGAGAGCGCGAAGAGAGTTTAAAATTTTAATTAAAACATTCCTTAGAAGTTAGAGAATAAAAACAAGTTATTAATGGACATTAAAATAAAAGCTAACTAACTTGCTATACCAAGTTATCTGCTGGTAATACGAGATATTGAAAGGCATGTTTTCTGATGAATAAATAATGTCTAATACAAGAAAACGGTATTTTCGCCATATTAACAAATAAAACAACTAACCAATAAACAAAAGGAATTGAAATACTTTCAGCACTATCCACAAAATAAGCAGAAAACTAAAGAAAAATATGGATATATTTGCATATCAGTCATTTTTGGAAAGAAGTCTACTATTTGCATCATTCCGAAAGATAATAATCAAATATATCAATTAACACGAAGCAATAACGCGCCATCTATACATATAAAATGAAAGGATTTAAAAGCACGAATGGCTCTTTCATACATAATACAAACTTCTACTGTCCTTACTGCGATGAAAAAATATATTGGGAGGGCTTGGCTCATCAGTGGTGAACCCTCCCAGCGAATTCGCCAATTTAATCCACCAGACCGCTTCTCAGAGCTCTAATACTGTATTGGACGATTCTGATTATACGCAGCACTGAAGGGTAGAACCTCAGAAATGGTTTTCAAGAAAACTATGGACATAAGCTTATAGGACAGTAGAACCACATTCAAATATATCAATGTTCCATTTATTTGAAAAAGAAACAATAAAATTCAGGCAAAGAGTTTCTTTTAAATTTTGGTTTTGCAAGTTTTCGGACGAATTTTCTGCTCTTCAACGAGCAAATACTTCTATGTACAATATTAAGATGATCTTTTTACAAAAATACCATTTTTAATTTATAAAATACATATTACCTTTCTAATTTATTTGTCTAAAATATTTTTTCAATACTATTTATGCTTTATAAACAAATTACAAAAAAAAATAAAATAGAATACAAAAGAAAAAATGGAATAATTATTAATCTCTAAAATATATTTTTTTTATTAACTGAATTAATATTAACTCAACACACGCGCATGCGCATTTATAAAAATGATTTTTATTGATAAATACAGGCAGCAGATGTCCCAATAAATCTCCAATACCAATTACGTGAAATAATAGAGAGTAGAAATTCTAGCAGACGAATGGGCGAATTTTGATCGTCTGACTTGATGGATTGTTCGTTTGATATTGATTAGATTCTCTCTTAACTCTTCTTTAAATTCTTCTTTTGGTAAATATTACCGTAAAAAGATAAAGCTATCGGAATTAACGATGATAAATCATTTTAAAATTCGTTTTCTTTCTAAGAGAGAGAATATTTATTTCAGTGAAATGAAATTCGTGAAAAATATTTTATCTTTAATTCAAGGCGAATCATTTCTAAAAACGACCTGTATCATGCTAACAAAGACACGAATAATTCACTAGAAGATAAAATTACTATAAAGTATAAAATAAGAATATAAGCAGTAGCAATGTGTTTCATTATTTGTACAAAGTATAAGCTTTTGGATCTTTATAATCCTTCTATAGGATGCCTGTAGAAGAATTATAAAGATCCGAAATCTTGCTCTTTGCATAAATAAAGAAACGCATTGCTACTGTTTTAAATCTTATTTTATATGAATAATTTATATGAAATATTTCCCCCACATACATAAAAAAGAGAGAGAGCCTTGGTTATTTATTGCGGAAAAATTAAATTGTTTATAAATAAATTTTATATGTAAAAAAATGATTAAAATTGAAGTGTACCGCTGTTTATTTCTGAGTTTCAACGGCCTGAATTAGTTCAGAAGAAGCCTCAATGTTGTTATTCTGTAGAGACACCTCGTATATAATATTCTTTAAAATCCAAAATAGCTCTTTCATTTACATATATTCCTACAGCCAAACGGTTAATATAACACGAAATTCTGTGAAATCATATCTCAGAGAACCGCCTATAGCCAGCTTGTATGTATATGGTATTTACGTTCTAAATATCAGTTGTTGGTTGAAAGTTGATTCAGAGAAAAACACAGCCACATTAGCCAATAGTTTATTTCAACTTCTGATGTTTCAGTGACTTCCTGTCACTCTATTCAGGGGAATGATTAGGAAAAGACAGGTAAAATTCAAAGTAATCATTCCCCTGAAGAGAATGACAGGAAGTCACTGAAAGGTCGGGAGTTGAAAAAACTATTGGCTTATGTGTCTGTTTTTCTCTAAAGGATATTTACAATTGAAGAGGATTGATAATTATATCTACTGAGATAATACAATCTGTGTCGATTCAATATCATTTTGAGATCTGGATAGAGATCTGCAAAATTCCAGGCATTACACAAAGACCTTCAAGATTCCGGATCTGGTAGAATATTTACAAAAGATTTCGTAACATTGAAAAAAATACGACGCGTATGTTTCTTTCCACACATCAATCAAACTTCTAATATCCTTACTGCAATGAAAAATATTGGGAGAGCTTTCCTCATCAGTGGTCAACCCTCCCAGCGGCTTCGCCAATTTAATCTACCAGACCGTTTCTTTAGAGCTCTCTAATAATGTATTGGATCATTCTGCTTATATATATGCTACACTGAAGGGTGGACTCTTAGAAATGGTATTTAAGAAAACTATGGACATAAGCATTCAGAACAGAAGAATTACATTTGAATATTTGCATCGAGCAATGCTCTTTTTCGTGGAAACCACAAAGTTCATAAACCGTTAGAAACATCAACAAATCTACCAGGCCACAAAGTACTTGAAAGCTCCAGATCTGTATTAGAACTTTAAATACATGTTGAGTCTGTTAATATCCACAGAAGGGTGCAAGGTTACAAGCCTGATCGAAGGTTTATACACTAAGAATGATTCTAAGCCTAAAAGATCGAAAAAAAAAATCAATAAAACTCAAGGTCTTTTGGAAGGTCTACAACGGGCTAAAGGGAACAGAGCTTTTTGGTAGTCTCAAAAATAACTTTGAAGCTCAAGATATTTTTGAAGGTCCATCAACAAAATATGGTTCAAGGGCCCACAATGCTTACAAAATAAAACTCTGTTGGAAGATCCACAAAGGCCTAACAAGGGTCGGTTAAAAAGGTCTGTGAAGCCTCTACATATCCCAGTTTAATTAGCAATTAATTATTGCTTGATCAATACTACGGCCTTTAATTAGGTCGAATCTAATTTCCGGGAGATTTTATAATGACGTTTGGTGCGATTGGTGGCCAGATCTTCTTGGTCGCTGGTCTTCTCTGGGAGCAAAAATTCGATTTGCATAGCTGCCTAGTGTGTATATGTAAATATCTAACGTGGCTCGGCTGGTATATACAGCTAGGCCATTAACACGCTTCCTTACTGTTAAAATTATTTCCTGTACACTTGTATAAGTATGAAAAATAGTACAAAAATGAATTTGTACTTGGATCAGGTAGATAAATTGAGAAAAAGGGGCATTTCCTGATCGTGCAACTAAAAGTTGCTGATGGCTTGCGCCATCTATCATTTTATATCATATAATTATATTTATATAATTTTGCTGAGAGGTAATTTAGACTTTATTTTCTTAAAATCGTCCATATTCACTTTTCCATTCTACTTCAAATAAAAATGTCTATTTACCGAACTTATTTTCTTGATTTTTAATTATTCCAGAATTATTCCAGAAACGTTATTTGGCTAATTCTGGAATAATAGAAAAATCAACGATTAATTGATATTTATTCCGATAGAGGGCGCAAGCCATTAGTAAATTTTATTTGCACGGGAAATGCCGCTTTTTCTCACTTATATAAGTGTTTGAAATGCTGTCGAAACTACTTGCATTTCATGGTTTGGACTTTTGCAACCTTTCAGTTTAAATGAAAAAGATGGGTTGTATGTGGGCGACTATGTAAAATGGAAAATATTGCAGGATGAATATATAGATATTTTCAAAATAAAAAGATTTTCCAATAAATTGAAAATATGCCTCGTTATTGGTCATATACATTCATGGACAAAATTTAAGGAAGTTATACCTTTCAGTATGTATATCGGGATTCAGACAATAACTCTGAAAGATATTTGATACACAGTGAGTTTTATTGGAGAGACACGAGATAACTAAGTGTGAACAAAATTGCCCCCGTCTCCTTTGAAAAAAAAAAAACTAGACAACCGGCGACATCAAAGACTTTCCATTTTCTTAAGTTTTGTCCGTGAGTGTATTTGTAATAATAAGAATAGGTATTCTATCAGAGCCCTCTCTGTCTCTGAAACGGCCAAAACCAATTTGGATAATATTATTTGATACACAGTGACCTATAAACATAGGTATCAATACATTTTTTCAACCTATTAGATAACATTTGTTGGAAAAAAGAAAAAAAAAAAAGAAAACAAATGTGAGTTCTATAACTGAATACTCTAATTACAATAGCGATAGGCTGGTAGTAATCTGGAGGAAGCGAGCGACAAGATCTGTTGAATTTACCATATATGAATTTTATTACAATATGAGAAAATGATATAATAAACAAAACTATTTCTAATCAGAGCAATTATCTTCAACTATCTAGCCAGGGGTCTGCAAACTGCGGCTCGTGAGCCACTTGCAGCTCTTTGGATGTAGAGCTGCGGCTCATTATATAGTTCCATACGTAAATATTATTTATACGAGTACTATTTATTGTTGGCAAGAAAACAGTTTGTGGCTCTTTAAAAACTTTGAAATTTTGTAAATTGTAATTTTTGACTCTTCTGACTCAATAGTTTGCCGACCCCAGATCTAGCCGATTAACAATGAGCCACTGTACACTGTATTCAAGGTTGAAATGTTTGAAGTGTCAACCGCTGTGTTGATATTGGAAATCTGTAAATCATTTGTCATCAGATGTCGTGGAAGGTATTGTAGTATCTACTGAACCAGCTTTAATCACAAAACTTCAGTTCCCAATCTTGGCTTCATCTTTCAAAATATAATATTTGTCTTTAACCTTACAGTGTGTGTAATCTAAACTGCTTTTCGTAGAGAAGATTCTGTTATCCAATTTAGCTTGATTCCTTGTATTCTTCGCTCAAGTACTCCACTCTAATTCCTAAATTCTTTTTTGGAAGCTCTTGAAGAAGTGGGATGAGTTTTCTTTCTTGAGTATTCCCGTAATCCCTCGTCAATCCTTATAAACTAAACAATCCTTACTCGTATAAACTAAACAATCCTTTTATAAAAAACTAAACAATCCACCGCCGGCCATCCTTCCGTACCTTTTATACCATGCTTACGCGATGTATCACCTCATTGGTTATTTTCATCACGTGATCAGTAAATGATGATATACAAATGAAATAGTTTTATCAACACCAGTGTCATTCTATCATTATTGGATATTGATTAAAAATACTTCTTTGGAAGTTCACCTCTTGTTTTCTTTTCCCTCTTTACAATCTAAAGAATCCTGCCCAGAAGTCCAACCCCTCCTCTACGTGGTGGGCTGGAGAAGCAGCACAAATAAGGGACTGCCCTGTAAGGCGAAGTACGGTGTGGTGAGCCCCGAGCTGCTACGGTAACAGTGAACAGGGAACTCTGAAATGTGGCTGACTAACAGAGCAATGGCATCCCCCTTTACATGGAGCAACCAAATCCGAAATTAACGATCCATGCTACTGCCTCCAATCTAAGGAATTGATGTTCATGCACACGCTTATATTTACTATCCAATGTGTCCTATAGGAACTAAGATAGAGAACTCACTAATATGTTTCCTCCCCATTTCCGAGATCAAATAAACTATAAAATACAATCTAAATGTAAGCCCTTCATATACACGAGTGTTTTCGCCTGTTTCTGAAGCCACCAAGGCACGAGGACAATTCTGAGTGTTCCTAGTATTTCCCAAATATTTGTCCTATTGATTCTTTTGTTTTCTTCAAGAATCCTCATCAATATATCACCTACGTCAACAACCTTAATGGCCTGTCGAGATGAAATCCATTTTGGAAATTGATTTTTGGCAATTTATCAAAATCTATTGAATTGTTTGTCTTGTCGGGGACTCTTCAGTTTCGTTGACATGTGTGTAGTAGATGTATTGTTTCAATGAGATATATTGGGGTTTGGCACTGGGGGATATCGAGAGTTAATTTAGAAAACAGTAGGAAAATATTTTTTCATCACTTTACCTATCCTTCTCTCTCTCTTCGTTCACTTCATTTCCACATAGTAGGATATGTTTTTTCAATATGATTATGAGAACAATAAAGTAATACCTATATTTAGGCATTGTAATAGCATAAATGTAGTGAATAGATAGTATGAATAGAAATCCTACATGTCTTACCCCTTAAGTCGAAAAAAACTATTCTATTGACATCTTGTCAATACATGCAAAAGTGCACAGTCTGTACTATTTTAATATTATAATTATATATAATATATTAATATACTATATTAAATATTAAAATATGATATATTCAACAGAACTATTTCTAATCAGAGTAATTATCTTCAACTATCTAGCCCAGGAGTCGGCAAACTGCGGCTCACGAGCCACATGCGGCTCTTTGGATGTGAAGCTGCGGCTAATACGCATACGCAGATATTATTTATGAGAGTACTATTTATTGTTGGGAAGAAATGCTCATGTGGGCCTGGTCAGGATATGCCTTTTTAAATTGTAATATATATATATGTATGACACTATGTACAATGAATATGGCTTGAACCTCTTGTTTTGTCCATGAGTGTATGTCCTTCCAAAGGTCACCTATCTGTAGATAATAGATGTACCTGTCAATGATCTATTATGTTCCACGGGATGACAATATTGGTTTATTGAGCCACTGTATTCAAGGTTGAAATGTTTGAAGTGTCAACCGCTGTGTTGTTGACATTGGAAATCTGTAAATCAATTGTCATCAGATGTCATTGTAGTATCTACTGAACCCGCTTCAACCACAAAACTTCAATTTCCAATCTTGGCTTCATCTTTCAAAATATAATATCTTTCTGTAACGTGACGTTGTGCGTAATGTTTTGTAGATGTCTTGGGGGGGGCACGCTAGTATTTTTTTACTGAACCATAGTCTTTAACTTAGATCTTCAGTTTCCTATCTTGGCTTCTTATTTTAAAATATATTTACTATAAGGTGACGTTGTGCGTAATGTTTTGTAGATGTCTTGGGGGGCATTGTAGTATTTTACTGAACCATAGTCTTTAACTTAGATCTTCAGTTTCCTATATTGGCTTCTTATTTTAAAATATAATATTTACTACAAGGGGGATCAATAAATAAGGTGAATTATCTTATTTCTTAAAAATAAAAAAAGCAAAAATAATTTGGACCACAGAATATTAAAATATAACATCGAGAGAATATTTAAGGTGTTCTTTTATTTTTTTCCCACGCGCGGCGCGAGACTTATAAATAAACTAAAATGGAAGCTCCCTTGAAGGATTGCACCACGCTTGAACAACGTGCAGTTATTCGTTTCTTGAATGCAGAAGGTATTCAAACATCTCAAATATGCCAAAGAATGAAAAATATCTATGGTGAGTCTTGTTTGTCTCAAAAAAAAAACATTTATAAATGGGTTAACGAGTTCAAAAATGGACGAATTACATGTACCGATATTGAGCGACCTGGACGACCAAGTGTTACAGCGACGCCAAGCACGATAAATGCGGTTGAAAACTTAATTTTTGGAGGATATCCATTTTTACCATAGCCGACTATTTGAATATAAGCTATGGAACTGTGCACGCCATTATTAAAGAACAATTGCAATTTAGAAAAATATGCTGCAGATGGATTCCACATTTCCTTAATTTGGACCAAAAACTTAACCGTATTCGGGTTTCGAAGGCTCTGTTAAAGCGGTATGAAGAGGAAGGTGATCATTTCCTTGACCAAATTGTAACTGGAGATGAGAGTTGGTGTTATCATTATGATCCTTCGGCAAAACGTGCATCTATGGAATGGAAACGAGGCGACTCTCCAAGACCAAAATAAATCAGGTCTCAACGTTCGGCCGGTAAAGTTTTGTTAACAATTTTTTGGGATGTTGATAGACCAATCTGTCTTGATTTTTTATCCTCAAGGCAACGTATGAACAGCGACCTTTATTGTGACATTCTTGTAAATAAGCTAAAGCCCGGTATAAGAAACAAAAGAAGAGGGAAGCTTAGTAAAGGTGTTCTCTTCCTTCATGATAATGCAAGGCCGCATACATCATGTAAAATGTATCTACAATTATTAAATTAGGTTTTAAAGTTTTAGAACATCCTGCATATAGTCCAGACCTAGCCCCGTCTGATTATTTCCTTTTTGGACTACTAAAGAAGGAGTTAAAGGGAAAGCGATTTGACTCGGATGAAGATGTCCAGAAAGTGGTACAAGATTTTTTTCACACGCTTCCTAAGAGTGCCTATAAAGAGGGTATTTACAAGTTGCCAGAAAGATGGAGACGATGTATAGAAAGCCAAGGTGATTATTTTGAATAAATCAAGTCCTAATTTTTAATATTGTTCTTATTTTTTAAAATAAATTATAATTCACCTTATTTATTGATCCCACCTTGTATAACGTGACGTTGTGCGTAATGTTTTTTAGATGTCTTGGGGGGCATTGTAGTCTTTTACTGAACCATAGTCTTTAACTTAGATCTTCAGTTTCCTATCTTGGCTTCTTATTTTAAAATATAATATTTACTATAACGTGACGTTGTGCGTAATGTTTTGTAGATGTCTTGGGGGGCATTGTAGTATTACTGAACCATAGTCTTTAACTTAGATCTTCAGTTTCCTATCTTGGCTTCTAATTTTAAAATATAATATTTACTATAACGTGACGTTGTGCGTAATGTTTTGTAGATGTCTTGGGAGGTATTGTAGTATTTTACTGAACCATAGTCTTTAACTTAGATCTTCAGTTTTCTATCTTTGCTTCTTATTTTAAAATATAATATTTACTATAACGTGACGTTGTGCGTAATGTTTTGTAGATGTCTTGGGGGGCATTGTAGTATTTTACTGAACCATAGTATTTAACTTAGATCTTCAGTTTCCTATTTTGTATTTGTTTGTAACGTCACGATGTGTGTAATTTTTTGTGATAAAACTAAATATCTTTGTATAGTCATCAACCCAACTTCTAATATTGGGAATTCTTCAAAAGCTTTTTACATTTTTCTATTAATAATGAAAGTTGCAATATTTCTGGTTTGTCAGCCTTAAGCTGAATTACTAATTCTAGAGAAGATATCAAAAAGAAAATTTTAATAAGAGAATTTGGTATTGTGTACCATTGTGTGCGTATAATCCTAAATTTGCTTTACTATAGAGAATGAGAAATCTTAAATTTAATTTTAGTTTTATTTCAATATTTTTTGTTTATATTTTTTTTAGAAGAGGAGATCCACATTGAAAACTTTCTATACAAATGGCGGATTTTTACTTTCCGAAATTTCGTTGTTACTATCCAATTTTCAGAAGAAATTATTTTGATTTGTGTTGGTTAATTGTTTTTTTTTGTCTTAACCATTTCACACGTTACTAGACTTCTCAACATGTACTGTTATTCAGCACCGCTACCATAGAAATAGACTTGTCCAAGGCATTTATTTATATCATTTACCTGTCTATAGCGCCCCCTCTGAGACTCACCAAAATAGGGTGCTATAGAGAGTGCTATTAGCCCCCTCTAAATAGCGCCTTCTCTCTATAGCGTCCAATTTTAAACATTAAAATGTAAACATTTTGCATTTAAAGTGACCTGTCTATAGCACCCCCTTTCTATAGCACCCTATGTTGGTGAGTCTAAAGAGGGGGCGTATAAACATTAACTTTATATACAAAACAACGTGATAATCTAATTCATTTACAACTAGGTTACCATTTTTACTCCCCTGATACCACAAAAATTTTTATTGGAATACATTTTTTATTAAAACAAAAGAATAAAATTCTATTGAATAATCTCTCGTATCAATAACAAGTTGAAAACACCAATCCACCAGGAATATATTTCTTGGAAGATTTTTAAATTACAAATCTCTAACTTTCTGGCACAAGATCCCTTCTACAGGAGTTCCTGTAAAGGGGTTCTGGTGACCCAAACCTAGAGAAGCTAGAGATTTTTAAATTGAAAATTATTTTAAGAAACCTATCCCTGAAGGTCTGGTGTTTTAAACTTAAGAAGAATTAAAGTCGTATATTGAATCCAACGCTGGCTTGCTATAGACTCCTGAAGGAAGCTTTACAATCATACGTGTTGCCGGCAAAGAAAGAATTAGGCTAGGCTAAATATAAAGAACTCTGAGAGACAATCATTATTCAATAAAAAAAGGATGCTTCTCTATTAGGATAAGCTTTTCTAAATCTCTTTAATTTATCAATACAAAAGGAGAAAAAAGTTACCATATGTGACCAAAATAGTTTGAATTATAATTCGATCCTATCTAGGTACGCCGTTTATATATAACCATGGTAGTTAATTCAAGTTGAGATAATGCAAACTTTATTCGTAAATAAAGGTATCACAGAATCTATTTACCAACGGATAATAAAGAGGGAGTGTAAGCAACACTGGTACCAATTCAATTCAGTGGTAGATTAATTTATTTATTCACAGAGCGCGATAATTTATTATTAAATTAATTATTTACTGAGAGCATTACCACACTAAGGTAGGAAGGGCTAAACATTTTGCTAACAATTTTATTTTATCGCCCCTTTATTAATTACAATTTACTTTTGTCTTTAAATGAGGTGAGAAAATATACTTTTAAATTTATTTGGGCAAAATTATATCCAGAGATGCGTTTCTTAAATACATTTCAATGAGATATTAAAGAAGGTATTGAAAAAAGACATCCATTACTGATTATATTCCAATTATAATATACAGTGCATGAAATTATAATATATTCGAATACTTCCAAAATGTCCTTAATTTCACGCAAAAGGTCTTATTTTACCTATGGATCACTCAGCTTTGTGCTGATATTGAACACTCCACATTTAGAGAAGCATTTTGAATTATTATTTCTTTATATTTTTATAAAAATATATATTATATAAAAGAGCCTGGTTCATACATCAAATTTATCATTATCAACAATATTTCCATTTCATTATACAGTACTAGAAAATTATAGATTTTTAACCCATTTCTTCGGTATAGATAGACAATTTAAAGAAATATGAATGAAATCTGGTTTGAAATATTCAGCGATAATATTATATTTGTTGTAGAGTCGAATATGTTTAGTGACCTAAGCATACAAAAGGTTCACAGGCCTGAGGTTCCCAGTACCGGTTGGAGAACCAGCAGCAAAGTTCAACGGTCTTCCAACGGGGAAGGAAGGAGTCATATTGATCGCGGTGTCCCACACGCAGATGGGGCACGCTACTCCTGGTTTGTTCCAGCTAGCACAGCCTTCAGTCCTTCACACGTGTTGTCATAGCTAGCACAACCTTCAATCCTCCACACGTGTTGTCATAGCTAGCACAACCTTCAGTCCTTCACACGTGTTGTCATAGCTAGCACAACCTTCAGTCCTTCACACGTGTTGTCATAGCTAGCACAACCTTCAGTCCTTCACACGTGTTGTCATAGCTAGCACAACCTTCAGTCCTTCACACGTGTTGTCATAGCTAGCACAACCTTCAGTCCTTCACACGTGTTGTCATAGTAGCTAGCACAACATTCAGTCCTCACACGTGTTGTCATAGCTAGCACAACCTTCAGTCCTTCACACGTGTTGTCATAGCTAGCACAACCTTCAGTCCTTCACACGTGTTGTCATAGTAGCTAGCACAACATTCAGTCCTCACACGTGTTGTCATAGCTAGCACAACCTTCAGTCCTTCACACGTGTTGTCATAGCTAGCACAACCTTTAGTCCTTCAGACGTGTTGTCTTAACTTTCACAACGGTTAGTCGTTCATACGTGTGGCCCAACATTAGACAAGTTTTCCACCAAGCACAACCTTGTTCCTCATGTCAGAGACGGCCATTTCATATTAGAGCTAAGTCGCTCGCTACTGAGTAGTATTACCAGTCTTAATGACAATGACAGACACATTCTATTTCACCAAATCATGATGATTATCAAATCATTTTTGATGAGCTCTACTCATCCCCAACAGACACCTTCAAACTATCTCAAGTCCTACAGGCTTGAAAGCTGAAATGATTGTTAGTGGAGATAAGAAAGAAGATCAAGCATAACCTTTGGCCCAAATATTTCTGAATCATTCTGTTCCAACTGCCTTGTTTCCACTGCATTCCACAGACGTTGAAACATCTTCGCTTCTCAAATATAAAATATCTTTTATACAATAAATCTCCCATTAAAATATTCACTTTGGTAAACTATCCTCAATGGTAGATTTAAACCAAAGAAGAATGAGCAAAATATAAGTGAATAACAAATATATCATAATAGCAATGTCGCTTTTATCATACAATATAACAATAAGAATAAATGTGGAATTTGCTTAGAAATACAATGAAACTGATTCCAAAAATGATTAATTAATCATTATATTTATTGGTAAATTAAATTTTATTGCCATCTATCGTTATAAATTAAAAGAAACGCATTGCCAGTAAAATTATTTTTGTAAAATTTAAATTATATTTATTGCTTTACAAGAGAGAGAACAAAATATAAAAGGGAAACTAATATTATACAAAGGAACTTTTTTTCTTTCGGTTAGCGCCTATTTACCTGTGAGCTTACACACATTCTGTGGTAACAATTAATTGATATATGTACAACAATAAATCGCATCAAATTAGTCTAAGGAAAACATCTTCAAATAATAAAATTAAAAAATACTTTTCAAAAGTTTGAAAATAATATTGCAAAAACTATTTTTTAAATATTCTGTGGAAATAAGTTTCACACTCAGGTCTACGATATCATTAGAGTATTGAGACATAAAACTTCAACCAACACACACAGAGGTCAGATCTAACTTCAAAGAGGAATTAGAATAAGCCAAGATTTAAGAGAAGATCTTCTCAATATCCGAACACTTCCTATCACATCTATAATTGAGAAGGTTTATTGAGAAAATCAAATTAACTATTCAAATGTCAGAAGGTTTTAATTAACCACCTAATTATTAAGCTAGTTAAAACATTGCCGACATTGCAATTTCTAATTAGTAACTTTTTGTAACAACTTGGAGTTAGGCTATTGCTAATTAGTTTTCAAATCCTTTTTGAGGGAAATTGATATCTTCAGCTGAGAATTAGAAAGTGTTTATTTATGTGGAAGTAAAATTCACACTTTGGGCAGAAATTTCACCAATATCCTTAATATTTTATTAATAACATTTATTAATTTCCATGAAAATTCATTTTCTCTAACGTTCCTGCGAATATAAATAATTTTCATCAACATTCCTGCGAATATCACTAATTTACCACAACGTTCCTGCGAATATCACTAATTTTCATCAACGCTCCTGCGATAATCATTAATTTTCATCATCGTTCCTGCGAATATCATTAATTTTAATCAACATTCCTGCGAATATTATTAATTCTAATCAACATTTTCCTGCGAATATCATTAAATTTCATCAACATTCCTGCGAATATCACTAATTATAATCAACGTTCCTGCGAATATCACTAATTATAATCAACGTTTTCCTGCGAATATCATTAAATTTCATCAACATTCCTGCGAATATCACTAATTTTCATCAACGTTCCTGCGAATATCATTAATTTTCATCAACGTTCATGCGAATATCACTAATTATAATCAACGTTTTCCTGCAAATATCACTAATTATAATCAACGTTCCTGCGAATATTATTAATTTTCATCAACGTTTTCCTGCGAATAACATTAATTTTCATCAACGTTCCTGCTAATAACAGCAATTTTCAACAACGTTCCTGCGAATACAATTAATTTTAATAAATGTTCCTGCTAATACAATTTATTTTCATCAAGGTTTCTGAGAATACATTTTATTTTGCTCAACACACACATTTCAGAAAAAAAAAAACATTTAATTTTATCAATATTCCTTAAATTTTCATTTATTTTCATCAACATTCGCGAGAATTTCATTTATTTCACCAGGACTGTAAATTGAATGTTAAAAAAAGAGAAAATATTTCAAACTCTTCCTTTCATATATTAGCTTGTTTTCAAAACGTATACGAAGATAGAAGATATATGTTGACTTTGCTTAGAGTTTTAAAGATACTGATTCCAAGAAGATTAATAAAACATTATTGATTTACAAGAGAGAGAACAAAACTTATAGCAAACAAAGAGAAACTTATCTTCTTACAGTTAGCACCTATTTACTTGTGATTTTACACATACTCTGTGGGAACAATTAATTAATTAAACTTGAAATATATATCGAGAATATATTCACTCAAACATAGTTTAAATAAATCAAAGTACTATTAAAAAAAAATAATGCATATCCTGACCAAAAGCACATGTGCTTTTTAGATGGCAGAGCGCAATCTAGTGGAACAGAAATCAACTAAACATTGATTTAACCTGTTCCCTGATATTTGGACCACCTAATTTCTTGATAAATCAAGAAAAGCCATCCACGAACGCGTTTCGCGCTGTTGGCGCTCGTCAGCGTTGAGCAGGCTGTACCACTGAGAGCAAAAATATTTTTGGTCCCAGAGCCTTCTTGAGAAACCAAGAAATGGGTAATAATGGCTCTATGAGCAGGGGCATTATCATGTAGCAATTTCCACTGTTTTGATTCAAAGAGTTGGTTTCTTTTTCTTCTTATCGCATCACGAAGGCGCACAAGTATTTATTTGTATGCCTGTTTATTAATAGTAACCCCCTCTTTAATATATTTATAATAGACAAGTCCTTGATAATCTAAAAACACTACAAGCATTACTTTTCCTTTGTACTATTCAAGACGAACTTTCTTCTTCCTAGGAGAACTTGGTGTGTGCCATTCGAGGGATTGTTTTTTTTGGTTTGTGGAACAAAAAGAAAGCACAATGTTTCATCACACCAAATATTATTTTTTTTTATAAAAATCAGAATCATTATTTGCAGTTTCAATTAAATATTTTCAAATTGATAATCTGGTTTCTCTTTGTTGATCTGTTAAATTTCGTGGGACAAAATAACCACAAAGTTTTTTTCATATTTATATGTTCACCAATTTCTTTTTGACAACTACCATACGAAATTCCAAGTATTTTTGATATATTATCAATAGTAAATTTTCTATTAGCAACAATTAAATCACGTACCTGTCCAATATTGCGATCTGTTGTTGACGTCAATGGCCGACCTGACCTTGAATCATCTGCGATGCTCTTACGGCCATCTTTAAAACGTTTATATCAGAAATGAACTTACGTTCGTGCCAATTTTTCGTCTTCTTAAGCTTCATTCATTAATGCTGATGTCTCTGTTAAATACTTTTTAATTTTACACAAAATTAAATATTTGCCCTTTGCTCAAATGATGACATTGCAGAAACCGACGCGAGCTGAATACTTACGACAAAAATATGCCTAATATGAAAACTACGCATGCGCATTTACTGGCGTTGCTAAATTAAATTATAGGTTAGCCTTTTTTCTTTACAGTGAAATTGATTTTACATTTTTCAGAAGTTTTTTTTTTTATATTTTATTTTTTAAAGTTCGGGAACCTTTTGATACCACCGTGTTTATTGCCACTTGGAAATTTAAGAAAGATAAACCTCAGGTAATACATCAATTCATATAGAGCAAGAGAACAAACTATGAATGATGAACAAAGAATAAGCAATGAGGGAATGGCACTTGTAGATGGTAGCTACCACTGTTTTAACCAATATCTCACTCCCATGTCAACACCGAGATCTCGCCTGTAGATGGTGGCTACCACTGTTTTAATCAATGCCTCACTCCCATGTCAAGACCAAGATGGTACATACTAGTAGAAATTAATCCATAGAAGAGTGATCAGCCCAAGTCCGGTCCACTGACAGAATCTTTCCAGACAAATGACACCGAGAGATGATCCCGGCTTAAGTCCCGTTGTCGCAACTCCATAAATTGGATTTCTCGGCTTACTTTATGGCAATCCTCCTACAACACATAACTTCTCTATGATAGACTTGCTGGGAATCAATAAACTGTTAGCTCACACACTGCGGAGTCGAGTGGTAACGATTGTCTTCATGGTTCTATGAGCTGTGAATACGGGACAGCAATTAGGGATATTATAAATCAATAGGAATCATATTGCATGGTAATACCTAATATAAATTGCTTATTTTACAATATGAATGTGCATAAATAAATTATAATTTGTATTATTCTCTTTAACAATCGATTTTAATCTCCTGGATATATTAATCCAACAAATGCTTCTGGAGATGAGTTTCTTTATCTTTATTAAACGTAATCTCGAACTTTCAGGCTTCTCTGCCCTTCTAAAGGAGTACGTAGAAACATATGAATGGCGTTTATATGTTACTATGTACTCCTGTAGAAGAACAGAGATGCCTGAAAACTCAAGAATACGTTTAATAAAGATAAAGAAACTCATCTTCAGAAGCATTTGTTTGATTAATATCCAGGAGATTTTTTTTTAATGTTAGAGAGACGGAATAATGCAAATTTTGGATGGCCAGCAGTGTATAAAACGAACTATATTTCAAAATATATTTCTCTGGTAGAATAATGGGTAAGACCTCTGGGAAAACCCCAAGACTATAATAGAAAAGCTGAGACAATGGGACCTAATGGAGATCGTTTAAACGACTTGAGGAATAAACAACAACAACACAACAGATTAATGGATATTTATAATTCAAGAGAATAATTCTTGTATCAATATTAGGGTGAAAACATCAGGCTCTTCCAGAGGTAACATCTTTTCAAAATATTTCAACTCAAATCTTCAGCTTTCGGGCATGAGGACTAGACAAAATATTTTATTGACATTCTTAGTTAATTTTATAAAACTAATGATACTAATTGAACAATGATAAAAACGATATTATTTACAATTTGATTATAAAATATAAAAATCTGTTCTCGGTGATGGAGGCTCCTCCATCTTGTCCTCCTCCAGACAAGGACAGTATGAGGACTAGAGAATTATAAATTGATATTTTATTAAAGAAACCTATCCTTCGAAGTCTGATATTTCACGTTAATATATATTTATGACTTTTCTCTCGCGTTTCTCTATCTCCTTTCTACATGAACTCTGGCGCGCTATAAGCCCTTCTGTTTTGGCTCTTTTTATGAAACCATACTGCGCCGATATTCCATGGAGAAGTATATACAGTTAAACCTGTCTATAGCGCCCCTTCTTGTAACTCACCAAAATAGGGTGCTATAAAGAGGAGGTGTTATAGATAGGTCACTTTTGATTTAAATCTCATCGTACTATTAAAATCGGGCGCTATAGACAGGAAGGCTCTATTTAGAGGGGGTTCTATAGACAGGTTTAACTGTATATTAAGGAATATTATATATGGCATATATGATAGGGTCGCATACTTGGACGCCCACCGACACGCTTCATGGACCAATTAAAGGAACTCACTGGCTTAATGGTCGCCAAGATGGTACATCGAACTCAACACAGAGATGGCTGGTGTCGCATCATGTTTGGGATGTAATACGTACAGTGGGCCACAACGTTTAATCGCGAATAAAATTATTCATGTATATGAGAGAGCATATAATATCAGGAAACCCTGCGAAGGGTTTCTGAATCAATCAATAATTCCAGATTGCTTAGTAAATGAGATATTAATTAAACGGAATTAGTTAATGACCTCAGCAAGTTACTTATAATCAATAACCTAACCATTATATTCCTTAAGTGATTCCTTGCGTTGTGACGCTGGCAACTAGACTGCCCTTCAGACTTCTGTCTTTTGGTAAATGCCTATCGATTGAAAGAGATCTTGTCATTGAGATTGTCCTTAATTCAATATATTGGATAACAGGTATATAGATTTACACTCACAGACACATAGACAAATGGAAATTGAACCTTTTAGCATGTATATCGGGATTCAGACAATAACTCTTAAAAACACTTATGGACAAAACTTAAAGAAGTTGTACCTTTTATCATGTATATCGGTATTCAGACAATAACTGTGATAGATATTACTATGACATTTATTGAAGACACAAGAAATAACCAAGTGTGAACAAAATTATCTCTGTGTCCATAAAAAATAGAGGGCCGGTGACATAAAAATATGAAAATTCCTTAAGTTTTGACAATGAGCGTAGAATTTGGAAATTTTATTGATATCCGTCAGAGGCAATGCATAGACATTTTTTAAAGAGATTAATGGGGGACCCACAGTAACTAGAATCATCTAGCATTTAATTTATTTAGGTATAATATAAAGTTGTACACTAGGGTGGTATTCACGTATCAAAAGGGGTATTTCTACGGTTTTAAAAATGTATTAAAACAAGATCAAAGTCCAAAACCATCGTTTACAGGTTGGTTTTTGTCTGAATTTACTGAAACTGGGTTATGGCTCTTTGAGTATCATCGCCATAAAGTTTTGTACTTGTACTATATGGAAGTCGTTTTTCGGGTTATTTTAGATGTTGACTTAATCGGATAACTTAATGCTAAAATAGGAGGGGTGCTTATAGATATATGTATTCGAATATATTCATGTACCAAAATAGGCAACTTTCCCTTTAATTATGCATTTAAACAATGTATCTTTTTTAAATTATAAAACTATTTTAGAGGCGTAATATTCTTTTTAAAATAAAACAATTTCTACTGTCCTTACTGCGATGGAAAAATTAAAGGGAGGGTCTGGCTCATCAGTGGTGAACCCTCCCAGCGGTTTCGCCAGTTTAATCAACCATACCGCTGTTATATTGCATTTTTGGAACTTCCTTTTATAGGTGACTGTTGTAAGACTCTTGGAAGTTCCAAAAATGCAATATAACAGCGGTATGGTTGATTAAACTGGCGAAACCGCTGGGAGGGTTCACCACTGATGAGCCAGACCCTCCCTTTAATTTTTCCATCGCAGTAAGGACAGTGGAAATTGTTTTATTTTAAAAAGAATATTACGCCTCTAAAATAGTTTTATAATTTGATAACAGATGGCGCTCTAGTACAATGTATCTTTTAGCGTGTATATCGGGATTCAGACAATAACTCTGAAAACACTCATGAACAAAACTTAAAGAAGCACGGTGACCTTTGTTGAAGACACACGAAATAACCAAGTGTGAACAAAATTGCCTCTATCTCCTTAAAAAAAACAGACGACCGGTGATATCAAAGACTTTCCACTTCCTTAAGTTTTATCCATGAGTGTTATAAAGAAAAATATTGAGATTTTTTGCTTGAATTTAGATCATGTTGAGGATTATGGTAATGGTGATGCAGTCGTGGTTAAAATCTTGAAAGTATGATAATAAATATTGTTTTGATCCGATATTTCTTTATTTGAGCTGAGGAATATATATAATAACATATTTTGATAAAAAGTAATGCCTGGCTTAAGGCGAGTAGAATAAGGAAAACAAAAGATTATTTACATAATGTACAAACAGTTTTGAGCCGGCCATTGGTAAACAACAACAACGAGTTTTTATAGGGGAAGTGTGACCTCTGGCGGTCGATTTAACAGAGTATTAGAATCTATGAACTATATAATTTTAAATAAAATAATATTTTTATATAACATTTCCCCCCTGTGAAGAAAATAATATGGATACATTCAGAGAAAAGTGATAAAAATATAGCTTTAAAAAAAATGATTAGAAAGAAAGTTGATAGGTGATATTCACTTATCATATTGGTTTTTGGATGGTAACCAATAGTCAGAAAAGCACAAAATGATACAAATGTAAATGATAAAAAAATATTGGTAGGGGTGAAAAATGAAAGTTTGATATCCATAATTGGCTTGTTATGAACCAAAAGACCGGAAAAGACATGAGAAAAATGATATAAATGTGCAATAATTATAAAATGTTGGTAGTTAAAGAGTGAAAAAATATAAAGGTGGTATTCCATAGTCGTATTGGCTTGTTGTGAACCAATAGATCGGAAAATGAGAGAATTACACATTATATTAAGAATGAAGAAGAAAAATAAAATGCAAAAATATTACAAAAGTGAAATTAAAAGGTGGTTTTCCATAATCGTATTGGCTTGTTGTGAACCAATAGATTGGAAATAGACAAGGAAAAAATACGCAATATAATCTTAAAAATGAGGAATGAAAATAAAATGCATGTTAATTACAACAAAATATATAAATGAAAGATATAAATATGATAGCATTGAAAATAAACAATATAAAAATAATGGCATTGGTAAAGGATAGGTGGCAACATTAATATATTGGGTGATTATAAGAAAAAAAGGCATTTGTGAAAAAGCAATAAATTGTGGACAAAGTTTATGTACAAAAGGCAAATGTGAAAACAAGGAATGAACATGTAAAAATGTAAAAAAGGGAAATGGCAAGAATAAAGAATGGTCATTTGAAGAGAAAATAATCAAGGTGGATAAAAATAAGATTTAAAATTTACATATGTTGGTAGCGCTAAATTTACATATTGGCAGAAACGCTTTTAGATATTAATTACATATGAAATAAGTAATGGGGTAAAAATGCAAATTTTAAAAATAAAAACATTGTGAAATGAGATATAATAAGAAAATATCAAAATATTAAAAGTTAGGGAATTTAAATACACACACAAGATGGAAATGTGAAGCCATAAGGTATTGTGATCATTATCGAAAATATATAGTGTAAATATGATAAACAAGGTATAAGTTTAATAAAATATTGAAGATGTGGGAAATAGGTAATGTTATTTTGTTGTTGTCCTCCCGGCCGACTGTTTTACATATGGTGTGTTAAAAACGATAAGGTGCAAATGGTTTAATTGAAAATGTTTTAAATGTAAAATATGGAATATATGATACATTATAGAAACTAATTAAATAAAGAAAATTTGGTTTAAAAGGATTAAAGGTGTGGTGAAAATTAAAAAGGGCAAAACAACTATGGTAAATTTGATACTAAAGAATAATTTGACAAAAAGGGTAAATTTAAGCAAATATGCGATTGAAAACTATTGTAAACAAGAGATAAAAAGTTAAAACGTGGCAAATTATGTAAAAGGCAGATACAAAGTACCTTGATATGGAAGATGGGTTGGATTTGAAGATCTCGGGAGATGGCTGGAGTTGGCTGTAGATGGAGATGACTTGTTGAAGCTATGGTTGTTTGTGGAGAATGCTATGGTTGATTGTGGAGAAGGCTATGTTTGCTTGTATGGATTGGCCTATGTCTTGTTGAAGTAGGTTATGTTTGCTGGAATTGGGCTATGTTTGATTGAGAATGGCTATGTTCGTTTAAGATGGCTAGTTTGAAGATTCTTATTTTTGATTGTAGAGGGCTATTTTTGATTGTATAAATTTGCATATTTGAATTTGAAAATTTTTGCTTTTGTTATTTTGAAAAAATAAACAGGTAAATATCCTGTCGGCTATTGTTATAATAGAAAAAATTTCTGCTTGATTTTTGATAATTAGTTATATAGAATGAATACTTGATTCTGTCGTATTTTATTTTTGAATACTCTGTGTGAAAGCTAGATTGGGAATAGGAACTAACCTAAAGGTTTTTGTTTGGCATTCCGAGTTTGTCTTTTGTTTTCTTGTCTTGCTAAATGCAATAAATAATTATTTTGTTGCTTTAAAGAGAGTTGTAATTATTTAAAATACTACAATTTATGGTAGCAGAGCGCGGTTCAATTTAAAATTTGAGAAAAAGCGAAAATATTTTTATCAGAAGTTTGATACGTTTATTCTAATCGGTAAACAAAGATCTCTTCTGCATCAAGGTATGTAAATTTTGAAATATGTTTCAATAGAATTTGAATTATATTGATAAAAGAAAGTTTTAAATATAAGGATTGAAAAAAAAAAAGAATTATAAACTACCTTTAAACTATATTGTTTAATTTTAAAAAGTTGAAAAATAAGGCTAAAATGGATTGCAATTTTTCGCCAACGACAAAAATTGAACCTTTAACAGGAACAAATTATCCGATTTGGGATTTAAAAGTCGGAGCACTTTTACCTTGAAAGAAATTATTTAAATGCGTAATTTCGGATCCCGAGCCTGATATAAAAGATGAAGTCGCTTGGCAAATATGGAGTGAAAAGAATGACGAAGCCTTTGGAATTATAGTTACAACTCTATCAGATGAACAAGCAGGAATGTTTCTAGATGAAACTAAAGCAAAGAAAGTATGGGATGAATTAAAGAAAATCTACACGGGCAACCTAGAAGATAAGATCATTGATATTGGACTTGAACTTAAGAATATCAAGATGAAAAATAATGAATCCATAAATGAATATATGGCTAGAGCCAAAAATATTGCCTCTCAAAGTTCTTCACTAGGACACCAAATATCCCAAAGAGAACTAGCGTTTCATATTGTGCGAGGTATCCATCCAAGATTGGAAAAGATCGCTGTTGTACTGAGAACTAGAAGAGACTTAACTCTTGATCAAATTCGGCAGTCACTTAGAGAGGAAGAGAATCGAATGAATTTTAAGATGAATGGGAGTCATTCTGATGAAAATGAACAGGCTTACAGGAGTAAAGACAGAAGAAATCACTATCAACAGAATCGACAAAAGGAGTGTTTTGTTTGCCATAAAAAAGGACATTTAGCTAAGGATTGCTGGTTCAAAAATAAGCGAACTCAAGAACAACATGAAGGAAGAAATGCAAATTCAAATACGAACTATAACAAACAAAATTTCAGAAATAATGCGAATACCGTCTCAAGAAAGCCTGCGGAACAAACTTCCAATACCAGCACAGATCGAGTTTTTGAAAACTCCTCAAATAATTATAGTCAGATACAAACCTGGTGTCTTGACTCAGGGTGTACTACGCACTTATCTCCACACTTGGACTGGATGGAAAATGTAATACCTTATGAAAGTGAGATAAATTTGGCAGAAGAAGGTAAAGTTACACATGCTACAGCTAAAGGTGATATCAAGGTTTCTACTTGTACCGAAAACGGAATTGAGAATGTTCAAATTAAAGGAGTTCTGCATGTACCTAACTTAAGGTCTAATTTTTTACCAATATACGAATTAACTAACAAAGGAAATACTGTAATTTTCAATAGAGATGGAGCAAAGATTTACAATGAACAGGATGATTTAATTGCAGAGGCTCAAATCCAGGATAGGATGTATGTAATGGAAACAAGGTACAGAGATGAATACTCGGAAAAGACGGAGAATGTCATGACCACAAAAGATGATTTCTCAAATGACAATATGAGCTTGTGGCATAGAAGACTGAATCATTTGAACGAAGCGTACATGAAAGAGATAATTCAACGGAATGTGGTATTGGGGTTTAATGTTAAATTTAAGAACTTGCCAGAATGTGAAGCTTGTATAATGGGGAAATTGACTCGACAACCTTACCATCCCGTTACCACCAACTGTACAACCAAACCCCTTGAATTGGTGCATATGGATTTATGTGGTCCAATGCCATACCAATCTCTAGGTGGATCAGAATACTTTTTTGTTCTGGTTGATGACTTCAGCCGAATAACCTTTATCTACTTTCTGAAAAACAAAGATGAAACTTTGGGGAAGTTTGAAGAATTTAAGTAAAGAGTGGAAAATGAGCTAAACCTGAAAATAAAGGATGTGCGAACTGATAATGGCACAGAGTTCACTAATCACAGATTCAAGAATTTCTTAATTAAAAATGGAATACACCACCAACTCTCCACCACCTACTCGCCACAAAGTAACGGAGTTGCGGAGAGAGTAAACCGAACCCTAATTGAAACAGCAAGGACATTATTGTTTGATTCAGGATTACCCATGGCTTTCTGGGCGGAGGCAGTCGCTACTGCATCATATGTCAAAAACTGTACTCCACATAGGTCAATCAAGCTTGATACACCAATGGAGAAATGGAAAGGAAGAAAACCCTCCATTCGACATTTCAGGATATTCGGTTGTTTGGCGTTTTGGCCCATTACACAACATCAGAGATAGGAAGATTTGTTGCTTTAAAAGATAAAGGAGAGAATGAACCTTTCATTGGTATAGAGATAAAGAAAACAGAATACGGTTTTGATCTATCACAAGCCCATTATATCGATAAAATCTTGAAGAAATTTGCACTCGAAGAATGTAACATTGTACAAACTCCGGGAGATCGAGACCAAAGTTTTGATGAATGTCAAGACTCCAAACCAGTAGACAGGACATTGTATCAAGAGATGATCTGATCCCTGATGTATTTGGCAACCGGAACTCGTCCAGATATTTCTTTTAATGCGAGCAATTTATCCCGATTTTGCAATGATGCAAGAGAAGTACATTTAACAGGTGTTAAGAGAATATATAGATACCTGAAGGGCACCAGAGATAAAATGTTAAGATACAAGCCATCAGAAAATAGCATTCTTGTCAGCACAGATGCAAGCTGGTGTTCAACAAGTGACGCAAAGTTTTATTCCGGATACACAGTTCAACTGGGAAACAACCTGATCAGTTGGAGAAGGAAGCAACAAAGTTTGGTGGCTCTGTCTACATGCGAAGCCGAAATGATTTCGATATGCGAAGGGATCTGCGAAGTAAAATGGATTAAAGGACTTTTAGAAGAACTATGTAAGGATGCGAACTTTCCTACAACGCTTAAAACAGATAGTCAATCTGCTATCAAGTGGATTAAATCTGAAAAAATAACTTCCCGGACGAAACAAATAAACCGAAAATTGTATTTTATAAAAGATGCTGTGGGGAAGAAGGAACAATCTACCTTGAATTTGTTAGGAGTGACGAAATGGAAGCGGACCTATTAACAAAGAGTCTTCCCAAGGAGAAACTTAAAAACTGTATAAACTCTCTCGGACTTGTTTGATAGAAGCTTCCACACAGGGGAGGGATTGTCGTATTTTATTTTTGAATACTCTGTGTGAAAGCTAGATAGGGAATAGGAACTAACCTAAAGGTTTTTGTTTGGCATTCAGAGTTTGTCTTTTGTTTTCTTGTCATGCTAAATGCAATAAATAATTATTTTGTTGCTTTAAAGAGAGTTGTAATTATTTAAAATACTACAGATTCTGATTATTTTGAGAATAGAGATATTTGTTGAGCAGTCGTGGCAACGATTAAATAAAATCAGTTATCAAAATAGGTTTAATTGATCTTATGGAATATATAAAAACATGTTTTGAAAAAAGTACTGCCTGGCTTAAGGCGAGTAGAATAAGAAAACAAAAGATTATTTACATAATGTACAAACAGTTTTGAGCCGGCCATTGGTAAACAACAACAACGAGTTTTTATAGGGGAAGTGTGACCTCTGGCGGTCGATTTAACAGAGTATTAGAATCTATGAACTATAATTTTAAATAAAATAATATTTTTATATAACATATAGATAACTTTATTTAAAAGCGCGAGAAGAGACACTTTAAAAATATTTAAAATAAACAAATATTATATTTTGATACAATGAAAAAGTGATATTTTTCATTCGCATCTTCACATATGTTTAAATGTAAAATATTTCATATGTGAAACTTGTATTTTGAAAATACAGTAGAACCTCTTTTTAAAGAACATCTAGATGCAAATTAATAGTAAATGTGGATATTTTGTCGATGAAAACTGTACTTTGTAGAGAGGTGTCTTCTAGCGGGATTTTCCTCTGATGAAAATGATTCTACTGTAAAAGAAATGCGTAACTTCGCTTTGCCGGTCCCAAGCCCGGATGACAAAGGAGGAGGGAGCTCAGTAACAAGCTCGTTAAAAAAAACCTGGGCTCCGCTGGCCCGGCTGATAGTACCCTGTAAGGGCTCCTGTATCAGGGATACAGGATGTCTTTATTCCATGCTAGGAGCGGCTGCACATGGTTTCTGTTCCTCATGTCAGAAGCGGCCATTTTATATTGGAGCTAAGTCGGCCTGCCACTGAGTAGTGCTTCCAGTCTTAATGACAAAAGCTAACGCATTCTATTTCACCCAGTCATGATGGTTGTCGAATCTCTTTTGATGATCTCTACTCATCTCCAACAAACACCATCAAAAATCTCAATCCCTACAAGTTTGATACACTGATATGATTGAGTGGAGATAAGAAATAAGAAGGGGAATGCGTAGCAAGTTGCAGCCACTATTTATAGTGACCATGGAGAAGCTCGATCCAAAGGCCAATGACAAAAATAACGAAAAAGGTTATCAGATATTTGAACTATTGGAAGTTGATATTGTACTATATATATATATATGTCGCAATATCGTTGCGGAATTTTTTGTTGTTGGTTGAGAATGGTGTAGATTGTTGAAAGCGCAGTCGTTTGAGTGGAAAGTGAAGCATACAGGGGGAATAAGCCAGGACACGTGATGGGGTTGAAATAAAAGGCAATTAATCGGAGGAAAGAAAGGCTTTGAGAAGGCGGAGCGGTTTTGGTTATTGGCTATCTATTCACATTGCGGTAAGATTGACTTAGCTATGGGATGAGCGGAGAGGGATCTCTAGAGCAGGTGTTACCTTGGTGGGATCTAAGTGATGACTACTCGATGGTGTCCAGCCGAGGACTATAGGTCCTAACTCGGTGGGATGCAAGTGAAGACTGACAATTCTTGGTTCTCGATTTAACACGAGAACCCTTCTTACTTCTCATTGGTTGAAAGGTGTGACGTGGAGGTTCCCTATTGGTTCTCCACTAAATGAATTGCTCACTGATTGGTCTACGTTACGTCTTTGTCTTTAGACGTGTTCCAGCTTGACCAGGAAGTGATAGTTTGTTGAACTCGAACTTTTATGAGTTCCGCGATAATTAAACTGATAATAACTTTACTAATGATTGTGCTAACTTCTAAGCCTCTTTTCTAGGCCTTTCTTCTAGGCCTTTCTGTCCTCCAATGTTACCTTGTTCTTTATTGAAACAAATCATACATTTTCATACATATTGGATTGACTATTGGCATCTATGTATGTACAAATTATGACATATACTACCTAGATCAAGTTTTTCCCATGTATCTATGTCGTATCCTTAGTAACTCGGAATTTCTCTATCGCATGAAATCCGTCGTGAAAAGAAGGAATTAAATAAGGAAAAAACGCTAGAATAAAACTTTTGGATGTGTGCTTCCTATTTATTTATTATACATAACACATCTTACCGGGGGATGATATCGAAATAAAAGTTCACAATTTCATCAAAATATAGATCAAACACTCTCTATCTTCTCTATAAACTATCGGATTTAAGTATCTTCAAAACCAGCTTTGGTAATTCCAGAACGTCCATCTGAAGACCACGTGTACAATATCTACCTGGGGTTCGTGCAATAGTCACAAATAACCAAAGAAGTCTTGTGTTTAAAGGGGATAGTCCAGGGGTGGGTAAACTGCGGCTCGCGAGCCACATGCGGCTCTTTGGATTTGAAGTTGCGGCTCTTTATATAGTTCCATACGTAAATATTTATTTCTACAATTACAAAATTTTCAAAATTTGTTTTACAAACAGAAATAATGTAATATATTTTTCTCTCATTTTATAATAAGTATTTAAAATATATATAATAATTTGTATATAAAATAGTATTTATTATTAAGTTGTTAATGTGATAATTCCTGTTGAAGGACTGACAAGTCCGAAAGCTTGATTAAATAAAATTGTAAAATAAACTTAACCCTGGAAGCTTCATTTATTTAATAACAATTATTATTTATTGCTGGCAAGAATTAATGTTGTGGCTCTTTAAAAACTTAAAAATTTGTAAATTGTAATTTTGACTTTTCCGACTTAAAAGTTTGCCGACTTCTGGGCTAGGCCAATATAGAGCGGGAAGTTATTGATCTATATACAATGAGGTCGCCTCTCTCTCTCTCAGTGAAATAGACGTATAAACTATGATATCATGAAATCAAAGCCTGCAGTTAACTGACCAATACATTATCCCAAGATGGGTGTTCTGAAATTGCTGAAGCTGGTCTCGTTGCCTTGTCTTATATCTGATATTGTTTAGACGTGTCGAGTGATTGCCTAGTTTTTGCGTCTATTTAGACGAATGGGGTCACATTTCTATTCATAAAGTTAATTCATTTAATTCTCAGAAATCTCTTATTTGTCACAAAAATATATATTTAAAATTGATTCGTACTCAAATTTGACCTATTTTGGCGTCTTCAAGTACATACACGTGAAGCCTGTTCTATATATAAATTTGTACAAATTGTTCCTGCGGAGAAACTGAACAAACTGCTCTTCACCTTATCTACGACTGTCCGAACTTTACAGAAGTGGAACAACGATTTTTCCCTGATATAAAGCATTTAACTTTCTTACATCAGCCACTTTGTCTATATAAGTTTTATGAACTCTGTCGATTAATACATGTAAATTTGTAAATATTTAATTCTAAGTTTTAATTTGCTTTTTTTGCTTATTTCTTCTGTAATAGGTGCAAATATTTCAATATCGCGCCTGGTTGATTAATAAAATGTAAAATATAAATTTGCACACTATAGGTTAATTAACACAAAGCAATAACGCGCCATCTATACATATAAAATAAAAGGATTTAAAAAGCGCGAATGTTTCTTTTATACATAAAACGAACTTCTACTGTCTTTACTGCGATGAAAAAATATATTGGGAGGGCTTGGCTCATCAGTGGTGAACCCTCCCAGCGGTTTCGCCAATTTAATCCACCAGACCGCTTCTCAGAGCTCTAATATTGTATTGGATCATTCTGCTTTTATATGCTACACTGAAGGATGGAATCTTAGAAATGATTTTTAAGTAAACTATGGACATAAGCTTATAGGACAGTAGAATTATATTCAAATATTTGCTTCGAGCAATGCTCTTCAGCAAACTATAAAGACAAGGTCATTAGGAATAAATTAACACAAAGCAATAACGCGCCATCTATACATATAAAATAAAAGGATTTAAAAAGCGCGAATGTTTCTTTTATACATAAAACGAACTTCGTAATATGGCTTTTAACACCTTTAGCGTTTTCAATTATACTCCACTTTAGGTATATATAAATGCCCCAACTTGGCACATGTTTTCACAATATGGTTAAAGGTTTATCTTTCTGATTAGGTTAGGCTTTTACAATAGTCGATCGAGAATTAGCAATGCCTATTGTAAAATTTTTATTTAGTATTTTAGTAATATATTTTTATGTCCAGGGTAGCTTAGTGGACATGGCATCTGTCCGGTAAGCGGAACACTGTGGGTTCGATTCCCATCCCTGGACACTTTTATTTTTCAGTTTATCATTACTCTTCATAATTCATCCTTTCATACTTCATCCCTAAGGTTGGAAATAGTCGTTATTTCTCCGTGAAATAAATTTTGATTTTTCGTTGAAAAGAAACACATGCGGGACAATTTTCAAATGTCGTTTTACAATCACAAGTAAATATTATATATATATTAGCAAATATTATCTCTATAGACTTAGCGCAATGAAAAAAACTCATTAGTGAACCTCAGTGGTGAACCCTGTAAACAGTTTCGCCAAATTAATCTCAAGACCGCTTTACTATCGAATTAGATTTTTTCCTTACACAACTGAATTTATTAAAGAAAATAGCTTAGGAATGTTTAGGGAAACTATGGACATAAGCTTATAGGTCTGCAGAGGTGAATACATCATTGCTGGATGCATTTTTTGCAAGCAATGTGTGTGTGTTATGGATGCAATAAATGTATTAAACTTTCCCTTAGTATAAGCTTATGTATCTAAACACTCCTAAGCTTCCTCTCTTAATAAATGCCCTTTATATAATGAACAAAATGCAATACAATAGTAGTATTAAATAAAAACAAACGATAGCAATGCGTCTCTTTATACATAAAATTTTTAATATGCTAGCTTTCGGATCTTATCGATCCTTCAACAGGCCAAGCTGTAAATTGAGAGAAAGAATATATATATAGATGTAAAATATTATTTATATACACCAACGAAGATAGAGAATAAAATATAAAATAAAATAAATATAAACACATTTCACGAGTTCACGTTTTCTCGTGAAATGTGTTTATATTTATTTTATTTTATATTTTATTCTCTATCTTCGTTGGTGTATATAAATAATATTTTACATTTATATATATATTCTTTCTCTCAATTTACAGCTTGGCCTGTTGAAGGATCGATAAGATCCGAAAGCTAGCATATTAAAAATTTTATGTATAAAGAGACGCATTGCTATCGTTTGTTTTTATTTAATAATTTATAGCAATTATTTTGTCTATTTACAATACAATAGTAGAGCGGCTTGTAAATTTATTTTGTGAAACCGATGAGAGAGTCCATCACTTATGAACCAAGCTCTCTCATCAAATAATTTTAATCATTGCAATAAGGTCTGCAGATATATAATTCGATGATATATATTTTAGGAAACATATTGAAAAACATAATTATAAATTATATTTCTCTCTCCATTGATAAGGCACAATTTGGATTAAATATTATAAACACAAGTTAATAAGACCAAATCCAATGGATTTGGATCCATTTGGAATTAGTCTTATTACCTTGTGTTCTCTCTCCATTGTTGTAATTATTAAATATTAAGACAATCTTCCTTTCCGCTATAAAAGAAGAAATACAAGTCAGGGAGAAGAGCTTCTATTATAAGAGGACAATCGTACAAGCTTTCAGGCAAGATGCCCTCCTACGGGTACAATTTTGTGTTTCTACCCGTAGAAGGGCATCTTGCCCGAGGCTTGTACTATCGTTATCTTGTATAAAGAATCTCTTCTCCTTGACTTGTGTTTCTTATACTAATCATTGAATATGTTTTAAATTTTATTATAAGAAGTTACCTCTCCCGTGAGAATAAACGCTAAAACTGACCTTCTCCATACACTACCGCATTCAGATCGGGGACAAAGCTACAACACCAGCTTTGAAAAATTCAGAAGGGCGACCTAGAGACCATGTTTCGTGCTAATGGCTCTCATCAGTCTAGGACTGGCCTCGATTTCTTGAGATCCACCGGGGATTCAATGTATTCTCTGTGTATTTAGCTAAGTGTTAGCTGGGTTATTTCTACTATTTACCTCATAAATCACTTTATATTTACTTTACTTATAAAGAAATAAATACGTTTGTAAATATATCTGTTTGTATATTCGAAACTATTATAGACGCCTATTATATTTTGAAAATTAAACAATTTATACTGCCCTTACTGTAATGTAAAAATTAAAGGGATGACATTATTTCCATTGCAGTAAGGGCAGTAGAAATTGTTTAATTTTCAAAAGAATCATACGCGTCTATAATAGATTCGAATATGCATAACAGATGGCGCGCTAATGCATCATAATATCTGTTTGTATTATACTTTGCATATTTCACATTTTAAACATAAATGTTGTCTTATATATTAACTCTTCATTTTGATAATACAAATTTGAAGCAATCGGACCTCTATTGGTATTGAATTAAAATCAAAATTGATTTTTGATATGCAAGCTAGGTAATCGATTACATCTCTCCTCTACAGAGATTTGTTTCTAGATCAGTTTAAGATATAACATAGCCATATAACTCTGTCTTCCAATAACTATACACTTATATTTGGGGAACGAAACACTTGAAAATACAACAAATTATATAGAGAAAATCATAATCCTTCAAGAAAAAAGTTTCATTTGATAACTTTTTGATGTTTCAAAGCTCTCCAACTGGAGAACAATTAGTTGCTACAGGTGCCTATTTTACAAATGTGGGTTGAAAATCTATTCATTTGTATACACCACCGCATATACTCCCTGTCGTGTAAAATTGCTATCTGTAACATGTCAATGGTTAGTGCTGTACTGAAGTGCATCTATAAGCTTGTCCCAAAAGTTCGTTAACTCCTGCAACAAATTCCAAATATATATACAAATATAGTAATATCATTTTATTCGCGATCGAATTTGTGGCCCACTGTACGTATTACATCCCAAACACGACGCCAGCCATCTCTGTCTTGAGCTCGATGCACCATCTCGGCGACCGTTAAGCCTTTAGGTCCGTTTAATTGGTTCACGAAACTCACTGGTTTAACGGTCGCCGAGATCGAGCTCAAGACAGAGATCTGGTGTTGTGTTTGGGATGTAATACGTACAGTGGGTCACAACTTCAATATAATCCATAGATCTACCATATTCCAAATATATATCCATATGTTTCTTTTGAACGAAAAAACGTAATTCAGGGATGGAAACTTCTATTTTTCATTTCTTCATTACTCTTCACAATTCATTCTTTCATACTTCATCCCTAAAGATGGAAATAGTCGTTATTTCTCCCTAAAATAAATTCCTATTTTTCGTTCTAAAGAAACATTTGCGGTAAAAATTGTCAAACGTCGTTTTACAATCATAATCCGCATTATATTGTATTATATATCCATATAATATATATATCCAAATTCAAATTTTCGCAAGTGTTTACGAACTTTTGGGACAAACTTGTAATATAGAAAAGAATATTGAATTATTAAAAATATAAAAATATATATTTTATTCACTTGAAAATACACCTCTAATATGTGTATTTTAAAACTCTTTTATATATCTTCGTCTGCTGCTTAGCTAGCAAATATTTCTTTAGAATTTCATTTTTGATGCTATTTATAGCGGTGTAATAAAATGATTGAATTTTAAAATTATTAAAATGTCTTCAAATAAGTACAAATCAATATTAAAAATGGCATATCCTGACCAGGAGCACATGTGCTTTACAGAAGGCAGAGCGCCATCTGGTGGAACAGAAATCAACTAAACATTGATTTAACCTGTTCCTTGATATTTGGCCAACCCAATTTCTTGATAAATCAAGAAAAGCCATCCACGAACGCGTTTCGCGCTTTTTGGCGCTCGTCAGCGTGGACTAGGCTGAACCATTGAGACCAAAAAAAGATTTTTTGATCCCAATGGCTTCCTGAAAAACCAAGAAATGGGTATTTAAGGCCAAACTTGCGTAAATACGCTTAGCACATTAAAAAACGAAATAAAAAAATAAAAGATAAAAAGATCAGGTGTTGAAATCAATATTAAAAATGGCATATCCTGACCAGGAGCACATGTGCTTTACAGAAGGCAGAGCGCCATCTGGTGGAACAGAAATCAACTAAACATTGATTTAACCTGTTCCTTGATATTTGGCCAACCCAATTTCTTGATAAATCAAGAAAAGCCATCCACGAACGCGTTTCGCGCTTTTTGGCGCTCGTCAGCGTGGACTAGGCGAAACGCGTTCGTGGATGGCTTTTCTTGATTTATCAAGAAATTGGGTTGGCCAAATATCAAGGAACAGGTTAAATCAATGTTTAGTTGATTTCTGTTCCACCAGATGGCGCTCTGCCTTCTGTAAAGCACATGTGCTCCTGGTCAGGATATGCCATTTTTAATATTGATTTCAACACCTGATCTTTTTATCTTTTATTTTTTTATTTCGTTTTTTAATGTGCTAAGCGTATTTACGCAAGTTTGGCCTTAAATACCCATTTCTTGGTTTTTCAGGAAGCCATTGGGATCAAAAAATCTTTTTTTGGTCTCAATGGTTCAGCCTAGTCCACGCTGACGAGCGCCAAAAAGCGCGAAACGCGTTCGTGGATGGCTTTTCTTGATTTATCAAGAAATTGGGTTGGCCAAATATCAAGGAACAGGTTAAATCAATGTTTAGTTGATTTCTGTTCCACCAGATGGCGCTCTGCCTTCTGTAAAGCACATGTGCTCCTGGTCAGGATATGCCATTTTTAATATTGATTTCAACACCTGATTTTTTTATCTTTTATTTTTTTTATTTCGTTTTTTAATAAGTACAAATGTTCACATAAAAAAAATCGTTCGTATATTCCAATATTTTCTATCAATATTTTATTTTTTTATATGTGTTTGTATCTGCTTACTAGCTCAATATATAATATTAATGAAAATATATTTTCCTTTTAATATAATTTTTTATGTAAATCATTTTAGTTTGTGTTTATCGCTATACTTTTACACTTCAATGTAAATAGATTTATTTGATGTTAAAGTATTATTTTAATGATTTCTATCATTTCGAAAAATATTTTAATAATTTTTCCAAGAAACATAAAATAGTTTATTTAAATAATATATTTCTGTAAAATGTAGTTGATGTTGTTTAATTAGCAATATATTATTTCATAAAATTGATAGTGAATTATATAATTATTTAATTTGATATATTCACCAAAACGTGTGTATTTATAATAATTACCTATATTATACCTATATATTTTGCATATATTCATTTGGTGTTATATATAAATACCAAATTTTTCAGTTTATATTGTGTTAGAATTAATATTTTTAATGTAATATATAAACAGTTAGGAGCGATGAAAATTAATATTAAAAAATTTATCTTACAAATTTTATTACTATTACAAAATCTTTTTTAAAATGTTAAAAAGAGTCTTTAAATTTAATATGCATAATAATGACTTAATCTGATATAGTATGCAAATTTTTCCAATGCCAAGCACGATATCTGTAATTATGGACAATTAACTCAACTAGTAGTTTTTTTATCTTTTGTTGCAATTAAGTATAATCATTTGAAAGCTCTTTTTAATTTCGATAATGATGTGGAACGTAATAAAAATTTGCGAAGCAATTCTAATTACTCTTTTGATCTTTTGTATTACAAAAACTACAAGAATTCAGATATTATTTAAATTTTCATTTTAAAATTCGAAATGTACTTTTATTTATATGACTAATTAAAAGTATGAAAATGTCTTTCTAAATAGTTTTATTATGGTTGGCAAAAGTGTTCATTTTCGTCTGCTATGTTTTAATATAATTTCTTTAATAATATATCTCATAAATAACAAAGATTTAAAACTTTGATGTAAAATAGGTAAATGTTTAATACAATTTTAAACAATTTGACATTAGTGTAGAGAAAGGCCGCTACAAGTTGACATGTAATGAATTTGCATTGAAAATATAGTGGAATATATTAAGCAGAAGTACAGGTATACAATGGTAGCATTGAAAAAAATTATATGTAATCGAATATATTGATTTTTAAGCGATTTTCGATAGATCAATGTTAGATCCACTTAGAAACGTGCTAAGAAGTTGTATAAAAAAGTTAAAAAGTAACTTTATTAATAAGATGTGTAATGTATGATAGTGCAAAGTAATGCAGTGAAGTGTACTCACGAAGTGAGTTGTATCGCCGAAGTACGTTTTCCAAAAAAGTATTCTGTGGGGCGACTAGTCCACGCCGGCCACCTGGCATCCCTGCAGCTTTCACGCATGCGCAGACTCCAGACTGACGCCCGCGCCCCCACTTCTTGTTTTTGTTTTCTTTGGAATATTATGTCAGACGATAGCGCCGAGCGTTCGTCTGCTGCGGCTGCTGGGCGATTGATTCGCCCTCACATTTCGTCTGCGGCCGCTTGGGGGACGGCTTCGTCTGCTTTTATAAAAATTAGAGCCTTTTTTTTCTCGTCAATTCTCCGTCTGCTTTCATTTTCTATCGACAATTTGAGATATTTGAGTTTAATTTTCGATCAGGTTAGATTATTTTATTAATTGCGTCAAAAATATATATTTTAAGAATTATATAATCGCTCTTATGAACTTCAAATGATGGTATATTTTATAATTTCAATTATAATTGTAAAATATATATAAATGTATTATGATGCATTAGCGCGCCATCTGTTATGAAAATTCGAAACTAATATAGGCGCGTATGATTCTTTTAAAAATTAAACAATCTCTACTATTTTTCCATTGCAGTAAGGGCAGTATAAATTGTTATATTTTTGAAAGAATCATACGCGTCTATAATAGTTTCGAATTTTTATATATAAATGTGTTGAATTACAATTTTTATATATCGTCCTTTATAATTATTTTCTGAATACACTCTAAATGTATAGAGAGCACACAATTGTAATTTAATTCTCATTGAACACATATTTTTAATGAGATATATTATTATTATTCAGTTCTATTATGAAAGTGATTGGAATGCTGAGAAGGAGATACATTTTAACTAAAAATAGCAAGAACAAATTCTGTTAAACATTAAAATGTATACATATATAAAATAAATTTGCGGTAGAGTATAAGTGAACGAATAGGTAAAACCCTCGATTCCCGACAGCCATGAACCGGGATTGAATCCCGCGTTAACATTTTGTTTAATATGTGAATAACCTTCACCTATCAGTCATTGTTGCAAATATCATAAACTTGGTTGCTCTTTTTGAGCGCTACCTAATAAAGTGATTTTGGAACAACAGCGGTAGAATATGTTATTCATGTATTAAAAGTGACACCTCTATCTTTAAATTTACATTAGAACAATATGCAATATGCTTATCAACCAAGAAAAAAAATTAAAAGTGGTGATAAAGAATTAGCTACAACAATTGTTTTTAGAAAATTCAGACAAAACCAACAACCAGTATACCATGGTTTATGGCAATGAACCTCAACAGTACAGAGGCGGCTTTGATTTCATAACATCCTACGAGAAGGGTTATGGAATCGGTCGAATTTACCAAGGTGTTTAAGCTGGTAAAGTGACAGGGGACAATTTCAAGCTAGAATACAACATGAAGTTGCGTGAGGATGGTAATGATGCAATAAAAAGGACACTTTTTCCTGTACTGCTTAGGGTAATACCCCGAAACTATGGTATACAGATTGACTTTGTCTGAAATTACCAAAAGTGGTGTTGTGGTTTATTCTTTATAACCGTCTTCGGGTTCTTTATTGGAGCGATAACATATATACATATAGATTATAAAAAAGGGCGTACCTAGATCTGTAAAGAAAAAAAAACTATTTTTTTCTCAAAATATTTCGAGAGATTGCTCCCTCTTTATCAATTTATTGCACAGTGAATTAAATTTACAAATTATATCTACGAGAAAATAAATTTTTCATTGGTCAAAAACAATTATTGATAATAATAATACATAAAAAAAAATGAATAATAATAATAATACAATAAAATATTATGAAAATTAAAGGCTTTTTAGAATGCAGTATTTTATAAAATGTTTTTGAAACAAAATATAAGGAAAAAAAAAAAAGAAACAAATGAAGTTGACTGCGATTATTATATATAAAAAAAAAAGTTAAAATAGACACATAAGGTTCGGGGATCTCTTCATAGCTGTTTACACTAGCAGGGTCCTTCATTGATGCTATGGCCTCCAGGAACTTCCTCTGGTGTGAGTTCTGGATGCCCCTGTAAATAGTGGAAGTATTTTTCCAATCTGGCTGATGTCCCGATCGGAGACCATGCTCCACCATGGCAAACCTTTCCTTTGCATACTTCCAAGAAGATTTGTGTTCTTGGAGTCTGGTCCCAAGGAAACGGCCTGTCTCTCCAATGTAGGATACATTGCAGCTTTTACATGGGATCCTATACACAACGTCCTTTGTGTGGTACCTATCTCCACTTTCTGCTTTGTAATTGTATTTCGGACTATAGTCTTTAAAGATGGTGCATTTTTGAAAACAGTGGTTATTCCGGAATTTTTAAAATATGAGCTATTTTCTCAGCTCCTGCTCCATATGGCATTATACATTTATTTTTCAAATCTTTCTTACTTTGAATGCTATTAATTTTATATGAATCTTTATTAATAAATTCCTTCGTATATCCATTCAATATTAATTCTTCCTGGATAGTGTTCAATTCTATATATTTAAGTTCATCAGTGGAGCAATGTGTGAAGGCACGTTTGGTGAGTTTTTACAAGGGAAATTTTATGGCAGATAGGACTAAAGGAGCTGGCATGGAGGTATACTGGTGAGTGGCTAGGTTTTCTAAAAACACCTGTTTGAAGATAATTTAATTTATTTTCGAAAAGTATATCTAAAAAGGGTAGGAATCCATTAGACTCATTTTCAGTTGTGAATTTTAAGAGGGGGTGAAAGCTATTTAAAAATGCCAAGGTTTTCTCAATATGGTATGTAGCCACTATAGCCATCACGTCATCAACATATCTTGCCCAGTACTTAATGGTGGTTTTGAATCTTATATTTACGAGGGTGTCAAGACAGTTTAAGACGAGATCAGCTAAGAATGGAGAGAGGGGACTTCCCATTGGAATACCATTGACTTGCTGGTATATGTTGTTATTGAAACAGAAATAGGAAAATTCTAAAGAGATCTCAATTAAATATAAGATTGTATTTGAAGGTAATTCTAGATTGAAATCTGTTGAGTTTTTCTAGAGTTGTCAGTACTAATTTGTGATCTAGGCAGGTGAATGAGTTGCAAACATCAAACAATACTAATTAGTGATTTTTTATATTAAATATATTTTTTGTTTTTTGGAGTATTTCTTCGGGATTCTTGACGACATATTTGAATTTTGTACGAATAGGGTTGAGTATTTTAACTAGATATTTGGAAAGATTATATGTAACCGAATTACAGGATGCAATGATTGGTCTTAATGGAATTTTTTCTTTGTGTATTTTTGGTAATCCTTAGATGATAGGCATGGAGGCTTTAATCATTTAATGTTTTTTTTTATTATTTCTTCTGTTAGTAAACTTTTCTTTTTTCTTTCTGTTAATTTTTTGTTGAACTTTTTCACTAGATCATTAACTGGATGAATACAATTATGTTTGATCAAGGTCTTCATTTTAGTTTATATAAATTTTACAAGGCCACAGTCACAGTTCGGTGAAGATTAATAGAATCGCCGAATGGCGTAGTCCATTTGGATGAAGAAAGCGAAGACTAGAACGCGGCTGATTCCACCTCGCCTTTTGAAAGATACGCTAACCTTTAAGTATGCACGAAGGAACGTGTGGCCATTGGACATGTGTCGGACTTGTTTGGTTCTGTGCTACCTGGAGTACAGGAGCACCATCAAGGCTTCCTTTCTTCCTGTGGTGAATCTGTGAAAGACCGGTGGTCTTAATGAATCTGTGTGTGAGTTTTTATCTATTTCCATATTAACCCATCCCCTATCCCAACAACACTTCATGCGAATTTCAATTTTTTCGAAAAAATGCTGGAAATCTTCTGTGAGCTTCTTCATGACGCGTGACCCACTTTGTTTCACAACTCAACTATGTGAAATATCGTTCCTTTTTAAAATAAAAGGAATTGAGCTCGTGTAACAGATAAATGTAACATGTAACTAGGTCAGGCGAATATGACGGACGTTTTAACACTGGGCTGGAAACGCCTAGACCGACACTGCAGTGTAAGTCGCGCGTGGTCCTGGTGATGAATCCTCCCAATGACTTGTTTTTCCATAATTCTGATCGTAGAGGGTCCCTAAATAGCAATGTTAATTAATTATTTGATCCTCAGTAACTTAACGAAGGTACAAGAAATCGCAAGGATATCGAAAAAGAAAACATAATTACTTAGAATTTTGATTTGCTCATATGAACTTTTTTTGATCTCTCGGTGAGAGAGAATGAGATTGTAACTAATTTATTACAACACACACACGTCTATATAAGGCTATATAAATTTAAATACAAAAATCATATAAATAGGAAAAAATATTATATAATTATAAATATATGAATCAAATAAAATAAAAATATATAAAATAATTGATAAATATACACACATTTATAAGATGTCTTCATTGGTAGCGCCCACCGCGGTAAAGACTCCGCCACCGATGGACTGTGAGAGTTCTTTCCCACAGTGGGCAGGTCGATGAGATGGCTGGCATTAACCCCCTCAAGACCAAGATGGTACTTGTAGATGGTAGCCTTCGCCACACTTGTGATATTTATTGCCTCCGTGATGGAGGCCGACACCGAAGAGCCAGGCCTGCAGATCCAAGGCAAATCACAGGAGGCGAACACCTCTCGGTCGCACGGCTCGGCTACTCCAATATCTGTGGGTCAGCGGCAGATAGAGAAATTGGGTCCTTTTAATACATAGATTGAGGCTTTCCAAAAGGTTCGGGTCAGTATCATCCTATTCAAATTGTCAGTACGAAACTTTTATAAGGTTTTATTTATTCTATTTGAAAAAAAAATTGTATGCATCAATTTTGAAAACAGTATTGCTCTCTTTAAAGGTTTCTAAAGATAGATAAGATGATGTTGAAATGATTCAAGGTTGAAGGTCCAGGTCAAAAACAAAAATAAAACAGGTAATTTGATCCGAAATGATTTTCGTTTAACTATTCCAGAAATTGCTTCTACTGTAAAATACGAAAATTTGAAACACTCTCCTTTCTCAATTCTTACAGTTTGAGTAATCTCATATGACACTGCCCCCCCCCCCCCCATAAGTTAAGATCGAATCAAATTACCGTTTTTTTCAATATTTTTTTTTACCTGGTCTTTTGTCTTTCTATCATCTTCAATTCTTCTCGGTCATCTTAACAGCGATCAAACCACTCAGAACCCTGCATTCGTACTGAACATTCTTTGCTATATAATTTTATTAATGACATATAAATGTCATTGTAAAACGACATTTGAAAATTATCCCGCATGTGTTTCTTTTGAACGAAAAATCAAAATTTATTTTAAGGAGAAATAACGACCATTTCTAACCTTAAGGCTGAGATATGAAAGGATGAATTGTGAAGAGTAATGATAAACGGAAAAATAAAAGTGTCCAGGGATGGGAATCAAACCCACAGTGTTCCGCTTACCAGGCAGATGCCATGTCCACTAGGCTACAGTACAGTAGGCATCACAAACCGCATTATATTATATCTCTCTATATATAAAAGTCAATTTCTGTCTGTCTGTTTCGCGCTAAACTCAAAAACTACTGAACCAATTGGTACCAAATTTTGCATGTCGCTTTTTATAAACCCGAGGAAAATTTTCGGCTACATTTTGCTTAGTATTTTTGGCTATTTCTTTTTTTCATTTGAAGAACCTTTTTTTACGCGGAGTAAATACGAGACTTACCCGGAGTAAATACGAGGGAAAGTAACAACACGAGGCCAATTAAGCGACCAATGAGCGTTCTGCATTTCTTTTCAAGTTGCTTGCGTACTTTTTTTTTAAATATCTTTTTATACGAGTGTCACTTTTTTTTACAAAAGTATTGAGGGAGAAATTTATATTACTAAGTTAAGGTAAGTTCAAACAATGCGAAATTTCACACAATTAAAAAAAAAACTTTACAAAATTAGCGTTACTGTATGTAAACAATGGTTTTCTTATTTTTTATTAATTTTTGTTCTGGCCTTTGTGTTTTTTTTTTACAGTCAATATGATATATATAATTCTTAAAATTAAACAAACAATAGTCAATATGCAAAAAATACAGTAGTGAAAATTTAATATGAATTACTGTCTCATTTAACAGCCAAAACATGTGTTTGTCTATAATCCATATACCCTTTGGTTTTTATCAGCCTAAAATATTAACATGGTTATTTTGGCATTAGTTTTTTTTTTAGTATTATTTTTTTTTCTGACATGTTGATAGGGCACTACATTTTACAAAGTTACGGTTAGTAAACAATGCAGATTTGACAATATTTACAAACTTTTATTACTGTATATAAACAATGGGCTTATGCTTTTTAATTGTTGTAATGGCCTTTGTTTTGTTATTCTTTTAAAAAAATCATATGTTTCATTGATAGTTTAAAATTTAGTCTGTTGTTGTCATTTATTTTATTCGCTTGCCATTTCTGTATATTTTGTTTGTGGTAGTTCTATTATGCTGCTTTCTTTTTGTCTACGCAGATATTAGGCTAGGGAAAAAAATAGTTGAGCATTCTAAAGATTGACCTGTTTGACATGTTTTGCCATTAGTTTTTTTAGCCTTATTTTTTTTCTGCTGAAATGTTGAGAGAGAAATTTGTTTTAGATACCAAGTTATGGTTAGTGAACAATGTAATTTTGATATTTGCAAACTTAAAAATTTCTACTAGATAATCAGTTTTGTTCTGTAACTTATTCTGATCCTTTAATTTGTTTTGGGTCTGCACTGTTTTCCTTAAAAGCTTTTTTTTTATATATATACAAAAATATTTTTGGTACTGATTGTTCTATTTCTGTTTTTTTTAGGACATATTTTCAAATTGAATCATCCCATTTGTTATGCCTCGCAAAAGATCTGCAATTGGAGTAAGAACTCCTGCAGCTCGACGCATGGCTGCCCGAGCTGCTAGAGGCCAAAGTAGCCGCACATTGGAGAATACCCAACAGTCTCAAGCCCGCCTCCAAGGTCAGTCCCTCAAAATTGCTGGCATTGACTTGGAGCAACCCTGTTTCTCGCATGGGCAATTGTATGTTGCCCGCTCTAGAGTTGGCTCAGGAAGAAATCTTTATGTTTTTGCTCAAGAAAATAAGACTTCAAATTTTGTGTATTCTTCTGTGTTGTCATGAATAATTTTTTTTTTTTAAATACTATTTTAGTCTTTTTTTGTTGTTGTTATTTGAGTGGTATATTATTTTCATAATTCTTTCTATATACACTGCGTGACATTGAAAATGGAACACCAAGAAATAGTGGCCAGAAAATTATGCAAATTTCAGGGTAGACGCGCCTAACCGAGTTATGCAAATGATGTAAAATGCGCAGCTCTCGTGCGCACATGGAGTAAGATATAAGGGAAGGAACTTGCTGAAAGGACAGTATTCGTGTCGTTATTTCTTCAAGGAAAATCATTGTAGAAATTTTTTTCTTGTGTCAAAAGACACGTGTAATAACAGAGAATGCCAGGTCATCGTAAACGGAGGCAGTTCAAGCAGACAGACGCTTTTACGAGGGGCATAGTGATCAGACTGAAAAGGGCAGGTTGGTCCATACGTCAAATCGCAGCTGATATACACCTTGGTGCGTCCACGGTGCACCGACTGTGGAGAAGATGGTTGGAACAAGGAAATGTGGCAATTAATAGGAATGTCGGTGCAACCAGAGTGACGTCAGCACGTGTGGATCGGCGTATCCTTCGACAAGCAGTGGCGGCCCCACAAGCCACTTGTACCGCCATCCTGCAACATGTGCAAGACACCCTAGATCATTCCATCTCGACCAGAACCATTTCCCGTCGATTGGTTGCTAATGGCTTGCACTCATGCCGTCCGCTAAGAAGACTGCCATTGACCCCACCGAATAGGCGCCAACGTTTGGAATGGTGCCGGGCTAGATCGACGTGGATGACGGAATGGCACAGGGTCGTGTTCTCAGATGAGTCGCGTTTCTGCTTGTCCAGTGATAGTCGCCGTGTACGCGTGTGGCGTCGACGTGGAGAAAGGTCCAATCCGGCAGCAATTGTGGAACGCCCCACCGTGCGACAACGTGGAATCATGGTTTGGGGCGCAATCGCGTATGATTCCAGGTCACCTTTACTTCGTATTTAGGGCACTATGACGGCCCAACGATACGTTGATGATGTGCTGCGACCGGTGACACTCCCCTACCTTCAGGGGGTACCCAATGCCCTTTATCAGCAGGATAACGCCCGACCGCACACTGCTCGCATTAGCCAACAAGCTCTGCAAGATGTACAGATGCTTCCCTGGCCACCGTACTCTCCTGATCTCTCACCAATCGAGCACGTCTGGGACATCATTGGACGCCGTTTGCATGCCTTGCCACAGCCGCGTTCAGAAGACGAACTGTGGCAAATGGTTGAGAGGGAATGGAGAGCCATCCCTCAGGACACCATCCGTACTCTGATTGACTCTCTACCTAGACGTGTTGCTGCGTGCATCGCCGTCCGCGGTGGTCCTACTTGCTACTAAGCCGACGCCGTTCTCGCTCTGTATTATGACTATCATTTTGAAATAAAGATCACTTATTGTTCGTCCCTGTCTCTCTCTGTCTGCCGAGTTTCATCACTTTCTGTCCACTATTTCTTGGTGTTCCATTTTCAATGTCACGCAGTGTACGTATATATTTGATGACAAAATATTGATGCACCCCGCCATTGCAATGGTACCTGTCTCTGTGTTAAATGATTGTGGCCTCACATGTGGTAGAGGCAACCATTTTGACTGGTTGTTTTCAAAATGAGGTTTTTATTCCCCGGATTCCTCTGATTCATGATGATAAACATTATCCTTTGCATTTTAAAAGATTGCAGTTCCCCATTCGAGTTTCTTTTGTCATGTCGATTAACAAGGCTCAAGGTCAGTCCCTCAAAATTGCTGGCATTGACTTGGAGCAACCCTGTTTCTCGCATGGGCAATTGTATGTTGACTGCTCTAGAGTTGGCTAAGGAAGAAATCTTTATGTTTTGGCTCCAGAAAATAAGACTTCAAATTTTGGGTATTCTTCTGTGTTGTCATGAATATTTTTTTTTAATGCTATTTTAGTCTCTTTTTTTTTGTTGTTTGAGTGGTATATTATTTTAATAATTCTTTCTATATACGTATATATTTGTATATATTTGAAAGGTAAAATCTCTAGAATTAGAATATTCGAGGACAGTTGCAGATTATTATGATTTATATCAATATTAGTTTTTTTTTAAATTATTTTTCAGAAAAACATCTACGAATGTTTGACTGGGGTCTGAAAACATTAGATTACAGGCTGCTGGCTAGGCTTGGTCAATCACGGTCACTCTTCTCAAGCCAATTTAATCCTTATCCCTTTTTACCCAAAGAGTGTAATAGACCTACAGAGGATGCACCACTATATATAAGAGTTAACACGCTGGGGCGGGTACCTCGGAGGTTGGGTGGAAAATCTGCCAACTATTTGAACTATGTATTACTTCGGTGTTGCTATTCTATGGCTCTAATACTATTTATTAGTAATGTTCTTTTAGTATGAAGGAAATTGCACTCGGGGGAATTCCCGGGCGAAGCCGGGTCATTCGTCTAGTATTATATAAATGTAAGGGACGTTTTTCCAAAGATTAAGATTGTTTTTATGTGTAGAAATAGTGTTTTTAATGTATTTTAAAATATTTTATATTTTCTACAATTTTACATTATTGTGTACAACCAGAAAAAGGAATCTATAAAAATAAAGGTCATTTCTCCCGTCAAAATAGACTTCTTGATCTCTCAGAAAGCCTCTGGGACCAAAATATTTTTTGGCCAGCCTGCACGACGCTGACGATAGCCAACAGCCCGAAACGCGTTCGTAGTTGGCTTTTCTTGATTTATCAAGAAAATGAGTTGGCCAAATATATAAAGGAACGTTTAGTTGATTTCTGTTCCAATAGATGGCGCTCTGCCATATAAAAGGTTCTTGGGAACGTGGTCAGAATATGTCTTTTTAGATTTTAATACAAGGTTATATATGAAAATTCGAAACTATTTTAGACGCGTAAGATTCTTTTTAAAATTAAACAATATCTACTGCCCTTACTGCAATGGAAATATTAATGAGAGGGGCTGGCTCATCAGTGGTGAACCCTTCCTTAATTTTTCCATTGTGGTAGATTAAACTGGCGAAACCGCTGGGAGGGTTCACCACTGATGGGCCAGGCCCTCCCATTAATTTTTCCATTGCAGTAAGGTAAGTAGATATTGTTTAATTTTAAAAAGAATCTTACTCGTCTAAAATAGTTTCGAATTTTCATAACAGATGGCGCGCTAGTGCATCATAATATAAAGGTTATATATACAACATTTATACATACATACAATATGTATGACGTAATACTGGGGGATTCCAAGAAAGAGAGGTCAATGTACTCTCTTTACGACCTTCTGGAAACTTCCTATATCTTTAAGCCTCGTTCCTACAAGTTGTTGGACTTCTATATCTCACTTTCTGTTATTTATCTCAACTCTTCTTCTATTACACAGTTTTATTTTATTATCTCCAGTTTGTACAGAGTACATTACATATTGTGATGTAATGGTATAACATGGGTATAATTATAGATACAGAGGTGTTTCTATTATATAACAAGACAATCTTGTTATATTACACCAATATGGAGTTGTTGGTTCAAATTACTACATATATATGTGGTAATTTAAGAATTATAAACACCTGTGTAAATACTCACCGCCTCTTCTTACACCCCCTAATCTAATATGGACTTTTAATCATTGTACCCAATCCTCCTTTAATCAATTTAACTTTGTATGTATCGTTTTTGAGTGTTCAATTAAATAAAGAGGTACATCTAGAGGGAACGTAGAAACCAAAAGGGCTTATCCCGCAGCCATGAGGTCAACCGTCGCGTCAACGCGGCGCCAATAAAATGACGTAACAGGTTTACCCGAAGCCAAATAAGGTGAACCGTCCCCTCGACGCCAGGGCGCCAGACGTCCGGTGACGTAAGACTTGAGCAAATAAAAAGGGCTTGTCCCGCAGCAAGTTGGTTCATTAGATGCCAGATAGCGGACAGCAGCAGCAGGTAGATCGTTAGTGGATGGCCCGCCGGCCGCAACTTGGACTCTTCCTTTCCTCTCTCTGATGCCTCGGATTCCCCTGTGATTCGTCTCTGTGTGCCTTACCACTCACCACCATCACGACTGCGCAATCATCATCATTCCTCACGACTGAATACAATAGACCAGACTACCGAAATACCACAGCATAAAGAAAGAAAGTCGACAGGATTCGACATAGAGTCGACAGGATGAACAAAGACGAAAAAGAAGCCCGAGAGCAGGAGATCGGAGAGTTCCCCAACAACGACCACGGACCGACAACACCACCACCCCTTCTTGGCATCATCATCCTTCAGTTGGCAACAATCCTAGAAAGACTGCAACCCCTTCATCCCCAAGACCTGGATCTTACCGCCTTTGATGTCTTCTCCCTTCCATCTCCAGCCATCACATCTTACGCCCAACGCCAGCAATCTCCCGAAGTTTTCAACTCAAGCCGGAATCATCCTTTCCAAGGTACTTTATATCTGTCTACCTATATTCCATACTCCCACTTTCCTGCTATTTTAGTTTTCGCATACAATATAAATAATGCCTATTTTCTTAGTTATATCCCTTTTTCTCAAATAATTTTAAATATCAATTTTGCCATAATTGTTTTGCCTTTTAAATTGCACCACACCTTTAATCCTTTTAAACATTATTTTGCTCTGCATAATTTATACCCAAAATATATCTCGCATTCCATATTTTACTTTTGGAAATTTGCAATTAGGTTTAAACATTTACAACTATAAATTCTTAACACCATATGTAAAACAGTCAGCCAAGAGGACAACAACAAAATAAATTTACCTATTTCGTCACATCTTCAATATTTTATTAAACTATCTTTAACATAAAAAAAAAATAATATTTCCACTATATTTTCGATATGACCGCAATACCTTATGGCTTCACATTTCCATCTTTTTTTTTTTGTGTTTAAAATCCCGAACTTTTAATATTTCGATATTTTTATCATTTAACTTCATTACTTAATGTTATTATTTTAAAAATCTGCATTTTAAACTCCATTGCTTATTTACTGTGTTAATATCTAAAAACGTTTCTGCCAAAATGTAAATATAGCAAAACCAATCAGCACATGCACTAACCACAAATAATTATTCCTTTTCAGAAAAATGTCCATGTTTTTTATCTCTCACAACCCTTTTTAACTCTAATTGCCAGCTAATTTTCCGACCCTATTTTAATCTCCTATTGCATAACAATCAACACATATTTTCTGAAAACAAATTTGATGTCCCCACTTTAAACATTCCCCCGTCAAAATTAACACTACGTCTGACATAATAATTACACTCAAGCCCTACACAGAAAGCGTCCCTCATATAGCACCCCCCACCATGCAATTCCATTATGTTCAACCCAAAGACAATGACTCATTTCCGTTCCGACATCTCTCACCGGACTTGTTCCAAGAATACCAACTCCCGATCAAACCATCCAGCAGCCAACTTCTTCTACCTCTAACCCCAAATAATTTTACCCTAATCCAAGCAGAACCGACTTCAAGTAACAATGCTTCCCCAATTCCCCAGCTACAAATCAATCATGAACCAACCCAGTCCCAAGACAAGTCATCAACACTCCAACATAAATGGCTCAGCCCACAACTAATCTCTCTCATAAAAAAATATAGGATACAATATGAAAACATTTTTTATTTTCCACTTAATTCTTCTAATTTACACGCTAACAATGCCCTTCTCCACCGTGCCGCTAATCACGCTTATCTACATAGGAATATACGCACAATAAACTGAAAGACTTTTTCAACTACAAGAAGCCATTTTCCAACTCCTTACCATCATCTGGATTTTGATAGGAGAAACCGTTCAACGTCTATTTAGAACTCCCCCACCACCTACGTCCTGACAACTATTTCCCTTACATCACAGATAGCTTATCCCAACCTTATTTTATTTGTACTCCACCTGTTGTACCATACTAAGCCGCAACTATCTCCCTTAAAATCAATGTCTTGTCGCAATGCTGCACACTGATTCGTTTGTCAACCTATGTACCCACACATTTTTTTCTCACCCTATGTTACCACTGCAACATCTTTTCAAGCGATCTTTAAAACCTAAAGTGGACTTGTTTACAAATTTTAATCAATGTTTTTCCATTGTCCCACTTTTGTAAATATCGTTACATTTTAATTTTGTTTCACCATTTTTCTTTTCACACCTCTCAACTTCTGCAATTGTTTTCTCTCAACAACCACGAAATTACCTTGCCTCTCACCAAACCTTACCATCTTAGCGGATCTTTTCACCACCAGTGCGTCCCATGTCTTTGTCAGTTTTTTAATGTGATGTTTTTCTTTATGTTTTTATATGTTCATTTTTTTTTACACTTGCAGAAATTCCCTTGATGTAGTTTGTCCATACACCCAGCTTGAAGACTCTGCAGGCATTTTGTTTTTTCACTCACTCACCATCGCGCTATTTTCATTCCTTTTTTTCCCCACCAAGACCGCTAAGTGGAGAACAATAATTTTTTTTTGATCCCTTGTTAACTAGTTACAAGACGTCCTAGCAAAACACTTTGCAAACCCATGTTCTCAAGCTGATCCTGCTGTCAACCAATTTAATCACCATGTTGTCATTCTTTTAACAGTTCCTAATTCATCCTTCCATTCTGTCACCTTGTCGACCGCAAATTCTTACCACCCTGTAAATAGCTTTGTTTGTTAACCCAATTAATTTCCCCCAAAAATTACTTGCCATCTACCAGAATTTACCTCAGGCTGCCCCTTTTTAAATTCCCCAACGCAGGGGCCCCATCTGTGGTAATTTAAGAATTATAAACACCTGTTTAAATACTCACCACCTCTTCTTACACCCCCTAATCTAATATGGACTTTTAATCATTGTACCCAATCCTTCTTTAATCAATTTAACTTTGTATGTATCGTTTTTGAGTGTTCAATTAAATAAAGAGGTACATCAAGAGGGAACGTAGAAACCAAAAGGGCTTATCCCGCAGCCATGAGGTCAACCGTCGCGTCAACGCGGCGCCAATAAAATCACGTAACAGGGCTTACCCGCAGCCAAATAAGGTCAACCGTCCCCTCGACGCCAGGGCGCCAGACGTCCGGTGACGTAAGACTTGAGCATATAAAAAGGGCTTGCCCCGCAGCAGGGTGGATTCTTGCGCTCCAGGGGCCTGGGCTAACCTTATTTTCTCTCAGCAGGTTGGTTCATTAGATGCCAGATAGCGGACAGCAGGTAGATCGTTAGTGGATGGCCCACCGGCCGCAATTTGGACTCTTCGTTCCCTCTCTCTGATGCCTCAGATTCCCCTGTGATTCGTCTCTGTGTGCTTTACCACTCACCACCATCACGACTGCGCAATCATCATCATTCCCCACGACTCAATACAACAGACCAGACTACCGAAATACCACATATATATGTTGTAATATATTCTTATATCCCCATATGTAATATAGCTATAGTATAATAACCAGAACTGTAAAAACAACTAGCCAGTTTGGCCATCATGCATTACCAAAACGACATAAAAAAATTCTAATGAGTGACAGCCGGCGCCAGACAGGAAAAATGGTCCGAAAAACATGTCGGGGTACAAGGTGTGCCCCTTCTTGCTCAAACATAGATGATTCCAGTCTGAAACACGATGATTGACAGACACCCCTGGACAGACCTGCCTTAACCGCGTCGGTTTCACACTCTCTCGCCATCTCTATGGTGACATCCAACATGCCTTGTCTTTTGTGTTCAAATCATTTCACGCCTGAAACCACTCTGAACATTGTGGCCACAAAGACTGCATCTGACCAACCACACCACAGTCATCCTACAGGATCAAACCACATCACAACATATATACCTATATTCTATATATATATATATATATATATATGTAATAATGTGTTGAGATCCTGTCTGTGATTAGGGATCCTGTCGACTAGCTGTAATAATGCGTTGAGGTTTGGTAAGCCTGGTGTAGAACCTCGTCGACTCTCGCTATAAGTTGTGGCAACCGAGGGTCAAACCTGTAGTAACCGCGAGGGACAGTCAGGGGTGGAGAGTTTTCCAGTACCTCGCTGCACCTTGTAGGACCTTTAACAGTTCTCCCAAAGTACAGGCAGTCGTGGTCGAGGCAGAGTGGAAAACTGGGGAATGTCCACACATGTTTTACATCGTCGATGAGTTGGTGACAACCGGCGACAAGGGGTGACGCTGACCGGGACTGACTAGAACTGAAAATGGCTGTTGCTACGTGGGGTCCTATTTAAACAACTTTTTTGGACTAGGAAGTGGACCAGGAAGTATTGCCTTTCTGCACGTGTCCGCAACTCGACTCTGGCAGCGGTCTGGGCTTCCATCTATCTTTAGAAGTTACTTTGTAAATCTATCTCTGGCTCTTAACTCAGTTTTTAATCTATTATATATTTTTATTTATTCATCCTCAGTACATTACATATGGGGATACAAGGACACACGTCAATTATGCGTATAATTAGTTCTATATACAACATGACAATCTTGTTATAAAGATTATAATATATAGGGTTGTTGGTTTAAATTATCATAGATGGGCCCCGTGAGTGAAAGGGTTTATCCGGGTTTAAGCGGGTAAAGCCTCTCTAACACAGGTAAGTAATTAAAATTTCTTTTAATTAATTGAAACTGTGAGGGAAAAAGGGCTATAACAAGATGTTTATTTGAATATATCTGAAAATTATCAAAATAAAACTTATGTTTAATTTAAAAGTTATGATATTCATTATAAAAGAGAACTGTAGATAAAACCTTTGTTTGCTAAAAAATAATGATAAAAAATGATGTTCTAAAAGATTGTTGGCGGGCGTTGGAAAGGGTTAGGGGTTGAAGAATATGCAATTGTAAGTGTTGCACAGCCAATCAAATACTTAGGTCCAGGTGCAAAGCGAGGATATAGACTTGTGCGTCTTCCTAGGCAATGTTTCACCTGTGATCCTGTATAAGGTTACAGTGCTTTGTCACAATTGTAGGGTTATTGGTTGAAAAGATGTTGAAGAAAAGAATTAATATGCTTGAAAGGGGTGGTAGAGCCATGCGATAAGTAGAATTGTTGTAGCGACAGTAGGGTCTGACTTGACTTGAAATCAAAGGTTGATTGTGGTCCGCTAGAGTTGAAAAAAAAAATTGAAAATTGAAAAAAGTGAACGCTTTGTGCATGCGTTGGTGATGTGCTCTGCGGATGATTGAAATAAACTTTTGAAACGTGTTCAGACCAAAAAGTCGAGACTTGTACTTCTGGGGAACGGTGTTTTCAAAGAGTTTGTTGAATTACGAAATCAAAAGAAAAATTGTCAAGCAGTGCTGTCGTTTCTACTATCGTTCGAAGCAATGGCGGAGAGAAAGATAGTAGTGTAAAGTACACTGAAGTGGTTAGAGAAATAGATTGTTGTAAACGATTGTTGTATATGCCCGATAGTTGATGATAAACAAACATTGTCATATAATAAAGTAATTAGACAAAAATATAGTGAATAAAAAGATAAAAATGTGATTGTGGATAAAAAAAGTATAAGTGGATAAGATCAAACATGTACTATATGAAAGATATAATAATGAATTAGTAAAATATAAAAGATATAATAATGAGAATTAGTAATATATAAAAGATATAATAAGGAATTAAAAATGATTATTGAAAGAATTAACTGTTTTGCCATTGTTAAAATAAAGTTGTTAAAATAATGTTGGAATAAAAATTTGATTATAATTGAAAAGTAAAAAAAAAATAAAAAAAATAATTATTCAAGATTTTATACAAAAAAAAATATAATATAATTAAAGGTTATTAATGATTAGATAAACAAATGGAGCAAAAAATGTCTCTTTTGAAGAAAAGTTAAAAGAAAACAAAAAATATTCGTTCCTGAAAAAAAAAGAAAGGAACATATTCACACAATGTCTAGGTGTAAGTCCAAGATTATTGGTGTCTTTAGTTTGACCTATGGGGAGGCAATGTGGTCCTATGTCGCTTTGGTCCGGTCTGAGAAGTTGGTGTATGCCAGATCTTCCCGATTATATTATGTGAGACCAGACGGGGAGCGATCTTGATCCCTAAAAATGATGTAGTGTAGTGGAAGATGGGGACTTTGGATACATGAAGTGTGTAATGCATGTCTTAGGCGCTAAAAAGATTGCAGAGCGTTTTATGCTGTTTGGTCTGCAAAATTTTTAGGTGAGCCTACCCAAACGCCGGCTTGTTACGCTTGGGAAAAATCATTTAAACTATTAATTTAACAGATCTTTTTTCCATGTAACATTGCGTTACCTATGGAGAAATGAGAGGTTAAATTCTTTTTTATTCCTAACGAATGAGCCGGTAATGTTGTGTTTGTTCATATTAAAAGCGTACCCAAAAGCCATATAATTGTATGATTGACAGTGAAGAGTGTTGAAGATTGGAACATTGTCGTGGCGATGGGTGCCATTTTGGGGATTTAATCGTCTTTTTACGATGGTATAATATGGCGTCTCATATGATGTCATTTAAAGGATCGATAACCTTATAAAAATAAGATTTGCTATAAAAGGAATTTTATATAACTTTCCTATCCGTTTTAATCTGGCAGGTTATTTGGACACTAAAATCTAGCATTCTGCTGGGCCAAAGATACAGGCCTACTGCAATTGGAGGTGTCATGTTAACCTGACGCCGCTGCAACCGGTGTCATTTTAACATGGCCGCGGTGGCTTTGATGCCGACCGACATAGCTGGATTGTTTATTTACGTAGGCGGTCCTTTGTTGCCGACCCTTTGTTACCGACTGTCACATGATCCCATGTCTGGCCTACGTCCCGAGTTGAGTTATCTCCTCTTGTCTGTTTGAAAATATAGTCTTCTCGGTGTTCGCAAGTGTTGTGTTTCGACGTTGTTGCGGACTTATTAAAAAAAATGTTATTCAATGATGTCAGGTTAGATGTGCGTAAAAGTGCGACTTCAACGTAGACACGCTTTTGGTGAGGTGTCACAGGCATGAAGGCGTCTTGGGCCTGTTAAGTGAGAAAATTGTTGTGGTGCTCTGTGTAACACTAGTCGGTGAATTGTATGGAAAGGTGTCACGTGAAATCTTCGTTTTTGGTACAGCATCTAACCAGTTTCCGAAGGAATAACAAATTTATTAGTCATGGGTGGTGGTTGTACGAAACACATCGAGAATTTTCAGATTGTTATAGAGGTGGTATGTTTATCGTGAAGTCTTTGTGTTCGCGACGATATGGAGCTCGTGTGGCTCGAAATAGGACGTGTTGTTAAAAGGCGCGTTAATAGATGGTGGCCAATTGGAGAAAGTAAGGTGGAAATGTGTTGAAGTTCGTTCCGAGGGATGTGTGAAGTATTAATAATTATGCATGTAAAAAGAAAAGGACGAGGGAGTGTAGCTATGCTGGAATTTTTAACTTGTTTTTGGGAAGGACAGTTACATTTCTAGTTGTGCTTTTGAAGATAGTGTATCTTTCGATTTTTGTATTTTTAAAAAATGCGTTTTCACCTATGTTTATTAAAATTTGAATATATTTTTTAAATCGTTGCTTATGTTAGTGCGAAAATTATACTTGTAAAAGGGCAATGGCATGATAGTGACTTATAATTTGAATGGGGCGTGTACATAAAATAGTGAACATAACAATGATTTTTTGCAAAGTTTTGTATATTTAATTAAGACATTGGTGTTTTTGGTATAAAAATAAGGTATTAAGAGAAACACACAAATAAGTTTAGAATTATGATTCGAGTAATTTAAATATAATATGATTTTTTTAAAACTGTAAGATTGCAAGTAATGAATTAAAATATATAAGTTGCTTAAAATAAAGTAAAAATTGATAAATGAGGGTGTACAATATTTAAAATTTGAATTGAAATGCTATAAAAATGGTAAAATTTGATTTAAAAATAATTACAGTAAAAATAAACATTATATTTATGGAAAATCAAGTTGTTAGCATGTAGAAAGAGTTAAGTAGATTTTTTAAAAACTCACAGTTTTTATGTTTGTTCAGTCAGGAGACTTGGTCTTTGGTTGTTGTCCTGATGACGTGGAAGGCGTCTTGTAGAGCTTGTAGAAGCTTGTGACTTCTGTTTGGCGATGGTGGCATGTCGTCTGGATGGTAGCGTTGTAAGGTCGAAGGTGGGTAACTTCTCACCGGCTTATTTTGCGGGATGTTCGGCTGTGTCGTTGAGGGGAAGATTGCTTGGTCGATTTGTTGGAATGGCGTGCTTGTTCCTCCATCTTGCTTCTTGGCTCTTTTCTATCTGGACAGTCTTTACCTTCTTCGTTGTGGTCTCCTTCGTTGTGGTAATCCTGTCGACTCTCTGTAATAATGTGTTGAGATCCTGTCTGTGATTAGGGATCCTGTCGACTAGCTGTAATAATGCGTTGAGGTTTGGTAAGCCTGGTGTAGAACCTCGTCGACTCTCGCTATAAGTTGTGGCAACCGAGGGTCAAACCTGTAGTAACCGCGAGGGACAGTCAGGGGTGGAGAGTTTTCCAGTACCTCGCTGCACCTTGTAGGACCTTTAACAGTTCTCCCAAAGTACAGGCAGTCGTGGTCGAGGCAGAGTGGAAAACTGGGGAATGTCCACACATGTTTTACATCGTCGATGAGTTGGTGACAACCGGCGACAAGGGGTGACGCTGACCGGGACTGACTAGAACTGAAAATGGCTGTTGCTACGTGGGGTCCTATTTAAACAACTTTTTTGGACTAGGAAGTGGACCAGGAAGTATTGCCTTTCTGCACGTGTCCGCAACTCGACTCTGGCAGCGGTCTGGGCTTCCATCTATCTTTAGAAGTTACTTTGTAAATCTATCTCTGGCTCTTAACTCAGTTTTTAATCTATTATATATTTTTATTTATTCATCCTCAGTACATTACATATGGGGATACAAGGACACACGTCAATTATGCGTATAATTAGTTCTATATACAACATGACAATCTTGTTATAAAGATTATAATATATAGGGTTGTTGGTTTAAATTATCATATATATATATATATATATATAGTGTAAAAACTATATAATAAAAATATAACAGTGATACTACATTTAAAACTTAAGGAGCAATCTGATCAGAATGATAAATCATATCAAGTAGATTTGGTTAGATTAGCAAGCTAAATCTAAATTAATTATAAAAATAAATAGTTGTATAGTTTTATAGTTAAGTATTCTATTAAATTTATCTTCATTATTTTGATTATTTAAATTCAAATTATAAAATTTGTTAATTGTTATTATTTAGTATAGATAGAGAAAAAAAATCCTTTACTTCTAAAACATCCTCTAGTTAATTATATATTTATAATTAATAACAATAAAATTTAACAACGTAACGTCTTTTGTATCGGCTTTTACACGTCATTTAGACATACTCTAATCCTATATATAGAATAATAGAAGTGAGAATATATATGATAGTTAGAAAAAAGAGAGAAAGACAGAACCATGCACTATTAATCAAACTAATAATAAGAAAACAAAAAGTTTTGTAAATAGGTAGATAAGATTGTTAGTATATATATATATATTTTTATAATTTTATATTTTATTCTTTTTTTTTTTAAATGTTTTTTAAATTTTTTTATTTTAAAATATGAATATAAAAAGTTGTATTTAGTAAAATATCTATATTATGAATTAACTTTTATTATAAGTTTGGTTATTATGTTTTGAAACCCTAATGGTAGACCAGACATATACAAAAAACTTAAATTGGAGTAATTATTGAAAAAAGAGGTCTGCTGAACCGGGACTTCTCAAATAGAAATTCAGCTTTCAACATTTCATCCCTTCTCTATTATGTCTAGACCTCCTTTCAACCGTATTTTATGTGTTAATATAAAGTTACTACAGTGAAACATTTATATGAACAGATATAATGTGTACCTACCTTGTCCGCGAACGCCTTCAACTGTAAACATCTATTTCTGGATGACACATGTTGTGGGGGGGTGGGGACAAATTTAGACCGAGTTGTTGAAAAACAAGACATTCAAAGAATAAAGATAAGATAGCTAAGGGAAGAAATCCAAATTTTATAATCTTTACAGTCAGTTAAATTAAAATAATTGATTCAACACTTATTCATCTTTCAATATTCCTTTAAAAAGGCAAATTATTAGAGTTTAATAAAGCTATTAATTGTGAAAATTCACTTTTATTTAATTTCCATTTTCCTCCCCAGAAATTGGAGATTAAACAAAATGAATTATATACAATATTACTTTAAAAATCTTGTGAAAAAATCTTCAAATCAGCTATTTAATTTAAGTTTAACTAATTGTTGAAGATTATAAATTTGTAGTATTGATTATTGAAAGAAATTATAGAAAGTTGATTTAATAAATGGATACTTCCATTTATTTTTTTTTTAAGTATTTTATAATTGATATACTGTTGAAATATTTTACTTGTCTGATACTAAATTTGTTTTTAATAAATTCCATGTTTAAATTTTTAACATCTTCTATGAAATTTTCTAATATATTATTTATTCTATAAAATCTTAGAAACTGACCAAAATATATACCTTTACAGCAATTTAATGAAATATTAGAATTCATATTACAGTATTTTATAATATTGAAATTATAATTACTTTTTTATTATAAATTTTAATGGCATTATTTGTAAGGTCTATATTTAGGTCTAAAAAGTTAACTTTTTTGTTTCTATAAATTTTTTCATTGTTTTTAAGTTTCAAGTATTTAGGATAAATTTTAGGTATTAAATTTTTGAACTGTGGATTATTAAATATTATGATGTCATCTACATAACGGAACATTTGCCAGTTAACATTATTTTGTAGAAAGTATTCTCTTTCGTACCATAATAATATTAAGTTTGCTAATAACGGACTAGAAGACGTTCCCATGGGAACTCCTTCTGATTGAATATATATTTTATTTTTAAATTCTATATAGTTAAAATTTAAAAATGTTTCCAGTAGAGTTTTTGCTGTTTTAATATCTAATTTAATTGTTTTATATCTGTTATGAATAATTTTAATGTGGAAAGTTTTGTCATTAATGATTTCGTTAAATAAATTGGTTATTTTATTATTTAGATCTCTTAAATTTATTTTAGAATATAGGTCCTCAAAGTCAAATGTGTGTACTGTTTACATGTTTGTCCAATTGTTCATTAAATAGTTAATGATTTTTTTTATTTGAGTCGATAAATTTATAATTATATTTATTAGTTAATTTATTTATAATAAATTGTAGTGTTGAAGCTAATTGTATATCAATGTTTTTTATAACTGAATTTATACCAGATGTGATTGTTCTGAAAGAAATAGGTTTTTTGTGTAGTTTAGGAATTATATAGAACTTTGGTATGTTTGGATTTTTGTAGTTTTTGTAGATTTATTATCACTCCTATAGATAAATGTTCCAATAACTTATCTATAATTTGTAAAAATCTATACCACGATATACTAAAAAAGGAAATTGATAATAATCATAAATACACTTTTGCTAGAACTACAGCCACAAAAATCAAAAAAGACATCAAAAATGTTGAAAATTCACTAAAAATTTATAATCACTACAAAAATCCAAACATACCAAAGTTCTATATAATTCCTAAACTACACAAAAAACCTATTTCTTTCAGAACAATCACATCTGGTATAAATTCAGTTATAAAAAACATTGATATACAATTAGCTTCAACACTACAATTTATTATAAATAAATTAACTAATAAATATAATTATAAATTTATCGACTCAAATAAAAAAATCATTAACTATTTAATGAACAATTGGACAAACATGGAAACAGTACACACATTGAAAGATGAATAAGTGTTGAATCAATTATTTTAATTTAACTGACTGTAAAGATTATAAAATTTGGATTTCTTCCCTTAGCTATCTTATCTTTATTCTTTGAATGTCTTGTTTTTCCACAACTCGGTCTAAATTTGTCCCCACCCCCCCCACAACATGTGTCACCAGAAATAGATGTTTACAGTTGAAGGCGTTCGCGGACAAGGTAGGTACACATTATATCTGTTCATATAAATGTTTCACTGTAGTAACTTTATATTAACACATAAAATACGGTTGAAAGGAGGTCTAGACATAATAGAGAAGGGATGAAATGTTGAAAGCTGAATTTCTATTTGAGAAGTCCCGGTTGAGCAGACCTCTTTTTTCAATAATTACTCCAATTTAAGTTTTTTGTATATGTCTGGTCTACCATTAGGGTTTCAAAACATAATAACCAAACTTATAATAAAAGTTAATTCATAATATAGATATTTTACTAAATACAACTTTTTATATTCATATTTTAAAATAAAAAAATTTAAAAAACCTTTTTAAAAAAAAGAATAAAATATAAAATTATAAAAATATATATATATATATACTAACAATCTTATCTACCTATTTACAAAACTTTTTGTTTTCTTATTATTAGTTTGATTAATAGTGCATGGTTCTGTCTTTCTCTCTTTTTTCTAACTATCATATATATTCTCACTTCTATTATTTTATATATAGGATTAGAGTATGTCTAAATGACGTGTAAAAGCCGATACAAAAGACGTTACGTTGTTAAATTTTATTGTTATTAATTATAAATATATAATTAACTAGAGGATGTTTTAGAAGTGAAGGATTTTTTTTCTCTATCTATACTAAATAATAACAATTAACAAATTTTATAATTTGAATTTAAATAATCAAAATAATGAAGATAATTTTAATAGAATACTTAACTATAAAACTATACAACTATTTATTTATATATATGTAGTAACCCCGACTAAGCCGACGTGGAATGTACTGGGCAGTCGTGGTCGTGGGTGCGTGATGGGATTCCCGCACGGGGACAGCAAGGGACAGAGGCAGGTCTAGATGGTAGCTCCAAGAGGTAGAGATAGACCACGGACGAAGGCAGTCGGACCACGGGCGCCGCGGATTCTCTAAGCCTACTCGCGTATAGAAGAAGGGGTGAGAAATCCGACCGACCGTATAACGGCGTCACTCTGAAAAAAACTACCTTGTCTCATTTTCTGGGCCCTTTTATACTGGACCCCCGCATATGGCGGTGAGTCCTGATTGGCTCCTGTAATCACGCCACCTTCTGGCGCCGTTGGTCGTTGTCGCCGTCTGGTCTACCTTTGCCTCTTTGTTTATTTGTTACATCCATTTCCACAAGGTCGATACATATTTTTATATAGATATGGGGTTAAAATAAATACCAGAAGAAGGTTGTGAACTATCTAACTCAAAATATACTACAGAATGTGCCCCCGGTGATGAAGGTTTGGTTGGGGGAATGACATGTAATGAATGATGACCTAACAAACCTATTATAAAAAAATAAAAGAAATAATTTGTATACAAATTAGTTAAAATTATTATTAAGCTACAAGTTAAAAAGAGAAAGATGTTGTAATGGTGGTGTATCAATGAAATAAAAATCAAGATTATAAAAATAAAAACGCACAAAATGAATGATAAAAGATTAAGAGAAAGTATATAATACAAAATGGTAAATATGGTAAAATGAATCGTACAAGGAAAATAATATCTTATTGCATAAAAGATGAGAGAAAAAAAATGAAGTTAATTTATTGACTGAACGTATAATGTGACGCTAAGGTTGAAAAAGGGAAAGGGGGTATCTGAGCATGTTTCTGCAAAAGTAGTATCCCAAGCATTCTGCAATGCAATGCGAACTTGTTTAAGTGAGGCATTGTTTTCATTAACAGAATCCCCAAGATATTCTGTCTGCATCATTAGTTCAGACAGTGAAAAGAGTTGGGAAGATTGATGGATGTAAAAGGGAGAGGTAGAGGTAAGAGGGATCCCTGTTGTCCATAATGATTGTGCCCGGTTGAATTATGAAAAAAAAGTGAAAATTTGAAAAAATGGTGAATTGAAATGATGAGTTGGGCGATGAGAAAAAGAAAATAAAAAGATCGCGCTGGATATCCTGAACTCACTATTGGGAATGGTATAGCGAGGAAGGATTGTTCTATTCGGATTAATCAATGAAAAAAAAAATGTTCAGCGAACTGGAATCCCTCGGAAGGTAGTTGGAGGTTTAAGGGATGCGGAAAAGGAGAGGTGGATGTAAGAGATTTATTGCTGTCAATTTTGATTGTGTCCGACTTGTGTGGCGAGAAGAAAAAGTTGAAAATGAAAAAATGATGAGCCTGACGATGAGAGAAAAAAAATCTAACTGGGTCTCCTGAGCTCACTATTTGGAATGATGGATGTAAAAAGTTGGGAGGAAAGGTTCATGGGATAGTTAGAGATTGTAAGGGAAGCGTCAAAAATAACATTTTGAAAATCTATAAAGGAAAATAAAATAATGAATGTTTTATCTGTTTAAGAAATATAAATATTGTTAGGTGTAGGTTTTTTTTTGAATGGTGCCTAAAATAGTTGAAGTTGTAAAATTCTAAGTCTAAACATGATGAAAAAAAAAGAAAATTAAAATATTAAAGGTAATAATATATAAAGGGTTGATTGATAGTTGATGGCATTAATGTTGATGGTTAATAAACAAGATTATATTATCGATTAATATTGAAATGTTTTATCTACATCTGTAAGTTAAAAAACAAAGTCCAACACCACAAAACTAGTAAAACTGTAAGTCTATTTACAAGTAAATGAGAGAAAAGTTAACAGAAAACAAAAATATTCGTTCCTGAAAAAAGGGAACATATTTACACACAATGTCTAGGTGTAGGTGCAAGATTACTGATGTTTTTCTAGTTTGGCCTACGAAGAGGCAATGTGCCCCTATGTCGCTTCGGTCCAGTCTGAGAAGTTGGTCTTTGCCAGATCTTCCCGATTATATTATTTGAGACCAGACGGGGAGCGATCTTGATCCCTAAAATGATGTCATTGTAGTGGAAGATAGGACTTTAGATACGTGTAGTATGTAGTGCATGTCTTAGGCGCTAAAAAGATTACAGAGCGTTTTATGCAGTTGGTCTGCAAAATTTTTAGTTGAGCCTACCCAAACGCCGGCTTGTTATGTTTGGTGAACATCATTTAAAGTATTCACTTAACAGATCTTTTCTCCATGTAACATTACGTTACATATAGGGAAATGAGAGGCGACAAATTTGACAAAAAAAAAAGAATAGTTAAAACCTTTTTGATTCCTAACAAGGGAGCCAGTAATGTAGTGTATGTTTGTATTAAATTGTACCCAAAAGCCCTATAATTGAATGATTGACAGGCAAGAGTGTTGAAGTAAGAAGGAATATCTCTGCCAATGGTGGATACAAAGGTCATTCCACCCTTTTAGAAGTAGGGAAGGAGAGACGAAGTAGAAAAAAAAACTAGGGGGAGTTCAGTGTGTCCTCGAGCTGGTTGTCGTTGGGATGAAGATTGGAATATTGTCGTGGCGATGGATGCCATTTTGGGGATTTAATTGTCCTTGTGGTAATGGTCTCATGTACAGGATCGATTTTAGAGATGATGGGGACCTTATTTTTAAACGGGGTTGACAAAACGAAAAACTATCCTATAACATTATAAAAATAAGATTTGTTATAAAAGGATTTTATATAATTTTCCTATCCGTTTTAATCTGGCAGGTTCCTCTGTTAGAAGGATATTAAATTTAATCCGTAATATTGAAATCGTGGGTGTGAATTCATTGGGAAAAGGTAGGTTATAGAAGAATTAATTAATTAACTAGTGTATAAATAAATGTGTTATGATCATGCGAAATGTGTTAATGGAATATGGGATATGCGAGAGGAATTAAAATTGATGTGAACAATGTAGAAAAGTGCGAAATAAAAATGTATGTTTGAACAGGCGACAATCTAACGGGCAGGCGCCAAAGTGGCGCGAGAAAGTCGAGCTCGTGCAGCCTATATAATCAAACTGAGCACCGCGGTGGCGGGTGTTGTGTTTTGTTTTTGGGAGGACGGTAATATAATAGCTATTTATTTAACATGGATTGTTTGCCACTCAGTGGCGCCTGTGTAACAAATGTTTTTCTAATCGAGTTAATATAGCGAATACTTTTATCAATAGATCAGGATATATGAGGGAGGATCGGTGCTTAAGTAATCAGTTGTGTGCCTAATAGAAAGAGAGAAAAATAGTCATAACATTTGAAGGAGAGAAATTATTGGTGGAGGAAAAGGTAATCTGAAATGGTGTTGAATGCTATGATTATTTAATTGATTAATTTACGTCGAGGAGTTCGCCAGACTTTCAGGACCTAGATTTCGCTAATTTTATGAGAATAGGTGGGGGGACAAGTGATTAAATGGTTCGGAAAATCGATGAGCTATACTTTTTTCTATTGGACTAAACAAGTTGAGATCTAAATGTCGGAAAGGATCTATTATTCTATTTATTTTTAGGGGTTCTATATATATATATATATATATATATATATATATATATATAATTTGGGTGGTGAACTATAGAGGACCTCTTCATTATAATATTGTAATTTATTTACATGTACAGTATCGCTATCATTACCTGTAATCCTATTGGGTCTATTTATACGTACGACATTATCAGAAATTATTTCGGTAATTTTATATGGACCTGTAAAGTAGGGTACTAACTTACCGCTATTTGGATGATGATACGCCTTTACTAATACTAAATCTCCTGTATCAAAGTGTGGGTTCTTATGTTTGTTATCATATTTAATTTTCTCTTTGTCGTGCCTGTCATTTGTACGTTGTATTGCTAGTTTTCTACTTTCTATTATATTGGGGTAGGGTTTTTTGTGGTTATTTAAGTCTGAGGGGATTATATTATACATTAAAAATACGGGGGGAAATCCAGTTATCGTATGGGGGGTATCGTTATATTTATTAGTTACTATCTTAATTAACTTAGTCCAGGAGGTTCCTGGATTCTCTAAGTTCAGTAACCTCAGCTTCCCGGTGAGTGTCGCGTTAAGACGCTCGCATAATCCGTTAGCTTGAGGGTTATTTGCAGTGGTTAGTAGAGGCTGTATCCCGTTCTTTATTAAGAATCTCCTGAACTTTGGGGAAGTAAATGCAGGTGCCCGGTCCGAAAGAAGGCGTTTTGGGCGGCCACACTGCAATACCTTTTTAAGGCACTGAATGTATGTGATTATACTAGTTGACTTACTGGGAAAGGTCCATGTATACCGACTTAGGTGATCTACAATTACGTGTAAGTATGACTTAGAATTACCGTATTTAGAAAAACCTGAAATAGTGTCTATAGATAACATATCGTAGGGTTGTAAAGCTATAGGGGGGCGTTCTAATCTACCATATAATGGACCTTTCGGTTTCTTTATAAGTTGGCATGTGGGACAGGACCTATTATACTTAACTATAGATTTGGTCATTCCACACCAAGTATACTGTGTGGAGATGAGCCTAATCATTTGGGATACACCAGGATGGTTATACTCTAAATGTACTTTATTAATTAGCGTATGTTGTAAGGGAGGTGGAACTATAATTTTGACAATACCTTTACGTTTGATTGTATGGAGGCCATCTATATTCGTTTTGATAAGTGTAGATGGAGATAATTGGGGTTGCTTTTCTATTGTTTGGTGGTGGTGAGAAAACCACATAAAGGATTGCGGGACAGTAGGTCTGCCTCGTACTGCGTTTTACCTTTTATATATTTTATATTGTATTCGTATGCGGACATCTTTAAGCTCCACCTAAAAAGTCTACCCATTGGGTTTTTCATGGATTTTAACCATTGTAATGCATGGTGGTCCGTAAAAATTGTGAACCTTACACCCGCGAGATAGATGAGGAACTTTTCCACACTATCCATCACAGCAAGGCATTCCAACTCTGTGATGGTGTAATTTTTCTCGTGGGGTCGGAGTGCTCTGCTGTAATATTGCACGGGGTGTAGGGTGCCGTCTGGATGTTGTTGTTTCGGGATGCCAGCTATTCCCTGAAGTGAGGCATCACAGAATAGCTGACAGGGTAACCCTTCTTTAAAGAGGTGTAGTACCGGTTTTGTGGTCAGACATTCCTTTAGAGTGTCAAATGAATGTTGGCATTCTGCATCCCAGTGCCATGGAGTATCTTTCTTAAGTAGATTATTGAGGGGTTCCTAATGCGGGCGTGATCATTTATAAATTTATTATATACATTAATGGAGCCTAAGAAGGATTGGAGGGATTTAACGCTAGTGGGGATCTTAATGGCATTAATTACATCTAAAATTTTTAATAATGGAGTGTATGTGCCTGATCATATGGTATAGCCTAAAAATTATATTGTAGTTTTAAAGAAGTCACAATTATTATAATTTAACCTAAAATTTTCCCTATTACACATATCAAAAAATTGCTGTAAGTGCTCTAAATGTTCTTCTATGGAATTTGAAAAGATAATGAAATCGTCGAAATAATGTGCTATAAAACCTAACCTATTTCTTTACAATATCTGACTGACTGCTCGCTCATACACCTGGGATCCTATTTTAATCCCGTATGGTAATCTTTTGAAATTATATTGACCCTCTAACGTGACAAAAGATTATAAATTTCTATCAGGGGGACTTATTTCGATGGACCAGTATGCTGATGAAAAATCGGCGCGGGAGTAAATTTTGGCGTTGGCTAATTTATCTAAGATATTCTCTATGAGCGGAAGGGGGTGAACATCGGGGAAAATTATTTCATTCAGGCGGCGGTAGTCTACGCAAAATCGTTTTGTCTTATCCTTTTTGGTAATTAAAGTAACGGGGGATGAATAGGGGGAGAAAGAAGGCTCTATAATATCATATTCTAGCATTTTCCCTACTTGTTCTTGTATTTCACGTTGGTCTGAAAGAGATGTTCGATACGGCCTGAGTGCAATTATTTTATCTGAATTTGTCCTAATATTGATAGGGGGAATTTTCAATTTTGGATGTTATATTTGTTAGTAGAAAAGATATTTGAGTAATTCTTAATAATATTCATAAAAGTTAAAGGGATATCATTCCTAACACATAAATTACAAGAATCATTAAAAATTTTACATTGATGTTCAGAGGGATATAGTGGGGGTAATAAATATAAATGGGGAAAATGAGCTAAAGTTTGGCTGGGTGCATTTTTGTCATAATTGGTAGAGGTCTTGGTCAAGGTAATGGGACATTTTCCCCTTGTAATAATGGAGAATGTGAGTTAGGCATTTTTTTAAATGACCCACATTGGGCGGATTGTGGTTACTCTCTCCATTATTACATGGGGTTACATAGGTTATATGGTACCATTTCTTAGACAAAGGAGCATCACATTTTCAAGGAAAGGTCCTTGAAAAGACCTATAAATCAATGAGAAATAAATATTTAAATAAAAGTAAAAAGGCAAAAAGAGCGAGTTGGAGAATTTTTATAGAAGAAAGTCATTCAAATAACTCATTTGGTAATGCTTATAGGATATTCAAGTCATTGAGATCGAAAAATAGAAATTTAGGATTACCACTAATAGATAATTTACCAGATCATTTAAAGACCGACAAAATAAAAAGTTTAATGAACGATCTATTTCAGGATGATATTGGAGGTTTGGATAAAGATGATCATATTTTGATTAGAAATTATACGCCTAAATATAAAAATAAAAGTAGTGTTTATATCGAATCTAATGAAATAGAGGAAACAATTTTAAAAACAAATATTAAAAAAGCACCGGGCCCTGATTACATTAGTAACAATATGATTAGACAGGCTAAAATAAAAATAATCCCAATTCTGCATAAATTATTCAATAAATGTATAGAAATGGGATATTATCCGGATGAATGGAAAAAATCATTCTTAAAAATAATTCCAAAACCAGGCAAAACGAATTATGAAATAAATAAAAGTTATAGACCTATATCATTGACATCTAATCTATCTAAAACATTTGAGAATATAATAAAAAATAAATTAAGTAACTATTATTTAGAGAATAATTTAATGAGCTCAAGGCAGCATGGTTTTATGAAATCTAGATCAACAATTACTGGAATGGATAAAATTATAGAAACTATATTGAAACATAAACAAAAAGAATTGACTTCCTTGATAGCTATAGATATTGCGGGTGCATTCGACAATGCATGGTGGCCTGCTATTATAAAAAGAATGGATAATGATGATGTTCCTTCAGATTTAATACGGATCATAAAATCTTATTTGAATAATGAAAGGGAGGTGAAATTTACATACGAATCAGAAACTTTTTATAAGAAACTAACTAAAGGATGTCCACAGGGTGGACCTTTATCTCCACTTCTATGGAATATTTTGCTAAATGATTTGTTGATAAATTTTGATTCAATGAATGCAGATATTATATGTTATGCAGACGACGTTACAATAATTTGCTGGAATAAGACTATTGAAGGACTAAAAACCGCAAGTGAATACACCTTAAATTATGTGATCCAATGGTGTAATAGAAATAAATTAACGATCAGTACAGAGAAGACTAATATGCTATACCTACATAACAGACAAAAAATACCTATTAAGGTTAATAACAATATAATAATGCCGGTCAAGCAAGTAAAAATTCTGGGAATGAAATTTTTTAATCACAAATGGAAAAACAAAGTTAACTTTACACCGCATGTTAATGATATTCTGTGTAAGGCAGGACGTATGAAAAATTTATTATGTTCACTAAGTGGCTATATGTGGGGTTTAGACACTGAAAAGAGGTTAACTTTATTCAAAACAATCATTAGGCCTGTACTTACATACGGTTCTGAAATTTGGTTCAAATATTTAAACAATCGTTGTAAACAAAAACTGAACTCCATGCAGTACCAGATCATTTTATGGGCAGTTAGAGCATACAAAACCACTTCATCAAACTGTGTGCATAGCTTGGCAAAAATTCCACTCCTAACAGATTATATAGAATCCAGAATAATCAAATTTGATCTAGCTCAAATGTCCATTGAAGATCTAATTACTTACGAACCCCATGCTCCAAGTATAGTCAAATCATTCTTACACGCAAAAATGAATGAAATTTTTGAGAACACTAATGAAATTTTCAGAAGCTTTTTCGTATTAGGAATTCCAAGATTTTTCCGTCCAAATTTTTATAATATCCAATTCATTACAGATCATGGCAATTTTGGGAAATTTTTGGCAACTATCGGCGCCGTGAAGGAACCAGGATGCTTCTGCGGAGGTGAAATTCAAGACGCGAGACATCTACTTCTGGAGTGCCCAATTTTCCGGGATTTTAGGGAAAATAGATTTGGTCGTATTGGACAGCTTGATGAATTTGTAGACAAAAAAGAAAAGTATAAAAATTTTGATCAATTTTGTAAATACATATACAACTTTCTCTTGAATTGGAAAAAAGAGAAGGAATCTTAGAAAAAAAAAAAAGAACTGCGATGCTTGCTCTGTGTGTTTTGCTTTGTTGTTTGTTTTTCTCTTTGGACAATTTTCTTTAGTTAATTTATGTAAAATAATGAATTGAACAGGATTGTATATAGCCGAATTGCTGTAATGCAGTGAAATGTATTGGCGCAAATATCCCTGAGTTTGGGATATCGCGTTTCATGATGTTAATAAAGTTAATAAAGTTAATCACATTGATAAATAGACTGATTATATAAATTTAAGGTCAAACAAAATTGACTAATGGAATTTAATGATAGTATACCAAAAGGAAATAAACTATCTATTATATAAAATTTAATTGATTTTGTAATTTTTCCTATGGTAGTGGTCAAAAATGTATATCCTATCGAATTTATTTGAGTAGATATGGAATTGATTAATATATGGCATGGATATAATTTTAAAGGATTAGATAAGTTTTTACTAAGATGATTAAAAATATTCAAATTAATTATGTTAATAGAGGCTCCTATGTCTAAGAGGAACGGGCAATAAAAATTATTAAAAATTTTAGGTTTACATAGAATATTGGATAGTTTAGGGACGAAAATTGAGGGTTTCGTTGCCTTGTGGTGTGCGAGAAGACCTGGGGGCCGGCACGGGAAGGTTGTGGGCGCCATTTTCTTCCGGTGGGAAATAATGCGCAGTAGGTTGGCCGTGGTAGGCCTGTTGCCTGTAGGGTCGCCTGTTCATGGAACATTCACTGTTCCAGTGATCACCTTGGCAGTATTGGCATGGTGAGGGTGGTCTCCTGGCACCAGAAGGGTATCTTGGAGTATTGTTTGTTGAGAAAGGATTGTAGTTCCTTCCCCTAGAAGGAGTTCCGGTATCACGGTGAAAGGCACTGGTGTTGGTAACACCTTGAAATGGTTCGGATGGAGTAGGGAGTGAATTGGTCCCTTTTATTCGAGTCATGGTAGAGTACCATTCGGTCAGGGTTTTAGGGGCTATGGCCCTCATGAGGCGCTGATCACTGGCCTGGAGGCCTTCTGTTAATGCTTCCACTATGATAGGATTGGTTAGGCCCAGTTGTAATCCCATAGTTATTTTTTTGGCGGTAATAGTCTCCTAATTGGATCTGACTAGTTAATTTAAAAGTTAAAAATTTGGTGAAAGTGACCTCGGATTTTCCGGGGTAGAGGTCCATGAGAGTTTGTTTTGCCTGACTGTATGGCAGAGAGGCCAGATTCAGTTTGTTGTAGAGGGAGAGGGGCTCACCTTTGAGTAGCGTGCGGAGCCGGGCTTGCAGGGTGGCGTCATCTTGCGGTCCCTCGCTCGTCCGCTCGAGTTGCTGGATGAAGTTGCTTGCTGCGTAGGATCCGTCGAAAGGAGAGATGAGGGCTTCCTCCGCACGAGGCACGGCTATTCCCCGAATGGCGTCTGTTAGGCGGCTTCCTAGGTCTTCGCAGTGGGGTTGCATGTTGGTGAAGGCATCCGCGAAGTATTCGTCTCTGACCTCCGTCATCCTCTGCATGCTGTTGTCCTCAGTTATCCTGTCGACTTAAAGGGGTTCTGTAGTAACTCCGACTAAGCCGACGTGGAATGTACTGGGCAGTCGTGATCGTGGGTGCGTGATGGGATTCCCGCACGGGGACAGAAAGGGACAGAGGCAGGTCTAGATGGTAGCTCCAAGAGGTAGAGATAGACCACGGACGAAGGCAGTCGGACCACGGGCGCCGCGGATGCCCTAAGCCTACTCGCGGATAGAAGAAGGGGTGAGAGATCCGACCGACCGTATAACGGCGTCACTCTGAAAACAACTACTTTGTCTCATTTTCTGGGCCTTTTTATACTGGACCCCCGCATATGGCGGTGAGTCCTGATTGGCTCCTGTAATCACGCCACCTTCTGGCGCCGTTGGTCGTTGTCGCCGTCTGATCTACCTTTGCCTCTTTGTTTATTTGTTACATCCATTTCCACAAGGTCGATACATATTTTTATATAGATATGGGGTTATAATAAATTCCAGAAGAAGGTTGTGAACTATCTAACTCAAAATATACTACATATATATATATATGAAATCAAGTAAAAAATGTAATTTTATTTATTCTCAGTTATATTTACATATAATACCAAGATATTGATATTCCGTGGCGTATTCCATTCTGGAAAACCTAATCAGGCGTACATGTATGTAAGGAATATTTATTAAATTCCTCCAATATTTCCATGTAGCGCTGGTTGCCCATTTTCTTTCTTCAACACTATATCCCCTGAAATACAAGAAAATATTTTTATATGGGCATATTGAAATATCTATTAATAAATGTATTGTTGTTTCGAATGCATATAATTTATCATTGCAGTAAATACATTTATATAATACATTAGCGCGTCATCTGTTATAAGAATTCGAAACTATCATAGACATGTATGATTCTACAAACATACATTGTAAATAATACAATTTCTCTCTCTTCCTCCTTTACTGCAATCAAATATTAATTGGAAGGGTTCACCACTGATGAGCAAGGCCCTCCCATTAATTTTAAGTGCAGTAAGGGCAGTAGATATTGTTTAATTTTTAAAAGAATCATACGCGTCTATAATAGTTTCGAAATTTCATAACAGATGGCGTGCTAATGTATCATATTATTCTGTATACGGTCTTAAAGATTATAAAACGTCTGTTTATTCAATATATGTACATAACCTATATTTATACTTTAAATGTAATTCTACTGTCCTAAAAGCTTATGTCCTTAGTTTTCTTAAATACTATTTCTAAAATTCCACCCTTCAGTGTAGCATATATGAGCAGAATGATCCAATAAAGTATTAGAGCTCTAAGAAGCGGTCTGGTAGATTAAATTGGCCAAACCGCTGGGAGGGTTCACCACTGATGAGCCAAACCCTCCCAATAATTTTCATCACAGTAAGGACAGTAGAAGTTTGATTTATTTGTAAAAGAAACATTCGCGTCTTAATGTTTTCATTTGTTATATATAGATTGCGCGTTATTGCTTTATAATAATCTTCAATATTTTAAATATTTTTGAATAAATTATTTCGTGAAGCGCAAAAATCTGTCGCCGAAATGTCTGAAAAATAAAATAATTATTTAAATTAGAACGACAATTCAACCTGTGCGCATATATATTTATACTGGCATCAGATGATCAAGATAAATAAAGGATCGAAGAAGCAATAGGAAAATTGAACATTTCTACATAGTAAATTTTAAGATAGTCAAAGTGTCAATAATATATAATACAATATAATGCGGCTTATGATTGTAAAACGACATTTGAAAATTATCCCGCATGTGTTTCTTTTGAACGAAAAATCGAAATTTATTTTAAGGAGAAATAACGATTATTTCTAACCTTAGGGATGAAGTATGAAAGAATGAATTGTGAAAAGTGATGATGAACGGAAAAATAAAGTGTCCAGGGATGGGAATAATTCCTCTTCACAATTCATCCTTTCATACTTCATCCCTAAGGTTAGAAAAAATCGTTATTTATCTTTAAAATAAATTTCCATTTTTTTGTTCAAAAGAAACAAATGCGGGATAATTTTCAAATGTCGTTCTAAAACCATAATAATATTTTGGTATAGTACGAAGAAACACACGTCTAGGATAATAACTTTAATACGAATACGATCGTACAAGTTTTTATGCAAGACGCCCTTCTACGGGTAATATACTTGTAATATACCTTCGGCCTTCTTGGCTTGTAGCTTGTACCATCGTCCTCTTATATAAAGAAGCTTTACTCCCCCACTTGTGTTTATTCTTTTATAGTGAATAGGGAGATTGTTTCTACGAAAAATAGACACTTCGGCCAGTTAGAGTTTTTTTTATTTTCTCAACGTTTCGAAAAAAATATTTTGTCTTCGTCAGGAGAATTATCTATTTTTCATAGAAATATGAATTCTGGCCAGGCAACCTCTATCTTCAGGAAGAAAATTGTTATCTTATAATTATTTTAGGAGTTTTTAAGTATAGAATAGTATTGATTATATACGCATTGCTTTGAATTTAACAATCTTCCACTTCATTTTCATTACAAAACATATTTTTAAACGTCAAAAATAGCACAAACGTGAATTTGTACCTGGATTAGATAGATAAATTGAGAATAAAGGCATTTCCTGATCGTGCAATTAGAAGTTGCTGATGGCTTGCGCCATCTATTCGATAGATCTTCCGATATATGGCACAAGCCATCAGCAAACTTTAGTTTCACGATCAGAAAATGACTTTCTTCTCAATATTTTCAAACGTTATAAAGCTCAATGTTTATTTGAAGCTAGAGGAAAACTTCAATAGAAAGGATGAAGTCAACTAGTGGTCTGTACTCATAGATATAACTGACCATTTTTATACATTTAAAATCCTTTCATATTGTAACAAAGTATTTATTAATTTTATTATTTTTATTAACAAAGTAGTCATTTTTCTGTTTATATCTTGCTACTCTGTAAATTTCCCTCGTGGCTTATCTTTTGTTTACCATTCATAGTTTGTTCTTACCTGGAAATAAATTGCTGTCTTATCCCGAAGTTGGTCTTCTCGAATTTTCCACATGGCAATATATACATATCCCTATTTTACAAAACATTCGTAAAATTTTACTCTAAAACTTTCCCTATCTATCTGTATTTTTCGATATTTTAAAAAGGTTTATTTCACTAAAACAAGCTTTATTCAGACGTTAGAAATATAATAAAGGGCTAATGAATATAAGAATATGGGTAGCAATGTGTTTCTTTATTCGTGCAAAGTACAAGCTTTTGGATTTTTAAGTTGTTTCTTATCCCCTTGTGTAAAGATTACACAGAATTTGAATCTTTATAATCCTTCCATAGGCAATGCCTGTAGAAGGATTATAAAGATCCGAAAGCTTGCACTTTTCAAAAATAAAGAAACACATTGCTACTGTTTATATTCTTATCTTATAGCAATTTTCTCTTCTAAAAGAACTAATGGCTACGTATATACATGAACAATTTATATTTATGATGCATTAGCGCGCCATCTGTTATGAAAATTCTGAACTATTATAGACGCGTATGATTCTTTTAAAAATTAAACAATTACTACTGCCCTTACTGAAATGGAAAAATTTATGGGAGGGCATGGCTCATCAGTGGTGAACCCTCCCAGCGGTATATCCACTTTAATCTATCATACCGCTGTTATTCCTTTCATAGTGATACTTATGAAAAAAATAATATAAAAAAATAAAAATAAAAAGGTCAGGTGTCGATATCAAAAAGAAAAAAGGCATATCCTGACCTGGAGCACGTGTGCTTTTTAGATAACAGAGCGCCATCTAGTGGAACAGAAATCAACTAAACATTGATTTAACCTGTTCCCTGATATTTAGCCAACCCAATTTCTCGATAAATATTAGTATATTTATATATAATAGGTTTCAAATGGAATATATAAATAATACATTTTTCTATAAAAACAAATATATATTGTATACATTTTTGTATTTTATATTTGTGCATATATATTTCTAAAATTACAAAATATATATTGGGTGATGGCTAAAATTAGAAACTTTCAAACAATCGAAAAAGATCCTAAAGAAAAAAAAAAGCTGGCAGAAGATTTTTTTAAACTCCATTCGATAACAGGAATGTAAATCTGGTCACCTGGGAATTTTTTAGCAGAAGTAAATTTCGGAAAGAAGTTATACAATAGCTCTGTTATAAATATTAATAATTTTCCACGATACAACTATTCTTTATATAAAGTGTTTAGCCCTTTTTATTGATCTTTTATTCTAAATGAAAAATCAATAGATTATTTCCACAGATTTGTCTATTTCTTTTTATTTCATTTTATCTCTCAATGAATAGAATATTTTAAATAGTGTTTATAAATTGAGGCATTTGACCATGGAATAACTTTTTTTTTCTTTTAACAACTCTCCTAAAAAATGAATACTCTAAATATGTTTAACGTGAATTAATGTATTTTATTCGAATGCAAGATAATACATATAGATCACGGTTGATTGAATGTTTTAATAACTTGTACTAATACAAAGCAATAACGCGCCATCTATATATAACAAATGAAAACATTAGGAGACGAATGTGTATTTTTACAAATAAAACAAACTTCTACTGTCCTTACTGTGATGAAAAAATATTGGGAGGGCTTGGCTCATCAGTGGTGAACCTCCCATCGGTTTCGCCAATTTATACTACCAGACTGATTCTTTAGAGCTATAGTACTGCATTGTATCATTCTGTACATAAAGTATCAGAGCTCTAAAGAAGCATTCTGGTAGATTAAATTGGCGAAACCGCTAGGAGGGTTCACCGCTGATGAGCGTCAAGCCCACCCAATATATTTTTTCATCGCAGTAAGGACAGTAGAAGTTTGATTTATTTGTGAAAAGAAACATTCGCGTCTTAATGTCTTCATTTGTTAATACCTTCTACTATTAAAGATCCAAATATTTACATAGGTTATACTAGTATTGAACAATACGATGAATAAAATGTTCCAATTTCTTGTACTGTACGCAACATAGTTCTACACAGGCAGTACTAACATTGATTAATATAGTAAATAGAAAGTTTCGATTGTTCGTTTCTTTAAAATGACCATATGTTGACACATACAGTACTGGTATTGATCAATAGGACCAATAGAATGTTAGCTCACTTGTTCTGTGTAGATGTTCCACACACGGGTCCACTACATACAGTCACGGTACAAACAACAGCAATTCATCCTCTTCCACTCGCAGCTGGCTGTCTATATATGAATTGCGGGTATAGATCAATTTGATTAAAGAAATATCTCAATTGGCTTGTACTGTAAAAATTATCACATATCTACACACTACATACAGTAATAGTTATGATCATCTTGGTAGTAATAATATAACGAGTGTGAAAAAATATTACAAATGTGATATAGTACTGAGATAAGGTGTATAAATTAAGAAAAATTCATCTCCTTATCGTGAAACTGAAAGATGCTGATGGCTTGCGCCATCTATCGGAATAAATATCAACTATTCCGTTTGGTTTTTAATTATTCCAAAATTGGCCAAATGCCCATTCCCGATGAAGGCCAACAGCCCGAAACGCGTCCGTGGTTAGCTTTTCTTCATTAATAAAGAATGAGTATTTGGTCAATTCTGGAATAATTAGAAATCAACGAGAATAATCTATATTTATTCCGATAGATGGCGCAAGCAATCAGCAACTTTCAGTTGCACGATAAGGAGATGCCTTTTTCTTAATGTAACGAGTGTTTGTACTGTAAACACTAAATGCCTATAAATGTAGTACAGTTAATATGCATTAATTGAATGTATCGTTTACTGATTCTAAAAGCTCTCTACTTGTCTACACTTGTAATAGGGGCCATGCTCATAACGGGAGAAATAGTGTGATGTTTGAGTGTACAGTATATTTTGATATATTCAAAATGGATTCTAGGGCTTAGTTTCATTTTACATTTTTGTATTTCTCGAACTTCCGGCTAACATGACCTTCAATACGGAGATCTAGAAGTATTACTTCTAGCCAAAGGGCGTGTTATAATTGGCTAGAAGTAATACTTCTAGGTATCCGTGTTGAAGGGCATGTTATCCCGAAAGCTCAAGAAATAAGAAAATAGTAAAATGTAATAGTTCTAGGTCCCCCCGTGTTGAAGGGCATGTTAGCTCGAAAACTCGAGAATTTAAAAATAGTGAAAAATAATATTTCCAGGTCTCCGTGTTGAAGGGCGTGTTAGCCCGAAAGCTCAAGAAATAAAAAAAAATGTAAAAAGTAATATTACAGGTCTCCGTATTGAAGTGCATGTTAACCCGAAAGCTCGAGAAATTAAATATTGCAAAAAGAAAACTAGCATTATATTCCATAATTATTTTGTCAAGGTGTAAAAGCAGGGATGAATCTTTATTGTACAGTATATGTTCCACATGTCTGTATGAATGAAACTATCTCATATCCATAGTAATATAATACTATGGTACGAAACTTAGATCAGATAAAACCACTTATCTGCCCGTCAACACGATTCGTGGACCAATTAAAGGAACTCACTGGCTTAACGGTCGCCGAGATGGTACATCGAGCTCAAGACAGAGATGGCTGGCGTCATGTTTGGGATGTAATACGTACAGTGGGCCACAACGTTCGATCGCGAATAAAATGATATTACTATAATACCATGGTACCTTATTACTCCCTATCTGGAAAATAAAGGTTGCCTGGCTGGCCATCCATAGTTCTTTAAAATAAAAGATACTTAGGCCAAGACAAGGTTTCATTTTCCGGACGATGTATTTCTTATTTTTCAAATAACTTATTCCTGGTAAGATTGAAATTTTAGACGAAAATTATCAAGAACAATGATAAAATCTATGATTGGTCTGTGAAAGGTACATTTTGCTGTTACGTTATTGTATCATAAACTTTACAAAAGACTACTGTACCATGTAAATAAATTCCTCTCGATATCTTCTACTATAGATGGAATTTTGCCGGGAGGAATTTGATTTATAAAAGTTGATTTATACAGGAAAATGTATTTTCTTTCATATTTGTATGAAAATATGTAAAAATGTATCTTATCATATCATAACCGGTCTCTTATAGGCGACTTATTATATCGTGTTTTCTCCTGTAGAAGATATTTCATGCTCGAAAGAAATATATTTGGATTAAAATTTTCTAAAAATAAATTCATTCCAGGAATTATAACCAATATATTATAACCAATAATAAAATATATTGTGAAATATTTACATCTAATTTCATTTAATAAAAGTATAATGCGTCAAGAGCTTGGTTTCTTTCGTAACTTAGCCGCCTATATTGATGCATTATTTTGTCTTTATTAAATTATAAATAATGGAAGAACCTTAATTTTCAAATCAAAGGTTATATGATGTTTGTCTGATTTTTTTATTTGTACATATATTATTTACAAGTTTATATAAATAAAATTTTGATTTTTATAGAGTTAAAATTATTTTAAATATAATTTATTTTACAATATTTCATTTGGCTGAACGCCAACCTTTATCAAGTAATTATAACATATTTAATGTGTGTCAACATCAAACTCAGCACCACATAACGTCAACAGAATTGTTGTTGACAGACTTTAAAATGTTATAACACCTTGATAAAGGTTGGCGTTCAGCCAACTGAAATATTGGTAAAATAAATGATTTTTTAAATCTAATATATGCCTTTTTATTTAAAGATTTATTTATGGATTGCTCTATTTTAAAAAATAGTTGAAAATATATTTTTTTGACAGTTTATTCAAGAAATCAATTAAAATTTTATTATTTTGAAAAATTTATTTTATAAAATGTATTTTATATTATTGATCGGCATGTTGTAATTCCCTTTCGAATAATAATATAAAATATTAACATCGTGTGTGTTCTACTATTATTTAAATATCATAATTTGAAATATAAATATTTCATTTAGAAAAAGATCTAAAATTGTTACGTCCAAATGGAGTTTTCAATCGTAGACTAGATGGATTAAAGTTTGGTGAGATTGAATAAATGATGATTCGATTGAAATAAACGTTTATTCACATTCGTCTGCTTTCTGTAGAATCAATCCTACGTGGCTACACGTTCAACATTACTTCCCCCCGTTATATAGAAACCAATATATTAGATTATTTTGTGCATATTGTTGCATCAATTTAATGCGCCCTACATTTATTCAAAATGTTCTATGATATTTAATATTTATTTCAAACAGATTATTTAGATTATCATCACTCCTTTTTATAGTTTCATTCCCTTTGTAATATTGTTATTGTACATATATCTTGATTGGTTATTGGAGCGAGAGAGGACCTAGACGAAGACTGCGGATCACGACCTACGAGGAAGACAACGAATAAACTCAATAACTTCAAAAGGTAATTTACTTTTATTTAATTTTACTTTTATTTATTTGCTTTGAATATGGAAACCCGCTCGGGAAAAATGTATAACACCAAGAAGGAAGAAACCAAGGTCGTTGACCCTGCAAAGCTGCAACTTGGTGCAACAATATTGTAGCGGAGATTATCTGTTCTTATGTTAATTTACATTATTTTATGTTTGAGATTTTGCTAGGTTTATTTGCATATTATTATAATTATAATCATCTGTATCAATTAGATTAATCAAATATAAATCCTCGGAGAAACCTGGGCGGAAGCCAATTCCAGTACGATGACGAGTTGGAAGAAGCGGTTTTAGACTAACTACGCGGCCAGGCGGCAGAGTTCTTTGACTCTGGGTTCCATAAGTGGGTGTCCCGAATGCAAAAATGCTTCGAACGAAACGGGGAATATATAGAAAAATGAAAAAATTTCTGATATTTTCGAAAATATATAGTTCAGGGCAAATAAACCTGTTTTTCTGTATGAAACACCTCTGTGGAACTTATTTAACGGACAACCCCCTATATCAACAAATTAAATGTACCAACATTTTACCCTACTTATTGCTTTAAAAAAATCAGCATACAAATCTAAGGCAATAGCTTACTATAAATCTTTTAGATCATCATTATGTAAGAACCAGTCATCTTACTACCTATATAAATAACTCAAGATTATTATTACCTTACCCAATTGGGAGAATATGTATGGGGCAAGTCTCTAATAAAGGCTTTTGTGTGTGTGTGTATTTAACGGACAATCCTATTAGTTTGGATTGTAATTGCTATATAAATTTATGCACGGTACACAGGGACCGGGAAAAAATGATCACTTTATCGAGAGATTCAAATTTACGAGTTTCAAATTATCAAAATATATCTTTTTTTTTTATGTTTATAGAGAATTGTTTTAACAAATGTTCGTTAGAAAGACCTTTACTCGGGTAAAACCGGAAAAAATGATCACTTTATCGAGAGATTCAAATTTACGAGGTTCAAATTATCGAAATCAACTTATCGAGTATTTTTTAAGGGACCGGGAAAAAATGTTCACTAGATAAAACGATTATTTTGTAAAGTAGAAAATTAGGAAATACAAAATTCAGGATGACACGGCACACAGGGACCGGAAAAAAATGATCACTTTATCGAGAGATTCAAATTTACGAGTTTCAAATTATCAAAATATATCTTTTTTTTTATATGTTTATAGAGAATTGTTTTAACAAATGTTCGTTATACAAACCTTTACTCGGGTAAAACCCGGGCGAAGCCGGGTACATCCGCTAGTTGCTATATAAAAAAAATTATGTATCTCTAATTTTGGACAATAGACTTCGTTTGTATCTTGGAATAAAGCTCTTTTTCTATACGCATTCCTCTTCCGGTAAATATTTTTATAACGCGACAATATTTTCTGGAAAAAAAAAGCAAAAAACCATTACGTTATTTTGACATTGTACCAATTGCAATAAATTCACACCTAGCAGATAAATATTTTATATTTAAATCGTTAATCGTAAATCGTTAAAAATGGGCTAAAAATTAATGCTTCGGAAAATAATATTTTAATTATAAAAACTTTATTTTTTATTTATTTGTGTAGTTGAATAGAAACTTGGCATTGGCATATTACATCAATAATGAGTTTTTGGTTCAAATTATCACATATATATATATATATATATATATATATTAGATAATAAAAAGACATATATTGGATTTAATAAAATATTTATTTGCCAATATTTCGGTTGGCTAAACGCCAAACCTTTATAAAGGCATTACATTTTTGTATACACAAACTCAGCGCCGCATAGTGTTATAATATCACAGTTAAAATATTTTTAAAAATACAAAGTAGGTGGGGGATATTGTGCAAAAAAATATATATTTAAAAAGTTACAATCAGAAAAAGGTAAATATCTTAAAATATACAAGTATATATATGTTGTAATAAATTCGTCGACTTTGTGTTATATATTGTTGATATAAGAAATTATCAGCTTACTTTTGTTTCTAGTTCAAGAGTATTATGATCTTTTGTTATATTATATTAAGATGATTTTATTATCATAAAAATGTTTTGAAATTTCGAATTCGTTAGTATTTATAGTATCTTAGTCATGACATCTTGGGAAAATATGAATAAAAATATTTTATTACTTATAATATTATATATAATAATATATAATACTATTACCTGATTTAAGGCGCGAAGAATAGAGAAAAATAAAATATTACATATTTTTCTACAATAAGATTTGAGCCGGCCAACAGAAAACAACAACAACAAGTTTATGTTGCGCGAAGCACGCTATCTGGCGACCAATATTACAGAGTTTGTTATGATATTATAATTTAAATTAAAATATAAATTCTTATATAATATTCTTTTTCTGTATTCAACCAACCGAAATATTGGCAAATAAATATTTCATTGTTGTTGTTGTCGTGTCCAATGAAGAGCCTCAGATGTCCCCATACATCTCTATCATAGCATTCGCAATCTCCACTATCTTGGGTGTGTAAAGCTGCTGCTCTGGGTCCATGTCAATTATCTGTTGCTGTTGTTGTTGTGTCCAATGAAGAGCCTCAGATGTCTCCATACATCTCTATCACAGCATTCGCAATGTCCACTATCTTGGGTGTGTAAAGCTGCTGCTCTGGGTCCATGACAATTTTCTGTTGTTGTTGTTGTTGTGTCCAATGAAGAGCCTCAGATGTATCCATACATCTCTATCACAGTAGCAGCAATGTCCCCTATCTTGGGTGTGTAAAGCTGCTGCTCTGGGTCCATGTCAATGTTCTGCTGTTGTTGTGTCCAATGTGGAGCCTCAGATGTCTGCATACATCTCTATCACAGCAGCAGCAATGTCCTCTATCTTGGGTGTGTAAAGCTGCTGCTATGAGTCCATGTCAATGTTCTGCTGTTGTTGTGTCCAATGAAGAGCCTCAGATGTCTCCATACATCTCTATCACAGCAGCAGCAATGTCCACTATCTTGGGTGTGTAAAGCTGCTGCTCTGGGTCCATGTCAATTTTCTACAAGGCTGCGGCCATTGCTGGACATGAGAATATGTGGGTAGGTGTTAGTTCTACACCAGGACAATTGTTGCATGTCCTATATGTTCTTGTGTAAACATCAGTATATTTAATTCAATCCAATATATGACCTTTAATTATCTGAAAATTAATATTGTTAATAGGGTTGAATAGAATTTTCATTATCACAGGTTTTCAGATTTCTACAAATTACAAAAAGGTATAAAACGCCGCAATTCTTTATTATTAATTGTATAAAGTAGCTTTCGGGCAAGTCCTTCCTCAGCAAACTAAAACATAAAATAGATAATGGAGAGAGATTATATAGCATTTCAAAGATATATGTATGCAAATATAAGACATAGGAATTTATGAATTCACATAATTGTAAATTTTTGAAGAACAAACTATGAAAAGGTTGATGAACTCAGTAAATAGAGAAATGGACAGATAATTGTTATAGATATGTATATCTATATAAATACACATATATTAAGAAAAAGACATCTCCTTATCGTGCAAATGAAGGTTGCTGATGCCTTGCGCCATCTATCGGAATAAATATCAACTATTCTCGTTGATCCAATAGATAGCGAAAGCCATCAGCAACTTTCAGTTGCACGATAAGGAGATGACTTTTTCTTAATTTATTTACCTTATCCCAGTACAATATCGCATGGGAGGTCGGTGGAAGGATGGTCTAAACCTTTGGTTTTCGACCGCTACGACCCGGGTTCGATTCCTGCATTGGGCACTTTTTTTCTGATTAAAAAAATGCTCCAATGGGCCCCGATTCTTGCGAAGGTCCAACTCCACCAGCGAGTGCAAGTAACCAAACGGGGCTCTGGCACATTTGTAAGTGCAAAGTCGAACTGCTTTTCACATGTGTAGACATGTGGTGCACTTACAGTAAAAGCAGTCGTCAACCGCTATCCACCATGATTATCATGGCCTGTACCACGTGTACTTGAGATAAGCAAAATAACAATATCACATTTGTACAATATTTCATACACATATATTTGAATAGAAAGTGTTTATCTTACCCCTAGAGTTGTCTATTCTCTAATAGTCAACAAATTAACAACTATATTTATTACTAATTCCTTGTGAAACAATAACAATGTGACAATTATGACTTACGACATCTAATTTTAAATCGCCGAATTTACTGTCATTCATTTCATAGAGAGAACAATAGATATACAACAATGGACAACACTGATACCATTGTTGATATAACAAAAGCTTTCAATTTCATTATTAACAACGTCTCTTTGTTAGTTTGATCAAAGGTCGCGAGGCGAATTCATGTAGAAAACTTTGTATCGTCTGAATTTAATTTTAAAGTATTAGCGCGGGAAAATATTAATAGGTTGTTGGTTTAAATTTTCTATATATATATAACTACATAATCGTCTGTATTTATATGATATGCATCGATGATATGTCATTTAATATAATTTTGTTATATAATTTTTCAATAAATATTGGAATTTTTTAAACTAGTTTTATAGTTTTTATTAAAATTAACCATATCATTACTATTTTAAAAAGCCAATTAAAAATATTTAGAGCTTTAAAATAAATTTTTGTAGTTCGAATTTTTCTTAAGATCCAAAAACCTAGGTTAATTTTAATTATCATTTATTGCAGAGTGTTTTATGAGTAACGCCAACGCGACACGTTACGACATCTATCGAACATTTTTGTAACTAATTTAGAATTAATTTTAAATACTCTAAATAAAACGTTAGATTATCTCTTGTATATGTTTGTTTAAAATATCATTTTTTTGATAATTCAATAATTTAATATAAAAAAATTAATTCGTATATTTTTAATATAGATTCAGAAAATAAAAAATATATTTACTAACTTTAATTAAAATGTAAAAAAATATATATATATAGTACAAATGTGACATTGTACTGGGATAAGGTGCATTGGCATATTTGGCCAATTCTGGAATAATTAAAAAATCAACGAGAATAGTTGATATTTATTCCGATAGATGGCGCAAGCCATCAGCAACTTTCAGTTGCACGATAAGGAGATGCCTTTTTCATAATTTAATTAAAATGCTTTTCTTTCTCTATTTTTTTTTTTAAGTTTAAATATGCAGTATATGGGCCGATATTTTAAAATGGTTCGTTGAGAAAAAAATACAAATTGGAAATGAAAAAAAAAAAATTGGAATACGAAATTATTTTTAATGAAACCATTAACTTAGAATTCTCAAGTAGAGAATGATTCAGAAATAAATAATGTAGAAAAAGAAAATATAGCAATTAAAAAACTATAACTCTTTTACCTAGGTATTCTAAATAAATCCATATTTGAGTGAAAATCTCAATATCTATAAATATAATCAATAATATTTAGTACGCCTCATTTTATAAGCGTAAATTTCATTCATCCTTTAACTTTATTGTTCTAATATACAAATTTTGCGTCTAAATGATAATTGGTTTTATATCTTGATATTATATTTCATATGCTAAATTCATATCCAATTCAATATGGCAGGCGGGAGAAGCAGCACAAATTGTTGGGAATCTTTTAAGGTTAAGATGATGAAACAACAAATAACAAGTTTACTTACAGCTGAAGTGGTTTTAAAGAATTAGGCTATTTTACCTTTTAAGAAATTATTTAAATTTATTATTTTTAAAGAAAAAAGAGAAAAAAAAAAAACAATTAACGATTACACTTACTAATTATATAAACAAAAAAAAATCACTCGTTTGTTCTAGTTTTTATATTACAGTGTTGTCAGTCTAAAAGTATTTTAAGATCATTGATTTATTATTTTAAAACATCTGCTTTCTTTTTTTTCAGCACAAATAGCCTTGTTCCCAAACAATGATGGCTAAAAAGCGTCGTGACAATTAAACAATGATAGGAAGACGCGCTGTGGCTGTTACGTCTAACCGCCAATACTGTATATACTGTATATATTAACACCTGACCTTTTTATTTTTGTCTATTGTTTTCTCATATGCACACTTATTGGTACTTTCTACTATTGTTTTTCGTGACAGGTTTATATATGAAAATTTTGAACTATTTTGACCCGTATGATTCTTTTAAAAGCAAATCAATATTATATTGCCTTTACTACAATGATAAAATAATGAGAGGTCCTGGCTCATCAGTGGTAAACCCTCAACGGTCGCTAGTTTAATCCACCCTACCGCTGTAATATTGCAATAGAGAGAGAGAGAGGTTTTAAACGAGCTACTCTCCTATTACCAACATTATTTTAAGTATTATCTATACGTAACTTACTGCAATGATATAAGTTATTGATTTGTATATAACTTATATCATTGCAGTAAGCTCTGTAGAGATAATATTTGGTGATATTGTCGCGTATAAGACCTGAAACTACCCACAACCTCCGCCAATAGATGGCGCTTTCGCCTATTTCCGATCTGAAACTGGTGTGGGAATCGCCGACTGCTGTGGTCCTGTTTCCTGGGGCAAATGTTTGTAAATACACTTTTATATTGGCCCTAGGAGGTAAGGTAATGTAAATACCCGTTGATTGTTATCCAATTTAAGTGTAATGTGTAGTATAAATGACAATAAAAAAGGAGGGTTTGATGTATCGCTGCCGGTTGCTATGTTACTGTCGCTACTCTTCTGGTAAGTCTCTCGTGATCCCCCCACCAGTGGTAAGGCCGAGAGATACTGCCAGAGGAAAGCAGTTTCACTTAAGTGGTGGTTCTCGGACGTCCTTGGATGCTCTGCAGAGGAAGAGCAACGGGAGCCCGGGTAGGTGATCCACGACGGAGGAAGCGGTGTCGTATGCGAAGAACCGTAGGGTCAGAACGCGACAATATTATTGAAAAGAAGCACATTTCCAGTAAATTTATTTGTTATATATTTTATCGATAGATGGCAATTAAATTTATAAATATAATTTTAAGTCTCAAATACCTATCTATAGTGTACCATTGGTGTATGGTATAAAATATATAATTAAACTGCCAAAACTGCTGGGAGGGTTTATCACGGATGAGCCAGGCACTCTCATTAATTTTTCTATATTGCAGTAAGGGCAGTAGAAATTGTTTAATATCAAAAAGAATCTTACGCGTCTAAAATAGTTTCGAATTTTCATAACAGATGGCACGCTAATGCATCATAATAAAATATTTTGCCATCAAATTATGTAATTCATTATTATATCTGACCTTTTTGCCTATTTCCGGGGTCGAAATTATGACAGTGATTCTTTGCAGGAAATAACTCTATATCTTTTTTTTTTGCTTCTTCCTAGTACACGTGGTACAGGCCATGATAATCATGGTGGGTAGAAGTAGACGATTGCTTTTACTGTAAGTGCACCACATGTCTACACATGTGAAAACAGTTCGACTTTGCACTTACAAATGTGTCAGAGCACCGTTTGGTTACTTTCACTCGCTGGTGAGGTTGAAATTTTGCAAGAATTGGGGGGCCATTGGAGCATTTTTTTTTAATCAGAAAAAAGTGCCCAATGCGGGAATCGAACCCGGGTCGTAGCAGTCGTAAACCAACGGTTTAGACTATCCTTCCACCGACCCCCACACTCTCTATCTTATTATTATATATATATTTAGGAATAAATCATTTAAGATTTAAAATCATACAGAACATGAACTTCATCTACATGTCATGTAAAACTACAAGTACAAACTGAATGAAAACTTTCAATAACAAATGAAAACATTAAGACGCGAATGTTTCTTTTCACAAATAAATCAAACTTCTATTGTCCTTACTGCGATGAAAAATGCTTGGTTCATCAATAGTGAACCCTCCCAACGGTTTAGCCTATTTAATCTACCAGACCGCCTCTTTAGAGCTCTAATAATGTATTTTATCATTCTGCTTTTATATGCTACATTGTAGGGTGGAATCTTAAAAATGGTATTTAAGCAAACTATGGACATAAGCTTTTAGGACAGTAGAATTATTACCTTTAAATACAGGGTGATCCAAAAGTCCCGCACTATTTTAAAAATTAATAACTCCGCCAATATTTGCGCTAGAGCAATGCGGTAAACACCATTGTGTTCAGGATGCAATGGGATTTTTTATGGCAAATAATGAAAAATTCGAAACTGATTTTAGTTACAATTTTATTAGCCAGATGGCGCTCTACCAGAATCAGAGATTCAGCGGCCAAATTGTTTGATAAATTGAAAAATATAACTGATCGACACGTATTTTTCCTTTTTGAATACCAGGAAAGAACCCTAATAATATAAAATAACAAATTAATAAAACACCACTTCGCCAAAAGTATGAAGAATTGGTTAACGATTTTCAAATACAATCAGAGATATGTAAAATAGGTAAATGCAAATTAAAACATGTAGCAAAAAGAAAATTGATATTTTAGATACGGTTTGCTTCCGAAGATAATAAATTTCTAATATTTTTGATTCAACTCTCACTCAGTATCGATTATATTTATTTTAATTCATTTGAAAAATATGTATCTATCTCTGATAATTTATTTTACTCTGGAATGCCGTTGTTGTTGTCGTGTCCAATAAAGAGCCTTAGATGTATCCATGCATCTCCATCACAGCAGCAGCAATGTCCACTATCTTGGGTGTGTAAAGATGCTGCTCTGGGTCTATGTCAATTTTCTGCAAGGCTGCGGCCATTGCTGGCTATGAGAATATGTGGGTAGGTGTAAGTTCCACACCAGGACAATTGTTGCATGCCCTATAGGTTCCTGTGCCATCTGGATGTATTGTCATTCCTTTATAGTGTTTTGTTCTAAGTCTTGTTATAGCTTTTGTCATTCTTCTCTCAGAGTTTATTTCGCATTTTGATCTTTTCCTATTTTTTGTTTAATTATCTTGTATTTTGACAAAGAATCAGCGTCAAATAATGACATTTGTTCTTTCCTTTGGCTCAACTTTCTGGCTTCCTTTGCCAATTCAAATGCCATTTCATTACCCCCGATCCCAGCATGGGCAGGGATCCAATGTAGATTGCAGTTATTCTCCAATGGTTCCAGTTGGGTAAATAACGAGTGTATTTTCTGTGTGATTTTAGTATTGCCCTTCTGAATTGCTTCTAGAGCGGATATGGAGTCGCTGTATATTAAAATTCCTTCTGCTTGATGCAGGGATGGTTGGTTAAGGCATACATCAAGGGCTTTCCAGATAGCTGTCAGTTCACAAGTGAAGTTTGACGAAATCTGTCCTGCTCCTTCTTTGATTTTGATGTTTGTTCCATCTTGCAGTATTAGGTTAATTCCGGCCCCTCCATTACTCAGGGTAAGGTCTGAAGATCCATCTGTATATGCTGTTAAAGGGCGTGGCCTAGCATATTTAATCAAGAATTTGTACTATGAGGACATAGCCATTAATATTCCAAACACATTAGACCTCGAAGCCCAAGGTATCAAAGTCTACCTCAATCAAAACAAAGCCATCAACATATACAATATGTATGACCCTCCAAACAATACATTTATTGACGATGGAACAATGGCTCAATTTCTTACAGACAACACTATTATTGTAGGTGACCTTAATGGCAAACATCAACTATGGGTATGTTCTACGTCAAACCCAAGAGGCAAAATACTATCAAACATATTTGACGACAATGCCTTCATTTGCTTAAATGATGGGAATCCTACCCATCATTCCTACAAGCTATAATACTGCACAAGCTCTTGATATAAGTTTTTACTATCCTAACATTTTCCAAAAATGCAAATAGCAAATATTAAAAAGTTTTGGAAGTGATAATTTGCCTAATTTGATAGAAATTAGCACCAAGACCAAAACTAGCTCAATTAAGAAAATTTCTGGAACTTCAAAAAGGCTAATATGATATCTTTCGAAAACACCATTATTAAAGCAGTCAAAGTTTCAATACCAAGAGGTAATATTAAGAAATGGATTCCAAATTATACACACAAGGCAAAAAATATTCAAACACTTATAACTAAAATAAAAGAACTACAAAAAAGTGCACCCAAAACCAAACAAATTGTAGAACTGAACTGAACATTGTGATTGCAAAAATAAAAAGATTATACGTAAATGTGAAAAGGGAAAAATGGAAACAAACCTGTGAAAACCTGAACCCAAGAAACCAAAATACAAAACTTTGGAATTTGGCAAAACAAATTGACAGAGTCCAGCCACAAACTGAACACGCAAATATGATTAAGAATACAGATGGTACACCAGCAACTAATGACAAAATTTCTGCCAATCCTTTAGGTAATTCATATCAAATAAGTAGTAAAATCAAGGTTGAAAAAAGGCCTTAAAGATTATTCATGACTGTAAAAATGTCACCAGCACTCATAATATTTTCCATGAAAAAAATCAATATGAAAGAGCTAGCTTATGCATTAGAAAACACTGACCTAAACAAGACTCCTGGGCCAGATGGAATTCATGGCCGAATGATATCAAACTTGGGCAAAATTGGCAAAGAAAGACTTCTTAATGTTTTCAATAACTCCTGGAAAACTGGAAAATTGCCTCAAGACTGTAAAAATGCAACAATAATTCCCATTAAAAAACTTGACAAATCTGCTGATGACCCAAAACACTACCGACCTATCTCCCTCACAAATATTTGCTGCAAATTAATGGAAAAAATTATACTCAGACGACTCACCTACCACCCCGACACAAGAAATCTATTACCAGAAAAACAATATGGATTTAGGAAAGGACATGGGACAATAGACCAACTCTTATTTTTCACACAAAAGGTAAAAGATGCACAAAACAAAAAACCAACTAACCACACCATAGCTGCTTTTTAGACCTTACACAAGCTTTTGATAAGGGGTATGGAAAAACAAGTTAATTAGAAAATTATACAAACACTTCAAAATTGATGGAAAAGCTATAACTTGGATAAATGATTCCCTTAAAAATATATACATCAGGGTCAAATATAATGGCACTCTATCTAAAACCTTCAAATTGTACCAAGGATTACCACAAGGATCAGTCCTTAGCCCAACTCTCTTCACCCTATTTATTGCAGGCATAGAAGAAAATTTTGCACATAAAACCAATATTGGACTTTTCGCTGATGACATTATTCTATTGAAATATATTTCAGGAAGAGTGGGGAGCTGAAGCAACAACACTAAAATTAACTTACACATCTCTAATGAGACCTATCTTGGAATATGGATATCAAATCTATGGTACAGCATCTGAAACAAATCTAAAAACACTGGAAAGGATACAACTAAATGCAACTAGAATTATTACAGGTCTTCGAAATACCTGCCCTGATAATATTGTACTTTACGAGGCAGACATTATGCCCTTAAAGGATAGAATAAGCTACAATCTGCCAAAATATATAAACTTAATTGGGAACCCAATATAAGACTCAAAAAAGAAGGCCCTCTCCACCTGGCCAAACAGAAATAGAATTTTAAAATATAAAGTGGAAAAATATTATTTAGCTGAAAAAATATCTCCATGCGAACCACTAACAAAATGTTATTTTTAATGCCACTTTAAATGAACCCACCAACAAACAATGCCAAAATCCAGAATACTTAAAACGATTATCATTAGAAATAATTAATAAAATTCCTATAAATGCAATAACTATCGATACCGATGGTAGCAGAGACGAGTTGGGACACACTGGCAGTGGCTCTCTCATTAAAACCACAAATGGCAATGAGAAAATAAACAGAAGAAACCCAGAATTTTGCTCAGTCTTCAGATCAGAACTTATAGCCATCTATGAAGTCTTAAAATCCATCAGAAACACTAAACATCACGATATATGGATTCTGACTGATAGTAGAAGTGCCATACAACACTTGAGTCACACAGGGGAACTTAGAGACAAAGTAAGCAGGAACATAATTGGTTATCTCCAAAAACTCTCAATACCTCAAAAATTCACCTTCAATGGATACCCTTACATGTTAGCATTGAAGGCAATGAAGCTGCTGATGCGCTAGCGAAAAAAGGCACGAAAGAACCCTTGCTACAGAAAAATAAACTTACTTTTAAAGATATAGAAACAGTAGCCAAAATAAACAAGTACTGGAGGATCCCACTTAAGCACAGTTAGTACACCCTAGAAGCAGATGGCCACCCAGACCTTTCGGTCCACAAGCCGGCATGCGGAGCATGCCCTTCGCTGCTATTCTGTTCAACTCATAAGCCAAGTAACGGTATCCAAGCTAGTGCTTGGAGATTGTACCTGGAAACACCACCTCCCAGACAACGTGTCTGGAAGGATTTCTATACCGGTGACCTTTAATCACAGCGAAATAGGAAAATATCTACTGTGTCCAGCAGGGACCGCAGGGAGGCAACCCCCGGTCGACTCTGTTCACTCACAGCTGAGGAAAAGCTCAGCTGCCACGTCGTGGGCTTTTTCAAGAAGCTTGCTGTGATTTCTCAGCAGCTTACTCTCGATCGCGCCCCTCGCCCTCCTTCTCTCTTCCTGCACACCCACTACCCTTGGACAATCCAAGACATAGTGGCGTGCATCCACATCCCTTTCTCCACAGACGCAATCAGGATTGCTCTTAATTTTAAATCTGTGGAGACTTGGGGAAGGGCCCATGTCCCGAACTACCCTAATGAGTTTGTGGGACATTACCTTACAGAGGTACTTGGGTGTTGTTACCCCATTGAATACCTATCTCCCCTTCACACTGTTCCTCCATCTGTCCAACCATAAGTCCTGGACGTGCCCCCTGATCCTCCTATAAACTTCTTTCTTGGTCACTGGGGTCCTCAGTGATCTACCTCTAAAGCATCCTGCCTTAGCGATCCTGTCTGCGAACTCATTCCCTTCGATGAGGCTGTGTCTCCTAAACGAAGGGAGCTCCGGAGCCCGCGTCATCATCTCCAGCTCCCGGATTATTTGATGCGCGAGTTGCCCTTTCTCCAGATTGATGGCGACGAGGGCCAACATACAATCTGAATAGAAGCGGTCCGGGCTGAAGTTCTTCTCGGCACACACTCTGAGGGCTACCCTGATCGCAACCAGCTCGGCTGAAAAGACCAATTCGTCCACTCTGAGTGTTAAGCTTTCTTGGAAGATCAGCTCTCCATTAGTGAAAATCACTACCCCAGCTCCAGTATTGGTTCCAGAATTACTACCATCAGTGAAAACCTCCGTGCCAATCCCTGTCGGCCCTCCAGGACTCCAATTCCACTTTGGCAACCACTGCGGAGGCTTCCTTGGGTCCCTCTTCGATTCCAGGGCCCCCGCTTCAAGTCCCAGGGCATCTTCCCTGTTTTCCCAGATCTTCTGTCTGATGGTCTCCTCCTCTAGTTTCATTCCCAGGGGAATAAGCCCAGCGAGGACCAATAAGGCCTCACTGCTGGTAGTGCGATATCCCCCTGTGATTCTGAGTGCCGCTGTCCTCTGCACTCTCTCTAGAGTTGTTGCCACCTTCTGATCCCTGTTTCGGCGCCACCAAGCCCCGGAAGCATATAGCAAGATTGGCTCGATACAGGAGAGGCAGAGGTTCCTAAAAATAGTACCCTCCTTCCCCCCCCCCCCCCCCCTGTTGAGAGCCAACCAGGACATGCCTGCACAACGCCTCCCTGCCTCTCGCCACCATCTCCTCCGCCTGGTATTGCCAACCCATCTTGTCATCAATGACCACCCCCAGGATGATCATCCTATTGACCAACGCTACCCTCCGTCCTTCCATCCGGATAGCCTGCTTGTGTTCCCATTTGATCCCTTTCCTTTTAGTTCTTATGTATCTAGGCTTAAAGCTGAGGGCTTTAGTTTTGGAGACATTGAACTTAAGGGCAGAGTCATGGGCCCAGTTCGAGAGAATTTGGGGAGAAGTTTCAACACACTTCTCAGCCTTCGCTCTCGAAGCAGCCTCAATGATGAGGAACTGGTCGTCAGCATAGAGAACCATCCTGGCTCCCTCAGGGAGCTCCTCCTGGAAAACGGTGTTTACCAGGATATTCCACAGAATAGGTCCGCAGCAAGAGCCCTGGGGGCAACCCCTAGCACAGTTTCTTTCCAATTTCCGCCCACCAAAACTGAGGCTAATCCGTCTATCCCTCAGGAAGTCACGAACCAAGCTGCACAAATTATCAGGACCACCCATGTCCATCAAATTTCTCATCAGCTTGTTCCAGCTCATGGAGTTGAACACGCCATCAATGTCCAGGGCCACGAAAAGAACCCAGTCACCCTTATTTAAGCCCATTTCAACCCCCTCTAACACCTCGTCCAGAGCTGTGGTTGTGGACTTCCCTTCCTTAAAACCATGTTGGGAAGAGGAAAGGAGCTCATTACTCTCGAACCAGTGCTTCAGTCGCTGAGCTATTAGGCTATCCAGGACCTTACCTAGACACACTAGTAAAGAAAACGGACGATAATCATTAGGAGAATTACCCTTTCTACCAGACATTTCGAGAATCACTACTCGGGCAACCTTCCATGCCTCAGGAAATGTACCAGTGTCCAGGCACCTATTGAATAACCTGGAAAGAAGCGATGGGTGCATCCTTACCAGGGCTTTCACGACCGTGTTATCGATCCCTTCGGGACCAGGAGATTTCCTTTTCCCGAACTTGAAAGCCGTCAGTTTCACCTCATTCTCAGAAAAGGGCGGATCCACCAAACCACAAGTGGTCAGAGAGAGATCTCGTCCTCTGGTTCCTCGTTTCCGAAGTGCCGATCCAAGTTGTTTTTATTTTGTCTTCTGCTTTCGAGCGAGTAGGTCTAGAACACATTCTCTCTGAATTTTCTCATTGTTGGTGGATGAAACAGCACCAGTGATTATTTTGGCCGCTTTTGCTTGAACACCGTCTAGTCTTACTTTTAGTGATGAGTTTGAGGCAGCCCAGACCGGTGTTGCATATTCCATTATCGGCCTTATTAAGGTGGTATATGATGTTCAAAGAATTATGGGTTTTGCTCCCCAATTTGTTCCACATAGCCTTCTCAGAATGTTTAGTTTTCTGATAGCTCTATTTAGGTGCTAATTAAGTGTGTTCTGAAAATTCCAATTCCTCATCAATAATAATTAAAATAATTTTGTTGACATCTTGTCAATACATGCACAGTCTGCACTATTAAAAAAAGATAATATGCATTATATACACTATGTACAATGAATATGGCGCCTCTTCCAGCGCTGCAGATTTTGGTGGAGAATCGCCAGTGGGTCTCCAGCGACACCACGCATTTTGCGATCTACGATGAATACGTAGATCGCATACTTCGCCGCTTAGGAGATGGTGATGGCGTGGTCCTCGAGACCAACTGGAAAGATCCAGGACTGCAGTATCACACCTAGGTATTTTGGATTTCTATTTTATCAATTAATTGGTTGTTTATGCTCATTTTGGGGTTATATTTAAGCCTTTTTTCCCTGTCAGTAGAGAAGACGCATAGGTTTGGTTTTATTGGGTTTATGGTCATTTGGAGTTCCATTGCCCACTTCTCCAGTCCTCTCATTGATGTGTTCAGTATTTTTTACGATTTTTCTATGCTGCTACTTGTGTGCCATATGACTATATCATCTGCATAACAGGCAACCTTTGTGTCTTCAGTGAGGTAAGGATGGATGTCGTTAATATATAGCAGATAGAGTAGAGGAGTGAGCACAGATCCCTGAGGTACACCAGCCCATGTTCTTCCTTCCTTGGAAAATTCTCCCTTGACCCGAACCTTTAACCTTCTTCCCCTTAAGAAGTCTGCAATCCAGATTAAGGTTTTTATTCTTACTCCGATATTGTGCAGCCTTTCACGTAATTTCTCCCTCCACACTCGATCAAAAGCTGAGGTCATATCAAGGAATATAGCCGTGGTCTTCTTTGGCGGTTTTTCCTGGAAAGAATCTATCATTGATTGACAGGAGTAGAACAGTTGATCAGTCGTACAGTGCTGGGATCTATAGGCAGTTCGGTAGAAGTTTATTTATTATTTTTAGTGAGCCAGACTATGAGCCTAGAGTGGATAATCCGTTCTGGTATTTTAAAAAGTATGCAGGTGAGAGCAATTGGCCGATAGTTCTTGTATTCCTTGGCATCTTTGTTTGGCTTCAGTATTGGCACTATAATTGATATCTTCCAATTCTTTGGTAGTTTACCAGTTTGCCATGAAATGTTCAGTATTCGTAGGAGTTGAATATTAGCTTTGTCTTCAGAGTGTTTAATCATTTGACCAAAGATTAGATTATCTCTTGGTGACCTCTTGGATTTTTTTATTGATGAGTTTAGCTCATTTAGTGTGAAGTCTTTCGAGAAAATATCTTGTTGATGAAAGTTTCTTGCTTGTTTAACTAACTGGTTTATTTTTTTTTACTTAATATGAAAAATAGACACTTCGGCCAGTTGGAGTTTTTTATTTTCTCAACGTTTCGACAAATATCTTTTGTCTTCGTCAGGAGAAGTAAATAAAAATAAACATTTGGCAAGGCGTTAAAAATTTTCAACGCCTTGCCAAATGTTTATTTTTATTTACTTCTCCTGACGAAGACAAAAAATATTTGTCGAAACGTTGAGAAAATAAAAACTCCAACTGGCCGAAGTGTCTATTTTTCATATAAGTATGAATGCCGGCCAGGCAGCCTCTATCTTTACGATAACTGGTTTATATTATTTCAGAGTCCTGTCTTCATTCGTATAGTTGAGTATGGAAGTGCTTGAAAAATATTCAGCAATTATGTTAGCCATCTGTTTGTTCTCGTTCTCGCTGTTCTATTCATATTGGTTAGAGTATTGGAGGATTGGTATTGGTTTTGAGTGTTCTCTAACACTCTAATCATATTCCAGTGTTGGCTGTCCTTTCTTGGATCCATTTTTTCGCAGAATTCTGCCATTTTTCTTGTTTGCATATCTAAATTTCTTGTTCTATTTTGTGACTAATTTCAATGAATTATTTTATGTTTTCTTCTATTTTATTTGTTTAAAGAAGTTCATTGATATTGTCTCTCTCTCTCTGAAATCATTGCCTCGATATTGAGGTCCTTCCAGTAAGGTATCCACAGGTCTTTACGTCTACCTCTAGGTATCGATGCTTTTGCAGCTTTTGAAATGTTCGAAGAGAATTTTTCCAAGTTTTTGTCAAGCGTTCTGTAATTCAATTTTTCGTTGCACATTTCTTCAAGCTTTTCTGTGATTTTTTTTAAGTCGGCTTTCCTAAAGTTCCATGTTCTTTTATTCTAATGGACATTCTCAATTTTGAAGTTTAGGGTTGTTAAAATTGGTCTGTGTTCACTAATTGCACCTCTCAGGATTTTTCATTGTGTTGTGGGTGCGATGTTGTAATTTATCGCTGTGATGTCTATTGCGGATTCTGTGCCTGTGGACTTAGATAGATAGCTGTTCTCTCCGGTAATTAACGGTGTAAGGTCGAGGTCGGTTAGCATGTCCTCAACCTGCTGACTTTTGTTATCCTGGACAGGTGATCCCCAAATTGAACTTTTGGCGTTAAATTCGCCGAGTATGATTGTGATATCCGAAGACGCTTCACTTAATGTCTCTATTGTGTGTACCCATACAAAATTCAAAGATTTCACGAGCTGAAAGTTGGCGATTTTGTGATGCGTCAAGAATTCGCTGCATGGGTTTTCCGGCAAATTGATATTGATGAAAACTGGCTGTCGAATGTTCTGTGGACAGATGATGCTCACCTTTCTCTAAACGGAGAATTTAACATTCAAAACAGCCGCATTTGGGCAACAGAAAACCCTAGGAATTTTACAAAAATGCCACTTTACCAGCCTAGAGTTAAAGTTTTGTGTGGGTTCACTTCTTTTATTATTGGGCCATTTTTCTTTGAAAAATCAATGGAAGAACTTTTAAAACCGTTTTTGTAACTGGTGAACGTTATGTTCAACTTTTGAGAGAAAAGGGTATTCCCATATTACAGGGCAAAAGCACTAAGCGAAATAACATTCATGAAAGATGGAGGACCTCCTCATATCTCCCGAGGTGCCAAAAAATTCCTGAAGGATACGTTCGGTGAAAATCGTGTGATAAGTCGCCACTTTATATACCAGTGGCCTCCAAGATCACCAGACTTGACGCCTTGTGATTTTTGTTTATGGGAGTACATTAAATCGTGTGTTTATCGATGCTGGCCTACCACATTGGCCATGTTGAAGGCTTCTACCAGATGGCACGTTTTATCAATTTCAACAGATATTTTATTTAATGCTGTCCATTCTGTCATTTATCGTCTGCAGGCGGTGATTGAGAATGAAGGGTGGCACATTGAGCAAGGATTGTGACATAATACAAGAGAGAAGACAGTTACCTCATGTGTTATATAAGCCGCCATGTATCATATTATCTACCAATATTTTGCAGCTCTTTGTGTTGGGATATGGGAATAATAAATGCTGTCCTCACATCTTGACTCTTTTTTTTTTTTTGTGAACAGTAATATTTTGTTTGTCATTTGCTCACATATTATGTCGTGCAAACTAGAGTGTTATAACTTCTCGAATAACACTGGTACACACAATTTTTCCCTTTATGTTTAGTTTTTCGCTTTTCGCTTATTAGAAGAAATAGCATAAGGAATATTTTCTGAACACCAATAACTTTAGAAATTTTGTGAAAAAAAATAATACAAAATGATTTTACTACCACGTTTTTCAACGCAAAAGGTCGATTTAAAAATTATTTTTATTTGAGGGAACACATTTTTTAAAATTGTGTACAGTATAATAAACAATGATAACATTTGACAAGCCCATAGGATATTTGGAATAAAGTACGACAAATATATTTTGTCACTCCCCTCTATATTTCATTTGTTGGAACATGACAAATATACAGTTAAATAGTCAAGGGTCGCCAATCAATCAAGAAACTACACATTCCTTATAGCAAGAAATCTTATTAAGAGTGCCATCATAAAATTTGGTACTATATTAACATTTCAAAAATCCGTGTATGGATATCAGCAGTATTTTTCAAACATCTAATCTATTTCACAAAACCCCATATAAAATATAAATATTTTTGCTACATATTTCAATTTGCATTTACCTATTTTACATATCTCTGATTGTATTTGAAAATCGTTAACCAATTCTTCATACTTTTGGAGAAGTGGTGTTTTATTAATTTGTTATTTTATATTATTAGCGTTCTTTCCTGTTATTCAAAAAGGAAAAATATGTGTCGATCAGTTATATTTTTCAATTTATCAAACAATTTGGCCGCTGAATCTCTGATTCTGGTAGAGCGCCATCTGGCGAATAAAATTGTAACTAAAATCAATTTCGAATTTTTCATTATTTGCCATAAAAAATCCCATTGCATCCTGATTACAATGGTGTTTACCGCATTGCTCTAGCACAAATATTCGTGGAGTTATTAATTTTTAAAATAGTGCGGGACTTTTGGATCACCCTGTATTATAACTTTCAATATTGTTTATATAAAAATGGCGTACCTGGATCTGTAAAAAAATATTTTTTCTTCCAAATATTTCGAGAGATTGCTCCCTCTTTATCAATTTATTGCCCAATAATCAAATTATTGTTATATTTTGAGGAAAAAAATGTTTTTTATTTCTCTTTTACAGATCCAGGTACGACCTTTTTAATATAACCATATTTATGATGCATTAGGGCGCCATCTGTTATGAAAATTAGAAACTATTATACACGCGTATGATTCTTTTAAGAATAAACAATTTCTACTGCCCTTACTGCAATGGAAAAATTAATGGGAGGACCTGGCTCATCAGTGGTGAACCCTCCCAACGGTTAGTTAGTTATATTGCATTTTTAGATCTTCCTTTTATAGTGATACTGTTGCTTATGTCCATAGTTCATCTAAAGTACCCATTCCAAGAGTATAGGATCAGTATCACTATAAAAGGAAGATAGAAAAATGCAATATAACAGCGGTATGATAAATTAAACTGGCGAAACCGCTGGTAGGGTTCACCATTGATGAGCCAAGCCCTCCCATTAATTTTTTTTCATTGCAGTAAGGGCAGTAGAAATTGTTTATCTTTAAAAAGAATCATACGCGTCTATAATAATTTCGGATTTTCAAAACCATATTTAATGGAATACCTTTTGACTCAAACTTTCAATTTTGCGTTTAAGTTACATCTCAGTTCATCAAACAGTTCATTGACAAAGTTTTATATATGAAATCAGCTTATAAAATATATTTAGTATATCGTCGACACATGTTTTATATTTTAAACTTAACTAAATTTCTCAAAATGTATTTATGGGAAGGGCAATTGATCAGCATGGAACTATTTTGCAGTTTTTTTAGAAAAGAACAATACTTACTATCTTTACATGAAAGGAATTAATGGTTTTAAGGTATTCATCCTTATTTATTCCTTTAAAGAGTGTCGGATAAATAAGGTGAAAACTCAATAAAATATTATGGTTATTCTTTAATTATCCCTAATACACGTGATACAGGCCATGATAATCATTATGGTAGATAGTTAGCGACTGCTTTTACTATAAGTGCACCAATGTCTACACATTAAGAAAGCAGTTCGACTTTGCACTTACAAATATGCCAGAGCCCTGTTTGGTTACTTGCACTCACTAGTGGAGTTGGATATTGGCAAGAATCGTGGGCCATTGGAGCATATTTTTAATTAGAAAAAAGTGTCCAATGCATGATTCGATCCCGGTTCGTAGCGGTCAAAATCCAATGGTTTAGACCACCCTTCCACTGATCTTCTCTATGGTTAATTAAATTGGTGAAATCGCTGGAAGGGTTCACCATTGATGAGCCAATTTACGGAAGAATGATATTCCATGTACCAAATGTGACACCTCTCGCTATTAAATGAATATCATTACCTGAAACGTTATGTTATATTCTAGACTCAGTCTCACGATATCATCAGTTTAAACCACTGTTTGGTAAATTCTACCGATCTCATAACTCCTCTCGTAGGATGTTATGGAATCGAAGCTGCCTATGTACTGATGAGTGCCATAGCCTGAAACACTGGTATACTAGTTAAATTTATATAGATGGAAATTGGCCGGGAGGATATTAATCTGAAGAGACAAAGGTCGCTTCTCCCGTCAAAATAGATGTCAAAACTAGACGCCATCTATTGACAGTCGCCGCAAACTAGCGACCTCGGGTCGGTGACAAAGCCAAGAAACCATGGTCTCTAGGTGGACGCTTTTCAGTTTGCCAAAGCTGGTGTTGTGGCCGCTAGTTTGCGACGATGGTCAATAGATGGCGTCTTGTTTTGACGTCTATTTTGACGGTAGAGGCGACTTTTGTCTCTTTAGATCAATATTCTCCCGGCAAATTTCCATCTATATTTTAACAATAGATTTGGCCCAGCCACCTTGATAGCTAAACACCTCTTTGGCAGATTGTCAAGATTCCATTAGATCCCGTGTGGATCTCATTTAATAAAGTCCGCCTTAGACTGACGAGGTCCATTAGCCCGAAACCATGGTCTCTAGGTGGACGCTTTTCAGTTTACCAAAGCTGGTGTTGTGGCTTTGTCACCGACCCGAGGCCGCTAGTTTGCGGCGACGGTCAATAGATGGCGTATAGTTTTGACGGGAGAGGCGACCTTTGTCTCTTTAGTTAAATTTATGTCTGAATTTACCAAAACTGGTATTATTGCCTATTCCTTATCACAATTCTAAGATTTTTACTGATGTAATAAACATTAAATCTGTAAATTGCTTTTCTCGAATACACACAATACTTTACAATTTGATTTCATTTAACTAAATTTGCTTACCAACCCTTTGTACATATATCAATTGTGTTGATATATATATATATATAATCTTTTCATCTAACTAACTTGCATACTAATTCTGTACATATTTAAATATCTTTCTTTCTTTTCTCTCAAAAATTTTGTTTATGTTTAAAGTGCAAGTGTCCCTAGGGGGACATAGCGCTCTAAGTCGAAATAAAGAAATATTATATTGTATAAATGTGCATAATTAAAGGGAGAGGTGACTCTTTTTATACATGAATTTGATCGCGCGGAGAATCTTATTTCATATTTATAACATTTCCCTTTGAAATTCATTTCCACACATTCGCTAAATAACCTAGCCAAGACATCCTTTCAAATTCTGGGTTATATAAGCAGAATAACTCTATACAATATTAGAGTAGTATGATATATTTAACTGGCTAAACCGCAGAGAGGGTTCACCACTGATGAGCCAGGCGACCTGCCAATAATTTATTTATTTATTTTTCTATCACAGTAAAGATGGATGGATGGATGGAGATGGATGGATGGATGTATGAATGAATGTATAAATAAATAAATAGTTTTTTCAATAGAAAATATAATGTTAAATAATTACATATTGTATATATAAAGAAGCATTAAGGTTTTGTAGCATCGTAATATACTAATTAATAGTTTAAGATACTCAAAATATAAATATACTTTTTCAATAAAAATTGATATTCAATATATCTATAAAATTATAACAAAATTTTAAAAAGATATTTCGTATAAAAATAGGTTTTGTTTCTAAAACATTTCACGTAACCTTCATAAAAAATTAATGGCAAAAGAACTTTAAAATCAGCCGAGAGTGACCTAGAAAAATACCAAAAGAAGACTTCCATGGTCGCTCATCCGTGAATTCGTAGCAAACGAAGGTAGCAATCAGTGACCAGAATCGATAAAAACGAATTTGACCATTGACTGGAGCGTTCTCATTGTCTACTTCAAGTATATTGTTTTGAATGATAGGAGATCGTTTGGAAAGTTTTTTTGTTGTGTGCACTTTCTTCGTCTGCTGCCCTTGATTCTTTAAAACTTTTTCTGAATTTTTCTTTTTTTTTTCTTCTATTGGGTGGATTTATTTCGTTACAAAATAGGAAGTTTTGTATATATTTTATATATTTAAAATATTCATTATATAAGAGAAATGCATATATATATATATATTAAAAAACGAAATAAAAGATAAAAAGATCAGGTGTTGAAATCAATATTAAAAATGGCATATCCTGACCAGGAGCACATGTGCTTTTCAGAAGGCAGAGCGCCATCTGGTGGAACAGAAATCAACTATTCATTGATTTAGCCTGTTCCCTGATATTTGGCCAACCCAATTTCTTGATAAATCAAGAAAAGCCATCCACGAACGCGTTTCGCGCTTTTGGCGCTCGTCAGCGTGGAGTAGGCTGAACCATTGCGACCAAAAAATAATTTTTGATCCCAATGGCTTCCTGAAAAACCAAGAAATGGGTATTTAAGGCCAAACTTGCGTAAATACGCTTAGCACATTAAAAAACGAAATAAAAGATAAAAAGATCAGGTGTTGAAATCAATATTAAAAATGGCATATCCTGACCAGGAGCACATGTGCTTTTCAGAAGGCAGAGCGCCATCTGGTGGAACAGAAATCAACTATTCATTGATTTAGCCTGTTCCCTGATATTTGGCCAACCCAATTTCTTGATAAATCAAGAAAAGCCATCCACGAACGCGTTTCGCGCTTTTGGCGCTCGTCAGCGTGGAGTAGGCTGAACCATTGCGACCAAAAAATAATTTTTGATCCCAATGGCTTCCTGAAAAACCAAGAAATGGGTATTTAAGGCCAAACTTGCGTAAATACGCTTAGCACATTAAAAAACGAAATAAAAGATAAAAAGATCAGGTGTTGAAATCAATATTAAAAATGGCATATCCTGACCAGGAGCACATGTGCTTTTCAGAAGGCAGAGCGCCATCTGGTGGAACAGAAATCACTATTCATTGATTTAGCCTGTTCCCTGATATTTGGCCAACCCAATTTCTTGATAAATCAAGAAAAGCCATCCACGAACGCGTTTCGCGTAGTTGATTTCTGTTCCACCAGATGGCGCTCTGCCTTCTGAAAAGCACATGTGCTCCTGGTCAGGATATGCCATTTTTAATATTGATTTCAACACCTGATCTTTTTATCTTTTATTTCGTTTTTTAATGTGCTAAGCGTATTTACGCAAGTTTGGCCTTAAATACCCATTTCTTGGTTTTTCAGGAAGCCATTGGGATCAAAAATTATTTTTTGGTCGCAATGGTTCAGCCTACTCCACGCTGACGAGCGCCAAAAGCGCGAAACGCGTTCGTGGATGGCTTTTCTTGATTTATCAAGAAATTGGGTTGGCCAAATATCAGGGAACAGGCTAAATCAATGAATAGTTGATTTCTGTTCCACCAGATGGCGCTCTGCCTTCTGAAAAGCACATGTGCTCCTGGTCAGGATATGCCATTTTTAATATTGATTTCAACACCTGATCTTTTTATCTTTTATTTCGTTTTTTAATGTGCTAAGCGTATTTACGCAAGTTTGGCCTTAAATACCCATTTCTTGGTTTTTCAGGAAGCCATTGGGATCAAAAATTATTTTTTGGTCGCAATGGTTCAGCCTACTCCACGCTGACGAGCGCCAAAAGCGCGAAACGCGTTCGTGGATGGCTTTTCTTGATTTATCAAGAAATTGGGTTGGCCAAATATCAGGGAACAGTCTAAATCAATGAATAGTTGATTTCTGTTCCACCAGATGGCGCTCTGCCTTCTGAAAAGCACATGTGCTCCTGGTCAGGATATGCCATTTTTAATATTGATTTCAACACCTGATCTTTTTATCTTTTATTTCGTTTTTTAATGTGCTAAGCGTATTTACGCAAGTTTGGCCTTAAATACCCATTTCTTGGTTTTTCAGGAAGCCATTGGGATCAAAAATTATTTTTTGGTCGCAATGGTTCAGCCTACTCCACGCTGACGAGCGCCAAAAGCGCGAAACGCGTTCGTGGATGGCTTTTCTTGATTTATCAAGAAATTGGGTTGGCCAAATATCAGGGAACAGGCTAAATCAATGAATAGTTGATTTCTGTTCCACCAGATGGCGCTCTGCCTTCTGAAAAGCACATGTGCTCCTGGTCAGGATATGCCATTTTTAATATTGATTTCAACACCTGATCTTTTTATCTTTTATTTCGTTTTTTAATGTGCTAAGCGTATTTACGCAAGTTTGGCCTTAAATACCCATTTCTTGGTTTTTCAGGAAGCCATTGGGATCAAAAATTATTTTTTGGTCGCAATGGTTCAGCCTACTCCACGCTGACGAGCGCCAAAAGCGCGAAACGCGTTCGTGGATGGCTTTTCTTGATTTATCAAGAAATTGGGTTGGCCAAATATCAGGGAACAGGCTAAATCAATGAATAGTTGATTTCTGTTCCACCAGATGGCGCTCTGCCTTCTGAAAAGCACATGTGCTCCTGGTCAGGATATGCCATTTTTAATATTGATTTCAACACCTGATCTTTTTATCTTTTATTTCGTTTTTTAATGTGCTAAGCGTATTTACGCAAGTTTGGCCTTAAATACCCATTTCTTGGTTTTTCAGGAAGCCATTGGGATCAAAAATTATTTTTTGGTCGCAATGGTTCAGCCTACTCCACGCTGACGAGCGCCAAAAGCGCGAAACGCGTTCGTGGATGGCTTTTCTTGATTTATCAAGAAATTGGGTTGGCCAAATATCAGGGAACAGGCTAAATCAATGTTTAGTTGATTTCTGTTCCACCAGATGGCGCTCTGCCTTCTGAAAAGCACATGTGCTCCTGGTCAGGATATGCCATTTTTAATATATATATATGTGTGTGTGTGTGTATAGTCGTGTAAAATAATACGGCATATACCATAATATATACGGTATAATACTAAATACATAAATATAATTTTAAAAATAGAAAAAAAGGTCAGGTGTGGATATTAAAAACAAATTAGGGGCATACCCTGACCGCTTACAAGAGCTTTTTCAGATGGCAGAACGCCATCTAGTGGAACAAAAATCAACCAAACGTTGATTTAACTTGTTCGCTGATATACTAAATGAATATATCTAATATACCTTTGCTATAATATTCGAATATGGACTGTTAGTTAAACAGTAAATTATGCTGATAGGAAATTCTCAATATAGGATGTATCATAATATTTCTCCACGTCTTCGAAGTAAGATAATTTTGGTAGTTTTATATTCCTATTTTTCAGAATTATAAGTTAAATATTACCAAGGTTTTCTTTTGTTTCATTGGGGCCGATATGAGCCTTATAATCTATTACTACCAGTTTTAAAGTTTATGATGACCAATATTGAAAATATCGCTAAAAATATTAATAGGAAGATGATTAGAAGGTATGCAGTGGTTGTTATGTTTTAGAAACATTCCTGAATTTCAATTATATCGAAATTAAAAATCACACACACACAAAAGTCTTTATTAGGGACTTGCCCCATTAAGATTCTCCCAATTGGGTAAGGTAATAATCATCTTGTGTTATTTACATAGAAATTGAACTGGCTTTACTCTTCGTCTCAAAGTCATTCATTTGTTGACTGGTCCTTACATAATGATGATCTAAAAAAAATTATAGTAAGCTATTGCCTTAGATTTGTTTGCTGATATTTTTAAAGCAATACGTAGGGTGAAGTGTGGTACATTTAATTTGTTGATATAGGACCTTCCTCTCTGCATCAAGGGATGTACAATTAAGCAGGTAATGGGGGAGTTCTTCAGTAATTTCCTTGTCACACAGTGTACATATTAAGTACGAAATTAAAAATCAAATTTATATAAAAAAAGAAAAAGTATTCTTGTTTAATCAAGAAACGGTATTTGGTCAATTCTGGAATAATTAAAAATCAATGATTAGTAGATATTTATTCCGATAGATGGCGTAAACCATCAGCAACTTTCAGTTGCACGATCAGGAAATGCCTTCATCTTAAAAAAGGAGTAATGATAGTTAATCATTTAGTCCATTATTATCCAATCTTCTGTTATTTTGGTACGGAAAAGATAGTGGTTACTTTGCTATGTAGATGAAAGTATTGTTTTAACAACAATAATTTCTCACAATCAACAGAAAATATCGATCCCTCTTATTTAAATTTCAAAAATATGAAAATTTTAATATTTAATTAAAATATCAATTTTAGTATTTATTTATTACCAGTTGCAAACAAAACACACTATATCCAATCTGGATAATTGCGCGTGAAACTATTTACAATAATTCATTTTGAAGTAGGTAACTGAATTGTCAAAAATAAAATAAACAATTAAGAAAAAGAGCATTAAATAAACATATACATTAAACAAATAAGCAACAACATAAGCAGATAGAAGAAATCGCAAGGTAGTTATTTACAATATGTTAAGCAATGATGGAGGTTGATTTAATGAGGTTATCTGTAATAATTAGTATCGTGGAGAGAAAGTTGATCAAGTTGAGCTATTTACAATGAGTTATATTCTAAAGTAACTTATTAATTATTTACAATGATGTAAAACAAGTCGCATAGTAGTGTAGTTCCTCAAGCTGCATGAAGCTGTCTATTTATAATAAAAGGTCTGCAGAACCTATTAAATTTTGCATATCTTTCCCTATTATGAACTATTTGACCCAGATAGGTTCTTTCTATCTTGCTCTGATGTCTTAGGTTTGACACCAGTGGGCATGAGTTCAGAATGTATTCGGGGTTTTCTTCTTCCGCTCAACAAGAGCATCAACCTTAGTAATAAGTGAAGAAATTCTTATCATAAGCGAAAATATAATAACAATCGAATTATAAAACTAATCTTTTTTCTTAATCCGTTGTACACGTGGTACAGGCCATGATAATCGTGGTGGGTAGAAACGGGCCAGAGCCCCGTTTGGTTACTTACACTCGCTGGTCGGGTTGGAATTTTGCAAGGATCGGGGGCGATTTGAGCTTTTTTTTTAATCATAAAAAAGTGCCCAATGCCGGAATCGAACCCGGGTCGTAGCGGTCAAAAACCAACGGTTTAGACCGTCCTTCCACCGACCCCCCCCCCTCCCCCCCCACACTAAATATCTGTCATTAGAAATTAATAAAATTCAATAATACAAGCGCACTTATTTTAAAACAAAGTAATTTGGTGATAACGAATAAATAAAGTAAAATTTAAAGCAACAAATCTATGATTGGAAGATTGAATAAATTGGAAATAAAATATGACTACTAATATTTGTTGAATAAAAATATATTCGATTATATAGATTGCTTTATAATACAATATAATGAGGCTTATGATTGTAGAACGCCATTTGAAAATTATCCCGCATGTGATAATGGGAATAACGATTATTTCTAACCTTAGGAATGAAGTATGAAACGATGAATTGTGAAGAGTAATGATAAACGGAAAAATAAAGTGTCCAGGGATGGGAATCGAACCTCCAGTGTTCTGCTTACCAGGCAGATGCCATGTCTACTAGGTTATCCTGGACATATTTTTCCGTTCGTAAATATTGTAACTAAGTATTTATCAATTTTATGATTTTTATTAACAGAGTGGTCCTTTTTATGTTTATATTTTGCTACTCTGTAAATTTCCCTCGTGGCTTATCATTTGTTTACCATTCATAGTTTGTTCTTGCCTGAAATAAATTGTTGCCTCCTCCTGAAGTTTTTGTCTTCCCTAATTTTCCACGTGGCATTTTGGTGGCTATACTGGGTAAGTTAGGGAAGACAAACTGAGGACCCACGAGAAGAGCTTGAAGCCATGGGTGCTGTGATCTGCATTTTCGGAGACTGACTCCAGGATTCCACCGCCGTGCTAAAGCCAAGACTTCCCTCGAAGATGACGATGTCCCTATAGACGATACGACGACAAAGCCGCTCTTCACGCCGCAAGAAAAAGGAAGCAAAGGTACCAGGGAAAAAGTTCCATGACCTCGATGGAATCCTTGGCAGAAGCACGTTAGATCCATGTCAGTATATACAATAATTGCTAGCTGTGGGTCACAGCTACCATAGGCAAGAAGCTATGTAACAAAGTATTTATTAATTTTATTATTTTTATTAACAGAGTGGTTATTTTTATGTTTATATTTTGCTACTCTGTAAATTTCCCTCGTGGCTTATCTTTTGTTTACCATTCATAGTTTGTCCTTGCCTGAAATAAATTTCTGTGTCATCCTGAAGTTTTTGTCTTCCCTAATTTTCCACGTGGCAATATTATACAGAGTAATATAGCAATATAGATTGCTGTTAATAATATTTCCACGTGGAAAATTAGGGAAGACAAACTTCGAGTTAGTTGAGAATCCGGGCTAATTGGCCTACAAAAAAGGTCTTCTAGCCCTACTATGGCTGCAGAACGCGAACTGGTGGCAAGGGATCCTAGGATCTGGCAGTGGAGGTGCCTTCGCTAGGGGGAGAAAGCTGGAGAGGTCAGGGAAACAGCGCCTTGATGGGTGAGAAGCCAGGATGGAGGCCGGTTGAGCAGGAGGTCCAGGAAGCCTAGAACCTGAGGGCTCTAAGCTTCAAGGTGGGGCAGCTTGAGGCTCTCGCCTCGTGCTTGTCTGAGAGGCCCTTGGCACAGCAGTTGGCGCACTTGGAAGTGCGCCGGATGCAGCGGAGGGGCAGGCACGGCCTTCATGGTCGCCTTCACCGCAGTGGAAGCACTTGGGATCTCTGGTGCATTGGGCAGAGTTGTGGCCGAAG